>OX246754.1:100984507-102270732 GCA_945910035.1 Brachypalpus laphriformis
TAAACCAACTAAATGTTTAAGCATGTTTCAGATTTACACATAATTGAATTTACTTGTTGTCATTATTTATTTTTCTTTTTTGTATTTATTTTCTTATTCTTATTCACTTGAATTGGAATAACAACATCTTTTTTCATGTTTCAATGTGTTGCCATCAATTTATTTATTTATCTTCGTATTAATGTATCTATTAATTATCTATTTAATTATTTATTTATTTTTTTTCTTTGTATTTATTTGTTTATTTTATGATATATTTATTTATTTATTCACTTATTTATTTATTTATTAATTTATTTATAATTTAGGTATTTCTATATGAATTTGTTAATTGATTAATTAATTAATTTATTTATTTATTTATTTACTTATTTATTAAATTATTTATTTACTTAGTTTTTTTTTCCGAGGGTAGGGGAAAAATCTTCCATAGACACTATGAGAATAGCAAGCGCGTGCTCATAGTAGTGACAGATTCTTACTGACTAAAAAACACCACCCTTCGATATAAATTTGTTAGACATCGCAATTAAGTATTAATTTATCAAGCAATTTTTCTATCATGAAATAAAAACGTTTGGCAGGTTACTTTCCACTGAAAGATCCTGCATATCCCGCAATCTAGACGCGGTTAATCATTATATCGCCAAGTCGAAAGGTTTCGTCCTTTGTAGTCGGCGCAATAAATTGCTCTCATCCAAAATTTGTAGGACTGTATTGTTGACATGTCCGATTAGTCGGTTTCTATGCTTTCTCGCGAAGCTTCTAGTTTCAGCTTCGATTGTCGGAATTCTGAGATCCCTGTGGATATCGTCGTTTCTACTATACCACGGTGCTTGGACAATTTCTCTTAGCACTTTATTTTGAAAAGTTTGTAAAATATTTGCATTTGTTTTCTTGGTACAACAACAAAGTTGTATACAGTAGGTCCACACCGGCTTTAGCACTTGCTTGTATAAAAACAGTTTGTTCTCAGTACTGAGCTGGGAATGTTTTCCGAGTAACCAGTACATTTCTCTATATTTGATTTCGAGTTCTTTACGTTTCATGTTCACGTGCGAATTCCATTTCAGCCTTGCGTCGAGTGTCATTCCCAGGTATTTTTCCTCGTTTGTAAAACGTATTCGGGCCGACTTTAAGAAAATTGGCAAGTTATTAGTTTTTTTGTAAGTGAAATTCACGTGAACATATTTAGATTCGTTGAGGGCGATCCGCCAGTCCCTCGTACATTCATTTAAATTATACAGTGCGTTTGCAGTTCTGCAGTCATTTCTTCGACTGTTTTGCCTACCGCTAGGATAGCGGTGTCATCGGCAAATGTAGCAAGAAGAGTGCTATCTTCGTTAGGTATATCACGAGTATATAGCAAGTAGAGAAGCGGCCCAAGAACGCTTCATTGCGGTACGCCGGCCGAAATTTCCTTGAGCTCGGAGTATTCGATTCTATGTCTAACACGAAAGAGTCTATTCCCGAGATATGATTCTAGAATATCCTCCCCTTGCAGGGACGGGTTAAGAATATCACTGCAGCGCCCCCAACAAATAGCGCTTGTCGTAAAAGGCAACTAAGGGGACAAATCAGATCTAGGCAATATAACACCCAAGTGAGCCTAGCGACACATATACTACATTAAAAACCCTCCCACAAGTGTGCATGCGAGTCCGTGGGTTGACACGACTGGAGATCACCGGTGTCATAGAAGAAAGATAAAATAATACTAAAACAGGAGCATGCACATGTCAAACAACAAACACCATCGCAATATGGTGCAACAAATTGTATTGCAAAACTGTATCATTATGGTAATACTTGCAAAAAGGAATGGCACTATCCCGCCAGGCACTACCACTGCTGTGCATGGTACTGATCCTGGACCGAGCAGAAATGTTCGGGTCAGAGCTATACTGATTCCGGGGACTAGCAAAATAATGAAACAGTTTGGATGCAATTTGAGGGTCGCGAGTTGGAACGTTGGAAGCATGACCGGTCGAAGTTACGAGCTGGAAGAGATGATGAATAGAAGGCGGGTGGACATCTTGTGTGTCCAAGAGACGAAATGGAAAAACACCGGGAATCGGGCGCGTTTCTTGGACGTTAGGACAAAAGATTACAAGATGTTCTACTACGGAACGGAAAAGGCTAAGAACGAAATCGGTATCATCCTTGCGGCAGAGCTACTTGGTAACGTCTTGAGCATTTCGAAGTCCAGCGACCGTTTGATGTCTCTCAAACTAGTAATACAAGGAGAGGTGTGGAATATTGTCAGTGCATATGCTCCCCACAATGGGTGCAATCAGAGAGATAAAGATGCATTTTGGGTAGATCTCCACAATCTCCTTAAGAACATCCCAAAGGAAGAATTTCTGTTTGTTGGAGGAGATTTGAATGGACATGTCGGGAAATCAAACGAAGACTATGAAGACTGCCATGGAGGACTAGGATATGACACCAGGAACCTTCCTGGTGAAGACATCCTAAGTATGTACAAATCACACGGTCTTATCGTGTTAAATACCATGTTCATCAAACAAAGCCGACACCTGATCACTTACAGCAGAGGTGGAGATGAAACTCAGATTGGCTATCATTTGGTAGCCAGTTTCATGAAGCCTCGGGTAAAAGATTGCAAAGTGATCCTGGGAGAGGCAATCGTTCGGCAACACAGTCTCCTGCTAACAGAAATTTTTATAAAGACACCAAAGAAAAGCAAACAAACAAGGGTCTCTGAGAAAATCAAGTGGTACAATCTGGACAAAGAAAAAGGAGGGGCTTTCGTTTTCGTGATGAAAAATTACCTCACTCACACCATCCACGGAGCTGAGGATGAAGAGTGCAGAGCACAAAATATGTGGGATTCCCTACAGCGAACTTGCTTAAAGAAGGCCAAATCACTGCTTCAAAAGGCCATCATCAAGACGCCAAAAGAAGCATGGTGGTGGAGTGATGAAGCTAAGAAAGTGATAAATGAGGAGAAAGCGGCTTTCAAAGCATGGTCAAAGTGCTCTAATAATAGTGACGAAAAAGCTCGCCTCAAAATGGAATACGGATGTTGCAAGAAAAAAGCGAAGAAGAAGTGCACCCAGCTTCAAGCAGAGAGTACGGAGGGCCTGTATCGGGAGCTGGAGAAAATATCTTCCCCGGTTGCTGATGCAAACCAGGCTATCCAGGAGCTGCGAAGACACAATATGAACAAGAGCGCCACTATCTTCAAAATAGCCGCCCAAAGAAGGAAGAATGCTCAGGAGATTCGTTCGCCAAAGTTCATTAGCAATGCTCATGGGCAGCTTCTTGTGGATGACGATAAAATTCTGCAGAGGTGGCGGCAGTATTGTGAAGAACTTTTAAATGAACTGTTTCCCCGGCTATACTTTCCAAGAGCCACCCCTAACTGTGAAGAAATACCCGACATTACACTCGAAGAAATTAGTGAGGCGGTCAAATACTCCAAAAAACGAAAAGCGGTTGGGCCAGACGAGATACCCTCTGAGTTCTGGAAAAAGATGGGAGACATCGGGTTCAGATGGCTCAGAATTCCCATCTCCAAATTCGTGAGAGGTGATCCAATGCCGAATCAATGGAGGGAAAGTTACCTTCTCCCTGTATACAAAGGGAAGGGTGATACGCGAAACTGTGATAACTACCGTTCGATCAAACTGATGTCACACACCATGAAGATCGTTGAGTATTAGGTGGCCGACTGCGAAAAATAATACGGCTATCTGATGATCAGTGCGGGTTTGTCTCGGGTAAATCAACCACAGATGCAATCCAAAGTATAAGGATCATAATGGAAAAGTGATGGACCCCAAGGTACATCAGTTATTCTTTGCTGACTATGGAGCCGTCATAAGTGAGGATCCTACATCCCTGCAACGAGCACTTGATGTGTGGGTGGACGTTTTGGAGGGAAATGGGTATCGCATTAGTTCAAAAAAGACAGATTACTTGTGCTGCCCGTTCTCTGATCCACTCAGGCCTATTCCAGACATTTATTTGAATGGAACAGTGCTTCCCAAGTGCGAAAAGTTCAAATATCTGGGATCTATGATCAATAGCAAAGCAACTTGTGATGACGACATCAATCATCGTGTAAGCGTAGGGTGGATGAAGTGGCGAGAAAATTCCGCTATCTTCTGTGACAGAAAAATGCCACCTAAGTTGAAAGGAAGGCTCTACACCGCAGTTGTACGTCCGGCGCTCACATACGGTTCACAATGTTGGATGATGTACAAAAAGTATGAGAGTAAATTAACGGCAGCTAAGATGAAGATGCTTCGCATGACAAAGCTTGATCGAATAAGAAGTTCGAAGATCCGTGGAAGCTTTCACATCAAGGAAACCATCGTACAAAAAAATAGAGCTTGATCGAATAAGAGCTTGATCGAATAAGAAGTTCGAAGATCCGTAGAAGCTTTCAAATCAAGAAACCATCGTACAAAAAATAGAGCGCGACCGGCTCAGTTGGTATTGCCACTTTCAAAGAAGAGATCATTTGAACCCTGTTAAGAAGGCAATATCTATGCACGTTCCAAAGACATCGCGATGTAGGAAAGGCAGGCCTATAAACGCCTGGATCAGACAAATGCGACGACATCGGCATTTCATTGGCCTCAGTAACCGAGTGATCCAAAATCGGCAGGCCTGCCGATATTTTGTGAGGTCAAATAGGCGAACCCCACAGGCGGACCAGTAGAAATGCGGTGAAGTGGGAGGGTTATGATCCCTTGTTTTCGGATCATAGCCTCGCTGATAAAAGGAAGAAGAAGAAGAAGATGATTCTAGAATATCTTTTAAGTATACAGGGAGAGCTTGCCACATCTTGTCAAAGGCTTGCGAGACGTCAAAAAATACGCTTGAGCAAATCTTTTTTTCTTCAATTTTTTTTTCAATTACGTCAGTAATTCTATGCACCTGGTCTATCTTCGAATGCTTACTTCTGAACCCAAACTAGTGGTCAGGGATAAGATTATTTTTTTCTATGACTGGTTGAAGACGCCTTAATAATATTCTCTCGAAAATTTTCGATATGACTGGAAGAAGCGAAATTGGTCTATACGATTTAACCTCATTTGGCGGTTTTCCTGGTTTTAAAACCATTATGACTTCCGCAAGTTTCCATTGGCTCGGCACGTGTTTTAATCTGAGTGCAGCATTTACAATATGGAGAAGCTTAATCAATGCTTTCCTAGGTAAAACTTTGAGAATTCCTCCGGTAATCAAATCATAACCTGGAGATTTCTTAAGTTTTAGATTCTCGATCTCATGTTTGAGTTCCCTTACCGTTGCACTTGTGAGCGTTAAATCTTCAGATGGTAAATCCAGCTTATTGAGGTTGTCCTAGACCACTTCACCATCGTACGGTTTAAAGGTTTCTTCCAGGTCGGCCGAGAGGACGTCGGCTTTTTCTTTATCTTCCCTCGCCCATTCATGTTGATTTAATTTGACTGGCGGCGCGGGGACTTTGGCCCTTTTTATGCCTTTTACAGCTTTCCAAAGTGAATAATTGGAATCTTTTTTCGCTGGTAAACTTTCAGGGTAAGAGCTTATTGCACGATTCTTAAAATCCTTAATAGTCTTCTTCAACAAATTGCACAGACGATTCGAGTGTGCTTTATGCTGTGGAGCACGACTCTGTTGCCATTTTGTACGAGCTTTTCTTTTTCCCCTGAACAATTCTTTTATTACCGGAGGATATCGTAAACCGTATCTGACCAGCGGTTTCCTTGGATTGGGCGTATTATTCCAAGAGGCGAACTGTACGATCTCAACGAAGCGATCAACTTCAACCTCAAGCTCATAGGGAATCGTAAGGGGAACGCTCAGTTCAACATAATCTTCAATTCCGTTCCTAAAGCCTTCCCAGTTAGTTGTTCGACCAGTTAATTTCGCTGGCTCTAGGTTATAGACTAGATTTTCGCTGATTGTTAAAATAACCGGGGGATGATCAGACGATAGATCAAAGCCCTCTTTGACTTTTATTTGGTTGGTAGATATTCCTTTCCCAACGAAAAAATTTATCACGTCAGGTATTTTCGAAGTATAAGTTGGCCAGTAAGTCGGTTAACCCGTCGAATGGAAATCACAGCTACTCCATACCTGCCCCATAGAGCATTCTACCTTTTTTCGAGCTGTATCTTGAGCCCCAGAACGTATGTTTCGCGTTAAAGTCGCCGCCAATAATAAAATTAGGTTTCAGCGATTCAAACAAGTTAGTAAAATCAATTTTTTCAAGCGCGGAACGTGGTGGACAGTAGATGGATGAGATTTTAAGAGTACGCTGACTATTTTTAACTCGAATCGTGCACAGTTGCAAAGTTTCAAGCTCTATCTTGAGGTCTTTGGATTGTTCGATGCAGTCTTTAATATACAAGGATGATCCACCTCTCGCTTTTCCCGAAGGTTGATAAGCGTGGTAATCATTATAGCCTTTTATTTTTAAATGCGATTCCTTTTTGGCGCAAGTTTCCATGGAGTTCCATCTTGTGTTCGCCTCCTCAGTGGCTTTATTCCCTGCAGCGAGCTTGAGTGTGCAAGGTGGGATACACACAGGGGGGACAACTTGTTCTGTTGGGGCTGCTGAGCCGATTCTCGCCAACTCATCGGCTTTCTAATTGCCTGGGATACTCTCGTGTCCAGGGACCCAACAGAGCGATACCTTGTGCTGTGTTGCAAGAACCTTGAGCTCTTCTCGACAACACTTCACAAGCTTCGATTTAATTTCTATGGCAGGAATCGCTTTCATAGCTGCCTGGCTGTCGATAAAGATTGTGATACCTTCTGGCGGTATTGCCCTTACCGCAGACTCACGGGCGGCTGTTGCCACTGCTAAGACCTCTGCTTGGAAAACACTACTGTGGTCTGGAAGTCGAATGGATTTTCATACACCTAGAGGTCTGTGTAGATGGCTATAGATTCGGCATTAGGTATATGACCGCTTTTCCAATCTTCTCTGCTAGGGTAGGCGGTAGAGAAAGGCCTTGTAAAGTCTAAATATGGCATCATGTAAGCCGTTACGGGCATGAGGCCAAAGTAATCGAGTAGGATCATCGAGTGACCTGTTCTGCTTGGTTTCCAGTTCGCTGACTGACTTATTCTCATAGCATTAATGGCTGCTGATGTTCGTATAAAGATGTCTAGCGGTAGCAGGTTGAGGATAGCCTCGAGTCCTGCGGTTGGGGTTATCCTCATTGCACTGGTGATGCCAATGCACGCTAGTCTTTGAACTTTGGTGATTGCCTTTAAGTTGGTGGATTTGTTGACAGCTGGCCACCATACTAGATTGCCGTAAGTCAGTATGGGTCTAACTTTAGCCGTATACATCCATAGTATGATTTTGGGGGAGGGTCCCAGGTTCTACCAAAAATCCTACTACATGAGTAAAAGGCTATTGTTGCTTTCTTAATTCTTTCCTCTATATTTAATCTCCAATTGAGCTTTTTGTTACAAGGTCCAAGTATTTTGGGCTATCGGATAATCTGAGTGGGATACCATCAATAGAAGGTGTTCCAAACTCTGGTATTTTCCTCTTATTCGTAAAAAGTACGAGTTCGGTTTTTTGGGGGATTAAACTTTAGACCGCAGCTCCTGGCCCATATGCTAAGAGTATTTAGGGCTCTGTCAAGTTGTTCGCTAAGGGTAGGCAGGAATTTACCTGTTGCAAGCAGCACGACGTCATCCGCGTACGCTATAGCTCTGACCCCACTGTACCTTAGTTGTTGTAGTACCTCATTAAGAACAATAACCCAAAGCAGTGGGGAGATTACCCCGCATTGAGGGGTACCCCTCGAGGCGTATGCTTCGAACTTTGAACCCTTAAGTTCGGTGGTTATATGTCGTTCCTTGAGCATGCTAACAATCCAGTTAATTAGACTGATGTCGATGTCTAGGTTTCTTAGGTTTCTTTTAACCGCTTCGGTATTAACATTATTGAAGGCTTCAATGTCCAAGAAAGCAGCTAGTGTGAACTCTCTATCCTTAAGTGATTTTTCTATAGAGCCGACAACATGATGTAGGGCAGTTTCCACACATTTACCCTTCGTATATGCGTGTTGGGCTGGAGATAAGTCCCCCGGGCGTATTCTACTACGTATGTAAATGTCGAGCAATCTTTCAAAAGTTTTCAGGATGAAAGAGGTAAGGCTTATTGGTCTGAAGTCCTTCGCGGTGGTGTGACTAGCCTTGCCCGCCTTGGGTATAAAAACCACCTTTACCTCCCTCCATGTTCTTGGTATGTGACATTGTTTAAGACTACTGGCAAATAGCTTTTTGAGAACTGGGATAATGATTGGTGCAGTTTTTTGCAGCATGATCGGTATAATCCCATCAAGTCCTGGGGATTTAAAGGGGGAGAACGATCTTATTGCCCACTCTATTCTGTCCTCTGTTACCAAAGCCGCAGGGGGTTCCGATTCGCTGTGATTGTTGTTATTAGTACTGCCACATAGTACGGTAGTACATCCCGGGAAGTGCGTTTTATTAAGCAATTCAAGGGATTCCAAACAAGACTCGGTCCAGTTTCCTTCGGTGTTCTTTAGGGAACCTAGAGTTTTCGATTCTCTGGAGAGGATTTTCCTCAATCTGGCCGTTTCTGTTGTACCCTTAATCTCGTCGCAAAAGCGTTGCCACGACTGTCTTTTGGCTTTTTGCGTTGCGCTCTTGAAGTTCCTCTGACTGGCTTTGTATAGCTCCCGTTGATTTCGCCAGGTTCAAGAGTTTCCTTGTTTCCCTTCTTATTCTGGCTAGTTCTTTGGTCCACCATGGGGGTGAGACTTTTGTCTTAGGTTTAGATACGGGACATGCCTTCTGGAAAGCCTCTTTGAAGACAGCAGTCATTTCCTCGGCTTTTCGGTCAATGTCCGCTGGCTCATGTAAGTAACATTCTTGTAGTATATTCGTGTTCCTCCGCACGTCGTAACTGAAGGTAGTCCAGTCGGTCTTCCTTGGGTTTCTATGGGGTTTGGGAAAGTCCCATCTATCATTAAGATTAAATTCAATAAATCTGTGATCGGAATAGGATTCTATCCCCAGAGTATTCCAATTGTCTATAGAGAGGGTATTTGAGTTACTTGCTAGTGTAATGGCAATAACCTCCGGCCTGTTTCTAACTACGAAAATGGGTTCAGAGCCCCTATCGGCTACTAAAAGATTATGTTCGATAATAAATTCGAAAATCAACTCACCGCGTGGGTTTGTATCACCACTGCCCCATTGTGCGTGGTGTGCATTCGCATCGCAGCCTAGTAGTAGGTCCCATCTCTCGATTTCCGCTTTCCTAGTTAATGCGCGGGTAAGTTCGGATGGCGGTCCATCATTTCCGTCGTAAGGCATGTGTACACGGCTGAGATAATCAGTGGGGGGAGCCCCCTCCGGTCAAGCCTTACTACCGTCTGGTCTGAGTTGCTGTAGGTAGATAGAAGAAATTACTTACGGTCTGCATTTAGCGGTTCGCTGCTGTACAGTACTAAATCTTTATGATTTAGCCCGCTAATTTCGCCACGGGAGATCCATGGCTCTTGTACGGGAGCAATGTCTATATTCCTTTCGCCTAGAAGATATATAAGATTGGCGCTAGCAGATATGCCGTGGTGCAAGTTTATTTGAATGAATTTCATATCCTTCTTACCTTGTCACCCGCCACCCTTTCCTTCCTCTCTGTCCTATCCGTAAAGGGTAGGACTTTACACCGCGTGATACCAGTGCGAACATTATTATTAAACCTCCCTAGCATAGGCATTGATCTATGTTTGAGCAGGACCACGATCTCCGTGCCCTTTTCTGAGTGCTCGCCCATTTCAAGCACCTCCCAGTCGTCGCTAAGGAGCTCCGGGTTAAGGTGCCGTTGGTTCCTTTCAATACGCTCCTTGGGAATATGAGGGCCAGGTATCAGGATACGCCCTTTTGGCCTAGTAAATTCTAGCAGGTCCTTCTTTTCGACGAGTCGAATGTCGGCATTAGCCCATGGAGCCTGCGTGTTAGCCACGAAAGTTTGGAGCCACTTAAGCGTGAACTCATTATCGCATGAAAGGAGCTTAAAACCTCTGTAAGTGATCAGTTGCTCAAAGATGGGGGATTGTCCCTCCTTCTCTACAATGGTGGAATTGATAGCTTCGAGTATGCGCAACTCGATGAGCCTCCACTGATCTTTGCTGAGTCTTTTTTCTGAGCTGTTATGATCTACAGTCGCCACCTGTAGACCAGCAGTAGCAGATGCGGCCAGCCTGGCCTTCTTGCTGGTACTGTTCGTAGGCGGCGAGATCGTATCGTCATGTCTTCCTCGTTTGGAACTGCTCGCAATCGGCTCGGATGAAGTCTTAACGACTGACTCCGGCTCGGTTGACAAGGGCCTCAGCCTGCCCGCGTTCGGGGAGGTTGGCAAGAGGCTTACCTTCCTTCTCGCGAGTAGGCCTCCGTCCGTCTCCCTAGTCTGCCCTGAGCTGGGTTCTCTAGCGTCTGCATATGCCCTAGAACTTCTCACGATGGGGACGGGTCGTATCCCTTTACCCCGAACAGTCGAGAGCAGCGTAGGTTTGTTTGCAGCTGTTAGAGTCGGTTGCTGACCGAAGACCAGCTACGGTCGAGATGGGGAGCTGACGACTTCCCGCTCTCACCGTAGGTGATCTTCCTACCTTCCGGTCCTGCTGGTCGGTGCACCTAGTCGACCCTGCGAGCTTGAGCGAGTTGTTGGCCCTGTCCAGAGCCTCCCTTTCCTTGTCCGTGAAGGACTTCGGATCGCGCTTTTTAAGCCGCCGAATTAGCCTAATGGCCTTACGCTTTCTGTTCCTGAGCGTCGTTGTCCTCTTCTGTGTCCTAACCTCCCTAGTCTTTTCGGACGTGGATGATGGTCAAGCTAGTCCTAGGCCAAGTCCACCCGCGCTGAGTACTGTCGCGAAACTACAAGTAGTAGAGTTTCCATTGTCAGCAGGGCTACATTCACCATCCGGTATGGGTGCTGACCGATTTTCCTCACGAGGCTGGCTGTGGCTTGCCCCGTTCGGATCGTCCGTCTTCGCCACCCCGACATCTAAATTGCTGCCCTCGGATGGTTTCTGTGGCTCTGCTGCAATGGGAGGCTGCTCCGAGATTGCCAATGTGATCGCCTCAGGTCTAGACTGGCTACGGCTTATCGTAGACTTAGGCGGTCCCATCGGTTCTCTCACGCTCGGGATAGCTGCAGGGGTCTTCCCCATCGGTGAGCCTGTCACTGACGAGCGCTCTGATAAGGCCAACTCCTGCAGGTAGGCCCGTGCGTTGTGGAGTCTCTTCCTGTCTGGCTCTGAGAGCTCTTCCCACCTCTTAGTCCCTAGTCTCTTGACCGTCAACTTGCAGTTTTTTGCTCGTCGGGAGCTAGTTGACGCATTAGAGAGGGATGAGCTAGCGATGGAGCAACCGTCATCTAGAAAGAGCCTTTCCAGGTTCCAGTCGGTGTCTACAGCGCTTTCTTCATCCGAAGTTCAAAGCAGAGCTTCCTCCGTATCTCCTATAATCCGGTCGGTTTTTATAGAACTAGGAGTGCCCGACCGGTTTATACTCTTCGCTTTTTGAGTTATATTTAAATTAAGTTTCTACATATAGGGTCCCACGAGTAAGGAGGAAGAAGATGTCCGCCTGTACTCACCCCCTGTATACAGGTAAGGGGAATTAATTGAAACTGGAGGTCCGCAAGGTATCCAGAGCTCACCGTTAGAAGACACCGTAACGTAGTGCCATTCATCATTAAGATGCCATTAAGAGATTTGGCAATATACGACAAGTAGACATATAAACATTGCAATATTTAGCCATTTTTTTTGATGAGATATTTTTGATTGTTGGATTTGTCCACATTTTAGAATACTTTAATGGATTTCAAATAAATTGTGTGTAGTGAGTGGGTTTGTGTGTGCTCTAGTGGCCATTCCCACCGGGGACATTATAATTGAGTTTACTCATTTTTGGCATTGTATTCAGTTGGCAATTATGTGCCAACAACTAAATAACCGTCAACTAAAATGCGGGCGAAGCAAAGCGAGCACTGGTCAGTAGTTTTCTATATAAATAAAAATGAAATGCTGTTCGTTGGTCACCGCATCATTTGAAAACGGCTGGACCGATCTGGCTCATTTTTCTTTCAAAACTTTCGTAATAGTCCGAGTAAGGCTTCAACGGAAAGAAAAATTGGAAACTGAAGTGCTTTTTTCTATCGGAAAAAAATGTGTGTACCTATGTTTGTGTGCTATGAACTCCGAAACCAAAGATTGAGCTCAAATTTTCAGACAATCTTTGGTATTTAAAGTATTCCTGTGGAGTTTGGTCAAAATCGGTCCATTACTTTAGTATTATAGTACCTTAGTACTAAAAAAAATTCTCTTTTGTTAGTCGCAGCAAAGCACGACGGATACTATCAGTTCAGCAGTTTGCTCACTACTTTAGTGTTATAGTACTTTAGTACTCCAAAAAATTGATATATATAAATTTAAGCTTGGACCACTTACCCACTGTTGGTCGACACAAAACTGTTCTCAAAAATACTTAGCCCCAGGCCCCTGCCTGACCGTTGTTGCCCCAGGTGCCTGCCGAACAGTTTTTTTTTTTTGCTAGGCGCAGCAACGCTCGCCGGGTACCCGCTAGTAAATAAATAAATGCTTGCTGACATCCGGATTTGAACCATAGCGCCCACCTGATTTGAACCAATAGCGCCCAACCCATCTCGTATTGATTTTAGAACAATGCATCGCGACATGTTGGCTTCTTGAAACAGAGAACTGCAGCAAGTAGCTCATTTTATTAGGCCCTCGAAACAATCACTGCTTTCACGCACATTCACATTTATTCCACTGTAGCAAGTAGGTCGGTTTTATGAGCCACTCGCAACATTCACTGCCTTCTAAAAATAAATAAATACTTGAAGCAACAGCTCTTTAAGTGCCAGGCCCTGGCATCTCGCAACCACTCATGTTGTGTTGGTTATATTTTTCACACGAATGGAAGGGACCTGCAGTTTATTGCCGTATCTGAAAGGCAATTTGTTTTGAGAAGCTTTCTCGTGACAACAATACTCTCGGATGTTTATCAGACGTTCACGAGAGGTGAGACCGTCAAAAACTGTTTGGTGTTTTGTGGGATTCGAACTTGGAACCTCATATGCAGTAGTCCGACACGCTAACCACTTACGCCACGGCCCCCTTGCCTTCTAAGTGTTCACATCAGGTCTGTTCGCGTACCCTCCCAAAACAGCGAGTTTTTACGAAAAGTTACGAGTTTTTACGAAAACATGTTCGAGTATGGAGAATTTTCGTAGTTTTTCACAGAAGAGAGTCACTCGAGAGAGTAAGAAATTTCCCCATGATGCGAATTTTAGTGCAAGAAATTTTTTTCCACAGATATGAGAAATGAGATGTCTATGTATGCATGTATTGTACATTGTACATGTACATACGTGTGTTACTGGCGTACAATGAAAATTGAGGGCCGCATTTTTTAGTTTGAGAATAAGAAATTTAAAGAAATTGCAGGTAATAATCTTTAATCAATGGGAGCATAATGAGCGTGGGTGGATTGATAGTATACTGTTTTTTAAATTCAAAATGTAAAGAGAACAGTTAATATATTAAAAAGCATACTGTTACGGAATCAGAGGTGATAAGTCCTGTAAATGAAAAAAAATCATAACAAAAAATAGAACAAATATCCAACACAACCTCACCCGATGTTACTCATGCGTTCATTGTTTACGAATGAATTTGACAGCTTATGGCGGTGTGTTCACTTGAGTAATTTACGAGAAGCAGTCGGCCATCTTTTTCTGACGCATGCCCAGAGGTTGTCAGCAATAGGAACCATACGAGGAAGTGGGATGACGCCATGGCTGTGAAAAACTTACATTGGACGTTGAGTTGTTTTGAGTTCGTCGGCACTTTCCAGGATGCAGTGGATCGACAAAAACGGTTGAAAATGCGTTAAAAAACGGAGTAAGGAAGCAGCCCTGGAAAATGCATCTATATATACCTTTTTCGGAGCATGCTCCTCTATTGGTGCGTGCCACCTTTCATCTTGGCATTTGGGTTACGTTGTGAGACTGCGAAAATCAAATGTTGGTGATCCGTGTGGGTTTCCAAATTTGTAACACTATATATGTAGGTAATTACGAAGGTTCTTTAGTGCAAAGACTATTGCATAAAGCTCCTTTTCGTTAGTAGCATAATTTATTTCAGTTTTGGTTAAGGTCTTGGATATGAACGTAATGGGTTTGCTGTCTTGCGACAGAACTGCTTCAATTGCATCCTCTGATGCGTCAGTGGTCAGAACAAATTTCTTTGTGAAATCGGGCTGAGTCAATTCAGTCTCGGATATTAGTTGATCTTTTAATTTCTGGAATGCTTGCTTTGCTTCTGTGTCTAATTCAATGACATTTTCTTTGCGATATGGCTGGAAACTTGTTCATGCTCATTCTGCAAATACTTGGTCAGAGGGTTGGCAGTCTGCACATATACCATCATTAATTTACGGTAATATCCAATCATACCAAGAAAGCTTCTGAGTTATCTCAGGGTTTTTGGTTCTGGATATTATTTTATTGTAACTACCTTGTCCGGGTTAGTTTTTATTATATTGTGGCCAACTACGTAACCTAGAAATTCTATATTGTTCCTATATAGAGAAGACTTCTCAATGGAGATTTTTATGTGAGCATTTTTTAATACATTTATTATTTCGTTCAAATGTTGTGTATGTTCTTCAAGCGAATTTGAGTAGATGATGATATCATCTATATACACATGGCATATTTGCCGATATATGGTCTTAGTATGTCGTCCACTGCTCTTTGGAATATAGAAGGTGCATTCTTTAGTCTAAAGGACAGGCGAACGCACTCATATTTACCATTATTAACGCTGAACGATGTTTTCTCGATATCTTCTTCTTTAATTCGTATTTGATGAAAGCCACTCTCTAGATCGGGAGTTGAAAAGTATTTTGCTTTTCCCAAATTTGACAAGATCACACTTATGTCTGGGATTGGATATTTATCTGATACGGTTTGCTCATTTAACTTTTTAAAATCGATAACGAGTCTGTTTTTCGCTGATCCATCTTCATTGGTTCCCTTCTTTGGAACGACCCATACAGATGAATTGAATGGACTGCGAGATGGTCTAATTATTCCATCTTCTAATAGTTTTTTTACTTCCTTATTTACGAATGTATTGACCCAGAAAGGGTATGGATATTGTTTACTCCAAATTGCCTTGTCGGTAACTGTCTTGATTTCTGCTAAAACATCTGTTCGGAAGGGTAGTTTCGTATATATTCCTAAATTATAAATTTAATTTTTTTATTCTTATAAGCATTAATTGCTCTAATTCATTGGCATCATTTAGGTTATGTATTCTGTCAAGCACGTCAAGGTGTATTTCCTCTTGTTTTGAGCCATAGCTCAGGATACTTTTCTCAAAATTAATCTTAGCGTTGGCTTGGTTGAGAAGTATAGCTCCTATTAATGCTTCATGTTCTAAATTCTTTGTAACGTAGAATCTCGTAACTGTATTAAATATTAAAATTTCATGGTATTTGTTTATAGTGATCTCACCATTCACTGTGTATACTCTTTTCTTTATGGGAAGAGTAATTTCATCCTGGAAGGCACCTGGTTGGCACCGTCAGCAAAGCGGACTTCAGGTACTCTCACCTTTCCATCTCGACCAGGAAAACATGTCTCCACAATAGCCAATTTCCAATGTATCCTTGGTGTAGCAGCGTCATAAACCAGAACAACGTCTCCTGATCGAATCTCCTTTGAAAACGATTTATTTGAATGATGCTCTCCAATTCGATTAAGATCCTTTACACAGGTACTCCACTCTTTGAGGAACTCCTCACCAATAGGCTGATCCCACGTGAGCTTATTTCGCCATAGCGACTGAAACAATATCTTAAGCCCAATAACAACTGGGTTCAGGTAACCTAAAGGGTCATATATTCGCGCAATAACCTTCAGTACATTGCGTTTAGTAGCGGAAATCATATTTAATGTCATCTGGTTTGATTTTAAGAGTTAGGTCATCATTCGAAATATCCCACCTTAACCCCAAAACCGTCTGCATACAGTCAATATTGTTGAGACCTAGAGATCTTCGCACACCATCATCATTGCTTACCCACTTCCTGAGATTCATACAGGCACGACTCATGCGTGATGCCTGATAAAACAGTTCCGCTTCGGCTCTATTGTTGACGCTGGTAACCAAGTCATCCATTTAAAAAGCTGTGCGTAGCCGAGAACAAGTTTTGGGGAACGCATCTGATATTTTCTGAAGGTGTAAATCTATGGTTGTTGATAGTAGAAAAGGGTTGCACGTGACCCCAAATGTCACACGGGCCATACGGAATTCCTGTATAGGCGGCAGGTCCGTCGAAGGAAGTACTTTGTCAGCAAACCACAGAAATCGATGGCTGTCACGATCGTTTTCAGCTAAAGCGATTTGTAAAAAGGCTTTCTCGATGTCGGCAACCAATCCAATTTTTCCAAGGCGAAAATGCAACAATATTTTAAGGATATCCAGAAGTAGATTTGAACCTGTCCACAAACAATCACTTAAAGAAAGTTTACCTGGAGCATGCGCAGACTCATCAAAGACGATTCGAATCTTGGTAGTGGACTTCTCGGGACGATAAATGGCACAATGAGGCATCTAATATAAATTTGATGCATCGGTTTGGTGGAGCACTCGTTCAGCACAGCCAGTCAAAATAAATTCACGCATAGCAGCTTCGTACTCCAACAATTTCATTGGCTCCCTCGACAGTCGACGCATTAGGGAGTATAATCTGGAAAAGGCGTTCTCTCTATTGGTTTCCAGCTGATGATCCAATCGCTTTCAGGGTAAAAGCGCCTCATACCTCGTCGAGGTCTTACGAATGCATTTCGTTGTGAGCTCTGTGGTAAACGTCTTCATCTCGGGGTCATCATTTCGAATGCCCAGCAATTCTATATTCCACAAACTTTCGAAGACTGAGGAACTGCAAAGAGTAGCTGAATAACTAAAATCGTCTGAAGTATAAGGGCCCTGGAGCGTTCACCCAAAAATTGTGTCAACAGCTGTCAGTCTATTGGCTAAACGCTGATACTTTCCTGTGACAACCTTCCAAAAATAATCTGCTCCGATTAAGACACTTAAACCTTCAATTTGCTCACGACCATTTACATTTGAGTCGGCGAAGCAAAATCCACGTAGTTGTTTACTACAATTATCGGGAACAGGCAATGTGTCAAGGCAAATTTCAGGCACTACCACCGCAACAATTTCTACCGCATGTGCACTAAACTGACTTTTTATTACCAATTTAGCCGTCTTTATTTTTTTTACAACTGGGAGCCTCACTATTACCAAACGGAATAACATTTATATTTACAAAGCCGATGATGGGTAATTTTAATTTATTTGCAACAGATTCCTTTGGCTGCCACCATCGATAATAATTCGAGCAAATAAATCGGCTGTAGGTGAAGATAACACAACGCGTACAGTCTGCAAGAAAACGTTTGTAGACAATTTACAGGAATTATTTGAAGCACACAAGTTCGTTGATGACAAAAACGTTGCTATATCACTCGCACTTTCTTTGGTATTCCTTTTCGAAGATGCTTTGTCTCCTCCGCATAAAACTGTAGCATGCATCCGCTTGCAATTTTTGCTTACTAAGCCCTTCACTCTACAAAATTTCACAGTATGTCCTTTCTGTGTACACCTAAAGCATCTGCCGTCTTCTTCAAGCATCTGTTTCTTTTCACTTATTGTACGTGAGCAGTCACACTCTCTTGTAGGATGTTCAGCAGACTTGCAAAAAAAGCATATAACAACTGAGGTTCTCGTATGTGTGAAGAGGCCGGCTGCTGTTGATGGCTGAGTGTATTTGACTTGCGACCTAACAGTTTTTCCAACAGCCGCTCTTTCAATAGACTCGACTTCTTGTTTTAAGAACCGTAAAATGTTTTTAACTTGCTTGTCTCCGTCCAACGATAGAGTAGAGCTGCTATCATCTGATAAATCAGCCGTCTCCTTTCCCTTGTCTGTTAGCTCCTTATGTATGCGATGATAGTCGATGCGTAACTCATTGGGCATGCATTTAAGAAGAATGGTCTTGAGCATTATGTAATAATGTGATGATGGTACACCTAACGCAGTGAGTGAGCGGCTGCAAGCTATTACCGTATTGTACAACTGTCTCAATGCTGGCGCATCAGTTTTACTATCTACAATAGGTAGCGCCATAAGTTTTTGCATCAATTTGTCTATTAGCTTCTCGATATCCCCGTATTCCTCTTGTAAGAAGGAAATGGCTCCATCATAGCAGGTATCGGAGGGAGTAGATCCTAAGATCGACTTCGCCGCATTGCCAGTTAGAACTGACTGCAAGAAATTGAACTTTTCGACTGGAGACAGTGATTCATTTTCGTGTACGGTAGAACGAAAGTTCTCCCAGAAAGGTATCCACTCCTGGTAGTCTCCGGAAAATCGTTTTAATTGCAATTTAGGCAGCCGAGTGCAATGAAATTTCGTTGATGGTGATGAACGTTGAGGATCTTCATAAGTGGGGGTAGGGTCGATACGTTGCCTAAGCTTTGTAAGACGAATTTGCAGCCGAGCAATCATTCCCACAGCAGCATCTTCATATTTAGCAGTTTTGTCAGGACTTTTGTCTTCTATAAGTTTGGTCTGAATGTCTTTATTAACCACGTTTAAATTAGCGTTAGCCGTCGTAAGACGCTGCAGATATGAAGAAAGCTCTTCTTCCATAACATCTAATTCAGATAAATCTTCTATGTTGCGCATATTATTGGATTTTAAATATTCTGTCGCTTCGTTGACAATCTTCGTAATTTGACTGCGAAAACCAGCACGTGTTTGCAGCTCCATCTTAATCGATCGCGACCAGAATTCTCGAGAAATAACACGATGATAACTTTCAAAAAAAACTTATTAAATACGTTTTCCGACGCAAGTCCCGGGTTTCGGCACCATGAAGAAAAGATTTCTAACTCCGGGAAAATTAACAAAAGACTCGTTTCCAATTTTAATAAGGGTCAAAGGAAAATCGTTAACTCTCCCCAAATTCATAATTTGAATGTGCTTATATAGGCAAACAAAAAACGTTAAAGATTTGTATATAAAGTGTGATGGAAAGAGATGAACATAGCATACAGTTGGTTATGTATATGATTAATGCAATAAGATAAGTAATGTCAAATTATACAAAAACAAGAATTAGAGAAAAAACATTTAATTTTCAACAATAACTTAACGGAGGAAAATAAGAATTGAACTGGACTGCTGTGTGTTGACTGTGGTGCCTTTTATATGCTTATCCCTATTGGCGTGGGTGTTGATTCCATGTCCATTTGTTGGGTTTCAATGGCTTTGGTCTAAATTTAGATTTGATGAAATAAGTGACCGAAAGAATAAGATCGCGGATACAAGCTGCCGAAATAAGGTTCCTTCGCGGTGTTGTTGGAATAACTCGTAGGGATCGAGTGCGCAACATCAGAGTACGCGAGGCGCTCAATGTTGAGCAGCTACTTCTCCGAACGGAACGATCTATGCTTCGATGGGTCACGTAGTGCGTATGCCCCCAGACCGGCTTCCAAGACGCGCCATGGTTGCTGTGCCATCAACTAGGCGACTTCGCGGAAGGCCTAGATATAGATGGTTGGACCAAGTCCGACATCTCTCCTGGAGCCGCTTAGGGATTCCTCCTGATGAATTGGAGTCAATGGCGGAGGATGGAGAAGGATGGAGAGTCCACCTGAGCATCCTACCCCCGCGACCATCATGAAGGATTAGCGGGCCATTGAAAATGGATTAACGAATGAATGAGTTTCCTGGTGCGGGCTTGGGTGTTGGTTCTTCGTCCATATGATCAGTTTCAATGGCTTGGGTCTAAATTTAGATTTGATAAAATGAATTTCCTGATACGGCTTGGGTGTTAGTTCTTCGTCCATATGTTAAGTTTAACTTATATATATTCTTTTTCATACAATGTAAAACTTAACTTCCTGACTTTACTTCAATAAACATCATAGAAAACGAACATTCACTCACTTCATTCCAAGAAATGATTAGCTACCCTCACACTTTGCCTCTAAGAGAACAAAGTCAGGAAACAGAATTTGTGAAGGATATTGCCCACCGCTGAAAATTCTACACCTACATATTCAATGCGAACTACTTGAAACCGTTCGAAAGCTGGTTGCATTTGTGAATATTCTGAATCTGTGAATACTTTGAGTGCATTTTCTTTGAGTGTGAGACGGTGGATGGGTCGTATTTTAACTAAAGATTCACAACGGCAATTGAGTGGCTTGATGCAGTTCTCTGGTTCGAAATGCAAAGTGAAATGCAATCTTAGTTATATTCATTTATTACTTTTATTCGCTTAGAGCTAAATGATTAACATGAGTGTCGACTGAATGGTGGAGGACGAACAACTAACTGAATCGTTTAAATGTTAGTAACATGTTTTTGAAAATAGCTATGTAGTCTCTTGAGAGAGCTCCACAGTGCAGTGAGTCATGATCATTAGAACTTCCCCCTTTAGTTCGTTGTCCTGTACCATTTACACAATTTATGTATTTCTTTTTCTTACCGCCATATTATTATACCATTTACACAATTTATGTATTTCTTTTTCTTACCTCCATATTATTCACTCACTTTAACCCGGGTTAAAATTTACATCCGGGTTAAATTAAACCGAAGTCCATAATATTCACTCGTTAAACCCGAACTTAAGCCCAGTTGTTGAAGTTTAACCCGATCAAATTTAAACTGCCCTCCGGAGACCAGCTTAAGTACTTTAACTCGGAAAACACAAGTTCATAATATTGACTAATTTTTTTGAGACATTTGACATTTCTTTGTTCGCAGGAGGCAGGAAAAGTGAAATAAATATAAAAAGTAGCAAGAACAAAAAAAAATGGATTTCATTCATGAAATTGATGAAATGTTGATGTGTTCATCGTCAAAAGACGAATTTCTGGAAGAGCTGATAGAACAGCAGATGGTGTACCACCCTCCTCCTCATCGAATGTATCGAATGCATAATGCGGGCTTGCGTCGAGGACTACGTTGAAGTGGAATTCCGCAAGTATTTTCGGCTGAAAAGAGAAGCATTTTGGTATTACACTAACGAATGTAGCGTTATTGGACAGGAATTGGATGGTGATAGACGTCGCATTGCATTCATACACACAAACAAATAAATCAATGTAAATCACATCAATTTCAAATTAAATTGTGTCACTTTTAAATTAATTTCGAGTGACACACACGAAGAGTACAATAAACAAGCAAAAAAAAAACAATTGTAAACATATGTAAAATGTAATTTTCCGTGAAATTTGACAACACGGAGGCTTAGGTTAGGTTAGGCTGGCTGTCCACACGGGAGTCCAGACACACATAGACCAGTGAAGATCCTTTGTGATTACATGGATCAAACAAAACCAACCGGAGCTTTTGATAAAGCGATAAATGCTCATGACGTCTAAGGACGCCAGATCGACGATGTCGTCAAGGAAGGGGAACCTTAGATGGAGCATTCTTTTATGCGACAGGGCTGGACAATTTTTTTTTTCTTTTTTTTTGCCGAGAGCAGGTAAAAAATCTTCTAAAGACATAAGGCCCAACCGTGCGTGCTTATGGTAGTGTGAGATTTTTACTCACTAAAAAAACACCTCTTTTCAAAATTAATACTACAACTAAGCCAGTGCTTATCCAGCGGTTTTATTTTCGCTTACGAGAATCGTGATTATAGAAAAAGATGTTCGTATGTGATTGAAAATAAATGTAGCACTTTAGACAGGTTAAATTCCAATGAAAGTTCCTGCCTTTTTCACGACCTTCATATGCTATGACGCGAGGTCAAAAGGTTTTGTCCTTTGAAGACGACGAATTGAATTGTTCGCGTCAAGTAGTTGAATGATAGTACGGTTACAATGGCCGTGAACACAATCTTTGTGTTTCCGCGCAAATTTTGTTATCTCTTCGACGACGCTGGGAATTCCCAGATCCCGATGAATATCTTCGTTACAAACATACCACGGTGCGTAAACGATCGTTCAAAGAACTTTATTTTCAAAAGTTTGTATGATGTTTCTATTGCTTTTCTTGGTACAACCCCATAGTTGTATACCATACGTCCACACAGGCTTTAGCACTTGCTTATAGATAAGGAGTTTGTTATGTAGGCTCAACTTCGAATGTTTCCCGAGTAGCCAGTACATTTGTCGGTATTTGTTTTCTAGCTCGTCGCGCTTCTTTTTCACGTGCGATTTCCATTTGAGCTTGACATCTAGAGTCATTCCTAGATATTTTGCTTCGTTTGCGTACGGTATTTGAGCCGAGTTTAGATATACAGCCAATCTATCCACTTTTTTGTAGGTAAAGTTGACGTGAGTAGATTTGCTTTCGTTCAACACAATACGCCAAGAAATCGTCCAAGCGTGGACTTTATTAATAGCATGTTGAAGCTTTCCGGTTGCTGCTTCAATGGTATCGCCCGTTGTCAATATCGCCGTATTGTCCGCAAACGTGGCGACGACACAGTTTCTTCCTTGCGGGATGTCACGCGTGTAGAGTACATATAGAAGTGGGCCAAGGACACTTCCTTGCGGGACTCCGGCTGCAATCTCCTTGAAGTCAGAGTAATCGTTTCCGTGCTTAACACGAAATGGTCTCTCGGCGAGGTACGATCGTAAGATTAAAAAGAGTTGCCGTGGTAGTAGTCGTTGCAATTTATATTCCAAGCCTTCGTGCCAAACCTTATCGAAAGCTTGTGAGACGTCAAGAAATACACCACAACAAATCTTTTTTTCTTCCAGAGTTTTCTCAATCACGTCAGTTATTTTGTGGACTTGATTTTTGAT
Organism: Brachypalpus laphriformis; assembly: GCA_945910035.1. NCBI lineage: Eukaryota > Metazoa > Arthropoda > Insecta > Diptera > Syrphidae > Brachypalpus > Brachypalpus laphriformis. Next base: position 101,007,408 of record OX246754.1, read on the forward strand.
GCTTGATTCTAAATCCAAACTGATGGTGGAATGGAACCTATTTCGTCGATAACGGGCTGTAGACGTTTGGAAAGAAGTTTTTCAAATATTTTTGAGATAACCGGCAATAGGGAAATAGGCCGATATGATTTATTCTCATTTAGCGGTTTGCCTGGTTTAGGGACCATTATAATCTCGGCGACGATCCATTGTCTCGGAACATAGAGCAATCTGAACGAAGGGTTGATCAAATAGAGTAGTTTGATAATAGCTTTCTTCGGCAATTCCTTGACTACCTGCGCCGTTATCAAGTCGTAACCCGGAGCTTTTTTCGTCTTTAAATTTTTAATCACTTCCCTCAGTTCAATCAATGCAACTTTTTTTACTTTAAAGTTGTCAGATGTCATGACTGGGGAGTCGGGCGTTAACGAAGGGCCGTCGAACGGCTTAAACGTTTCTTCTAAGTGCAAAGCAAAAAGTTCTGCATTTTCTTTGCCGCTCTTGGCCCAGTTTCCATCGTTTTTCCGAATTGGTGGGGCTTGCATTTGAGGTTTCCGGATGCCTTTTAACGCTTTCCAAAGCGAATAATTTGATTCTCTTTCACCGGAAAGATTTTCAAAATAGGTCGCTATCTTTTTGCTTTTAAATTCTCGAATACTATCTCTAAGGCGATTGCATAGTCGGTTAAGGACCGTTTTATGCTGCGGTGCGCGTGTGATTTGCCATTTCTTTCGTGCTTTTCGTTTCTCCCTCACCAGTTCAATGATTTCTTTGGAATACTTTTCGTGGCGGTTGATCTTATAACTTCCAGAAGGAGTGTTTTTCCACGCCGCTCTTTGGATTGTTTCCACGAAACGATCAACTTCGTCCTCTACAAGTGTTCACAAGGTGTTTTAAGTGATACTACGAAAATTTGAACCAAGGGCATTGAAGACACGAAATTAGTCGTCTTTTTCTAGTGGGCATCGCGGCGGACAGTAAACAGATGCAATATTGTAACTCAGGTGTTTATTTTTAACCCTTACCGCGCACAACGGAAGTTTTTCCACCTCTATGCTCATATCGACCGAATGTTCGATGTTAGTTTTAATGAATAAGGACAAACCGCCCCGCGCTCTATCAGAAGGATGATAGGCGTGATAACCAGCGTAGCCTCTTATCTTTATTTGCGACTCCCTTGTTAGATGGGTTTCGGAGATCAAACATATGTCGATATTTTCTCTTATTAGAAACATTTCTAATTCGTTAGATTTTTGTAAGAGTCCGTTTGCATTCCATGTTACTAATTTAAGCAAAGAGTCCATATTTACTTAGATTTGGATTTATGGTTAGCCATACAAAAGCTTTCGACGTTACTGAGACGTTCGAGAATCCGTTTGTTAATTTCACATTGTTCCTCGAACTTAGCGTAGATGCAGTTCAGAATTTCATTCAACGGATCAGAGGGTAGTCCGTCATTTCGTTTGGTTGCTTTGACTGCAGCCTGAGAATACGTCAGACGTACGGGGTTCGCTGGCTTATCCTGGGCTGGACAAGTGCATAGGAGATAAAGTATGGTTTCCTCCTCCTCCTCCTCGCCCCTACAGCTTCTGCAGAAGTCGTTGGAGAAGAGACCGAGTCTTTTGGCGTGTTAGCCTATAAGACAGTGTCCAGTGAAAACATCGACGATGCAGCTGATTTGTGTTCGTTTCAGCTTGAACAGCTCGGTACTACGTTTTCCCATCTGAGGTTGGTCGCGCTAATAGCGTTCAGCTTTAGTAGATACCTACATGTACCGAGGGGCATACCCAGGACTTGCCTGTCAGGCAGAATCCTTAATGTGGTACCCTGTCTAGCGACCTCGTCAGCGCAGTTACCTGGAATGTCCCTGTTGCCCGGCACTCAGCATAGATGAAAGTTGAACTGCTCTGTCATCTCCATAAGAGATAAACGACAGTTTAAGGCGGCCTTTGAAGAGAAGGAGAACGATTCCAGGGACTTAATTGCCGCTTGGCTGTCAGTGAAAATGGTAATATCCCTGACAGATAGTTCATTACATTTTAGCCAGGACAGGGCTTCTTTAATTGCCATGATCTCGGCCTGGAAAACGCTACAATGATCGGGGAGGCGGAAAGAGATGCTCAGATTGAGCTTTTCGGAGAAAACACCACAACCCACCCCACCCTCGGTCTTAGAGCCATCTGTAAAGAAGTAAACCGAACTACCATCGACAGGGGAGGAGGTGTCCCATACATCCCGATTAGGGATGTTCGTATGGAAGTTACGGTCAAATCTCAGTTTCGGCGGGGTGTAGTCCGTGTTTTCGTGTTTGAAGTTCAGAAGATCAAGGATCAAGGAGTAGCCAGATCGATAGCTGGACCACTGAGAGGATGCTTTTAGGCGGATGGCCGACAGTCAGCCATATGTTTGCCGAAAATATCTAAAGGTAGCAGGTTGAACAAAATGTCCAGTGCCGCGGAGGAAGTAGTTCTCAGTGCACCACTGATGCAAATGCATGCAGATCTTTGCACCTTAGCTAGTTGAAAGAGGTGGACAGCCCTGTCAAGAGCAGGCCAGCATACGATCACCCTATAGGGTGGTATAGGCCTGATAACGGACACGTACAGCCAATGTGTGATTTGAGGTTTCATACCCCAGCTCCTCCTATAGCCTTTTTACAGGAATAGAGAGCTACATTTTCTTTCTTGATGCGTTCTAGTAGATTGGAATTCCAGTTCAATTTCCTATCCAAAATAAGACCCAAATATTTTGCGTTTTCAGAGAAGGTGAGACTGGTGCCATTTATCGTAGGAGTCATGGGAACTTTAAATTTCCTTGTGAAGAGAACGAGTTCCGTTTAATGGGGATTGATCCCCAGTCCACATTTGGAGGTCTATCTAGTGAGCCGAAGGAGAGCATATTGGAGGATTTCCTTGAGAGTGTCCGGGTGTTTACCAGAGACAGCAATAGCGATGTCAACAGCATAAGCGATCACTCTGCAACCTGACGTATCCAGGTCCACCAGTAGTTCATTTACGACCAGGTTCCACAGTAGAAGTGACAAGACTCGACCTTTGGGGTGTACCGCAGCGAGCAATTCTTATGGCCGATGCTCCGCCCAGTTGTGAGTTAATAATCCTGCATGTAAGCAATCGATTGACACTCCGAGCGAAATACCCACTTTCAGATTCTTAAGTGCGTCGGTAATCGCCTTTGATTTTTTTTTTTGCCGAGAGCAGGTGAAAAATCTTTTAAAGACACCATAAGGCCCAACCGTGCGTGTTTATGGTAGTGTGTGATTTTTACTCACTAAAAAAACACCTCTCTTTCAAATTAATACTACAACTAAGCCGACGCTTATCCAGCAGTTTTATTTTCGCTTACGAGACACGTGATTTTTGGAAAAAAGATGTTCGTATGAAGTTAAAAGGAATGTAGCACTTTAGACAGGTTAAATTCCAATGAAAATTCCTGCCTTTTTCGCGACCGGCATATACTATGACGCGAGGTCAAAATGTTTTGTCCTTTGCAGGCGACGAATTGAATTATTCGCGTCAAGTAGTTGAATGACGGTACTGTTACAATGGCCGTGAACACGATCTTTGTGTTTCCGCGCAAATTTTGTTATCTCTTCGATGACGCTGGGAATTGCCAGATCTCGACGAATATCTTAACATTTAACAATGTAAATCCTTTGATTTTTGAAATGCTCCCTCAATATCAAGGAAAGCCACGATGGTTGTATTCTTTGATGCTCAAGGATTTTTCAATGATGCGCACAAGTGAATGTAAGGCTGTCTCAACTGATTTGCCTTTGCAGTACTCATGTTGGGACGGCGAGAGCAAAGCTGGGCTAATACTTTGCCGAAGATGGATATCAATTAACCTTCTAAAGTTTTAAGCAGAAAGGACGATAGACTGATAGGTCGGAGATCCTTTGGTTCCACGTGTGAGCTCTTTCCTGCCTTAGATATGAATATGACTTCAACCTCGGTCCAAATATAGACCAGATTTAGACAGCCTGATAAGATGACTTTGAGCCATGGAAGCACAATGTCATCGCATTGCTGAATTTCAGCTGGAATAACACCGTCAGGTCCTGGGGACTTGAAGGATTTGAAACTGCGCATGGCCAATCGGATCTTTTCTGTAGTTATCAAGACTAAGGAGTTGCTGCAAAGTTGAGGGGCTGAATTTCCCACTTGCGATACAGCAACAGGGGGCTACCAGCAAAGTGAATATCCAATAAGATGTCAATGGATTCTTCAGCAGAGGAGGACCAGTGACCATCCGGATGCAAAAGGTAGCTGGGTATAGAAGGGCTTTTAGAGAGGATTTTTCGCAACCTGGAAGCTTCCGAGGACTCTTCAATGCTGTCGCAGAAGAGTCTCCAGGATCGTCGCTGCTCCTTCCTCAGTGAGATTTTGTATTTCCTGAGAGACAATTTATAGGAGTCCCATTCGGCCGTCTCACGGGAGCTTTTAGCAATATTAAAAAGGGGCCTGCTGTCTTTCCTAAGAGTACTGAGATTTGCATTCCACCAGGGTGGTTTCTTTTTACCTCGAGGTTTGTGGAGTGGGCAGGCCTCGGACATGGCACCATTCAGTGCCGAAGTTAGGGTGTTGACTAGATTGTCAAGGTCTTCAGTGCAAGAAGGTTCAGTAGGCAGGTGGGAGGGCATAAGCGTTAATAAACGTTTCCTATAAAGGGACCAGTTGGTTTTCCTATAATTTCTAAAAACCTTCTGATTTTAGGATCAGAGGGCTCAGCCGGAATAGTGGCTCGTATTCTTGGTCGGTTTGGAATCTGGTCTTTTTCCACGACCGGGAGGGAGCTGGACACGTTTCGGTGCCCAGTTTAGAGAAGCCTTATGCTTTGAGTTCTGTCCTGCTCAGGAATTTCCTGGGTGCGGCGAATTAGCTTATAAGAGACGATCTTGGTAGGAGATAATGGGGGGAGCGGCATTTCTCAAGCTCGAAGCCGAGTAGTCCGTCGCCCCTGAAAAGGATCTGAGAAGGGGATGTGGATCATTCGAGGTGAAGGGCAAAGCATGCTGTAAGCTCGAGGCCGAACAGCTAGCTGCCCCGGAAGGTGCAGAAGTAATTTGGGGGTTAAACCCTCGCGTCTCATGGCCTGGATTTCCACTAGGACCAGGTACTGATACCGATGTCCTAGCTGCCGGCGTTCCAGACGCGTGCTGCCCACCTGCTCACAACTGCTCGCAAAGCTGACCTAGGCCTCAAGGCCATTGCGCTAGCAGGAACTGCATTAGCAGAGCTTGCGGGTATGCATCCCAAGGGGCTGTAAGACGGTTTTTCAAGAGGACCGTCCTCTTTTTTACTTTTTTTTAAATTTTTGGTTTTTGTGTTGTTGTTTTTATTCGTTATTTTTGTTTGACCCACGAGTGGCGGAGAATGGAAGGTCGACCTGCACAGAGATCCGCATTGTGCAGGCAAGGCAGGCTAATCCGGAGGTCGCCATGTACCGGATACTCCGTTAGCGACTAGACTATTATTTAATGTGGGCCCCCAACCAGGCTGATGCTCGGTATGGGTCGTATTACACCTTGATCCGGCCCACCAGAGAGGAGAGAGGAAAGGATAGGATATGAAGGGGCGGGATTAGTACGACTACATCTTGGAGAATAATACCCGAGAATCTTTGACCATTACTAGGCCCCTACAGCACGGCGAGGCTTAAAACGGTTTAAAAATGAGTTTAAACTATTTAAAATCCGGGTTAAATCCATCTTTAATCCACCGGGTTTAATGCATGTTTTTGAGTGAATATTATGAACATAGGTTTAAATTTTCAGGTCTGACGTATTCTCAGGCTGCAGTCAAAGCAAACGAAACGACGGACTACCCTCTGATCCGTTGAATAAATTCTGAACTGCATCTACGCTAAGTTCGAGGAAGAATGTAAAATTAACAAACGGATTCTCGAACGGCTCAGTAACGTCGAAAGCTTTTGTATGGCTAACCATAAATCTAAATCTAAGTAAATATGGGCTGTTTGCTTAAAATGGTAATATGAAATGCAAACGGACTCTTACAAAAGTCTAACGAATTAGAAATGTTTCTAATAAGAGAAAATATCGGCATATGTTTGATCTCCGAACTTTTCAAGGCAGCTGGGGATGATATGGTACAGTGCATACATCAACTCATCTCTAAGATTTGGTCAGACGAGTGTATGCTTGATGAATAGAACCTCAGCATCGTTTGCCCGATCCACAAGGAAGGAGACTCCCTCAATTGCGCCAATTATAGAGTCATCAGTCTCCTCAACATCGAATACAAGACCTTTTCTGCTATATACGCCTGAAACCTTTTATCAACAGCCTGATTGGACCCTATCAGTGCGGTTACGGGCCAGGAAACTCCACCATCGATCAAATCTTCACACTTCAGCAGATCCTGGAGAAAACCCCAGAATTCCAAATCGATACTCACCACCTCTTTATCGATTTCAAGGCCGCCTATGACAGCATCTATAGAGAAGAGCTTTATAGAGCCATGTCTAGTTTTGACATCCCTGCCAAACTTGTCCGTCTGTGCAGGCTGACGATGGAGAACGCTCGCTGCTCCATCAAGGTCGGTTATGACCTCACCGAGACCTTTGATGTCAAAAAAGGTTTTAGACAAGGTGACGCGCTGTCATGTGACTTCTTTAATATTGTACTTGAACGGATTGTGCGGAACTCACAAGCCAACACCGGAGGCGCGATCTATTACAAGTCTGTACAACTGCTTGCATACGCCGACGATATCGACATTATCGGAAGAACTCAGCGGGCTGTCACCGTTGCGTGCGTTTGCAAGCATTGAGACGGAAGCGGCCAAAATGGGTTTAGCGATAAACGAGGGCAAAACCAAGTATATGCTGTCAACAAGAAGGGAAAGCCAACACCGACGAATTGGACAAAACGTCACAGTGGGCAGCTATAACTTCGAGGTAGTAAGGGACTTTGTTTACCTTGGCTCTGCTATAAATTCTACAAACAGCATCAGCGCAGAAATCAATCGAACAGTAACTCTTGCCAATCGCTGTTTTTTTGGGCTCATAAGGCAATTCAACAGTAAAGCCCTATCTCGAGCAACTAAGAAGACTCTGTATAAGACCCTGATCATCCCAGTCCTGCTTTACGGCGCTGAAACATGGACTTTATTAAAAGAGGATGAAGATATCCTTGGTCGTTTCGAGAGAAAAATTCTTCGTAAGATTTTCGGTCCCGTTTGCGTTGACGGGTTTTGGAGGAGAAGATTCAATCACGAACTATACGAGCTGTACAGCGACATCGACCCAGTCAAAAAACTGCGTCTTGCACGTCTGAGATGGCTAGGACATGTAGAGCGGATGGACACCAACGCTCCGGCCCGCAGAGTCTTCGAATCTAACCCCGAGGGACGACGCAGTAGAGGGAATCATCGCCGTAGGTGGCGCGCACGAGTTCAAGGGGACCTCGACCAACTTGGAGTGCGCAACTGGAGGCAATTAGCTAAAGACCGAGCTAAATGGAGAGGCTTGTTGGTTGAGACCCAGGTTCACCCCGAACTGTAGCGCCACCTAAGTAAGTAAGTAAGTGCTTACTTAGTAAGATGGACCGTATTTACACCGTATTTACTAGGGGTGGGTATAAATAAATCGAACTGGTTAAAAAAACAGTTTTTCAAATCGTACTGACGTAACCGATTTTTTTTCCAAAAAACGGTTCGAATAGTAACTGCATTTATCTCCTATGCGTATTGAAAATTCAATAAAAAAAAAAAACGAAAAGCAAACGAGCCCAGCAAACTGAAAAAATAAGCAAACAAAGAATACACAAAATTCAACACAGGCATGCGAACGGATCTTTCTGTTGCGCACAAAAGAAAAACGCATAACGGAGAAAACGAATAACATGATTCCACCCCTGATACATACACTAACTAGGAGTAGTTATAAAAAATAACTACTTCACCATCTCGTTATTGTTTTTTACTTTTTTTTCGTTTTTCGTTTAACTACTTCACCCGCTCGTTATCGTTTTTCCCTATTTTGTTCGTTTGCACTAAATGATATGAAAACGCTTTTTCGTTCGTTTTGTGAAAGCAGTTATTTTTTTAAACTAGTTATATTTTTTTAATAACTGTTTCGTTTCGTTAACACAAAAAACGAAAAGGACCCACCTCTAGTATTTACACACTCAAAAAATCAAACTGCATATATGTATTTATATTATTTGGAATACTTTTATTAAAAAAAAAGTGAAGATTAAAAAAATGAACAAAAACAACTCAACGACAAAAGAATCAGATCCCATTTTCAGTTAAGTATATGATTGCACATATGTATGTACATTTGTACATACGTCCATGTAGATATTATATCCAAAATAACATTGTTAATACATACTACTACTAGTGGGACGCCGCCGTGGCGTAATTGTTTAGTGTGTCGGATCACTGCGCCTGAGGTTCCAAGTTCTAATCCCAGAAAACACCAACAGTTTTTTCACGGTCCCATCTCTTGCAACGTCTGACAAACATCCGAGACTATTATTGTCTCGAGAAAGCTTCTCAAAACAAATTGCCCATCGGATACGGCACTAAACTGTGAGTCCCTTCCATTCGTGTGAAAAATATAACGCACACAACATGAGTGGTTGCGAGAAGCTATTCCCTGGCACTTAAAGAGCTGTTGCGCCAAATAGGTAGGCAACTCCGCGGTATTCGTAGAAATAGATGGTTGGACCAAGTCCGACATCTTTCCTGGACCCGTCTCGAGATTCCTCCTGATGAGTTGGAGTCAGTGGCGGAGGATCAAGAAGGATGTAGGCTCCACTTGAGCATCCTATTCCCGAGATCCTCATGAAGGATTAACGGGCCATTGAAAATGTATATAATGTATGTCCTATGTATGTAGTTTTAAGTGTTGGTACTTAATTTTTTGTTAATGTAAAAAAATTTGCATTTGCACTTATCCATTTTCAAAATAGTGGAAACCTTTATTCGGGGTTTTGAAAAGTTGTTCACTTATGAGGAATTTGCACTTAAACGTTTTGCACCTATACGAACAAATTTGTATAGAAATCGCGTGAAATGGCTAGGGGCATCTAAAGTTCTTGCTCTTGTGCGGTTTTTCCGCTTATCCGTTCTCGGCTATATATATATATGAATATAGCATCTGTTTACTGTCCGCCGTGGCGTAAGTGGTTAGTGTGTCGGATCACTACGCATGAGGATCCAAGTTCGAATCCCAGAAAACAGCAAAAAGTTTTTTCACGGTCCCACCTCTCGCGAGCGTCTGACAAACATCCGAGAGTATTGTTGTCACGAAAAAGCTTCTCAAATCGCCGCTCGGATTCGGCACTAAACTATAGGTCCCTTCCATTCGTATGAAAAATATAACGCACACAACATGAGTGGTTGCGAGGAGCTAGGCCCTGGCACTTAAAGAGCTGTTGCGCCAAAGATTTATTTATTTATTTATTTTTTTTACTGTCCGCCGCGATGCCCACTAGAAAAACATGACTACTTTCGTGTCAATGCCCTTGGTTCAAATTTTCTTATTGGTGAAGATTTCAACGCGAAGCACACCTTCTGGGGTTCAAGATGTACATCTTCTAAAGGAAAAATTCTTTACGAAGTGGCAAATGAATTCGGTTCTTGTTTTCTTTCGTCTGGAAAACTGACCTATTGGCCAACCGATTCAGGAAAAATTCCCGATCTTATCGATTTTTTGTTACAAAAGGCATTTACGAGACGTTTATTACAATCATAGAATGTTTTGACCTCTCTTCTGACCACTCGCCGGTAATTTTATTACTTGGAGAAGCGCCGATCAAGAAAAAATGGCCTCCAAGACTTACTAGCAATAGAACAAACTGGGAGGGCTTTAGAAATGATTGCGAAACAAATATCGCCTTAAATGTATCACTTAGAACACCTTGTGAAACTAGAGGACGAAGTTGATCGTTTCGTGGAAACAATCCAAAGAGCGGCGTAGAAAAACACTCCTTCTGGAAGTTATAAGATCAACCGCCACGAAAAGTATCCCAAAGAAATCATTGAACTGGTGAGGGAGAAACGAAAAGCACGAAAGAAATGGCAAATCACACGTGCACCGCAGCATAAAACGATCCTTAACCGACTATGCAATCGCCTTAGAGATAGTATTCGAGAATTTAAAAGCAAAAAGATAGCGACCTATCTTGAAAATCTTTCCGGTGAAAGAGAAGGAAATTTTTCGCTTCGGAAAGCGCAAAAAGGCATCCGGAAACCTCAAATGCAAGCCCCACCAATTCGGAAAAACGATGGAAACTGGGCCAAGAGCGACAAAGAAAAGCCAGAACTTTTTGCTTTGCACTAAGAAGAAACGTTTAAGCCGTTCGGCGGCCCTTCGTTAACGCCCGACTCCCCAGTCACGACATCTAACAACTTTAAGGTTTTTTTTTTTTTGGTTGCGCCTGGAGGTGCAGGAATCTTCAAAAGATACCAATGGTCAGTACCACTGGTTATGCCCGATTCATATATCTGACAATGCCATCAGTGCTAGTCAGTATATGCCTACGGGCTAAACCTCACCCCCTCAGAGAGCCACTATGAGAACCGGCTGCGCGTACTCATAGTAGTAGGAAATTCGTCCCTCTCATTTTTTCATTTTTGTGATGACTACGACTAAGTTGCCTTTACAAGTAGTTTCCGCTTCTGTAGTGTTAATCGCATTAGGTAGGTAGCTTTCCAGTGAAGGCACCTACTAATACCGTCATTACATGCGGTTTTTCCTCACGGCGCTAGGTCGAAAGGTCTTGTTCTTTGTAGTCGCCGCTCAAGGTTTGTCACGTCCGTAGTACGGATTATTTCATTTTGCAGTGAACACGAAGACGGGTACGAAGTTTGCGAGCAAAGTTCGTTACTTCGTCCCTCACGGTAGCAATTCCTAGATCTCTGTGAATATCTTTATTCCTTATATACCAAGAAGCATTCACGATTGCTCTTAGTATTTTGTTTTGAAATGCTTGCAGTAGAGCCATATTGCTTGGTTTGGTACAACCCCAAAGTTGTATACCATATGTCCAAGACAGTTTTAGCACTTGCTTATACAGAAGCAGTTTGTTGCATACGCTTAACTTCGAGTATCTTCCGAGTAGCCAATACATTTCTCTTAATCTGTTTTCGAGCTCTTCGCGCTTCTTTTTAACAACTTTAAAGTAAACAAAAGTTGCATTGATTGAACTGAGGGAAGTGATTAAAAATTTAAAGACGAAAAAAGCTCCGGGTTACGACTTGATAACGGCGCAGGTAGTCAAGGAATTGCCGAAGAAAGCTATTATCAAACTGCTCTACTTGATCAACGCTTCGTTCAGATTGCTCTATGTTCCGAGACAATGGAAATTCGCCGAGATTATAATGGTCCCGAAACCAACAAAACCGCTATATGAGAAGAAATCATATCGGCCTATTTCCCTATTGCCGGTTATCTCAAAAATATTTGAAAAACTTCTTTCCAAACGTCTACAGCCCGTTATTGACGAAATAGGTTTCATTCCTGACCATCAGTTTGGATTTAGAATCAAGCATTCTACAATTGATCAAGTCCACAAAATAACTGACGTGATTGGAAAGCTCTGGAAGAAAAAAAGATTTGTTGTGGTGTATTTCTTGACGTCTCACAAGCTTTCGATAAGGTTTGGCACGAAGGCTTAGAGTATAAATTGCAACGACTACTGCTACGGCAAATCTTTCTAATCTTACGATCGTACCTCACCGAGAGACTCTTTCGTGTTAAGCACGGAAACGATTACTCTGACTTCAAGGAGATTGCAGCTGGAGTCCCGCAAGGAAGTGTCCTTGGCCCACTTCTATATGTACTCTACACGCGTGACATCCCGCAAGAAAGAAACTGTGTCGTCGCCACGTTTGCGGACAATACGGCGATACTGACAACGGGCGATACCATTCAAGCAGCAACCGGAAAGCTTAAACATGCTATTAATAAAGTCCACGCTTGGACGAATTCTTGGCGTATTGTGCTGAACGAAAGCAAATCTACTCACGTCAACTTTACGTACAAAAAAGTGGATAGATTGCCTGCATATCTAAACTCGGCTCAAATACCATACACAAACGAAGCAAAATATCTAGGAATGACTCTAGATGTCAAGCTCAAATGGAAATCGCACGTGAAAAAGAAACGCGACGAGCTAGAAAACAAATACCGACAAATGTACTGGCTACTCGGAAAACATTCGAAGTTGAGCCTACATAACAAACTCCTTATCTATAAGCAAGTGCTAAAGCCTGTGTGGACGTATGGTATACAACTATGGGGTTGTACCAAGAAAAGCAATAGAAACATCATACAAACTTTTGAAAATAAAGTTCTTTGAACGATCGTTTACGCACCGTGGTATGTTTGTAACGAAGATATTCATCGGGATCTGGGAATTCCCAGCGTCGTCGAAGAGATAACAAAATTTGCGCGGAAACACAAAGATTGTGTTCACGGCCATTGTAACCGTACTATCATTCGACTACTTGACGCGAACAATTCAATTCGTCGTCTTCAAAGGACAAAACCTTTTGACCTCGCGTCATAGCATATGAAGGTCGTGAAAAAGGCAGGAACTTTCATTGGAATTTAACCTGTCTAAAGTGCTACATTTATTTTCGATCACATACGAACATCTTTTTCTATAATCACGATTCTTGTAAGCGAAAATAAAACTGCTGGATAAGCACTGGCTTAGTTGTAGTATTAATTTCGGGTTCAAGAAATGCGGATTAAATGGTCGGGATTAAAATTCACTTTAATCTGCTTTACACCCGGAGTGAATAATATGGCGGTTAAATCATAAGGATTGACCTTAACAAGGTTTGTCTGATTTTTAACAGGGTTTACATCAATTTGCTGATTTTCAGTAGATTTTACAATAAATTTTTCATGTTTTCCCTTTCACAGTTTAAGTGATTATCTGTACATACTTTAAGCGTTGGATCTAATAAAGTTGTACTTATATTCTTTCACCTTAACTTAATATGTCTGCATGGCTAAACGTTTTATAATAACTGCTTTAGACCATAAAACTTTGTTTTGACTTTGAATAATTTTTTAACATACACATTTCATTTATTTTAAAAGATTTTCGTTTATTTGAGTTGTTCAATGTTCGTTTACGATAAGGATTTAACAAATCAAAACTTCCTAATACCATGTTCCCACCAAACCGAAATCCCGATATTTCGATGAACTTTTACCGAAACCTCGATAGCCGTTAGTAGTACAGTATATACGGGTTACAGCGCAGATAATTATATTGCGGCAAAATACAATATCAAAAAATTACAAAAAAAAATGCCCACAAAGTTTTTTAATCCAATTTTTCATGAATATAATGGGTTAAACAATCGAAAGAATTCATAAAAAATATTAGCCTAAAATTTAAATACGAAAAAACAGTCAGACAATTTTTGTATTATTCTGATGTGTGCTGAATTTCTGCATGTGTCAGCTTTTATATTATAAAAATGATTGAATAAGTAAAAAACTAGCAAAAAAAAATACCGAACAAAATTAATCTTCATCATCTGAATCGATATCACTAAAATCCCATTCTACATTATCTGATTTGATATCACTTTTATAATACATTATTTGCAGTATTTTACAATAAATACATAATAAATATAAAGAATTCTTAAGAGTATTAAAAACACCCATAACTGTATTATCATTAGTAAGAGATTTAAATTTTGCATAATATTACCCACTTCGGGTAGGGGTTAGAATATACACGAGGTAGGCATGCCTGTCGTAAGAGGCGACTAAAATCCACTCTCCGTATACCGAGCGTTGTATGGCGAACGACTAACAAAGGCCTCGTAGGGGCAGCATCTCCCGATAGGTGCTGGTCCGCTAAGTAACGAGTAGGAGCCACTGCAGCCGAAAACCTAGCAGCTCTGTTAGTAAGCCCTACTCCCACCTCCTCGTGGTGCCATCTGGGAATTTCTTTGGAAATTGCTAACGGGAGAGGACGAATGGCGAGCTTCCTGCGCCAAAAAACAGGATAAGTGTCGGTTGGTCTGTGGCCCAGCGAGCCGCAACCATAAAAAAAATCATTGCTCCGAAACGGAAACATGCGCCTCGGATACGGACTGATCATCTGTTGACGACCTTTGGCTATCGGACACGGACAACGATCGGATTCTGGAACGTTAAGACCCTTCTGGACTCACTCAAGGAAGGGCCCTATAACGCCAGATTCCTCCAATTGGAGCGCGAATTCGCACGGTATAAAATCGACATCTTAGGGCTGAGCGAGATAAGATGGTACGATGCTTGGGAATACATCTCCCCAACAAAAAGCACTGTCATGCTCTACTCTGGTAAACCAGCTGGAAGTGCACGGAGTTCTGGCGTAGGACTCATGCTAACTCCAGCAGCACGTAGTAGCCTCATATCCTGGAAACCCCATAGTGACCGGATATTGACGGCTAGGTTCCAGAGTAGAGTTAGAAAAATTACCATCATACAGTGTTATGCTCCGACTCTAGACGCGACTGAGGATGAAAAGGATAATTTTTATAGCCACTTAGGTGCCGCCTACAACCAAACGCCTAATGGGGACATCGTAATGGTAATGGGAGATCTCAATGCCAAGGTGGGTAGCGACAACACCATGCTTAAGCACGTGATGGGAGTTCACGGCGTGGGAGACCGTAATGACGATGGTGAGCGGTTTGTGGACTTCTGCAATACCAACCGCCTAGTCATCGGAGGTACGCTGTTTAAGCATAACACCTGCCATAAGATCAGTTGGGTCTCTACTGATAGGCAACGAACATCCAACCAGATCGACCACATTGCGATCAGTCGCCGCTTTAGAAATTGTCTCCTGGACGTCCGAAACAGACGTGGAGCTGACGTCGGACAAGAACGAGATCACCATCTTATGGTAGCTCATTTACGCCTTCGTACTTCATCCGTCAACAGCAACCGCTCAAACCTGCTTAACATCACCAGGTTTAATATCGACAGGCTCAAGGTTCCCCAAGTGCGCCAACAGTTCAGGGACCATCTTGCCTTAGAAGCAGAAGCAATCAGCAGCATAGAGAACATGGATGACCACTGATTGTAGAGAGAACCGAGCTTGAAGCCCAATACCGTGCGAAGAAGAAAGAAGTGCAGCGTAGTGTGAGACGTGACAAACGTCAACATGTCAACTCACTGGCCTCAAGGGCTGAAGAAGCAGCGAGTAGGTGCGACAGTAGGACTGTTTACAACATCACTAAGGAGCTCATTGGTGGTCGAAACTCCAAACAACATCCAGTGAAGAGTTTAGACGGTAACCTTCTGATTTCGGATGAGGATCAGCTCACTAGATGGAGTGAGCATTTTGCTGCAGTGCTAAATCACTTAGACGACGGCGGTATGATCTTGAATTCGAATGAGCAGTTCGAAGCAACAAATTCCCGAATTCGCACCGTACCTCCCAGTAAAGCTGAAATAATAACAGCAATCAAGTCCCTCAAGAAAAATAAAGCGGTGGGTATTGATGGCATCCCTGCCGAGCTATTTCAAGCGGTGCCAAATACATCGGCAGATTTGCTGCATCCCCTAATACGGAGAGCTTGGGATAGTGAACAATTTCCACAGGAGTGGAAAAGGGGGATGATCATTAAGCTTCCAAAGAAGGGTAACTGGAGCGGTATATGTGTTCTTCCAGCTGTAGCCAAAATAATAGCTAGAATAATTCTAGAACGAATTAAAGATCATTTAGATTCAACTCTCGATGTCGAACAGGCAGGCTTTCGCGCTGGATCCTCCTGCATCGACCACATAAACACCTTACGGATCATAATCGAACAATGCGTTGAGTATAGGTCTCCGCTACATTTACTGTTTATCGACTTCGAGAAGGCTTTCGACAGCTTAAATCGAGATGCTATCTGGTTGGCCTTGCGCAGGAGAGGCATTCCAGAAAAGCTTATAGCTATTATCAAGGCTACATATGAGGGCGGCAAGTGTCACGTCGTGCACAATGGTAAGGTGTCGGAGGACTTTGAAGTCCAAAGTGGAGTACGTCAAGGGTGCATACTGTCCCCACTATTGTTCTTGGTGGTTAGCAGCGATGTACTCCGTGCAGCATTGACGGAAGCTAATTCTGGAATTCGTTGGACTATGACATCTTACCTTAAACACCTAGATTACGCTGACGATGTTTGTTTACTTTCACATCGGATAATGGATCTTCATTTGATGGCCCAAAATCTAGAAGCTGAGGCAAACAAAGTGGGGCTAAAAATAAACACAGCCAAAACAAAAGCCCTGAGTACTTCCAATACCCGCGCTCAACTTAACATTGCCGGAAAGCAAGTCGAGAAAGTTGATAACTTTCTATATTTAGAAACCGGCTAATCGCGGTGGCACCGAACTGGATGTGTGCAGCAGAATCGGGAAGACTAAAGCTGCGTTCGGAATGCTGTCCAAAATCTGGAGAAGCAATGTTATTAGCTTAAGAACCAAGCTACGACTGTTCCGCTCCAACGTAGAATCAGTGCTGCTTTATGGGTGCAGTACCTCGAAGGTGGACACCATTAACACACGCAAGCTGCAAGTCTTCGTAAACAAATGCTTAAGAATCATCTTGAGGATTTTTTGGCCGAACCGCATCTCCAACGAACAACTTTATCTGAGAACGGCCCAAGAACCTATAAGCATTACTATTCGAAGAAGAAAGGCGCAATGGATTGGACGCACCCTACGGCGCGAAGACAACTCCATTGCGAAATACGCTATGCAGTGGAATCCGCTCACCCAGGCAGGCAGAATAGCATGACGCCCTAGGCAAACGTGGCGCAGAACAGTTGAGGAGGAATCGAGCTCTTTAGGAATGAGTTGGAGGCAGCTCAAACGCGTTGCAGAACTCCGAACACGATGGCGCGCAGGCGTGGTTGACGCCCTATGCCCCCCGAGGGGTTAAAGGACATAAGTAAGTAAGTATACCGAGCGTAGTGTATACACAAAATGCAATGAACAAAACGAAACGATTGATTACCCCAGGTGGCAACCCAGGTTCACTGGAAAATCTTAAGAAAGAGATAGACTTATTAAAAGAAGAAAATAAGTTCCTAAAGAACACGCATTTCGAGAAAGAACGCGAAAGTACTCCAGCAGGCTTAGCTAGTCTGGAATATCACACAGATGAAGAAGAGCTAGCACGCGAAACGTATCGGGTCCCAAAGAAAAGACCTAGTAAGAAACGGAGAGCCGATTCATCGCCCGAAGTCGAGCCCGCGAAAGAAGAAAATCACAAAGAACTGTAAGAAAAGCAACTTCGAGCGCAATTTCGTCCACCCCCACCAATAAACATCGTCGGAATAATGGAATACAATAAGTTGCAAAGCCTCCTTAAAGGAATAATAACATCCAAGTATAAGGTTAGATCTTTGAGGGATAATGCGTGGAAAATCAACGTCGACGACTACAATGACTACCGAGCTGTGTCCCAAAAGCTAAATACCGAAAATATTCAGTGGTATACTTTCGAAATCAAATCAGAAAGGCCACGTCGTGTCGTTGCGAGGGGACTCCACCCCTCATGCACCAAAGAAGAGGTTATGACTGACCTTCAAGCCAAAGGCTTCAAAATTCTTGATGCCGTTAATATCATCAAGAAGGAGAAGCAACAAACGGAAATAGATAAAGACGTCTTGGTAAGGCGTGGACTTACGCTTTTTATGCTTACCTTCGATAAGTCTGATAATATCGACGCTATCAACCGAATAAGAGCTATACTAAATATCGTGGTCAAAATCGAGCCCATGCGTGGAAATTTAAGGATGATTCCGCAGTGCAAACGTTACCAAGGATTCAACCATACGCAAATGTACTGCAAAAAAGAACCGCGATGTGTGAAATGCGCCGGAAATCACTTCTCCCAAGTCTGTGGAGTAAATAAACAAACCTCTGCAATATGTGCTAATTGTAAGGGAAAGCACCCGTAAATTATAGAGGCTGTGAAGTAGCTAAGGAGTTGCAAAAACGGAGAGATGAGCTCCTTAAGCCCCTAAATGCAAAATCTAAGCCGCAAACTAAGCCAAAGCATAAGAATGCACAGGAGAAACTAGCTAAACTAAAACTACCGGGTTCAGAGCGCAAAAAGGTGAGGAAAAGAGTGACAACAGAAAAGTCCTCGACCTCTGTTCTTAAAAGAAACGGCACTGAAAAGCTAACATCGAAAAAGCTGCCAGGCAATGGCCCTCGGACAGCAGGAGTGCAGACTTACGCTCAGGCCGCGGCATCCGAAAAACCAAAAAACGTTGAAATTTCGACGGACCCTGTCTCTCATGTTTTGTCGGTTATTCTTGGGAAACTTGAAGAACAAAGCAAAATAAATAAAATTATTCTCGATAGGCTGGTTAAGCTTGAAAATAATTCACGAAAACGCGTACTTGAACTAGAATATGAATAACAAACGAATGTTAAAAATATGTGCTTGAAATGCAAACGGACTTTTGCAAAAACTCGACGAATTGGAAATACTTATCCGTGAAAAAGATATTAATATTTGCTTGATTTCTGAAACCCACACAAAAAAGGAATCGCATTTAAAAATAAAAAGCTATAATGATTACCAAGCCTGTCACCTTTCGGGAAAAGCGAGACGCGGATCATCAATGCTTATTAAAGACTACATTGAACAATCCGAAGACCTAAAGATAGAGCTTGAAACTTTGCAACTGTGCACGATTCGAGTTAAAAATAGTCAGCGTTCTTTTAAAATCTCATCTATCTACTGTCCACCGCGTTCAGCGCTTGAAAAATCTGATTTTACTAACTTGTTTAAATCGCTGAAACCTAATTTTATCATCGGCGGCGACTTTAATGTGAAACATACGTTCTGGGGCTCAAGATACAGCTCGAAAAAAGGTAGAATGCTCTATGGGGCAGGTATGGAGTACAGTTGTGATTTCCATCCGACGGGTAAACCGACTTACTGGCCAAC
The DNA here is from genome assembly GCA_945910035.1 of Brachypalpus laphriformis. Taxonomy (NCBI): domain Eukaryota; kingdom Metazoa; phylum Arthropoda; class Insecta; order Diptera; family Syrphidae; genus Brachypalpus; species Brachypalpus laphriformis. The sequence continues at coordinate 101,026,357 of OX246754.1, forward strand.
TTATACTTCGATCGATTTTTTCGTTGTAAAAGGAATATCTACCAACCACATAAAAGTCAAAGAGGGCTTTGATCTGTCGTCTGATCATTCCCCGGATATTTTAACAATTAGCGAAAAACTAGTCTTTAACCTAAAGCCAGCGAGATTAACTGGTCGAACAACTAATTGGGAAGGCTTTAGGAACGAAATTGACCATTATGTTGAACTGAGCGCTCCACTTACGAAGCCCTGTGAACTTGAGGTTGAAGTTGATCGCTTCGTTGAGATCGTACAGCTCGCCTCTTGGAATAATACGCCCAAGCCAAGGAAAACGCGGGACAAATACGGTTTGCGATATCCTCCGGAAATAAAAGAATTGGTCAAGGAAAAAAGAAAAGCTCATAAAAAATGGCAAAAGAGTCGTGCTCCGCAGTATAAAGCACACTTGAATCGTCTGTGCAATTTGTTCAAGAAGACTATTAAGGATTTTAAAAATCGTGCAATAGGCTCTTACCTTGAAACTTTAACAGCGAAAAAAAATTCCAATTATTCACTTTGGAAAGCTGTAAAAGGCATCAACAAGCCCAATGTCCCCGCGCCGCCAATCAAATTAAATCAACATGAATGGGCGAGGGAAGAACAAGAAAAAGCGGACGTGCTTGCGGCCAACCTGGAAGAAACCTTTAAACCGTACGATAGGTTAGGTTAGGTAGATGGGTGCCTTGTGACAAGGAGTCACTGCTCACTCAGACCAACAGTACGGGTCCATTGTGTCCAATCATTTAACCCTGGAAAGGCTGTAAAGAAAATCCGCCGTTAGAACCACCCAGAAAGTGATATGAATCTCAGGAGGTCCGCTAGCTTAATACTACGCAAGTCCTCCAGCTCCGAGAAGAAGTAACTACCAAGAGTCCTCATTCTTCTGACGGATAGGGCAGGACAGTTACACAACAGGTGACGAACAGATTCAATTTCTTCTTCGTCCCTGCAACTTCTGCAATAGTCATTATGCAGCACACAGAGTCGTTCTGCGTGAACGCCAATGGCACAGTGTCCGGTAATTATGCCGGAAATGACCCGTGCGTTGTAACGACTAAGTTTTACCAGAGAGGTTGATCTTTTCTTGCTGTAGGGCGGCCATAGGGCCCTGGTCGTAGCGCATGTTTCCAGATGGGCCCAGCGTCTGATTGCTCGACCGGTGGCTTCATCCTCTATTTTTTTCCGCAAGTAGCTGATCGTGATTGCTACAGAGGGGAGGGCCCGCGATAAGTGCAGCGCCGACCCTTTCCTAGCAAGCTCGTCAGCCCTCTCATTACCTTCGATATACCATACGCCCTGGTACCCAGCAGAGGGTCACCGCATTGGCTCTGGATATCTCGTTTAAGAGTGATTTACAGCTTCTCACGAGCCTCGACCTAACTACGACAGAGTCCAGAGCCTTAACGGCTGCCTGGCTGTCTATATAGACAGTGATCGTTTTGCCAACGATATTACTCTCGTGTATAATTTCAGCAACCTGTATAATGGCTGCGACCTCGGCCTGGAAGACGCTGCAGTCGTCGTTTATTCTAAAGGAGCAGTTTATTCCTAGGGCCTCACAACAAACTCCGGCTCCCGTGCCAACGTCTAAGAACCGTCAGTATAGAGAGCCAACTCCTTTTTCTTCATGGTTCTACGATTCTTCCAGTATATTCTATCGGGAATTCTTGTAGTGAATCTCCTTTCGAATGCTAGCGTTGGATTCATGTGATCAGTTCCCGTCAATCCGCTGGTGATCCCCCATCGGGACAGAATGGAGGCATGGCCGTAAAGGCTTGATGACCACAACCGACCTTCTCTCAGTCTTATAGCGGTTTTAGCCGCCAGACTGCTGCAGTATATGTCAAGCGGAATGAAACTAAGCATGGTTTCCATTGCCGCCGTTGGTGTTGTTCTTATTGATTCCATGACAGCGATGCACGCGGCCCTCTGGATTTTGGTGAGGTTTGAAAGCAGGTATTGCCTCTCAACTGCCGTCCAGCATACTAGTGAACCATATGTGAGAATGGGTCTTACAACCGCCGTGTATATCCAGTACACCACAGCTGGTTTGAAGCCCCACGTATTGCTGAAAGCCTTTTTGCAGGAGTAGAAAGCTACGCTTGCTTTTTTAACCCGTTCGGCAATATTTTCCTTCCAATATTTGGGGGCCTGAAGGTAGGGATTGATCTCCTGTTAGTGAAGAGAACTACCTCCGTCTTTGAAGGATTCACTCCCAGCCCTTTGCTGTTGACCCAGTTGTCCACTAGTTGTAGTGCGAAATTGAGCCTTTCACTTAGGACTGAAGGCAATTTTCCCCAAACCAGGACAACGACATCGTCCGCATAGGCCGTCACGTTGAAGCCGTTTTCCATCAGTATTACCAAGATCTCATCCACCACAAGGAGCCATATTAGCGGGGACAAGACTCCACCTTGGGGTGTTCCTCTGCAGACCCTTCTCTGGATGGTTACTTCTCCTTGCGTTGAAGATATTATCCTTGATTGAAGCATCTGCGCAATCCAGTTGCAGAGGCCGATGCTGACATGTGCTCTGTGCAGACTGCTCAGGATTTCGTTAGAGCTTACGTTATTGAACGCTCCTTCAATGTCCAGGAACGCCCCAAGAGTGAACTCCTTGAAGTGGAGGGATCTTTCTATGCTCGATACGACCCGGTGGAGGGCCGTGTCTACCGATCTGCCGCAGATGTATGCGTGTTGTGATTTAGATAGGTAATCATCGCCGATCACACCTCTTATATATACATCTATCAAACGTTCCAAAGTTTTCAGCAAAAAGGACGATAGACTGATAGGTCTCAGGTCTTTTGCGTTTGTATGGCTCGCTTTCCTGCCTTGGGAATGAAAGCAACGCGCACCTCCCGCCATGCTTTAGTAACATAACCTAGCTTAAGCCATCCTGTGAAGATACGCTTGAGCCATGGAATAGCAATATCCACTGACTCTTGCAGCATCACAGGTAGAATGTTATCTATTCCTGGTGCCTTATATGGAGCAAATGATTTAATTGCATACGCTATCTTGTCATCATCTGTTATATAGCCCACCTCTTCCGCGCTTATTCCCGATGTCGTCTCTGGAATGGTTAGATCATCTCCGGAGATTGATCTATATCCGGGAAATTGAGTACTCAGTAGCATATCCAGCGTTTCCTCGTGGGATTCTGCCCAGGTGCCACCGCTTTTCCTGATATTGGATTCCGGCGTTGGTGTCTTGGCCAGGGCCTTCCTTAGGCGGGACGCTTCGTTTGTTGATTCTATAGATACGCAAAAGGACCTCCAAGAGTTCTTCTTTGCGAACCTAATCTCTTTCTTGAGGAGCTTCACGCTTTCTTTATAGGTGGACCACTCGACGACCCCCTCCTTAGCGAGGTTCCACCCTACTCTTGAAATACGAATGAGTTCCGCTATTTTATCCTTCCACCATGGTGGACGCCTTTTACCGCTAAGCCTACTAACCGGACAGGACTTCTGGAAGGATCGCGTAAGGGAACCAGTCAGTGCATCGACTGCATTGTCAACTGCTTCAGTCGAGTCGAGGTCCTCAGTGAGGTGATACACTGATTTCCTCAGTTCTCTCTTGAATTTTGACCAGTTGGCCTTACGCGGATTAGAGTAGTAAGTTGTAGCTTGAAGAGTATCCAACAGTGGTCAGATAGTGACGCCTTGTTGGAGACTCTCCAGTTAACAACTTCAACAGAGCTCTGGCCAGAAATAAAAGTTATATCCAAGACTTCCCTTCTATTAGATGTCACAAAGGTGGCGTCATTGCCTCTATTATAAATAATAAGATTGGTTTCAAGAATATAATTAAACAAAACTTCGCCTCTAGCATTGATGTCGGTGCTACCCCACAGAGTATGGTGGGCGTTGGCATCACATCCCAAGACTAAGTTTCTCTCACCTTTTTGAGACGCTGATATGAGTGACCTCAGATTTTCCGAGGGGATATCGATGCCGTCATCGTAGGGTAGGTACGCAGACGCCACCGTGCAGTTTCCATTCACCCCTCTCACGTTTACCACTGTCAAGTCGCCGGAGCTGAAATGAGATAACATTAGTATATTTAAACTCTTTTTGACCACGATACACGTCCTAACATTGCCAGCGTCGCTTCTATAATATACATTATAGTTTTCTGACCCTAATCCCATCACGCGATTGTTATGAATCCACGGTTCCTGGATTAGGGCCAGGCGACCGCACTATGATGAAGATTGATTTGCACTACCTGCATCGGTTGTCGCAATCTCAACTTCCATAGCGTCAGTCGCCCCATCGTTCTCCGCACGTTGAGTCCGCTTTAGGAGCTTTAGAGTTACCTCTCCCGCTCCATAGCACAACCTCAACTGCTTGTCTGTCAGAAGTGAGGCCGGGGGTTCATTCATAAGAATGATGAATCGCTTGGTCCCATTCTTCGCCTCTTCTTCCCCGACGACATCTCAGCCCTTCATATCAGTAGAAGGGTTCTGGGCTTTTAGGAAGCCGAGGATCTCTGTTTTGTCGATACCCCAGTCAGGAACACAGAGCCCTTGGGCATGGTGGGTTTCTCCTCTGGGCGTACCGCTCGCAATGCAGCCCCCTCCCAGAGTTTAAAACCGCGAACCGTGGCCTTCACGAAGTCAAGAGATAACTGATCCTTGCAGTCTATCATAATGACCCCACGATGCCACTTCGCTCCCCCGAATGTGGGTGCAGTTCCGCCGGCATTCTTTCGAATACGGTCGAAGATTGCTCCAGCTTAGGCCGTCTCAATCATCTGACCGCATTCTTGGGAATACTGGCCACTAGGTTTTCCGAAATCTACCACAGCTAGCTGCAGTGAACTTCGAATCGCCCCGCTAAAGAGCATCTCCGTATCAGCCTTCGACCTTTTGGGGGGATTTTTTGTGTCCTCCGAAGACCTAAGCCTCTTTGACACAAACTTCTCCCGCCTGGTCTCGTCTCGCCCATCCTACGACGATGTTCAGCGGCCCTCGAGGCAGTGGTCTTGCTGGTTTTCACCTTTGCGGTTGCTCCTTTTCCGCCAAGGTTTGCCTTAGGGGCAGCGACCTTACGGCTGGCCTTGGTTTCAGCAACGCTCTGTTTAGGCGCAGGCCTCGTCAGAGCGTTCTTTGGTATTGTATCAATAGCCCAGGCCAGGGAGTTCTTTTCCTTCTCGGAGAGGGAAGAGGGATCTTTTGCGTCCAGCACCGACTTGACATACGTCGCTCTACGGAACAACCGCCATCTCATCTGGCCTGGAGAGACCTTCTTCCCTCCCTTCGGTTTCCGGGGACCCTCGGATGGATCTGCTAAAAGCCGCTCCTCCATCTCCATAGAGATCTCCTCATCCGAGCAAGCTGCCGATGGTGGCTGCAGCTCGGCCAGTACCGGTACGCCCACGGGTAGCGTGTCAGCTTCCGGACTGGTGTCATCTGTTGTTGTTGTTGTTTTTTTGTTTTGGTTTGGTTCATTTTTGTTCCCACGAGTATGGCCGGAAATTATAGTTCGCCCCGCCAGAGCCGCCATGCTGGGGTAAGGCATTCACTATACACAGACCTCGCCAGGGCATCTGTGAGAGCTCGTTAGTGGTTGGTTTTGTGTATCCCCCCAACCTTTCATCTTTCGGCACGGTTTTAAAAACGCTCACACCACCGGTAGAGTGAGGGAGACTATCTCTTGGTTTTTTGGACCTCAGGTAGTCTAGGAGTCCGGCACTCGCCGACACGTCTCCGCAGAAAACCTTCAGCCCTACTTAAGCCCCAGCACCGCGAGAAGGTGGATAGTCATCGCTGAAAAAAAAAACCGTACGATGGTCAAGTGGTTTATTACAGCCGCAATAGGCTGCATTTACCATCTGACGATTTGATGCTCACAAGTGGAACGCAACTCACACATGAGATCGAGAATCTAAAACCTAAGAAATCTCCTGGTTATGATTTGATTACCGGAGAAATTCTCAAAGTTTTACCTAGAAAAGCATTGATTAAGCTTCTCCATATTGCAAATGCTGCACTCAGATTAAAACACGTGCCGAGCCAATGGAAAGCTGCGGAAGTCATAATGATTTTAAAACCAGGAAAACTGCCAAATGAAGTAAAATCGTATAGACCAATTTCGCTTCTTCCAACACATCGAAAATTTTCGAGAGAATATTATGAAGGCGTCTTCAACCGGTTATAGAAGAAAATATTCTTATCCGTGACCACCAGTTTGGGTTCAGAAGTAAGCATTCGACGATTGACCAGGTGCATAGAATTACTGACGTAATCGAGAAAGCACTTGAAGAAAAAAAGATTTGCTCAAGCGTATTTCTTGACGTCTCGCAAGCCTTTGACAAGGTGTGGCATGATAGCTTGAAATTCAAACTACGGCAAGTTCTCGCTGTATGCTTATACAATATTTTAGAATCATATCTCGGGAATAGACTCTTTCGTGTTAGACATGGAATCGAATACTCCGAGCTCAAGAAAATTTCGGCCGGCGTACCGCAAGGAAGCGTTCTTGGGCCGCTTCTCTACTTGCTATATACTCGCAATATACCTAACGAAGATGGCACTATCCTTGCTACGTTTGCCGATGACACCGCTATCCTAGCAGTAGGCAAAACTATCGAAGAAACGACTGCAAAACTGCAAAACGCACTGAATAATGTAAATGAGGGACTGGCGGATCGCCCTCAACGAATCTAAATCTGTTCACGTGAATTTCATTTACAAGAAAACTAATGACTTGCCAATTGTTCTAAACTTGGCCCGAATACCCTTTGAAAATTAGGCCAAATACCTGGGAATGACACTCTACGCAAGGCTGAAATGGAATTCGCACGTGAAAATGAAACGTAAAGAACTCGAAATCAAATATAGAGAAATGTACTGGTTACTCGGAAAATATTCCCAGCTCAGTACTGAGAACAAACTGCTTTTATACAAGCAAGTGCTAAAGCCGGTGTGGACCTACTGTATACAACTTTGTTGTTGTACCAAGAAAACAAATGCAAGTATTTTACAAGCTTTTCAAAATAAAGTGCTAAGAGAAATTGTCCAAGCACCGTGGTATATTAGAAGCGACGATATCCACAGGGATCTCGGAATTCCGACAATCGAAGTTGAAACTAGAAACTTCGCGAGAAAGCATAGAAACCGACTAATCGGACATGTCAACAATACAGTCCTACAAATTTTGGATGAGAGCAATTTATTGCGCCGACTACAAAGGACGAAACCCTTCGACTTGGCGAGATAATGATTAACCGCGTCTAGATTGCGGAATATGCAGGATCCTTCAGTGGAAAGTAACCTGCAAAACGTTTTTATTTCATGATAGAAAAATGCTTGATAAGGTTATACTTAGTTGCGATACCTAACAAATTTATATCGAAGGGTGGTGTTTTTTTAGTCAGTAAGAATCTGGCACTACTATGAGCACGCGCTTGCTATTCTCATAGTGTTTATGGAAGATTTTTCACCTACCCTCGGAAAAAAAGTAAAAATCTAGTAGATTAGATACAATAGTGTCACCAATCATTTCTTTTAATTTTTCTTCTATTGTTTCACTACCTAGAGTATCCACAGCTATTTTGTTTATAAAATCTTTAAGAATATTCTCAGGTTTCTTCTTAAGTAATTTTTTAGGTTTCTCTTCAACCAATTTTATGGAGTCGATGATTTATTTATTTATACCACCTTGATCAAAAAGTTCCCGGAATTTATTCAGAAAATTAAAAATACGAGTTTATTCATCTAAATCTATATTGTCCCCTTCAAAGGAAACCCCATCGACTGCAACACACTTATGCCAGCGCTTGATCCAATCTTTGAAACAATTTTTAAATTCGGTTTTCGGTATGTCCATCGGTGCTTCCTGCGATTTTTCCATTACTTCCTCTCGGCTGCTGAAACGCGTTCCCCGTAATGGTTTTTTAACTCGATTGAACAGAAAGAAGTCACAGGGAGCCAAATCAGGGGAATTCGGTGGCTGTTGGATGGTATTTGGCTGTTGGATGGTCAAAAAATTACGAATAATGATGGCACTGTGCGACGGTGCGTTATCATGGTGCAAAATCCACGAGTTTTCTGCCCACAATTCTGATCTCTTTCGGCGAATTGCTTCACGCAAACGTCTCATAACGCCCAAATAATACTCTTTGTTTACTGTCTGGCATTCTGGCAAAAATTCCTGATGCACTACACCGTTGTAATCCATGAAAACCGTGAGCATTGCCTTCTTTTTTGACTGAAAACGTCTGCCACTGCGTTCATCATCTTCGATTGACTCACGACCACTTTTGAACCGCTCGTGCCACTGGTAAACGACCGTTTTCCTTAGAGAATCGTTGCCGAAACACTTTTCCAACATTTCGAACGTTCGCGCACCATTAAATCCGTTTTTTACGCAAAATTTAATACAAGTTCGTTGTTGCAAATTTAAATCCATTTCTAAAAAATCGCCAACACACACAGAGATAGATGTACTCTTGGCTACGTAACTTTTGCAAATGTCAAGCTATGATGCTAAGATTTAGAGGGAATATCAACAACAGATGTACCAACTTAACAAAGAAAACAGAACTCAAATCGAAACGATGGGAGCGCCACACGGTTTTTATTCCGGGAACTTTTTGATCAATTTGGTATATTTATTTTATTTACAAAGTAATTATTATTTTTCAAATTTAAAATGCATTTCTGATCAAAATTTTGAAAATAATGATTTCACTCAATATAGAATGCTATTACTAAAAATTTAGAAAAAATGATAGTTTTGATGTCAAGACGGTTTTTCATCGAGTTAGTAAACGATTTAAATTTGCTTTCCGGGATAATGAAAAAATACATTATGGTTTTTTATATATTATAGATTTTAATCAGGACAACACGTGTTATATGAAATAAATGGAAGTAAATGAGAAAACAATTAAAGAGTTTAAAGAAAAAGGTTAAACTATTTTTCCAATCAATCACCCATTTTATAATAATAGCTATTATTTATTATGTACTTTATCTGCTTACTTAATAGAAAAATATGAAGAAGAAGATAAAGAAAAATGTTTTAATGAATTACTTGAATTGAATTTTACAATATTAATTAACGATCCAATTTTCATTAAATATTGCATAAAATTGAATGAGAATGCTAAAGATAATGATTTTGATTTATTGCGTTGAATATTTAGTTTATTTTATTTATTTTTAAATATTTTTTTTAATATTTTTTTTGATTTATGACTGTATTTTTATGACTTTATGTGTCTTGCTTATTTTTTTGTAATTCATATTTATAAAATTTACCTTAAATTTGTTCACTATGTTTGTTCAGGTCTATAATTGAATAAGTAATAGCATTAGTAAAATTAATTTTACTAACTACAAAATATTCATGTGTCCAATTATTTTTATACTTCTTTTAAAATATATTTTTAAAGCAAGAAATTCTAACTTTATCTCCTATTTTAAATAGTTGTTTTTCCTTTGACTCTGTAGCAGGAAACATTTTATAAAAAAATTGTTTGTCGACAACAAGAACATTTTGCGGTGTGTAGGCGATGACGCGAATGGAAAGTCAATATTACAGCAGATGGTCGATGACAGCTCAATAGTGCCAGTGACGGAAGAGAGAGAACCGGCTTATGGTGGAACCACAAGCGGATTTTACAACAGACTTTCCAAACTGCTTACGCAGTAAGTCAGTGGAGATTTTGATTGCAATGCCGTCTGCCCCTATAGTAGTAATAATTCTAATATTAAAAGTTTTAATCTGAAATAATTTATCTTATAATGTAGCAGGATTAAAAAATAAGTCACTGTTTGTTGAATTTTATAATTTTATTAATCGATTCGAGTTTGTCTTCCTATATGAAACGTATGTAAGCAGTAACTTTTCCGATTTCGATAACAAATTTTTAAACTATGAGGCCAAGTGGATACCAGCGACAAGGACTCAGGATAGGGGAAGAGCTAGCGGAGGTTGCTACTTGGCGTTCAAAAAAGATCTTGTAGGCATCAAATGCGAATTTATATTGGTGGAGGAGATAAAAATAAAATAAATATAAAAAATAAATAAGTGTTTGGCGCAACAGCTCTTTGAATGCCAGAGCTTAGTTTCTCGCAACCACTTATGTTGTGTGCGTTATATTTTTCACACGAATGGAAGGGACCTGCAGTTTAGTGCCGTATCCGAACGGCGATTTGAGAAGCTTTTTCGAGATAACAATACTCTCGGATGTTTGTCAGACGGTCGCGAGAGGTGGGACTGTGAACAAATTGTTGGTGTTTTTCTGGGATTCGAACTTGGAACTTCATGCGTAGCAATCCGACACACTAACCACTTACGCCACGGCGCCCACATTGGTGGGAGAGATGACGTACATTAACATTCTGGTCGATAAGAAAAATTTCTGTGTATTCCCTCTGTGTATAAACTGCAACCATTGGCACAAGGATTTTATGTAGGTAGCAAACGTGGTGCAGAAAACGATGTAGCGGGTATAAACCGACAATCAAAGGATCGAATATATAACGATAGGGGTGCGAAACTTGTGGAATTTTGCGACTCTTGCGGATTGCGAATAATGAATGGTACCAGCAGAAGTGACAAATATGGTGAGGACAAGAGAGAGAAACAAACCGATTTAAGCATAGCGGATTTGCCACCTTTTTTAAAGCTACCTTCCAAGCCTGCCCTTAATGCGGACCGGATCCCTCCTAAGCCTGCCCGAAGTGCGGACTGGGTCCCTCCTAAGCCTGCCCTAAGTGCGGACTGGGTCCCTCCTAAGCCTGCCCTAAGTGCGGACTGCTACCTTCCAAGCCTGCCCTAAGTGCGGACTGGATCCCTCCTAAGCCTGCCCTAATTGCGGACTGGGTCACAGCGAGCCTGCCCTAAGTGTGGCCTGGAACTCCTTCGAGACGACGCACCGAGCCGAGCCGGACAACAAGTCGCGTAGCCCCGACCCGTACCAGAAACAGCCGCAGGACGACGATAGTGTTAAGCTTATCATTTCTATTGTTAGGTATACAAATTGTTAATAATTAAAAAAAAACTACTTGAATTGTCCCAAGAAAACTATTGTTAACCACCGATAGAAGAAATAAAGTACCTCTTTCCCAAAGTCTAGGGTATTCCTTTTGGTTCACCCTGGGGCCGGCGAGCCCACTCCAGCCGTTGAAGAAAGATACCCTCACAAATCTCAGTGGTGGAAGATATGTAATGAGCAATGAATATCCTACTAGCCCACTTCAAAACGTTATTGAACCCACCTGCTAGTCTCCTTTGTTTTCAACATGCCATACCAGGCCTCCAGAATGATATCTTGGACAGCCCGTTCACTCATCAAGATATTATTACGGTGCTAGATGATTTGAAGGATAGTAAAGCAGTAGGTTCGGATGGTATACCGACCGAATTCTACAAGTATGGTACTGAAGAACTCCACAACAAACTTATATCCTTGATCAACAACATCTTGGACACATGATTAGCTCCGCAACGATTTAAGGAAGCGTTAATACTCCCTGTACATAAAAGGGTTCCACGACGGACCCAGCAAACTATCGGGGTATTTCCTTTTTAAATGTATCATATAAATTTTTCACAGGAATGCTGCAAAGCCGGCTTAATCAGTGGATAGGAAACAATCGGTTGTTAAAGGAATTTCAAGCGGGATTTAGACCAGGATATTCGACTATTGATCATTTGTTTGTACTAAGTAGTATTGTGGACTCTTTTCTCATACGAAGTAAAAAACTCTATGCTTTTTTCGAAAACTTTAAAGCAGCCTTCGGCACAGTGAACCGTAACGCATTATTTTATAAGCTCTACAACTTGGGTATGTCGTTCAAATTTGGACGGGTTATCCAAAACCTATATAGTGACAGCAGGGCAGCTGTGTGGAACGGGGACGGACTGTCGGAATGGTTCTATTCGTGTTCAGGAGTAAGACAAGGTTGCTCTCTAAGCGCAAGTGTTTTTGCACTCTTCATTGAAGACATAAATGTTCCTGCCAGGAGGAGTTTATCAAAGCACCTCTATTCGCAGACGACGTAGTCTTACCGGCGTATTGTCCAGAACAGCTTCAGCTTATGATCAATCGACTTAATGATTACTGCAAGTTATGGAACCTGATTGTCAATTTGGATAAGTCTAAAGTTATGTTGTTCAAAAAAGGGGGAGGCACTGTGCTAACGAGAAATGGAATTACAATGGAGAAGTAATTGAAGTTGTGAAGAAATATAAGTACCTTGGAGTGTGCCTTACAAAAAATGTTAATATGAATATTCATCTTGAGGAAAAATTAGCAAAATTAAAAACAGCCATCAATCTAGCTGGGGGAGATGCTTCAACAACAAATTCATTGCCCAGAGTGCTAAATATAGAGTTTTTGAGGCGGTATCGGAATCCATTCTATTCTACGCAGCACAAGTATGGGGAGGTAAAAGATATGAAGCCGTTGAGAAGATATTAAGACAATGCCTCAAAAGAGTATTTTATCTTCCTCCAAAAACGCCAAACTATATGCTTATGCTGGAAACAGGATTAGCACCACTTTTCACAAAAACGCTGAAACTCTTAGTGGATTATATTCTGAAGGTCCTCAACATGCCGGATTACCGTCTTCCTAACTACACAAAGAAGAACAGGATGGTTTAAAGAGTGGATGGATTTAGCTCGTGGCTGTGGTATTGAAGTTAATCACGAAGATTTAACGTGTCTGAAGAACCAGCTTTATCAACTCATCAAGGGAAACGATGCACAGGTTAGGAAAAGGTATTTAGAGGAAGCTGCGGGATCGTTACATAGATCGATATACAGCCGTTTGAACCACAACTTGTTGCAGAACAATTATTTTCGGGATGAACACAGCATTGATGAAATATCGATGATTTTGAGGCTGCGGGGCGAACTCTTAAAACTCAATTATGTACCTCACAGAGAAGATTTACCTCTGCTTTGTAGTTTGTGCAATTTGACAGAGAGGGAAGATACCTACTCTGCATTTTTTGGGAAAATGTCCAGTTTGCGGGAAACAAGAAGATACATTTTTGGAAGCGAAGTCCTGGCGGAGAATCAATCATAGCACTCCTTAACGATGTAAATGTTCCTAGTTTGTTTCAGTATTGCAAAATTGCACTTCAATATCGGGAGAGAATACTGAGTGGGAATTTTTAATAAATGGTAGCCCGCTTCATTTTGCTATTGCATAGTTATTTTATTGGAGTTTAAAACTAATATATTATATGTCAATCAGGCAGACGACAATGCCATGCAAATTGATTTTTGTAAACTTTTTTGTAATGAATCTGAACTACGTAAATTAAATCTATCTAATCTAATCTAAAAAATCTATTAGTTGAAAAGCTCTCTAACAAGTAGTTAGTTCTACAAGTTTGTAGAACTAAGACAAAATTATAATCCGACTTATGTTACTGGTGTCCGGTATATACAGAACAAAAGCTATAAATGCTTTTTCCTTCTTTCTTTTTTGTTGTGAATTTGTCTTAATTTTATATGATTTAGTTTTTTTTTTTCTTGAAATGCGAAAAATTAAAAAAATTGTGAATTGAAATAAATTGTAAATAAATAAATGAAACAAATTGAATTTGTTATATTTTTACAGTCTTTTTATTGGATTTTTGGAAAGATGTAGTGCCACACTACACAACATCACATAATGACACTGCCACACTACACAACATGACATAATGACACTGCTACACTACACAGAACACGACATAATTTTTTTTTTTTGCTACTTAACTTTTGTTGCTACCCCGCTTTAGGGGGTTTACACTTGTATCGATAGACATAGTAACATAGTAATTTTCATTCATGCACAAAGAACACGACACAGTATCCATACACACATTCTTCCCCATTCATAAAACGAAACAAGACACTTAGTACACTGCAATGGACAGTGCCATCTGCAGAGAAGTTTAATTCGAAGTTCATTGCACCAAGAGTGCATTGCATTGGATTTTTTTTTCATCGCATTTTCGATTGACCGCGATTCCAATGTCTCGGATTGCGTCTATCTCGTGCGCGTGTATTATGAATACACAGAACATTAAGCACCATTCGATATCATTAATGCTGACACAGCTTATAGTGCAAAAGAGTATGAATTCTGCATGCTCACTGGGAAAATTTCTGATATGTAAATACCTTTGTATGTATGTATGTATATATTGTTATCCATAAGTTAGCATGTAAGAAATATTGTATAAATAGGCTAAGAATTAAAGAATAAAGCGAAGTCGATTTTGAACAACCTGCGGGTAAACGATATTCTTACTTCCATTTAGGCTTTTTAGCCAAATACCATCGGCTTTGGATAGCCTTTAAAATAATCCAACATTAGGGCTTAAATCTCCACCTACGAATTATATCATCCCCCATTACATGGCGATTGTGCCAATTCCAACACTGGAACTGTAGTATATACATCCAAAGCATTGCGAAATTCCCCCCACTAGTGGTAAGGGTTTCAAACTGCCCAATGTATAAGGCAAGTAAATGCCACAACAGCGAGGGAGCTTCATAAGAAGAGCGAAGCTGCTCAACCAATGCCGGCAACCGAACCAGCTGTACCCGTATCAGCCAATCCAACAAGATTGAGGAGCTGTGGGCCGCAGTGAAGAAGAATCCCCAGCTAGGACCCAAACCTATAACCATTGGGGAGTATCAACGAAGACAAAAACAAGTTCAACAACCACAGCAGCATCAGCAAAAGCAACAACTGAAGAAATCAAGAAGAGGGGCACAAGTGCGTTATAGACAAGAACTGGGAACTCTGTATAGGTTGGCCAGTCTATGCTCGAGACAAGACAAAAACAAATTCTTGCAGCAAGCCTCTCAATTAAGGAGAAAATTTCAGCTTAAAAAACTGTACACAAAAAAGATATAAATTATTATTCTTGCTTATATGCATATGTAATAAATTTTATAATTAAAATGGGAGGACAAAATTCCAAGGAAAACATTGTTGTTAATTCTGGTAATAATAATAATGATAAAATAATTGACATTGTAATATTAATAGGAATAATTTTTTCAGTAATAATATTAATAAAAATTTTAAGAGATAATTTTAGAAATAGAGAACATAAATTGTACAGAAAGAGGTGTCTAGAATAAGCACAGTATAAATAAAGAATGCGAATTTAAAAAAAGTAACATATAATGATGTTATTTATTTAAAACTAACTAGTGATTTAATAAATTATGTTAAAACAAATTAAGCTCATTTTGGCAAATTTAAAGAAAATTCCGCATAGAATTTACAGTAACAATTTTTTACAAGATTAAGAAGAAGAAGTAACAAACTTATTAGTAAATTTTAACATAAAATTGAACAATATTGTAAAAGAAGACATCTTACAAGAAGCATTTTATAAATGCGTAAAAGAAATCAGAGAAATATTGAGATTAAAAAGAGAAGCATTAATAAAGGAAGGTTTAAATACAAAGAAGACGAAATCTGAGACAATGGCAACTTTCGATATTATAACGACATTAAAAATAATTCCCGAGTATAACGGAGAACTTAACCGGTTAAATAACTTTCTAAATATGGTACAATTCGTAGCACTATACACTTAAAGACGATACAGAGAAAGGAAAATTAATAAAATTTATTTTGCAAACTAGATTTTCAGACAAAGTTAGGAACAAATTAAGTACTGTATCAAAACCTAAAGACCTACAAGATCTAAAGGATACACAAGGAAAATTATTCAAAAGCAATAAAATTGCATTACAATTGCAGGGAGCCAGAAGTACAATAAATTATGCAACAAGAGTTGAACAGATAATAGCTGAGCTAAACAACTTACAAATAACTGAACAGGGTGAAGCAGCAAGAGCAGTGATAACTAAACTCAATGACCAACTAGGGCTAAACGCATT
This sequence comes from Brachypalpus laphriformis, assembly GCA_945910035.1. NCBI lineage: Eukaryota > Metazoa > Arthropoda > Insecta > Diptera > Syrphidae > Brachypalpus > Brachypalpus laphriformis. Next base: position 101,042,258 of record OX246754.1, read on the forward strand.
TAAAAATGGCTTAAATCAACCAATACAGACAACAGCTAGGCCAAAAACACTCAGCGAAGCAATACAGTTAGCTTCCGAATTAGATACCTCAGTTGGAAATGCACAGGTAAATCATTATCGTACGAATCAGTTTAGAAAAAAATAATAATTTCCAAAACCAGTCATTCAATAACAATTTAAGAAACTCTAATCAAAAAATGAACAACAGTCAGCAATAGAACCACAATAATGGAAATAGATTTAGGAACAACAACACTAATAGATCTTCATTCAATACAAATAGGTATAGTAATAACAATATCAACGTTGAGCACACCAGTAACACTCATAACCCCAGATTCAGTAATAACTACAGGAAAAACAATAATGTCAGAACTTACAATTGCAACCCTAGAAATCAGAACACTCGACATGTTAATTATGTAGAAAGTTCGGGAAACGAGCAGGTAGTCTCCGAAGGCGTGAGAGACTCGGAATACCATTTGGAAAACCACCACTAAAATCTATACTCAATCTTACTCAACATTTTACAAATTTCATAGTAGCTCAAGCAAATATAACTAAAGGTAATAAAAATTTTCTAATAGATGCAGGTGCAGGCATTTCAATTCTGAAGTTAAGTAATTTAGAATCAAGTAAAACATTAGATACAACAAAGAAAGTTAGGATAACAGGAGTAACCGATTCTGAAATATACTCCTTACGTTCAACAGCAGCGTATATAAAAAATGAAGATGAATATTTTAAACAAAATTTTCAAATAGAAGAAGATAGCTTTCCAATATTAACAGATGGTATACTAGGCAGGGATTTCTTAATCCAGTATAACAGTAAAATAAATTATGAAGATTTTACATTATCAGCAATAAACAATAATAATGCGTACATGATACCGATGATAACAAAAATACCTAATAAAAGGTGTATAAAAATACCGACTAGAGCACAAATTCTACATCCTATAAAACTAAATGTACCTGAAGATAGCGTCATTTTGAATCAAGAAATTCAAACATAGCGAATGCTATTATGCCTGCTAAAGGCATTGTTCACATAGCACTTTTGTAGAATTTAGGCTTTGAATTAAACAACTGGCGGTTTAAAGAGCAGAAAGAAGACTAATTTATTGGAAATAATAGTTCGTAGATATTTAATAGACGTCTCAACAAAGTGTTGCCGTAGTAAAATTATTCAAGTACTTCTCTAACACTCGCACTTTAAATTCACAATTTTGAATTCATAAGTTTTAATAATCAAAAGAATTTAAACAAAGGTAAACTTCAGCAAAGTGTAAATACAAAGTACAACATTTTGAATGTTCAATTAATTACTTTAATTCCAATTAACTATCTGAATTTATCAAATTTTTCTTGTCTTAGTGGTTTTGTAAAAATATCTGCTATTTGGGAATCAGATGGAACATAATTTATGTCGAAGTCGCCACGCTCGTATCTCTCCCTGATGAAATGGTAGCGCACATCGATATGTTTCGCCATTTTGTGGTATTCAGGGTTCTTGACCAATCGGATTGCGCCTTCGTTGTCCTTGTTCAAATTTGCTACACCAAAATCGCTCGGACACAGTTCTAACAAGAACCTCTGCATCCACACCATTTCCTTAACAGCCGGTGGTAGATAGTGATACACACTTTTGCCTTTAGGATGGCCAGGAAACGGGACCATTTGCAAGAGTAAAAGCGAAACCGGCTGTGGAGCGTCTAGTTGTTGTATCACCAGCATAATCAGCATCACTGAAACAACATAAAGAGAAATTTGAACATTTCTTAAAAGTTATACCCATTCTCCTTGTGCTACACTGCTTCGGGGTCTCCAGATAGCGAGACACAACTCCCACTTCATACGCAATATCCGGTCGAGTAGCGATAGCTAATTACATCAAGCATCCCACTGCTTCTCTGTAGGGAAACTTTATCATCGCCGACGATGCAAGGTCCACACTTGAACAAATTTCAGCCGGAGTTCCCACTGGCCTACAGTTATCCATATCAAATCTTTTTAAGACTCGCTCCGTGTACAGCAACTGACTGATGACAATTTCACCGTCTGATTTTCTGGATATCTCCATACAAAGAAAAACAACTTGCACTTAAAACAGTGATTTCGAAAAATGGTTTAATAAAGTCAATTAATTGCATAGCGTGATCTCTTTTCTTTGCTGCTACGAGTCCATCGTCAATGTATATTGCAAGAATAATATCCCTTTCATTGCCTCTGGTGATGATGACACGCGGGTCCATCTTGCTCGGCTTCAATTTGAACTTCTGTAAAACGTTCGTTAATTTTTGGTGCCAACAACGAGAAGCTTGTTTGAGACCGTACAAACTTTTTAGCAGTCTACAAACTCTATCTGTACCATCACCAAAACCCTCTGGCTGCCGCATGTAGATCTCCTCTTTGTATTTTTGATTTCCATTTGAACCAAGTCCTTTAGCTTATAGACATTTGTTATCAATTATTTGCCGGCCCCTCGGACAGGGCACAATTTCCCACGTGCGATTTTTACGAAGGCTGTCTATTTCTTCCTTCATTGCGTTCTTCCATTGAGTAGCACTTACATAAGTGATAGCTTCTCTATAGGCGTTCGGCTCGCCCCGTACAAGAAAAGCATGTCTTTCAGCAAAAACGCACGTACCTGGTTCTTTTGCGCTCGCAACCTTTGTTTTAATGGAAGCTCCACCATTTCATCGTCACCGTCCACCACTTTATTATGACAACCAACTTCACCTGCTTTCCTCATCGCTCTGCTACCAACGTCACAATCCACCACTTCATCATGATAACCAAATTTCCGGCCCCTACCAACGTCACAATCCACCACCTCATCATGATTACCAACTTCACCTGCTTTCCTCACCGCTTTGTTACCAAAGTCACCGCCAACTTCACTTCTGACACGTCCTTCACCATCCATACCGGTTTCACCCCTTTCCTCATACACTGACTGAAACGCGTCCTCTAATGCATCCTTGTTTGCTTCTACTTAGAGGATCCTTGTTTGCTTCTACAGCTCAAGTCTCGCCAGAATATTCAGCCAATGCATCTTCACTATTGCTTTTACCGCGTTAACCTGATTTTGAACCTGAAGGGAAAAGGCCTATTGAGTCTACTGACTCACACAAAAGATACTCCTGCGGTTTTTCCTTAGTGCAGAACACTTCTCTGAATTCCACATCCCGTGATATTTCCATTTTTATTGATGACGGAATCCAGATCTTATATCCTTTCGAATTCTCCGCATATCCCATGAAAACACCCTTTTCAGCTTTACGGTTCCATTTCTTACGCTTTTGTTTAGGTACATGAATGAAAGCTTCCACTCGAAATATCTTAAAGTCGTCGATTGTGGAACTCTTGCCACACCAGAGCTCGTATGGATTTTTGCCTTTGATTGAGCTAGTACCCGTCCTGTTCAAAACATATACGGCAGTATCTATTCACTACTTCCGCTCCAAATTTGGCAAGTTAGCTGCAGAAAGCATCATTCGAGCAGCTTCAACGATTGTGCGGTTCTCCGTTCAGCACCCTCATTTTGTTCCGGAGTGTATGGCACTGTAGTTTCATGGCGAATAGCGTACTCTTCAAGCAGCAACTTCACCCCTTCATTGACGAATTCTGACCCATTGTCTGTGCGAATGGTTACCACTGGATGCCCACTTTGCATTTTAGTTTGACCTATAAACTTTCGAAATACAGAACAAACTTCTGACTGTTGCTTAATAAAATATCTCAGTCTATAATGCGAATAGTGGTCCTTGAAAATAAAAAAATATCTAGAACCACCAATTGATGTTTCCTCCATTGGACCGCAGACATCAGCATGCACAAGTTCTCCTGGATTTCGAGCCCTAAAACTGCTTTTGGGAAATGGAAGTCTGTGCAATTTCCCGAAACAGCATGCATCGCAAGTTAAATTCTCGAAGTCCAAAAATCTCAAACCTCGTTTATTAAGTTGACTTCGCACATGTGCAGAGTTTTGGTGTGCCATTCTCTCATGCCACACATTCAGTGACATTGCCTGTTGCCTTGCTAGACTTGCTACACTGGTACTAGCAACCTGTACTTTTAAGCACATTTCAAATAGCTGTTCCCTGCGCTCTCCCACTGCCACTACACTCTCATCATCAATTTTCACAAATTTGTAATGATCACTTACTTACTTAGGTGGCGCTACAGTTCGGGGTGAACCTGGGCCTCAACCAACAAGCCTCTCCATTTAGCTCGGTCTTTAGCTAATTGCCTCCAGTTCCGCACTCCAAGTTGGTCGAGGTCCCCTTGAACTTGTGCGCGCCACCTACGGCGTTGATTCCCTCTACTGCGTCGTCCCTCGGGATTAGATTCGAAGACTCTGCGGGCCGGAGCGTTGGTGTCCATTCGCTCTACATGTCCTAGGCATCTCAGACGTCCAATACGCAGTTTTTTGACTAGGTCGATGTCGCTGTACAGCTTGTATAGTTCGTGATTGAATCTTCTCCTCCAAAACCCGTCAACGCAAACGGGACCGAAAATCTTACGAAGAATTTTTCTCTCGAAGCGACCAAGGATATCTTCATCCTCTTTTAATAAAGTCCATGTTTCAGCGCCATAAAGCAGGACTAGGATGATCAGGGTCTTATACAGAGTCTCCTTAGTTGTTCGAGATAGGGCTTTACTGTTGAATTGCCATATAAGCCCAAAAAACAGCGATTGGCAAGAGTTATTCTTCGATTGATTTCGGCGCTGATGTTGTTCTTAGAGTTTATAGCAGAGCCAAGGTAGACAAAGTCCCTTACTACCTCGAAGTAATAGCTGCCCACTGTGACGTTTTGTCCAATTCGTCGGTGTTGGCTTTCCCTTTTTTGTTGACAGCATATACTTGATTTTGCCCTCGTTTATCGCTAAACCCATTTTGGCCGCTTCCGCCTCAATGCTTGCAAACGCACGCAACGGTGACAGCCCGCTGAGTTCTTCCGATAATGTCGATATCGTCGGCGTATGCAAGCAGTTGTACAGACTTGTAATAGATTGTGCCTCCGGTGTTGGCTTGTGAGTTCCGCACAATCCGTTCAAGTACAATGTTAAAGAAGTCACATGACAGCGCGTCACCTTGTCTAAAACCTTTTTTGACATCAAAGGTCTCAGTGAGGTCATTGCCGACCTTGATGGAGCAGCGAGCGTTCTCCATCGTCAGCCTGCACAGACGGACAAGTTTGGCAGGGATGCCAAACTAAACATGGCTCTATAAAGCTCTTCTCTATAGATGCTGTTACAGCAGCCTTGAAATCGATAAAGAGGTGGTGAGTATCGATTTGGAATTCTTGGGTTTTCTCCAGGATCTGCCGAAGTGTGAAGATTTGATCGATGGTGGACTTTCCTGGCCCGAAACCGCACTGATAGGGTCCAATCAGGCTGTTGATAAAAGGTTTCAGGCGTTCACACAATATTGCAGAAAAGATCTTGTATGCCATGTTGAGGAGACTGATGCCTCTATAATTGGCGCAGTTGAGGGGGTCTCCTTTATTGTGGAGCGGGCAAACGATGCTGAAGTTCCATTCATCAGGCGTACACTCGTCTGACCAAATCTTAGAGATGAGTTGGTGTATGCACTCTACCAATTCATCCCCAGCTGCCTTGAAAAGTTCGGCCGGTAAGCCGTCAGGTCCAGCAGCCTTGTTGGATTTTAGCTTGGATATTGTTATCCTCACTTCGTTTTGGTCAGGTGGACGGAAATTTTGACTATCATCGTCTATGTTGAATGGTTCATTCTGCCTGACAGCGGGTTGTTGGTCTTCGTCGCCGTTATACAGTCTGCAGAAATAGTTTTTCCATATTCTCAGCACCGACTGTGATTCTACTACGAGGTTTCCATTTTCATCTCTACAGGTTTCTGTACGGGTATTGCTTCTCTGACACGTTCTTTTTACCTTTTGGTAAAACTTCCGTACATTGTTCCTGGAGTATAAACTCTCGATATTCTCAAACGCGTGCTTCTCATGCTCTTTCTTCTTCTTTTGGAGAAGCCGATGTTCTTCCCGTCTCTTTTGCTCGTAGAGCTCACGAGCAGCTCTCATCTTCCTTTGCAGCGCCGCTTTGTAGCCTCTTGTTTTGCTGCATGCACTCGCCGGCATTCTTCGTCAAACCAAGGGTTTCGTGGTGGTGGGCGAGCAAGACTCAGCACATCAGTTGCAGCATTTCTGATGGCATGTTGGCAGCGTTGCCACTGGTCTTCGGCACTTGATGCTGGCGGCATAGGGGTGATTGTGTGATTTTAAGATACGCGTTCAGCGAAAAGTCTGCCAGTCTCCTGCGATTGTAGCTTTTTGACGTTAAATTTTCTCACAGTGATTCATCTTTGTTGCTCAGATTGGGATATCCGCATTCGTACCTTGGCTACAACAGGGTAATGATCCGAGTCTATATGTGTTGGCCGCTCGGAAGGTCCGGACATCCAGAATACTGGAGGCATGCCTTGCGATCAGTTTGGTTGATCGTGACATGATCATTGGACCGCCATGTCTGCTTATGAATATCGAGATGAGGAAACCATGTGCTTGCTATGGTGACATTTCGCTCCACAGCGAAATCAATTAGCCTTAGTCCGTTATCAGACGTGGTGTCGTGTAGGCTATGCTTACCGACTGCTCTACCGAAGACGTCCTCCTTTCCTATTTTGGCGTTAAAATCGCCCAATACGATCTTAACGTCGTATTTAGGACAGTGCTCGTATGTTTTGTCGCGGAGCTCGTAGAAACACTCTTTGGTGGCAGGGTCCTTTTCTTCTGTGGGGGCATGAACACATATTAGGCTTATGTTAGCGAATTTAGCCTTAATCCGGATAGTCATAATACGCTCGCTCACGTGTCGGAAGCTTAAGACTTCTTGCCTAGGTCTGCCGCGTATGACAAATCCGCATCCGAATAAGCGTTGCCTGTTGCCTCTGTAGCAATCACCGCAGTAGATGTCACAGTTTTTCATCCTCTTTTTGCCCGGCCCATCCCATCGCTCTTCCTGGATGGCGGTAATATCTGCTTTATAGCAGTCTAGGGCCTCTGCTAGTTGTTCGGCAGCACGTGATCTGTAAAGGGACAGAACATTCCACCTCGTCGTTGTCCTTATTTCGTTTGCTGGGGTCGTCATTAGTTGAGTCATCCTTATCCGAGGCTTTTGGTTGTTTCGGAAATATGCGTTTTTTACGTGGTAGGGAAGTTACCCCGACGGCACAACCCCCAACCTGGAGGGCCAGTTCCTTAATTATTCCCCTAGGACGAGGGGCCGGGTACACCGGTGCCAGTAGTCCACTACGGGAGTATGAGCGCTGCCGTTGGCCCATTAAGGGCTCCTCCGCCACCATCTCTATTCCAATGTCCTGACCAACATTGGAAATTCCTTACCGACCTGTGATCCGAATACGTCCAAGCAGCTCGCGCAAGGTATTCACTAAGTTCAACCTAACTGGAACTATAGACGCCACCGTTGACTCCGTCTAGGGAATTCGTCCGCTGCCGCCTGGGACAGAAAGAAGTGCTCTAGTGAGAGAACACTCTTCCCCCCTCTTTCATCTGCTGCTGCCAAGAATCCTCCAAACGGGGTTGGTTACCAATTTCTTGGATTAAGGTACTAGGCACCCGGCTGTCACCGCGTGGAGGTTGAGAGTAGGAGTTGGTAGGTGGCATGCACACCGTTTGACCGGCCGTAATGTTAACTATCTGAAATAATTTTTAGTTTGCGAAAATAAGTTCATCGAAATTTTGGGTACATACAGCACATCAGCTAAATGTTTCTTTGACCACATACTTCCATTTGAGGCCAGAACATTTATATCTCCAACACCTTGCGCGAAAATAGTTTCCCAATTCCAATTCGAATGTCCACCGGCTGATCGAATTCTCGATATCGCACAAACCACTCTTTGTTAAACGACATGTGGTCGCTTGCCCCAGAGTCCCAGTACCACTCGTTATCTTTGTCCCTCTTATGTTCACTGACCATTAACGAGTTACATACTAAAGCATCGCCATTTTGCACGTTTCTCTTCCATCCGCTCCCAGTTTTCTTGTTGCAATTAAAACACTTCCCCTGCTTGGAAGTCTTTTGCGGTTGTTGCTGGACTGGTAATTTTCGTGGTTTTCGTCTTGCAAAAAATGCAGTTGTATCTTCGTTGGTATGTGTGTGTACAGTAGATATTCTCTAGCTTAGAGATATGCGTCGCTATGTCACCTTCTGGGCTTTTGTCAAAACTGTAAAATCGTTGTAAAAGCATATGAACATTGGTCTTCGAACTTTGTTCATAGACAACCTTCAATTTCTTTCACATCTCTAATGCAGTTTTATAGTTTAAATGTGTCGTAGAGGCGTTGACCCAACACTTGTAGCTACAATTCGTTAAGCTTTGCTATCTGCTTTTTTCCATGCCAACAAACGAGTGTCGTGTGTCGTTTGAGTTTCGCTCTCCGCCTTAACTGGGACTATGGTTCCCTCCTCTACGTACCAATTTAACCCAGACGCGTTTAAAAGAATTACTACCTGAAATTTCCATACCGAGTAATGATCGGATTTTTCTAACTTTTCGATTTTAAAATTTTCATCGTCCATTTAAAAAAAAAAACTTGTAATCTTTTAATTTTACTCGTGACCTGGGCCCATAACCTGTAGAATATAGGCTTTGAATTAAACAACCGGCGCACAGTGGTCGATTTAGGGTCATTAGCTGGGCTTAATTCGGATTTAATTTTTTTATTATGCTTGATTGGAAATGTGTTTTATAAATCAATTTAAAATCATTTCCATGACTTCAGGGGGTAGTATCTTGTGTTGTTGGGTTGGTAGATGTCGGAATTCGCTTATCTTTGGATCAGAAGATATCAACATGGCATGGAGCACATCAGTATTTGTTGCGATTCGGGATATCTTTCTTGAAAACGCGCTTCGAAAAATTTTGTAATCTTTTTGACGGGCTTCGAAGACATCTTCCGAAAGCTGTCCGATAGGGATCGGAAAACTTTCAATGATGTCAGCACCGTGCAACAGAATTTTGTGGATACTTCCACGTATTTTGTACCAATTATATTTGGAAACAAATAATTTTGCTGTGTCCAAACAGTAAGTACGGAATTTATTGCTATCAATTTTCAGACCTGAAGTTAATGTCTTTAAAACAATTGAAAAACGTTCCACCAGTTTCGGGTCTAAGCCTATTATTTCAGCAGTTTTTGCTGGATCCTTAAAAAATGTTCGGGCCGTGTTGCCGTCATTGGTATTTCCTCCACCTTGTTTTGGAAAATCTACTACATGTTAGCACAATATCAGTATCACTTGCCTCAGGATTTACCAAAAAGTTTTGCTTATAACGCGAGTACCCTCCACTACCATCAGAGCCCCATTTCCACGAACATACTAAAGTATCACCGTTTTCTAACTGGTTTTCAAAAGTTTCAATGTGTGCAGCAGACAAACGTTGTAGTGTCAAGTCCAACAATGGTTGTAGTTTAACTTCACAAAAGTTTTCGGTTATAGTCAAAAAATTACTTGTTGGATAACACTTTCGTTTTACTTCTAAAATAGTATCGTAGGCTGGGTAAATATTAACATTTCTTTCTTTTGCGCTTTTTTGAAGTTGCTTATATTGATGTTTTGTCAGTTTCAAATCGGTTATAAGGGCTTCTTCAGGTGTATATGGCTTGATCGTATTCGGAGTTTCGGGTTTCTTAAGCTCTTTAAGAGTTTTAGGAAAACACTCGACAACCCTTTTTACGACTTCGGCTTTAGAACGCTTTCCTTCTATTCTAAGCTTAGACTCGACAGCAAATGATAATTCTTCGCCCGATCTTTCCATAAGGTTTCGAATTTTTCATTTTTTAGCTCTGTTTAAACATTCCTGGAATTCCTTTTCCGGTCTTCCTTGTCTAGAAGTTGTTGGCACATGAATTTCAGGCAATGGAATTAGGAACTCTTTTTGAAGCCAAAATTCTTGAGCTTTTAAAAATCGTTCTGGTGAGATTTTTTTTTCTTTATACTTTTTGAAAAGGTGTGATACAAAAGTTTTACTGTAGTCGAAACATTTTTTATGAGCAGCTGCATCAAGAACGGTTATTGACTTTTTTGACATCACGTACTGCAAAACAGCACTTGCACAAACCGTTACTGATGACTTAAAAAGATTTTCACTCGGAATTAAGAAAAAAACTTCTTGACGTAAAGTAAATGGTCGCCCTTAAAAGGGCGGATTGATAACTGTAGGCATTATTTTAAAGCTAATAATCCAATCTTCAAATAAAAAAAGTTTTACGGTGTCACTTTATCGCACTTTTTTTTTATGGACCAAGAAATAAAAAAAATTTTAGCTCATCACTACAAAAAAAAATGTACCACCACATTTAGTTCATAGTGACAGACCCTTACTTATTTTTTAATAAAATTACTCTGAATTTGAAAATATTTACCAACAGCATACTCTGACATATTTACTTCAAATAATTATCCCACTATTGTTTCACTATAACACTTTATAAATACCTGTTAACGCGCGAAAGGCAAAATCGAGAGTGAGCAAAGTTTTATGCATTGCATTGAGATGCTTCCCATTGATAAAGTAACGGAATCAAAGAATTTTTTTTGTTGTTTCTCGTTATTTGGATGTTTGACTTTAAGCCTACAGGTATTTTTTTTAATAGTAACAACATTATTTTTTTCACTTATGACCAGCTAGTGTTGTACTAAATCGACCACTGTGCGGCGGTTTAAAGAGCAGAAAGAAGACTAGTTTATTGGAAATAATAATTCATAGATATACGTTTAATAGACGTATCAACAAAGTGTTGCCGTAGTAAAATTATTCAAATACTTCTCTAACAACTTTTGAACACTTTAGAACATGATGTAATAGTGAAAGAATTTGAACCAAACATATTACCCTTAAACGACTTTCACATAGTAAACCTAAAAACAAATTATGAAAAAAAAAAAAAACAGAATATTAGACCAATATTCAAAACTACTAAAGGAACTAAATGTAAACATGTTGGATCCAAAAGCCAAACAATCTATTTTAAAAATATGTGAACAATTTTCAGATGTATTTCATTTGACAGGTGACTCAATATCAGTTAACAACTTTTACAAACAAAAAATTGTCCGTTAAGGAAAGTGTACATAAAAAATTATAGACTTCCGCAATCACAATTAAAAGAAATAGACACGCAAGTAGATAAGCTTATAAAAGAAGATATCATAGAACCTTCAATAAGCCCATGCAATTCACCATTATTAGTAGTACCAAAGAAAGACATAGAAGGAGAGAAGAAATGGCGCCTAGTCGTAGACTTCCGTCAGTTGAACAAAAAGATAGCAGATGACAAATTCCGCGCTAACAAGATTAGACGATGTACTAGCTCCGCCAGGTAGGGCAAAATTGGTTCTTACTAATTCTTTCCATCAAATAGAACTACATGAGGATTCTAGACTTCTTACAGCCTTTTCGACCAATAAAGGACACTTTCATTTCAAACGGTTACTCTTTTGATTAAAAATTTCTACAAATTCTTTCCAGAGAATGTTATCAATAGCATTGTCAGGACTCAACGCAGAAGCTTTTCTATATGTTGATGACATAATTGTATTCGGATGCAGTCTAAACCATCACAATCAAAATTTAATAAAGACATTACAAAAACTACGAAAGTATAACCTCAAACTAAATCCTCAAAAATGTAACTGGCTTCAAACAGAAGTCACATATTTAGGTCATTTGATTACACATAAAGGAATCAAAACAGATCCAAAGAAATATGAAACTATAGTAAATTATGCAATACCTACAAATGCAAAAGACGTAAAACGATTCGTTGCATTTTGCAATTACTACAGACGTTTCTTAAAAAATTTTGCTTCCATAGCCAAACCGTTGAATTCTCTTTCAAAAAAAGGCATAGAATTTATTTGGACAGACGATTGTCAAACATCATTTAAAACTTTAAAATAAAAATTAATTATTCCACCATTACTAAAATATCCAGATTGAAAAACCATTTATAGTAACTACGGATGCCTCTAATTCTGCACTAGGAGCGGTACATTCTCAAGGAGAAGTTGGCAAAGATCTACCAATTTCATACACAAGTAGAAATCTAAATAAACGTGAATTGAACAAACCAATAATTGACAGGGAACTATTAGGAATACATTGGGCCATAAACTATTTCAGACGATACCTTTATGGAAGAAAGTTTATTGCAGTCATAGATCATAGACCATTAGTTAGTCTCTTCACACACAAAAATCCATCATCCAAACTAACAAGAATGAGACTAGATCTATCAGAATACACATTCGAAATACAATATAAACAAGGCTCAATGAACACAAATGCAGATGCTTTATCGCGCATTAACTCTGATTTACTTAAGAAGATGATTCCCACATCAAGCATAAATGTAATCACACGAACAAAAGCAAAACAATTATCTGAAGATAAAGATAATCGAGGAGCACCCAAAAGCAAAGCTTTAGATGTAAAGCCTGATCAACTTTACTCATGGGAATGCGTATCTCTAACAGAAATTAAAAACGTACGTAAATTAAAATTTAAAAATGTGCTCAAAAAAAATAAATATGCTCGTAAAGATAAATATAATTTGCCAAGAATAAATGTCGACAGAAGTAGTGAAAATATAATTGTAGAATACAGCGATAAACCATAACTAGACTTAGGTCTGATCTTGGACAAGCTAGTATCGAAGATGATTAGAGGGAATATTGGAAAATTGGCCATGTCAAAAGATGACGAAATATTTGAGCATATAAAAATAATTTTTATTTTTGTTTTTTTGCCGAGAGTAGGTGAAAAATCTTCTAAAGACACCATAAGGCCCGACCGAGCATGCTTATGGTAGTGTGAGATTTTTACTCACTAAAAAAACACCTCTCTTCAAAAGTAATACTACAACTAAGCCGACGCTTATCCAGCAGTTTTATTTTCGCTTACGATACACGTGATTTTTGGGAGAAGAAAAAAAAGAAGAAATGTAGAACCTTAGGCAGGTTAAATTCCAATGATAGTTCCTGCCTTTTTCGTGACTGGCATATACTATGACGCGAGGTCAAAAGGTTTTATCCTTTGCAGACGATGAATTGAATTATTCGCGTCAAGTAATTGTATGACGGTACGGTTACAATGGCCGTGAACACGATCTTTGTGTTTACGCGCAAATTTTGTTATCTCTTCGACGACGCTGGGAATTCCCAGATCTCGATGAATATCTTCGTTACGTTCATACCACAGTGCGTTAACGATCGTTCTAAGAACTTTATTTTCAAATGTTTGTATGATGTTTCTATTGCTTTTCTTGGTACAACCCCATAGTTGTATACCATACGTCCAGACTGGCTTTAGCACTTGCTTATAGATAAGCAGCTTGTTATGTAGGCTCAACTTCGAATGTTTTCCGAGTAGCCAGTACATTTGTCGGTATTTGTTTTCTAGCTCGTCGCGTTTCTTTTTCACGTGCGATTTCCATTTGAGCTTGACATCTAGAGTCATTCCTAGATATTTTGCTTCGTTTGTGTATGGTATTTGAGCCGAGTTAAGATATAGAGGTAATCTATTCACTTTTTTATAGGTAAAGTTGACGTGAGTAGATTTGCTTTCGTTCAGCACAATACGCCAAGAATTCGTCCAAGCGTGGACTTTATTAATAGCATGTTTAAGCTTTCCAGTTGCTGCTTCAATAGTTTCGCCCGTGGTCAATATCGCCGTATCGTCCGCAAACGTGGCGACGACACAGTTTCTTTCCTATGGGATATCACGCGTGTAGAGTACGTATAGATGCGGGCCAAGGACACTTCCTTGTGGAACTCCGGCTGCAATCTCCTTAAAGTCAGAGTAATCATTTCCGTGCTTAACACGAAAGAGTCTCTCGGTGAGATACGATCGTAAGATTAGAAAGATTTGCCGTGGCAGTAGTCGTTGCAATTTATACTCTAAGCCTTCGTGCCAAACCTTATCGAAAGCTTGTGAGACGTCAAGAAATACACCACAACAAATCTTTTTTTCTTCCAGAGCTTTCTCAATCACGTCAGTTTATTTGTGAACTTGGTCAATTGTAGAATGTTTAATTCTAAATCCAAACTGATGGTCAGGAATGAGACGTCTTTCGTCGATTACGGGCTGTAGATGCTTGGAAAGAAGATTTTCAAATATTTTTTGAGATAACCGGCAATAGGGAAATAGGCCGATATGATTTCTTCTCATTTAGCGGTTTGCCTGGTTTCGGGACCATTATAATCTCGGCGACTTTCCATTGCCTCGGAACATAAAGCAATCTGAACGAAGCGTTGATCAAATAGAGCAGTTCGATAATAGCTTTATTCGGCAATTCCTTGACTACCTGCGCCGTTATCAAGTCGTAACCCGGAGCTTTTTTCGTCTTTAAATTTTTAATCACTTCCCTCAGTTCAATCAATGCAACTTTTTTGACTTTAAAGTTGTCAGATGTCGTGACTGGGGAGTCGGGCGTTAACGAAGGGCCGTCGAATGGCTTAAACGTTTCTTCTAAGTGCAAAGCAAAAAGTTCTGCCTTTTCTTTGTCGCTCTTGGCCCAGTTTCCATCGATTTTCCGAATTGGTGGTGCTTGCATTTGAGGCTTCTGGATGCCTTTTAGCGCTTTCCAAGGCGAATAATTTGATTCTCTTTCACCGGAGAGATTTTCAAGGTAGGTCGCTTTCTTTTTGCTTTTAAATTCGCGAATACTATCTCTAAGCCGATTGATAGTCGGTTAAGGACCGTTTTATGCTGCGGTGCACGAGTCATTTGCCACTTCTTTCATGCTTTTCGTTTCTCCCTCACCAGTTCAATGATTTCTCTGGGATACTTTTCGTTGCGGTTGATCTTATAGCTTCTAGAAGGCGTGTTTCTCCATGCCGCTCTTTGAATTCCTTCCACGAAACTATCGATTTCGTCCTCTAGTTCACAAGGTGTTCTAAGTGATACATTTAAGGCGATATTTGTTTCGCAATCATTTCTAAAGCCCTCCCAGTTTGTTCTATTGCTAGTGAGTCTTGGAGGTCCTTTTTTCTTGAACAGCGCTTCTCCAAGTAATAAAATTACCGGCGAGTGGTCAGAAGATGGATCAAAACATTCTTTGACTGTAATAAACTTCTCGTAAATGCCTTTTGTAACAAAAAATCGATGAGATCGGGAATTTTTTGTGAGTCAGTTGGCCAATAGCTCGGGTTTCCTGTCGAATAAAAACAACAACCGAATTCATATGCCACTTCGTAGAGAATTTTTCCTTTAGAAGATGTACATCTTGAATCCCAGAAGGTGTGCTTCGCGTTAAAATCTTCACCAATAAGGAAATTTGAACCAAGGTCGTTGAAGACACGAAAGTAGTCATCTTCTTCTAGTAAGCATCGCGGCGGACAGTAAACAGATGCTATATTGTAGCTCAGGTGTTTATTTTTAACCCTTACCGCGCACAACTGCAGTTTTTCCAGCTCTATGCTTATATCGGCCGAATGTTCGATGTTAGTTTTAATGAATAAGGACGAACCGCCCCGCGCTCTATCAGAAGGATGATAGGCGTGATAACCAGCGTAGCCTCTTATCTTTATTTGCGACTCCCTTGTTAGATGGGTTTCGGAGATTAAACGTATGTCGATATTTTCTCTTATTAGAAACATTTCTAATTCGTTAGATTTTTGTGAGAGTCCATTTGCATTCCATGTTACTATTTTAAGTAAAGCGTTCATATTTACTTAGATTTAGATTTATGGTTAGCCATACAAAAGCTTTCGACGTTACTAAGACGTTCGAGAATTCGTTTGTTAATTTCACATTGTTCCTCGAACTTAGCGTAGATGCAGTTCAGAATTTCATTCAACGGATCAGAGGGTGGGCCGTCGTTTCGTTTGGTTGCTTTGACTGCTGCCTGAGAATACGTCAGACGTACGGGGTTCGCTGGCTTATCCGAGGTTATTTTTCGTTCAGCCTTTTTAGTGGACAACTTTGACGTAAGATGAATCGGCTGAGAAGGCTGGTTGACTGTTGTAAGAGTCTGCCCTGCTGATTCAAGCGTCCTTTCAGTCGGCTTAGTAGTTTGAACAACTGGTTTACGAGCCCGCTCAGTCTGCTTAGCAATACGTTCTATCGACTTAGGAGCCCGATCGACTGATTTTGTTCCCCGTACAATCGGCGTTGTAGATTTTTTCCGTCGCATCTGTAATTCCTTAGCGACCTCGCAACCGCGATAATTTGCTGGGTGCCTTCCTTTGCAGTTAACGCAAGTTGCGTTTTGCTTTTTGCTCAAACTGCAATTTTCCGAAGAGTGTTTTCCAGCGCACTTAACGCAGCGCGGCTCTTTCCGACAGTACGCCTGTGTATGGTTAAACTCTTGGCAACGCTTACATTGAGGGATTGTCTTCGTGTTGACACGTAGCGGCTCGATTTTAACGACCATATTCATGATTGTACGAATATTATATATGTATCTTTTCCTGGCTTCCCGTTTTATCGAATGACAGCACAAAAAGCGGAAGTTTACGTTTTACTATAGGTTCTTCTCCACGCTCGGGTCGTTTTCTCTTTTTTTTTTAAAGGTTCACGGCATCGAGAATGTTATAACCTCTATCGCGTAAATCACCTATAACGTCTTCTTTAGCGCATGATGGATGAAGTCCTCTAGCTACGACCCTCAAGGGTCTCTCAGACTTGTTTTCGTAAGTATGCCATTGAATTTTTTCGTTGTTAAGCTTTTGAGATACAGCCCGATAGCCCTCAGCGTCATTAACCTTGATTTTCCATACATCGTTTCGCAAGGAAGTTATTTTAAATTCAGTAGCGATCGTTGTTTTTAAAATTTTCCTCAAAGAATTGTAGTCCGTAACGCCTGTAATATTTATTGGTGGAGATGCGCGTTTGCTTTCAATTTTCTTATCGGATTTTGGCTGCGCTTTCCGATTAGGTTCGTGTTGTGAAACAACCTCGGGCGATGAGCCGGCCTTGCGTTTTTTAGATGGTCTTCGTTTAAGTATCCAATCCGTTTCGCGAGCGAGTTCTTCTTCGTCCGTACTGTAGTGATGGCTACCCGGAGAAGGCTCACTATGAGTAACCGTATGAGTTTTTGAAGACTCGTTTTGAAGCAAAGAAACTTTATTCTCTGATTCAAGTTTCTCAACTTTGCTTTTGAGCTCCCGACACAACAGCTCCATTTCGTCGAGCCTCTTACGGAGCACGGCGTTTTCCTTTTTCAGAGTACTCTCTTCCAAGGTTTGCGTTTCCCGAATTAACACATCCGGGTTTGCGAGACTTTCATTTTGCGCTTTAAGAGAAGTCTTTCGAGGCGGAGATCTTTGTAGCCTTAAGCTTTTCCTAAATGGGTTTATTAAATTTTGGTGCAATATATAGCTCTCCCCAGAATCCGTAGAGCAAGCCTCTTGCGAGGGTGGATTTTCCAGTTGAGCTGGGCTGCCACCTGGGGTATTAATACCGTTTGTTGTGTTCATTGCATAAAATTTTAGTACCGTAATCTAAAGAAAGACGGCGGGTTGGCATTTTAGTCGCCTTTTACGACAGGCATGCCTACCGTGGGTATATTCTGACCCCTAACCCACAGGGGGTAAAAATAAATAAATTTAAAGGAATGTATAACGAGTTGCAACGAAAAAGGAACAATGAGCGAATAAAAGAACGAGATAAAAAACAAAAGGAAGATAGGAAATCAAATTTGAGAATATTAATATATAAACCACCAGTTAGAATTGAAGAAAAAGACGAAAGGATAGAATAATAAAAGAATTCCATAATACACCATATGCAGGACATTCAGGTATAAAAATAACTATTAACAAAATAAAAAAAGATATTACTGCAAAAATCTAAATAAAATGGTAAAGAAATATGTCAACGAATGTAAAATATGTGCCCAAAGTAAGCCGATTAGAAATACTAAAGAAAAGCTAATCATAACTGAAACACCAACATCAAGTTTTGAGATAGTATTAGCAGATGCAGTTGGACCGCTAAGACCATCAAGTGAGTTCCGATACATACGAGTACTAACACTTCAATGTGAGTTGACCAAGTACACAGAAGCCATACCCATTAAAAGTAAAGATGCGAAAACAGTAGCAAAAGCGTTAGTAGAGAATTTTATAATCAACCATGGAAACTTCAAGACTCTTAAGACAGACATGGGAACAGAGTTTGTCAATGAAATAATGAAAAAAAAAATATGAATTATTTGAAATAAAACATGTCAATCCGGAGCTTTCATCTGCGTATGACGTCTCTATCCAACTTTTGTAAGCGAGTAAATTGCGAAAATTAACAAACGTGGTAGATCACCTAATTCCGAGGACAACCCATTGTCCTCGGATAAAAAGTTGCGAATAATTATGCCCGGTAATAATTCTCACAAGGACTCCAGATTTAATTACTGGAGTCCCTTGCAGTGTCAGCCGGATGATGATAATGTGGATAGTGAAAGCATGGACGAGATTGTTACGCCATTGCCAAAAAAAGTATATGTCCCACCCATAAAACTATTGCAAAATTCGAGTGGTTATGTGCACCAACTAATGCAATCATTAAAAATCAGTGATTACTAGATTAAAAATATTTCTATTGGAATAAAGATAGTATGTGAGTCAATTGAATCGTTTAATTGTGTGCTTGAGAAACTAAAAGCCGATAATTGTCAATATTTTTCACATGACTTGCGAAGTGTTAAAGCATTTAAAGTTGTCCTCTATGGTATGAGCGATATCGATGTTAGTTTACTTAAAACTGAACTTATCAGACTCGGCCTAAAGTGCATTGACATAAAAAAAATCACCAAAAAATATGAACTAAGTAAAGCTAACTACACCGATTTCATTTATCTAATATCCCTAGAAAGTGGTTCTATTCCACTCAGAGACCTACGGAAAAATTATCGCTCCGTCTTCCACACTCAAATCAGTTGGAGTTTCCAACGCAAACTTAAAGGTAAGGTTACTCAATGCCATAACTGCCAAATGTTTGGCCATGGCGAGCGTAACTGTCGCGTTAAGACTTATTGCGCGATCTGTGCTGGTTCTCACACGACTTCTGAGTGCAATAATACATCCGCACTCAAATGCGCTAATTGCAACGAGAACCACAAGGCTACTGACGTCACATGCATCAGCCGATCTCAGTACTTAGAGATGAAAGCGAACGCAAAACGAAAGAGGAATACAACTTCCCGCGCAGCTTTTTCCAACCCAACTTCTACTCTCAATGCTGACAAACATATTCCGTTTGCCTCTCTGACGGACTTCCCCTCACTCCCTCAACGTCAACAATCTACTGCGACCATGCAGAATAATACTTCATACGCAGTTCCCCAGCCGTCAAACATCTGGGTGAACCACGCAAACAAGTTCGAATGTAGTCAACACCAACGAGAACCATGCAGCGAGCAACTCTACACTTTTCTCTTTTGAAGAGCTTAACACCTTAGCTATGGAGATGATAACAAAATTATCCGTTTGTAAAACTAAAATTGAACAATTTGAAGTTATCACACATTTAGCTACTAAGTTTTTATCTTCTAATTGTAAATAATATGGTAGATAGTCACATAAAAATAATAACCTGGAATGCTAGAAGCATACGTAGCAAAAATATTGATTTTTTAAATTTCTTAGGCAGCAATAATATTGACGTTGCACTAGTTACAGAAACTTGGCTTAACCACAACGATAAATTATCCACCTCGGAGTTTAAGTGCTATCGAGTAGATAGGATCGATAGAAGAGGTGGAGGTGTTGCAATACTCGTGCGGAGAACAATTCAACATTCGCTCTTACCAATTATACCTACACGTTTAGTTGAAAATGTGGGCATTGAGGTTCAATTAAATAATCATCAATCAATCAAAATCTATTGCCTCTATTTTGCTGGTGCTCGCAATGCAGTTGAAAATAAAAGTTTGTTAAAAAACGATTTAAGGAAGCTTTTCTGTGATGCGATCTCAACTCTAGGCACAGGGACTGGGGCTGTGTAAGAGCAAATGTTTGGGGGAATTTACTCTCATGCCTTTCAGATTCACTTCCGATTTCAATCTTGTATCCTCCATGTCCTACTTTTGTCCCATCTTCTCGTGGTCGTCCTTCTGTCCTCGACATTTTTGTTACAAATCGTCCTAATTATGTTACGCAGCCAATAACTTTGAACGCACTTAGCTCTGACCACAATCCAGTCCTATGCAAGCTTCTTTGTTCTGGTGAGGAAAATGTGCAATACGTTCAAGATATAAAAAATGCAAACTGGGCACGATATTGCGCCACAATTAAAACAAGACTTCGCGAAAGTTCTGTAGATATTGAAAATATTTGCACTAGGGAAGGAGTAGATGCTGTTGTCGATAATTTTAACGATCTCATCCTTAAGGCTATAGATAACTCTGTGCCCAGAGTTATAGAAAAGAAATTTCATAAAAAACTTCCCCTTCACATACAATATTTAATTAAGTTAAGAAATATTGAAGGAATAAATTGGCAAAGATATCGACAGCCAGCATGTCGGGATAATGCATCATATCTAACCCACCTGATTTCGAAAAAATTACTTCAGCTACGTAATACGGATTGGAATTAAAAACTAGATTCCTTAGATAAAAATGCCAAACCATTCTGGAATATAGTAAGAATCGTCAAAAATAAAAACAAACAACTTCCCTGCTTACAAGATGGATCGAATTTTTACTTTACAGATGAGGAAATAGCCAATGCACTCGCTTCTACTTTCTTAAGTAACCACTGTGTGTCAGCAAGCTTAGGTGACCCAATTACAAATACACTGGTTAGCGATACTATTCAGGCTTTTAACATGCGAAGCACAAACACTCCTTTGAATTCACTTCTCACCGAAGATGACCTGAAATTTCACATCGATAATACAAACGTTAAAAAATCGGGTGGTTTTGATCTAATAAAAAATTTATATCTCAAGCATTTGCCCAAAGCTGGAGTAAAGTCTTTGACGGCGATTTTCAATGTATGCCTGAAAATCCAGTACTTTCCTGATGCTTGGAAAATAGCTAAGGTGGTACCTATACTCAAAGCTGGAAAGCCCCCTGATAACCCCAAGAGCTATAGACCTATAAGCTTGCTGAGCAATATAAGTAAATTGTATAAGCGTATCCTTAAGGAAAAAATAACAAAAATAATTAATGATTATTTATTTATTTATTTATTTATTTTGTCAACAAAGAGCAATTACTTTCTTAGACTTAGTTACAAAAGTATGAATAAAAAAAAAGAAAAACAATAAAGTGATATACAAAACGAATCAAATAAGATATGTTATAAATACAAGAACATTTTGAAGCATATCCATAGAGTTAGCAGTCATGACTGAATATTACCTATCAATCTCTTTTTAAGAGATACCAAGGATATATTAAAATCAATCAAAATAGCATTAGCGTTGTAAGTTATCAATAATCCATTAATAGAGGATGAGCGACCGTAGTTAGTGCGCGAATGTGTAATAGTAAAAAATCTATTATTACGTAGATTGGTCGATGGGACATTAATGTTAATACAGTTCAAAATTCCGGAGGAATCAATATCATTTGTAAGCACTCTGTGAACAAAAACCACTTTAGCAACCATCCTCCTATCCTCAAGCGAGTCAAGGTTAATTAACTTTAGCCTTGATTGATAGGACGGGAGGTTGTAAATGTCAGACCATGGAAGCCCACGTAAAGCAAATCTCAAGAATCTTTTCTGGACAGCTTCGATTCTGGTTATATGGAACTTGTAATACGGACACCAAATAACTGATGCATATTCCAACAGCGACCTAACAAATGCTTGGTATAGTGATTTAATAACATAAGGGTCGGAGAATTCACCGGCATAACGCCTTATTCTTCCCCAAGATCGATTAGCCATATTTATAATGTGGTCTATATGATTGTTAAATGATAACTTAGTATCTAACAATGCACCTAGATCTTTTATTAAGGTAACACGAGACACGGCTTCACCACCAAGTGAGTAATTATATAAAATGGGCGAAATACGTCGAGAGAAAGTAATTACTGAACATTTGCCAACATTAAGGGAGAGATAATTTTTTGAACACCATAGATGAAATTTAAAAAGATACTCGTTTAGCAGTTGAAATGTATGATACTCATTGCCTGATAAATAAATTTTAAAATCATCAGCAAACATTAGAATGTTGCATTCCGGCAAAAATGAGACTGCATCATTTACAAAGAGGATAAACAAAATAGGACCAATGTGACTACCTTGGGGAACCCCAGATGTCACACAAATTTTCTTAGAAATGTGATTTCGAAAGTTGACACATTGGCATCTTTCCGATAAAAAGGATGATAACCAGCGTAAAAAGGAACATGGAAATCCTAGTTTGTCCAGTTTATAAAGCAGAATTTTGTGGTCAACACGGTCAAACGCTTTACTGAAATCAGTGTAGATTGCGTCAACTTGATTTCCTTTACTAATTTCCGATATCACGAAATTTGTGAACTCAAGCAGATTGGTCACTGTGGATCTTTTCTTTACAAAACCATGCTGGTTGTTGAACAATAAAGATTTGCAATAAAAATTCAAATTTTCAGAAACTAATTTGTCGAACAATTTAGGGATTGACGATTGTTTACATATACCCCTGTAGTTCTCAACTTTGTTTTTCCTACCACTTTTAAAAAGTGGTATAATGAAAGAGTTTTTCCATACAGATAGGAAAATACCTGATTTTAATGATAAGTTGAACATGTGGCATAATATTCCATGTAATGGGATAGCACACATTTTTAAGAAACCAGAAGGCAGGCCATCAAGGCCAGGATTAAAGTTGAGTTCCATTTCGACTAGGCTTTTTAAAGTACTATCGGGAGAAATATCAATGTTATGGAACGCGGAAAGGGGTGCATTCCCAAGGTAACTAAAAAATGAGTTCTCAATATTTGAGTCCACTTTTGAATAGACTGACTGGAAAAAGGATGCAAACGAGTTGCAGATAGAAATAGGTGTATCCATTGCCTGTCCATTAAATGAAAATGAGGCAGGGTAACCGTCACTTTTATTTTTAGTATTTATGAATTGCCACCATTTTTTAGGACTCGATTTAAAAGAGTTTTGCATTTCATTTAAATAAATCAAATACGAGTTGTGTAAAGAAATTTTAAATTCAGATTTTAGTTTTCTGTATAACACAAAGTCCTCATCCTCCATGCTACAGCGCCATATCCTATAAGTTCTATTTTTAAGTTCTTTTAAATTCGGGTTTTCTCATTGTCCCATGGACAAGACCCCAGAGTAGAGTTTTTGACTAAAACTACAGGAATAAAACTAAAAATTATTTTAGTAATAACCCGATAGAATTCTGAACATAAATCATCAATATCTAACGATAGATGTGGGACCCAGTTATAATTGCTCAACTCCTCACATATATCAATGTAATTACCATTTTTGAAATCGAATTTATAAAAGTTAAAAGATTTAGCTTCATTAACATTCAAGTTGCAAAAAAGGATTAGGGAAGGATGGTAAATATCTTCGGAAACGAGAGGTGAGAAACTTCTAGTAACAAAACGTTCATCGTTGTTATTAGGGAAGATAAGATCTAACGTACGATTTTGATGATTCTTAACCGGATTTAGTTGAAGAAGACCGAGGGATTGGACAGTATCAATGATTTCCGACCCAATCACAGATAAGGCATTTACAGGATTAAGAAAAGTGCAATCTGCATCTCCTGAGGCCCAATCAATTTTAGTTTGATTGAAGTCCCCGAAAATATAAAATAAATCCGACGTGGATATGAGACCTTCAATAAAGCGAAATGCTTCTAGGTTATAATATATATCCCGACGTGCAGTTTGGTTTCAGACCACAGCATAGCACCTCCCACCAAGTACTGCGTATTTGCAATTTTGTTAAAAAAAATCGTCAAGTAGGTAAGTCTACAGGAATGGTCCTTTTGGACATTGAAAAAGCTTTCGACTTTGTTTGGCACGAGGGTCTGTTATATAAAATGATTATTTACGGCTTTCCTCCGTTTTTATGCAGGTTAGTGCAAAGTGTTTGGTCAGGTCGTTCTTTCAAAGTTCTTGTCAACAGTAGCGTCTCAAGTATCATTTATTTCCAGTCAGGTGTCCCGCAAGGTTCTGTTCTTGGTCCCGTTTTGTACAATTTATTTACATCCGATTTTCCAATTTTAGTTGATTGTGAAGCAGCCATTTTCGCAGATGATACTGCAATACTTTCAGCTCACGAATTTTCTCTCAACGTTGAGACAAATCTTCGTAATGCGATGGAAGTATTAGAGAAATATTACAATAAGTGGAAGATTAAGCTGAACGGAGACAAATTGTAATTCTTTTTACTCGAAAAAGAAAACCTTGCTATCTTCCGAGCAGCCAATTGCAAATTAATGGAACGTCAATAAACATTAACGTACACACTCATACCTTATGTTCATTTCTATTTTAAATTGTTTCACTACTCTAGCTTCATTTTCATTTCAATGTATTGAATGAATAACGGCAAACTAAGCTTTTCTTCATTCTTCTTCTCATTTGCATTAGCACATACACATTATGTTATGCATGGAAATGTGCGAAATATTGTTGTTAAGCAAGTGAAAATTTGTTAACAGTGTGAGTGAATGTGAAATGAAATAGCATTATCTTTAGGAAAATAATGCTATTCACTTATAAGGCATTAATTAGTATGCTACTTTCTTCTTCTCGAAAGGTTCTTTCTTG
Source organism: Brachypalpus laphriformis (assembly GCA_945910035.1). Classification (NCBI taxonomy): domain Eukaryota; kingdom Metazoa; phylum Arthropoda; class Insecta; order Diptera; family Syrphidae; genus Brachypalpus; species Brachypalpus laphriformis. The sequence continues at coordinate 101,067,018 of OX246754.1, forward strand.
CGATTTCCTTTCTATTTTTACCTTATATTTCAGAGAGTACTCATAAGCTCGCTTTTAATTAGTTTTAAGGCTTCTATAATTATTTTCGTTTCTCTTTTCGATAAAAATAATATAAACAAAGCGCAATGACTTCTAGGATTCCAAATGAATCCTAGTTACATTTTGCCCGGACGAAAAATTATATCTGAAAGCTTGATTCCGTTTCTCTACAATAAGTGTTTAGAAAACCAAAAGCAGTTGATAATTGAAGAAGCAGCATCCGTGTGTCTGACAACGGACTGCTGGACATCGGCAGCTATGGACGCTTTTATAGGCATCACAGCACAATTTATAAACACAAATTATGAGTTTAAAACGGTGGTGTTAAAATGCTGCCAGGTTCATGGTGCATACACGGGTAGCAATTTGCCATCAATTTTAAGATTTACTGCTCAAAATTGGAATCTTCAAGATAAAATAAATTTTTGTGTTACGGATAATGCAACAAATATCGTCAGTGCCATAAATGAAATAGGTTGGGATCACTGTGGATGTATAGCTCATAAATTAAACCTTGTTCTGCAAAATGCGTTGAAGCTTTTTGAAACTACTTTAAAGAAAGTAAGGAGAATCGTGGACCATTATCGCTCTAGCTATAAAGCAAAAGAAAAACTTCAAGAGTACCAAATTAAGGTACTGGAGAAATCGAATCCCTTGGTCCTCATAAACTCAGTAGTAACACTATGGAATTCCACGTATTACATGTAACAACGTTTTATTGAGTTGCAGGATGCGGTACGGGCTATTGTATCGAACTTAGGTACTGATTTCCCATTCATCACGGTAGATGAATGGAAAGTTCTTAAACAGCTGTTCCAAATTTTAAGACCTTTTGAACAGGCAACAAGAGAACTTAGTGCAGAAAAATATGTATGCGCATCAATAGCGATTCCCCTGATAATCGGTTTATTCGATGTGCCAGAAGAACTGAAGAAAAAGACCGATTATTTACCAACCATAGTCAATTTAACAGAACATCTAAAAACAGAAATGTCATACCGTTTTGAGCGAATTGAACCCAACCCATATTTGGCGCTCTGTATAATTTTAGCCTCTCGTTATAAAATGACCATGTTCCTTAATGAAGAGTCCGCAGAAGCCATAAGAAATAAATTGATTAATATAGTGCAAAATATACTGGAGAGTCTCTGAAGAGCACTCTTTCTCAGACCATCGCTACCTCCAATTCAGTCTTGACGACCATCTACCTCATCAGAAAGTTTTTAGAAACTATAAAAAAACTAATTGGTCTCTATACAGGAAGCGCTTATTGACGCTTATTCCCTCGCTTCTGCCTACTGAACCTACTAGTACGGATGATCTTGACAGGTTGGTCAACTCCTTTACATCGGCACTTAACGGTGCCTTGACTGTGGCGTGCCCTAACCGCACTCCTCGAGGTAAGAAGAAACCACCTTGGTGGAATGCAAATCTTAGTACTCTTAGGAAGGACAGCAGACTCCTCTTTAATATTGCTAAAAGCTCTCGCTAGACGGCCGATTGGGACACCTACAAAGTGTCTCTCAGGAAATATAAAATCTCACTGAGGAAAGAGCAACGACGCTCCTGGAGACTTTTCTGCGACAGTATTGAAGAATCCTCGGAAGCCTCTAGGTTGCGGAAAATTCTCTCAAAAAGCCCTTCAACACCTAGCTACCTCTTACATCCAGATGGTCACTGGACCACCTCTGCTAAGGAATCCATTGACATCCTACTGGATACTCACTTCCCTGGTAGCTCCCCTGTTGCTGTTTCATTATCGGGCATTACCCGTACTTGCTCTCTACCGTGCAGCAGCTCCCTGGTTATAGTATCTACAGAAAAGATCCGCTGGGCCATGCGCAGCTTCAAGCCCTTCAAGTCCCCAGGACCTGACGGCATTATTCCTGCTGAATTTCAAAAATGTGAGGACATTGTGCTTCCATGGCTCAAGGTCATCTTATCGAGCTGTCTTAATCTGGTCTACATCCCCAAGGCGTGGGCCGAGGTCGAAGTTGTCTACATTCCTAAGGCAGGTAAGAGCTCGCATGTGGAACCAAAGGATCTCCGACCTATCAGTCTATCGTCCTTTCTACTGAAAACGCTGAAAAGGCTGATTGATATTCACCTCCGTCAGAGCATTAGCCCGTCTTTGCTCTCGCCGTCCCAACATGCGTACTGCAAAGGCAAATCCATTGAAACAGCCTTACACTCGCTTGTGCGCATCATTAAAAAATCTCTGAGCATCAAAGAATATACCATGGTGGCTTTCCTTGACATTGAGGGAGCTTTTAACAATGTCAAACCAAAGGCAATCACAGACGCACTTGCAAATCTGAAGGTGGATACTTCGCTCGGAGTGTTGATCAATCAATTTCTAACACGCAGGATTATCAACACACAGCTGGGTGGAGCATCGGCCAGAAGACTTGCCTGCTGCGGAACCCCCCAAGGTGGTGTTTTGTCCCCCCTCCTGTTGAATCTTGTAGTCAATGAGCTACTAGTGGACCTGGACAGGTCAGGCTGTAGAGTGATTGCCTATGCAGATGACGTTGCGATTGCTGCGTCTGGCAAGCACCAGACACTCTCAAGGAAATCATCCAATATGCTCTCTCTCGGCTCTCTAGGTGGGCCACCAATTGTGGATTGGGGGTTAACCCTTATAAAACGGAACTTGTTCTCTTCACAAGGAAATATAAAGTTCCCCACGTAGACCCTCCTATGATTAATGGCACCAGTCTCACCTTCACTGTTAATGCAAAATACCTGGGTCTTATTCTGGACAGAAAACTGAACTGGAAAGCCAATCTACTAGAACGCGTAAGGAAAGCCAATGTAGCTCCCTATTCCTGTAAAAAGGCTATAGGTAGGAGCTGGGGTATGAAACCTGAAATCACTCGCTGGCTTTACGTGTCTGTTGTCAGGCCCATACTACTCTATGGCGTGATCGTTTGGTGGCCTGCCCTTGACAGGGCTGTGCACCTCTCTCAGGTAGCTAAAGTGCAACGATCCGCTTGCATGTGCATCAGTGGTGCACTAAGAACTACCCCCTCTGCGGCACTGAACATTATGTTCAACCTGTTACCCCTGGATATCCTTGGCAGACAGACTGCTGCCAGTGCGGCTATTCGTCTTAAAGCCTCCTCTCAGTGGTCTAGTTATCACATTGGCCACTCCTCGATCCTTGATCTTCTCAACTTCACACATGAAAACACGGACTACACCCCACCGAAACTGAGATTTGACCGACATTTCCGTACGAGTATCCCTGAACGGGATGAGTGGGATGGCTCTCCCCCTGATGATGGAAATTCGGTGCACTTCTACACAGATGGCTCTAAGACCGAAGGTGGGGTGGGCTGTGGTGTTTTCTCCGATAAGCTCAACCTAAGCATCTCGTTTCGCCTCCCTGATCATTGTAGCGTTTTTCAGGCGGAAATCATGGCAATTAAGGAAGCCCTGTCTTGGCTGAAATGTAATGTACTATCTGTCAGCGATATTAGCATTTTCACTGACAGTCAAGCTACTATCAAGTCCCTGGAATCGTGCTCCTTTACTTCAAAGACCGTCTTAGACTGCCGTTCATCTCTTACAGAGATGACAGAGCAGTTCAACATTCACCTATGCTGGGTGCCAGGTCACAGAAACATTCCAGGAAACTGTAGGGCGGATGAACTCGCTAGACAGGGTACTACTCTAAGGATTCTGCCAGATAGGCAAGCCCTAGGTATGCCCCTCGCTACATGTAAGCATCTACTGAAGCTGAACGCTATTAGTAAGACCAACCTTAGGTGGGATAGTGGCTCTACGTGTCTCATTTCGAGGCAGATCTGGCCTAAGCTGGACCAGAAACGTAGTGCCGAGTTGGTTTAACTAAAGCGATCACAGATCAGCTGCGTTATCGGTGTCATCACCGGACACTGTCTAATCGGCCAACATGCCAAAAGACTTGGCCTCTTTTCCAATGACTTCTGCAGGAGCTGTAGGGACGAGGAGGAGGAGGAAACCATTCTCCACTTCCTATGCACATGTCCTGCTCTATCACGCAAAAGAATGCTCCATCTAGGAGCTCCCTTCCTTGACGACCTCAGCGATTTGGCGTCCTTAGACGTCACGAGCATCGATCACTTCATCAAAAGCTCCGGTTGGTTTTATTAGTCCCTGAGTGGTCTAATGGTAGATCCTTGGCATCACAATGGACCTTTACTGGTCTAAGTGTGTCTGCATCGTAGTGCAGACAGCCAATCTAACCTAACCCTAGTGCAAAATATGATGGATGCAGAACAAAAAAGTAAGGAAAACTCTGAAAACACCAGTGGCATTTCACAGAGTCTGAATGATATCGGATTGGGTGAGGTAGAAATAGATCTATTGAGACGAAGAAATATGTTAATTGAAAAAAGAAAAGCTAATCCAGTTCCGAACACCACTAAATTTTCAAAGCAAGAGGTAGAATCGTACTTACATGATGATTTCGCAGACAACCTATGTGATCCTTGCAACTGGTGGCGATCCAATGGATATAAATATCCTCATCTATCAAAGATATTTATTGAAAAGTGTAATTTTGTCGCAACATCTGTGGCAAGTGAAAGAATATTTTCTGCTAGTAAAGCCGAACAATTGGTGTTTTTAAACGCCAACTTAAAAAATACGGATTACCGGAAGCTTTTGTTACTACATTACATATGCCTTTAAATAATTTATGCATTTTAATAAAAAGTTTTTGAAAGCTTAATGAGCTCCTTATGTGCATTTCTGAATTATAATTGCAGTGTGCTGTGTGTGTAAATTGCGAATATTAATTTTATGTATGAAAACTGAAATCTATTTTCTCTTAGACTTTCAATGATATTTCATATTAATTTACCATTAGCATTTCACATGATAAGTATGAAATAATAGCATGCTAATTAAATTAATAGAAAATAGCATTAATTTCCATCACTACCCCCTATCACCATGAAACATTAGGTTCGATAGAAAGGAACCACAGAGTACTTAATGAATATCTTCTATCTTTTGCAAAAGAAGATAATTGGAACGAATGGATACCTTATTTTGTGTTTAGTTACAATACAACCCCACACTCTAGTTAAGGAATATCACCTTTCGAATTAATATATGGTAGATTAGTGAATCTTCCGGAGGATATAGATAATAAGGCATCAAACCCAGTATATAACATAGAAGTTTACAGTTTAGAATTAAAATTTAGATTAAAGCAGATGAGAAATATAGCTAAAGATTTACTAGAGAAAGCTAAGTTACAAAGAAAATAATTAGTGGATAAAAATGCAAACCCATTACAAATTAAAGTAGGTGATTTGATATATTTAAAAATAGATGCACCATATAAAGGACCATATGAAGTTGTAGAGTTAAGAGGAGTAAATACTAAGATAAAGATAAATAATGAAATTAAACAAGTACATAACAATAGTTAAAAAAAAAACTTAGTTTAGGAAAATAGAACATTAATTTAGAAGTATATTAACAAGAAAAAAAAAACCAAACATTTTTTATTTTTTTCCCACCAAAGAGTGAGGATGTAGTGCCACACTACACAACATCACATAATGACACTGCCACACTACACAACATGACATAATGATACTGCTGCACTACACAGCACACGACATAGTAACATAGTAATTTTCATTCATGCACAAAGAACAAGACACAGTATCCATATACACATTCTTCCCCATTCATAAAACGAAACAAGACACTTAGTACACTGCAACGGACAGTACCATCTGCAGAGGCGTTTAATTCGAAGTTCATTGCACCAAGAGTGCATTGCATTGAATTTTTTTTTCACCGCATTTTCGATTGCCCGCGATTCCAATGTCTCGGATTGCGTCTGTCTCGTGCGCGTGTATTATGAATACACAGAACATTAAGCACCATTCGATATCATTAATGCTGACACAGCTTATAGTGCAAAAGACTATGAACTCTGCATGCTCACTGGGCAAATTTCTGATATGTAAATACCTTTGTATGTACGTATGTATATATTGTTATCCATAAGTTAGCATGTAAGAAATATTGTATAAATAGGCTAAGAATTAAAGAATAAAGCGAAGTCGATTTTGAACAACCTGCGGGTAAACGATATTCTTACTTCCATTTAGGCTTTTTAGCCAAATACCATCGGCTCTGGATAGCCTTTAAAATAATCCAACATTAGGGCTTAAATCTCCACCTACAAATTATATCATCCCACATTACAAAGCTACACTTATGTCGAATACTTTTTTTGATCACTGCATGTTATAAAAGGGATGTTGCTTCATTACAGAGTAATAGAAAATCATCAGAATTTATCGCAAAATGATTAGTCTGACAAAACTGCTTGCAAAAGAAAATTTCAAAGTGATCAAAAGCAAATCTCCCCAAAACTACACCCTCGCTTTAGATCTGACATAAATCAATAAATATATTGTATTATCTAGAAAATTTTATTAAAAACATATACTTTAACTTTTCGACAGATTTTACTTTCCTCACGGTAACCCTATGCCAACTATAGCAATGGAAAAAACAATTCGATTAATATTAGCTGCATTCGACTCATTTCCAAATAACCAATTAAGCCTGGTCGAACTACCACGTTTGCTTAAAATTTGTGACTTGCCGTTTTATTGGCGCATGCCAATCCTTAAATGTACGGAACAAAAGCAGTCAGGTTTGGTGGAGCGCCAGAAGTTCTTGGAGTTTTGGAAACAGTAAGTATAAGTAAAATAAATGAATCAGTTAAGGATTTCCCTAAAGGGAGAATCCAAAAAAATCGGAGTGAAATAATTTGTTTGGCATTGAAATCAAACAAAATATTCCTTACTTTCATATCAGTTTTGTTATTAATTTGCACACGTCTTAAGTATTTGGCCGTATAACTGGAACTAAAAACTAATCCATTGCAAGGATTCCCTTTCCGGTCCATGTCGCCCTAAGTAAGTGAGTTCAAGAAAATACTGTGTTCCAGAAGCAAAGACAAAATAAGAAAGCAAATCTTTCCAGTTATGTGGACTCCACCTTTCTTTCTGAAACTTTATACGGGTATATGAGTTTAAAAAACTGCACGTATCTTTCTTTCATTGCCTAACCCTTTCAACGAGCGCACTGTGTGAAATATTTTAAGGGTATTCGTAACATTTACAAGCTCCCGTCCTATCAATCAAGGCTAAAGTTAACTAACCTTGACTTGCTTGAGGATAGGAGAATGGTTGCTAAAGTGGTTTTTGTTCACAGAGTGCTTACAAATGATATTGATTCCTCCGGAATTTTGAACTGTATTACCATTAATGCCCCATCGACCAATTTACGTAATAATATATTTTTTACTATTACACATTCGCGCACTAACTACGGTCGCTCATCCTCTCTTAATGCGTTATAACTAACTTACAACGCTAATGCTGATTTCATTGATTTTAATATATCTTTGGTATCTCTTAAGAAGAGATTGATAGGTAATATTCAGTCATAATTGCTAACTCTGTGCTTCAAAATGTATTTGCATTTATATCTTATTTGATTTTGGTTTGTATATCACTTTCTTTTTTTTTTTTCTTTTTATTTATACTTTTGTAACTAAGCCTAAGAAAGTAATTGCTCTTTGATGACAAAATAAATAAATAAATAAATAAGCCCCTGGAGCATCTTATCGTAGTAATAGGTCTGATCGCGTACCCCCCCAAAACAGTGAATTTTTACGAAAAGTTACGAAATTTCACGAAAACCTGTTCGAAAACTAAGAATTTTCGTAGTTTTTTTTTACAGAAGAGAGCGCTCTCGAGAGAGTAAGAAATTTCCCCATGTTGCGAATTTTAGTGCGAGAAATTTCTGTGGGGTAATTTAAGAAAACTGTCAAATCTGTCAAATCGCTGTATATATGATTTTTTTGTTGGATTGTTCCTTCTCTTTCTCTCTTTCGCGCACAATTGGGTTCGAGATTTGACATTTAAAAAGTGGGCAACTTTTGTGGTTCAACGCGTTCGTGTACTTTTTCGTAATTTTACCTCTCTCTGAGAGAATTTTACCCCCACTCGTAGAAATTTGACAAACTGCGAATTTTAGTGCAGAAAGTACGCGAAAAGATCTAATATTTGTAAAGACCGGAGATTAAGCATATAGGTACGTGGCGACGATGCTCGAAAATATTTCGTTATTCAGTAGGACTGTCTTTTCGTTAATCTGGATAACGTAAGTACCAGAAAGAGACTTCGAAACACTCTTGGAGGTTTACTGGGGTCTTGGCGTTGATTAGGAATCGATACTCACCATCTCTTTATTGATTTCAAGGCCGCCTATGACAGCATTTATAGAGAAGAGCTATATAGAACCATCTCTAGGTTTGACATCCCTGCCAAGCTTGTTCGTCTGTGCATGATGACGATGGAGAACGCTCGCTGCTCCATCAAGGTTGGTAATGACCTCATCGAGACCTTCGATGTCAAGAAATGTTTTAGACAAGGTGACGCGCTGTCATGCGACTTTTTATTATTATTATTATTATTATTTATTTATTCCATTTTTCATTCAACTTAAAGCTTGTTACAATTTACTTCAGAATAAAACGGAAAATAATAGTAATCATTACGTAACTTGGAAAGTTAGTGTGGAATGACACAGCGATTTAATTAGCAAATAATATAGATTTGATATGGGGAAACATCGGTTTTTGCAAAATTATTGTTCTTGGACTTCATAAATAAAAAGCATATAAAAATTAATTGATAAGCAAATAGAGCAATTAAAAATGATAAGAATACAAATACGAAAATAGTTTAACAATTGGAAAAAAATTATATTACAATTAATTAATAACTGACATTAAATTAGACATTGACTTGTGCTGATTGTTAGGATAGCATTTGACTTGTAAGTAATGATTCAAGGACTTCATAATTGATAGTGAATAACCAGTCTTTAACCTTTCTTAAAAACGAATTAAAATGTATGGTTGTCCGTACAGAAAATGGTAGCTTATTAAACATTAAAGGGGCTATAACACTGAAGGAGTAACAAAAATGGGTTTTGTACGCGAGTGGAACGGTGACAAGATGCATTGTATTTATACGAAGATTATAAAGCTGTGTAGTTCCACTAGGAATATTACCGCTTCGCTTGAAAAATTCTTTTAAAAAAAAAAAATTAATAAATATTTGGCGCAACAGCTCTTTAAAGTGCCAGGGCCTAGCTTCTCGCAACCACTCATGTTGTGTGCGTTATATTCTTCACACGAATGGAAGGGACCTACAGTTTAATGCCGAATCCGAACGGCGATTTGAGAAGCTTTATCGTGACAACAATACTCTCGGATGTTTGTCAGACGCTCGCGAGAGGTGGGACCGTGAAAAAAACTTTTTGGTGTTTTCTGGGATTCGAACTTGGAACCTCATGCGTAGTGACCCGACACACTAACCACTTACGCCACGGCGCCCACAAATTCTTTTAGTACTTTAAAAACGTAAAGGTGTTTCATTGGTAAAATAAGCAGTTCTTTAAATAAGGGCCAGCTCTGAGTAAAGCGATTTTTGTTACAAATAATCCTAATTAAGTGTTTCTGGGCTATTAACAATGGCCTGAAAGAGTTACTATAAGAACCACTCCAACTAGAGATACCATACTACAACTTAGAGTGAGCAAGGCCATAATAAATTGATTTTAATATCTTTTTGGAACGAAATTGCTTGATGAGATACATTTTGCGCGTTACTAGGAGCATATGCGATTTAATAGTTTGAATATGATCTTTCCAATTCAAGTCGTGGTCAATTAATACACCAATGTATTTGTAGTGGTGCACCGATTCAATGTTAAAACAATTATTAGAACAAGATAAACTATTAACAAAATAACATTTTCCACAACTATGCACAGGTAAACAGAATTTTTTACAATCATAATGCATGGAAGCATAAATTAAAATCATTTAAGACGTTATTTGATGTTTTGAAAGACATAAGCTTTGTCTTTTCGCTAATGATTAGTTTACGGTCTGTAAGCCCAATTCTCAGAGTTTCTAGATCTTCCGAGATCTTTGCAATACTTTCGTATTTTGTATCAAATTGGTACGTAAAGGCTATGTCGTCTGCAAATGCAGTTGGCACACCATTAAGGTTTAGATCGAAGAGAGAGTTAATGTAAATTAAAAACAACACAGTATCAAGAACTGAACCCTGTGGTACACCATTTATTAAAGTACAAGAGTCACTGAAGATCCCATTTACATTAACCTTTTGATTCCTACCTTTTAGATAAGAAATAAACCACATGTGAATTATTCCTCTAAAACCAGCATTATATAATTTTTTTAGAAGCAAATCATGGTCAACCATGTCAAATGTCTTAGTCATATCGACAAAAAGAGCCAGGGCAGATTTGTTGCAGTTAATGCCTCCATACAACTGTTTACACACTCTGAGAATAGCATCCTCGGTTGATATTCCTCTTCTAAAGCCAAACTGATTACTACTAAAAAAATGGTTCCTGTTTAAAAAAGACAATATACGTGATTTAATAAGTTTTTCACAAATCTTGGAAAGCGTTGGTAGTAGGGAAATAGGTCTGTATTTTGTTTATTATTGTATTGTATGTTGTTATTAATTTGAATTATGAATTGAATTGTATCTAGAAACTAAACAGTTGATTGTGAATGGAAGAATTAACTCTAGTACTACCATAAAATATAGAGAAGCAGATGGTCTAAACGGATTCTGCCGAGACAAAAGCCGAGTACAACGGCCCCTGTAAAAGAAATTGATTTAAAGTTGATCGGAAACCGTTGAGAGAAGAAGGTAACCTTGGTCAAAGAATAAATCTTTATAACGTTTAAAGTGACGGACTTTTATTTGAAATTGTGACGTATCCCAATATTTCAAGTTGTCGTGTGGATCTCATAGAAAAGTCCCAAAGCGTTAAATTTATAGTTGATATCGCAAAAACTCTTGCGATTTTACATGGTGCCGAAAACCCGGGAGATCGTTAGATTTCAATTTTTAACCAGTTATATATATATGTAAAAAACATATATATATATATATAAATCGTGATTATTTGATTAAAATATTGAACTAAAAATCAGACAATCGCGATCCAATAAATCGTTAAAGACGTCATTATGGATAAATCTACCAAGGTGGAGAAAAGGCTGTCGGAACTAAAAACTCTGAGGTCAACGACCAAAGGGAGTTTGAAGAGAGTAAAAAACTTTATTGTTAGCAAAGGTGATTCATTATCTGTGACAGAGTTAGAGTGTCGTTTAGAAATATTAGAATCCTATTTCAAACAAGCGCTAAATGTTCAAAAAAACATCGAACGGTTTGACATAAAGGAAGAGGAGGCAACTAATGAAGCATTTAGAGGTGAAGTGGAGGAATTGTATGTTTTCACGAAGGCGAAAACTAGGGAAAGAGTGGCAGAATTTAAAGGAAATTCAAACGCGGCAGACAGTTTTAATGCAACGTTTTTCCAACCGCTGCCAGCCGCTCGGTCGAAGTTAGAGCAAATTAAACTGCCAAATTTCTCTGGGAAATTTTCTGAATATCCTAACTTTATTGGATTATTTCAGAATTTAGTTGACAAGAATGATTCGTTAGACAACTTGCAGAAATTTAATTATTTAAAACGCTGTTTGTCAGGACCGGCGCTAGGGGCAGTGAAGGAGTTCGACTTGACAGGGGCGAACTATCGTAAAGCATTAGCGCGATTAGACAAGAGATTTAAAAACAAGTGTTTAATTTTCCAAGAGCACATTAATCTTTTGCTAGAAGTTCCTAAGGTGTCCAAGGCCAGTTCCCTTTCGCTAAGAAATTTGGAAGATAGTTTCAATACCCACCTCACTGCGATGTTGTCTTTAGGAAATTATAAGGATATAACCGATACAAGGGGATGCATTTACCAAGGTGCTAGATCATCGGTGTAAATATCTTGAAATCAGAAAATCAAAAATGCCACGTTCAGAGAATTTGTTGTCAGCTTCAGGTACCAAAAATGATCGTCGTTCACGGTGGCGGAATAGTAATGAAGGCAATAGTCGACAAAGTAAACCTACCACGTTAGCTGCACAACAGGTGCTGTGTACATATTGTAATGCCAAGGAACACAAGATCGATAGGTGTAGTGAGTTCGCAAATTTGCCAGTAGCACAGCGCTTTCACGAGACCAAAAGGTTGATGCTATGCATTAATTGTCTAGATAAGGGACATTCAGTAAGGCGTTGCTCAAAGGACAAGTGCAGCATTTGTTCTCTACCCCATCATCAGCTCTTGCATAGGTTTGGCCCCACTTCAGAGTCCGGTATGACCCAAAATCCGCTGTATTCCTCCACATTACTTGGAAGAACGAAGAACCAAGTGATATTGGCTACGGCCTTGATAGAAGTAAGGGATCACTTTGGTGTCTACCATCCCGTTCGTGCCCTTCTGGACTCTGCCTCACAATTGAATTTTGTAACCGAAGATATGGCTCAGAGGTTAAGGCTCGTAAAAACTAAAGTTGACATGCAAATAAGTGGTACCGGAAATGAAATCTCAAGAATTCGTCATACCACTCGTGCGATTTGCAAGTCGAGGATTTCTGAGTTTAGGACGGAATTAGAATTATTGGTCATAAGAAATATCACGGATCTACAGCCAAGTCAATCGTTTGATGTCGATAATTGGGATATTCCCAGAAACATCGTGCTAGCAGATCCGAACTTCAATAAGGCTTCGAAAATCGATTTGTTGATAGGAGCGGAATGTTTCTTCGAGTTGTTGGCGATTGGGCAAATAAAGATGGAAGGTCGACCTACGCTACAAAAAACTCTGTTCGGCTGGGTCGTATCTGGCAGATACGAGCTTTCGTTGGTACCGCAGGCAACTGTTTGTTTAGTAAGTGGCCAAGAGGAAAATGACGATAGGTATCTAAATGAATTAGTAGCGCAGTTTTGGGACTTGGAAAAGGTGGACTCCAAGAAAACGTATCTTACACCTGAGGAAGAGAAGTGTGAGGAACATTTCGTGCAAACCGTAGTGCGAGGAGATGACGGCAGGTTCCATTTAAGGAGAATCCGGTTGCTTTGGGTGATTCGTTTAGCATTGCCAAGAGACGATTTCTTTCTCTTGAAAAGAGGTTGGATAGGAATCCAGAACTTAAAGCTCAATATGCTCAATTCTTAAAGGAGTATGAAGAGTTAGGACACATGGAAGAAGTTCCAAAAACCAAAATGAATCAGATTGAGTACTTTTGCCCTCATCAGTGTGTGCTTCGCCCAGAATCTTCTTCAACAAAACTCCGAGTAGTTTTCGATTGTAGTTTGTAGGTGTTGTTGAAAGGCCCAGTTATCCAAAATACATTGTTTTCCATCATTTTGCTATTTCGGTTATACAAATACGCCTTAACGGCGGATATTTCAAAAATGTATCGGCAGATAAAGGTGGACAAACGCGACCAGAAATACCAGTGCATATTGTGGAGAACTAAAGCCACAGATGATTTGAAGGCATGTCAGTTGAGGACTGTTACCTACGGTACCACACCTGCGCCATTCCTAGCTACCCGGTGCTTAAAAATGTTAGCCGACTTGAATCGATCGAAGTATCCACTGGGGTCAAATGTTTTAAGATGACCTGATCAGTGGCGGGGATTCCTTGGATGAAATATCCAACATTTATTCGGAAGTTCGTACTATTCTTAAAGGTGCTGGGTTTGAGCTACGTAAATGGTGGACAAATGAGGAGACGCTGCTGAAAAGGATTCCTGAATGCCAAAAGGAAGTTCCTTTGCGAATTAATGATTCGGATATCATCAAAACGTTAGGCATCAAGTGGAACCCTTCGGTGGATCAGCTGCAGTATATGGTTCCAGATATTGCTTTCACAAAAAACATCACCAAGCGAGTTATCTTATCCGAACTTTCAACGTTGTTTGATCCTTTAGGCTTAATTAACCCCGTTATCGTAAAGGGAAAGGTAATCCTCCAAAATCTATGGGTTAAAAAGGTTGATTGGGATGAATCCGTTCAGGCTAGGATTTTTTGCGGGTGGGAATTGTATCGTAATCGTTTGAAGGAGCTGGAACGCGTAACCATTCCACGTTACGTGCTAACTCCAAACCCAAAGTCGGTACAAATTCATGGCAAATCATGGGCAACCTGCCAGAAGATAGAGTGCATGCAGCCCACCAGACCATTCCTGAAAGCCGGTGTGGACTTTTGCGGGCCGTTTCATCTGACGCTAAAACGTCGAGGGCAACATACCTACAAGGCGTTTTTTTTTTTTTTTTTTTAGGTTGCGCCAAGGATGTATACTCTTCATAGATACTAATAGCCCGAGTGCTACTAGCATGCACGATTCGCAAACCTGAGTAATCGATTCCAGGAATACGCCTACGTACTAAACACACACCCTACACACTTCAACCACTCTCCCCGCGGTACTGCCGTTAGGTATTTCTTCGCGGGGCTGGTTAGCAATTATGCTCTAGCCTCTTGGGCTCTTCTTAGGGCTTCTGCTCTTCGCAGCGCATTCTGCACACACACTATGAATGAGCAGATCTCCATCCACTCGCCCTCTGATCGTGTCATGTGACTAACAATATTTTCTGGACTTGGCAGGTTTGCTCTGTCTTCTGCAAAGCGTCTGCAGTAGAACACTGCATGCTCCGCGTCCTCCTCTTCGTTTGGGCATATTGGACACAGGGGCGAACTATCGTGTCCAAATCTATGGAGGTATTTCCGGTAGCCACCGTGTCCGGACAGAAACTGTGTGAGGTGGTAGTTACAGTTCCCCTCGCTCTCTCTGTCCATGATTTTATAGTGGGAATGAGCTTGTGGGTCCACCTGCCTTTGGTAGAGTTGTGCCACCTGGTTTGCCACAGCGTTGCCGATGCTGCCCTTTCCTCCTCCTTAATCCTTTTTGCCTCTTGCCGGTTCGAGGGACGTCTAAGGTATACTCTCTGCATCTCTTCAGCGAGAATGTCGATTGGGACCATCCCAGCTAAAACGCAGGCTGCATCGTCGGAGATAGTTCGGAAGCCGCTGATCACTCTGATTGCGCAGATCCTGTGAGCTGATGATAGCTTCTTCCTGCACTCATTTGTCGCCAGTGCACCTGCCCATATCGGGGCAGCGTATAGAAGTACCGAGCTGACCACTCTGGACAGTAGGATCCTGCGGGCGTATCCAGGCCCGCCGATGTTCGGGAGCATTCGGGAGAGTGCTGCCTGCATCAGCGATGCTTTCTTACTGGAATACTCGACATGGGCTTTGAAGCGCAGCCTGTTGTCGAGCATGACCTACAAGGCGTATGTGGCGGTATTTGTGTGCTTTGCGGTAAAAGCGGTACATCTGGAGGTAGTTTCGGATCTGTCAAGTCAAGGGTTCATTGCAGCATTCAAGAGATTTGTCGCACGACGTGGGTTATGTAGCGTCCTGTTTTGCGATAATGGGACTAATTTTGTTGGGGCCCGAAATGAGCTGTTGGAGTTTCGGCAACAGTTCCTCAAGCAGCAGACCCAAGACGAGATCGCATCATGGTGTGCATCGGAACAGGTGGAGTTTCATCACATCCCTCCTAGAGCCCCTCATTTTGGAGGCCTTTGGGAGGCCGCCGTTAAATCAGCAAAGAGTCACTTATTTCGGACTATTGGACAAACGTACTTGACGTTCGAAGAGCTCTCGACAGTGGTGGCCGACATAGAGGCTATACTAAACTCACGCCCCCTATGTGCGATGTCCAGTGATCCCAGTGATGAGGCAGAACTAACACCAGGACACTTCCTAATTGGTGCTCCCCTAAATGCTATAGTTGAGCCGTGCATGAACGGTGAGCGAGTATCCGGGCTGAACAGATGGCGGCGACTTTCTCAAATCAAGCAACACTTTTGGGCTCGTTGGTCAAAGGAGTATCTTCTTGGCATGCAGAAGCGAGTAAAGTGGAAGTCGTCCGCGGAAAATGTCAGTTTAGATACCATGGTGTTAATCGCAGATGACAACATTCCATCGCAGCAGTGGCTGATGGGAAGAATCATCAAATTGGTACCCTCTCAAGATGGCAAAGTTCGAGTTGTGGACGTGAAGACGAAAAACGGCATTCTGAGACGAGCTATCCACCGTTTGGCCCCACTACCACAGAAGATTTGAAGTATCTGCTACCTAGATACTTCAAGGCGGCCAGAATGTTTATTATTGTATTGTATGTTGTTATTAATTTGAATTATGAATTGAATTGTACCTAGAAACTAAATAGTTGATTGTGAATGGAAGAATTAACTCTTGTACTACCATAAAATATAGAGAAGCAGATGGTCTAAACGGATTCTGCCGAGACAAAAGCCGAGTACAACGGCCCCTGTAAAAGAAATTGATTTAAAGTTGATCGGAAACCGTTGAGAGAAGAAGGTAACCTTGGTCAAAGAATAAATCTTTATAACGTTTAAAGTGACGGACTTTTATTTGAAATTGTGACGTATCCCAATATTTCAAGTTGTCGTGTGGATCTCATAGAAAAGTCCCAAAGCGTTAAATTTATAGTTGATATCGCAAAAACTCTTGCGATTTTACATATTTCTTTAATATTGTACTTGAACCGATTGTGCGGAACTCACAAGCCAACACCAGAGGCACAATCTATCAAAAGTCCGTACAACTGCTTCCATACGCCGACGATATTGACATAATTGAAAGAACTCAGCGGGTTGTCACACGTGCGTTTGCACACACTGACGCAGAAGCCGTCAAAATGGATTTAGCGATAGACGACGGCAAAACCAAATATATGATGTCAACAACAAGGAACAATCAACTCCGACGAATTGGACAGAAGATCACGGTGTGTAGCTATAACTTCGAGGTAGTAAGGGACTTTGTCGACCTTGCTTCTGATAAAAACTCTAAGTACGACATCAGCGCAGAAATAAAGCGAAGAATAACTCTTGCCAATCACTGTTTTTCGGACTTATAAGACAATTAATCAATAAAGCCCTATCTCGAACTACTAAGGAGAAGACTCTGATCATCCCAGTCCTGCTTTACGGTGCTGAAACATGGGCTTTATGAAAACCCGATGAAGATGTCCTTGGTAGCTTCGAGAGAAAAATTGTTTGTAAGATATTCGGTCCCTTTTCGGTTGACAGGTTTTGCAGGAGAAGATTCAATAGCGAACTATACGGGCTGTACATCGACATCGACCTAGTCAAAAAACTGCGTATTGGACGTCTGAGATGGTTGGGACATGTAGAGCGAATGGACAACAACACTCCGTCTCACAGGGTCTAATCCGGAGGGACGACGCAATAGTCGCAACTTGGAGTGCGCAATTGGAGGCAATTAGCTAAAGATCGACCTTAATGAAGAGGCTTGTTGGTTGAGGCCCAGGTTCGTTCCAAACTGTAGCGCCACTTGAGTAAGTAAATAACAAGAAAACTCAAGGTGTTACGGTCAAAAGCGAAAAGATGCCAGGAAGTACCAAGTTCAGGATCTGGTGGCTCACAGTTCAGTCCTTGGTCGTTAAAAAACTACGGGGTACTTTATATTCTTAAACGTACTGTCCATTGACCCAGAATTTCCAGCGGATGAAACACCTTCCCATAACCTTTAAAATATCTCGTTTTGTAGAATGTAGAGATCCAGATTTAGTTAAATTGACGACGGGATCCAGATCAACTTTCAAATTATCGGTTGCTACCACCCAGCGCAAACCCACAACCTTTTCAATGTTAACAAAATTACCCTCTGTTGAAAAGCATTGTCTAACCCTCTCTCTGTTCCAGTTCCATTTTCGAAGCATAATTGAAGCACTTCTCAAGATAAGGTTAACTTCCCGATAGATCTCCATTGCCATCTCCTCGTTGTCAACACCAACCACGAGATCGTCCATATAAAACGCATTCCGTAGCTTTTCACATGGGTATTTTGCGTGAGCCTCTTCAATAATTTTCCGCCACGTTCCAGCAAGAAGAAAGGGACTGCTGGTAACGCCAAAGCTTACACACGTCATTTGAAAAGTCTTCACACCAGGTGGATTCCGTGCATCGTCGATGTTGTCAGAGAGCCAAAACAACCGATGGGTGTTTCTATCCAATTCATCTATGTAATAATAACTGGAAACATTTTTATTTTATTTTTTTTTTTTTCCTGGGTAGGTGAAAATCTTCATGAGACCGTGTACTCATAGTAGTATCAGATTTCTACTGACTAAAAACACCCTTCCCTTCGTTTGTTTACTACGACTAAGTTAGACCTTATCAAGTAGTTTAAGCTTCAGAAGAGAATATTCGCGTGAAGCAGGTAGATTTTCAATAAAAGCACTTGCTGAAACCGTCATGACATGCGGCTTTTTGTCTTATTGCGCTAATTCGAACGGTTTCGTTCTTTGAAGTCGGCGCGTAAGATTTGTCACATACAAAGTTTGGAGTATGGCACAGTTGCAATGGCCATGAAGACGAATACGAAGCTTGCGAGCGAAGTTTTTTATTTCGTCCTCCACGGTAGCTATCCCTAAGTCTTTGTGGATATCATTGTTTCTGATATACCAGGGAGCGTTCACGATTATTCTTATAATTTTATTTTGGAATGATTGTATGAGATTCCTATTGCTTGGTTTGGTACAACCCCAGATTTGTATACCGTACGTCCACACGGGTTTAATCACTTGCTTATACAGAAGCAGTTTGTTATATACGCTTAGTTTGGAATATCTTCCAATTAGCCAATACATTTCTCTAAGTCGATTTTCGACTTCGTCACGTTTCTTTTTAACATGAGGTTTCCACTTAAGTTTCGCGTCTAGTGTCATTCCCAGATATTTAGCTTCGTTTGCATGCGGTATTTGTACCGAGTTAATGAAAACGGAAAGGTTGATTATTTTCTTGTAAGTGAAGTTAACATGCGTCGATTTGGTCTCGTTAAGAACAATGCGCCAAGTTTTTGTCCACTCACAGATTTTATCCAAGGCTCGTTGGAGTTTTATGCTTGCTGACTCGATTGAACTTTCCGTTGCCAGAATAGCCGTATCGTCCACGAACGTAGCTACAATAGTGCCTTCAGTTTGTGGTATGTCCCGAGTGTACAGCAAGAATAAGATAGGCCCAAGGACACTTCCTTGCGGAACTCCGGCGATTTCTTTAAAATCAGAATATTCAGTTCCGTGCTTGACGCGGAAAAGTCTGTTTTTAAGGTATGATTCAATAATCACTACCTTAAACACCAAAATAATTCACTAATCACACGAGGAATGTTTGGGTCACGATGACGTCACCACACATGAAGGCTCGACCTATTAAACATACCCTGAATATCAACGCCCCCACAAATGTCAATCAAACAAAATGAATTTACACTTTACATTGTTTACATATATATAACAAACGATCAAATTGTACATAAAGAATTATTCTAACATGAAATAAAACACACTATTTTATAACGTTGATGAAATCGGTGGTTTCTGTTTTATTTCTACACAGTTCATAGCGTTTAGTTTTTGCTTACAGCTACCAAGCAAATAATTCCCAGTTCGAGATCCGCCATCGTTTCTTCGTTGCACAGTGACGCAAACAGTGGTATTGCCAGTACATAAACTGAAACACCAGAACAGCTTCCAAGCAGACTCACTTGGAAAAGTAAAATAAAAAGTCTTGATTGACTGTTCAGAAACAAGTGACAAAAGAAATTTATTTGACAGTATTTCTACGTACATAAAAATTGCTAACTTAGCACTAATTACAATATTAAAAAGAATAACAAACAAAGTTAAAAAAAATATGCAAATATTGATGATAATGCTATTTACAACAATACAAAAAAAGGTACAAACATTTCAAAGTGCAAAGAATAACAAAAAAGAATGAAAATATTGATGACAGTGCAAAAAGTATCAGCATAAGAATATAAAAATACAAAGTGGCGATACAATTATTCATGCTAAGTTCAAGGCGAATAGATGGTTTCTGGTTTCCGTTGTGGGCCGTAATGAATGAGGTGAATGAATGTGTTTGCGTCTATATGCAAGAACAAAGTTTGCGGATTTCTTACGGGTAACCGTGCGCTTGAGAGCTGTACTTAAGAAACAATGTTATAAAACTGTGTATGAACAAATACAACCACTGATTCTTCCAACGTTATAAATTAGTGTCTCTTTTAATGTTAAAAATGTTTCTTTATATACAATTCTGTGTTTTGTTTATATGTATGTACAAGTATATAACAAAATAATTGTTCTTGTTTGACATTTGTTGTGGGAGCGGTGATGACGAAGGTATGTGTAATACGTGGAGCTTTCGTGTCTGGTGACGTCATCAAGACCCAAACATTCTCCCCCCCGGTGAACGAAGTTCGCAAGTTGTCCTCGTCTGTGATTTGGTATGCAATTTTCTCAGCTTACAAAGTTGTCTTCTTGTACATTGAGAGTGATGATGGCAACTCTGTTCTTTGAATCTTTGAAGATGTCTCATTCATGTAAAGAGAGAACACATTTAGTGAACTTTCAAACATGCATTAGGACAACAACAAAACATAGAACGAAGGAGAACGACAATAGATATGATCAATGAAATCATATGGACGCAGCAGATGTGCTACGCAGGATCCCGTTGTTCATGGGTAGGTGCTCTCATATCTCCTCTCTTCTCTTTCTGTTAACTACGTTCTTTACTACTGGAGTACTCGATCGTCGGTTGAAAGTTTGTTGTGCGGGAATTTATTCGTGTGATTAAAGTTATTCTAATTAGTTTGGTGTTTTACTCGTAGGTGGTGTTTTATCAATCCAGGTGAGTAATGATTTTACTAATGATTATGTTTCACATCAGTTGGATTATTTTGGTTTGAATTTGTGTTGTGCATGTGTTTGTGTAGATTCAGTGCTTGGTGAATTGTGGAAGAGAGTGGCAGATCTTTGCCCACTGACTTGCATGAAGTTTGTGTTTTTGAGTGCGTGTGTGTGGAATGGATTTAGTGCATGTGAAGCGTGTGTGTGGAATGAGTTTGTGTTTGGGTAGCGCGTGTGAAGTGTGTGTGTGATGATTTAGGCGAATTGGGTGAGTGCTTTATTAGATCAGTGTTACCAACTTGTGTGTTTTGAGGTTTTTTTTTGGAATTTTAGAATTAGTGACGTATTATTTTAGTACTGTTTGAGTAGATTTGTGAATGGGCGTATTATGATTTGTGTTATGTGTGGAATAATTTTAATGGTTGTTGGATGGATGAATGAATATGAATATGTGTGGTATGAATGTGAATATGTTTTATATGAATTTTTATTAATTGGTGATTGGTACGTTTTCGGATTGAGACTTGTTGATCGGTAATGGACACAGTTCTGTGATTGGACGTTTGAACTCTCCCTACTGTGCTTTCAGTTTGACTGTGCGGATTATGTTGTCGGCTCCGGGGTATGTCTGCTGAATTCGGCCAAGACTGCACCTAGCAGGGGGTAGTCATTCGTCCTTCAGCAAAACCAAATCTCCTACCTTTAGCTGCGGTTGTGATTTCAGCCACTTTGGTCGTCGTCGTAGCCGTGTCAGGTACTCCTGTTGCCACAGCTTCCAGAATGTCTGCATGCAGAGTTGAATTAGCTTCCACCTGTCGTTTGCGCATATTTTTTCCGAGGCTAGATCAGGTTCAGGAACAGTTAGGACGTCTTGACCGATAAGAAAATGTGCTGGTGTTAAGGCACGGAAGTCATCAAGATTTTCTGAAATGGGACATAAAGGTCTCGAATTAAGACACGCTTCAATTTGTGTTAGAAGCGTGGCGAGCTCTTCATACGTGAGTGTCCCATTGCCGACGACTCTTTTGAAGTGGTGTTTCACGCTCTTCACGCCCGCTCCCCATAGCCCTCCAAAGTGGGGGGAAGCTGGGGGAATGTAGTTCCACTGTGTTCCTTGACTTGCCAAAACTTTTGCTATCTCCTTCCAGTCGTGAGTCGCGCTGTCCATTAAGCGATGTAGTTCTGCGTTGGCTCCGATGAAATTTGTTCCACAGTCGCTGTAAATTTCTCGGCAGAGTCCCCTCCGTGCTGCAAATCTTTGAAAGGCTGCCAAAAATGGTTGGGTGGCTAGATCGGTTACGGCCTCTAAATATATTGCCTTGGTTGTCAGACAGACAAATATGGCGAGATAACCCTTAAAAGATTTGGCTCCACGGCCTCTCCATGTCTTTATATCGATGGGCCCAGCATAGTGTTCTTTACCCCGGTGTGTGTAAATGGCTTTGAGATCCTCACCTTCGGGCTAGGGAGATCTCCCATTAATTGATGAGCTGCCTTGCTGCGATACCTATAACAAATGGTGCAGCCGTGGATATGTCTTTTGACAGACCTTTGAATTGAAAGATCCAATATTTGTTTCGCAGGTACCCCATCATCAATTGGATGCCGCCATAAAGAGTGCTGTGTGCCTCGCTGATGAGTAGTCCTGTGTAGTGATGTGTGGGTTCCAGGATTATCGGATGTTGTTGATCGTATGAGAGATCAGCGTTTTTGAGCCTTCCCCCGACTCCAAGAATACCTTCACCGTCTGCAAAAGGATTCAAGGGACCCATGCCTCTTGTCTTAGCTACACCTTTCGGAAACATTTCATGTTGAGCTAAGCATGCCAGAAATTTGGTTGCCGCATCGAGTTCTGATGGGTTTACTGCTCCATGAATTCGTTCTGAACTCCGCTTTCGAGAGTTAGCTCCGAATCTTCTACAGTAAGCAGTGATTCTGATGAGTCGACTTAGGCTGGAGGAGCGATGAATAAGATGTGTGATTTTATTGTCGGAGACGTTGATGTCGACATGATGCACCTTGATGGCCTTCTTCCCTTCATCAGTGTTGAAATCAGCTGGCTGTTCTGGAAGTTCAAAGTTCCATGCCAAACGTAGGCACGTAGGCCCATTCCACCACAAGGTTGCTTGGATCAGCGCTGGTGGAAGCATTCCTCGGGAAACCAGATCCGCAGGATTTTGTTGAGTAGGAACATGGTTCGATATATCGACCTCCGTCAACGGTCGTATTTTCCCGACTCTGTTTCGCACAAAGGTTTCCCACTTCGTTTGCTCTGCTCGTATCCAACAGAGCGTGATTGTAGAGTCTGTCCATGCGAAGGTGGGAATGCCTCTCCACTCAAGAGTCTCTGTAATATGGTGTATGAGCTTAGCGAGCGTAACATCTCCGCACAGTTACAAGCGCGGAAGGGTGACTGGGTTCACAGGTGCGACTTTCGACTTTGAGATGAGCAGGTGCATGTGGATGTTGCCGTCTTCATCTTCTACTCTGAGGTACACCGCTGCTCCAAATAGCCTTTCTGACGAATCGCAGAAACCGTGTAGCTGGAGTCTATTGGTCGTACCAGGAGTATGTAACCACCGTGGAATGTGTAGGTTATTAACAGCTTGCAAATCATTGTGGAAAATTCTCCAATCTTCCAGAATGTCAGGGTCAACTGGATCATCCCAGGATTGTTTGCGGACCTATAGAAGCTGCATCAGGAGTTTCGCCTTTGTGATGGAAGGTGCGATCCAACCCATGGGATCGAATAGGCGTGCAATCGACGATAGTATAGATCGCTTAGTTGGCTGCTGATGTTCCGAAGAAGTGTAATTGAAGGAGAATTCGTCGGTAAGAGGGAGCCACTCTATACCCAAAGTCTTCACTCGATTTGAACCGTCCGTGGGTAAAGAGAAGGATGTCACGTGATCCTGAGTGGGTACACCATCGAGAAGACCTTCATTGTTGGCGGTCCATTTGCGTAGATGAAAACCCGCTCCACCTAGAATCTCCTTGACTTCCTCTATTTTGGCTTCTTGCAGGGTCTCAGCTCCCGAAATCAAATCATCGACATACATTTCGTTTCGAATCATTCTCGCAGCTCTGGGACCCAGCTCTCTGAATTCCTCTGCTAATGCCTGAAGAGTGCGAATCGCTAAGTATGGGGCAGAAGCTGTGCCAAAGGTCACGGTCTTGAGGCGATATGTCCTCAAAATTTCGGATGGTTGCTTATGCCAAAGTATGAGCTGGTAATTTTTTATTTTTTTTTTTTTTTGCCGAGAGTAGGTGAAAAATCTTCTAAAGACACCATAAGGCCCGACCGAGCGTGCTTATGGTAGTGTGAGATTTTTACTCTCTAAAAAAACACCTATCTTCAAAAGTAATACTACAACTAAGCCGACGCTTATCCAGCAGTTTTATTTTCGCTTACGATACACGTGATTTTTGGGAAACAAAAAAAATTTTCGTACGAAGCTAAAAGAAATGTAGAACTTTAGGCAGGTTAAATTCCAATGATAGTTCCTGCCTTTTTCGCGACCGGCATATACTATGACGCGAGGTCAAAAGGTTTTATCCTTTGCAGACGACGAACTGAATTATTCACGTCAAGTAGTTGAATGACGGTACGGTTACAATGGCCGTGAACACGATCTTTGTGTTTACGCGCAAATTTTGTTATCTCTTCGACGACGCTGGGAATTCCCAGATCTCGATGAATATCTTCGTTACGTACATACCACGGTGCGTTGACGATCGTTCTTAGAACTTTATTTTCAAAAGTTTGTATGATGTTTCTATTGCTTTTCTTGGTACAACCCCATAGTTGTATACCATACGTCCAGACAGGCTTTAGCACTTGCTTATAGATAAGCAGTTTGCTATGTAGGCTCAACTTCGAATGTGTTCCGAGTAGCCAGTACATTTGTCGGTATTTGTTTTCTAGCTCGTCGCGTTTCTTTTTTACGTGTGATTTCCATTTAAGCTTAACATCTAGAGTCATTCCTAGATATTTTGCTTCGTTCGCGTACGGTATTTGAGCCGAGTTAATATATAGAGGTAATCTATCCAATTTTTTATAGGTAAAGTTGACGTGAGTAGATTTGCTTTCGTTCAGCACAATACGCCAAGAATTCGTCCAAGGGTGGACTTTATTAATAGCATGTTGCAGCCTTCCAGTTGCCGCTTCAATAGTTTCGCCCGTGGTCAATATCGCCGTATCGTCCGCAAACGTGGCGACGACGCAGTTTCTTTCCTGTGGGATATCACGCGTGTAGAGTACGTATAGAAGCGGGCCAATGACACTTCCTTGTGGAACTCCGGCTGCAATCTCCTTGAAGTCAGAGTAGTCATCTCCGTGCTTAACACGAAAGAGTCTCTCGGTGAGATACGATCGTAAGATTAGAAAGATTTGCCGTGGCAGTAGTCGTTGCAATTTATACTCCAAGCCTTCGTGCCAAACCTTATCGAAAGCTTGTGAGACGTCAAGAAATACACCACAACAAATCTTTTTTTCTTCCAGAGCTTTCTCAGTCACGTCAGTTATTTTGTGGACTTGGTCAATTGTAGAATGTTTAATTCTAAATCCAAACTGATGGTCAGGAATGAGACGTCTTTCGTCGATTACGGGCTGTAGACGCTTGGAAAGAAGTTTTTCAAATATTTTTCAGATAACCGGCAAAAGGGAAATAGGCCGATATGATTTCTTCTCATTTAGCGGTTTGCCTGGTTTCGGGACCATTATAATCTCGGCGACTTTCCATTGCCTCGGAACATAAAGCAATCTGACGAAGCGTTGATCAAATAGAGTAGTTTGATAATAGCTTTATTCGGCAATTCCTTGACTACCTGCGCCGTTATCAAGTCGTAACCCGGAGCTTTTTTCGTCTTTAAATTTTTAATCGCTTCCTTCAGTTCATTCAATGCAACTTTTTTGACTTTAAAGTTGTCAGATGTCGTGACTGGGGAGGCGGGCGTTAACGTAGGGCCGTCGAACGGCTTAAACGTTTCTACTAAGTGCAAAGCAAAAAGTTCTGTCTTTTCTTTGTCGCTCTTGGCCCAGTTTCCATCGATTTTCCGAATTAGTGGTGCTTGCATTTGAGGTTTCCGGATGCCTTTTAGCGCTTTCCAAAGCGAATAATTTGATTCTCTTTCACCGGAGAGATTTTCAAGGTAGGTCGCTATCTTTTTGCTTTTAAATTCGCATAGTCGGTTAAGGACCGTTTTATGCTGCGGTGCACGAGTGATTTGCCACTTCTTTCGTGCTTTTCGTTTCTCCCTCACCAGTTCAGTGCTTTCTCTGGAATACTTTTCTTTGCGGTTGATCTTATAGCTTCTAGAAGGAGTATTTCTCCATGCCGCGCTCTGAATTGCTTGTGTTCTAAGTGATACATTTAAGGCGATATTTGTTTCGCAATCATTTCTAAAGCCCTCCCAGTTTGTTCTATTGCTAGTGAGCCTTGGTGGTCCTTTTTTCTTGATCAACGCTTCTCCAAGTAATAAAATTACCGGCGAGTGGTCAGAAGAGAGATCAAAACATTCTTTGACTGTAATAAACTTCTCGTAAATGCCTTTTGTAACAAAAAAATCGATAAGATCGGAAATTTTTTGTGAGTCAGTTGGCCAATAGGTCGATTTTCCTGTCGAATAAAAACAACAACCGAATTCTCTCACTTCGTAGAGAATTTTTCCTTTAGAAGATGTACATCTTGAATCCCAGAAGGTGTGCTTCGCGTTAAAATCTTCACCAATAAGGAAATTTGAACCAAGTTCGTTGAAGACACGAAAGTAGTCATCTTCTTCTAGTAAGCATCGCGGCGGACAGTAAACAGATGCTATATTGTAGCTCAGGTGTTTATTTTTAACCGTTAACGCGCACAACTGCAGTTTTTCCAGCTCTATGCTTATATCGGCCGAATGTTTGATGTTAGTTTTAATGAATAAGGACGAACCGCCCCGCGCTCTATCAGAAGGATGATAGGCGTGATAACCAGAGTAGCCTCTTATCTTTATTTGCGACTCCCTTGTTAGATGGGTTTCGGAGATCAAACATATGTCGATATTTTCTCTTATTAGAAACATTTCTAATTCGCTAGATTTTTGTAAGAGTCCATTTGCATTCCATGTTACTATTTTAAGCAAAGCGTCCATATTTACTTAGATTTAGATATAAGGTTAGCCATGCAAAAGTTTTCGACGTTTCTAAGACGTTTCTAAGAATTCGTTTGTTAACTTCACATTGTTGCTCGAACTTAGCGTAGATGCAGTTCAGAATTTCATTCAACGGATCAGAGGGTGGGCCGTCGTTTCGTTTGGTTGCTTTGACTGCAGCCTGGAATACGTCAGACGTACGGGGTTCGCTGGATTATCCGAGGTTATTTTTCGTTCAGCCTTTTTAGTGGACAACTTTGACGTAAGTTGAATCGGCTCAGAAGGCTGGTTGACTGTTGTAAGAGTCTGCCCTACTGATTCAAGCGTCCTTTCAGTCGGCTTAGTAGTTTGATCAATTGATTTACGAGCCCGCTCAGTCTGCTTAGCAATACGTTCTATCGACTTAGGAGCCCGATCGACTGATTTTGTTCCCCGTACAATCGGCGTTGTAGATTTTTTTCGTCGCATCTGTAGTTCCTTAGCGACTTCACAACCGCGATAATTTGCTGGGTGCCTTCCTTTGCAGTTAACGCAAGTTGCTGTTTCATCTTTGCTCGAACTGCAATTTTCCGAAGAGTGTTTTCCAGCGCACCTAACGCAGCGCGGCTCTGTCCGACAGTACGCCTGTGTATGGTTAAACTCTTGGCAACGCTTACATTGAGGGATTGTCTTCGTGTTGGCACGTAGCGGCTCGATTTTAACGACCATACTCATGATTGTACGAATGTTATATATCTTTTCCTGGCTTTCCGTTTTATCGAATGACAGCACAAAAAGCGGAAGTTTACGTTTCACTATAGGTTCTTCTCCACGCTCGGGTCGTTTTCTCTTTTTTTTAAAGGTTCACGGCGTCGAGAATGTAATAACCTCTATCGCGTAAATCACCTATAACGTCTTCTTTAGCGCATGATGGATGAAGTCCTCTAGCTACGACCCTCAAGGGTCTCTCAGACTTGTTTTCGTAAGTATGCCATTGAATTTTTTCATTGTTAAGCTTTTGAGATACAGCCCGATAGCCCTCAGCGTCATTAACCTTGATTTTCCAGGGATACCTACATAATACACAAGTGCAAAATCCCCAAACCCCAAAATCCCCACCTTTTGAAAAATACCCGAATTGACTATCCCCAAGTACAAAATCCCCAAACGTGCACAGTAGATGACGATGATTTTACATACCGATTGTACATGTACCGCTTATCGATTCATACAAATGTTTTCGCAAACAAGTTTTACCGCTTATCGCGTCATTTCTACATTGGCATTTGGCGGAGAAGCATCAAATCGGCAGCAATGGAAATTAATGCAATAAAATCACAGAAGGGCAAAGAAAAATTGTTTATTGATGGGTATGACTACCATTTGCATTCAAGAACAAAAAAAGAAGAATTTAAATGGTCTTGTGCGAAACGGAAGGAATATTTTTGCAAAAGTGTTGTGGTCACAAAAAAAATTAATGAAAAGCACGAACTTCAGAAATCTACATCGACCCACAATCATGACCCCGTAGTACATAAATTGAATATTTGTATTGCTGATAACAACTTAAAGCACATGGCAAGTTCAACATCTTTGCAACCGTCGCAAATAGTTCGGGAAAGTATTGTCGGATGCGAACCGGAATGTCGTGTATACTTACCAAGTAAAGGCGCTCAAAAAAGGAAGGTAGGTCGAATTCGTCACATAAATAAAACTCGTGCTGAACCAGCCGATTTAACACCAATTAATATTCCCGAAGAGCTATTAACTATAGAAGGTGAACTCTTTGTTTTAAGCGAGAAATTATTTAATGGCGAAAAAAATATAATTCTGGGAACTACAACCTCACTAAAAGCTTTGTTAGAAAGTCAGTGTTGGCTAATGGATGGAATATTTTATGTTGTTCCATCTATTATGCGTCAATTATTTAGTATACATGGACTTATAGATGGACAGGTTGTGCCTCCGGTTTTTTGCCTTGTGAGCAAAAAAACTTCGAAGGCTTATAATGAGTTCTTTTATGAATTATTTCGCTTGGCACTTGAAAGAGATATAAACTTAAATCCGTTAAGAATCATTTCTGATTTTGAAAGTACCATCTATTTGACAGCAAAACCTTATTTCCCTTCTGCCCATTTTCAAGGATGTTTGTTTCATTTCGGGCAAATAATTTGGAGGAGGGTACAAAAAGAAAGGCTTCAAAGGATATATGGCAATAATGAGACATTCAGTGTATACGTCAAGACGCTGAAAAGCTTGGCATTTATACCGCCAGAAGAAATACCAACTTACTTTTCTGAGCTAAGCAGAAGTTTTGATGATAATAATTTCAGAAAACTTTGTTGTTGGTTCAAAAAGAACTATGTCTATGTTCTTCGTCCGTACTGTAGTGATGGCTACCCGGAGAAGGCTCACTATGAGTATCCGTATGAGTTTTTAAAGACTCGTTTTGAAGCAAAGAAACTTTATTCTCTGATTCAAGTTTCTCAATTTTGCTTTTGAGCTCCCGACACAACAGCTCCATTTCGTCGAGCCTCTTACGGAGCACGGCGTTTTCCTTTTTCAGAGTACTCTCTTCCAAGGTTTGCGTTTCCCGAATTAACACATCCGGGTTTGCGAGACTTTCATTTTGCGCTTTAGGAGAAGTCTTTTGAGGCGGAGATCTTTGTAGCCTTAAGCTTTTCCTAAATGGGTTTATTAAATTTTGGTGCAATAAATAGCTCTCCCCAGAATCCGTAGAGCATGCCTTTTGCGAGGGTGGATTTTCCAGTTGAACTGCGCGGCCACCAGGGGTATTAATACCGTTTGTTGTGTTCATTGCATAAAATCTTAGTACCGTAATCTAAAGAAAGACGGCGGGTTAGCATTTTAGTCGCCTTTTACGACAGGCATGCCTACCGTGGGTATATTCTGACCCCTAACCCACAGGGGAGAAGCTGGTAATTAGCATCTCATTCCGGTACCCTTATTTGTCGATACGTCTTCTCTATGTCTCCAGTAAACGTATATCGGTAGAGCCTCCATCTGAGAATGATGTCCGTGGTGTTGTGTTGAAGCGTTGGGCCTATCATCAGCTGATCATTCAAGGAGATGCCATCAGATGTCTTAAACGAAGCATCAAATACATCTCGGAGCTTAGTAGTCGAGCTCGATCCCTTTAGAACTGCATGATGTGGCAGAAAGTAGTGATGCGGATTCGTAATGGAGCCTTCCTCCACTTCTTCCATATGGCCAACATTCAGGTAGTCTTCCAAACAGTCTGCATATCGTTGTTTCAAATTCCGATTTAGTTCTAGTCTCCTTTCCAGACTCT
The DNA here is from genome assembly GCA_945910035.1 of Brachypalpus laphriformis. Taxonomy (NCBI): domain Eukaryota; kingdom Metazoa; phylum Arthropoda; class Insecta; order Diptera; family Syrphidae; genus Brachypalpus; species Brachypalpus laphriformis. The sequence continues at coordinate 101,097,216 of OX246754.1, forward strand.
TGAAGCGATTGAGAGCACCTTCCCTAGATCTGCCTAGAATAGGGTATGCATCCCCCTTAAACGGGAGGGCCACTTTCAAACCACCATCAGTTAGGCGTCGAACGTTTTTTACAAAGTGGGCTTCACACTCGATGTCTTCCGGCCGTTCATAGGGTTGGTACGAAATCTCTTCCAATTCCCAGAATTTGCGAAGTTCTGTCTCGATGCTGCATGTTTGGAGAAAACTGTTGACTCGAGGGGATGCTATGGGAGCTCTACCAAATAGGACCCATCCTAATTTGGTCTTCCGAGCGATGGGTAAATTACTGTCGATCGGTTTAACAAGTTCCGGCAGCAGAATATCAGCCAGGACGTTACTACTCAGCAACAAATCCACCTTGGCTGACTGGTTGAAATTGGGATTATCCAACGTCAGACTGTTGACAGTAGTAGCATCGTCGACTACTCGGACAATGCTCGGATGTGTGGCTATACGCTAAGCAATTCTGACATATCCCTAATCTCAAAACTTGCTTGCAGCGCTCAGCGATGCTCAACTTTAAAAATCGACCACACTTCCTAATAGCATGTTGACCCTTGCCGCAGATTTGGCAAGAGTATTTTGCGTTGCTAGTTGCTGTATGCAGAACGTTTTGGTGAGACATGGGCTTGCTGGGATTCGGTGCCATTCGTACCTGCTGTTAGTTGACTGCCTCCAACGTACCTTGTTTCCAAAAAACCTGGGAACTCGTCGAACGTCGGAAGTTCTTTAATATCTTTTTTGGCTCCCAGCTTCTCCTCCCAAAGTTGCTGCGTCTTTGTGGGCAGTTTCTGTAGCAGCACGAAGATGAGAACCACATCCCAATGTTCGACGGGTACTTTCAGGTTCTTAAGGCTGTGTACCACTTCCGTAGATGTATCCAGCAAGTCCTTAATCGAGTCTGACCTTTCTTGTGTCACTGGTGGCTGATTGAAGAAACACTTCAGCTGCGTGTTGACCAGGAAACGCGTATGGTCGTACCTCTCCGTTAAGATGCTCCAAGCCTTTGCATAGTTCCCGCTGTCGATCGCCGGGTGAGTCAGAAGCTTCTCAGCTTCGCCAGATACAGTTGACTTCAAGTAATGCAACTTTTCGATTTCTGACAACTTGATGTTGCGGTGGATCAACGAAACGAACAAATCATGGAAGGTTCGCCATTTCTCGTAGCTACCCGAAAACGTCGGCAAATTTATTTCAGGCAGCTTGATGCCCGTCGATGTGCTAAGAGTTGACATCTTCTTGTTGTCTTCGTTCTGCACTGGCGTCTGAAGCTTGTCGATGGCATCTAGTAAGCTGGAACGGTAGTCGAAGCAATTCTCCCGAATACGCTCAAAAATGTCTTCAACAGCTGCGTTTTTGTAGTCGTCTTCCCCCAAAAGACCTTCAAACTGGATGGTGGCTGATTCCATTGTCTTTTCTAGCAGGGATAAACGGCTTGTCAAGTAGTTCAAGGTACGTTTACTTGAGCCGTTTTTCCCAAGTTGACAATGTCCTTTTTGAGTTGCATGTACTCTAAACATGCCAACACAGTTTTTTCCATTTTACACCAAATATATGTATATTTATGCACTTATATGTTTTTTTAATTTTCTTTTGGATATTATAGATTGAGTAATCAAAAAAATGTACTCACTTGCTTTTCAGAATCCAAATCCAAGTCCGTAGCAAATTCTGCGGCTCCGAAATTGACCTCTGGGATGATTGGATGTTGATTTTTTGAGTCCAAGTCTGCAACAAAATCTGCGGCTCCAAAATCGGCGTCTGGGATGATTGGATGCTTGATGTCTCGATTGGGAGACTTCCTGGTTAATCCTCAGGTCACTTTTTCAATTATTCTAAACACACACTTCACACTGAATATTGTCTTTGTTTACTTTAGTAAGCGCGTACACAAAAAATGAAAAATCCGGCTTGATAGGACCAAATGTTTGCGTCTATATGCAAGAACAACGTTTGCGGATTTCTTACGGGTAACCGTGCGCTTGGGAGCTGTACTTAAGAAACTGAAAATGCTATAAAACTGTGTATGAACAAATAAAACCACCGATTCTTCCAACGTTATAAATTAGTGTCTCTTTTAATGTTAAAAATGTTTCTTTATATACAGTTCTGTGTTTTGTTTATATGTATGTACAAGTATATAACAAAATAATTGTTCTTGTTTGACATTTGTTGTGGGAGCGGTGATGACGAAGGTATGTCTGATACGTGGAGCTTTCGTGTCTGGTGACGTCATCAAGACCCAAACAGAATGGTTTCTGGTCTCCGTTGTGTTGGGCCGTTGGCTTGGGAATGAACTGATCTAACTCAACCGTTGAACTGAGTTCAATGCTGTTGTTGTTGCATTAAATTTAGTTCAATGCTGTGATGACGGTTGCCGTTGGTTGATATTCCTGGGACTGATCTTGGAGCAGAAACTGGATGATCTGCCGGTCTGTTGTTGCAGGTAAATACTCGGAGTTTCCAACCCAGTAAAATTACTATGGCGATGATGATGAATATGCCGGTCGAGCTTATAATGGTGTGTGGTATTGCATGTCGCTGGATAATGGCTGGTAGCTTCAGATGAGTAGAGTCTATCTGTGCTGCTAGCTTTTTTAATCTTGTTTCTTGTTCGTCAAACCGAATTGGATATTGATGTGTCGGCTCCAACTGATTGCTCATATGGTCGAAAAGCGTCTCATTCGGCATCTCACTGAGTCTCGTGATGGATGAACGGAAGGTGTGGGAATGGTTGCCGTGAGCCCGTTGAGTTATGAAGTTTCCCTTTGCGATGCAATTGGGTTGCAATTTAAAGATGCCAGATCCTCAATCGTAGCTAATGTCGCCGTATCATTACATGGTATATTTAGTTATGTTTTTGAAATTACAGCATATATCCACTGATTGGAGTGCAAGAACTCTGTCCATACTGGGTTATTATGAATAAGTTTCATTTGACATGTTGATAGGTCCCTTAGTTTATTGAGTATGTGCATTTCACATTTGTTTATTGCAGCTCCTCTATGATAAATCGGATGTAATTGCGTGCAGAGATGCCTTGTGTTTTCTATAATGATTGTTAGCGCAATCAACGCACAAATAGCTGAACCAATTTTGTATCACCACCTTAACGACGTGAAGTTAGGTTGACAGCATGCTGGGTACTCGCATAACCTATGTAAATCCTTCCCTTTCCTTTTTAACTTTGGCGCCGACCTGGTCGGACTATTAAATACCTTTTTTTTTATACCTATATGTATATCTTTGTCCACTAAGGTAAAAAAATATTATTGTTCCAATGTATTTATAATACTAACTTAATAAAGTTTACAGAATTTTTTAAGCCACAGCAAAATAAAATACTTGGCTTTAAAACGCTTAGTGCGAACAATTCTTAAAAAATTCTCAACTCCACACATCGATGCCGAAGAAACAAAAAAATAAAAATGCCGAATACAATTGTAAGCTATGCCAGCAAACTGACACGCTTGAGGTGGTTGCTTGTGATAAGTGTGACGGCTGGTTTCATTATGAATGTGTCAACGTCGACGCAACAGTTGCAGATGTAAGTTGGCATTGTGATATGTGCGCCAAAAAGGAACTGCGAACCTCGACACAAGTCTCAGTACAGGTTCCAGCACAAACAGTAGCACAAAATTCACAGCAGACCCCAGCACAAGCTTTGGCGCAAATACCTAAGTCCAGTGACCCCCCAAAATCCGTAACGATCTCATCGGTATCGAAGAAGACAAAAGCAACTACTAGAAGAGGAACGGCAGCTCCGAGAGAGAAGCGACCAAATATACCTGCAAAAGAAATATCAGATTTTGGCAGATGCAGCTGACTCCGAGGATGAAGAAGATATCTCAGGTAAGTCGGTAGTAATAGATCGCAGTCAATTTGTAAATCAATGGGTAGAGAAAATAATTTCCGCCACTGCAACCAATGCTGTGACAAGTACACAGCCGAACCAAAAGCAAACTGTACCCCGCAACCAAGCTCAATATACACTCCCGCAACCCCAGGCACCTGCAACACGAGCGACATCTTCCCCCCAGGCTCAAACGGCATACCGTCAACCCGCAAATGTGCACCATGACACTGCGTTTAGCTCCGTAAGGGAAATCAATGATCTCTCTGCCACTCAATTAGCCACAGACAGGCAATTCCTAAAGAGTTGCCCTTGTTCAACGGTTCCCCAGAACAGTAGCCTGTTTTTATTTCGTGCTTTGAGCAAAGCACTCTGCTTGCAGGTTTCTCGGATGCGGAAAATTTGATAAGGTTGCAGAAATGCCTTCGTGGCCGAGCCTTGGATGCTGTGAAGAACCGCCTTCTACTCCCAACGATGGTTTCTGATGTCATCAAGACTCTTCGTATGCTGTTTGGGCGACCAGAACATATTCTTCACGCGATGATTGCCAAGGCTAAGAACCAGCCAGCTCCCAAGGCCGAAAAGATGGAAACGCTAATTGAATATGCATTGGCCATCAACAATGTGTGTGCGACAATGGAGGCGTCCAGCATGGCCGCCCATCTTAACAACACAATTCTTCTTAAGGAATTTGTCGACAAACTCACTCCTCACCGTTTGCTCAACTGGGCAATATATTCGAAGAATTTACAACCAGCTACCTTACGTGATTTCGCGAGTTGGCTATACGAAATAGCAGAAGCAGCCTGCACTGTCACAGCTTTACCAGTAACCAATTCTTCCGAGAGGCGAGCAAGCAGACGAGGTGGTCAGCTGTGCACACACACCGAAGCTACCACAGTTATGCAAAATAACTCTCACACAAATAAAATATCCACAATGTGTTTTGCGTGTCAGGGCAAGCATTTAGTGAATGTGTGTAACATATGTCAGAAAGCTTCTCGTTCCGAAAGGTGGAACTTAGTTCGACAAAACAATCTGTGTCACGTTTGCTTAGGAAAGCACCCACACTCTGCTTGTAATACTTCCACGCTGTGTGCTGTAGATGGATGCTCACTTAAACACAATCCACTTTTGCACAAGTACGGCAATCCAAGAACCGGTTCAAAAAGACAACCTTGCACTAGTGCCGCTCAAACTTTTCTCAATCGGCCAGCTAATAATAAACTTGAGTCCACATTGGGGTATCATACTTATCAGTCCCATTTCAATTCCGATCTTTCGAACGTGCTATTTAGTATTGTGCCAGTAACTCTATATGGCAACAACAAAGCTATCGATACTTTCGCATTCCTTGACAGTGGGTCATCATTGACACTACTCGATGACAACCTTGCGCGAGTTAAAGCTTTTACTTGTGATTTCCAAAAAAAGAAAACAAAACCAATCTTACTTTTTTCTTAGTGAGTGGTTTAATCAACGTCTTAAGCTAGACTAACTTACAAACTACTTAACCAAGCGAAAGATAACAAAAGCAAAAAAGATAAGTTCATTATACAAAATAAGAAGGATAGACTTAGCAACTACGACACTACAATAGAGACGATGCAGCAACTTGATGATGATGATAAGGGCAGCATGATAACAACCGCTTAACAAACGGAGTAGCAGACCTTTTAATTGACCAGACGCATAACATGTTGACATAGCTTCGCATTGATTGTGTTGTTATGCTAGGCTGGTATTGATGGTGTTGTTTACTGCCTTCGTTCTGCTGCTGAGATGTTTATGGCAGACTGTACCCTATCAAAAAGTCTGTTTTGTCGAGTTGTTGTTGACCATGGTTCGAACTAGCTTGTTGCTAGGCTATTGTGGGTGATGACGAATCTAGGGAATATTCCCAGTGTTGCCGAGTTGTGTATATAACTCCTCCTGCCTTAGCATGAACTTCACGAACTGAAGAGTGAAGTGCATGTAGGATACTAAGATGAATCGCACGTACTGATCATTAGGCTACTCGTACTTATAAATCACCCTTGACTTGGTTTACGCAGGATTTGAGGCATATACTCATCAGTTGGATAGGTTAGGGATAGGATTACTAGGACGTTTTGTAATTTGAAACTAATATTGTAATTACATCAAAAAATGCTTTTTCGGTTTATGTGAATATTAAACTCTAATCAAAACCAACTTATTTCAAAATTAAATTATGAACTTCTTTTGCCTTAAGTGTTTGCATTTAATACTTATAGGTAATTTCGTACGTATACTTGTCAGTAGAGGAAATAATTTCATGTTTATTTAAATTGACAATTTTGTGTAAAATTATATAAATGAATATGTATGAACTATTGCGTAACCTAGGTTGTATTTTACTTATCAATTAAGAAAACAAAGTTTATAGCATCAACTAGTAAATTTGCGTCTCTTTTTTACTTTTTGTTTATGAACTTTTCTCTTATTTGTGTTTAGAGTAATTTTATTGTTCCTAACTACTATATGTTCGTTAAATCTAGGAGCTAGTTTGTTTCGCCTATCGTCTAGCTCGAATATTTTTTCATTAAGTGAAAAATCGGGTGGGTCTTTACGCCTTAAATTGAGTTTTGTTATTATGTGCTGTTTACTAGCTAAATTTCTTTCATACACAAGTTTAGATAAATATTCATATTCCTTAATATGCTCTTTCAGATACTCCTGTTCTGTTTTAGCAGTTTTGGAAATAGAAAAAGGATTGTTTTTAGTTATGTGACCAGTTAACAGCTCAAAAGGTGATAGTTTAGTTGCAGAATGTATTGAGTTGTTATATGTCAGAATAGCTTCATCCATGATCTCTCCTATATGTTTATCTTTACTACGAGATTTAATGATTCTAATCAATTCTGTCAAAGTAGAATGCAGTCTTTCAACTGGTGAGTTTCCTGCAGAACTTTTTGCACATATTGTGTGCAGGATTATATTATAAGTTTCCAGGAAGTCTCGAAATAGGGTGGATACGAATTCACTGCCATTATCAGTAATCATTTTCTGTGGAATGCCGTGATGTGAGAAAAAATGTTTCAATGATTTAATTAAATTCATACTATTTCTGGCTGTTAACAAATAAGCACTTGAAAATCTGCTGAATTTGTCAATAATTGTTAAAAAGTGTTCTTTGTGGATAGAATAAATATCCAAATGAAGAATTTCAAGAGGCTTAGACGGTGTTTCCGTTACTTCGTACTTTAATCTTTCCCTTTTGCGATCATACTTGTATACCTGGCATATGTTGCAGTTGTTAATAATGCATGTAATTAAATGTTTCATGTTTGGAAAGTAGAATTTCCGTTTTATATGCTCCATACTCTCGCTGATACCTCTATGATTAGACATTGTATGGTAATCGCGAATTATTTTTTTCTGTTTTTCAGAGTCTGTTACATCTTCTAATAGCGTATTGCATCTAACAATCTTCAGGCGACTGTTGCTGAAATACTTGGAGAAAACTGATTGCACTACTTTAAATGTAACGTCGTCAGTTAATATGGCAATGAGTCTTTTGGAATTCATGTAATCCTTAAAAATGCTGATCATAACGTCTTCCTGACTAATTTGGCTACTTTCTATAGTATATCTCTTCTTCTTTTTAAATAAAATTAGAAATCGTGCGTCTAGTCTATTTTTGTTGTCATTTTTCTTAAGAATTATTTGATAAGAAAACTCGTTGGCCCGTTCTGATATAGGAATACCGTCGTCACAATTTTCTTCTGCGGAATGAATCGTAGACAGAACTTCCTCCTCGTCTATATTATTTTGAATAGATAAAGAGTCAATATTTTCAGTTTCAACGACAGATTCCTTTGTTTCATTGGCATTTATTTCAATACGAGATAAAGCGTCGGCGTTGGAGTTTTTCTTTCCTTTTTTGTAGATAATAAAATAATCAAATTCTTCCAGCTTGAGCCTCCAACGAACTAGCTTCGAATTTGGTTCTTTTAATCAAAAAAGCCATGTTAGGGGCTTGTGGTCGGTAATTATTTGGAACTTGCGTCCAAAAAGATAAGGGCGGAAATATTTAGTAGCCCATACCACAGCTAAAAGCTCCTTCTCTATCGTACTGTAGTTTTGTTCGGATCTGGATAAGGTTCGACTTGCATAACAAATAGGCTTATCCGATAGGATAATCCCCTGGGACAGTACTGCACCTATAGCAACATTACTCGCGTCTGTAGTAAGGTTGAAAGGCTTTGTAAAGTCCGGATATTGCAAAATAGGGTCGTTGCATAATAGCATTTTGCAAGTTTCAAAACATGTGATAAATTCAGAATCGAGCTTTATACTCTTCCCCTTGCGAAGGCATTCTGTCATGGGCTTAGTTAACCTAGCGAAATCTTTGTTAAACTTACGATAGTAACCAAGGAGTCCGAGAAAAGATTTTATTTGTTTTGTAGTTTTCGGTATAGGATATTGTTTTATAGCACTTATTTTATCTGGGTTAGGTTTCACACCATCACTTGTAACCAGATGACCCAAAAACGATACCTCTTTCCGAAGAAATTCAGACTTCTCCAACTGAATTTTTAAATTTTCTTCTTTTAATTTTTTGAAGACTGCATCCAAGTTCTGGAGGGATGTAGAAAAGACGATAATATCATCCATGTACACTAAGCAAATTCTACCCTGAAGTTCTCGCGTTCTGACGCGTTGGAATGTCGATGGAGCATTCTTAAGACCGAAAGGCATTCTAACGAATTCATAATGTCCGTTATCGACCGAAAATGCTGTTTTGGGAATGTCTACAGTTTTAACTTCAATTTGGTGGAAACCGGATGCGGTGTGCTAAAGTACATGGATTTCCCTAATTTGTCTAAAATTTCCGTGATGTTGGGAATGGGGTATCTATCCTCTATAGTTTTTTCGTTCGGTTTTCGGTTGTCTATGACTAACCGCCACTTTTCTTTCCCATTTGGATCCTTTTTCTTTGGTACTAACCAAATTGGAGACGACCATGGTGAAAAGCTGGGACGAATAATACCCTGATGGAGCATGTCACTGATTTGTTTCTGAATTTCTTCTTTGTGTATATATGGGTGGGCGCCGTGGCGTAAGTGGTTAGTGTGTCGGATCACTACGCATGAGGTTCCAAGTTCGAATCCCAGAAAATACCAAAAAGTTTTTTCACGGTCCCACCTCTCGCGAGCGTCTGACAAACATCCGAGAGTATTGTTGTCACGAAAAAGTTTCTCAAATCGCCGTTCGGATTCGGCATTAAACTGTAGGTCCCTTCAATTCGTGTGAAAAATATAACGCACGCAACATGAGTGGTTGCGAGAAGCTAGACCCTGGCACTTTAAAGAGCTGTTGCGCCAAATATTTATTTTATCAGAGCTTTGAATTTGTGTTTCTTTTTTCGTTCAGAGCATGCCCAAAGCGCACTCTATAAGCTGTGTTAAGTATTCTGCTCTGACCGAGAAAAAAACACCGAATGAAAAAGTTTTAATAAAAAAATATTTTTGCACATTATATTGCAAGTTTTCCAACATTTCGGGTCACTTATATATTTTTTACATATACGTACGAGTAGTTGCAATTGCAACATTTTTAATATGAGTTTTATGAACTGTTCTCTTTTAGTTGTAACTATGATTACTTTGTTGCCTTTAGCCACAGTTTCCTTACGGAAACCAATTTTTTCCACGAATTCTCTTACAGGCTGTGCTTTAGGCTTCGTTCTCTTTTTGCCTAATCTTATGTCCGCTTTTTTCTTTCTTTCAATTTCGCCTTTTAGATTCGTATTAATCTTTTCCTGAAAGTCCACTAAATTTTAATATTTTTTTTTTTCCTAGCAGAGTTTACTAATTTAATTAATACCAATTTCAATAAAAACCATCATACCCTGGTTATTTTCATTAATTTCAACAAGATTGCAGTTCTCTCAGAGCTTTAATGCTACACGCATTGATCGATCTGTTGACAATATTCTCCCGTTTTGATTTTCTTTTCAACAATTAAACGCGCGAGATCCCCAAATACCGGGGACAACCTTTTGTCCTCGGGGAAAAAACTTAAATCACCTCCCAAAATGAGTTCAAATAAAAAAGACCCGAACTCCAATTACTGGAGTCCCCAATAATGTTTGCCGGATAGTGACAATGATAGTGAAGAAATGGAAGACCATATGTTGCCAAATAATTCGAAAAAAATAATTGTTCCCCTATATATGAATATTTTTATTCTTCAAAAAGACACTATAAGGATCGACAGCGCGTGCTCATAGTAGTGTGGGATTCTTACCCACTAAAAAACCTCCCTTCAAAACAGACTTGTTTTCATTTTTACTACAACTAAGTATTCGACTTATCAAGTAGTTTTCGTTTCACGAAATAATGTCGTTTTGCAGGTACCTTCCCATTAGAAGTTCCTGCTAGGTCCGCAGTTTAGACGCGGTTACTTTACGCGTTAAGTCTAAAGGTTTTATTCTCTGTAGGCGGCGTAGTAATTTTTTTTCATCCAAAACTTGGAGTACTGTTATATTAGCGTTACTTTCTAGTCGACTTTTATGCTTTCTCGCGTAGTTTCCGGTTTCGTCTTCGATTGTTTTAATGCCAAGATCTCTGTGGATACCACTATTTCGGATATACCATGGCGCATTAACAATACCTCTTAGCACTTTGTTCTCAAAAGTTTGTAAAATTTTAATGTTACTTATTTTGGTACAACCCCAGAGTTGTATACCATATGTCCATACTGGCTTTAGCACTTGCTTATATAAAAGCAGTTTGTTATATATATTAAGCTTGGAATATTTTCCAAGTAACCAATACATTTCTCTATATTTATTATCTAGTTCTTTGCGTTTTTTCTTAACGTAGGTTTTCCATTTCAGCTTTGTATCAAGTGTCATTCCAAGATACTTAGCCTCGTTTGCAAACGGGATTTGAACCGAGTTTGAAAAGATCGGCAAATTATTTATTTTCTTATAAGTAAAATTTACGTGAACAGATTTGGTCTCGTTGAATGCGATTGGCCAAATCATTGTCCATTCATTTACTCTATCCAAAGCTTCTTGCAGTTGTTCTGTAGTATCTTCGACCGTTTTACCTACTGTCAAGATAGTAGTGTCGTCGGCAAATGTAGCTAGCTCAGTGCCTCCTACTTGCGGTATATCACGAGTGTATAAAAGATATAAGACTGGACCAAGAACGCTTCCTTGCGGCACCCCAGCCATTATTTCCTTAAAATCAGAATATTCGTTCCCACAATATTTTTTTTTTTTTGTTTCGTGGGTAGGTGAAAATCTTCATGAGACACTATGAGACTGTGTACTCATAGTAGTGTCAGATTTCGACTGACTAAAAACACCCTTCCCTTCGTTTGTTTACTACGACTAAGTTAGACCTTATCAAGTAGTTTAAGCTTCAGAAGAGAATATTCGCGTGAGGCAGGTAGATTTTCAATAAAAGCACCTGCTGAAACCGTCATGACATGCGGCTTTTTGTCTTATTGCGCTAATTCGAACGGTTTCGTTCTTTGAAGTCGGCGCGTAAGATTTGTCACATCCAAAGTTTGGAGTATGGCACAGTTGCAATGGCCATGAAGACGAATACGAAGCTTGCGAGCGAAGTTTTTTATTTCGTCCTCCACGGTAGCTATCCCTAAGTCTCTGTGGATATCATTGTTTCTGATATACCAGGGAGCGTTCACGATTATTCTTATAATTTTATTTTGGAATGATTGTATGAGATTCCTATTGCTTGGTTTGGTACAACCCCAGAGTTGTATACCGTACGTCCACACGAGTTTAAGAAGCACTTGCTTATACAGAAGCAGTTTGTTATATACGCTTAGTTTGGAATATCTTCCAATTAGCCAATACATTTCTCTAAGTCGATTTTCGACTTCGTCACGTTTCTTTTTAACATGAGGTTTCCATTTAAGTTTCGCGTCTAGTGTCATCCCCAGATATTTAGCTTCGTTTGCATGCGGTATTTGTACCGAGATAATGAAAACGGGAAGGTTGATTATTTTCTTGTAAGTGAAGTTAACATGCGTCGATTTGGTCTCGTTAAGAACAATGCGCCAAGTTTTCGTCCACTCACAGATTTTATCCAAGGCTCGTTGGAGTTTTATGGTTGCTGACTCGATTGAACTTTCCGTTGCCAGAATAGCCGTATCGTCCATGAACGTAGCTACAATAGTGCCTTCAGTTTGTGGTATGTCCAGAGTGTACAGCAAGAATAAAATAGGCCCAAGGACACTTCCTTGCGGAACTCCAGCGGCGATTTCTTTAAAATCAGAATATTCAGTTCCGTGCTTGACACGAAAAAGTCTGTTTTTAAGGCATGATTCTAAGATCTTATGAAGTTGCTCCGGAAGGATTCGTTTTAGCTTATAATTCAATCCATCGTGCCAAACCCTGTCGATGGCTTGAGATAGGTCAAGAAAAGCGCTAGAACAAATCTTTTTCTCCTCAAGGGCTTTTTCAATTTCGTCGGTTATTCTATAAACCTGGTCTATTGTGGAATGCTTGATTCTGAACCCGAATTGGTGGTCAGGTATTAGGCGTCTCTCTTCAATGACCGGAAGAATAAGTTTCAGTAGGAGTTTTTCAAATACCTTCGATATTATTGGTAGTAGAAATATCGGTCTGTATGATTTTTTGTCATATGGAGATTTCCCCGGTTTCGGAACCATTATGACTTCCATTGATTTGGAACGTATAATAATCTAATAGAAGCATTTATTAAATAAAGCAATTTTAATAGTGCCTTTTTTGGTAATTCCTTGAGGATTTGTCCGGTTATTAAATCATACCCAGGAGCCTTATTATTTTTCAGGTTTTTTATTGCCTGGCAAAGTTCTATAAGTGACACACTTTTTATTCTAAGGTTGTCAGATGTCGTAGTCGTAACGGTAAAATCGTCTACCAATGTTTCTCCATCAAATGGCTTAGAAGTCTCATCTAAGTGCTCGGCAAATAGATCCGCTTTTTCTTTCTCACCTTTTGCCCATTCGTCGTTGTTTTTTCTTATCGGTGGCGAATGTATTCTTTCTTTCTGTTTCTTCTGTTCTTTAATTCTTTTGACAGCTATCCAGAGCGAGTAATTAGTGGTTTTTTCGGCGGTTAAACTTTCAAGATAAGCTAAAATCTCTCGATTTTTTAGGTCTTGGATCGCTTTTTTAAGCTTATTGCATAGTAAATTCGAGTGGGTTTTATGCTGTGGAGCGCGAGTTTGTTGCCATATTTTGCGTGCTCTCCTCTTTTCTCGAATAAGTTCTTTTATTTCCGGCGGATAATTAGCTTCATTGCATGGGACTTCTTTCCTCCTTAAAAGTGTATTTTTCCACGCGGCATTCTGTATTGATTCAAAAAATTTGCCGAGTTCATCTTCTATTTCGAAGGGTGTTTTGAGCGATACATTTAAGACAATATTTTCTTCGCAATCAGTTCTAAAGTCGCGCCAGTTAGTTTTTTTGTTAGTTAATCTAGGCACACCTTCTACTGTCATTAGTCGGTCGCTTATTGTCAAGATTACCGGCGAGTGATCTGAGGAGAGATCAAAGCTTTCCTCTACTTTCGCAAAATTTGAAGATACTCCTTTTGCTACGAAGAAGTCTATTAGGTCCGGTGTTTTTGTATCAGAGGGCCAATACGTCGGTTTCCCCGTCGAAAAGAAATCAACCCCGAATTGCATACCGGCTTCGTACAGAAGTCTGCCTTTCCGTGAATTGGATCTGGAACCCCAAAAGGTGTGTTTTGCGTTGAAATCGCCACCTATAATGAAATTCGGTCCAAGTGAGTCAAGGAGACGTACAAAGTTGTTACCTCTAAACGTGCATCGCGGAGGACAATAAATAGACGCGATGTTGAAATACGAGTGCCTATTCTTAACTCGAACTGAACTTGTTTGCATTGTATCGATTTCAATCGTCGTATTTATGGAGTTCTCAATGCAGTCTTTAATGAATAAGGAGGATCCGCCTTTAGCTCTTCCGGAAGGGTGGTATGCGTGATAAGCACGATACCCTCTTATTTTTACTCCGGATTCCTTTGTCAAATGGGTTTCAGAGATCAAGCAAATGTCAATGTTGTCATTCCGTAAGAATACTTCTAATTCGGCGTTTTTTTGTAGAAGGCCGTTTGCGTTCCATGTTAAAATTTTTAGTAACTTATTCATATTCATATGGGAGTTCTTTTTTGGCGAGGTTTTAACTCGAGCTTGCTCAATTTATCAAATATGACTTTGTTTATCTTCGTTTGCTCCTCAAGTTTCGCAAGAATTATAGAGAAGACTTGAGAAACTGGGTCTACCGTAACACCGCTTTGCTTGTTTTCTAGCGACGCAGCTTGAGCATATGTTAGCGTCTCTGGAGATTGTGGCTTTTCCTTTGATTTTGTCGAAGGAACTTTACTTTGCTCGACTCTCGTCTTAACTTTGACGTGTTTATTGACGGTCGTTACCCTTGGCTTAGCAATTTCACGACTATTTTTAACCGGTTCTGCGTTCTGGCGTTGAATATTTTTAAATGTGTCTCGCCTTTTTTGAAGCTCTTTTGCCACTTCGCAACCTCGATAGTTCGCTGGGTGCTTTCCTTTGCAGTTGATGCAGGTAGCCGGGGCCTGCTTATTTAGGTCACACTTTTCCGAGAGATGGTTACCAGCACATTTTACGCATCTCGGCTCTTTTTGACAATACGACTGTGTGTGATTAAAGCCTTGACAGCGTTTACACTGAGGTATCGATCTCGTACTCGTACGCATAGGCTCAATCTTGACTACAATATTCAGAATAGTTTTAACGTTAAAAATATCGTCTACATTTTTGCTCCTGTCAAAGGTAAGCATAAAGAGCGGAAGTCCATGCTTGACCATGATTTCCTGGCCTTGTTCCGTTTGTTGCTTCACCTTTTTGAGAATATTGACGGCATTAAGCATTTTTAAACCTTTAGCTTTGAGGTCGTTCATTACGTCGTCTTTTGTGCACGAGAGGTGGAGCCCCCTTGCTATAACACGCACTGGTCTTTCTGACTTATTTTCATAAGTATACCACTGGATCTTTTCGATATCGTCGTTCCTTTAAGAGGGCAATGTAGCTTACTGTAGTCCGTTATGCCAACGACTTTTATTGCAGGCGGAGGATGTGCTTTAGCTTGAGTTTGTTTTGGCTTCGACTCATATTGCTTGTCTTCTTTTCGCGGCTCGATTTCGGGCGAAGAGCCGGCTCTGCGTTTTTTGCTAGGTCTTTTCTTTAAGTCGCAGTTCGTTTCGCGTGCAAGCTCTTCTTCGTCCGTGTGATATTGTGGATTAGCTGCGCGGGGAGGGGAATCTTCGCGTTCTTTTTGTAAAAGCGAGTTCTTTAGAAGCTTGTTTTCCTCTCTCAGCATGTCTACCTCTTTTTTGAGCTCTTGGTAGAGTCGATCCATTTCATTAAGCTTATTGCGAAGTTCGTTATTTTCCTTCTCAAAGCTTTTGCATTTCTCTGAGTCCTGTTTTTTTGTGCGCTTGCACTTCCGGCGGACTTTTTTTCCCGGAGACATTCGGTCTGGATGGTGGAGACCAAGGTACCCTTGAACTTTTTATAAAGGGATTTATCAATTGTAATAATTGGCTCTCCCCAGAATCCGTAGAGCCTACCTCCGAAGAGGGTGGATTTTCCAGTGAACCTGGACTGCCACCTGGGGTATTAAATCTTTTCGTTTTACTCATTGCATTTTTTTGTATACACTTTAAGCCCGGTGTACGAAAGGTGGATTTTAGTCGCCTCTTACGACAGGCATGCCTACCTCGGGTATATTCTAACCCCTACCCGAACTGGGTAACAACAACTATGGCTGAATTAATGATGGCCGAATCAAGGAAAGAGAAAGGATGCATTACAGTCTAACTACAAGGTCTTCGAGTATTGGTCCAGCGAAGCTTTCGTCCTGTGAAGCCTTAAGGAATTTTGCCTTAAGGATACCACTTCACATCAAGGAGTCAAAAAGACCGTTTCAACAGAGCAGAAAAAGGAGTACGAGTCCGGTTCCACGGAGCAGAAATTTGTTCAATGGAGCAGGAACTGGTTCAACGGAAACCTGGAGCAACGGAATCCGGTTGCGGCAAGTACTGGAGCAACGGGTAGGAATAGCAGAACTGCATTGAAGACACCAAGCGGTTACAACGGATATTAAGTAGCGGCATCCAGCATCAACGGAGTGGCAATCAATTCAGTTTTCAACTCATTGAACTGAAATATCAAGGTTGGAATTTCAACTTATTTTCTACCATTTGTACACAAACATACATTTAAGTAAATTAAGATTTACATAAGTGAATTGAAATCCATTTATAACGCCCATACTTTATCCTAAACAAAAATCAACCAAGTGCTAGTGCAAATTTATTGATAAAATGTCTAAACTATCCAAATATATTGAAATTCAAGACAAAACTCTTGAAGAACTTCAAGCGGATTTTGAAGAATTTAAAAAAGATATCGTGTCGCGAAGTTCAAGGGGGTATGTGAACGAGTATCGCGATGAGATTGAAGATGTTTTCAAACAGTCTAAAAAGAATCACAGTGCTATCGTAAATAACGCTACTGATCCTATAAGAGACAAATATTTTGGAAACGAAACATTTTTAAAAATCAAGCGAATTTACTTCAGTTTTATCGGTATGATTCAGGATGAAATCGACAAATTTGCAGAGAAAAGCAATTCGGTTTTAGAAACGTCTCATGTGAAGTACGCCTTCAATCAATTCATATTAAGAATTTCTCTGGAAAATTTGAGGAATGGTGTGAGTTTCATAACTTGTTTGAGAGTATGATCGATCAAAACACCGATCTATCTGACGTTCAGAAACTGCAATACCTTAAAACCTCTGTGTGTGACGAAGCTGCACGCTTAATACAACACCTCCCCATCGACGCCAAAAGTTATGTATCTGCTTGGGAAATCCTAAATGATAGATTTCAGAACAAGCGTAAACTTGTTAACACACAGCTTAGAATACTAATGGAACAAAAGAAATTCACCCATAAATCCGCCACAGGTCTCAAATCCTTGCATGATACCAGCACTGTGTGTATACATGCACTGAACAATCTAGGAATAACAACCGACGCTTGGGATTGCATACTCATATATGTAGTATACCACAAACTTCCTCCACAAACACAAAAAGATTGGGAAAATAAGTTAGGGACTTCCAAGGCGCTTCCTGACTGGAAGACTTTTTCATCATTTATTGAAGGTCGGTTCAGTTCGTTAGAAAATTTTTTAGATAAAAGCGGGCCAACACCTAATTTTCGCAAAGGTACAGCTACAGCCTTCCATGTTAAAGCGCAAGCTAGAAACAAGCAGTTTCTTTGCCACCTGTGCAAGGCCTCTCATGCAATACGGCATTGCAAGACATTTTTGAGCATGGAACCAAAAGCACGCGTCGAAGTAGTTAGGCAAAATTCCATATGTTCTAACTGCCTTGGTTATGATCACCATTCATCAACTTGTAGCAGCAGTAACCGTTGCTATAAATGTGGCCTTAAGCACCACACTACACTACACTACATTATACATACATATTTATCCAAGGCTCGTTGGAGTTTTATGGTTGCTGACTCGATTGAACTTTCCGTTGCCAGAATAGCCGTATCGTCCACGAACATAGCTACAATAGTGCCTTCAGTTTGTGGTATGTCCCGAGTGTACAGCAAGAATAAAATAGGCCCAAGGACACTTCCTTGCGGAACTCCGGCGGCGATTTCTTTAAAATCAGAATATTCAGTTCCGTGCTTGACGCGAAAAAGTCTGTTTTTAAGGTATGGTTCTAAGATCTTATGAAGTTGCTCCGGAAGGATTCGTTTTAGCTTATAATTCAATCCATCGTGCCAAACCCTGTCGATGGCTTGAGATACGTCAAGAAAAGCGCTAGAACAAATCTTTTTCTCCTCAAGGGCTTTTTCAATTTCGTCGGTTATTCTATAAACCTGGTCAATTGTGGAATGCTTGATTCTGAACCCGAATTGGTGGTCAGGTATTAGGCGTCTCTCTTCAATGACCGGAAGAATCCGTTTCAGTAGGAGTTTTTCAAATACCTTCGATATTATTGGTAGTAGAAATATCGGTCTGTATGATTTTTTGTCATTTGGAGATTTCCCCGGTTTCGGAACCATTATGACTTCCATTGATTTGGAACGTATAATAATCTAATAGAAGCATTTATTAAATAAAGCAATTTTAATAGTGCCTTTTTTGGTAATTCCTTGAGGATTTGTCCGGTTATTAAATCATACCCAGGAGCTTTATTATTTTTCAGGTTTTTTATTGCCTGGCAAGGTTCTATAAGTGACACACTTTTTATTCTAAGGTTGTCAGATGTCGTAGTCGTACCGGTAAAATCGTCTACCAATGTTTCTCCATGAAATGCCTTAAAAGTCTCTTCTAAGTGCTCGGCAAATAGATCCGCTTTTTCTTTGTCACCTTTTGCCCATTCGTCGTTGTTTTTTCTTATCGGTGGCGAATGTATTTGGGGTTTTTTAGTTCTTTTGACAGCTTTCCAGAGCGAGTAATTAGTGGTTTTTTCGGCGGTTAAACCTTCAAGATAAGCTGAAATCTCTCGGTTTTTTAGGTCTTGGATTGCTTTTTTAAGCTTATTGCATAGGAAATTCGAGTGGGTTTTATGCTGTGGAGCGCGAGTTTGTTGCCATATTTTGCGTGCTCTCCTCTTTTCTCGAATAAGTTCTTTTATTTTCGGCGGATAATTAGCTTCATTGCATGGGACTTCTTTCCTCCTTAAAGGTGTATTTTTCCACGCGGCATTCTGTATTGATTCAATAAATTTGCCGAGTTCATCTTCTATTTCGAAGGGTGTTTTGAGCGATACATTTAAGACAATATTTTCTTCGCAATCAGTTCTAAAGTCGCGCCAGTTAGTTTTTTTGTTAGTTAATCTAGGCACACCTTCTACTGACATTAGTCGGTCACTTATTGTCAAGATTACCGGCGAGTGATCTGAGGAAAGATCAAAGCTTTCCTCTACTTTGCAATTGGACGCAATAAATAAATCCAAGGTCGTCGATCTGCAGCAACTCGCATTGTGGTAATAAACGTTTAAGGGTTGGTGATGTAAATCACCTCTATTAGCTTTAGCACCTATTCGATTTTTATTGGTTTGTGAATAAACAAACGAATCTTTTACTCCATTAGGCCGAAAATTACCATAGTAAACTGAACTTGAATAGTGAATTGGTATTCCAATTTTAAGATTAAGGAATTTAATTGATTGTTTATTTGCATTAAACTTTCTTAATTTAAAGCAAGATATACATTTGGAATCAGTGTCTGCATGAAAACTTGAGATTGGTACCATTTTAACTTTCAAACGACGTGCAAATTGTTGGTCTGCACATTTGTTTCAGAGGTAACCTTGAGGCGATTGTTTACCTTAATACTGGCACCCACGACATTAGACCCCATAGGCCCAGCACTAGGTCCAACACTAGAAATAGCAGCACGATGGTCATCTTTAACAGCATTAATAGAAGTAACAACACCTTTTCCATTCCCTGTAGAGTCTTCATCAAAATGCGCATCAATTCTCTCAGTTTCAGCATCAGAGATTTCGACTTCAACAGAAGCGGTGATATTATTACTCTCTTACCTTTTAATGTGTGTTGCGGATATGGATTCTTTTTTTCTGATGGGTGACTTCAATGCTTACGTGTGAGTAGATGTTATGACATGGTGGAGTGTGTGTGTGATCCTGATCAAAATTGCAAACGAAGAGAAGCTGTTGGATTTTTGCTGTGAAAATGCCTCATCCTTTTTAAACACTATCTTTCCGCACAAAGTCATTCACAAATACACGTGGTACCATCAGTCTTCAGCAGAAGTCGGTGAGAGAATTCTTTGTGGTGCCATCGCGTCTGAAGAGAATGGTTTGTGATGTTCGCGTATTGAGAGGGGCCGAACTGTCAACTGATTATCATTTACTGCTGTGCAAATTGTATCTTAGCGATAGAGTGCCTCCCCTACCAAAGGACAAACCGAGGATAGTTACACGCATACGATGGGAGAGGGTACAGAACAATGAGATACGGGAGACATTTACGCGGCAAATATTTTAAAGGTTTGAACGAATTCTAACTGTTCCATCAAATGTAGAGGAAGAATGGCAACTGTTTTCAACAGCGGTTATTGCCTCTGCGGGAGATGTTTGTGGAGTGAAGCGGCTTGGTGTGGCGGCTGGTGGTGAGAAAAGAACTACTTGGTTTAAAACGCCCAGAGTTCAAGAAGCCATCAGAGAGAAGAAGAGAGCCTTTAAGGTGTGCATTCACTTGGGGAACTCCGATTCTCGAAATAGGTACATTAAGCGCGAAGAACTTGCAAATTAGCTGTGAAAACAGCGAAAGAGCAGTCCTGGAAGGAGTTTGGCGAAAAATTGGAACGTGATCACAGATCTGCAAATAATATGTTCTGGCAAACCGTCCGCCGACTTAGAGGCAGAAAGTTAAATATTGTTAAGGCAGTAAAATCCAAAGACGATACACTTCCTTTCAGTGAGGACAACATCTTACGCAAATGGAGCGAGCACTTTTCAAAATTGCTCAATCCCGAACAGGGAACCGAAGATGACAGACCTATGGTCGAGAGTAGGGCGGAAAGCAGTCTTACGGTAGAGGAAGTAACTTTGGCGATCAAATCGCTAAAGGCTGGCAAATCTGCTACTGTGGATCTGCTGCTGGACGACCAGAAATGCTCAAGGCTTTAGCCTAAGAGGGAGTGCAATGGCTCCCGCGTGTCATTAAAATGACCGAGAATGCGGTGAAACACCTAGTGGTTGGCAAATGGGGGTGATTGTCGCTCTTTTTAAAAAAGGGACCAGAAGAGATTGTGCCCTGGAAAAGTGTTGTTAAGGTGCTAGAAACGCGTTCCAGAGCTGTGGTTGAGGACCAGTTATTCACTCTGAGAATGGTTCTTGAGGAGACCTGGGAGTATGCTAAACCTGTCTACATTTGTTTTGTGGATTTGGAAAAAGCAAATGATAGGGTTCCTCGAGGCAAGCTCTGGAGTGTCATGCAGGAGTATGGGATTGATGGTTCCATGTTAAGGGCGATTCAGTCTTTATATACAAACTGTAGAAGCTGTGTTCGGATAAACGGTGTAAAATCAATGCCTTTCACTGTGGGCGTTGGACTCCGCCAAGGATATGTTTTCCAACCTCTTCTCTTCATTGTATATATGAACTGGATGTTACAACGCAGCTGTGGCCGAGAATGTTTCAAAGTGGGAGACTTAAGAATTAGTCATTTGTCCTTTGCGAATCATTTGGCCATCCTTGGGTTCTCTCAAACCTAACTTCAGCATGCAGTCGAAAGGCTTGTAGCCGTTTGTGATGATGGATGAAGATCAACGTGAACAAATCGGAAGTAATGGTCGTTTCCAAAATATCCGTGTGCACTCTGCATATTAGTGGAGTCCCATTGAAGCAGGTGGATAAGTTTAAGTACATCGGGATCTTATTCGCCGGTGATGGGGAGAGCAATGCTGAGTTATCCTGTAGAATAGTGTCAGGCTAGATCAATTTTGAGAGAGCTTGGACAATCTGTTATAAGGAAGGCTGAACTTAGTGTTCAAGCTAAATGATCGGTCTTTAACTCGGTGTATGTCCCGTCTCTGACCGATGGTCATGAAGGTTGGGTAGACCAAAAGAATAAGATCGCGGATACAAGCTGCCGAAATGAGGTTCCTTCGCGGTGTTGCTGGAATAGCTCGTAGGGATCGGGCACGCCACACCAGAGTACGCGAGGCGCTCAATGTTGAGTAGGGCTGTAACAAACCGTATGTATTCGTTACTTAGTGCCGAGTATTTTATTTCATACCAAATTAGCTTAACGTTTCGGTTACTCCCCAAACAATATAGTTACTCGCATCATTTCGTTACTTTTGTATAAGTACCATATCCTAAACATATACCAAAAGAAAACATCCACACACAAATGATTTCGGATCCAATAAGTAACGCTTCTATTATCTTTTTTGTGTGTATACTGAAGTTTAATGGTGGTGTGAGTTGATTTATTTTTCTACTTATTTGGTTTAGTTTGTGCAGTGCGCGAGCGCACAAGGCGACAAGTAAATCTTATTTTTGTTTTAATACAAATCTTCTGCCCAACAATTTAGGTGCGTTGTATTTATTTATATTTTTTAATCAAATATTCTATGCAGAGGCTGAGTGTGTGAATTCTAAATTTATTGGAAATTGAAATCAAACCGAACGTAATAAAGCTATTACAATATTACAATAGTATTCATTGTATTGCGGAATACCTGTCTTAACAAAAGAAAGAAAAAGGACGGCCCTTTTAAAAAACCGTCTTCCAGCCTCCTGGGAAGCATACCCGCAAGCTCTGCTGTGACAATCCCATCTAGCGCATTGAGGCGCATTGAGGCCTAGCACTAGCGTTGCAAGCAGTTGTAAGCAGGTGGACGCCCCCAGGATTGCTGAACGCGCGTCTGGTACACTGGCGGATAGGACAGTGGTTTCAACACCTGGTCCCATCGTAAAGCCAGATCATGAAACGCGAGTGGCAAACCCCTTAATATCTCTGCACCTTCAGAGACAGCTAACTGTTCGGCCTCCAGCTTACAGCACGCTGTGCCCTCCACTTCGAAGGATCCACATCCCCTTCTCAAATCCCTTTCAGGGGCGACGGACGGCTCGGCTTCGAGCTTGCAGAATGTCGCTCCCCCTAAGATCTCGTACCAAGATCGCCGGCTAGCTTATAAGCTAATTCGCCGCATCCAGGAAATTTCTGAGCAGGATAGAACCCAGAAGCATAAGACTTCTTTAAGCTGGGCACTCAAATGTGTCCAGCTCCCCCCCGACTCATCCAGCAAGGACTTGTCGTCCAAACGCCAGGGGTCTCAGGATGAGTCTCCCACCCTTGCCAAAATGACCAAGGTAGTACAGTCCATCGCTACTACCAAGCCCTTCAACCAAGTGCTTAAGGCACACTTGGAGATCGCGGTCGTTGACTATAGCGATCCAGATGGCAGCATTACAGCGGATAAGTGGAGGAAGGTGGAGATTAAACTCGCCACCAACTGTCTCCAAATCCTACGTGACCATCCTGGCCCTGATATTTCCTGCAGGGATGGTGGCTGACATCAAGGGCATGTCAAACTCATTGCCTGCGCTGACCAAAGATCGAAGGATCTCTATAAACTTGCTGTCTCCAGATTAGGACAGGTTTGGCCAGATGCACAGTTGGGGGTTGTGGAAAAGGACCAGATTCCTAACCAACCAAGAACTCGTGCTACCATTCCGGCTGAACCCTCTGATCCTAAAATCATCCTGGATATTCTGAAGGGTAACAACAGCTCCCTTCTTACCCATAATTGGAAGATTGCCAAAGTGGACGAGCCGAGAGGAGACGTTAGAAGTGTGATCATTGTCATCAATGAAGAGTCTCTGGCCCCCTTGGCGTCTTCTAAAGCGGTAGTAAATTATGGATTCAGCTCCATCACCTTGAAAGTCTACAAATGTGACGAGAAAGAGCTCGAGAAAGTACCTCCCAAGCAGGTTGCAGTCCCTTCTGCACCAGCTAAGAACACCTCTCCTTTCGAGCCCCTTCCCTCGCTCCCTTGCACCGATCCATCTTTTTCGGGGGTTGACTCCTCGTCGACAGACACCGAAATGGTGGACGCTCTCCTGAAATTGGACTTTTCTGGTCCTCCCTCTCCCTCACCATCACTCCTAGACAGTGATCCATGTGGCCTCTCTCTCGAGGATGATCTTCTGTCATCAGATTCAGAGGAAGCCAATAATACCGTGGTAATGGTATCTGTAGCGAGAAGTAGCCCCAATGCTGCGGATCCTACAGATTAACCTGCATCACTCCATCACGGATTCGGCCTCCATTATTCTCCGGCTCAGCAAATACGGGGAAGATTTAGTCTTGATCCAAGAACCATGGGTTCTTGGAAACCGGGTTTGTGGACTCAAGACTCCGAACTACAAATTAATCTCCGCAAGAAAGGAAGGTAAACCGAGATCCTGTATCCTTGCGAAGACCCATCTAAACATTCTTTTACTCTCTAATTTCAGCAATCAAGACATAGTCGCTACCAACCTGGAATTGCGATCAAGAAATTACTGGCTGGTATCGGCTTATTTAGGTCACGATCTCGTGGGCCCACTCTCCCCGGACATCTTGGGGAGCTTGATTGCTAAAGCAGAGAGCCGAAACACTGGTCTCATCATTGGCGCATTCGCATTGTGATGTGATGCCACCACTCAATCTGGGGCAGTTCCGACATAAATGAAAGAGGTGAGCAACTTTTTGCTTTTATCCTTAGTACTGAACGAACTCCTAATCTGTAACAGGGGGTCCAAACCGACCTTCATTACTCGCAACCGACAAGAAGTCCTGGACATCACTCTTGTCTCCGATCACTTATATAACTCCATTAAGGACTGGAGATTCTCTGATGAGCACTCTTTTTCAGACCACCGTTACGTCCAATTTAGTCTTGATGACTATCTGCCTGATCAGAAGGTTTTTAGAAATTATAGGAAAACCAACTGGTCCCTTTATAGGAAACGTTTATTAACGCTCATTCCCTTCCACCTGCCTACTGAACCTTCTTGCACTGAAGACCTTGACGATCTAGTCAACACCCTAACATCGGCACTAAATGGGGTCATGGCCGAGGCCTGCCCAATCCGCAAATCTCGAGGTAAAATGAAACCTCCCTGGTGGAATGCAAATCTCAGTACTCTTAGGAAAGACAGTAGGCTCCTTTTTAATACTTTTTAGCAGTATGTAGCTCCCGTGAGACGGCCGATTGGGACTCCTATAAACTGTCTCTCAGAAAATACAAAATCTCACTGAGGAAGGAGCAACGACGTTCCTGGGGACTTTTCTGCGACAGCATTGAGAGTCCTCGGAAGCTTCCAGGTTGCGGAAAATCCTCTCTAAAAGCCCTGCTATACCCAGCTTCCTTTTGCATCTGGATGGTTACTGGATCTCCTCTGCTAAGGAACCCATTGACATTTTACTGGATACTCACTTTCCTGGTAGCTCCCCTGTTGCTGTATCGCAAGAGGGAAATGCCCCCCCCTCAACCTTGCAGCAACTCGTTAGTCTTGATAACTACAGAAAAGATCTGATGGGCCATGCGCAATTTCAAACCCTTCAAGTCTCCAGGACCAGACGGTGTTATTCCAGCTTAAATTCAGCAATGCGAGGACATTGTGCTTCCTTGGCTCAAAGTCATCTTGTCGGGCTGTCTAAATCTGGTCTATATTCCCAAACTATGGACCGAGGTTGAAGTCATATTCATACCTAAGGCAGGAAAGAGCTCGCACGTGGAACCAAAGGATCTCCGACCTATCAGTCTATCGTCCTTTCTGCTTAAAACTCTGGAAAAGTTAATTGATATCCATCTTCGGCAAAGTATTAGCCCAGCTCTGCTCTCGCCGTTCCAACATGCGTACTGAAAAGGCAAATCGGTTGAGACAGCCTTGCATTCGCTTGTGCGCACCATCGGAAAATCATTGAGCATTAAAGAATACACCATGGTGGCTTTCCTTGACATTGAGGGAGCTTTTAACAATGTCAAACCAAAGACGATTACCGACGCACTTGTAAATCTGAAAATGGATACTTCGCTCGGAGTGTTGATCAATCAATTGCTTACACGCAGGATTATTAACACACAGCTGGGCGAAGCCTCGGCCAGAAGAATTGCTCGCTGCGGTACACCTCAAGGTGGAGTCTTGTCACCTCTTCTGTGGAACCTGGTAGTTAATGAGCTACTGATGGACCTGGATACGTCAGGTTGTAGAGCGATCGCCTATGCAGATGACATTGCTATTGCTGCCTCCGGTAAACACCCGGACACTCTCAGGGATATCCTCCAATATGCTCTCCTTCGGCTCACCAAATGGGCCTCCAAATGTGGACTGCGGGTTAACCCCCATAAAACGGAACTCGTTCTCTTCACGAGGAAATATAAAGTTCCCCTCATATACCCTCCTATGACAAATGGCACCAGTCTCACCTTCTCTGAAAACGCAAAATGTCTGGGTCTTATTTTGGATAGGAAATTAAACTGGAAGGCCAATCTACTAGAGCGCGTCAAGAAAGCTAATGTAGCTCTCTATTCCCGTAAAAAGGCTATAGGTAGGAGCTGGGGTATGAAACCTCAAATCACTCATTGGCTATACGTGTCCGTTATCAGGCCTATACTACTATATGGCGTGATCGTATGGTGGCCTGCTCTTGACAGGGCTATCCACCTCACTCAACTAGCTAAGGTGCAAAGATCTGCATGCATCTGCATCAGTGGTGCACTGAGAACTACTCCCTCCGCGGCACTGGACATTTTGTTCAACCTGCTACCTTTAGATATTTTCGGCAAACAGATGGCTGCCTGTGCGGCCATCCGCCTGAAAGCCTCCTCTCAGTGGTCTAGCTATCGCTTGGGCCACTCCTCGATTCTTGATCTTCTCAACTTCAAACACGAAAACACGGACTACACCCTGCCGAAACTGAGCATTTATTAAATAAAGCAATTTTAATAGTGCCTTTTTTGGTAATTCCTTGAGGATTTGTCCGGTTATTAAATCATAGCCAGGAGCTTTATTATTTTTCAGGTTTTTTATTGCCTGGCAAAGTTCTATAAGTGACACACTTTTTATTCTAAGGTTGTCAGATGTCGTAGTCGTACCGGTAAAATCGTCTACCAATGTTTCTCCATGAAATGGCTTAAAAGTCTCTTCTAAGTGCTCGGCAAATAGATCCGCTTTTTCTTTGTCACCTTTTGCCCATTCGTCGTTGTTTTTTCTTATCGGTGGCGAATGTATTTGGGGTTTTTTAATTCTTTTGACAGCTTTCCAGAGCGAGTAATTAGTGGTTTTTTCGGCGGTTAAACCTTCAAGATAAGTTGAAATCTCTCGGTTTTTTAGGTCTTGGATCGCTTTTTTAAGCTTATTGCATAAGAAATTCGAGTGGGTTTTATGCTGTGGAGCGCGAGTTTGTTGCCATATTTTGCGTGCTCTCCTCTTTTCTCGAATAAGTTCTTTTATTTCCGACGGATAATTAGCTTCATTGCATGGGACTTCTTTCCTCCTTAAAGGTGTATTTTTCCACGCGCCATTCTGTATTGATTCAATAAATTTGCCGAGTTCATCTTCTATTTCGAAGGGTGGTTTGAGCGATACATTTAAGACAATATTTTCTTCGCAATCAGTTCTAAAGTCGCGCCAGTTAGTTTTTTTGTTAGTTAATCTAGGCACACCTTCTACTGACATTAGTCGGTCACTTATTGTCAAGATTACCGGCGAGTGATCTGAGGAGAGATCAAAGCTTTCCTCTACTTTCGCAAAATTTGAACATACTCCTTTTGCTACGAAGAAGTCTATTAGGTCCGGCGTTTTTGTATCAGAGGGCCAATACGTCGGTTTCCCCGTCGAAAAGAAATCAACCCCGAATTGCATACCGGCTTCGTACAGAAGTCTGCCTTTCCGTGAATTGGATCTGGAACCCCAAAAGGTGTGTTTTGCGTTGAAATCGCCACCTATAATGAAATTCGGTCCAAGTGAGTCAAGGAGACGTACAAAGTTGTTACCTCTAAACGTGCATCGCGGAGGACAATAAACAGACGCGATGTTGAAATACGAGTGCCTATTCTTAACTCGAACTGAACTTGTTTGCATTGTATCGATTTCAATCGTCGTATTTATGGAGTTCTCAATGCAGTCTTTAATGAATAAGGAGGATCCGCCTTTAGCTCTTCCGGAAGGGTGGTATGCGTGATAAGCACGATACCCTCTTATTTTTACTCCGGATTCCTTTGTCAAATGAGTTTCAGAGATCAAGCAAATGTCAATGTTGTCATTCCGTAAGAATACTTCTAATTCGGCGTTTTTTTGTAGAAGGCCGTTTGCGTTCCATGTTAAAATTTTTAGTAACTTATTCATATTCATATGGGAGTTCTTTTTTGGCGAGGTTTTAACTCGAGCTTGCTCAATTTATCAAATATGACTTTGTTTACCTTCGTTTGCTCCTCAAGTTTCGCAAGAATTATAGAGAAGACTTGAGAAACTGGGTCTACCGTAACACCGCTTTGCTTGTTTTCTAGCGACGCAGCTTGAGCATATGTTAGCGTCTCTGGAGATTGTGGCTTTTCCTTTGATTTTGTCGAAGGAACTTTACTTTGCTCGACTCTCGTCTTAACTTTGACGTGTTTATTGACGGTCGCTACCCTTGGCTTAGCAATTTCACGACTATTTTTAACCGGTTCTGCGTTCTGGCGTTGAATATTTTTAAATGTGTCTCGCCTTTTTTGAAGCTCTTTTGCCACTTCGCAACCTCGATAGTTCGCTGGGTGCTTTCCTTTGCAGTAGATGCAGGTAGCCGGGGCCTGCTTATTTAGGTCACACTTTTCCGAGAGATGGTTACCAGCACATTTTACGCATCTCGGCTCTTTTTGACAATACGACTGTGTGTGATTAAAGCCTTGACAGCGTTTACACTGAGGTATCGATCTCGTACTCGTACGCATAGGCTCAATCTTGACTACAATATTCAGAATAGTTTTAACGTTATAAATATCGTCTACATTTTTGCTCCTGTCAAAGGTAAGCATAAAGAGCGGAAGTCCATGCTTGACCATGATTTCCTGGCCTTGTTCCGTTTGTTGCTTCACCTTTTTGAGAATATTGACGGCATTAAGCATTTTTAAACCTTTAGCTTTGAGGTCGTTCATTACGTCGTCTTTTGTGCACGAGAGGTGGAGCCCCCTTGCTATAACACGCACTGGTCTTTCTGACTTATTTTCATAAGTATACCACTGGATCTTTTCGATATCGTCGTTCCTTTAAGAGGGCAATGTAGCTTACTGTAGTCCGTTATGCCAACGACTTTTATTGCAGGCGGAGGATGTGCTTTAGCTTGAGTTTGTTTTGGCTTCGACCCATATTGATTGTCTTCTTTTCGCGGCTCAATTTCGGGCGAAGAGCCGGCTCTGCGTTTTTTGCTAGGTCTTTTCTTTAAGACGCAATTCGTTTCGCGTGCAAGCTCTTCTTCGTCCGTGTGATAATTGGGATTAGCTGCGCGGGGAGGGGAATCTTCGCGTTCTTTTTGTAGGAGCGAGTTCTTTAGAAGCTTGTTTTCCTCTCTCAGCGAGTCTACCTCTTTTTTGATCCATTTCATTAAGCTTATTGCGAAGTTCGTTATTTTCCTTCTCAAAGCTTTTACATTTCTCTGAGTCCTGTTTCTTGTGCGCTTGTACTTCCGGCGGACTTTTTTTCCCGGAGACATTCGGTCTTGATGGTGGAGACCGAGGTATCCTTGAACTTTTTATAAAGAGGGTTAATTAATTGCAGTAATTGGCTCTCCCCAGAATCCGTAGAGCCTACCTCCGAAGAGGGTGGATTTTCCAGTGAACCTGGACTGCCACCTGGGGTATTAAATCTTTTCGTTTTACTCATTGCATTTTTTTGGTATACACTTTAAGCCCGGTATACGAAGGGTGGATTTTAGTCGCCTCTTACGACAGGCATGCCTACCTCGGGTATATTCTAACCCCTACCCGAAGGGGGTTATTCCACATTTGACGCGGAATAGTCTATTCGTAAGCTACTTCTTCAAAATATTATATAGGTGCTCTGGCAGAACTTGTCGTAATTTAAACTTTAAGCCTTCGTGCCAGACCTTGTCAAAGGCTTGAGAGACGTCAAGGAATACGCTTGAACAAATCTTTTTTTCTTTAAGTGACTTTTCGATTACATGTGTTATTCGATGTACTTATTCAACTGTAGAATGCTTACTTCTGAATCCGAATTGATGATCCGGGTTGAGATGCCCTTCTTCTACTACCAGCTGTATTCGCCTAGTCAATATTCTCTCGAACACTTTGGATATAATTGGAAGAAGCGAAATCGGTCTATAAGACGTTTTTTCATTCGGCGGTTTTCCGGGTTTAAGGACGGACCGTTATAACTTCGGCGACTTTCCATTGACTGGGAATATATTCTAGTCTAATCGCGGCATTTATAATGAACAGAAGCTTAATTAGAGCTTTTCTTGGTAGTGCTTTAAGAAGCTCTTCCGTAATTAGGTCATATCCAGGAGCTTCCTTAAGTTTCTTTATTTCTTCCTTAAGTTCGGTAAGTGTTGCATTTCTTATTACGCTATTGTCTATATACGACGTATTTATATTTTCAATAAGAGCTTGTCCATCAAACGGTTTGAAAGTTTCTTGCAGGTGGGTGGCAAAAACTTGCGCTTTCTCTTTATCATGCCTGACCAATTCGTCTTGATTTTTCGTAATTGGGGCGGCTTGAATTTGAGGATTTTTAATACCTTTTATGGCCTTCCAAAGCGAATAGTTAGAATCTTTTTCTGCCGTTAAGCTTTCTAGGTAAGTTTGTATTTCATTATTCTTAAGGTCTTTAATAGATCTTTTTATTGAGTTGCACAAACGGTTAAGATGTTCTTTATGTTGCGGAGCCCGAGTTTGTTGCCATCTTTCACGCGCTTTTCTCTTCTCCTTAATCATCTCTTTTATTTCCTGCGGATAAGTTTGAATGTAACTGGCCGGTGTTCTCTTTGGTTTGGGAGTATTCTTCCACGCGGCATCCTGTAAGATTTCGATGAAGCGATCTACTTCAACTTCAAGTTCATAGGGCGTTTTAAGTGATACGCTCAGTTCAATAATAGCTTCAATATCTTTTTTAAAGCCATCCCAATTAGTTTTCGCGCCGGTTAATCTGGGCGGTCCTACCTTTTTAATCAGAGCTTCGCTTATCGTCAAAATGATTGGAGAATGATCAGAGGAGAGATCAAAGCTTTCTTCAACTTTAAAACAGTTGCCAGATATTCCTTTAACAACAAAGAAATCAATCAGATCTGGTATCTTATTTCTATCAGTCGGCCAATATGTTGGTTTACCCGTCGAGTAAAAGTCACAACTGAATTGCATACCCACATTCTGAGAGGCGTACCTTGGGCGCCAGAAGGGGTGTTTCGCGTTGAAGTCGCTACCATTAATAAAATTTGGTTTAAGGAAGTTGAAGATGTTTGTGAAATCACTTTCTTCGAGTTTACATCGCAGTGGACAATATATAGACGAATTGTTGGAGGCAAAATGTCTATTTCTAACGCGTACCGTGCTTACTTGCATTGCTTCTAATTCAATCTTTATTTCTGCTAAGTGTTCGATAGATTCTTTTATAAACAAAGATGTTCAGCCTCTGGCTCTTTCCGATGGGTGAAGAGCGTGATACACGCTATATCCCTTTATCTTAATATTCGATTGATTTGTCAGATGAGTTTTACAGACTAAGCATACATCAATATCTTTTTCTCGTATAAATATTTCTGTTATGTATTGGGGAAATGCTCTCACACACACACTCTCGCTTTCCATGTTCTTCATTCCACCGTTCGATTTCTGCTGGCTAACATCTTTTCTACGCGGAGTTGGATCGCGACCGTCACTGAAGTAACAAGAGTTTTGTTAAGAATAATTGTATTAATTAAGTTAAATAAAGTTTGTGTGCATATGTAAAACTGGCGCAGTCGGTAGGATCACCGAATATCCACAATTAATATATTTATTTACATGTGCACATGAGCCCTAGCAATTACTTTTTTTTTGCTTACAATCTCTTTCGATCGGGGAAAAATCTGGTTCCGTTATTGCGAGCCGCTATCTATATAAACTAAAAAACGTTCTGCACACGTGCGCTGTAAATTTTGTGCTGTTCTGTGCTGAGCTGTGGATGCAATCTCGCACAATTGCATTTGCATTGTAAGCAGAAGACAATACTGCAGTAAATGACATCGAACCCGGTCCAAGGTGACCCCGAGAACACCGAATCGAAGCCATTGGATTCACACCTCATCGCCACCACGAGCACAACTTTACATAGAATGGCGAACGTTGGAAACCTGGAGCCGTTCGATATGACCCACCCAGAGACCTGGACATCATACTACGCGCGATTTGAGCTGTACGTGCTGGCCAATGACGTGCAGGCGGCTGATCGTCGGAAAGCCATTTTTTTGACATTGGCTGGGGCACAACTTTTTGACCTCCTGTCGTCATTGGCATCTCCAAAGCTGGTGAGTGAAATGACCCTCGATGAAATTAAGATCATTTTGACTAATCATTTCTCTCCTCCGCCTTCGGAAATTGCGGCATTCTTTAAATTTCACAAACGCGATCAACAACCCAACGAGGGATTTTCGGATTATGTGGCAACTTTGCGGAAATTAGCAGTGGATTGCAACTTTGGCACCGCATTGGAGCGTATGCTGCGTGACAGTTTAGTCTGTGGCCTGCGAGACGAAGCACTTCAACGGAATCTACTCGCTGAAACCGACTTGAAGTTACAAAAGGTGATCGATCGCGCAACCACAGTTGAATCAGCTTCGAAACACGTGCTCGAAATTCGACATCCGGACCACGTGCACTACATCTCGAAGCATGGTGGTATCAATCCACGCCATCATCGTAGCAGTCCACAACACTCTCGAGGCCAAACGAAAGTCAAGCTGTGCAACGGATGTGGAGGTCAACATCCTCGAACTCAGTGCCCTTACTTGGACACGAAA
Source organism: Brachypalpus laphriformis (assembly GCA_945910035.1). Classification (NCBI taxonomy): domain Eukaryota; kingdom Metazoa; phylum Arthropoda; class Insecta; order Diptera; family Syrphidae; genus Brachypalpus; species Brachypalpus laphriformis. The sequence continues at coordinate 101,129,680 of OX246754.1, forward strand.
TGCTCCTCATGTGGAACCAAGGGGCATCTACAGCGTGTATGTCGTTCCTCATCTATACCCAGCTCGTCATCTCAGAAGATGACACCCAATGCTACCCGTCGACCCAAGAAATCAAATTCGCAGTCTATCAATCAAATCTCACCGTTCGTCGATTTGAAGAAGTCTGCTACCATTGTGATTGATCAACACTCGTGCAAATTCGAAATAGATTCGGGGTCGAATTATACCATAATGTCGTCTCGAACGTTTCATGACGTGTGGCCTACCACAAAGCCGGCCATTCACAAAAGTGATTTGCAGCTCATGGATTTTCAACGTAATCACATCCCAATCAAAGGTGTAGTGGACGTGAACATCTGCTACAACGGAAAACAAATTACAGACCTTCCAATTGTAATTGTGGAAGGTAATCGATCGAACGTTATGGGCTGCAACTGGTTCACACCCCTCGGCATCAGCATCCAAGGTGTCAACTTCGTGACGAAAGCAGCAACGATCCAGAACGTTCTCTCAAAGTTCCAACATTTGTTCTCCGAAGAACTTGGCAGATTCACGGGAAAGCCTGTGTCACTCCAAGTTGATCCAACAGTTCAACCGATTCGTTACCCCCCACGTCGTATTCCATTGGCAACCAGGGGACTCGTCGAAGCAGAACTGGATCGACTGTGCACTCAAGGGATTCTCGAGCCAACCGAATACTCTGACTGGGCCACTCCCATCGTACCCGTCCGTAAGAGTGATGGCTCTATTCGAATCTGCGGAGACTACAAATCAACGCTCAACAAGGCAATCAAGCCTCATTGTTTTCCGATACCAGCGATCAGCACACTGCTCTCGTCCATAGAAGGGGGAAGCCTTTTCGCTAAGCTTGATTTAGCTCAAGCCTACCAGCAATTGTCCGTCGATGAACAGTCCTCATTTCTGCAGACAATCGTAACTCATAAGGGTGCTTTTAGAGTGACTAGATTGCAGTTTGGAATATCATCAGCCCCAGGTATTTTTCAGAATTTTATTGAGACTCTCCTTCGAAATATTCCAGGGGTTTTGCCGTATTTTGATGACATCATCTTAATGGGAAAAACTGAAGAAGAACTTGCTGATCGTCTAGATCAGGTTCTCACCCGTTTTGACAGTTCCGGACTTCGACTCCGGAAGGATAAATGCAAGTTCGGCGCCTCAACAATTGAGTTTCTAGGTTTCAAGCTCGACTCACTTGGAATAAGGCCATCCCCAGGGAAAGTTAAGGCCATTCAGAATGCATTGGCACCTACCGATAAGAAACAGTTGCAGGCTTTCCTTGGCCTGCTAAACTTTTATCATGCGTTTTTGCCTCACAAAGCAACGATAGCTGAGCCGTTGCATCGCCTCCTCGATAAGAATGGTCGGTGGTCTTGGACGACGGAACACCAGCGGGCGTTCGAAAATCTCAAGAAGCTCGTGATTTCCGATCGAATTCTGGTGCATTATAATGAGAACACTCCTCTAGTAGTTGTTTGCGATGCCTCACCGTATGGAATTGGTGCCGTCATCAGCCATCGTTCACCCGACGGTGCTGAAAAGCCGATAGCATTTTATTCTAGAACACTATCTAAAGCAGAGAGGAACTACGCTCAAATTGATAGAGAAGCCGTTGCACTAGTCGCTGGAGTAAAAAAATTTCATGATTATTTGTACGGAAGGAAATTCGAGCTTGTGACTGATCACCGCCCTCTCTTGGGTATATTTAGCACAACGAAGCCAGTGCCTGCAGTTATATCTAATCAAATGCTCCGTCGACGTATTTTTCTGAACGCGTACGATTTTGACATCGTACACCGCCCTGGACACAAAATGGGTAATGCAGATTTTTTGAGCCGGTGTCCAGTAAATTCTGAAAAGTCAACAGAAGTTGCAGACGAAGAGGTTCTTATGATAGAGATGGTCGCCAAGCCAGTCGTCGATGCCAAACAAATTGCTTCGCAGACGGTAAAAAATCCTGATCTTGCCAAAGTGCTCAGCTGGGCGTTAAGGGGCTGGCCAGATAAAGTCGCTCGTTCCGACAAGTTGTACCCATTCTTTTCACGCCGAACCGAAATCAAAGCATTAAAGGTTGCCTCTTGTAGGGGAACCGCACAATTATTCCGCCAGAAGGTCGCCAGATAATCCTCAATGCTTTACATACCGGTCATCCTGGAATTGTTAAAATGAAGGCGTTAGCTCGGAGTTATGTTTGGTGGCCCAACATGGATGCGGATATTGAACGCGTAGTTAATCAGTGTTTGCCATGTCAGGAGACGCGTCATGAAAATCCGCATGCACCGATTCATTTCTGGAAAATGCCAAAATCTCCATGGTCCCGTCTTCACGTCGACTTTGCTGGGCCCTTTCAGGGTAGTTTATTCTTAATCGTCGTCGATTCATTCTCCAAATGGTTAGAGGTTTTCGTAGTCAAGTCTACTTCATTGCAGTGTGTGATCAAGCCACTGCGTTCGCTGTTTGCAACACATGGATTACCGGACTCTATCGTGTCCGATAACGGGACCGTATTTACGTCCGAGGAATTCAAATCATTCCTTCAGGACAATCTCATTCGCCACGTACGCTGTGCTCCGTTTCACCCGTCTTCTAATGGCCAAGCAGAGCGTATGGTGCAAACGACTAAGAACTTCTTAAAAAAGATGCCAGGTAAGATTGATTTGGATTGAAAACTTTCTCGTTTCTTATTCAATCAGCACATCACGCCTCACACCTCAACTGGTCGTTCACCCGCGGAGTTAATGTTCAACCGTCAGCTCAAGACGTATTTCGATAAGATTCACCCACATGAATTGACGGCTAAAAAAGATGAACCCTTGGTCACAAGATCCTTTTGTAAAGATGATCTGGTCTGGATTCGCAATTATTCGGCTGGCCCCAAATGGATGGAAGCAACCATCGAATCGCAATCAGGACCAGTTTCGTATACAGTGCGATTGAAAGATACGAGAGTCATCAAACGACATTTGGATCAGATTCGAAGTCGTCATGTTTCAAGCGGTCTCGAATTCAGGTCGCCAAAAATGAAGGACAATCAAGATGTACAGTTTCCATCAGACTCCGAAGAGGAGGATGAGCTGGGTTCATTCCCTCGGACATCATTGACACCACCGCAGCTGCCATCCTCCAGTTCGCCACCAGTCAACCAACCGTCGCCATCGTTTGTTCCTGGCCCGAGTTCTACGCCAGACGAATCAACACCGCGCCGCTCGAATAGAGTTAGAAGACCTCCAGAGTTGTATACTGCAACTGGGCGTTAAGGGGTGTTATGTATTGGGGAAATGCTCTCACACACACACTCTCGCTTTCCATGTTCTTCATTCCACCGTTCGATTTCTGCTGGCTAACATCTTTTCTACGCGGAGTTGGATCGCGACCGTCACTGAAGTAACAAGAGTTTTGTTAAGAATAATTGTATTAATTAAGTTAAATAAAGTTTGTGTGCATATGTAAAAATTTCTAATTCGTCGAGTCTTTGTATGAGCCCATTGGCGTTCCAAGTAAGAATTTTAAGCGTTTCTTTCATATTCTGGTTGAAGTGCGCCTGTTATGGATGTTTTTTTCTAGTGCAACTAGTCTCTCGAAAATAAGTTTATTTGTTTTGCATTGCTCTTCAAGTTTCGCAAGAATTAGGGAAAAAACATTGGATACATGATCTTCTGAACTACCTCTATCATCGTTTTTCAATGTCGCAACTTGAGCAGGAGTCTTTACATTAAAGTTTGGACGGTTTCTTGCTTTGATCTTCCGTGAGATGTCGGTCGTGTACGTACCCTTAACTGTCTTCGCCGCTTGAGCATAAGAATGCACGCCAATATTCGAAGATTTTGCTTCTGTCACCTTATCTCTACTACTTTTGGATTTTTTTTCATTAACCGATCTTAAGTCAATATTGACGGATTTTCTATCTTCCGCTGCTTTTTTCGTAGATATTTTGTGTCTGTTCTTGATTGGTTTCATATTCGGACGCATCGAATTTTTTAGGGTATCGTGCCGTTTTTGAAGTTCTTTCGCCACTTCGCAACCTCGATAGTTCGCAGGATGTTTTCCTTTGCAATTTGTACAGGTGGCTGGTGTTTGCTTATTTAGGTGACACTCTTCGGAGAGATGTTTACCTGCGCATTTAAAGCATAGCGGTTCTTTCTGGTAGTAAGTCTGTGCATGATTGAAGCCTTGACAGCGCTTACACTGCGGGATCGATCTGGAGCTCTTACGCATAGGTTCGATTTTGAACACGATGTTTAGAATAATCTTGATACCATATATAATATCTTTATTTTCGTCTTTATCAAAACTAAGCATGAATAGTGGAAGTCCGCGCCTTACCAATTTATCCTGATCTCCCTCCGACTGTTGCTTCTCCTTCTTGATAATATTGACGGCATCAAGAATTTTAAGGCCTTTGCCTTGAAGGTCGTGCATTACATCTTCTTTAGTGCACGAGGGTGGAGTCCCCTTGCTTGCGCAGTGGTCTTTCTAACTTATTTTCACTGAATCTTTTCGGCATTCAATTTTTTAGATCCTGATCGATAACCGTCGGCATCATCGACACTGATTTTCCACGTAATGTTTCGGAGGGATGTCACTTTAAACTTCAATGGCAGAGTTCCTTTAAGGAGGCAATGCAACTTATTATAGTCCGTAATTCCAACGACGTTTATCGGTGGCGGAGGACGTAATTTTGGTTGTTGTTGCTTTTCTTGTACCTCCTTGCGCTTTTCATCTCTTTGTGGCTCGACTTCCGGTGAGGAACCAGCTTTGCGTTTTTTGCTGAGTCGTTTCTTTTCGATCCAATTCGTTTCGCGTGTTAGCTCTTCTTGATCCATGTGGTATTCGCGACTAGGTGAGCGATGTGGGCTAACAGTATTTTCTTTTTGTAGATACGTGTTTTTTAGGGCATTATTTTCTTGCCTGAGTAAATCTACCTCTCTCTTAAGCTCACGATAGAGTAGCTCCATTTCGCTAAGCTTGGTACGGAGTACGTCGTTTTCCTCCTGAATGCTTTTTGATTTCGCTGAGTCCCGTTTTTCACGTGCTTGCGCTTCCGGCGGACTTCTTTTTCCGGAGACGTTCGATCTTGTTGGTGGAGATCGAGATACCCTTGTACTTTTTGAGAAGGGACTTATTAGGTGCTGTGAGGGTGTTTTCTCGAAGGCTGAGGTTTAGCTTCTCGGATCCAGGGTCAACCAAAGAACACCCGAAACTGTGGGAAAGAGGTATTATTTATTTATTATAGTTATGCTTAAACTAGCCTTTACAATGTGAGAAATGCTTAACAATGCTGAAATACTTAAGGTGGCCTCGGTTCACTGTCCTTAACAATATTAGGATACTTAACAATAATGAGTTACCTACATAGGCCTTAGTCTCTTAACACTAGGGCTTAACTAGAAAATAGCGACGGCTTTTCAGGGCGTCAGCTATGTAGCGACAGCTTTTTAGGGCGTCAGCTCTGGCACCGACAGCTTTTTAGGGCGTCAGCTCTGGCAGCGACAGCTTTTTAGGGCGTCAGCTCTGGCAGCGATAGCTTTTTAGGGCGTCAGCTCTGGCAGCGACAGCTTGTTAGGGCTTCAGCTCTGGCAACGACAGCTTTTTAGGGCGTCAGCTCTGGCAGCGAGAGCTTGTTAGGGCGTCAGCTCTGGCAGCGACAGCTTTTTAGGGCGTCAGCTCTGGCAGCGACAGCTTTTTAGGGCGTCAGCTCTGGGAGCGACAGCTTTTTAGGGCGTCAGCTCTGGCAGCGATAGCTTTTTAGGGCGTCAGCTATGGCAGCGGTTGCTGAAGGCAGCGTGTAGTGTAAAATGTCGAGGTGCTATCGTTTTCTGTCTGGGTCTAAGTGACGAGACCCCGACGGAACACGATGCACGCAGGCGACAGATTGCAGTACCAATCTGGTGTACTGTGAGGCAACTCTCTGGAGTGGACACATCCACCGAATATTTTGGCTGCTCTTCCGTCTTTTTCAAGATTTGAGCATTAATCAAATCGGACCTGCTGCTGACCACAGCCGCTGCGACCGTAAAGTTTGGGCTCATCCTCCTCTAGGATAAGCTATTGCCGGTCCTGATCGTAATCCTCAGATTTGAGGATTTATTCCGCACTCCTGGGAGTAGTATTTTCGTGACATTTGCTGTCAAAGTACCAGACTTAAGCCGGTGCTGCTAAGTAGCTGCTGTGGTGTAAAATGTCGAGGTGCTATTGTTTTCTGCTTGCTCTAGTAACGAGACCCCGACTGAACACGATGCACGCAGGCGACAGATGCAAATGTATAATTTGCACAACTTGCATAAATCACATCATGGGAATTCTAGTTTTCCCACGATGTGTATGTACCTGCCTTCGCAACTGATACCGACATTGTCCTCCGCTTGGTTTTTGGTTGGGGAGTCGGTGATAACCTAAAGAGAGAATAGGTTGTACTGTTTAGGCAGGTACATACACATGGTGGGAAAACTAGAATTCCCATGATGTGATTTATGCAAGTTGTGCAAATTATACATTTGCATCTGTCGCCTGCGTGCATCATGTTCAGATGTGTGCCGAACATCTTCGCTCACCTCTCCATATATCGCATAGCCCGTATACTTCGGCTCTCCATATTACTACCACACGACTTCCACCACAGTGTGTTGGACAAAAACACCGCGAGCATACCTTCGCCCGACCAACAAATCTAACCACAGTGTATTTCGCACACTGGGTCTTTTGTGTTAGCACACAATATTTAGGTGGTGCTTAACCAATATCCCAAGTGCTCTCTCTCTCCTTATTATGGAGTGGCGTGATCTCATGCACAGTGGGGCCGGTCGAAAAGAAAAAGGTTATTGAGTTGCGAGTTTGGTGTGGGATTTCGGCTACGGCAATTGATGGGTGTGCGTGTCGGTCGGCTGAGTTTGACCTGGGGTGTTGATGGTTGTTCGGGCTATTCACAGTGGGGTCGGCAGGTAGAATGACGGTCAGTGAGTTTCTGGGGCAGAATTCGGGTAATTGTGTGGATATGGAGTGTTCGCGCGTCGAACGCCGAAATGATGATCGCGGGGACGGTGCAGATGAGGGGCGAAGTGTAATGCTTCGTTACAGTGCAATAAATGGCTCTCCCCAGAATCCGTAGAGCCGACCTCCGAAGAGGGTGGATTTTCCAGTGTACCTGGACTGCCAACTGAGGTATTCAAATCTTTTGTTTTGTTCATTGCATATTTTTTGTATACGCCATACTCGGTATACGGAGGGTGGATTTTAGTCGCCTCTTACGATAGGCATGCCTACCTCGGGTATATTCTAACCCCTACCCGAAGGGGGTGCATATTGTGAATATGTGCACAATTTACTGCAATCCATGAATATAGCTGATTATTCTATAAAAAGAAATATATATTGGTGTAAAAATCCTGTGCGAATCCATAGAATCGTATAATTCTGTAAATTAAAATCGGAAAATTGCTAATACTGTTGCACTTTTTTTTTAAGGGGGAGGGAAATTAAACCGCGGGTAAATGAAGACAAAGGTAGCCGACTTGCCGCACTTACAAATACAAATATTTGGCGCAACAGCTCTTTAAAGTGCCAGGGCCTAGCTTCTCGCAACGACTCATGTTGTGTGCGTTATATTTTAACACGAATGGAAGAGACCTACAGTTTAATGCCGAATCCGAACGGCGATTTGAGAAGCTTTTTCGTGACAACAATACTCTCGGATGTTTGTCAGACGCTCGCGAGAGGTGGGACCGTGAAAAAACTATTTGGTGTTTTCTGGGATTCGAACTTGGAACCTCATGCGTAGTGATCCGACGCACTAACCACTTACGCCACGGCGCCCACTTACTTAATGGAAAAAAAAACCAGCGAAGAAAACGGAAACACGACCGATCGCTTTTGCGATCGGAAAACGCAATGAAGGGTGGATCTCAAAAAGAAAGGGCGAAGAAGAGAAAAAGTGCAAAATACAGCACGTTGAGTGCTGTTCGCTCACCGGCCGCTCAGCTGGCGTGGGTTCGATTTGGAAATGGAGGCAATGGGGAACACAAAAAAATATAGGGTATGTACGAATAGGGTTTGGACGCCACGTAATTTTTTTTTGGAAAAAAGGGAGGAAAATAACTAAACCTTTTGGGGTGATTTTGGGGAATGGTGGGGATCGCACTAGTGCTGAAAGAGAATAACAAATAAATGAAACAATAATTTCTACCACGTTATAAGTGCTCTTTATGAGCGGCGATTTATTAAACCACAAGAGAGTAAAGAAAACAAAACAACAAAAGGTTATTTACGGGGGATCAGAAAAAAACCTCTTAGAGCCAAAAAGATCCCCAGGAAAACAAGAGAAAAATACCGCCGTAGGAATGGCCTGCTACGGCAAGTCCCGAACAAATTAACTGAAATAAACTACAGGTCGCGTGTCCCGCTTTCACCGGGAAGTATAAAAGAAAAACGGAACAGACTTCTACCGAGTTCACCAATAATTTCAAAAAGAAAACCTACACAAAACGCACTTAATAACAACTTATAAAAAAAAAAACAAGAAAATCAGATACAAAAAACTTATCTGTGAAATTCTCCTTGATATCTCCTTGCTCTATCCTCTTCCTGTTCGGTGCCTCGTTTCGGCAACCAGTCTTCTCCAAAGTCCTTACGTCCTCATCCTGTCCTTGTCCTAGTCACTTCTTTTATCCTTGGAATCTTCTTTTTTAAACTTTTCTTCCACGAAAACTCTAAAAAAAAACTATCAACTTCGTTGATCCTCCTCAAAAAAACAAAAAACTTCTCAACACTCTGCTGGTAAACCAAGAAGTGGTCTCCCGCTGAATACTAGGCCTAGTCGAGCTTTGAGCCTTTTACTCACACATATGTGAATCCCCGCTATTCAGCTATTGGATTCAAGAGCAGCTTTCTGTGCATTACTCCGCTCATTTGCGCAAGTATGCAACCGCTCTTGAACCGCCGCTATTCCGCTCTCAATAATCACCCACGGCTTTTCTTCCCCATTCGCTCTGTTTGTTTTGACAATTTAAGAGAACCAACAACTGATAGATAATCTATTAAAATTACTAAAGTGGGTTTCCTCCCACCAATACTAAAAGAAGAAAAGAAGTGACCTGACTAATTACAGGACGGGTCCTAAAACGCCATTCTGCGCTTAACAAAATTAAACTACCGGAAGAAAATAGAACGAGGAGTAAAATTCAAATTACGCGATTAAACTAAACTACCCGGTAGAATTCCGCGCAGATTTGGGGACTAGGGACTAAAAGAAGAAAAGAAGTGACCTGACTAGTTACAGGACGGGTCCTAAAACGCCATTCTGCGCTCAAAAAAATTAAACTACCGGAAGAAAATAGAACGAGGAGTAAAATTCAAATTACGCGATTAAACTAAACTACCCGGTAGAATTCCGCGCAGATTTGGGGACTAGGGACTAAAAGAAAAAAGAAGTGACCTGACTAGTTACAGGACGGGCCCTAAAACGCCATTCTGATCTTAACAAAATTAAACTACCGGAAGAAAATAGAACGAGGAGTAAAATTCAAATTACGCGATTAAACTAAACTACCCGGTAGAATTCCGCGCAGATTTGGGGACTAGGGACGAGCCCTTAACGTGCCATTCCACATATAGAGTCGAGGGTTAGGGTGGGCTCTCGGCCATTGATGGGTTCCATCCGAACCATTCCTTATTCGTGGGCTGCCGCTTGTCTTGTTTGTGTTTAATGGTGTTTGATGTCGATGACTTCGTGTGTTTAGTTGTGTTTGTGATGTTAAATATGTTTGTATGATGTAGTGGTTGCGTTGTTTCTGGGACGCCTTGTCCCCTCGCGATGTATTTATGTTTGATGATTGTTGCGTTTGTAGGTATTGGGACACCTCGTCCCCTTGCGTTGCATTAAGTGTTTGTCGTTGCTTATCGATTCTGGGACACTCTGTCCCCTCATTGAATTCAGTATTTGTCGTCGCTTGTAGATTTTGGGGTTTTGATGTTTCGTTTCTTGATGATTGCTTGTATTGTGTTGTACTTAGTGTTGTTTGTGTTTGGTGTGCCCGTTATTAAGGTGGGCAGCTTGTGGTGGCCGGCACGCCGTCCCTGCCGTCGCTGGTCTCACCCTCGCCGCTCGTCTCATTGTCATGATTATTGGAGAAACCGCCCGTTTCTCCTCTCCTTCAGGGTAAAAGGTCATCTCCAGGGGAATCCTATATTAGTTGTCTTTGCAAGATGCTGGGGAAGTGGGCCTATGGCTGATGGGACCATGGCTGCCCTCCGCTTTCCCCGAATTTTGCAGAAACAAAGGAGAAAAGAGAGGGAGAAGGAAAGATGCATAGAGTAGGCCTTGTTGTGGTTAATTTTACCCCAACAAATCCCACCCTTAGCTCCAAGGAAATGTGCTTACGATTCGAAGAACCGTAAACCATTTCCTGAGGTTGCTGGGTCCACGACACAACAAAGGGGTAAAGCCCATCATGGCCAACATGCCAGTCTATTCAAAAAAACAAAAGGAAAAAGAACAAACTACTCTTCTTTGGGACTTTAAACCTCAGGTGCCTCACAACACGGCTTCAAGTCCTTGACATGCCATGTTCCGCGCTCTTTGCCGATTTCATCCTCTATGACCAAGGCGACACCCGCTTTTTAATCAAGAAAGGACCAACAAATTTAGGAGCCAACTTGGCTGCGTAGTAGTTAGCTGCATCTGATAGAACGAAATTCCTTCGCCATACAAGATCCTTCGGAAGGTATTTAACATCCCTCCGCCGAAGATTGTAGACCGTCGCAGACTTCTTGGTCACCGCTACTAACTTTGTGCCTATATCTTCCCTAAGTCTCCTAAATTGTTCTGCTATCCTATCTAAGTCCTGGTCCCTACTCCTATCGTGGTCACTTACCGACGGTACCTCACTGCCGTAAGTAACCATGTCCCTACCAAAATTCGCATAATACGGCGAAACTCCTAAAACCTCATGTTGAGATGTGCGTATGGCACACGCAACCCTAGCTAACTGAGAATCGCAGCTGCGGTGAATCTCTGAAACGTAAGCCCTCAACGTAGTCTTAATAATTTGGTTAATCCGCTCCGCCGGATTAGCCTGTGGATGGTAATGAGCAGTGAACCGAATTTGTGTACCATACCCAGCACACAACCTAGCAAGTTCCCTACTCTTAAACTGAGGCCCATTGTCACACACAACAATCTTCGGCACCCCAAACAACAGAAAGACATTATCCACAAGTTCCCTATACACCGAACTTGCAGTCGCAGACCTAAAAGAAAACAATAATGGGAATTTGGTGAAATAATCAACCATAGTCAGAATGTAAAAAAAACCCCTACTCGACTTCAGAAGTGGACCAACCAAGTCCACACAAACCATCTCCCAAGGTTTGGAAACACCAACCCTCTCCGTCATCAGACCAGCCGGCTTCTCATTTACCGGCTTCACTTGTTGGCAAACCCTACAGCTCCTAACATATCTAGCTATGTCTGACCTCATTTTGGGCCAATAATATTTTCCTCTACCCTAGCGAACGTTTTCCTAACTTCCATGTGTCCCGCCAACGGATTGTCGTGACAGTTCTTCAAAATATCTAACCTATCGTTTTTCCCTATCACTAGTTTCCACTCCTGATTTTCCTCAAAGACCTCCACCCCACTAGCCTCCCCTTGCCTTCTCTCCAACTAGGGTTAACCAAAGGGTTTGACTCTACCATTGAGATCTCCTCGCGAAAGCATGTCGGGAACTACATGCTCTTTCCCCTTCCTATGGACAATCTCAAAATCAAATTGTTGGAGCCCAACTGCCCAACGTGCTAGTCTACCTTGGGGATCTTTAAGGTTACTCAGCCAAACTAGTGAATAATGATCCGTCACGACCGTGAATCGAACACCTTCGATGTACGGCCGCAACTTCTCTACCGACCATAAAACTGCTAAGCACTCCTTCTCTGTTGTGGAGTTATTACGTTCGCACCTATTCAGAGACCTACTCAGGTAGCACACTACCTTTTCCCCATCCTTAAACTCTTGCGAAAGTACGGCCCCTATTCCAAAATCTGAAGCATCGGTCTGTACCATGAAAGGCCGATGAAAATCCGGGCATGTCAATATTGGTGCCGTAACCAAACACTCTTTCGCTTTCCTAAAGCTATCCTCACATTCGTCCGTCCAAACGAATTTCCTACTTTTCTTTAACAAATCTGTTAAAGGCCTAACTAAACCTGCAAAATTTGGTACGAAACGCCTGTACCATGAAACTGTTCCTATAAAACTCCTAACCTCCTTGACGTTTTTCGGAGGTGGTATCCTAACCATGCTTTCCACTTTTTCCGGATCTACATGTAAGCCGTTCCTATCGACAACGTATCCCAGGAACTTCAGTGAAGGTCTGCAAAAGTGACACTTTTCCCGACTGACCTTCAACCCTGCAACACACAACCGCCTAAAAACTTCCTTCAAAATCTCGAGATGTTTTGAGAACGAATTCGTGACGATAATAATATCATCAAGATACACAAAGACATGTGGCTCGAGATCGGCACCTAAAACGCTGTCGATAAATCTCTGTCACGTTGCCGGCGCATTGTGTAACCCGAAAGGCATTCGTTTAAATTGGAAGAGACCCCTATTTGGGACCGTAAAGGCTGTGAGCGGGCGCGATCCCTCTTCCACTGGGATCTGCCAATAAGCCGACTTGATGTCTAGCGAAGACAAGTATTTCGCGTCGCGAAGTTTGTCCCAAGTAGACGAAATATACGGAAGTGGATAAGCATCCCTATCTGTGACCCTATTCAATTTCCCATAGTCCACGAAGAACCTATATGAGCCGCCCTTCTTCTTGATAAGAACTATTGGAGATGCCCACGGGCTACTCGACTTCTCTATTACCCTTTAGGTTCCTTATCAATATGTTCCTGCATCGCAGGAGAAACCGGGTAATACCTCTGTTTTATAGGTTCTGAGGACGTCCTAATCTTGTGTTCTACCAATGTCGTATACCCTAAGCCCTCTGGCATCTTGTCCAAAATCCTCATTACTGGAGTTTCCAGCTCCCGGGCTTCAGATCCGTCCAACTCTGACTTCTCTGTAAGCGCGGTAATCGAAGCCACCAACTCCTGGCTCGAAAATTTCAACATGCTAGACTTCAAATCCGGGACGATTCCCGCGAGTGCCCAAAAATCTGCACCCAAGATCATTACATGCGGAAGAGCTGGAATGACAAGGCATTCCAGAAACACGGACTTCTTCTCGACGACGATTGGTAGAGACACTACCCTCAAAACTTCTACTGCCGCACCATCGGCTAACGCTACTGATTCTACTCAATTTTTTCCTAAACCTAACCCTAAACCTTTCAGAATATTCAAGTACTCCGACGACTTCGGATTACTTGGAGGATTCTTTAGAAGGGTTTTAACCTCCAAAATCTTTGCCTTAACAGCATCTATATCTTCCTGAAAAGAAAATGGGTACTCCACCTCGATATTCAGCGAGCCCCTGTGCGAAAGGTTTCGAGGCGACCTCAACGACTTCCTTATGTCGTCGACGCTCTTTACCGGAAGACCCCGGACCTGCATCTCCAAAGCTTACGTAAAATGTTGAGACACACTGTCTTACAAAAGCCTCGAAGAGAAAAGAAAAAGAGTACGCAAGAAAGGACCCGCTATGTTACCAACGAAAATAAAAAAAAAACCGCATGCAACAACCAAATTGAAAATGTATGTATATTGTGTATATTGTCACATAATGAAATGCTCCTATTAGTTCCCCTAAGTATGTGACCTCCACCCACTGAGCACTAGGCAGTTTTCGCCACGCTTGATGTTTGGGAATCAAACATCAAGCGTGCAAAAGAACTTCTCCTGAGCTAATTACTCTCTCCAACATTATCTTCTTGAGAAGATAAAGTTGGAGAGTTCTCTTAAGTCGTATGTCTAGATCGTAAGCTTAGATCGTAAGTATAGCTCTTAGATCTTGTTGTTAGGAAAATACTCAGTCGAGTTTTGGAGTTGGCTTTGTAAGCCTGTGATTATTAAATAATTAATAATAAAATGTGTAGTTTGAAACTAAATATAAATGTGGTTTTATTTCTAAATAATAAACTATAAAACTGGCGCAGTCGGAAAACTAATCAAAAATATAAAAGTGAAGGTGACTAAAAATTCCACCCAAGTTAAAACAGAGTTAAAACATAAAAATATCTGTACAAGAAAAATAAAAGGTGAATTTCAAAACTTAAAGTGCAATTAAAAAAGTCACAAACAAAACAAGTTATAAACAGTTATTAAGACGTCTTAAATTGGTTGTAGTTCGAAAACAACCCATCATAAAAAACCTCCGCCGCACGGCATATAGAAAGTGTTCAAAAACAACCCATCATACAAAAAACTCCCTACCGCATGGCATATGGTTATAGGAAGAGTTCGAAAACAACGCCTTTACCATCGAACCAAACTCGACCAAAAAAAAAAAATTTTGACCAATAAATGTATAAAAATATAAATATAAATATAAAAAAAAGTACTAAAAAAGCATCATCAAGTGAGAAACAACAAAAGGCATAACAAAAGCAACTAAGGAAGCCACAATCTGCTATTGAAAGCTGACTCGAAGAAAATCGTGAGTACTTAAAATCATCAAGATGGAAGTCCTAAATGCTGTGGATAGGTTTAGAATACTTTTAGACTTAATAAATAAAATACCTGAATTCAATGGTAATAAAAATTGTTTAATTGATTTTTTGGATAGGGTAGACTCATTGGTACCCGTTTTAGCGACTTTTGATGAGGATACAGTATCGGTTCTTATGGGTTATGTTAAAGATAAGATTGTCGGAAAGGCTAGGTGTGAACTTCAGAAGCACGGGAGATTAGGAGTTTGGGCACAAATTAGGGAAGTGTTAAAAAATACAATAATTTCGGCGAAAGCCTTTCTGCTAATGCATCATTAGATAAAATTCGGACTGAACGGGTTAAAACTACCATAGAAGACTACTACAGTAGTATTAGTGATCTTTTAAGTAGGATTAATAGTTCGTTCTTATTAGAAAATAATCAGAATAACGAGCAAGTGATCGCGTCAAACAATAGAATTGCCCTAGATGCATTTAAAAACAATTTGCCAGAACCAAAAGGAACTATAGTGCTTAGCCGAAATCCGATATCACTCAACGAAGCCTATAAACTAATTCTGGAAGTTAATCAACAGTCCTTTGGACCCAATGCGTATGTGTAACATTTCAGAAATTGCTACCAAAATAATTCATATAGGGAATATCAGAGACCACCGACCAGAAATTATAATTTTAACAACTCCTCCGGTGGAAACAATAATTCCTACAATCCTTTTCCACGGAGTGACCAAATAAGACGAGACAATAATTACACACAGCGACAAAATCAAGTTTACACTCTAAGTGGTCAATCAAGATGAAATATAAACTATACACAAAGTGGTCAGTCACGACAATCAAACAGGAATAGATAGCCTAGCAATTTTGAGCCCATGGATATTACACTCATTGAACGCAGGACACACAACCAACTTCCTCCCCAAAATCGTCAAAATTTTTTAAGAAACCAACGAAACAATTACCCTATATAGTCATTCAGACTCAAACAAGACCCCTTAAATTCATTATCGATAGCGGTGCGGAGTACAGCATTGTAAACAAAAACGTATGCCATCCGAAGTGGAAAGTGCCATCCCAACATCATACTCTCAATGTACCTACTCGACCGCAGTGTTCAAACACATATTGAATTTAAGATACCTCTTTTTAATGAATTCAATAAACCCAATTATTTTGTACATTTCCTAGAATATCAATTCCATGATCAATTTTATGGTTTAATTGGAAATAACATACTTGTCGATCTCAATCCTATTATCAACTATGTAAATATGTAGGTCCCTTATTACTGATAGCGCTTCTATTCAAATATATTTCAACGAGGAAGAAGAAATATATGCGAAAAATTGTCAAAATGAAGAGTTTTTAGACATACATTAAAATGCTAATTTTAATAGTGAAATTGGAGATAATCTATTCGCAGAACATTTAAGTAATGCCGATGTTTCTAGATTAAAATCCTTGCTCTTTTCTTATAAATCAATTGTCTATAAAGAAGGGGAAGTTTTGACATTTACAAATGAAATAAGACACCAAATCATCACGAAAAATGACATTCCCATTTTTAGTAAACTCTATCGTTATCCAGAGATCCATTCGAATGAGGTCGATAAGCAAATAGCTGAAATGTTGCAGCAGAAAATATTTGTACCAAGCAATAGTCCATAAAATTCGCCTATTTGGGTAGCCCCTAAAAAGGACGACAAAAACGGACAAAAACAATGGGGAATTGTAATAGACTACAGGAAGTTGAACACTCAGACAGTAGATGATAGATTTCCTATGCCTAATTGCAATCATTTTTCGACGATCGATCTTGTGAAAGGTTTCCACCAAATCGAGGTCGATCCACGCGATAGAGCAAAAACAGCGTTTTCTACTAAAAGTGGCCACTATGAATTTCTGAGAATGCCGTTTGGGCTAAAGAATGCTCCTGCAACATTCCAGAGATTAATGAACCATGTGTTAAAAGATTTCATTAATAAGATTTGCGTTGTTTACTTGGACGACATTCTAATATTTTCTACTAGTTTCGAGGAACATCTACAGTCACTAAAGAAAATTTTTCAAAAACTAAAAGAATGCAATCTAAAAATCCAAGTAAAGAAATGCCATTTTGCCAATCTATCTACCACCTACTTAGGCCACGTTATCGTTAATAATGGGATACGGCCAGATGAAAACAAAGTCAAGTCAATAACTGCAATGAAATTACCAACCAACATAAGAGGTATAAAACAATTTTTAGAAATAACCGGATACTACCGGAAATTCATTAGGGATTATGCCAAAGTAGCATACCCTATGATAAAGTATCTGAAGAAGTCCGAAAATTTAAACTTATCTGATCCCCAATATATTAAAGCTTTTAACAAATTGAAAACACTATTGGCTACTGATCCCATCCTTAAAAGCCCTGATTTTAAGAAACCATTTGTCCTTACCACAGATGCATCAGGTTATGCTCTAGGAGCAGTACTTAATCAAAATAATCATCCTATTTGCTATGCTTCTCGCACACTTAACAACCATGAGCTAAACTATTCCACGTTCGAGAAGGAACTTCTCGCAGTTGTGTGGGCTGTGAAATATTTTAGGACGTATTTATACGGAGGAAAATTTAATGTCAGAACAGATCACAAGCCCCTTGTTTGGTTAAATGGCATTAAAGAACCTAACATGAAACTTCAGCGTTGGAAATAATGCTTAACGAGTATGATTTTGATATCGAGTACCTAAAAGGAAAAAAAAAGCTGTGTAGCAGATGGGCTTAGTAGGTATACGGATCAGCAGAAATTTGAAAATATGTCAAATATTAACAAGGATGTTAGTTTGGTAGACATTTTCAATAATGAAGTTTCTGTTGGTAATAAACTAGATAATAACGATGAAGTTATTGCCGTAGTTTTAAGGCCCAGGAGTAATAACGACGAAGTTATGTCCACTGGTGCTACCATCCATAGTGCAATGGAGGATGAAACTCGTCACATTTATATAACGGAAAAACCCGTCAGTCTTTTTAAAAATCAAATATATCTGTCCTACGGATCTTCAGAAAAAATATCAATGAAAATAGTAGAAATCACAGAAATCACAGAAACACCTAGTCATTTTAACGATATAATCCATATGGATATTTGGTTTCCCGAACGTGGTAAAATGTATCTAACAACAATCGAGAAATTTTCGAAATATGCGACAATCCATAGTTTGGAAGACAGAAATTGGATAGCCATTCTGGGTGCAATAAAGCAACGAATCCAATTCCTTGGAAAACCAAACAAAATTATATCCGATGGAGATACATGCATATTGCATTCCGCCGTAGAACAATTTTTGAAAGAAAATAACATTATCTTCCATAGAACAACAGCATCACTCAAAACCGGCAATGCTGATATGGAGAGGTTACATGGTACTCTAAATGAGCACTTGAGGGTTAGGAATGTAATCAAACATAATTCTGAGGTAGATGAAAAGCTATTTAACATTGTGGTTATTTATAACAACACAATACATTCGACAACCAAATTAAGACCAACAGATTTCATTTCTAAAAACCTCAATAAGGAAGACATTAGGACATTGGCAGACAAATTCAAAAGAGACAAAGAGGCGAGAACAAATAACAGAAATAGGAAAATAAGAACTAGCTTAAACCAATGCATAGGCATAGTAAAAAACAGAACGGTTGTCAAAAGCAAACCGAAATACAAAAAATTGCCTAAATTCGTAACAGAGGGTAATTATACTATGCACAAATCAACGAAACGAAACATAAAATATCACAAAAAACAAGTAAAAAGAAAATATAAACACCAAGAATAATCAAATAGAGTAGGTTTTCTATTTAGATAAAACTATTACCTTTTCCATTTCCATCCCTTTTTCAAAAACAGTCCCATTCTTTGTAAATGTCCTTTCTGTAGGCGATTTCTTTTTTCTTCAAATTTCTTCCAACAAAAATTGATTTTCATTTTTTCTAATATTCAAATTTGTTATCTTCTAACGTCCAATAGATACCTTATTATTTCCTCTTTGCTTATATTATATTCGGTTACGTAAACCAAAATGTCACTTTAATGGGTGCAGCCAGGGCAGTCGTTGATTGTATTCAGGATAAAGGGTGCGTCCAAGGTTCAGAGTGCTGAAAATTCCTGTTTAAACGTGTTGATATTGACCCCAATGTTCATTATGAATTAGGATTCAAATGTAATAAAGAACCGAAATGTTTTTTTACCGTTTACTTGAAAGGATTTTGAATAACTTAATTATTAAATGGTTGCCAATGAGATGCCTTCGTCAAAATAAGAAGAGTTTGTAACTGAATTATAAGAGCATTATACTTAATAAATGTGCAATAGGAAATCCCGAATATTGAAATAGGAATCTTACGATTAAGTTGTGTTAAAATTGTAATAAAAAATAAAATTATTTTGCTTCAATAAAATCTTAATAAAATGTAGAAATGAATTCGATAAAATAAAAATTCGATAAAACAAAAAGCCTTTGTATAATATTTACCTATTAATTTATAAGTTTTGGAAATAGTTAATTTTTTTTTGGACACCAAAAATACTTAGAGGGGGAGGTGTCACATAATGAAATGCTCCTATTAGTTCCCCTAAGTATGTGACCTCCACCCACTGAGCACTAGGCAGTTTTCGCCACGCTTGATGTTTGGGAATCAAACATCAAGCGTGCAAAAGAACTTCTCCTGAGCTAATTACTCTCTCCAACATTATCTTCTTGAGAAGATAAAGATGGAGAGTTCTCTTAGGTCGTAAGTCTAGATCGTAAGCTTACTTTGTAAGCTTGTGATTATTAAATAATTAATAATAAAATGTGTAGTTTGAAACTAAATATAAATGTGGTTTTATTTCTAAATAATAAAGTATAAAACTATATATATGTATGTATGTATGTAAACAATATCACGAACTGCCCGTATTACTATTTGACAATTAATTTACCAAACGCGGAATATAAAGAAAAAGTAAAACACCTTACCTGGAAATTTCCAGATCGACGAACCGCTGCTGATGACAACAAAAAAAAAATCCTTTAAAAAAGGGGGAGGATTGGTGGGATAGAAACCTTTTGTTCCAGCGATGATCTGATCCAATGCAATAACCACTGCACTAACGAAAAAAATAAATAAAAACAAAGAAAATAAATTCACAACCAAGTAAAAAACGCAAACTTCCCTGATACAACAGACTACGCGCACTAGTACCACCACTTTTTTTATTTTTCTTTTTAAAGAGGCCCCACACGTCGGGTGCCAATTTGTTGCACTTTTTTTTAGAGAGGGAGGGAAATTAAACCGCGGGTAAATGAAAACAAAGGTAGCCGACTTGCTACACTTACTTAATGGAAAAAGATCAACGAAAAAAAGGGAAACACGACCCATCGCTTTTGCGATCGGAAAACGCAATGAAGGGTGTATGTCAAAAAGAAAGTGCGAAGAAGAGAAAAAGTGCAAAATACAGCACGTTGAGTGCTGTTCGCTCACCGGCCGCTCAGCTGGGGTGGGTTCGATTTGGAAATGGAGGCAATGGGGAAGACAAAAAAATATAGTGTATGTACGAATAGGGTTTGGGCGCCAAAAAAAAACAAAAAACAAATATTTGGCGCAACAGCTCTTTAAAGTGCCAGGGCCTAGCTTCTCGCAACCACTCATGTTGTGTGCGTTATATTTTTCACACGAATGGAAGGGACCTACAGTTTAATGCCGAATCCGAACGGCGATTTTTTTTTTTTTCTTTTTTTTTGGTTGCGCCTGGAGGTGCAGGAATCTTCAAAAGATACCAATGGTTCGTACCATTGGTTATGCCCGATTCATATATCTGACAATGCCATCAGTGCTAGTCAGTATATGCCTACGGGCTAAACCTCACCCCCTCAGAGAGGCACTATGAGAACCGGCTGCGCGTACTCATAGTAGTAGGAAATTCGTTCCTCTCATTTTTTCATTTTTTGTGATGACTACGACTAAGTTGCCTTAACGAGTAGTTTACGCTTCTGTAGTGTTAATCGCGTTAGGTAGGTAGCTTTCCAGTGAAGGCACCTACTAATACCGTCATTACATGCGGTTTTTCCTTACGGCGCTAGGTCGAAAGGTCTTGTTCTTTGTAGTCGGCGCTCAAGGCTTGTCACGTCCATAGTACGGATTATTTCATTATTGCAATGAACACGAAGACGGGTACGAAGTTTGCGAGCAAAGTTTGTTACTTCGTCCCTCACGGTAGCAATTCCTAGATCTCTGTGAATATCACTATTCCTTATATACCAAGGAGCATTCACGATTGCTCTTAGCATTTTATTTTGAAATGCTTGCATTAGAGCCATATTGCTTGGTTTGGTACAACCCCAAAGTTGTATACCATATGTCCAAGATGGTTTTAGCACTTGCTTATACAGAAGCAGTTTGTTGTATACGCTTAACTTCGAGTATCTTCCGAGTAGCCAATACATTTCTCTAAATCTGATTTCGAGCTCTTCGCGCTTCTTTTTAACGTGTGGTTTCCACTTAAGTTTTGCGTCTAGGGTCATTCCTAAATATTTTGCTTCGTTTGCGTAAGGTATTTGTACCGAGTTAATGGATATAGGTAAGTTGTTTATCTTTCTCAACGTAAAATTGACATGCGTTGATTTTGTCTCATTGAGGACTATTCGCATACATTGTTCAAAGCTCGTTGGAGTTTTCCCGTTGATGATTCGACTGACTCATCCGTTACGAGGATAGCCGTGTCGTCTGCGAACGTTGCTACAACGGTCCCTTCATCTTGTGGTATATCTCTTGTGTAGAGCAAGAACAGGATTGGACCGAGAACACTTCCTTGTGGAACACCGGCGTAGATATCTTTGAAATCCGAATATTCACTCCCGTGTCTAACATGGAAAAGTCTGTTTTCAAGATAAGATTCCAATATTCTGTACAACTTTTCCGGTAAGATTACCCTTAGCTTATACCTTAGGCCTTCGTGCCATACCTTGTCGAAGGCTTGCGATACGTCGAGAAAAGCGCTAGAGCATATTTTTTCCCTTCTAGAGCTTTTTCAATCTCGTTCGTTATTCGATACACCTGATCGATTGTGGAATGTTTGACCCGAGACCCGAATTGATGATCCGGGATCAAGTGTCTTTCTTCAATTACTGGTTGCAATCGTTTCAGCAGAAGTTTCTCGAAGACCTTAGATATTATTGGCAGAAGTGAAATGGGTCTATATGATTTCTTGTCATTTGCACATTTCCCCGGTTTCGGAACCATAATAACTTCGGCGACTTTCCATTGCCTTGGGACATATAATAGTCTTAAGGAAGCATTTATAATGTAGAGCAACTTAACCAGCACTTTTTTCGGTAGCTCTTTCAAAATTTCGCCAGTGATTAAATCATATCCCGGAGCCTTGTTATTTTTCAATTTTTGTATTGTCATTCGAAGTTCGGACAGGGATACGGTTTTTACTCTAAAGTTGTCGGGTGCCATATTATCATTCGGATCTTCGATCAACGGTTGTCCATCGAACGGCTTGAACGTTTCCTCTAAGTGATCGGCAAATAATTCTGAACGGCGATTTGAGAAGCTTTTTCATGACAACAATACTCTCGGATGTTTGTCAGATGGTCGCGAGAGGTGGGACCGTGAAAAAACTTTTTGGTGTTTTCTGGGATTCGAACTTGGAACCTCATGCGTAGTGATCCGACACACTAACCACTTACGCCACGGCGCCCATGCCCACGGTTTGGACGCCACGTAATTTTTTTTTGGAAAAAAGGGAGGAAAATAACTAAACCTTTTGGGGTGGTTTTGGGGAATGGTGGGGATCGCACTAGTGCTGAAAGAGGATAACAAATAAATGAAACAATAATTTCTACCACGTTATAAGTGCTCTTTATGAGTGGCGATTTATTAAACCACAAGAGAGTAAAGAAAACAAAACAACAAAAGGTTATTTACGGGGGGATCAGAAAAAAACCTCTTAGAGGAAAAAAGATCCCCAGGAAAACAAGAGAAAAATACCGCAGTAGGAATGGCCTGCTACGGCAAGTCCCGAACAAATTAACTGAAATAAACTACAGGTCGCATGTCCCGCTTTCAACGGGAAGTATAAAAGAAAAAACGGGACAGACTTCTACCGAGTTCACCAATAATTTCAAAAAGAAAACCTACACAAAGCGCACTTAATAACAATTTATAAAAAAAAAACAAGAAAATCAGATAAAAAAAACTTATCTGTGAAATTCTCCTTGATAAGTCCTTACGTCCTCGTCCTGTCCTTGTCCCAGTCACTTCTTTTGCCCTTGGAATCTTCCTTTTTAAACTTTTCTTCCACGAAAACTCTCAAAAAAAAACTATCAACTTCGTTGATCCTCCTCAAAAAAACAAAAAAACTTCTCAGCACTCTGCTGGTCAACCAAGAAGTGGTCTCCCGCTGAATACTAGGCCTAGTCGAGCTTCGAGCCTTTTACTCACACATATGTGAATCCCCGCTATTCAGCTATTGGATTCAAGAGCAGCTTTCTGTGCATTACTCCGCTCATTTGCGCAAGTATGCAACCGCTCTTGAACCGCCGCTATTCCGCTCTCAATAATCACCCACGGCTTTTCTTCCCCATTCGCTCTGTTTGTTTTGACAATTTAAGAGAACCAACAACTGATAGATAATCTATTAAAATTACTAAAGTGGGTTTCCTCCCACCAATACTAAAAGAAGAAAAGAAGTGACCTGACTAGGTACAGGACGGGCCCTAAAACGCCATTCTGCGCTTAACAAAATTAAACTACCGGAAGAAAATAGAACGAGGAGCAAAATTCAAATTACGCGATTAAACTAAATTACCCTGTAGAATTCCGCGCAGATTTGGGGACTAGGGACGAGCCCTTAACGTACCATTCCACACATAGAGTCGAGGGTTAGGGTGGGTTTTCGGCCATTGATGGGTTCCATCCGAACCATTCCTTATTCGTGGGCTGCCGCTTGTCTTGTTTGTGTTTAGTGGTGTTTGATGTCGATATCTTCGTGTGTTTAGTTGTGTTTGTGATGTTAAATATGTTTATATGATGTAGTGGTTGCGTTGTTTCTGGGACGCCTTGTCCCCTCACGATGTATTTATGTTTGATGATTGTTGCGTTTGTAGGCATTGGGACACCTCGTCCCCTTGCGTTGCATTAAGTGTTTGTCGTTGCTTATCGATTCTGGGACACTCTGTCCCCTCATTGAATTCAGTATTTATCGTCACTTGTAGTTTTTGGGGTTTTGGTGTTTCGTTTCTTGATGATTGCTTGTATTGTGTTGTAGTTAGTGTTGTTTGTGTTTGGTGTGCCCGTTATTAAGGTGGGCAGCTTGTGGTGGCGGACACACCGTCGCTGCCGTCGCTAGTCTCACCCTCGCCGCTCGTCTCATTGTCATGATTATTGGAGAAACCGCCCGTTTCTCCTCTCCTTCAGGGTAAAAGGTCATCCCCAGGGGAATCCTATATTAGTTGTCTCTGCAAGATGCTGGGGAAGTGGGCCTATGGCTGATGGGACCATGGCTGCCCTCCACTTTCCCCGAATTTTGCAGAAACAAAGGGAGAAAAGAGCGAGAGAAGGAAAGATGCATAGAGTAGGCCTTGCTGTGGTAAATTTTACCACAACAATATTTCACCCATGATTTGAGAAGTGAAAATGCTTTCGAAGTTATTCTGTTTGGATTAGGTGAATATGACACAAGCAAATTAAGTAACGAACTTATAAGACTAGGACTTAAGTGTAAAGAAATTAAAATGATAACAAAAAAGTATGGAAAATATACTGACACTTTTTATATAGTTTCCCTAGAAAGTGGTACAATAAAACTGTATGAATTAAAAAAAAATATTCGTTCCATTTTCCGCACCCAAATTAACTGGAGCTTTCTTCACCATCAAAAAAACAGAACTACACAGTGTCGGAACTGTCAAATGTTTGGCCATGGCGAGAAAAATTGCCAGGTAAAAACATATTGTTCCATCTGCGCTGGTCATCAGAAGACTAATGATTGCAACAATTCAAACGTGCATAAATGTGCAAACTGTCATAGTAATCATAGGTCCACAGATAGCGCATGCGCCAGTAGAAATAATTACCTGCAAATGAGACAGAAAACTGCAACAAGAGCTCTTCGCCCTTTACCAAGGCAGAATAACAACAACATAAGCTGCAGTATTAATCTTCCGCTGATGTCAATGGGCGATTTTCCATCTCTACCTACGCGCAGCGGTGCGAAGCGCGTGGAATTAATTACCAATAACATCTCTCGTCCAAAAGCATGGGGATACTCCACCACATCAGAATAAGCTGTAACACCACCCATAACAAGCAACAACAATATGCCCGCGGCCAGCACTAGCGGAGAATTGTTTTCGATGGATGAATTGAATTCACTCGTAATGGGGATGATTACCAAGCTGCATACATACATACAATTTCAATGGCCCGCTAATCCTTCATGAGGGTCGCGGGGGTAGGTTGCTCAGGTGGACTCTCCATCCTTCTCTATCCTTCGCCATTGACTCCAATTCATCAGGAGGAATCCCTAAGCGGCTCCAGGAGAGATGTCGGACTTGGTCCAATCATCTATTTCTAGGCCTTCCGCGAAGTCGCCTACCTGATGGCACGGCAACCATGGCGCGTCTTGGAAGCCGGTCTGGGGGAAATACGCACTACGTGAGCAAACCATCGAAGCATAGATCGTTCCGTTCGGAGAAGTAGCTGCTCAACATTGAGCGCCTCGCGTACTCTGGTGTTGCGCACTCGATCCCTACGAGTAATTCCAACAACACCGCGAAGGAACCTCATTTCGGCAGCTTGTATCCGCGATCTTATTCTTTCGGTCACTACCCAAATTTCATGACCATAGGTGAGAGTTGGAACATACACAGAGTTAAAAACCGATAGCTTAGCTTGAACACTAAGTTCGGCCTTCGTTATAACAGGTTGGCCAAGCTCTCTCAAAATTGATCCAGCCTGACCAATTCTACAGGATAACTCGGCATTGCTCCTCCCATCACTCGTGAATAAGACCCCGAGGTACTTAAACTTATCCACCTGCTTCAGTGGGACTCCACTAACATGCAGAGTGCACTGAGTGGGTTTCTTGGATATGACCATTACTTCCGATATGTTCACGTTGATCTTCATTCCAGCATCATCCCAAACGGCTACAAACCTTTCAAGTGCGCGCTGAAGTTCGGTTTGAGAGGACCCAAGGATGACCAAATCATCCGCAAAGAGCAGATGACTAATCCTTAGGTCTCCCACTTTGAAATATTCCCCGCCACGGCTGCGCTGCAACATCCAGTCCATATATACAATGAAGAAGAGAGGTGACAAAACGCACCCCTGGCGGAATCCAACGCCCACAGTGAAAGGTATTGATTTGACACCGTTTATCCGAACACAGCTTCTACAGCTTGTATATAACCCTTAACAGGGAACCAGCAATCCCATACTCCTGCAGAACACTCCAGAGATTCCCTCGAGGAACCCTATCATATGCTTTTTCCAAATCCACAAAACAAGTGTAGATAGGTTTAGCATACTCCCAGGCCTTCTCAAGAACCATTCTGAGAGTGAACAACTGGTCGGTTGTGCTTCTGCCGGGACGAAAACCGCACTGTTCATCCCCCAAACTGTCCTCAACCACAGCTCTGGAACGCTTTTCTAGCACCTTAGCGAAGACTTTTCCAGGGAGACTTAAAAGAGATATACCCCTACAGTTGGCACAATGTCTTTTGTCCCCTTTTTTAAAAAGAGGAACTATCACCCCCATTTGCCAATCACCAGGTGTTTCATCGCATTCCCAGGGCACTTTAATGACACGCGAGAGTCATTGAACTCCCTCTTTACCTAAAGCCTTGAGCATTTCTGGCCGAATTTCATCCACACCAGCAGATTTGCCAACTTTTTGATCGCCAAAGTTACTGCCTCTACCGTAGGACTACTTTCCGCCCTACTCTCGACCGTAGGTCTTTCATTTTCGGTGCCCTGTTCGGGATTGAGCAATTCTGAAAAGTGCTCGCTCCATCTGCGTAAGATGTCCTCCTCATTGGAAAGAAGTTTACCGTCTTTGGATTTGACTCCTTCAACGATATTCAACTTTTTTCCTCTGAGTCGGCGGACGGTCTGCCAGAACATCTTATTTGCAGATCTGTGGTCACGTTCCAATTTCTCGCCAAACTCCTTCCAAGACTGTTCTCTCGTTGTTTTCACAGCTAATTTGCAAGTTCTTCGCGCCTCAGTGCACCGATTTCGAGAATCGGAGCGAACTTGCTCGACCTACTGTCTAATAGGAAGCTGTCAAACGAGGAGATTGATAGATATCTAAGGCAAATGGAAGAGACAATAATACGAACGATGGACAGTACGATACCTCGGTATCAACACACTGACAACGTGGACATATACCGCAAATAATGCAACGATTGACGCACTGTACGAACATAAAAGTAGACTGCTGTCGAGATTAAAAACCTTGTACAGACAGTTTACTGACAGACACAATTCGGAGGAGGTTAGGACGCTGAAGTCGTTAATTAAAAACCTCTCAAAATTGATTACAGAAAATTACAGACTTTCTGTAAATTTGCACTGGAACAGGAAAATTCGGGCTATAAAATCTAACAACCCGAGTATGTTCCCTCAAATAAGATCAAACAAGATCTTTCGGAGGAGTAATCAAAACGATCTTCCGCGTCTTAAAATCCCCCGAACTACGAACAATGTGCAAATACTAGTGACAGCATGTATAGATCCGGATAACGCAGCTGCGGATGACAATTTCTTTGTGATCGAAGATCCGCAGGAGTAGATAGAGGCTATAGGAGCGAGTTTCCTGGACGTGTATAAGGTGAATGCTAGTATTTGCCCGAACCACGACCAGGAAAATCAGGTCCTTGTGCACAACTTCTACCTTCGAAATGACATGGAGCACTGGCGATCTGAGAATACTGGTTTTACCGTGTTCAATGAAAGAAATATGGCAAACAATGCCGTCGCCGATGAAAAGGTACATCCCCCGTTCATTTCGAAGGCAGAACTCCAAGCGATCTTCGAATCACTGAGGAAAAAGAAATCCGTGGGAATCGATGGTATACCCTACATTGTACTTAGATATCTCCCTCCAGAAGCGCTCAACATTTACACCATCCTGTTTAATAATGCAGTGAATAATGCCCATTATCCAGCGCATTGGAAAACAGCGGTGGTGCAGCCCATTCCAAAAAAAATAAAGATAGTTCCAATCCGGGTAATCTCCGGTCGATAAGACTCCTTCCGAACATCAGCAAGGTATTCGAAAAAGTGATCCATAGAGCCCTGGCTAAGTGGGTTGAGGACATGCACCTAATTCTGGATAACCAATTCGGTTTCAATGCGGTGCATGATACCATACATGCCGCGTCTAAACTGGTATCGGATATCCAATGGAATAAAAGTAAGAAATAATGCAAGGGTGGCTGTCTGGTTGATTTGGAGAAGGCTTTCGATACCGTATGGTTAGAGGGATCTCTTCTACAAGTTGAGCAGGCTGGGCATAAGTAAACCACTGCTGTACATACTTTACGACATGCTCACCAGTAAGAAGTTCACTGTGACGAATTTTTTATTTTTTTTTTGCCGAGAGCAGGTGAAAAATCTTCCAAAGACACCATAAGGCCCGACAGCGCATGCTTATGGTAGTGTGAGAGTTTTACTCACTAAAAAGACACCTCTCTTCAAAATTAATACTACAACTAAGCCAGTACTTATCCAGCAGTTTTATTTTCGCTTACGAGAATCGTGATTATAGAAAAAGATGTTCGTATGTGATTCAAAATAAATGTAGCACTTTAGATAGGTTAAATTCCAATGAAAGTTTCTGCCTTTTTCATATGCTATGACGCGAGGTCAAAAGGTTGTGTCCTTTGACACACGACGAATTGAATTGTTCGCGCCAATTAGTTGAATTATAGTACGGTTACAATGGCCGTGAACACGATCTTTGTGTTTACGCGCAAATTTTGTTATCTCTTCGACTACGCTGAGAATTCTCAGATCCCGATGAATATCTTCGTTACGTACATACCACGGTGCGTTAACGATCGTTCTAAGAACTTTATTTTCAAAAGTTTGTATGATGTTTCTATTGCTTTTTTTGGTACAACCCCATAGTTGTATACCATACGTCCACACCGGCTTTAGCACTTGCTTATAGATAAGCAGTTTGTTATGTAGGCTCAACTTCGAATGTTTTCCGAGTATCCAGTACATTTGTTGTGAAGTATGGCGATGTGACGTCTGTTGGAACTTTTGAAGTAAAAAATGGTCTGCAACAGGGTGCGGTTAATTCGCCGATCGTATTCAATATTTACACGAGCGATCTCATAGGTTTACTTCACCATGTCATAGCGTACGCAGACGACTTGGTCGCGTACAGGTCAGGGCCTAAGATCGAGGTCCTTACATTACTTTTGCAGCGTGATTTCGATAAGATTTAGAAATACTGCGACGACTGGAAGCTGAAAATCAACTTTCAGAAGTCGGAGACCATTCTGTTCAGAACGCCATTGTCTGGGGCCTCTTAGGACACCAGAAAGAATTAGCGAAAGCTCTCTATCGTGGAATAGCACGGACAGCCACTTGCGAGTAGAAGTGCAGTCAGGTACTTTATGGTCTGGCTAGATCAATATCTATATTTTAAGTAACATATAGATGCTCCTCTGGCCAGAGCCGAAGTCGCTTTTGCCCTCACAAAGAGACTGTTTTATAGCAGCCAACTCGATGCGACGGTGAAGGTAATCTGCTACATGGCCCTTATTCGGCCTATGCCCGCATATGGATGTCCCGTGTGGTTCAACGTGGGGCCAAGCTTGTTGGAAAAGATGCGGGTTTTTGAGAGCGCTTGCCCTCGTTTGTATAGAACACCAGAGTCTAAGTACATAAAATTCTATCGTAATGAGGTCCCAGGGCGAATCTGATAAGATTGGATAATTTCTTGATCAAGTTGATTTGAAGGCATATTGCAAGAGCAATGACCTCGATGAATAGCCTGATCTTTGGGGCTTATTACGCCAGTAACCTCTATCACGAGAGTGTGCGCCTTAACGGCTTTATCCCTCCTGAAGCATTCCTATATCTTGATCAGAGAGGTCTGATCCAGGATAAGTTAGCGGTGCCGCTAATCTTCCAGGTCGGCAGAAAACCTCTGGATAGGCGACTCAACTACGACCGAGACGTCGCACAGGGTAGTGTAGAGCGTCTACGGTTCAGTAGGGCGGTTTCAGTCCGCGATATTCAAGATGTTAGTAGGCAGCACAAGCAATTTTGGTGGCTTAATGAAGGGGAGGGAACGCCGTCGTCGTTTCTTCCTAATCCGGCTTCTAAGGTAGTCTTAAGTTGGTATGTTAAAAAAAAAAAAACAATGGCACAGCACTTGGCTAAACAGAAAAAAATAGAAAAAACATGTAAATCAAGCACACCACTTGGCTTCAAAAGAACAACAAAGTGTGTATTTAATTACACATCGTAGTTAAGTTAGCTTACAATTTTTTTAAGGTAGTTTATAAGTTTTGCCAAATAGTTCACAAAAACCGGTCCATTCACTAAGTTTTTAATTCATCAGTTAGTTGTTATAATAAATAAATTTACTTGGGTTACGTCGCAAGACATAGGTTAAGTGTTAAGTCTAGCTTAGAGCGCTCGCATTGGGCCAGTAAGTTAAAATAAGATAGTTAAGTTAATTAAGCTAGTCTTAAGCGTTGTTGTTAGCACGTAGAGTATACTGAATTACAAAATAAAATGCATTGAAAATTGCTGTAATTGCAACTGCATTACTGGCGTTTGACAAAACTCGGCATTCCACGGATTTCGATGTGGCAAACAAAATTCTTTTTTTCAAATTAGTCGTTTTAAGAATCACATCAAAGGAAGTCGTGTCTCAAAAATTACGAATTAATTTTTATCGTACTTTTTTAAAAATAAATAGATTTTTTCCAAATTGTGTATGCACTGGCATTGTAATTTATAGCGAAATGGCGAACCGAGCACAGTAATCGCCACAAACCTAATGCGAAGGCCGCCATCTGTTGGCGGGTAGCGAAACCGCGAATGCTCTCCGAATCGTCAGTCGAACAAGAGGAAACTGAGGAAAGGGAGGAAAATGCAATTTGAAAGAAGTAAGTACAAAGGTCGCACACGAGAATGTGAAGGGAATTTTGAATTGGCTCCTGATTCACATTCTCGTCTGGCAGGATTTTTCCATAAAGGAGAGTGCATGAAAGGCATTCGGGAGAGTCTGCTCAAGCGTGGTAGTACCAAGCAAGTGTACTCTTGACAGCCTCTCAAGTAATTAGTTTTCGGACTTTTCCACCGATCTTTTTTTTCTGCCCTCACCCCGATGATTGGGCAATAACTCGCGGGTCTGCTACAAGCTATAGCCGGCCCGTCCGATAGGTTTCTCCCCGTCTGAGAGAAACAACCCGATTAAATCATAGCAGATTTGCTGGATTTTTAAAAGCTACCTTCCAAGCCTGCCCTAAGTGCAGACTGGATCCCTCCTAAGCCTGCCCTTAGTGCGGACTAGGTCCCTCCTAAGCCTGCCCTAAGTGCGGACTGGGTCCCTCCTAAGCCTGCCCTAAGTGCGGACTGGGTCACAGCAAGCCTGCCCTAAGTGCGGACTGCGAACTTCTAAGACTGCCCTAAGTGCGGACTGGAACTCCTTCGAGACGACGCACCGAGCCGAGCCGGACAACAACTCGTGTTGCCCCGACCCGCAGGACGAAGACGATAGAGTTAAGCTTATAATTTATATTGTTAGGTATACAAATTGTTAATTAAAAACCTACTTGAATTGTTCTAAGCCAACTATTGTCAACCACCAATATAAGAAATAAACTACATCTTTCCCAAAGTCTAGGGTATTCCTTTGGGTTGACCCTGGGGCCGGCGAGCCCACCTCAGCCTTCGAGTAAAGATACCTTCACACCCTTTTACATACAGCAATTTACAATAGACATCTTGTTTTGAATGCGTGCGTGTCTAAATGCTATAATACCTATACATTGACTTGAATAAAATTTAAATGCGTGCTTTCTCTTTCTTCAAGTCGGCCATTTATTTATTTATTTATTTATTAATCCTAACTTAATAATTACAAATTAGTAGGTTAGGTTAAAGTATAGGGCTCTAGCATCGATGGCTTTCGGCCCTGAAATTAAATTATAATCTTATATCTAGACTTACAATTAAATGATAGATAGACTTAATATTTACGGCATCTGTAGTTTTTAAAGTTTCGTAAATGGAGGAGTTTGACAGCATTGAGTTCAGGTGATCTAAAAGATGTTGCAAGTTGAACACTTGGTTGCAGATCCGGCAGCTGGGAGGTCTTTCTTTTTTTAGCAGGTATTCGTGTGTTAGGCTAGTGTGGCCTAGACGAAGGCGTACAAAGTTGGCAATCATGGCCTTTGATGTTGTTGTTGGATAAATGGGCTGGGTTTTATTCGGGTTAACTCTTTTGTAGTGGTGAGTGTATGCTAACCAGTCGTTGGATTCTTTGGTTTTCATTTTGCATTTGATGAGCTTTAAAAGGTCGAGTTTGTTGTAGGTGTTGAAAGTCAGGGTAGGAAAATCTTTTGCAGAGGTGGCTGCTTTATCGGCGTTTTCGTTCCCTAGTATTCCAGCATGACCAGGAATCCACATGATTTTTAGTGTATTTGGAGTTCTGATGACGATGTCTCTCAACTTGGATATGACTGCGGATGTGTTGTTTGGGTTCATGGTGGCCTTTATAACAGGGAGGCTGTCTGTGCATAGAACCCAGTGACCCTTCATTTTACTGGCGTGTTTCATAGCTTCCAAAAGCGCAGTGGCTTCAGCGGTAAATATTGAGGCGTAATCTGGAAGAAGACCGTGTTTAATAAGTGTGCCATCTTGTGTTGTTACAGCGAAGCTAGTATGTTGGTGAGTTTTTGAACCATCGGTAAAAATGAATTTCCAGTTCCTCGATTTAAGTTCTGTCTCAATGCTTTTGAAAAACGAGCGAAACACGTGTGTTGGTGTGTTATCTTTGGGATACTTTGCCAATGTTAATTCGAACGATTCAGGTTTTAGCAGCCATGGTGGATACATCGGCGACGATAAATGGTGTACTTTTTGTGGGATATCGAATTTCTGGATCTGGTTCCATATGCAAGCGATAGCCGGACGAATTTTTTTTTTGCGCTTGGATCGAAGTGCTTTGACTGCATTTTTGGCTGTTATAGAGTTGGAGGAAAACAGCAATTTTGTGCCAAGTTTAAGGGTAATTTCCTCGTACCTTTCATCCAGCGATGGAAGGCCAGTCTCTGCCAGAATGTTCTTGATTGGCGTTGTTGGGAAGGCGAATACTGATCTCCTCGCAGCTTGGTGGTAAGATGGCTTTAAGATGTTGAAAGTTGTTTTTGGACAGTTTCCATAAATACTTAACCCATAATCTATTTTGTTTAAAATTAACATTTTTGTTATATAACAAAAGGTATTTAAATGAATTTTACACTTTTTAGAAGAAAAATATTTTATAATATTGAGCCTCGATGCTAGACTTTTCTTAAGCTCTATACAATGATATTTCCAATTGTATTTGTTGTTAAAGTATAAACCTAGTATGCGGAGATTCTCGACATTTTCTAACTGAATAGAATTAATTGTTAGATTTAAACTAGAACAGTTTCTTTTTCTACAAATGTTTAATGTTTTACACTTTTGTAACGAGAGGTTGGCACCTGAACTAATGGACCACTCATTTATATCATTACGTATGTTAATAAATGTTGTTTTTGTTATTTCATTGTTGTTGTTTTTACACAAAATAAACACATCGTCGGCATAGCAACAATGATCTACAATTTTATATTTTGAAATTATCTTACTAACTTCGTCAAAAGCAATAGAAAAGAGAATCACCGATAAAGGTGACCCCTGGGGGATACCATTCTGCAGAAAAAATGTATTGGAATAAGTGTTGTTAACCTTAACACAAAATTTTCTATTAGAGAGGAAAGCTTTTATAAAGTTAAAC
Organism: Brachypalpus laphriformis; assembly: GCA_945910035.1. NCBI lineage: Eukaryota > Metazoa > Arthropoda > Insecta > Diptera > Syrphidae > Brachypalpus > Brachypalpus laphriformis. Next base: position 101,163,365 of record OX246754.1, read on the forward strand.
ATCTTTGGTCCAATATTCCATTCTTTCAATTTTTTTAGAACTATGTGTATGCCTATCCTATCAAAAGCCTTTTCGAAGTCTAATGAGAGGATGGATACATGGTTTTTGGCTGATATGGCATTAGAAACGTAGTAGTCGATGTGGAGTAGCGCGTCGATGCAGCTGTGGTTTGGTTTGAATGCTACTTGGTTTTGGCTTAAGAATTTGTTGGACTCTGTGTACCAAGAGAGGCGTTTGGCAATCATTTTTTCCAAAATTTTGGATATACAGGGCAATAAAGAGATGGGCCTATACCCATCAATGCTGCAATTATCCTTATTTGGTTTTGGTAACGGAATAACGGTGGCGATTTTCCAACTTTGTGGAATGATACCTTTGTCAAACACGTTATTATAAAGGTTAAGAAGACTAATTTTAGCTGGACCAGGTAGGTTCTTAAACATTGGGTAGGAGAGTCTATCCCTGCCCGGTGTTTTTCCTACCAATTTGCTTAGACATGCTTCTAATTCGACTAATGATATCTGTTGTTCTATAATTTTACAGGTCTTGTTGGTTACCCATTGTATTGGGTTTGAAAGTGTTTGATATTTGATAGCTACAAAGTTGTTGTGCAAGTTGTTGTCCTTTGAGTATTCTGCCCAGGTGCGGGCAAATGAATTACTAATTTCAGCGGGGGAAACAACGGAGCCAGAAGTTGTGTTTATGCTCCTTATTTGCTGACAGATTGGAGACAGACCACTAAGACGCCTAATTTTGTTCCAAATATCGGAAACACTGGAGTTTGGGTTGATGGTCGAAGTAAAAGAGTCAAAGCTTTTGGTTTTACTGATTTTTGCCTGCCTTCTAAAAATTGCGTTAGCTTTTTTATATGCGATTAGGTTAATATCGCTAGGGTTCTTCTTAAATCTCTCCCACATCTTCATTTTATCATCCCTTAAAATGCTGAGTTGACTGTTCCACCAGGGAACTACATGATTGATTGGTTTGGCGAACGATTGAGGAATAGACTCATTTGCAGCAATTCGCAAAGATTTTTGAAAATATGCAGCAGATTTATTGATGTTTCCGTCCGCACCTAAAGGACTGATCACTCTCATAGCACGTTCTTTAAATTTTGCCCAGTCAGCTTAGTCGGTTTTGAGCTTTGGCCCTCGGGTTCCAGACTTGTTAAAACCACCTAAAGTGACGGTAGTCAAAATAGGTAGATGATCACTATTGTGAAGATCGTCAATGATATTCCATTGTGTTCTAGAAAATAGTTCTGAAGAGCAACAAGTTATGTCTACATGTGTAAATGTTTTGTGAGTAGAGAGATGTGTGGGGAACCATCATTAAGTATGACGAGGTTGGATTTAGTAATAAAATCTTCAAAAATACGACCTCTTTGGTTCGTCCGTGGCGAGCCCCAAAGTACGCTCCACGCGTTTACGTCCCCACCGAAAATTAAGGGAGTTCTGACCTGAGCCAAGATATCATATAGGTCGTTGATGTTGATGGTTAGGTCTGGCGGGGCATATAAACCCACGTACGTGATTTTCCTGATTAAATGAAATTCTATTGCTAAAACTAAGATGTTCGATCTTATCGGAACTTGCTTATGTGGAATGTTCTTCTTAACCATTATGCCAATACCTTGTTTGCAAGTAGTGTTGTTCGGGAGATTTTTAAAATATCCAACGTAAGGTTTGGGAATTAAAGGGGAGGAGTTATATGGACAGTGAGTCTCTTGAAGAGAAATAATACAAGGACAATGTTGTTTTATTAACATGCTTAGCTCATCAAAATTATTTGCGAAACCTTTGATGTTCCATTGCAAAGTTCGGAGCTGTGCATTGGGTGTAAAGGTGCCTTTTGCATTATACATAGTATTGTGTTGTAAGGAATGTGGTATTGAATTAGAGGTGTTAGGGTTTCGGCTCTGCAACCCGGGGACTGCATCACCCTGGTTCCGTAAGGAGTCAGGATGGTTCAGTCCCGGGGGTGTAGAGCCGGAATTAGGGTTACTTATTTTATTATTATGTGTCGTCATTATTCTCATTTACGGAGAGATTGACGTAATATTGATTTTTATTTAAGAGGTCTTGGGCGACAATAGAGAGAGGTGAGTGGGTTGGTGCGTTGTGTTCGCTATTACTAATGTTGACTGTTGAGGGTGAATATAAGGTAGTATTTGAGTCATGGATAGAATGAGGTAGGGGTTGGTTCTGGGAGTTGCCGATGTCTGTGAGTTGTTTGGGTTTGCAATTGATATGGACTGATCGATCGGGTAATTGTGGTGGCAGTGAAGAAGGTGCTGGTGTTGGGGAATTTCGAATAATTTTATTATGATTGGTGGGAATATGTGATGTTGTGTTGTTTAACTTACTGATTGGTTGACTATTAGGAGGAATAATTTCACTGTTTTGGGTCGAAGGGGGGGTATTCGATTTTTCAGTATAAGTTACTGTCTTGGATGTATCTGCGAAGGATTTTGTGGACAAGTTAGGTTGGGGTGGGTGTAGTTGACTGTAAATGCGTTTGGCGTCGGCCATAGAACATTTTTTCTGGTTTTTGATTTTTATAACCTCTTTAGCTTGTTCGTATTTGGGGCACGTTTTAGAGGACGACGGATGGGGAAGAGAGCAATTGGCGCACAACGTGCGTGTGCATTCAGATGGTGAATGAGGCGGAAGACTACATGAATCACACCTTGCATTGCCATTGCAACGCCCGGTAGTGTGTCCTAGTAATTGACAATTCCTACACCGCATCGGGTTTGGAATGTATTCACTTACCTTGGCTTTATACCAACCTATTTCAACTGACTTGGGGGTTTGGAACAAGTCAAAAGTCAGCAGTATTAAACCCGTTGGTTTTTTGACCCCATTGTCTGTCCTTGTAAATTTGAACACCTCAGTTACGCCTTGAGGGCTCATTTCTGCTACGATTTCAGTTTCTGGGACATTGATCAAACATGGAGCATACACAATCCCTTTAGTTGAGTTAAGTCGGTCGCGAAGTTTAACCACCACTGGACAAACATTGGCGAGGTTGTTCACCTTGAGGAAAATATCAGCAATTTTTTGCGATTTGGCTAGGATAAGAAGGTTCCCATCGCGTAGCAAAGAGACCTGTTCGTACTCCTTGCTGATACCGTCAATTGCTTTTTTCAATAAAAAGGGGCTGAGAGATGAAATTTGTTTTTCCGCATTTTTAGGAGAAATGAGCAAAAATCTTGGATTTTTTGTATTTGGTCTTACAGGTAAATCTGGAAAATCAAGTAGAGGGATTGGGTTGTTCTTAAATCTTTTATTAGGTTGGAAATCGCTAGGAGCATCAACATCAAGCTCCTTAAAACGATTTCCATTTTTATTTGGCCCGGGGGCCATGCCTCTTATAGAGGAAAAAATTACCGCGCGAAAAAGAAAACAAGCACGTGTGTAATCAAACTAGGGGAAAAAAGAAAAAAAAATGCAATCGGTTTGCGGGAGATAAACCGGTCGAGAGAGCGTGCACTTGGCCGCGAAAAAAAAAACAAGGCTCACAGACAACTGAAGACGATGCGATCGGGTCGGATGCTAGTCGGTGACTGTCGGCCATTTATTTATAAGGGTTTAGAACATATTAGTCTAGTTAGCTAGATTGTATAACTAGCTGCAGAGCATTGCATATCATAGTTGTAGAAAAAAAAGTCTGTTAAGTGAGCTCAAGTTAATTTACATATTTGTATACAGTGCATTTACTGTATATATGATGGATAGATCACGGTTCTTGTACCGTGACTACCTGTGGTAATGCTAGTGCATAAACTAGAATACCAATGAGTTGTACAGCCCAATTATATACAGTGATCTTACTGTATATATGATGGATAGACCACGATTCTTGTACCGTGACTACCTGTGGTAATGCTAGTGCATAAACTAGAATACCAGAGAACTGTACAGCCTTCCAAGCAGACTCACTTGGAAATAAAAATGAAAAGTCTTCGATGGCTGTCCAAAATACAAGTGCCAGTTCAATCTTTATTAAGTAGTATATATACAAAAATTTAGCTTATTCTAGCAATAATAATTCTTAGCTTACTCTACTAACTAAACATTACATACAAACAATAATAAGTGCGAATGTGCAAATTTGCTTATTCTGCAAATACAGTTTTTTTACGTGTGGTGCAAATTTAATAAAGTGCAAATATGGTGCGAGTACAAATGTGAATGAACGAAAGAATGTATAAAAAATAAAAGAATATAAAGGTTTTATAATGCATCTGTATCTGGGTTGAACTCAGTTCAATGCCAAGCAAGTGGTTTCATGTATCCGACTCAATGTCGTGCGACTGGCAATTGGATGCCGGCGCACCATGGATACCGACCGTACTCAACATCCTGCCCCCATTGAACTGTGTTCAATCGTTCTGTTGATAGATGACTGTTGACTCGGCTCTTGAAGTCCTCTTGGTGATGGAATAGGATATTCTGTTCGTCTACGGATAACTCGTCTGGATTTCCAAAGTAAGAACACAATGACTCCGATTGCTAAGAGTAGCCCGGAAGAACTGAGAACGGTATGTTGGATATTATGTCGATGGATTTGATATTCCAGCTGTTGGGAACTGAGCTGCTTATGTATTCCTTGCAACTCCGATTGATGAGTGCTGATGTTTGGATCATTGTATTGAAGTGTGACCGTGTGGTTTACATTTGTGAGGTTTATGTCGCTGCTTAGTCTGGTGTATGAAACCCGCATGCTGGTCGAATAGAAGCGATGTGCCTGAATCGTTATGTGATCGTGCTTGGCAATACAATTTGATTTCAGCTTCAGAGTGCCACTTCCTCCAATTGTGATGAGCGACGAATGATGATTGCATACTATGTTCAACCTTGTTTCTTTGATTATCGCATAGATCCATTGATTTGTCTGAGGAATTTGAGTCCACACGGAAGTGGTTTAAATAGTTTTTAATTTACATGCCGATAATGATGATATGTTGTTTAGGAAGTTCAGTTCGCACATGCTGATATTGGCTTCAGGTCGGTAAATTGGACGAGATTGGGTACATAAATGATCTGTCTCTTCTATGTGATTGTAGTTCGATAGTTCATCTTCTGACATTGGGTAATATTGATCGTGATGAGCACTCACAGCCATTAACGTTTATGAAGGTTCTATGACTATGAGTGCATTGTTGAGAACTGCCGGAATTGGAATCAACTTAAATATCGCAAATTCATCTAGGCCAATCAATGGTAACTCAACCTTGAATATCACATAATTTGTCGTGATCCGTCCTTCTGTTCACATTACTTTGTAATGTTGCAGCATGTTTTCTGGTTCCACTGGAAGACGAAGTTGTAGTGGTGGATGGTTCTTAATTTTACTGAGTTCTTGCTTCAGCTGTTGCGGTGAAATTAATAAATGATGTATTTTTCCATGATGAGAGTCTGATAACACGTCAAATATAGAAGCTTGAGAGCGCTGGCAACTATTAATGTAGTGTAGATCGACCAGGAAGAAAACAATTGCTGAACCTTAATCTGATGCAGTTCGTCAGTGAAATTATTTATTCGACTAGTTATTTGTTGTAACTGTATTACGAGAAACTTGTGCCTACTGAGAGACTCTTCTTCGGTATGTTTCATTATGTTCACAGTGGCGTCTAATAACGACGTGTGGTTCCTTAATAACGTTTTTAAGTGCTCTTCATTTGAATATATCTCCTCAATATTTTTATCCATTTCTTCAGCATATCGAGAATCAAGAACTCCAAACAGTGAGTTCGCGATATTGCCAACGATATCAAGAACTCCTCTTCTGACCTTCCTCGAAATAAAATTTCCTCGGTAAGTTCCTGGTTGATAAATTGAAATTGTTGAACAACTTGGGTGCATAGACTTTTTGATGTAATTTGCTGGCAAAGGTGATCTAATATCATTGTACTATTTTCTAGAGCCTCAAATTCTTTTCTGTATGGCTCAAGATTGTAGTAAACCACTAGATTCCATGTGTTATGTATCAATTTAATGGTTCCTTGACCTTCAAAATGTATTCCCGGTTGTGATTCGAATTTGTTGACTTCTACTTCATTAGCTGTACTCATTGGTATGCATACATATGCCAAAAATAATGTTACTAAGGCGTTACCAAATGAAAACGTCTTCTTTCGTTTGTTTGGAGAGGGACTATACGGTGATCCTTTATCCCTTGATTTGTTATTTGCTGATGCATTCGGTGTTTGGTCTTCGTCATTGATGTGTCGTTTGCTACTGTTTCCTACCGCTGATTCGACTGGAGATAACTGTTGCATTGGCAGTGGCGCTAGTCGGTGTATAGCACGACGAAATTCACCAGATGCCGTGTGTACGTCGGCTACTCTGACTAAGCCATCGGGTCCCGTAACGGTGTTAATTATTCGTCCTAATGGCCATTTAAGACTCGGTTGATTGTCCTCCTTGATTATAACCATCAAACCTGGTTCTACATTCTGGTATTTCTCCTTCCACTTGTACCTGTGTTGTAGTTGACTTAGATATTCGCTAGACCAACGCCGCCAGAATTCATTTTTGACAGAAGACACAAGTTAGCTTGGGTCCTGCATGGTTGTTTTCTTCATGGATGCCGAGCAGCAGTAGTCTTGTGAAGAGGTGAGTGTAAGGCATCAACACTGGATGTTTGGCATCGTATGACAACATTGAGGACTCCAACCGTTCACCAACTCGGACGATCCCGTCGTTATCAAGGAACGGGGTGAGACTTGAAAGTGAACTCTTATTTGAAACTTCACTATATTGATTTAGATGATGTATGTCATCTTGAAACTCAGACTTCTGTATCAGTTTGATAAAAATTTTTGCAGCTTGATCAAGTTCCTTACTGTTTAAAATGTTGTATGTGCCTTTGCGATACTATCTCTCTCCTTAATGATGTTCCTAAATCTTAGCATATAAGCTATAATTCGCTGTGCTCTTTTGAACGAGTTTCTATGGTTGAGAGAGCCCAGAATATCATAGTTCGTTGTCTGACGAGTCGCTGGCAGTGCAATGTTGTCTTGACGGATATCTGGTTTCTTCGCAAATTTGGGTGGCCAGATTAATTCTGCTCCATGCAAAAATCTGGGCCCATAAAGCCATAGGGTATGATTTTGAAGTAACTCCGGTGGTATTCCGCGTGAAAAAATGTCAGCAGGGTTTTCCTTTGAGTTCACGTGTCGCCATTGCTGTGGAACGGTGTGTTCTTATATTGCGGATACTCGATTAGCAATGAACGTCGGCAATGTGGATGATGATTGTTTGAAAATAATTCACTATATTCAAATTTAACTAATTGTTTTCCTTTTGCTTAATTTTGTTAATTTCAAATTTTGTACAATATTAATATTGTTAACGTAAACTTTTTTGAGTCAATGCATTTATTCATTTTTTGTACCAAATCATATTTGACCCACTGTACTTGCTTGCATCGAACCACTTTCCTGCCGTTGCATCCTACCAACAACTGCACTCAATGCAATATCACGCGATGCACACGCAGACGCAGTCGCATTGCGTAGGTGTAAATTTGCGATAGTGTGTGTGACTGCAGATGCAATCCACCAAGAGTAATTCTCGTTCACTTGGATTTTGGTCGCAGCACGCAGTGGTTGGGTAATCGATAACAAATAAATTTCATTGTTAAACATTCAATGTGTATCTTTTTCCTCGTTGCTCTATCTTCGAAACTTTTCTAATATACAACATAAAATTTGGTCCTTCTTTAGCCGAATTTAAATTTAATGAAATACAGACAACCGTGTTCTCGAAAAATAATTACAATTGAAAATTCTACCTGTGAATAAAACTAGTGAATCAAAGACAAATAATTAGTTGCACGTGTATTCTCTTAGTCTTATACTAAACCCTTTATAAAATTGTAAGGGAAAAACGATAAACTCGAACATTTTACACAGAATTTTCCTGTTAATTATTGTTATTATTTAATTCCATCGGTTTTTGTTAATAATGAACGGATTGAAATTAAAACGCGGAAATTCGAAAGGCCGCTTGACTTGCGCAGCAGCTTTCGCGGAGACAATTGAATCGTCCACAACTCTAGAAATGCTAGAGATTCGTCTGAGCAAATTAGAGGAAACATGGTCAGAGTTTTCGTCTTTGCACTATGACCTTTTACAGCAAGTGCCGGAAACTGAATCCAATGATCTTGAAGCAGAGTTCGGTGAATACGAGACTAAATACTTCATGGCTCATTCCAAACTCGTTAAAGCCACTCGTGAACGGAAAAGCGTGATACAAAACGATGTAGATGTTTCGGTTGTTGAACAGTTAGCTAGCCAACAGTCTACATTCCTAGAGAAACTGAAGTCTTCAACAAAAACTGCGTCATCTATTAATCTACCAAAAATTGTAATACCATCGTTTTCGGGTAATTATAAAGATTGGCCGTCGTTTCGTGATCTTTATTTGGGCTCGGTAGATAGTCATAGTGATCTTTCTACCATACAGAAGTTTCACTACCTAAAATCATTCCTTAGAGATGATGCGGCTAGCCTTATTAAACACATGACCATTTCCGAGACTAATTATGTCGAAGCTTGGGATCGGTTAGAAAAGCGTTATGATCGGGTGTATTTAATCGTGCGTTCATTCGTTGAAAACTTTTTATCGCTTCCTGCAATAAGCGTCAGTAATGCCCAAATACTACGCAAAATCACTGACGGTGCAGATGAAGTCGTGCGCGGACTTAAAGCCCTTGATCAAAATGGTCGCGATCCTTGGTTAATCTTTATGCTGTTGAATAAACTTGATCATAACACAAAGCAAGCATGGGCAGAAGACGTTGGGTCTCGGGATGATTGCAAAATAAATGAACTTTTAGACTTCTTGCAATCACGTTGCGATGCTTTAGAATCGTGTCGATCGGTTAATCGGTCTGCTACATCGCGTTTAAAACCATCAGTGACAATTCGATCCCATGTAGCAGAAGAATCTATTTCAAAACCACAGTGCCCCAAATGTAAAAATGAGCATTTAGTAGCCCAGTGTCCCAAATTCGTGGCTTTAGACATTGAATCGCGTCGGAATTTCGTGAAAGCAAATTCGCTTTGCTTCAACTGTCTTCGTTTAGGGCATTCGTCGAACAAATGACGATCTACATTTCGTTGTCGCGTTTGTAAATCCCGCCATCATTCATTAGTCAATCCGGAAGATTCACACCATACTTTATCACCGTCGTCTTCACACACAAGGCCATTGTCCAATCCTAACTCTTCCTTAGGTTCGCACCAACTTCAAACTTTTTCTTCTTTGAACGATGCTTGTCCACTAGTAAATAACCACTCGGTTGAACCTAATCGTCGAAAACAAACCATACTCCCTACTGTGTTAGCAAAAGTTCAAGATATCCAGGGGAATTTCATTAACTGTCGTGTCTTGCTAGATTCCGGATCCCAATCATCATTCGTCGTCGAATCATTCGCCCAAAGACTAGGGTATTCTCGTACTCATGCTCGGATTCCAATTCTCGGTTTATCGTCTACGGAAGCAGGCTATACGAAAGGGTGTATTTCCTTAGAACTTTGCTCACGGCTCAACTCAACTCGTTTGTTTGTGGATGTGTTTATCTTGAGTAAACTAACCTCAAATCTTCCATCCCAATCATTAGATGTTTCTTTGTGGCCACATATCAAAAGTCTAGATCTTGCAGACCCAAGTTTTAATCTGGCTTCGCCTGTTGATGTACTACTTGGTGCTGATAAACTTTGGTGCATTTTGAAGGGAGAACAAGTTCATGGTCCTGAAGGTATTCCAATCGCTCAAAACACTTCCTTTGGTTGGGTTGTCACAGGAGAGGTTTTCGATAATACCGCGACTGATACTTTTACTCTGTCTTCTCTTCACTCTACTATCGACGTTGATGTGTTGTTGCAAAGGTTTTGGGAGCTGGAGGAAGTGACTCCTATTAAAGATGAATGTTTTTTCAACGACCAAGCTGAGCATCATTTTCAAGAAACGTTTAATCGCGCATCAGATGGGAAATACGTTGTACAGCTTCCTTTTAAAACACCGCACCCATCTTTTGGTTTTACGCTACAATCGGCAATTTCTCGCTTATATTCCATGGAACGTCGTTTTCGAACTAATCCTGAGTTACATCGGTTGTATTCGGACTTTATGCAGGAATATATTCAACTTGGTCACATGAGACAGATTCCCCCCGATGAAATCGAAACACTCCCGGGTAAACACTTTTACCTCCCACATCACGCAGTCTTAAAACCAGACAGCTCATCAACTAAACTGCGTGTCGTTTTTGATGGTTCAGTGAAAGATTCGTGTGGACAGTCGTTGAATAGCGCTTTGTTAGTAGGTCCTCCAATTCAAAGGGATTTGATCGGTGTGTGCTTGCGCTTTCGCGAACATCAATATGTTTTCACCGCTGATGTGGTAAAAATGTTTCGGCAAATTTGGGTTGACGAGTTGTATACTGACTTCCAGCGTATTGTTTGGCGTAAGAATCCTGCTGAAGAACTACAACATTTTCAATTATGTACCGTCACCTACGGCACCGCGTCCGCACCGTTCTTGGCAGTTCGCGTATTAAAGCAGCTAGCTCTTGACTACAAATCAGAATACCCAAATGCTTCTCGGGTCCTTTTGAATGACGTCTATGTTGATGACGTTATGACGGGATCAAACTCAATTCAATCGCTAATTGTTTGAATTGGAATGTTTGAAAATAATTTGTTTGTTTCCTTTTGCTTAATTTTGTTAATTTAAAATTTTGTACAATATTAATATTGTTAACGTAAACTTTTTTGAGTCAATGCATTTATTAATTTTTTGTACCAAATCATATTTGACCCACTGTACTTACTTGCATCGAACCACTTTCCTGCCGTTGCATCCTACCAACAACTGCACTCAATGCAATATCATGCGATGCACACGCAGACGCAGACGCAGTTGCATTGCGTAGGTGTTTTTTTTTTTTTTTTTTTTTTTTTGGATTGCGCCAGGGATGTGTAATCTTCATAGATACTAATAGCCCGAGTGCTACTAGCATGCACGATTCGCAAACCTGAGTAATCGATTTCAGGAATACGTCTACGTACTAAACACACACCCTACACACTTCAACCACTCTCCCCGCGGGACTGCCGTTAGGTATTACTTCGCGGGGCTGGTTAGCAATTTATGCTATGCTTCTTGTGTCAGCTTCTTCCGCTGCTTCAGCTGCTCTTCTTAGCTCTTCTATTCTCCGCAGCTCTTTTTGTAGAGTTGTTACGAAGGAACATATTGCCATCCAATTCTCTTCCGACTGTAACATATGGTCGAGGAGTAGTGACGGACTTGGCAGAGTAATTCTCCATGCCGTGAAACGTGTGCAGTAAAACACTGCGTGCTCCGTATCTTCATCTTCACCTGGGCATTCCGGGCAGGATGGTGAGTTGTCATGTCCAAAACGGTGTAGATATTTGCGGTAGCCACCGTGGCCAGACAGGAACTGCGTTAGATGATAGTTGCAGTCTCCATGCTTTCGACTTATCCAGTCTTGGATTGTCGGTATAAGTTTATACGTCCATCTGCCTTTTGTTGTATTAGCCCAACGAGCTTGCCACATAGCTGCTGACGCTGCCCTTTCTTCGATTTTTATCACCTTGATACCAGTGGCGTCGTGATGACTCAATGCTCTTCTGTTATATATCCTCAGCATTTCATCTGCGAGAATATCGATGGGGATCATTCCAGCTATGACAAATGCAGCTTCGTCAGAGATGGTTCGAAAGCCGCTGATTGTCCGTAGCGCACAGAGTCTGTATGATGACGATAGTCTCCTTTTGATCTCCTTCGTCCTCAGTGCCTCCGCCCAGACTGGGGCGGCATACAACAGAACTGAGGTGATAACTCTAGAGAGTAGAATCCTTCTAGCGTATCCAGGTCCACCGATGTTAGGCATGATACGCGAGAGAGCTCCCTGCATATGCGATGCTTTTTTGGCAACAAAATCAACATGCGTTTTAAACCGTAGCTTGTTGTCCAGCATTACTCCAAGGTATTTAACCGCCTCCTTCGACCTGATGGTTTGGTTACCAACCTGAAAGTTGGCAAATTCGACGGTTTTCCGGCTGGTTATAAGAACAGCTTCTGTCTTATGGTCAGCTAGTTCTAGTCCGGCGGATATTAGCCAATCTTTTATCCGGGCAATTGCTTCATTTGTAGCTGATTCTACTGCATGGATCTGTTTAGCTACTGTCACGACTGCAATGTCGTCGGCGAATCCAATTATCGTTACTCCGCCAGGTAGAGTTAATCGTAGGACTCCGTCGTACATGATGTTCCACAATAGTGGCCCTAAAACCGATCCCTGTGGAACTCCCGCAGTTACGTCGTAGTATTTTACCCCATCATCGGTGTTGTACCTCAGCTTCCTGTTGTTGAAGTAGTTCGTCACTATTCGTAGCAGGTAATATGGCGTATCCATCCTGGCAAGTGACCTTCTAATAAACGACCAGTCCGCAGAGTTAAATGCGTTTTTAACGTCCAGCGTTGCTACTGCACAATACTCCTTTGTGCCATAGAGCCATCTTTCGCCTTCGATGGCACCTTTGGCGATATCAACTACCGCTCTTATGGCATCAACAGTAGATCGTTCTCTTCTGAAACCAAATTGGTGATCTGAGAGGGCTCCTTTCTCTTCTGCTACTGCGAGTAATCTATTATAGATTATCTTCTCGAGGATCTTTCCCATGGTGTCCAATAGGCATATTGGACGATAGGATGATGGTTCCCCTGGAGGCTTCTTTCCTTTTGGCAGTAGGACCAAATTTGCGTAGGTGTAAATTTGCGATAGTGTGTGTGTAACTGCAGATGCAATCCACCAAGAGTAATTCTCGTTCACTTGGATTTTGGTCGCAGCACGCAGTGGTTGGGTAATCGATAACAAATAAATTTCATTGTTAAACATTCAATGTGTATCTTTTTCCTCGTTGTTCTATCTTCTAAACTTTTCTAATATACAACAATGATGATGTGTTAATCCAACTAAGGACTATCTCTGAGTCGCTCCATAAATAAATTTTATCTCGTTGAATCTCCAAGTCTGTTTGTAAACGACAAATAAGTTCTGTCGCCAGCTTAGCTGCACACAATTCTAGCCGTGGAATAGTGCTTTGATGTGATATCTTGCTATTCTTCGAAGGAGATATCCTGGATTTAGCGCAAAGTAGTCGTACTGTAACTATATTATTCTTGTCCTGCGACCGAACCTAAGTTACCGCTCCATAGGCCTTTTCGGATGCATCCGCGAATACGTGATATTGAACATCCGTGGGAATTCTGTGAGAAAAAATGTGCCTGGGGATTTTAATATTGTGCAGTGTTTTTAATCCTTCTCGGAATTTAATCCACTTTGTTTGCATCTCTTGAGGAAGTGCTGCATCCCAGTCGTATTTGAGTTCCAAAAGTTGTTGTAGGAATATCTTCGCTGTTACAACGATTGGAGCCATACGTCTGAGAGGATCAAAAAGATGAGCAATATCTGAGTATGCAGTTCATTTTGTTACTCGCTCTTTTCCGATCCATGATGTTTTGATGCAGAATTCATCAGATTTTGGTTGCCAAACCAGTCCCACGGTTTTGACATGTTCTTCGATGTTGGTATTGAAATCCAACTCGGTTTCTCGATCGATGATTGGTATGGTCTGGATGAGCGATTGATGATTAGCACACCATTTCCGAAGCTTAAATCCAGCGCTTTGTAACAAGCCTTGTAATTCTTTTTGAGTTGCGAGAGCTGTACTTAGGCTGTCGGATACAGTCATCACATCGTCAACGTAAAAGTTCCTTCGGATTGCTTTCGAGGCTAATGGAAATCGATCCTGATGATCTTCTGCTAGTCTCTGCAGACATTTTATAGCGAGATATGGCGCAGAAGTAGTTCCGTATGTAACGGTGTTGAGCTTAAAACACTTAAGTGCGTCATTGGAACTGCTTCTCCACCATATGAGTTGGTACTTTGTGTCTTCCTCATGCATCAGTATTTGTCGATACATTTTTTCAATATCAGCGGTGAATACATATCTCGACATGCGGAATCTTATAAGAACTGAAAATACATCGTCTTGGATAGTAGGTCCTGTTGATAAGACGTCGTTTAATGAAACATTAGAAGACGTTTTTGCTGAACCGTCAGAGACCACCCTGAGCTTTGTTGTGCTGCTATCTGCCTTTGTTACACAGTGATGTAGCAAGAAGTAGTAGGGCTTGTCTAGTTGCTGATAATTTACTTCTTCCATGTGCCCGAGCTGTTGGTATTCTTGCATGAATTCAATGTATTTCGTTTTAGATCTATTGATTTAGCAAGTCTCCGTTCAAGTGATAGAAATCTTTGGAAAGCTACATCTTTTGATTCTCCCAAAATGGTAGGTTCTTCCTTGAATGGGAGTTTTACCTCAAATCGTCCTTCACCGTTTCTTGAAATTGTCTGGTTGAAATGAAGATCACATTGTCTTTCGGATGCTGTAAGAAGCTTGTCATTGGATGGTGATTCCTCCAATTGCCAGAATCTCTCTATTTGATGATTAAGTGCTTCGTCTGCACTACATATTCCACATACTGAAGTCAATTGGTGACTGCCTTCCAATTTACCACCAACTGTCCATCCAAAGACTGTATTTTGTAGTGTGGGCATAGATTTTCCTAGTTTTATTTGCCCCACCGAGAGAAGAGAATAGTACAGCTCGGCTCCAATAAGAACATCGATTGGGCCCGGATTGCCAAAAGTTGGATCAGCAAGTTGAATGTTGCCTGGAATCGGCTAGAAGCTGGTGTCAAACGTTCTGGTAGGTTGGTCTGACGTTATTTTTGACAATACATGGGCTTCCATCCTTATGGAAAATGCATTAAGACGAGATCCTTACTGAATGCTCACTCTCTTCTTCGCCTGCTGAGTCTCCCGACCAATCCCTTGGATGTGCATGATCTTAGAGGTTGGTATTACTCCATGCTTCCTTATGATTCTCTCGGTAATGAAGTTCAGTTGAGACCCTGAATCCAGTATAGCTTTGCACTCAATAGTTTTATGACAATGATTTGTCAATTTAATTATAGCCGTTGATAGGAAAACATACCCTTTATTTTCATTTCATTTTATTTATTTATAAAGAATCTTTTACATTGGACTTATAAGTTAAAGTCTATAATAGTAAAAGTTAATAAATTTTAGACTAAGTATTTCATAACTTCATATTTTTGGTTTTGCTTTCGTAAATTAAAATAAACTACACATGTTAACACTGGAGATATATGGTAAGTATTCAAAATAGAGAAAAAAGAAAAAAAAAAAAATTAAAAAGAAAAAGATAAACTCTCTAATTACAAAATTCTTCTAGGCACTTTCGGTCAGATATTTAAATAAAACTTTATCAAATGACTTGGTTCCACGTAGCATTCTAATGTCCATGGGTAGAGCGTTCCATTTTCTGACAACATAAACAAGATATTGATTCTCGGAGTTTCTGCACGTAAACCTAGGTTGAATAAAAACTAAAGAACGAGAGGAAGTTGGGAACTGAAGTTTTTCATACAGATACTGGGGCTCTTTGCAAGTTAATATATTATTAAGTGTTTTAAGGGCGCAAAATTTGAAATAGGTATGCAGGTCACAACCCAGAATCCTGTTAGTGTATCCAGTGACATGATCAAATCGTTTAAGATTGTACACATATCGTGTAACGTTGTTAAAAGCCACTGTAAGATTCCGTCGTGTTGCTGATTTATGACAACAAAAAATTTGACATCCGTAGGTGACGATTGGTAAAACCAAGGTTTTTGCTAGGCTAAGTCTTATATGCTGAGGTATGAAGTGCTTTGTCAATGAGAGGGCACGTAAACATCCGTATATTTTGCCAATAACTATTTGAATATGTTGATCCCATGTGAGTAACGAATTGAACCAAATACCTAGATTTTTCGCAGTTTCGACATATTCCAAAATATTGTTACCTAGATATAGAGCTGGGAAATAGCTACTGTCAAGCTTGTTCTTGTAAACTACTAAGCATTGCGACTTCGTTGGGTTTAGTTTCAGGTGATTTCTTGCGGACCAATGTGAGATTTGCTTAAGGTCGTTATTAAGTTTGTCTACTCCATCTTCTAACATACCCAGTTTGCAGCTCAACCGAATCTGCACATCATCAGCATATAAATGCATTGATGAGTGTTGGACTGCTTGCGGGAGATCATTAATAAACATGACAAACAGCAATGGCCCGAGAATTGATGCCTGTGGTACACCTGACATTAGCTGTAAATACCCGGAGGTGTTTTCCCCAACTGATACGGCTTGACTTCTATCACTTAAATAGGAAAGAATCAAGTTAGCAGCAGAGTTACTAAAACGAAAATTTCTCTTCAACTTGAAGAGAAGTTTTCCGTGATTGACAGTGTCAAATGCCTTTGAGAAGTCTAGGAGCCCAAGGAAAGATATTAAGTCGTGATCCATCGCACTCCTCAGATCATCTGTTACTTTCAAAATAGCAGAGACACAACTATGGTTTTCCCTGAAACCTGACTGTTGGACATTCAGAAGCTTATTAGTTTTAACAAAAACGGTCATCTGCTTATGAAGAAGTTTCTCGAAGACTTTGGATAAAAACGGGAGAATAGAAATAGGTCGAAACTCAGGCGGTGACAAACGGGTAGCCGGCTTTTTTACAATCGGTATAACCTTAGCAACCTTCCATGAGGGAGGAAATGAACATGTTGTGATTATTGAGTTAAAAATGTGTGTTAGTGTAGGAAGAATGTGAGGCAAAATTATTTTAATAAAGTGTGGATGTATATCATCAAAGCTCACAGCCTTGGACTTTATTTGAAGAAGGGCGCTCAAAACATCGTTTTCATCTACTCTGGTGAATTGGAAGCAATGGCTACTTTCAGGATTAGTAAAAGAATCAACGATACTGGATTCGCCAACATCAGGCAAAGTACTTTGAACTTTAGCGAATTCAGAATTTAGGATGTCAGGGTTTGTATTTTCAGGCATTATCACCTTTTGTCGACCAACACCAAGTTCTCGGATATTTTTCCACAAAGTTTTCGTCGGCAGAATTTTACTAAGTCACTTTGAATACACCCGCTTCGAAGCTTCCTTTATTTTTAAAGAAACACTATTTCTTAAAGCCCGGAAAATTTCATGAAACTCAGGGAGTTTAAAACGTTTCCACCGTTTGTAAGCCAGGTTTCGTTGTTTTATGGCTTCTCGTATTTCAGGTGTAAACCATGTGACAGAATTTGTTCGCAGATATTTTGTTTTTATCGGAACGTGTGAGCTACAGAGATGACGTATGGCATTTTGCATGAAATCAATTTGATCACCAGCAGAAGTCATAAAATAGACTTCTTGCCAATTTACCTGAAGAACGTCCTCTTCCAGCTGATTTAAGTTAATATTCCTAAAATCCCTATACACCGAGGGTGTTGATTGCGGTAGAGAGTATTTAAAAGTTGCGAAGATCAAATCGTGCTTTGAGAATGCAGACGCTGACAGCTGAGTGTATAGAAAGGTGTTTTCAGGGTTACTTGTAAGAAAAAGGTCCAACAGGGTTGATGAAGTACTTGTGAAATGCGTTGGATTGGAAGTGTTGATGGACCCTAGGCCCAGAGTACCGATTCTGTTTGTAAATGTTTGCGAAGTATTCTCAAACAGGTCACAATTAAAGTCTCCGCACAGGATGATGTCGGTGTAAAGGGATGACAAGTCTTCTAAGACTGTGTAGAGTTCGGATAGATCCACACTTTTATTATAGCGGTAAGCCACTCCTAACAAAAATTTGCCTGGCCCATCATTGATTATCTCAACAAAGTAGTGATCAATTAAAGAGGTAGCTTCTGATTTAGCAACAAACTTTACCTTTATACAGTCGCGGATGTACTATGCCACTCCACCGCCGCCACGGCTTTTCCTATCAGCTCGATATAACTTGTAGCAACTGATATCATACATAATATTGAGAATGTTGGGTTGAAACCAAGTTTCGGATACGCACACTATGTCAACTTTTGACCCTACAAATACATCACGAAATTCGTCAACTTTTGGGTAGAGGCTTTGTGCATTAATATGACATACCTGCAACCCTCTACACTGCTTGCAAAGAACCTCAAGCATAACACGCAAATTATTGTTTATGCTGTTAGCTAGTCATTTTCAAAGAAGAACAAATCTTTCACCCTAGGACATGAGAAAATCACTACGCAAAAAAGAAATAAAGAAGCAGATATTTGACTAAAGTACTTAAAAGAGTTCAACATAAAGTAAAAGAAAACAAAGAAAAGAGAGTTTACAAGCACATGAAAAATATAACTAAAAGAATATTTTTTACGATACTCCAGCATGATCATCTCCATCGGCATCGGTAATTGAGTTTAAGCCTTCCAGTGAACTAATTAAAAGTGTTTTGTCTCCTGCAGCAATTCGAATGTAGACTCTCCCGCCTCTGGTAAAAACACTCGAAAGCTTCTTTCGTCACAAGAGCTTTCCGAAGAATGTGGCTGTTGAATGACGTTAAGCTTTCATTGACGTGAATGCGGCTGTCGGAATTCATTCCAACGTCACGAAGGCAAAGAAAGCTCGTTTTATTTATTTTCCACCGCTGATGAATAGATCTAAGCAAAGTGTTTTCCTCTCCAGCTGTATTGAGCTTCACAATGATGGCTGTGTCGGAAGATATTTGTTTATCTTTCGCACGGAAAATATTTTGTGGGACAGGTGCTGGACTGCAGGCAACGGATTGGCATAGTTTTGCGAATAAATCGATAAGGTTTTCATTCTCCACCTTAGGTATTCCATGAATGATAGCATCCGCAGACATTTTTTCCCGCTCGAGTTCATCTATGCGTTGGGCCAGTAAGATTGTGTCGGGTTCAGTGGAAGCAGTCGGGGCTACGGGGGTCGCTTCAAGCTGTTGGACTCGTAATGACAGATCGGCGACTACTTTGTTGACTACTGCAAACCGCTGCTTAAAATCTTCCTCAATCTTATCCAGTTTTAAAGACAGCTTAATGTTTTCATCCACAATAAGTCTTTTCAATTCCTCGATTTGTTTTGTCAATCTCGACTCAGTGCAATTTTTGGTTTTCTTATCATCTACTGTGAGAATCGGTTTTTGTGCGGGTGAATTATGCTGTTGATTCTTCACAGCAGTTGCGCGGGTCTCGGGTCGCAATAGTTGTTGTTGCTGAGAGGCGGACATGGTTGACAGTTGACAAAGAAAGTGGAAACCGAGAAATTAAAATCGCGGAAAATGAACTGATTGCGCAATATTGGGTGAGGAACAAAAAGCAGGCGCATAATTTTAGTGTTAATGAACCGATAGAAAAGGCACTTTTATTTGAATAAACAATTGTACTTCAATAAAACTCAAACTAAATTGCGCTTTGCAAACTCGTGTTAGCTTGTCATAGTTTGACGTTTCGGGCCATTAAGCAGTAGATTAAATAATTCGTAAAGTGAGCTGACGACCTTCAGTTCTGATAGTGCATCCACTATCGCTGATGTATTGACATCAGACTTCGACCTTTACCTTCACAGTTTCCTTGAGTTGTTAAAGATGTTAACTGATCCCTTGTTGAAATGTCAGTTGCAGATGAGGAAATACTGGAAGTGAGTGTGTTACTTGATGATGGTCTTATGAGCTGCTCTAAGTGCAAGAGCGTGTTGTGCTTCTTGTTGCATTTTCTACAACCTCCACCTGAACATTTAGAAGAGGAGTGTCCATCTTTAAGACAATTTATGCAACTACTTGTGGTCTTTATCAAATTTAGTCGTTCATTGGGACTTAATAGTAAAAATTTCTGGCAGTTGAATATCTGATGGTGACCTTTGCAAGATATGCATGATAACCTTCCTGACGTGGTCACTGTCAATGCCTTTGACAATGCTTGACGTCTGCGTGAATCTTCTGAATTCTTGTAATGCCTCGCTCCTAATGCCTCCAATGATTGAAAGCGAAGTTCGAGAAATGACATAAAGTCGTGTAGTGTGGCTAACGATTTTGGTTCCTTTAATGACTGTTCCCACAGTGTATGTATTGTATTGTATTGTATTGTATTTTTTTATTAATATGTGTAATAGGAGTGGATCCTAATTTTTTGTATCCACATCAAGATTTTGTAAGCTGAGAATACAATCTTTTGTGTTATCATGCAATCCCCTTATCATCACTGAACTTTCAGTGTGAATCACTGGCTGTAACATTAATTTATCCAGTGTTGCTGTTACCAGAAGTCGTGTGTTTTCATAACGATCTGTTATGATCTTCCACGCAGCGCTGTAATTGACATCAGACGCTGTAAAATGGCGAATGAGCTTCTCAGCTTCGCCTGTCAGTGTTGACTTTCTCTAGCTCATCCGCTAGAATTTTTTGTCAAGCGACAATGACAGAGATGTCTGTCTCATCCATTTTTGGTCGACGATGTCCGATATTTGCTTATATCTTCTGATGTAAAGTGTATGAGGATTACGTTGCGATCAGTATTTTAGCCCTGTCGACGCTATACAAATATGTACGAATAAACTGTGGAAGTTGCCAGTGTATAGCCCTGGTAGACGCTTTTAATAATGTTATCTCTTGATGTTTCTAGGTGCCCCTTACCACTGGTGGGGGAAGCAACTGAAACGGTAGAGACCGTAAATCCAAATTCGGGATCACCAAAATGTCCCGAATCACGTCGGGGTCACCAAAAATGTATACAGTGCCTTTACTGTATATATGATGGATAGATCACGGTTCTTGTACCGTGACTACCTGTGGTAATGCTAGTGCATAAACTAGAATGCCAATGAGTTGTACAGCCCAATTGTATACAGTGATCTTACTGTATATATGACGCATAGACCACGATTCTTGTACCGTGACTACCTGTGGTAATGCTAGTGCATAAACTAGAATACCAGAGAACTGTACAGCCTTCCAAGCAGACTCACTTGGAAATAAAAATGAAAAGTCTTCGATGGCTGTCCAATATACAAGTGCCAGTTCAATCTTTATTAAGCAGTATTTATACAAAAATTTAGCCTTATTCTAGCAATAATAATTCTTAGCTTACTCTACTAACTAAACATTACATACAAACAATAATAAGTGCGAATGTGCAAATTTGCTTATTCTGCAAATACAGTTTTTTTACGTGTGGTGCAAATTTAATATAGTGCAAATATGGTGCGAGTACAAATGTGAATGAACGGAAGCATGTATAAAAAATAAAAGAATATAAAGGTGTTATGTTGCATCCGTATTTGGGTTGAACTCAGTTCAATGCCAAGCAAGTGGTTTCATGTATCCGACTCAATGTCGTGCGACTGGCAATTGGATGCCGGCGCACCATGGATACTGACCGTACTCAACAATATTCAAGACAAAATTAAAAAATAGATAGAAAATTCAAAATTCAGCATTTAAATAATTAAAGTATAAGAATATGAGAAAAAGAATACAAAGTTATATTTCAGCAAGAACAAATTGTTTTAAACGCTTTTTACGGGTTTTGAAATTTATAATATTGTAATATTCTTGCTGAGGTTCGTTTAAATAAAACTGTTCTCTGAGTATCCAACTTTACTTCAACACAATATTCAATCACTTTATTCTTTATTTATTTCAAATTAAACTGTCGCCACAGATTTACTTTCACAATGTCGCTTGTTTTCATCACTGGTCGAATAGCTCTTGTAATCGCTGCATTCACCCGACGATGGTTGTGGCATGGGTATTTATACAAAATTAGAAGGGATTCTAGAACATGCTAGGTGTTTCTCGGGGTGAATTGATGATCCTGGAATAATTGGGATATTGTGTGGAACAATTGTGGAGCATTAGCGCCCGCGCAGGGACGGGTTAAGAATATCACTGCAGCGCCCTCCAACAACTAGCGCTTGTCATAAAAGGCGACTAAGGGGACAAATCAGATCTAGGCCATATAACACCCAAGTGAGCCTAGCGACACATATACTACCTTAAAAACCCTCCCACAAGTGTGCATGCGAGTCCGTGGGTTGACACGACTGGAGATCACCGGTGTCATAGAAGAAAGATCAAACAATACTAAAACAGGAGCATGCATGTGTCAAACAACAAACACCATCGCAATATGGTAATATTGCAAAACTGTATCATTATGGTAATACTCGCAAAAAGGAAAGGCATTACCCCGCCAGGCACTACCACTGCTGTACGTGGTACTGATCCTGGACCGAGCAGAAATGTTCGGGTCAGAGCTATACGGACTCCCGGGGCTAGCAAAATAATGAAAGAGTTTGGACGCAATTTGAGGGTCGTGAGTTGGAACATTGGAAGCATGACCGGTCGAAGTTACGAGCTGGAAGAGATGATGAATAGAAGGCGGGTGGACATCCTTTGTGTCCAAGAGACGAAATGGAAAAACACCGGGAATCGGGCGCGTTTCTTGGACGTTAGAACAAAAGATTACAGGATGTTCTACTACGGACGGAAACGGCTAAGAACGGAATCGGTATCATCCTTGCGGCAGAGCTACTTGGAAACGTCTTGAGCATTTCGAAGTCCAGCCACCGTTTAATGTCTCTCAAACTAGTAATACAAGGAGAGGTGTGGAATATTGTCAGCGCATATGCTCCCCAAAATGGGTGCAATCAGTGAGATAAAGATGCATTTTGCGTAGATTTCCACAATCTCCTTAAGAACATCCCAATGGAAGAGTTTCTGTTTGTTGGAGGAGATTTGAATGGACATGTCGGTAAATCAAACGAAGACTATGAAGACTGCCATGAAGGACTAGGATATGGCACCAGGAACCTTCCTGGTGAAGACATCCTAAGCATGTGCAAATCACACGGTCTTATCGTGTTGAATACCACGTTCATCAAACAAAGCCGACACCTGATCACTTACAGCAGTGGTGGAGATGAAACTCAGATTGACTTCCATTTGGCAGGCAGTTTCATGAAGGTTCGGGTAAAAGATTGCAAAGTGATCCTGGGAGAAGCAATCGCTCGGCAACACCGTCTCCTGCTAACAGAAATTTTTATGAAAACACCGAAGAAAAGCAAACAACCAAGGGTCTCTGAGAAAATCAAGTGGTACAATCTGGACAAAGAAAACGGCGAGGCTTTTGTTTTCGTAATGAAAATTTACCTCTCTCACACCATCAACGGAGCTGCGGATGAAGAGTGCAGAGCACAAAATATGTGGGATTCCCTACAGCGAACTTGCTTAAAGAAGGCCAAATCACTGCTAGGAGATTCAAAAGGCCACAATCAACACGCCAAAGAAACATGGTGGGGGAGTGATGAAGGTGATAAATGAGAAGAAAGCGGCTTTCAAAGCTTGGTCAAAGTGCCCCTCTAATAATAGTGACTAAAAAGTTCGCCTCGAAATGGAATACAGATGCTGCAAGAAAAAGCGAAGAAGAAGTGCGCCCAGCTTCAAGCAGAGAGTACGGAGGGCCTATATCGGGAGCTGGAGAAAATATCTTCCCCGGTTGCTAATTCAAACCAGGCTATCCAGGAGCTGCGAAGACACAATATGAACAAGAGCGCCACTATCTTCAAAATAGCCGCCCAAAGAAGGAAGAATGCTCAGGAACTTCGTTCGCCAAAGTTCATTAGCAATGCTCATGGCCAGCTTCTTGTGGATGAGGACAAAAGTCTGCAGAGGTGCCGGCAGTATTGCAAAGAACTTTTGAATGAACAGTTTCCCCGGCTATACTTTCCAAGAGCCACCCCTAACTGTGAAAAAATACCCGACATTACAGTCGAAGAAAATGGTGAGGCGTTCAAATACTCCAAAAAACGAAAAGCGGTTGGGCCAGACGAGATGCCCTCTGAGTTCTGGAAAAAGATGGGAGACGTCGGGTTCCGATGGCTCAGAATTCTCATCTCCAAATTCGTGAGAGGTGATCCAATGCCAAATCAATGGAGGGAAAG
Organism: Brachypalpus laphriformis; assembly: GCA_945910035.1. Taxonomy (NCBI): domain Eukaryota; kingdom Metazoa; phylum Arthropoda; class Insecta; order Diptera; family Syrphidae; genus Brachypalpus; species Brachypalpus laphriformis. Next base: position 101,187,302 of record OX246754.1, read on the forward strand.
TTACCTTCTCCCAGTATACAAAGGGAAGGGTGATACGCGAAACTGTGATAACTACCGTTCGATCAAGCTGATGTCACACATCATGAAGATCGTTGAGCGGGTATTAGGTGGCCGACTACGAAAAATAATACGGCTATCTGATGATCAGTGCGGGTTTGTCTCGGGTAAATCAATCACAGATGCAATCCAAACTATAAGGATCATAATCGAAAAACATCGTGATTCCTTAAGGGATTTGCATATTGTATTGGTTGACTTTGAAAAGGCATTCGACAGACAACCACGAGATCTGATTTGGGTGGCGCTAAGACATCGAGGGGTTCCAGAAACCTATGTACAGATGATCATGGTCATGTATGAAGGAGCAAAGACAAGAGTAAGATGCCCCGCTGGAGTAACCGAGGAGATCCCAATCAAAGTCGGTGTGCACTAGGGAAGCGTTTTAAGTCCTTTGCTCTTTATTACAGTCCTTGATTATCTGCTTGAAGGTAAAGTGATGGACAGCAAGGTACATCACTTATTCTTTGCTGACGATGGAGCCATCATAAGTGAGGATTCTACATCCCTGCAACGAGCACTTGATGTGTGGGTGGACGTTTTGGAGGGAAATGGGTATCGCATTAGTTCAAAAAAGATAGAGTACTTATGCTGCCCGTTCTCTGATCCACACAGGCCTATTTCAGACATTTATTTGAATGACACAGTGCTTCAAATTGCGAAAAGTTCAAATATCTGGGATCTATGATCAATACCAAAGCAACTTGTGATGACGACATCAATCATCGCGTAAGCGTAGGGTGGATGAAGTGGCGAGAAAATTCCGCTATCTTCTGTGATAGGGAAATGACCCCTAAGTTGAAAGGAAGGGTCTACACCGCACTTGTGCGTCCAGCGCTCACATACGGTTCACAATGTTGGACGATGTACAAAAAGTATGAGAGTAAATTAACGGCAGCTGAGATGAAGATGTTTCGCATGACAGCAGAAGTGACAAAGCTTGATCGAATAAGGAAACCATCGTACAAAAAGTAGAGCGTGACCGGCTCAGCTGGTATTGCCACGTTCAAAGAAGACATTATTTTAACCTTGTTAAAAAGGCAATATCTATGCACGTTCCAAAGACATCGCGATGTAGGAAAGGCAGGTCTATAAACGCCTGGATCAGACAAATGCGACGACATCGGCATTTCATTGGCCTCAGTAACCGAGTGATCTAAAATTGGCGGGCCTGCCGATATTTTCTGAGGTCAAATAGGCGAACCCCACAGGCGGATCAGTAGAAATGCGGTGAAGTGGGAGGGTTGTGATCTCTTATTTTCGGATTATAACCTCGTTGATAAAAGGAAGAAGAAGAAGAAGAACTGTGGAGCATTAGTACATCTGGTGGGAATATTTGCTGCTACCAGGTTTCGCGTTGCTACAGTTTGGAACACAGTGTTTTCGTTTGGTACACAAACCATGCAGTGAGTCCATGCTACAATATTTTTCATCTTTGAGGGAAACTTGCTTCTTTACCTGAAGCGTGGAATAATTTCCCAGATGGTATAATGCGAATAGTGCCTTTTAGAGTTTGAGCGCAGGTTGTCGATGTGCTTGTTCCAAGTGAAATGCCTGTCGATAGTGACCCCTAGGTATTTATAACTTTCGACAACTTCGATGGTCTGATTCGAAAGTGCATTTTGAAAGATACTGCTACGAAAACTAATCCGCTGTTGAGCTGATCTATGATGCAACCCCCGAATATGCATCATCGCGGTCTTGGAGGGATTCAATATTAGTCCATTGTCGTGACACCATTCAACAGCTTTATCAAACTCATCTTGCATTATTCTCGTAGCAGTATCAAGACACTTATATATGTTGGACGACTAGGACCGTGTCATCTGCGAATGCAAAAGGGCTGCTGTTTTTGAAAACGCGAAGTAGTTCGTTGGTAAAAAGGATGAACAATAATGGTCCCAGTATCATTGCTGAAACCGTGTCCCACCTTTACTCGAAACGATTTTTCATTTATGTAGATAGTCTTCCAGATAGTCTGCCAGTATGCCTGGGATGCCTAATCGATTTAACGCTGTTATCAGCTTTTTATGGTTCAGCGTATCAAATGCCTTACTGAAATCCATGAATAAAACTAGTACATGGTGGTTTTTATTCAAGCTACCATTGATGAAATCTGCAAATTCTCCCAAAAGCTTTCCTGTGCTTTAGATTTTTTTTTAAAACCAAACTGTTTTTCGTGGATAAGGGAATGATTTTCCACAAATTTACTACTTGTTACTACTTCTTCCACACACTTCTCAATAGCCCGCGATATTTATATCGGTTTATAATTGGTTAGTTAGCTCTCTCCTTCTTTATAGATAGGGCTACTATAGGTACTAGGTACTATTGCAGTCTTAAGTATTCAAGGAACTTAAGATTGACTTAAGCTGAGATTTATGAGATTATCGGAGCAAAAACAATTGCATTGTTTTTAATATCGCGCGCTCTAGTGCTATCGATTCCCGCTGATTCATTTTCATCCATTTGTTTTAATATATTGTAGCATAGACGCACACTACTGCATGGTTTGTGTACCAAACTAAAAACACTGTGTTCCAAACTGTAACCTGCTAGCAGCAAATATTCCCACCTAACTGGATGTTCCACAATTGTTCCACGATCATCAATTCACCCCAAGAAACATCTAGCATGTTCTGGAACCTCTTTTATTTTGTATAAATACACCGACCACAACCACCGTCGGTACAGTTGTAATAAGGTAAATACAAAGATTACAAGAGATATTCGACCAGTGGTGAAAACAAGCGACATTGTGAAAGTAAATCTGTAGCGACAGTTTAATTTAAAATGAATAAAGAATAAAGTGATTGAATATTGTGTTAAAGTAAAGTTGGTGTTTAATAATAAATAAATGATTAAAACACAAAGGACAGTTTTATTTAAATCAACCCCAAAAAGAATATTACATTGGTGTCAGAAAAGTGGAATAAAACAAATTGCTTATTGTGTAAGTGAAAAAAAAAAGGTTCGGAAATTGCTAGAAGATTTGTCATTGGTAGAACTAACGGAAGTACTGAGCCAGCGGGATCAACCTACGGCTGGAACGAAAAGAGAGTTGATCATTAAGTTGCGGAAAATAATGACGGATGAGGGTACAGATCCTGATACGACTTTGTTTGACGTCGAAGAAGAACAAGTAAGTACGACGAGTGACATGTCGACTTTAATGAAATTGCTATCTGAGTAATTCGACGATCAAAATAAAAAGTTCGATGAGCAAAAGAACTTTCTAAACGCCAAGCTCGATGAACGGAACAAACAATTTGAGAATTCTCTAGATGCCAAGCTGGATGTGCAAAACAAGAAGTTCGAGATACTAGAAAATTCCTTGGCTGATCAGAGGAATTCTCTAGACGCTTAATTCGGAACAATTGAAGGACAATTCGAAAACGTACAGGCTAAGATCAAAAATGTTGGAACAAAATTCGAGAATGTTCAAACAAAAATCGAGGCTGTTGAAGGAAGATTCGAGAATTTGGCAAAGGAACTCGAACACGTGTAGAAACAGAAAGTTTGGGAGTATTCAACCGACTGCCCGAGAAGGAAAGAGATGCAGCCTCCCGTCTTTGATGGACAGACATCATGGGCGATATATAAGAGACAGTTCGAAATTGCGGCAATGACGAACAACTGGGACGATGAGGAGAGGTTCATTGCCCTCACGCTTGCGCTTAGAGGATCAGCTGAAGAGCTACTATAAACTATTCTCGAGGACAAACAACGCAACTACGACAGTCTGGTGAAAGCCATTGAGATGCGATTTGTGGACGACCACATGCAGCAAGTATATAGGGTCCAGTTGCGCAGAAGGGCCCAGTTGAAGGGTGAGACGCTCCAGCAGTTACAAGCAGACATCAGAGCGGCTGGCACATTTGTCCTATCCGAACGCAGATGAGGAGATCATTGACGAGATCTCAACAGAAGCATTTACCCATGCCATAGCCGATGCAAAATTGCAAATGGCTGTAAGAATGGGTGGAAAGAAAGCGCTCGCCGAAGCTTTGGCGTTTGCTCTGAAAATGGAGGCGGCAGACCAGGTATGTCAGGGAATCCACCGTGTAAGGGAACTAGCCGCGGTCGAATGCTCTTGCCAGAGGATAGACGTCGAGGACCAAAACAACGCTCGCGGAGGACAAATTCGTTGCTGGAATTGCAACAAGATACGACACCTACAATGGCAATGCAGGAATCCACCCAGACGCGGAAACTGTCCACATTGTGCGAATAGGCGATTCAACGAAGAACCATCCTGTTGAACAGCCTTCTCGAAACCAGCGGTCAGGAAATGCCTAAGAGCCAGCTTTAAGGGGGCAGAAGTTGGCTACTGGAATTGACGACCCCAAGACCACCATCCAGGTATCCCAAACCAAACGATGCAACAAGAGTCTAACAGTGGAAGCATTCATCGGCGCCACGGCTTCCATTGTAAGAAGAGATCTCGTCTGGAAGTCATGGCTGCACAACACCAGCTGCTACTGTCTTAGGACTGCGACAGAGGAATCGGCGGAAGTACATGGAGAAGTTCGCCTCACGTTACAACTAGCAGGGTTGGCCTTTTCCCATGCGTTCCTGGTGGCCGACATATGTGATGAATGCAACATCGGAGTGGACTTAATGAAAGAACATGACGTAATCTTCGACATCGGGATGCAAGTTCTGAGGTACTGGAACGTAGAGATTCCAATGGTGTACGGGAACGAGAATGCAGCATATTTAAGGACAATTCTCAGCAAGGACGAAGTCTTACCACCATCTTCCGAGACTATCATATCGACAAAACTAGAGGGTGATCCTGAGAGCCACCGATTCTATCTGTTGGAGCCAGATTTAGAAAGGAATTCCCCAAACTACATCGTGGAAAAAGTTTTAGTGGAGCCAAAGAACAGCCTGGTTCCAGTAAGGCTCATGAACTTAAAGAACTACAGCGTCAAACTAAAACAAGGGGAGGCCATTGGAAAATGTGTTCCGATATGTTCAATCTCGACGATAACTGAAAAGAAACCTGCGAGGCCCGCTTCATGAGCCAGGTTGGCGGAAGTAAGGGACATGATCATCAAGCACTGTGAACTGGATCAGAACCAGAGAGCCATGGCAAAAGATCTAATCGGTGAGTACGCTGATATATTTGCCTCACAGGATGGAGAGTATGGACGAATACATCTGGTGCAACATCGCATAGACACTGGAGATGCCGGACCAATCTGCCAGCCTGCCAGACGACTACCATTGGCAAAGCAGACGGAGGTTGCGGGGATGATGTCAACGGTGGAGAAGGAAAGGCTCATCGAAAATTCTAAGAGTCCGTGGGCCTTATCTGTCGTACTGGTCAAGAAGAAAGACGGTAGCACTCGATTCTGTGTGGACTACCGGAGACTTAATGACGTCCCCAAAAAGGATAGCTACCCTCTGCCACGGATCGATGACACATTAGATACACTCTCACGAGCTCGATGGTTTTCCACCCTTGATTTGAAGAGTGGTTACTAGCAGGTACTGATCGATATGATTGTGGTAGGAAAAACATTCGAGGAACATCACGACAACCTGAAGAATGTGCTAAAACGGCTTTGAAGTGCTCACCTGAAGCTGAACCCAAAGAAATGTGACCTCTTCAGATCCGAAGTCAAGTACCTGGGCCACGTTATCTCGTCAGAGGAGTGCGAACCGATCCAGACAAGGTGGAAGCTGTGAAAAACTGGCCAGTTCCAAAAGACAAACACCAACACAGGAGCTTTTTGGTCCTCGCTACGTACTACCGACGATTCGTAAAGGATTTTGCCGGAATCGCGAAGAGCTTGCACCAACTGACGGAAAAAGGAAGGCAATTCAAGTAGTCAGGTGAGTGCGACAAAAGCTTCAAGAACCTTAAGCAACAACTATGCGAAGCACCAATACTAGCATATCCTATTCCCGGAGAAATGTTCATCGTGGATGCAGATGCAAGTAACGTCGGTGTCGGAACGGTTTTTTTGCAGGTACACAACGGCAAAGGGAAGGTAGTAGCATACTTCAGCAAAGTGACCTCCAAGCCCGAAAGGAACTACTGCGTAACCAGGCGAGAACTTCTGGTGCTGCTTCTTTCAACAAAACACGTCCATAAATACCTCTACGGCCAAAAGTTCCCTTGCGCACAGACCACGCTGCTCTAAAATGGCTGCTGCAGTTCAAGAATCCGGAGGGCTAGGTCGCAAGATGGATTGAACGACTGCAGATGTACGATTGCGAAATACAGCATCGTAAAGGGAAACTTCATTCCTATGCGGATGCCTCATCCCGGCGACCATGTAAGATCGACTGCAAGCATTGTGTGCGACAGGAAGAGAAGAACCTTCTTTCCATCCCATGGGTAAGAGCTGAGCCTATCGCCGGTTGGAGTGCAGAAGAGATCCGCAACGCTCAAAAAGAAGACCCGGAGATCGAGCCGATATTAGCGTAGAAGGAGTTTATGGAAAAGCCAAACGGACGAGATATCTCGGACAGGAGCCCCACTCTCAAGGCATACTGGGCTCAGAGAGACTCCCTTCATGTGCAAGATGGTGTGCTGAAAAGTAAATGGGAGAGGCCGGACGGGAAAGATTTCATAATGCAGCTTGTCTTGCCGCGATCAAAAGTTCACGAGGTGCTACGGGAGATGCATGATGGAGCATCCGGAGGTCATTTGGGTGCATACAAGACGCTGGAGAAGGTGCAAGAACATTTCTATTGGCTCAGCGCAAGGGACGACGTAGAGAGTTGGTGCCGAAAATGAGTTGTGTGTGCAGCCAGCAAGGGACCCAGAACGAAAACGCGCGGCAAGAAGCACCAGTACAAAGTGGGTGCACCCTTTGAACGGATTACCGCTGACATCGCTGGTCCATTTCGGGAAACCGACAATGGCAACCGTTACATCCTAGTCGTCATGGGCTACTTCAGCAAATGGCCGGAAGCGTTCACCATCCCTAACCAGGAAGCGAAGACCATCGTGGAACAGATCATCAACAACTGGGTGAGCAGATTTGGTGTGCCTATGGAACTGCATTCTGACCAGGGATGAAACTTCGAATCGAAGATATTCCAAGGGGTATGTCATCAACTAGGAATTTAAAAGACGAGGACGACTCCGCTTCATCCACAATCCGACGGGATGGTAGAGCGCTTCAACAGAACATTAAACGAACATCTCTCCAAGGTCGTAGAAGACCACCAGCGCGATTGGGATCGACAAATTCCTCTCTTCTTGATGGCCAACCGAAATGCAGTGCACAGTACTACTGGACATACTCCATCTGAAGTCCTGTTTGGTCGAGCAGTCCGGCTACCTAGTGAGGTGAAGTTTGGATCCCACAACGATGAGCCCGAATGTGAAGAGGACTACGTGGCAGACCTCAGGGAAAGGATCCGAGACATACATCAGAGGACCAGGACGAGGATAAGGATAGCGAGTGACCGCATGAAAACCAGGTACGACACAAAGGCAACAAAGTCCAGCTTTCATGAGGGAGACCTAGTACGGCTGTACAACCCACACCCGCAAAAGGGGAGGTCACCTAAGCTGCAGCAAGACTTGGAGGACCCTTATAAAGTGGTCACGCGCATCAATGACGTCGTCTTCCGGATCCAGCGTGGAGTAAGAGGCAAGATGAAAATTGAACTCCTAGATCGTCTTCATCGTTATCATGGCAGTAATCCAGATGATCTTGTTCGGGACGAACAAGTTTAAGAGGGGCAGTGTAGCATAGACGCACACTACAGGATGGTTTGTGTACCAAACTCAAAAAACTGTGTTCCAAACTGTAACCTGCTAGCAGCAAATATTCCCACCTCCAAGGCTGTTGAACTTTCCCTTATCCCTTTCAGACCTGGCAAAATAATATTGCCCGATTTAAATGAAATTTGGTGAGGTTATGTCTTTTTACCAAAGCTTTCATGGAAAAAAAAACGTACTTACTTACCCTTAACATATCCTTAAAAAAGGACCCGCACATTTGTGCGTTCCCGGCTTTTAGACTACAATTTCATACTATAAAAAATCACATTCAGTCATTATTGGATGTAGAACAAACAAAGTAAATTTAAACAAAATGTGGACATACAAATATTTTTTTTATTATTAGTAACGATAAGGCAACGGAACATAAAAAATAAAAGTAAAAAATGTTTGTGACAAAAAAAATATTATTCATTAATATATTCAAAATTTTTAATATCTATTAAAAAACAAAAACAGTTTCAGTTTTGACGAAACATTAAGGACTACAATGCAAAATAAAACTTTCATCCAGTTTTAAATTAAAAACTTCAATAATTCAAGTGTAGTTTTAGTTTAAAAGACAAAAAGAAAAAAGAAACATCATTAGTGTTTAGTATGGTAAGATTTAAAACATGACTTTCCCTTAGCGACACATAAAAACACATTACATTTTATACATTTTGTCCTTGTCCGACTAGAGCATTCTTTCTCACGACACATACGTGGTGTTGTTAAATCTACTGATTCTGGCCAATGGTCATAGCGGTCACATCGTATGTCTACAGGCGGATTTGTTGGCCTATATTTTTTTACCGGTGGATAAATTGGTAGTGCTAAATTGTCCTCAGGGGGAGGCAGAGGCAATGCTATATCTGTACTTCTTGCCAAAGCTTCTCCAATCTCCAGTTTAAATTTAAATAAGTCTTTTATATCCTTTTTCTGCATCAGAGATTTTTCAGCGTCTTCTCTATATTCCCTCCATGAATTACATATGGCCATGTCAACCATATGGAAAACTGCTTTCACTGTCCATTTCTAAGTTTTTATGAAAATTCTGTAGTATTGCATCGATTGGTCGGCTACGTCCACTCCACCCATGTTTGAATTATAGCGTCTTACGATCTCAGGATAAGGAACTGAAATATGTTTACGTTCCTTTTTGCACCATCTATCTACTGTGCCAATAGGATCTTTTCCACATTCTGTGGAACTAAAGTAACACACCTTGAATCCCGCCATTTTAGAGCTACGATGTCGTTCCTTACAAATTGGCTTATATCTCGTCTATTAATATTTTTGTCCAATGGAAAGTTTATGCCTTTAAGGCGATTCATCATGATAGTTCCTGTCGCTTTGTATCCCATTTGAAGTAGTCTTTCCATTAATGCTACAGTTGTGAAATAGCGGTCGAAATATAGAAAACTCCCATTGGGTATTACAGATGCTAATCTTATTACAATAGAAGGACCAAGCCCCAAACCAGTATCTGTAAATGTATTGGCACCTTGATATATCAACTATAAGTCCATTGGATTTAGCGACAACAAAATTTTTGAGGCCAACGGGTCTGGGCTTGTTTTTAACATACTGCCTCATGGGAGCTCTTCCGGTAAACGGTATCATCTGTTCATCAATCGAGTATTCAGTGACATCTGTACTCAGTTCACGACATCTTTTTCTAACGCAATTTATAACTGGTTGTATTCTCCAGAATTTGTTTGAGACGGATGGTTGGTTAGTATCAACAAAATGCAGATTATTCCTAAGCATAAAAAACAAATCTCGCGACAATGAGTTATGAATAATTTCAATAGCATATCCTTCGGCCCAATACATCCGTACTCTTGGATACTTTATACACCCCATAAGTATGTGGCAGCCATATAATTTTTTGATATGTGAGCTTTTAATGGGTAAAATATTGCCATGTGTTTGTAAAGCATACATTTTTGTAAAAAAGCATGCATCCTGGAAATGCTCCTCCGGAAAATATTTCGCAAAGTAACTCATAGGCGTTTTAACAGCGATCTCATTTTGGCAAGTACTTTGAATCGGCAGGGATCTTTTTTCGAATGGCCCATTTTTCCAAATTGCTCGGCGCTGATCCTGTCCGCTTGGGGACATGCGATTTAAATTATTGAATACATTTGATGGCTCACCGATAATATCCTGTTCCTGAGCAACAGAATCGTCCACATTTTCATCTTCAGATTCTGATGATATTGTTGATTCCTCGATTCCAGGCTGCCATGTTGCATCATCATTTTCATCGTCATCACTGAAGTCACAATCAGATTGATCTAAAACCTCCAGCACTTTTTTGACGTGATCCTCCCGGTTTAAGTTTAAATATCCTGTACAAAATGTTAAAAAACACAAACGTGCTAGTAAACGAAAAAGCTAATATAAGACCGAGCTAACACAATTATGTTAGCTATTTTCACATGCGTGAATGGCATGTGTTCTGTACGTTTCCAACAAAAACAAATCCGCAAGAACAGTTATTTCACATAAAAAAATCAATACTCACTTTGGTCCATATGGGCGTCTTCTTCAAGCACTACTACAATACTGACTACTCATTTAAAGTCAATGAGTAAACAAAAGTGTATTATCAAGGAATGGTAGAAAACTAAACGCACAATCGATAGCTACCGGTCTTAGCTCTAAAATTTCATTAATTTCCTCAGAATATTTTTTTTAGATGTACCCGCACAATTGTGTACTAGCGGTCTGAAAGGGTTATAGTAGTTGGACTTCTGTATACAGATGTCCCTATTAACCCTGTTCCAGAATTGCTCATACTCATACATATTATTCTTCCATCTTCGATACAGTTGATACCTTTGTTGGCATTTTTCCCGAATTTCAGCAGTTATCCAAGGATTTTGTCTGCATTTCTTGCGCGATATTTTAATCACCCTGGAGTTCACATATTTAGATGTCTTGCATTTTTGTTAAAAATTGTCCATACATATCGACAATATAATTTTCAGCTGTCAAGGTTTTCCAATAAGTTGCATGTATTCGTTCATCAATCATCCTATTTGGAATATATGACCATCGTCTTTTTTTTAAATGCTAGAGACATTCTGAGTGATAGTTCCATACAAAACAGCATAGTGATTGGAGATATCGCTTTCTATTACGGAAGATAGCATTGGTCTATCTATCATGCTTACCACAATGTGCTGTATCAATGTCGATTTCCTCTTCTCGGATCGACTCTCGTATTCATCAACCCGTGCACAGTTAACATCTCTAAATAGTCTTTTACATCTTTTCAATCAGATCTCCGAATGTCAATATTCATATCTCCCAATATCACGATATCTCTTTTTTTGTCTAGCTGTTCAAGTATAAGTCCCATTTCTCTGATAAATCCTTTTCTGTTTAGGCGGTCTATATATTCCGTCCATATATTTAATTTTTCTCCTTCTACAATTTTAACTCGAAGACATTCGTAAGACATACTCGTACTTTCAACATTTATGCGTTCATATTTTATTTCATTCTTAATGAACATGACAATGCCACTACCTCTACGCTCATTCCTGTTAAGAAATTCCGCGCTGAATCCATTCAAGGAATATTTATCATTTTCCTCTTTTTGAATATTAATTTCAACAAGAACATATATTTTTAAATACTTCAAAAGGGTGTTTATGTTGACGCAAAATGTATTCCAATGTTTGCGCATTTTATTTTTTTTAATTTTCGCGCACTTAAAGGGTTGTGAATACCTCTAACAGTTTTTACACAGTGCGAGCGTTGGAAAGGATAGATATATATAGAGAGAGAGAAATATTTTTTGAAGCTCAGTTTCTTATGCTTCAGAGACTCTCCCGGGGGGGAGTGGGGCGTCCAGATAACTGGGCTGATTTTTGTTATTTTTTGGCTTTGCTTCTGATTCACAGTATCTTTTTCCTGATTACCGATGTCAACGGCGAATCATCATCAATATAGCGAACAATTTTTCCAGCTACATGACCAAGCTACTACCAGTGTTATGCCTCGCAGTAGTGTTCACACAATCTTTCGCAAATGATCGGACTGACTTTATATATTTCATGAGAAATAAATAAATGCTCGCTGACATCAGGATTTGAACCATGAACCATTAGCGTGGCAATTGACGACATTACCAATACACTATTGCCACCCCAATTGCATTGATCTTATATTAAGGCATAAGCAACTAAAATTCATATTTTTAAAATCATTAACATTATCGCCGCTAAAACCGTGTATCACCCTATAATCCAAATCTACTAATATATTGTTTATATTGTGTTTTCCACTTAAATGGTCAGTTAGTTGTTCGTCTAGACATACACTGACACATAAGACGCAATTAAACATCTGCTATGAGACTTACGTCATCAACTGTCATTATTGGAACCGCCTTCGTAGTCTCGCTCTTGCTAGCACTCTTCCCGCTGACTCCCACACATAGCTCCAGTCAAAGACCATATAATGCCAAGATAGTGCAACTGGCACTTCAAATTGATGAAAAGTAAAAAGCTCTCCCACGGGCAGTCGGGAAGAAGAGGTGATCATATTCAGAGAGAGAAAAGCTTTTTCCACTTTTTTCAGATTGTGTGTATATCGCCAACCAGCGTTACCATATTGACAGATTAATCTGGAAATGACAGTTTTTTTGAAGTCGTGCAGTTTTTAAGTTTTTTTTTCAAAATTAAAGTTTTTTGTAAATTTTAGCAGTTTTAGCAAGTTTTAATTATTTTTGCTTATATTTTTCTTCAAATATAGTCGGCTTTCCATGGGAATATCAAAAATGCTTATTTTATGAGCTCAGATATTGTACTAGAATACCTCATACCTAATACAAAACACACTTTTCTTAATTTCTTAATATGGATTGTACAAATTTTCTTCCTACAAAGGAAATGTTTCAAAAATTTACTTAAGAAATATATACAAAATATATGTATATACTTTTTTACTTAATTGAATGAGTAAATTTACATACTTATTTTCTATGATGCATGGAATGGACAACACAGACTTTGTTCATTGATTTGTTACTTTATTTATTATATCATATAATATTTTGTCAATGAATTGAATTCTTTATATCTAAACAAAAAAATAAATATTTTCTTTTTTTTTATTAAGAAAACAGTTTTATTTTCTGTTGTGAACAGTTTTCAGCAGAAATATTATGGCAACGCTGTCGCCAACCGAAGCATATGGAACTATTTCTTCATTGCCGCAGCAACCACTTCAACCTATATGTGTATGATGAGTAGCCGGAGTAGCACACGATTTTTTTTATTTTTCTGGCTTCTGGTTTGTGGATCTTTATTTTGCGATACACTTTCATTCATGATTTATTTATTTATATATACAAATATATATATATTTAATTCTGTGTTTACTAACAGTTTTGTTCTGATAGCTCATGCCTTGAGCATAAAATAAAAATGACAGAATTTCTAATTTTAGTTCTACTTCGAAAGCATTGCTCTTGGGCGGTTGAAAAAAATGAACGCAAGTCCAGTAAAAAGGTCAAAACTTTAACCGGCTAGACTGAAAATACATATATATATAAGTATGGATCGATACAATTTCAACCTGTATGAAGAAAAACAAATGATACTGCAAGTTCACAGAAAATTAAATCCCATAAGATAATGCATATATGGATATGTACCTATATACATACCACACACAATAAAATACAAAAACAAAAAAACAATAACAAAACGAGACACTGCAAGTTCACAGAAAATGAAATCCCATGAGATAATGCATATATGGATATGTACCTATGTACATACATACCGCACACAAGAAAATACAAAAACATAAAAACAATAACAAAACGAGTTTCTGCCGATCTTTTTTCCTTTCCTTCTATTATTTTGCGAAAGGGCATTCAATAAGAAAAAAAAGCAACAAATATCTTAAAGCTCTGAGAGCGAATGAATTTTTGCGAGCGAAAATATTGTGAAAAGCTTGGGGGTCGTGTTATACGGCATAGTTCGTCAACCACGCCTGCGCGCCATCGTGTTCGAAGTTCTGCAACGCGTTTGAGCTGCCTCCAACTCATTCCTAAAGAGCTCGATTCCTCCTCAACTGTTCTGCGCCACGTTTGCCTAGGGCGTCCCGCTATTCTGCCTGCCTGGGTGAGCGGATTCCACTGCATGGCGTATTTCGCAATGGAGTTGTCTTCGCGCCGTAGGGTGTGTCCAATCCATTGCCACTTTCTTCTTCGTATAGTAATGCTTATAGGTTCTTGGCCCGTTCTCAGATAAAGTTGTTCGTTAGTGATGCGGTTCGGCCAAAAAATCCTCAAGATGATTCTTAAGCATTTGTTTACGAAGACTTGCAGCTTCCGTGTGTTAATGGTGTCCACCTTCCAAGTACTGCACCCATAAAGCAGCACTGATTCTACGTTGGAGCGGAACAGTCGTAGCTTGGTTCTTAAGCTGATAACATTGCTTCTCCATATTTTAGATAGCATTCCGAACACAGCTTTAGCCTTCCCGATTCTGCTGCACACTTCCAGTTCGGTGCCCCCGCGATTAGCCGAGACCACACTTCCTAAATAAAGAAAGTTATCAACTTTCTCGACTTCCTGTCCGGCAATGTTAAGTTGAGCGCGGTTGTTAGAAGAAGTGCTCAGGGCTTTTGTTTTGGCTGTGTTTATTTTTAGCCCCACTTTGTTTGCCTCAGCTTCTAGATTTTGGGCCATCAGATGAAGATCCATTATCCGATGTGAAGGTAGACAAACATCGTCAGCGTAATCTAGGTGTTTAAGGTAAGATGTCATAGTCCAACAAATTCCATAGTTGCCTTCCGTCAATGCTGCACGGAGTACATCGCTGATAACCACAAAAACAATAGTGGTGACAGTATGCACCCTTGACGTACTCCACTTTGGACTTCAAAATCCTCCGACACCTTACCATTGTGCACGACGTGACACTTACCGCCCTCGTATGTAGCCTTGATAATAGCTATAAGTTTTTCTGGGATGCATCTCCTGCGCAAGGCCAACCAGATAGCATCTCGATTCAATCTGTCGAAAGCTTTCTCGAAGTCGATAAACATTAAATGTAGCGGAGACCTATACTCAACGCATTGCTCGATAATGATCCGTAAGGTGTTTATGTGGTCAATGCAGGAGGATCCAGTGCGAAAGCCTGCCTATTCGACATCGAGAGTTGAATCTAAATGTTCTTTAATTCGTTCTAGAATTATTTTATCTATTATTTTAGCCACGGCTGGAAGAACGCATATACCTCTCCAGTTACCGCAATCCACCAAGTTTCCCTTCTTTGGAAGTTTAATGATCTTCCCCCTTTTCCACTCCTGTGGAAATTGTTCGCTATCCCAAGCTCTCCGTATTAGGGGATGCAGCAAATCTGCCGATGTATTTGGCGCCGCTTGAAATAGCTCGGCAGGGATGCCATCAATACCCACCGCCTTGCTCTTCTTGAGGGACTTGATTGCTGTTATTATCTCAGTTTTACTGGGAGGTGCGGTGCAAATTCGGGAATTTGTTGCTTCGAACTGTTCATTCGAATTCGAGATCATACCGCCATCGTCTATGTGATTTAGCACTGTAGCAAAATGTTCTCTCCATCTACTCAGCTGATCCTCATCCGAAATCAGAAGGTTACCGTCTAGACCCTTCACTGGATGTTGTTTGGAGTTTCGACCACCGATGAGCTCCTTAGTGATGCTATACACAGTCCTACTGTCGCACCTACTCGCTGCTTCTTCAGCCCTTGAGGCCAGTGAGTTGATATATTGACGTTTGTCACGTCTCACACTACGCTGCACTTCTCTCTTCTTCGCACGGTATTGGGCTTCAAGCTCGGTTCTCTCTATGCTGAGGCCGCTGCAATCCGAGCCTTGATTGCTGTACGCTCATCGATCCGTCTCCAGATGTCTGTAGAAAGCCATGTGCGGTGGTGTTTCTGCTTTTTACCGACACACGTGCGTGCCCCAGTCGCAAAAGCATTTTTCACAGCACTCCAGTGGTCATCCATGTTCTCTATGCTGCTGATTGCTTCTGCTTCTAAGGCAAGATGGTCCCTGAAGTGTTGGCGCACTTGGGGAACCTTGAGCCTGTCGATATTAAACCTGGTGATGTTAAGCAGGTTTGAGCGGTTGCTGTTGACGGATGAAGTACGAAGGCGTAAATGAGCTACCATAAGATGGTGATCTCGTTCTAGTCCGACGTCAGCTCCAAGTCTGTTTCGGACGTCCAGGAAACAATTTCTAAAGCGGCGACTGATCGCAATGTGGTCGATCTGGTTGGATGTTCGTTGCCTATCAGTAGAGACCCAACCGATTTTGTGGCAGGTATTATGCTTAAACAGCGTACCTCCGATGACTAGGCGGTTGGTATTGCAGAAGTCCACAAACCGCTCACCGTTATCATTACGGTCTCCCACGCCGTGACTCCCATCAAGTGCTTAAGCATGGTGTTGTCGCTACCCACCTTGGCATTGAAATCTCCCATCACCGTTACGATGTCCCCATTAGGCGTTTGGTTGTAGGCGGCGAATAAGTGGCTATAAAAATCATCCTTTTCGTCCTCAGTCGCGTCTAGAATCGGAGCATAACACTGTATGATGGTAATTTTTCTAACTCTACTCTGGAACCTAGCCGTCAATATCCGGTCACTATGGGGTTTCCAGGATATGAGGCTACTACGTGCTGCTGGAGTTAGCATGAGTCCTACTCCGGAACTCCGTGCACTTCCAGCTGGTTTACCAGAGTAGAGCATGACAGTGTTTTTGGTTGGGGAGATGAATTCCCCAGCATCGAACCATCTTATCTCGCTCAGCCCTAAGATGTCTATTTTATACCTTGCGAATTCGCGTTCTAATTGGAGGAATCTGGCGTTATAAGGCCCCTCCTTGAGTGAGTCCAGGAGGGTCTTAACGTTCCAGAATCCGATCGTTGTCCGTGTCCGATAGCCAAAGGTCGTCATCAAATTATCCGTCCGTATCCGAGGCGTTGGTTTGCGTTTCGGAGCAAGATTTGTTTTTACGGTTGCGGCTCGCTGGGCCACAGACCAACCGACACTTATCCTGTTTTTTGGCGCAGGAAGCTCGCCATTCGTCCTCTCCCGTTAGCAATTTCCGAAGAAATTTCCAGATGACACCACGAGGAGGTGGGAGTAGGGCTTACTAACAGAGCTGCTAGGTTTACGGCTGCAGTGGCTCTTTCTCGATACTTAGCAGACCAACACCTAACGGGAGATGCTGCCCCTACGAGGCCTTTGTTAGTCGTTTACCATCCAAACAAACACATTCTCGCCCGCCCTTAAAGTGGGACGAGATACTCTCGCCAGCCCTTAAAGTGGGATGCGACAATCACGCCCGCCCCTAAAGTGGACCAGGCCAACCGCCGAATCAACCTCAGAACGAGTCCGCCTAACAGAAGCCGATCTTCAGCAGACCTAGCGATCCAGGAGGCATAAGAAGCGACAAGCAGCGAGCCGATCAACCAGCCAGTAAATTATATTATTTTATAAAATAAGTCTCGGTCAATAACGACAACTCATTCCCGAAGTTTTAGGGTGTTTCTTTGAGGTAAACCCGGACCCAGCGAACTTACCTCAGCCCTCGGCCAAAAACGCCGTCACAGAACACTCCATTTTTTCGAGAAGTACAATACTTCAAAGGTAACGCACATAGCCAATAGTACAAAAGTCTATAGAGGACGTGCTTTTCAACCAAATTAAGGACGAGTGAGAAGTGAAAGGAAAGGGCACGATCGAGAC
Organism: Brachypalpus laphriformis; assembly: GCA_945910035.1. Classification (NCBI taxonomy): domain Eukaryota; kingdom Metazoa; phylum Arthropoda; class Insecta; order Diptera; family Syrphidae; genus Brachypalpus; species Brachypalpus laphriformis. Next base: position 101,204,860 of record OX246754.1, read on the forward strand.
GCCCTAACGAGAATAAGCCATCTAAGTCTAGAAACTTAGAGGAAAACGAAATGCGGTCGACATTATGAATCTACAACCTGGAAACGCAGGGCTAGCAGCAGCCGCAAAAGCAACAAATAATGGTAATAACTTAAGAAGCTTAGAAATAAATCCATTGAATTATATAGAAAAACAGACATATGAAGGTGGAAAAGAAGACCTTTAAATTTTCTTTATTAACGTTGGCGACATTATTCCTACACTAAATCAGTATAACGATCAGGCACAAAGAACGTGCATTAATATAATTAAAAGTAAATTGGCCCGACAAGCAAAAGAAATTCATAGTCACTTAAATAGTTGGGCAGCGATCAGAAAAACTTTAGCTTTAAATGTCAGCGGTTTTAGATCATCAAATCAATTATATGAAGATCTTAAGTCAGATCGTGGTGATGTTTTTAATTTCTATAACTACATACAACGGACATTGACAGCATTGTATCACAGCATCAGAAATGTACTCAAGAAAGACGACTAGTCGAATTACCTAGAAACATAGAAGAAGGTCTAAAAACGTTTAAAGAAAATCTACCTCCGCATATGAGAACAATTCTATATGCTCTTAAGCCTGCCATTATAGAATGAGCTTTATACGAACTTACATCAGCAGGATTTTTAAACGAAACAAAAAAGTACAGACCGACCAGTAGAACAAAAACAACAAAGACATAACTTTCAAAATCGACAACCTAATCAAAATGATCATAGTATAAAATAATAGACAACAAAATTGGCAGCCTAGAGTAAAGGGTGAACCAACAGCTAGTGTGGAAGTTGGTTGAATTAAACACATATTTATTGGGAAATCTATGTAGAACTCTATTGATTAATGAAGTTCGGTCCATGGCAATTATGAGTGGAACACAACATCGTTCATGTGACCAACACGGCTTCTGTTGCAAGCGACCATCCGAAGGTGAAAATTATCGACTTTGTGAAAAATAAGTGGGTGAATGGCCGCAATTTCAGTTTGGATGTTATGTTTGAGATCCTGAATTGTCGTTGGGTTATTCGCATAGACGTTACTGATCAAAAGGATTCAATTGCTGTGTAATTTGGATTTTATAGGCGTTCAAATGAAGATCAACTTTTAAAATTTGCCGTAAAGTGCCATTAGTGGGCCCCAAGTGTTGACTTTCTCGGCGAATTGAGGTGCCTGGCTGGTTTTGAACACTTTTGCATGAATTCACAAATTTTACGAAATGTTACTTTTACAGATCGCCCATTTTCGTAATAAGATTGAATAACAAAAATGTGTTGTTGCGTGCTAAACGACTCCATGATTAAAATTGCCAAAGATTGTACTTGACATCTGTTAAAAAGATCAACCATATTGAATTCAGTAAATGACAGCCAACATCGACACCATCTGTTGGCTCACCCTTTATATGTACTTCATAATAATTTTAATTAAAAATTAAAAATAATTAGGGACAAAATAACTTCCACAATAGAAACTATCAAAATAATCAAAACCAGAATTTCCAGAATAGAAATTTCCAACCTCGATTTCAAGCTCCACAGGCTGCACGCCCAGAACCAATGGAAATCGACGCTTCCGTGTAAACTAGAAGAGTACAACCAAATTTTACCGAACAGGAGACTAAACAAGAAATTGTTACGGATTTTCCATCAACAAGCCTCGGAACTAGTTCAAACTTACCCTATATTCGATTAGAAAAGACGACGGAACAACTAAGTTATTAATAGACAGAGGAAGCATCAATAGCCTTTTGAATAAATTTATAAAATTATAAATAAATTTATCCGCCTCAATTTATAGAACAAAGAGAAAACCCTGTACCTATAAAAACTGAATCAGGAACAATAAATATTTTTCAAGACATAACTAGACCTAAAGAACGAATTAGATGACCTGTATTATTTTTGATATAAAAAAGGAAATTAGAATAGAACATTTGAATGAAGTGAAAAAGATGCCTTGATAAAAACATTAAAGCGATTCAAACTAGTATTCTATCAAAAAGGAGACGATTCAACAATTACACACTCATTAAAACATACTATCCCAACAAAAGACGACTCACCCCTATATTCAAGAAAATATAGATACCCTGAGGCACATAGAGAAGAACTGAATAGGCAGATAAACGAAATATTAAAACAGGGAATAATCAAAACAGTACATCGCCACATAACGCTCCTTTCTGGGTCGTACCCCAAAAGCCAGTTAAACGCATACACTCGAAAAGATAAGTACCCCATACCTCTCATAGAAGCAATATTAGACAAGCTAGGAAGGGCAGACTACTTCACCACTTTAGATTTAACTAAAGGATTTCACCAAATTGAAGTTAGTCCCGAAGATAGAGAAAAAACGGCATTTATCAGCCTCGATGGCCACTACGAATCCAATCGTATGCCGTTTGGCCTTAAAAATGTACCTGCTACCTTTCAAAGGCTTATAAGTCACGTGCTATAGATCGTTTCAACTGAGTATGCAGTAAGTTCGCGCATGTTTTCTCTTTTCCAGGAATTCCACACAAAACAGAAGAAAAATCGCATATACCCTTACTTCCATGTTTACTGCGTGAGTTCTCATCGCAGACTGATCAATTTCTTGAATACGATTGGTTGATAAGGTGTTAAATGTATAGAGAAAATGAGAAGCCGCCGTTGCCAAATGTGAAAAATGTGAAAAATGAGTGTAAAGAGAATGTGCGGAGTATACATTCATTATTTTTTTAGTGAAGCGGGTAATGACAATTTGATGGAAGAATGGTTAGCTCTCAGTTATTGTGTTGGGGAGAAGAAAGAATGTTTTGCTAATATGAATTTGGCTTGAAATATGGGAATGGAAAATTTGAAAAAATTAAAGCATGTGTTTTTTTAATTAAATATGTATATTTATTTATTAGATTTTTTTTTTTTTTTAAATGCAATAGCACTTATTATGTGCATGTTCGCGTTTTTATATACGCAAAAAATATTTAGAAAATATTATTTTTACCTAACCCACATACATACATACATAAAAAAAGGGATATTTCAGCTTAATTACTTCCTGCAATAATTGGGTAAAATTTAAAAAAAAAAAGGTTAATTTTATTATCCATACATTTATTGCAGGGTGTAATTAAATTTAGTCAAATAGATAACGCGCAGGAAAAACCCACGCTTACCCATTGAGTACTGTAGGTAAAAATCGGTATAATAAAATATTAATGAAAATGGAGAAAGTTCAGCCGATTTGTAAATAGCATTTTCCAGGTAGCAAAGGCGTGGCAAATATTTCCATGCTCTCTCTGCGTAGTTTTCCAATTGCATAGTGATTTGAAACGAACTATACGAGAATACATTGGCAAAATCTATGACGTATACCTTGATGATGTTATTATTTTTTCCACTTCATTGGAAGAACACCTTAATAGTATAGCATTCATACTTAAAACACTCCAGAACGCAAATCTGAAAGCCTGATTTAACAAATGCGAGTTTTTAAAGAAAGAAACGAAATTTGTAGGACACATCATTTCGAAAGGTGGTATTAGACGAAATCCCGAAAAAAATACAATGCATCGAGGACTTTCCTATTCCAAAAATATTAAAGAAATCCAAGGATTCCTGGGATTAACAGGATATTATAGAAAATTTATAAAAGATTACGCGAAAATAGCGAATCCCATGACATTAAGACTAAAAAAAGGAACAGTTGTAAATCCAGAAGACAAAAATTATAAATTATTATTTGAAAAATTAAAAACAATGTTAGCCAGTGACCTAGTCATTCAATATCCCGATTTTAAGAAAGAATTCACGTTAACTACAGGTGCAGCGATTTCGCTCTCGGAGAGTCTTCTCACAGCCGAACGGTTCAATTGCATTTGTGTCACGCACTTTGAATCAGCACGAAATCAATTATGTACTCCACAATTGAAAAAGAGCTGTTAGCAATCGTGGGGGCCACAAATCAATTTCGCCACTTCCCAATTCCACTTGCTTGCAGACCATCATCCACTAGTCCGGAAAATTTTATTAAGAGAACACGACTTTGATATAAAACATGTGTAATGCAAAAAAATAAAGTTACCGACGCTCTATCACGATTAAAAATCAATTCAGAAATAAATATATTTAAATGTAACAAAAGTTACGGAAAAGCAAAAAAGTTAAAAGAACACATAGAAAACATACAGGAAAGAATTAAATTCCCATGCTCAAATGCAAACCACTATTTTCAGCAAAACACACTATTATAAAACATTATAAGAAATGTAAACCTGAAAATATACAATATCAAGAAAGAAAACGTTACAGAATGCCACGATTCACGGCGGAATCGAAGACAACGGTGATTGGATACCTACCTATAACCGAAAAACCCCTAAATTATTTCAAACATAAAATAAGAGTATTAACTAATACAGAAATAGAAGAAAATATCAAACGATATATATTTAAAAGTCCTAATTACATGGACCTTCTAGAAATTCGCGAAAAAATAGCAAGATCTAATAAAACTGGGATTTATTTTGACAATGACGAAATCTTCCCACAATTTCAAAATTTCTATAATATTCATCCCAAAAGAACACTGTACAGAGCTACAAAAATGTTACCCGAATACATTGAAAGAGAAGTTTATAAAAAAATATTAAACAAACACACGATTGAATACAACCATCCATTTATAAAAAAACCTACCTACAATTGAAACTAGAACTATGTACATACGAGTATATACCCCCAAATTAAAAGAGAAAATCACTAAATTAATAAATAATTGTAAAATATGCTTAGGAAAAATTTAAAGAAATCCCGTAAAACTCCCCTATGAAAAACAGAGATCCGCACAGAACCAGGACAACACTATCATTTAGACGTATTGTTTATTAACCAAAATACTAAATACGTAAGTGCGATGGACAAATTCTCAAAATTTGCTACATACGTTAGAATACATTAAAGACAAAATCTATTTAGAAATTATAGACCCCTTTGTAAAAATAGTTTCTTACATGAAAAAACCCAACAAAATTACGGTAGACAATGACACCATATTTAAAACAGAATCCATAAAACAATTCTTTGAAAATAACAATTTAGCTATTCATTACACAACATCCTACGGATACACAGGTAATTCAGATGTCGAAAGACTACACGGAACACTAAACGAACACCTAAGTATGTACGTATATTAAAAGGCGCAAGAAACGAAGGAGACATACTGCTAGAAACCAACGACGTATATAAAAACGCTATCGCATACTGCTTAAAAGCAAGCATTTTGTGACAAATATTAGTTTGAACTGAGAGACAAAAACTCAAATTAACTACTAAGTTCGAGTAATATCCAGCTTGTCACAGTCATCATTTAGCGTGGTGTTAGTTGTTAGTATTGTGAATATTTATAAAGCCTAACACCTTACACAAAAAGACTGGACAAGTAAACAAAAAGAAGGTTGCAAACTAAAAAAAAGTATGAACGAAAAATTAATATGCTACGCATAAGCCAAATATTACACTAAACACTTACAACAAAGAAGTTAGTATCGTTCGTATAATTCATGTTTTCAATTTAATTTACTATGGTTGTAATTAAATTTGTCGCGGTTACTATTTACTCGTACTTCCTTCGCCATACGCGTAAGAGGTTCGTTAGTGCGGTGGAAACTTACGCGGAAATTTCGGTATTTCTGGAGTTGTAGCACCTTACGTTTAAACCGACTTCATTTAAAAGATCCGGCGAGTCAATAAAATCAATTAGCAGTTGGTGTAAAAATACTACATCACATACTTCGCTATGTTTCTCCAAAGAATGACGATTTAAGAGAAGAAGGCATTCGCAATATGGTGGAAGACGTGTGGGGTCATTCCAGTTTAAGAAAGAAGTAGATTTACTCAGGCAAGAAAATAATGCCATAAAAACACGTATCTACAAAAAGAAAGTACAGTTAGCCCACATCGCTCACCTAGTCACGAATACCAGACGGACGGAGAAGAGCTAACACGTGAAACGAATTGTATCGTATTGTATTGGTTCGTCACTGGAAGTCGAGCCACAAAAGCATGAAAAGCGCAAAGAGTTGCAAGAAAAGCAACAACAACAAAAATTACATCCTCCGCCACCGATAAACGTCGTTGGAATAACGGACTATAATAAGTTGCATTGCCTCATTAAAGGAACCCTGCCATCGAAGTTTAAGGTGACATCTCTGCGAAACAATACGTGGAAAATCAATGTCGATGATGGCGATGGTTACCGATCATTATCCCAAAAATTGAATGCCGAAAAGATTCAGTGGTATACTTACCAAAATAAGTTAGAAAGACCACTGCGTGTTGTAGCAAGGGGACTCTAGCCCTCGTGTACTAAAGAAGATGTAATGCACGACCTTCAAGAGAAAGGCTTTAAAATTCTTGATGCCGTCAATATTATCAAGAAGGAAAAGCAACAGTCGGAGGGAGATCATGAAAAATTGGTAAGGCGTGGACTTCCACTATTCATGCTTAGTTTCGATAAAGATGAAAACAAAGACGCTATATATGGTATTAAGACTATTCTAAACATCGTGGTCAAAATCGAACCCATGCGTAAGACCTCCAGATCGATCCCGCAGTGTATGCGCTGTCAAGGCTTCAATCATACGCAGACTTACTGCCAGAAAGAGCCGCGATGCGTCACATGCGCAGGTAAGCATCTCTCGGAAGAGTGTCACCTAAACAAGCAAACCCCAGCCACTTGTATAAACTGCAAATGAAAACATCCTGCGAACTATCGAGGTTGCGAAGTGGCGAAAGAGCTCCAAAAAAGGCGCGATACGCTTATAAATTCAGTGCGCCCTAATCCGAAACCAGTTAAGAACAGACCCAAAATAGCTACAAAAAAAAGCAGCGAAAGATAGGTAATCTGTCAATATTGATTTAAGATCGGGTAACGAAGAAAACCCCAAACGCAGTAGAGAAAATGTGACAGAAGCAAAGTCTTCGAATACTGACGCACAGTCTTATGCTCAAGCGGCGATGGCAGCTAATGGCAAGTATATGACCGTCAACCCACGAGAGATCAAGGCAAAAAACTGTCCAAACTCTAACGTAAAAACTCCTGCTCAAGTTGCGACATTGAAAAATGGTGATAGAGGTAGCTCACAAAATCCAGTATCCAATGTTTTCTCCTTAATACTTGCGAAACTTGAAGAGCAATGCAAAACAAACAAACTTATTTTCGAGGGACTAGTTGCACTAGAAAGCAACATTCTTAACAGGCGCACTTCAATCAGAATATGAAAGAAATGCTTAAAATTCTTGCATGGAACGCTTACGGCCTCATACGAAGACTCGACGAGTTAGAAATATTTATACGAGAAAAAGATATTGATATATGCTTGGTCTGCGAAACTCATCTGACAAAACAAACGAATGTTAAGATAAGAGGCTATAGCGTGTATCACGCCTTCCACCCATCGGAAAGAGCAAGAGGCGGATCATCCTTGTTTATAAAAGAATGTATCGAACACTCAGCGGAAGTAAAGATTGAATTAGAAGCAATGCAAGTAAGCACGGTACGTGTTAGAAATAGACATTTTGCATTCAACATTTCGTCTATATATTGTCCACTGCGATGTAAACTTGAAGAAAGTGATTTCACAAACATCTTCAACTTCCTTAAACCAAATTTTATTATTGGTGGCGACTTCAACGCGAAACACCCATTCTGGGGTTCAAGGTACGCCTCTCAGAAAGGTAGAAAGCTTTATAATGCGGGTATGCAATACAGTTGTGATTTTCACTCGACGGGTAAACCATCATATTGGCCGACTGATAGAAATAAGATACCAGATCTGATCGATTTCTTTGTTGTTAAAGGAATATCTGGCAACTGTATACAAATTGAAGAAAGCTTTGATCTCTCCTCTGATCATTCTCCAATCATTATGACGATAAGCGATGCTCTGATTAAAAAAGTAAGACCGGTCAGATTAACTGGCGCGAAAACTAATTGGGATGGCTTTAAAAAAGATATTGAAGCAAATACTGAGCTGAGCGTATCACTTAAAACGCCATATGAACTTGAAGTTGAAGTTGATCGCTTCGTCGAAATCCTACAGAATGCCGCGTGGCAGAATACTCCCAAACCAAAGAAAACGCCGGCAACCTACATTCAAACTTATTCGCAGGAAATAAAAGAGATGATTAAGGAGAAGAGAAAAGCACCCAAAAAATGGCAACAAACTCGGGCTCCGCAACATAAAGCACATCTTAACCGTTTGTGCAACTCACTAAAAAGTTCTATTAAAAACCTTAAGAATAATGAAATGCAAACTTACCCAGAAAGCTTAACGGCAGAAAAAGATTCTAATTATTCGCTTTGGAAGGCTATAAAAGGTATTAAAAAAAACCTGAAATTCAAGCCGCCCCAATTAGGAAAAATCAAGGCGAATGGCCCAGGTATGAAAAAGAGAAAGCGCAAGTTTTTGCCACCCACCTGGAAGAAACTTTCAAACCGTTTGATGGACAAGCTCTTATTGAAAATATAAATACCTCTTATATAGCCAATAGCGTAATAAGGAATGCAGCACTTACCGAACTTAAGGAAGAAATAAAGAAACTTAGACATAAGAAGGCTCCTGGATACGACCTAATTACGGGAGAGGTTCTCAAAGCCCTACCAAGAAAAGCTCTAATTAAGCTTCTGTTCATTATAAACCCCGCACTTAGACTAGAATATGTTCCCAGTCAATGGAAAATCGCCGAAATCATAATAGTCCTTAAGCCCGGAAAACCGCCGAATGAAAAAACGTCTTATAGACCGATTTCGCTTCTTCCAATTATATCCAAGGTGTTCGAGAGAATATTGATTAGGCGAATACAGCCGGTAATAGAAGAAAGGCATCTCATTCCGGATCATCAATTCGGATTCAGAAGTAAGCATTCTACAGTTGAACAAGTACATCGAATAACACATGTAATCGAAAAGTCACTTGAAGAAAAAAAGATTTGTTCAAGCGTATTCCTTGACGTCTCTCAAGCCTTTGACACGAAGGCTTAAAGTTTAAATTACGACAAATTCTGCCAGAGCACCTATATAATATTTTGAAGAAGTACCTTACGAATAGACTATTCCGCGTCAAATGTGGAAATGAATATTCGGATTTTAAGGTAATAATGGCTGGGGTGCCGCAAGGAAGCGTTCTTGGTCCAGTCTTGTATCTATTATACACCCGTGATATACCGCAAGTAGAAGGCGCTGAGCTAGCTACATTTGCCAACGACACTACTGTCTTGACAGTAGGTAAAACGGTCGAAGATACTACAGAAAAACTGCAAGAAGCTTTGGATAGAGTAAATGAATGGACAAAGGTTTGGCGAATCGCACTCAACGAAATCTGTTCATGTAAATTTTACTTATAAGAAAATAAATAATTTGTCGATCTTTTCAAACTCGGTTCAAATTCCGTTTGCAAACGAGGCTAAGTATCTTGGAATGACACTTGATACAAAGCTGAAATGGAAAACGCACGTTAAGAAAAAATGCAAAGAACTAGATAACAAATATCGCGAAATGTATTGGTTACTTGGAAAATATTCCAAGCTTAATATAGAGAACAAACTGCTTTTATATAAGCAAGTGCTAAAGCCTGTATGGACATATGGTATACAACTCTGGGGTTGTACCAAAATAAGTAATATTAAAATTTTACAAACTTTTGAAAACAAAGTGCTAATAGGTATTGTAAATGCGCCATGGTATATCAGAAATAGCGATATCCACAGAGATCTTGGCATTAAAACAATCGAAGACGAAATTCAAACCTACGCGAGAAAGCATAGAAGTCGACTAGAAAGTCACGTAAATATTACAGTCCTCCAACTTTTGGAAGAAAGAAATTTACTGCGCCGTCTACAAAGAACCAAACCTTTAGACTTAGCGCGATAAGTAACCGCGTCTAAACTGCGGAGCTGGCAGGAACTTCTAATTGGAAGGTCCCTACAAAACGTCCTTATTACGTGAAATGAAAACTACTTGATAAGTCGAATACTTAGTTGTAGTAAAAATGAAAACAAGTCTGTTTTGAAGGGAGGTTTTTTAGTGGGTAAGAATCCCACACTACTATGAGCACGCGCTGTTGATCCTCATAGTGTCTTGTTGCGTGGCTCACTTCTAAAAGTGAGCCACGCATTTTATTAATGTAACTATCATATAGATTTTTCGATAAGATTTGAAAGTCTCTATAGAAGATAGCGAACTGGTTATAATCGCTTGTTCTGTTTGTGGTTTAATAATTTTTCCACGCTTTATTTCTTTTATTACGCAGACTCCGTAATTGGTTATTGTACCAAGGAACAGTTGTAGACATATCCTTACATGTGTTTCTTACAGGTAGGGACGTGATAAAATAGTCAAATATACGTTTGTAAAAATATTCAGTCATTTGTTCAATATTACTATTGCTGTTGAAGATTCTTACAAAGTCAATGCTAGATATTAGTTCGTTTAATAAATTATTTATATACTTACTTACTTAGATGGCGCTATAGTCCGGGGTGGACCTGGGTCTCAACCAACAAACCTCTCCAGCCCCCACGGTTACGACCCAGCTGCCTCCAGTTGCGCACGCCAAGTTGGTTGAGGTCCCCCTCCACTTGTTTGCGCCACCTACCGCGAAGTCGTCCTCTACTGCGCCGTCCGTCCGGGGTGGATTCGAAGACTTTCTTAGCGGGAAGGTTGGGCTCCATCCGCTCTAAATGACCCAGCGATCTTAGTCGCTGTATGTGAACTCTTCTGGCTAAGTCGATGTCCTTGTACAGGCCGTATAGTTCGGCCTTCTCCTCCACTCACTGTCTATGCAGACGGGACCAAAGATCGCTCGAAGAACTTTTCTCTCGAAATAACCAAGGGCATCCTCATCCGGTTATAGCAGGACTGGGATGATTAATGTCTTATAAAGAGTTACCTTAGTAGTTCGAGATAGGACTTTGCTACTCAATTGCCGTTTTAGCCCATAGAAACAACGATTGGCAAGAGTAATTCTCCGTGTGATCTCCCTACTGATGTCATTTGCGGAGCTGACCATAGAGCCTAGGTAGGCAAAATTCTTTACTACCTCAAAATTATATCGGTCTATTGTGGCGTTCTGCCCAAGACGCCGATGTTGGGTGTCCTTTTTTGTAGACAGCATATATATTTTGTTGTGCTTTCATTGACCGCTAGACCCATCTTTGCTGCCTCGTTCTCAATACTCGTAAATGCCCCATTGACTGTCCGCTGAGTTCTTCCGATTATGTCAATGTCATCGGCATAAGCGAGTAGTTGTACATACTTGAAGAAGATTGTACCCCCGGGGTTGGCTTGTGAGTTTCGTACAATTCTCTCAAGTACTATGTTAAAGAGATCGCGTCACCTTGTCTAAGACCTTTCCTGACATCGAACGGTTCGGTGATGTTCTTACCGACTTTGATGGAGCAGCGAGAGTTCTCCATCGTCATTCTGCACAAACGGACGAGCTTGGCAGGGATGCCAAGACTAGACATGGCTCTGTATAACTCGTCTCTATACACGCTATCATAGGCAACTTTGAAATCGATGAAAAGGTGGTGCGTATCGATTTTATATTCATGGATTTTTTCCAAGATCTGCCGTAGTGTGAATATTTGGTCAATGGTGGACTTTCCAGGCCTGAAACTGCACTGATAAGGACCTATCAGGTTGTTGACGATCGGTTTATTATATATATCCTACAAAAAATTATTCACTTAACGGCTACGGCAAAACCCGTATTTATCCATTATGGACGAGTAAAAGACTATAACGAAATAAACGACAGATTAGAGATAAAAAGGGAACAATACTAGGAAAAATAAATCATGACAGACAAGACGCAAAAATAAATAATACACAGGCCAGATGAAGACATGGCATAGACAATATTTACCCGAAATACGAGAAATATTTGTCTGAGACAGGTGAGAGGATAACAGTAAAAGGGAAAATCAAACATGAACCCCGACAAAGCATGTAACGAAATAAAGAGAGGAGGGATAGCTACTAACACCAGTTACCCACACAACTGGCTAACCAACGTGATCACTACCCTCCTCTGCCGCGAACGTGACTCGACGAGGTCTTAAACACAGCTCCGATCAAAGAACCTTCCACCTCCATAGCTACCCTTATGACCTAAAGCAACAGGACTCCTTAGGCCAGTCCGGGCAGCATCGGTGGAAGGGTGTTCGCACCACTACAGCGTAGGCATGCTAGCTCTGGCTCGTCCCAGCTCGCCGGATGGGGGGTTCTTGCTGTAGTGGATACAAACGGGGGTTACGATTTTACATGCCTATAGTTAGATGTTATTTCTACGTAGAAGTGATAATTAATGAGGCCCGATATGTCTTCTCGCAGCACTAGCTCTGACTATACTGCACAGTTCCAAAAGTGGGAGGGGAAGCAAAGATGGAGTATGTCCCCTGGTGTACCCGCCCCTACACACCACCGACTAAAAGTCAATGGCATGTTTCCGTGGTCTTCACATCACCGGATACTCGTGAAGACCCCTAACTCGGCCCATCGATAGCAAGCCCTTTAGGCAAACTCACCGCCAACCCATCTCATCCACCAACCAACAGTTTACCACGCTTCCATAATTAGGAATTACCGGCACCTGTATAAATTACGTCCAGACTAAGAAAAATCCAACAACAACAAGAGAAATGCCAGATTCAAATTTCATTTAGAAGTATCTACCATTTTATTTCGCGATATATCATTAGGGGAGGGAGGGATTTGTCACAAAAATGGAGGTGTTCATACTTAAAGCTAATTTACAAAAATTCAAAAAAAATAAGAAGAGAAGTAAAAGTATACCTAGAAGATACTAAAGTGTCTAAGAAATAAATCAAAAATAAAGTATCGAGATGAAATAAATCACAATTATAATAAAATAATAAAAAAAAATATATAAAAATATAAAAGAATTATTCCAAGAACTTAATACCAGGGCGTATGTGTAACCCAAAATTTATATAATATTTATTTCCTTATTTATAAAAGATATTAACTTTTTTTTATATGTATGCGGTTGTACTGATTAAAAATATTTGCAAAAAAAAAAAATAGTAAATAAAGGAACACAAATATATATATATATATTTTTTTTCTATAAAAAAAAAAATAAAAAGAAATCTTCACCTACTATTCGTACAAATACAAAAAAAAATATCGATCGTTTTTGACTTACCCCAATTTGTTTGTTCTTACTTGGATGTATATGTGTATGTATGGAAGTGTATGAAGATTTTTGAAGGTGCTCCAAGGGTGAGGTGAGGGTGTGCACATCCTTTCCGCCCGAGAATCTCATAGGTATTTTTTCTGAGTACCGTAGGTTTGTACATAGATATATACATCCTAAGCTTGGAAAAAAAAAATTATAAATTTTTTTTGTTAATTGCACGAACTTTTAACTGAACACATATTTTTTTTTCTTTTATCTGGTTTTTTATATACAAAAATACTTAGACACTATATAAATCTTCGGATCCATATTCTTCCGGCAATACAGGCATTTCCTGTGGTATTTTCCCTCGATGATGATGAAAAAGCTGCTGATCACTAGATGGGGAGATGTGCTGCTATCGTACCTTCAGCCTTTTTTTCAGGGTGAGACTCAGCGGCTTCTGGTGATAAATTTAGGATATTTTCCTCTTATGGTGACGCGCTCTAGTTTCACGAGTGACACTGATTTGTCTTGTACAATTTTTTTTTTTTTTTTTGGGAAGGGAATCTTTAGGTGTGGCCAAGATACACGGGGCGAGGGGAGATGACACTTTTTTTTATGCTCACGTGGTCGTAACTTCTGGCGGGTCTGTTTTTCAGTTAAATTTTGTATTTAACTAAGTGCACTAGTTCGTCCACACTTAACTATTTCACTGGGTTATTAGTTAAATTTTTTTTTTATTTTGGCGCTCTTTTCGATTTAGCTACCTCCTTTTTTTTTGTTTCGTGAAACAATTGATACACCACATCACTTTCCGCACTTTTTCTGTTAATTGTTCTAGTTAGACATACACCGGCGCGGCAGCCTCGGTTATCTTTTTTTTTTTTCTTTTAACAATTTGGTCACTTTCCCGCACTTAATCAGTAGCACATCCACCGGCGCGGCAGCTTCGGCTGTCTTTCTTTTTCTTTTCTTTTTTTTTTCGACGGGGTAGCTGATCTGGCTTTTATAGCTTCTCGCCGTGGTGTTCGGTTGCGGATCTTGATCAGCCGATAAATCCGTTTTCCCATATACTAGAAAACATTTTTCTACCAACACTCGTGCACAGTTTACTGGGTCGTTTTTTTTTCTTTTTCTCCACCTTCTATTATAATTCTTCCCTAATATTCCTATTTTTTTTTCATTCTCGGGGTTCTTACCTAGGCTTAGTCGGGAGGTAAAATCTTTTTGATCAATACGATACTTACTTACTTAGGTGGCGCTACAGTTCGGGGTGAACCTGGGCCTCAACCAACAAGCCTCTCCATTTAGCTCGGTCTTTAGCTAATTGCCTCCAGTTGCGCACTCCAAGTTGGTCGAGGTCCCCTTGAACTTGTGCGCGCCACCTACGACGATGATTCCCTCTACTGCGTCGTCCCTCCGGGTTAGATTCGAAGACTCTGCGGGCCGGAGCGTTGGTGTCTATTCGCTCTACATGTCCTAGCCATCTCAGACGTCCAATACGCAGTTTTTTGACTAGGTCGATGTCGCTGTACAGCTCGTATAGTTCGTGATTGAATCTTCTCCTCCAAAACCCGTCAACACAAACGGGACCGAAAATCTTACGACGAATTTTTCTCTCGAAGCGACCAAGGATATCTTCATCCTCTTTTAATAAAGTCCATGTTTCAGCGCCGTAAAGCAGGACTGGGATGATCAAGGTCTTATATAGAGTCTCCTTAGGTGTTCGAGATAGGGCTTTACTGTTGAATTGCCTTATAAGCCCAAAAAAACAGCGATTGGCAAGAGTTATTCTTCGATTGATTTCTACGCTGATTTTGTTAGAAGAATTTATAGCAGAGCCAAGGTAGACAAAGTCCCTTACTACCTCGAAGTTATAGCTGCCCACGGTGACGTTTTGTCCAATTCGTCGGTGTTGGTTTTCCCTTCTAGTTGACAGCATATACTTGGTTTTGCCCTCGTTTATCGCCAAACCCATTTTGGCCGCCTCCGCCTCAATGCTTGCAAAAGCACCGGTGACAGCCCGCTGATATCTTCCGATAATGTCTATATCGTCGGTGTATGCAAGCAGTTGTACAAACTTGTAATAGATTGTGCCTCCGGTGTTGGCTTGTGAGTTCCGCACAATCCGTTCAAGTACAATATTGAAGAAGTCACATGACAGCGCGTCACCTTGTCTAAAGCCTTTTTTGACATCAAAGGTCTCGGTGAGGTCATTACCGACCTTGATGGAGCAGCGAGCGTTCTCCATCGTCAGCCTGCACAGACGGACAAGTTTGGCAGGGATGTCAAAACTAGACATGGCTCTATAAAGCTCTTCTCTATAGATGCTGTCATAGGCGGCCTTGAAATCGATAAAGAGGTGGTGAGTATCGATTTGGAATTCTTGGGTTTTCTCCAGGATCTGCCGAAGTGTGAAGATTTGATCGATGGTGGACTTTCCTGGCCTGAAACCGCACTGATAGGGTCCAATCAGGCTGTTCGTAAAAGGTTTCAGGCGTTCACACAATATCACAGAAAAGATCTTGTATGCCATGTTGAGGAGACTGATGCCTCTATAATTGGCGCAGTTGAGGGGGTCTCCTTTCTTGTGGATCGGGCAAACGATGCTGAGATTCCATTCATCAGGCATACACTCGTCTAACCAAATATTAGAAATGAGTTGGTGTATGCACTCTACCAATTCATCCCCAGCTGCCTTGAAAAGTTCGGCCGGTAAGCCGTCAGGTCCAGCAGCCTTGTTGGATTTTAGCTTGGATATTGCTATCCTCACTTCGTTTTGGTCAGGTGGACGGAAATTTTGACTATCATCGTCTATGTTGAATGGTTCAATACGATCTCTGGAACATTTTATTGTTTGCATCCCAGACACAAACCCAAATTTTACCGCAGCCTGGGTTCGAACCTTTTTTTTTTTTGAACTACCCTTGAGGTGTAATGTAGGATTTTAAAAAAAAAAATTTTTTTTAATATAAATTTCCCACAAGCAAATATCATAAACATCGATTTAGGAAAAAGAAAAAGAAAGCCAACTACCTGAGGAGCCTCAAATACTCGATGGTATTAATTTCGTTAATAACATACAGGCCAGACGAAGACATGGCATAGACAGTATTTACCCGAAATACGAGAAATATTTGTCTGAGACAGGTGAGCGGATAACAGTAAAAAGGAAAATCAAACATGAACCCCGACAAAGCAAATATCATTAACATCGATTTAGGAAAAAGAAAAAGAAAGCCAACTACCTGAGGAGCCTCAAATACTCGATGGTATTAATTTCGTTAGTGCTATTACAAATAACACAGGTAGCATCGCAGAAAATCGAACTGACTGACCTAAGCTACGGCAACAGATTCACAATGATCCAGTTAAACGACGAACCATTAATTAAACATTACCACATAATACTATAAGTAATCAATTTAACTAACTATCAAACAATCATACAAACTTTGGAGAACCAAGCCAGAAAATCTCCGCTCCCTGATAAAGATATTAATAGACAAATACTACACTTGAAAAAAAAAGTTCATCAATCCTATTCCATTTTAGACAAAAAAGAGGACTAATTAATGAAGCAGACTCAGCCCCGAAATTCCTGTACGGAACCAAGGACGAAGATGGCCGAGTAGAAATAGAAAATCGTTTAAAGATAATTGAGGAAAACACTCACAACGCCATTACAAATTCTAACGGACAGATAGCCATACACGATCGATTCAGCAAGTAAATAGCTACACTAACTAACACAGTTAACGGCAAAGTTTTAGAGAAAACTTAACACCTGGACATTTACGCTAACAACCTGAACCAGTTAGAATAAAACCTATCTACCTTTCAAATACAAACTCGCATTAAAGAAAACATCCGCTAGAAGCCATACAAAAAATAATGGAAATAGTCATGAACTCACGTATTGGTATACTGAGCAGAGATATATATCTGTGGCAATAAGCTGAAGTAGCTTAAGTCGACTTAAGTCAAAATTGAATTAATTACAGAAAAATGTTCCCAATTACACAAAGTATTCTTTCTCAATTTTTTATTTGTAAATCTGTAAAGACTGCCGAGTTACGGCTATCGGAGTGGCGGCACAATTCAAAAATTTTATACGATTTTCACATACGCGATAACTTTAAATGCCTCAGCTTATTGCCACAGATATATTCACAGACATAAAAACTGACACATTCAATTTTACTACAGAAAAAATGAAAGATATAAAATTAGAACTAGCATTATATAAAACTAATATTGTATTTATCATAGAGATTCCTATCTCAACAGATGAAAGTCATAAAACAATCCATATTGAACCTATTCCAAATAAAGGTTAACATATGCAAATACCATAAAAAAAAAACAAATATATTGCTTAACAAAAATGTATATTTTACGTCAAAAAGTAAAAAAGAATTATAACCTATAAAAGACCATTGTACAGAAAACTTGTTTAAGGAAAATGTGAATTGTCATTACGAGCAAAACTTAATCGAAGAAATTATCGAGATAGGAAATAATAATACCATTTTAGAAAATATAAATAATCAAACCCTCTAACAAACGTCTAACGATTTCAAATTACTATTAACGATACTCCATACATACGAAACACATGCCTAAATTAAATAAACTATTACGAGTTTATTATGAAAATAAGGGTATTTAAATACTCTTAAAATTATTCACAAAGGTTAGGATATAGCTAATGCGATCAAATTATCGAGTTGAACTGAATGGAAGAAAAATAAGAATGCCCTCCTTGTGTGTTGATTATGGTGCCTTTTATAGGCTGGTCAAACGGTAGTGCATGCGATCATATGAAAACACAAGCGTTTTCACTCAGCTGAGGCCTACCAACTCATACTCTCAACCTCCACGCGGTGACAGCCGGGTGCCTAGTACCTTAATCCAAGAAATGGGTAACCAAACCCGTTTGGCGGATTCTTGGTGGCAGCAGATGAGAGAGGTGGGGAAGAGTGCTTTTCTCACTAGAGCACTTCTTCCTGTTCCAGGCGGCAGCGGACGAATTCCCTAGACGGAGTCAACGGTGGCGTCTATAGTTCCAGTTAGGTTGAACTTAGTGAATACCTTGCGCGAGCTGCTTCGACGTATTCGGATCACAGGTCGGTAAGGAATTTCCAATGTTGGTCAGGACATTGGAATAGAGATGGTGGCGGAGGAGCCCTTAATGAGACAACGGCCGCGCTCATACTCCCGTAGTGGACTACTGACACCGGTGTACCCGGCCCCTCGTCCTAGGGGAATAATTAAGGAACTGGCCCTCCAGGTTGGGGGTTGTGCCGTCGGGGTAACTTCCCTACCACGTAAAAAACGCATGGTTCCGAAACAACCAAAAGCCTCGGATAAGGATGACTCAACTAATGACGACCCCAGCAAACGAAATAAGGACAACGACCTTCGGATCTGTACGTGGAATGTTCTGTCCCTTTACAGACCACGTGCAGCCGAACAACTAGCAGAGGCCCTAGACTGCTATAAAGCAGATATTACCGCCATCCAGGAAGTGCGATGGGATGGGCCGGGCAAAAGGAGGGTGAAAAACTGTGACATCTACTACGGTGATTGCTACAGAGGCAACAGGCAACGCTTATTCGGATGCGGATTTGTCATGCGCGGCAGACTTAGGCAAGAAGTCTTAAGCTTCCGACACGTGAGCGAGCGTATTATGACTATCCGGATCAAGGCTAAATTCGCTAACATAAGCCTAATATGTGTTCATGCCCCCACAGAGGAAAGGACCCTGCCACCAAAGAGTGTTTCTACGAGCTCCACGGCAAAACATACGAGCAATGTCCTAAATACGACGTTAAAATCGTATTGGGCGATTTTAACGCCAAAATAGGAAAGGAGGACGTCTTTGGTAGGGCAATCGGTAAGCATAGCCTACACGACATCACGTCTGATAACGAACTAAGGCTAATTGATTTCGCTGTGGAGCGAAATGTCACCATAGCAAGCACATGGTTTCCTCATCTCGATATTCATAAGCAGACATGGCGGTCCAATGATCATGTAACGATCAACCAAATTGATCATATTGCGATCGACGCAAGGCATGCCTCCAGTATTCTGGATGTCCGGACCTTCCGAGCGGCCAACATAGACTCGGATCATTACCTTGTTGTAGCCAAGGTACGAATGCGGATATCCCAATCTGAGCAACAAAGAAGAATTACTGTGAGAAAATTTAACGTCGAAAAGCTACAATTGCAAGAGACCGCCAGACTCTTCGCTGAACGCGTATCCCGAAATCTCTCAATCACCCCTTTGCCACCAGCATCAAGTACCGAAGACCAGTGGCAACGCTGCCAACATGCCATCAGAAACGCCGCGACTGATGTGCTGGGTCTCGCTCGACCACCACCGCGAAACCCTTGGTTTGACGAAGAATGTCGGCATGCATGCAAAACAAGAGGCATACAAAGCGGCGCTGCAAAGGAAGACGAGAGCTGCTCGTGAGCTCTACGAGCAAAAGAGACGGGAAGAACATCGGCTTCTCCAAAAGAAGAAGAAAGAGCATGAGTAGCGCGCGTTTGAGAATATTGAGAGTCTATACTCCAGGAACAATGTACGGAAGTTTTACCAAAAGGTAAAAAGAACGTGTCAGAGAAGTAATACCCGTACAGAAACCTGTAGAGATGAAAATGGAAACCTCGTAGTAGAATCACAGTCGGTGCTGAGAATATGGAAAAACTACTTCTGCAGACTGTATAACGGTGACGAAGACCAACATCCCGCTGTCAGGCAGAATGAACCATTCAACATGGACGATGATAGTCAAAATTTCCGTCCACCTGACCAGAACGAAGTGAGGATAGCAATATCCAAGCTAAAATCCAACAAGGCTGCTGGACCTGACGGCTTACCGGCCGAACATTTCAAGGCAGCTGGGGATGAATTGGTAGAGTGCATACATCAACTCATTTCTAATATTTGGTCAGAGGAGTGTATGCCTGATGAATGGAATCTCGCATCGTTTGCCCGATCCACAAGAAAGGAGACCCCCTCAACTGCGCCAATTATAGAGGCATCAGTCTCCTCAACATGGCATACAAGATCTTTTCTGTGATATTCTGTGAACGCCTGAAACCTTTTACGAACAGCCTGATTGGACCCTATCAGGCCACCATCGATCAAATCTTCACAATTCGGCAGATCCTGGAGAAAACCCAAGAATTCCAAATCGATATTCACCACCTCTTTATCGATTTCAAGGCCGCCTATGACAGCATCTATAGAGAAGAGCTTTATAGAGCCATGTCTAGTTTTGTCATCCCTGTCAAACTTGTCCGTCTGTGCAGGCTGACGATGGAGAACGCTCGCTGCTCCATTAAGGTCGGTAATGACCTCACCGAGACCTTTGATGTCAAAAAAGGTTTTAGATAAGGTGACGGCGCTGTTATGTGGCTTCTTTAATATTGTAGTTGAACGGATTGTGCGGAACTCACAAGCCAACTCCGGAGGCACAATCTATTACAAGCCTG
Source organism: Brachypalpus laphriformis (assembly GCA_945910035.1). Classification (NCBI taxonomy): domain Eukaryota; kingdom Metazoa; phylum Arthropoda; class Insecta; order Diptera; family Syrphidae; genus Brachypalpus; species Brachypalpus laphriformis. The sequence continues at coordinate 101,225,585 of OX246754.1, forward strand.
TACAACTGCTTGCATACGCCGACGATATAGACATTATCGGCAGATCTCAGCGGGCTGTCACCGGTGCTTTTGCAAGCATTGAGGCGGAAGCGGCCAAAATGGGTTTGGCAATAAACGAGGGCAAAACCAAGTATATGCTGTCAACTAGAAGGGAAAACCAACACCGACGAATTGGACAAAACGTCACCGTGGGCAGCTATAACTTCGAGGTAGTAAGGGACTTTGTCTACCTTGGCTCTGCTATAAATTCTACTAACAAAATCAGTGCAGAAATCAATCGAAGAATAACTCTTGCCAATCGCTGTTTTTTGGGCTTATAAGGCAATTCAACAGTAAAGCCCTATCTCGAACAACTAAGGAGACTCTATATAAGACCTTGATCATCCCAGTCCTGCTTTACGGCGCTGAAACATGGACTTTATTAAAAGAGGATGAAGATATCCTTGGTCGCTTCGAGAGAAAAATTCTTTGTAAGATTTTCGGTCCCGTTTGCGTTGACGGGTTTTGGAGGAGAAGATTCAATCACGAACTATACGAGCTGTACAGCGACATCGACCTAGTCAAAAAACTGCGTGTTGGACGTCTGAGATAACTAGGACATGTAGAGCGAATGGACACCACCCGCAGAGTCTTCGAATCTAACCCCGAGGGACGACGCAGTAGAGGGAATCATCGCCGTAGGTGGCGCGCACAAGTTCAAGGGGACCTCGACCAACTTGGAGTGCGCAACTGGAGGCAATTAGCTAAAGACCGAGCTAAATGGAGAGGCTTGTTGGTTGAGGCCCAGGTTCAACCCGAACTGTAGCGCCACCTAAGTAAGTAATAGGCGTGTCTCAATTGGATTGGGTGTTAGTTCTATGTCCAAAAAAGCGAAGAAGAAGTGCGCCTAGCTTCAAGCAGAGAGTACGGAGGGCCTATATCGGGAGCTGGAGAAAATATCTTCCCCGGTAGCTGATGCAAACCAGGCCATCTAGGAGCTGCGAAGACACAATCTGAACAAGAGTGCAACCATCTTTAAAATAGCCGCCCAAGGAAGGAGGAATGCTCAGGAGACTCGTTCGCCAAACTTCATTAACAATGCTCATGGCCAGCTTCTTGTGGATGACGACAAAATTCTTCAGAACTGGCGGCAGTATTGTGAAGAACTTTTAAATGAACAGTTTCCCCGGCTATACTTTCCAAGAGCCACCCCTAACTGTGAAGAAATACCCGACATTACAGTCGAAGAAGTTAGTGAGGCGGTCGAATGCTCCAAAAAATCAAAAGCAGTTGGGCCAGACGAGATGCCCTCTGAGTTCTGGAAAAGATGGGAGAGATCGGGTTTGTGAGAGGTGACCCAATGCCGAATCAATGGACGGAAAGTTACCTTCTCCCTGTATACAAAGGGAAGGGTGATACGCGAAACTGTGATAACTACCGTTCGATCAAGCTGATGTCACACATCATGAAAATCGTTGAGCGGGTATTAGGTGGCCGACTGCGAAAAATAATACGACTATCTGATGATCAGTGCGGGTTTGTCTCGGGTAAATCAACCAAAGATGCAATCCAAAGTATAAGGATCATTATGGAAAAACATCGTGATTCGTTAAGGGATTTGCATATTGTATTGGTTGACTTTGAAAAGGCACTCGACAGACAACCACGAGATCTGATATGGGTGGCGCTAAGACATCGAGGGGTTCCAGAAACCTATGTACAGATGATCATGGACATGTACGAAGGAGCAAAGACAAGAGTAAGATGCCCCGCTGGAGTAACCAAACCTGCAACAAGCACTTGATGTGTGGGTGGACGCTCTGGAGGGAAATGGGTATCGCATTAGTTCAAAAAGACAGAGTACTTGTGCTGCCCGTTCTCTGATCCACTCAGACCTATTCCAGGTATTTATTTGAATGGAGCAGTGCTTCCCAAATGCAAAAAGATCAAATATCTGGGATCTACGATCAATAGCGAAACAAATTGTGATGATGACATCAATCATCGCGTAAGCGTAGGGTGGATGAAGTGGCGAGAAAATTCCGCTATCTTATGTGACATTAAAATGCCACTTAAGTTGAAGGGAAGGCTCCAGACCACAGTTGTGCGTCCAGAACTCACATACGGTTCACAATGTTGGACGATGTACAAAACGTATGAGAGTAAATTAACGGCAGCTGAGAGGAAGATGCTTCGCATGACAGCAGAAGTGACAAAGCTTGATCGAATAAGAAGTTTCAAGATCCGTGGAAGCTTTCACATCAAGGAAACCATCGAACAAAAAATAGAGCGTGACCAGCTTAGCTGGCTTAGCCACGTTCTAAGAAGAAATCATTTGAACACTGTTGAAAAGGCAATATCAATGCACCTTCCAAAGACATCACGATGTGGGAAAGGCAGGTCTATAGACGCCTGGATCAGACAAATGCGACGACATCGGCATTTCATTGGCCTCAGTAACCGAGTGATCTTCTTTAAGAGGAGATACCTGAAGTTCCGCAGAACAAAAAATTGTACGGCAGGGGGGGGGGTCTTTTCTCACCACATTCAAGTTATAGCCCATCAGAGTGGGTGACCTCTTATTTGGAGGTGTTACCACTTTAAACGCTATAACTTCTAAACTATTATTATAGGTACAAAATTAGTTTTATACATTTTGGAAAGACGATTTAGAAGACCATACTTTACATACTCTGTAAAGGTACTTTTTTCCCAGAAAACCCCTTTTTGGGTTTTTCTATAATTGGACTTTATTGAATGAGCAGATTATCCCTTTTTCAATGAAAACGAAATTTACATTTTTTTTAATATCTCAAAAACTGAGAAAGCTTTTGACATCGGGTTTTCGGTATTTAATTAAGAATTGATAAGAACATTAAAAAATAAAAATATCAGTGGCAGTTAATAACGCAAAATTTTGAAAAAAATCAATTTGAAAAAAAAAAATTCAAAATATTTTTAAAAAATTTTGACTTTGAAATTTAATTTTACAAAAACTATTCACTGAAACAACTTGATTTAAAAGGTAAATAAAAGAATGAAATATAGGCTTTCAAAAAAGCTATAGCACATTATTGTACGTTTTTTCGTTGATTTTTAATAATTTTTTTTTTCATTTTAAGTCATTTTTTACAAAATTGCCGCTCCCGCCTAAACGGGGGGAGATAAACCCCCCTCCCCCTCCAATAGGATTTTTTTCTTATCTCAGCCCAACCTATCCGTCCTAGGTCTTTGCCGCATCTTATGGAAATCACTCTGTATACATATACAGCACTTTATAATTCAAGGTTGATTTCAACCAAGTACTGCTTATGACCTTCATCGCCCCACCTTCTCTCCACTTCAGTATCTAGTTTTAATGAAGGTTTTTTCAGTAGCTTTTCCTTCAAACAAACTCGAATTTATAATATATGTTTTGTTGTAATAGTTTTAGTATTTTCAGTAGTAAGGTAGTGTTATGCCATATCTCTGTAAATTGTGCAATATAGTCTTAAGAAAATAATGTATCCTTATAGCTACAATAAACAAACAAATACAAAAGGACAAGGAATTCGGAAGACAAAGTAAAGTATCCAGAAGCAAATCAAAATTACAAGCGTCTATGCAAGATCAAAAAGCAGACGTACCACCAACAGCTCAGCTACAAAATTAATATGATAAGCCATAGCAAGGAGTGGTGGAAGCTGGCAAAGTTACCAATCGAGCAGTGAGATTCCAGCGTCAGAGTTTAAGGTTTATTTTCACTCTCTCTTAAACCCTCCAGAATTGGCAAATGACATTCAATATGCACCTATGCTTATCGAAGATGAAGATTTCGATAAACCTATATCAAAAGAAGAGGTGAAACAAACTTTAGGAAAGGTCAAACCAAATAAGGCTCCTGGAGAGGACAGAATATCATATGAATTTTGAAAAACGCAACGAATGAATTTTTGGACGTGCTAGTGCAAGCTTATAATACGATTTTTTAAAGAGGAAAAGTAGATGATGCATTTATAATAAGTATAGTATTGCCCCTATTAAAAAAAGGCGATGTAAATCAAACCTGCAACTATCGCGGAATTTCATTTATGAATTGTATTGCAAAGGTGATGATGGGAGTAATAAATTAAAGACTTTCCCTCTGGATTGAGAAGCATGAAATTTTGACAGAGTACCATACCAGGCAGGAGAAGAAAAAGGTGTATGCATTTTTTGTGGATTTTAAAGCAGCGTTTGATAAAGTACGGAGAAAGAATCTAATTTTTAAATAATATAATATTGGAATATCTACGAAAATAGTAAATGTCACGCGCACTGATTGGCTATTCAAAGGAAACCAACTGTTGAAGAGGCTTAAGCAAAAAAGATGGCAAAGTATGCTACAAAAAGCAGCAAGGAGCACAGATAGAATTTATAGCCAACTTGATTATTCGAAAGGTCAAACGTACTTCAGTGATAAATATAGTCAAAATAAAATATCATGAATCTATAAAGCACGCTGTGATCTGATCTGGCTCAATGGAAGTAGATTTAAAACTCGAGATTGCTCATTGTGCAATATGATGGAAGTGGAAACAATCCAACACTTCATTGGTAGATGTCTGATCTCAAGGGAATTTAGGCATAGATATTTTAAGAAAACAACACTGAATGATGAGGATATAATAAATGTTTTAAACGGAGTTAATGATGAATCTTCGACCATGCTTAGCAATTTCGTTATCGGTGCTCTTAAATATAGAGATGAATTAATTAATTATTTTAACTTTAAAAAACCAGATTGATGAATACTTTGTATTAGATAAAAATTAAATATGGTATAAAACAAATATGAATTATATAATAAATAATAAGCCAAACTACCGACAGACGACAAAATGTCATAGTCGTACATTCTTTGTTTCTTTAAGAATTCAATTTCAATTTAAATTTAAGTTTAAAACTGTTAAAAACTTTTTTCTGAAATAAAGAATTTATGCGTAGATTCGATGACGTGAGTTTCCTGATGCAGGATTGGGTGCGTCCATATGTTGTGAGTTTCGATAGCTTGGGTCTAAATATAGATTCGATGTCTTTTTTGTATTTCAACTGTTTATTTATTAGCAATTACCAACTTTACTTTAACACAATATTTAAATTACTTTATTCGTTATTTATTTAAAATCAAACTGTCTCTACAGATTTGGTTTCAATCACAATGTCGCCTATTTTCACTACTGGTCGAGTCTCTCTTTTAACCGCTGTATTACCTTATGAACAACTGTACCGACGGTGGTTGTGGTTGGTGTATTTATACAAAATGCAAGAAGTTCTAGAGCATGCTAGATGTCGCTAGGGATGAATTTATAATTGTGGAACAATTTGTAAAATATGAGTGAACATTGGCACATTGGCCAGGCACCTACTAGGTTTGGTGAACAGGTGTCGCTGTTTACAGTTAGTGTTAGTTTGGTACACAAACCATGCAGTGCTTTAAGCTTTAAGTCAATGCTGCAATATGCCAACTATATTATATGCCAACATTACAATTCATTCAAAAGGATAAATTGGCAGATCTCCTATGTGAATGTTTATGGCGACGTAGAGTTGTGAAATTACAAGTAGATCCCATAAACAGTGCAATATTACAACCCCCAGCTTGGAGTCGCTGTTAAATTTGGAATAAGTTCGAGGTGCGTTGCATATACCCAACTTCTCATCTACTCCAAATCCAGCAGTGACCTAAAGCAGGGGTATTGCAGGAGGACCCCACACATATTCCACTGTTTATGCATTGTGGACTTATGTATGTCCCATCTTCTGAGTTTCCTGCTGCAGGCTTGGGTGTTAGTTCTTTGTCCATATGTTGTGAGTTTCTATGGCTTGGGTCTAAATATAGATTCGATGAAGCGAGTTTCCGGATGCAGGCTTCGGTGTTTTGGATGACATAATTTTATATCCTGCTAAGCGTGGATTGCTGCGCTAACTTTTATATGAACCAATTGTACCCAGCCCAATTCAAGAAACTAATTATACTAGCCCAGTGAACATAACCTTCGAAAAACTACATTATGAAAACATTCCAAATATTAAACATACAACCGAATTAAAAAATGAACACAAGAAAACTTAAACATTTATGTACATCATTATATTCATAATCACACTATGTATTATTATATATAGCACACTCAAATTTAAGAAAAGAAACGCCACTAAGATCATAACAAATATGTCCGTAAGTCTACCCGAAGTTGCAAACAACCCCGGAATCGAAACTTCGGTGGGAGGTTTTATACCGAGCTACACCACTACAGCAATAAAAACAATGCACAAGCCTATCAACCAATACTCAAACAACATGAAACGACTCCATATACCCGTAGCACCAACCGTCCCCTCGATATATATTATTGATTGACGCCGGATATACAATAAAATCATCACATAGATCTCAGGCAAATTTATAGATAAGACACTATCACTTATTGTGTGCATGACCAAGCCACGCCATAATATCATGTTCTCCTCAACTAAGGAAGGTATAAAAGGTAGTATCGCCGTTAGAAACTAAGTCTATTCATACTTACGATTGATACTATAAGGAACTACAAACTGAGCTCTCAGTCTTTTACTGCTTGAACGCATATCAAGTTTAGGAAAAGGAATCTGTTATGCTCTTGTACAATGAAGTAATTATAGTGTAGCGTAACTTTTGTACCCCACTGTGTAACGTAACTTTTATCACATAATTTGAGCCGCTAGTTTACCATGGCACGATGTTTCTCTTATATACTTACGATTACCAATGTACATAGAACATAACATACGACAGTTGTCTTTTGACTGTTATGATGATTCGCTGTCAATCGTTCGAGCAGGCAACATCTCCGAATAAATTTAAATATAATAAATTGAATATTGTGTTTCTCATTTAAACACTCTTCTTTATAGTGAGGATTGATACCAATTCCCACATTTTGGTGACCCCAACGAAGCAAGAACCCCGACGAAGCAAGAACCACAAAGACGCAAGAATCCCGAAGAAGTAAGAATTCCAACGGCGCGAGAGTAGGCATGCCTGATCCTACACCATCGTCATCCAACGCACCACCACCAGTGTGACCTCCTCGTGCTCCAGCTGCTGATAACACGTCAGTGCAGCGCTTTATCGTTCGTCCACCACCTTTCACTGCCGATCGCCCCGCTCTGTGGTTTGCCCAACTCGAAGGCCAGTTTCACCTAGCTGCTATCACGGACGAAACAACCAAGTTTCTCTTTGCGTCCTCCCACTTGGATGCTCTTGCCGCCGCTGAAGTACAAGAAGTCATTCTTCATCCACCTGCCATGACACGGTATTTGAGGTTAAAAGCAGCGCTCATCGAACGATTAACCTCATCACAGGAAACAAGGTTCCACCAGCTGCTTGACAAAGAAATTTTGGGTGACCGCAAACCGTCTCAATTTTTGCGGCAACTGAAAGGTCTTTCCATTCGTGTGCAAAATATAACGCACACAACATGAGTGGTTGTGAGAAGCTAGGCCCTGGCACTTTAAAGAGCTGTTGCGCCAAATATTTGAAAGCTCTTGTCGATAACGTTCCTGACAATATTCTTCGAACAAAGTGGTTGAGCAGGTTGCCACCTGCGGTTCAAACGATCCTAGCGACACAGCAAGACACACCGTTGGAAAAACTAGCCACGCTCGCCGACCATATAATGGAAATTTCATCTTCCAACCACGTAGAGGCGGTTGGCGCTACTAATTATGCAGATGTTGTTACACCTTTGGAGCCTCGGCTGTCAAGACTCGAAGCCATGATTAATGAGTTGGTAAGTTCATTTAAAAACTCGACGCATGAACGTCCACGTGTGCACAGCCGTCCACAATCTCATCCACAATCTAGGCCACGATCCCGTTCAAGATCCCGTTCCCAACCGGTTTCACCTAACGACCTTTGCTGGTATCACGCCAAAGGGGAGAGCTCGCTAGAAACTATCGCAGAACATGCACTTTTTGGAAAACGGAACAGGGAGTCGCTAACGGCGGTACACGACTCCGCACTCCAATCACACCGCCTCTTCCTATCAGATAGCGATACCAAGGTCCGCTTCCTCGTGGACACTGGCGCTGATCTTTGCGTGTACCCGAAAAAGCTCACAACAGGTCGTCAAACAGAAACCGGCTACTGTCTTTATGCAGCAAATGGATGGCAAATCAAGACTTTTGGCTGCATCCTGCTTACTCTGAACTTTGGCCTGCGACGAGATTTTACTTGGCGCTTCGTAGTGGCGGACATCGAAAAACCTATCGTAGGAGCTGACTTCCTCTCCTATTTTGGCTTACTTCCAGACTTGAAGAACAATCGCCCCTTGGATTCAGCGACCGGACTTTCTGTGGCATGCGTCACATGTCCAATCACAGATGTTTCATCTATGAAGGTCCTACCAAACACTTCTTCATGGTTGCACATATTAGCCGAGTTCCCCAACATCACTAAGCCCGATGGGGTCTGCAGACCAGCAAAGCATGCAACTCAGCACCACATTACGACTACACCTGGTCCCCCGCTGTCGAGTAAGGCACGCCGCCTTGCTCCAGACCGACTTGCAATAGCCAAGCAGGAATTTCAAAAGATGCTCAACACACGGACGGTTCCAGACCGCTATCCAGTTCGAGTTCTCGAGGACTTCACATCAAATCTTACTGGAAAGCGTGTGTTTTCAACGATCGATCTGGTACGTGCTTTCAACCAGATTCCTGTGGCACCGGACGACATTTCTAAAATAACGATTGGGCTGTTCGAGTTCCCATACATGAGTTTGGACTTCGGAATGCGGCGCAGACCTTTCAAAGGTTCATTGATGAGGTCACAAGGGATCTCGACTTTGTGTTCTCGCATATAGACGATATTTTGGTAGCATCCAGAGACGATAACGAACACCGAAATCACCTTCGCATTCTCTTTAAGCGTTTATCCGAGTACGAAGTTGTGGTCAACTCTGCGAAATGCTGTTTTGGTAAATCCGAGGTTAATGTCCTCGGATACCACGTTTCCACAGAAGGCATCCGTCCTCCTCCAGAAAGGGTAGAAGCCATCATCAATTTCCATCGCCCGGATACCATCAAACAGTTGCGTGAGTTCCTTGGTATAATTAATTTTTATCGCAAATTTCATAAAAACGCAGCAACGTGCCAAGCTCCTCTGCATGAGTGCCTTCAGGGTTCCAATATCAAAAGTTCAGACCGGGTCAACTGGACAGCAGAACGAGAAGAAGCTTTCACAGCATGTAAAGAGCAGCTCCGTAGTGCTTCTCATCTACCCAGACATTACTTTGCCATGGGCTGTTTTTACTGATGCGTCTCTAACCTCTATAGGTGCGGTTCTTCAACAATGAAGAGGTACAGTTTGGGAGCCCCTCGCATTTTTCAGCCAGAAACTGCAACCAGCGCTGAGAAAACGAAGCCCTTACGACTTAGAGCTAAATTTTTTTTTTTTTTTTTTTTTTTTTTTTTTTTTCCGAGGGTAGGTGAAAATCTTCAACAAGACACTATGAGGATCGACAGCGCGTGCTCATAGTAGTGTGGGATTCTTACCCACTAAAAAACCTCCCTTCAAAACAGACTTGTTTTTATTTTTACTACAACTAAGTATTCGACTTATCAAGTAGTTTTCGTTTCGCGAAATAATGACGTTTTGCAGGTACCTTCCCATTGGAAGTTCCTGCCAGCTCCGCAGTTTAGACGCGGTTACTTATCGCGCTAGGTCTAAAGGTTTGGTTCTTTGTAGACGGCGCAGTAAATTTCTTTCTTCCAAAAGTTGGAGGACTGTAATATTTACGTGACTTTCTAGTCGACTTCTATGCTTTCTCGCGTAGGTTTGAATTTCGTCTTCGATTGTTTTAATGCCAAGGTCTCTGTGGATATCGCTATTTCTGATATACCATGGCGCATTTACAATACCTCTTAGCACTTTGTTTTCAAAAGTTTGTAAAATTTTAATATTACTTATTTTGGTACAACCCCAGAGTTGTATACCATATGTCCATACAGGCTTTAGCACTTGCTTATATAAAAGCAGTTTGTTATATATATTAAGCTTGGAATATTTTCCAAGTAACCAATACATTTCTCGATATTTGTTATCTAGTTCTTTGCGTTTTTTCTTAACGTGCGTTTTCCATTTCAGCTTTGTATCAAGTGTCATTCCAAGATACTTAGCCTCGTTTGCAAACGGAATTTGAACCGAGTTTGAAAAGATCGGCAAATTATTTATTTTTTTATAAGTAAAATTTACATGAACAGATTTGGTCTCGTTGAGTGCGATTCGCCAAATCTTTGTCCATTCATTTACTCTATTCAAAGCTTCTTGCAGTTTTTCTGTAGTATCTTCGACCGTTTTACCTACTGTCAAGATAGCAGTGTCGTCGGCAAATGTAGCTAGCTCAGTGCCTTCTACTTGCGGTATATCACAAGTGTATAATAGATATAAGACTGGACCAAGAACGCTTCCTTGCGGCACCCCAGCCATTATTTCCTTAAAATCTGAATATTCGTTTCCACATTTGACGCGGAATAGCCTATTCGTAAGGTAGTTCTTCAAAATATTATATAGGTGCTCTGGCAGAACTTGTCGTAATTTAAACTTTAAGCCTTCGTGCCAGACCTTGTCAAAGGCTTGAGAAACGTCAAGGAATACGCTTGAACAAATATTTTTTTCTTCAAGTGATTTTTCGATTACATGTGTTATTCGATGTACTTGTTCAACTGTAGAATGCTTACTTCTAAATCCGAATTGATGATCAGGGATGAGATGCCTTTCTTCTATAACCGGCTGTATTCGCCTAACCAATATTCTCTCGAACACTTTGGATATAATTGGAAGAAGCGAAATCGGTCTATAAGAGGTTTTTTCATTCGGCGGTTTTCCAGGCTTAAGGACCATTATAACTTCGGCGACTTTCCATTGACTGGGAACATATTCTAGTCTAATCGCGGCGTTTATAATGAACAGAAGCTTAATTAGAGCTTTTCTTGGTAGTGCTTTAAGAACCTCTCCCGTAATTAGGTCGTATCCAGGAGCTTTCTTAGGTTTAAGTTTCTTTATTTCTTCCTTAAGTTCGGTAAGCGTTGCATTTCTTATTACACTATTGTCTATATACGACGTATTTATATTTTCAATAAGAGCTTGTCCATCAAACGGTTTGAAAGTTTCTTCCAGGTGGGCGGCAAAAACTTGCGCTTTCTCTTTATCATGCCTGGCCCATTCGTCTTGATTTTTCCTAATTGGCGCGGCTTGAATTTGAGGTTTTTTAATACCTTTTATAGCCTTCCAAAGCGAATAGTTAGAATCTTTTTCTGCCGTTAAGCTTTCTAGGTAAGTTTGTATTTCATTATTCTTAAGGTCTTTAATAGATCTTTTTAGTGAGTTGCACAAACGGTTAAGATGTGCTTTATGTTGCGGAGCCTGAGTTTGTTGCCATCTTTTACGCGCTTTTCTCTTCTCCTTAATCATCTCTTTTATTTCCAGCGGATAAATTTTAATGTAACTGGCCGGGGTTCTCCTTAGGTTGGGAGTATTCTTCCACGCGGCATCCTGTAAGATTTCGACGAAGCGATCTACTTCAACTTCAAGTTCATAGGGCGTTTTAAGTGATACGCTCAGCTCAATATTTGCTTCAATATCTTTTTTAAAGCCGTCCCAATTAGTTTTCGCGCCAGTTAATCTGGCCGGTCCTACTTTTTTAATCAAAGCTTCGCTTATCGTCATAATGATTGGAGAATGATCAGAGGAGAGATCAAAGCTTTCTTCAACTTTTATACAGTTGCTAGATATTCCTTTAACAACAAAGAAATCAATCAGATCTGGTATCTTATTTCTATCAGTTGGCCAATATGTTGGTTTACCCGTCGAGTAAAAATCACAACTGAATTGCATACCCGCATTATAAAGCTTTCTACCTTTCTGAGAGGCGTACCTTGAGCCCCAGAAGGGGTGTTTCGCGTTGAAGTCACTACCAATAATAAAATTTGGTTTAAGGAAGTTGAAGATGTTTGTGAAATCACTTTCTTCAAGTTTACATCGCAGTGGACAATATATAGACGAAATGTTGAAAGCAAAATGTCTATTTCTAACACGTACCGTGCTTACTTGCATTGCTTCTAATTCAATTTTTATTTCCGCTGAGTGTTCGATATTTTCTTTTATAAACAAAGATGATCCGCCTCTGGCTCTTTCCGATGGGTGAAAGGCGTGATATCCGCTATATCCCCTTATCTTAATATTCGATTGCTTTTTCAGATGAGTTTCACAGACCAAGCATATATCAATATCTTTCTCTCGCATAAATATTTCTAACTCGTCGAGTCTTTGTATGAGCCCGTTAGCGTTCCAAGTAAGAATTTTAAGCGTTTCTTTCATATTCTGGTTGAAGTGCGCGTGTTATGAATGTTGTTTTCTAGTGCAACTAGTCTCTCGAAAATTAGTTTATTTGTTTTGCATTGCTCTTCAAGTTTCGCAAGAATTAGGGAAAAAACATTGGATACATGATCTTCAGAACTACCTCTATCACTATTTTTCAATGTCGCAACTTGAGAAGGAGTTTTTACATTAAAGTTTGGACGGTTTCTTGCTTTGATCTCCCGTGAGTTGTCGGTCGTGTACGTACCCTTAACTGTCTTCGCCGCTTGAGCATAAGACTGCACGCCAATATTCGGAGATTTTGCTTCTGTTACCTTATCTCTATTACTTTCGGATTTTTTATCATTAACCGATCTTAAGTTAATATTGACGGACTTTCTATCTTTCGCTGCTTTTTTCGTAGCTATTTTGGGTCTGTTCTTGATTGGTTTCATATTCGGACGCGTCGAATTTTTTAGCGTATCGCGGCGTTTTTGAAGCTCTTTCGCCACTTCGCAACCTCGATAGTTCGCAGGATGTTTTCCCTTGCAATTTATACAAGTGGCTGGGGTTTGCTTGTTTAGGTGACACTCTTCCGAGAGATGTTTACCTGCGCATTTGACGCATCGCGGCTCTTTCTGGCAGTAAGTCTGCGTGTGATTGAAGCCTTGACAGCGCTTACACTGCGGGATCGATCTGGAGGTCTTACGCATGGGTTCGATTTTGACCACGATGTTTAGAATAGTCTTGATACCATATATAATGTCTTTATTTTCGTCTTTATCAAAACTAAGCATGAATAGTGGAAGACCGCGCTTTACCAATTTTTCATGATCTCCCTCCGACTGTTGCTTCTCCTTCTTGATAATATTGACGGCATCAAGAATTTTAAAGCCTTTGTCTTGAAGGTCGTGCATTACATCTTCTTTAGTGCACGAGGGGTGGAGTCCCCTTGCTACAACACGCAGTGGTCTTTCTAACTTATTTTCATAAGTATACCACTGAATCTTTTCGGCATTCAATTTTTTAGATACTGATCGGTAACCGTCGGCATCATCGACATTGATTTTCCACGTATTGTTTCGCAGAGATGTCACCTTAAACTTCGAAGCCAGAGTTCCTTTAAGGAGGCAATGCAACTTATTATAGTCCGTAATTCCAACGACGTTTATCGGTGGCGGAGGACGTAATTTTGGTTGTTGTTGCTTTTCTTGCATCTCCTTGCGCTTTTCATCTTTTTGTGGCTCGACTTCCGGTGAGGAACCAGCTTTTCGTTTTTTGCTAGGTCGTTTCTTTTCGACCCAATTCGTTTCGCGTGTTAGCTCTTCTTCATCCGTCTGGTATTCGCGACTAGGTGAGCGATGTGAGCTAACTGTATTTTCTTTTTGTAGGTACGTGTTTTTTAGGGCATTATTTTCTTGCCTGAGTAAATCTACCTCTTTCTTGAGCTCACGATAGAGTAGCTCCATTTCGCTAAGCTTGGTACGGAGTACGTCGTTTTCCTCCTCAATGCTTTTAGATTTCGCTGAGTCCCGTTTTTCACGCGTTTGCGCTTCCGGCGGACTTCTTTTTCCGGAGACGTTCGATCTTGTTGGTGGAGATCGAGATACCCTTGTACTTTTTGAGAAGGGATTTATAAGGTGCAATAAATGGCTCTCCCCAGAATCCGTAGAGCCGACCTCCGAAGAGGGTGGATTTTCCAGTTTACCTGGACTGCCACCTGGGGTATTTAAATCTTTTGTTTTGTTCATTGCATGTTTTTTGTATACGCCATACTCGGTATACGGAGGGTGGATTTTAGTCGCCTCTTACGACAGGCATGCCTACCTCGGGTATATTCTAACCCCTACCCGAAGGGGGTGAGCTACATGCAATTTACGAGCTACATGCAATTTACGCAGCAGTACGAAAATTCAGACATTTGTTAGAAGGACGCGACGTATCGATCTACACAGATCACAAACCGCTTCTTCATGTCTTCTCACAGAATCCGGACAAAGCGATGCCGTGGCAATTTCGGCGTCTGGATTTTATTAGTCAATTTTCGACCGACATCCGACATATATCAGGCAAGGACAACGTTGTCGCTGACGCCTTGTCACGCATCGAAGCAATCGCTACTGTTGTGTCCGCAACTGACCTCGCTCAAGCCCAAGCCGCCGACGAAGAAATCCAGCACCGCCTCCGAAATCCATCACAAGATGCACTGCGTCTCCAACCTGTAAGCGTCCCGGAATGCGACCTCCCGATATACCGTGATGTCAACGGTCAACTAGCCCGCCCTTATGTGCCAAAGACTCTCCGCCAGCAAATCTTCTCGTCTCTTCACAGTGTAAGTCACCCTGAGTTACATTATCTACTTTACTATGAGCAAAGTAGAAGTGCAACCACTACCTTAAACGTTACTTATGTTATCAGCATACAGTAAGATTTCAAGCATCACACCATAAATAAACATGTTTTCGTCTATCAACTGTTACAACTGTATAAAGCTGAAGAGAGTTGGTTGATCACACGCATGTTTTTGAGCTGTTATTTGTTATGCTATTTTTCTGTTTCTCTTTTACGTTTGTTGTACGTAAAATGTACTGTAATATTAATGTTGGATGTTGTAGTAAGAATTGGAATAGTGAGGGAGTTCATTTTTGGAGTTCAACCAATAAACAACGTTATATGAAAAAATAACTTAAAAGTGTTTTATTTTGAAAAAGAAAGTTCAGAGAGGGAAAAATAGATTCACTGGCGCAGTCGGAATAATAATAAAAATATAAAAATATATAAAGTTGAACTGAAATAATTAACTTATTTTATATACATATATAAATAAAAGTATGTGGAAAAAGTGAAAACGGATAACAGTTAAACAATATACATCCATAGTTGGAGCAAAAGCAATTTGTTTTTTGAAAATACAATATATATGCACAAATAAATAAAAAAAAAATAAGATTAAACGAATCCTAAACCCGACAACCATAAATTAATAGTTGTTATAAAGATATCAATAATTCTGAGTTATATTTTTGTTTAAAATATACACAAGAAAGCTCAATAAAAAGGCTACACGACCAAATATTCTTCAAGAACTTCAACTCTACTGGGATCATCGAGGAGAACCAGGTATGGCGAATTTCGATTTGTTAAGCCTCATTAAGGAAGCACTTGGTTTTTCGGGGTTACCCGAAGAATTAGATTTATTTATCAAACATATAGATTACGTATACAAATTTTTTGAACAGATAGATGAAATTTCAAAAGGTTTTTTGGAACTAAAAATAAGACAAAAAATTAAAGATCGCGCCAATATAATTCTTATAAATAATAACAATCCAATAAATTGGCTAGAAATCAAATCGGTTTTGAAATTAAATTGTTCAATAAATGAGAGTATTGAAAATATTATAAATCAAATAAAAATTTTAGAGTTTCAAACCTCTGTTGAAGATTTGTTTGAAAATACATTGAGTTTGTTGACTAAATTAAATATAAAATCAAGTCTCACTGTAGATATTCCTTCCTGGTTCAACAGTGAACAAAATGAAAAAATGGCATTAAAACTTTTTATCAATAAGCTACCAAGCGAACCCAGATTAATACTGCAGGCTAGAAATCCATCTGACTTTAGGGAAGTGAAAACTATTTTGATTGATACAGACAAATTCTATCGAACATTTCCATCTAATACAAATATTACCAACACACAAACAAGAGTATCTAATTTTTATCAAAGTAGACCAAATTTTAACTTCAGAAATAGCAATTTTAGACCAGAACACCCTTAAAATCCTAATGTCAGCCATTTTCGGCAAAATAATCAACAACATTTTCAGAGACCGTCTCAATTAAATTCAGGCAATTTCCGACAAAACAACTCAGAAAATAGAAGAGCAGATAATTCAGCATTTTATAGAAATTATAACCACCAAAACAACCAAAGCTATTCCACAAATTTTAGAATGAATACCTCGAATAACCTTTCACAAAGACCTTCTCCCTCCGGGTTTTCAAGAATCAGTAATAGAAATTCAGATAGAGTTATGGAAGTAGATCACATATGAGCAGAAAATTGTCCAGAAGGCTCGCAAGATCTCAATGACCAACCTTTTCAAAATTTTCGGTTAACCACCACAGAACTCTTCCCAGTATAGTAGTTAAAACCAAGTCTACCCCTATAAAAATATTAATCGATTCTGGAGCAGGTACGTCCCTAATCCAAAAAGGACTATTTCACAGCTCCTTCAAAACGGATCTTGGAATTCCTTTGATAATCAAGTCAATTAATTCAGATGACTGTGTTAACTCAAAAGTAACCATTCCACTTTTTAAGGAATTTAACAGACCATTGGTAAATATAGAGATGTTAGAAACAGAATTGAATAGCGATTTCGATGGTATAATTGGGAGCAACATCCTAAGACCATTTCAAGCAAAAATTGACTTTGAAAAGTCACAGTTAATTACAAATGAGACCACCTTGCCCTTAATTTTTTGTAATTCTCTGACTCAATTATCGCTAGATGGAGTTCAAAATTTAAGCAAAGGTGTAACTGAAATTTGTTTTGAAAAACCGAACTTTAACATAATTACTAAAAAACTAAAACTCGATAACCTCAATAAAGAGGAAATCAATTCCTTGCTTGGTGCTGTTCGGAAGTATAAAGAAATATTTTACCTCGAAAGTGATAATCTGTCGGCAGTTATTAAATATTGCCACAAGATCCCCACAAAATATGACATCCCTATATTTGCTAAAGCATATAGATATCCAGAATCACATAAGGATGAGGTTAACAAGCAAATATCAGAAATGCTAAATTCTGGCATTATAGCTAATTCGACTAGTCCATACAATGCTCCAATTTGGATTATTCCAAAAAAGATTGACAACTCAGGTCATCAAAAATGGCGCATTGTAGTCGATTATAGGAAACTGAATGACGTGACTATAGAGGATAAGTTTCCTATTCCCAATATAGAGGATATATTATCTAAATTAGGAAATGCCCAATATTTTTCCGTCCTTAATTTTGCGAAGGGGCTCCATCAAATACCTATTAATAGGGAGGATAGGCACAAGACGGCATTTTCCACAGCGAGTGGACATTATGAGTTCACACGCATGCCCTTTGGATTAAAAAATGCCCCTGCACCCTTTCAAAGGACGATGAATGAGGTTTTGTGTGACTATTTAAATAAAATATGTGTGGTGTACCTTGATGACATACTTATTTTTTCAACTTCGCTTCAAGAGCATATTGACTCATTGGAAAAAATATTTAAAAGACTCCTTGAGTATAATCTCAAAGTACAGATAGATAGATAGATAAATGCAATTTTCTGAAACACGAAACGGAATATTTGGGCCACATTATTTCCAAGGATGGCATAAAACCCAATCCCAATAAGATTGAAATAATTAAACAAATTCGGCTTCCTTAGTCAATTAAGCAAATAAAATCCTTTTTAGGGGTCACAGGGTTCTACGTAAATTCATTAGAGACTACTCTAAAGTAGCCCTACCAATGACTAGATGCCTAAAGAAAAACGCCAAAATACACACTAGTGACAGACAGTATATAGAGTCCTTTGAGAAACTTAAAGTTCTTATATGTACTTGTCCAGTTTTGGCTTATCCAGACTTCACTAAAGTGTTTACATTGACCACAGATGCTAGCAATGCAGCTCTGGGGGCAGTCCTATCACAAAATCAACATCCCATAGCATTTGCCTCTAGGACCCTAAACCGTCACGAAATAAACTATAGTACAATAGAAAAGGAACTTCTTTGTATAGTATGGGCGAACAAATATTTTCGACCATACTTATTCGGACGAAAGTTTAGAGTGCAAACTGATCATCGACCGTAGGTGTGGTTAAATTCTCTCAGAGAACCAAACTCTAAGTTACAGCGATGGAAAATAAAGCTCAATGAATATGATTTTGACATAGATTACATTAAAGGTAAGGAAAACAACGTAGCTGATTTTCTCATTCGCATAGAAATCAATAACTTAGATAGTGCTGAGATTAGATCCGATTTAGCAACAATACATAGCGGCATTGAAAATTTAAATGATCACATTTACATCACTGAAACTCCCTTAAACATATACAAAAACCAGCTTGTTTTAGAAAAAAATATATCAACTTCTTATACCAACAAAATTTTATATAAAAAAAAGAGGAGAGTAATTATTTCATTAGCAGACTACAATGAGGACTATGTTCTGAAAATTCTAAAAGAAATTTTACCAATTAAAGGAACCGTTGGGATTTACTGCAAAAATGACGATATATTTGTTGCATTTCAAAAAACGATCGTTATGCATTTTTCAAAATCACCAGGTATGAGAATGCTTCGATGTACAAAGCTACTTAAAGATGTAACATGCAAAGAAACTTTATTAGGATTAATTGAGAAAGCTCATCTCAAGAAAAATCATAGAGGAATAGACGAAACGTACTTAGAGTTAAAAGATATATACTATTTCCCAAACCTTTGATTAGAAATACATAAATACATTAACAACTGTATCTTTTGCAATATGTGCAAATACGACCGCCATCCAATTAAGCCAAATTTAATGGTTTCTGAGACCCCGAGCAAACCAAATGAAATTATTCGTATAGACATATTGTTTTTCAGCAAAAATAATATGTTTCTGACTTGTATTGACAAATTTACTAAACACGTATCCATTCACCCCATTACAGACAGAAATTCTCTTACAATAGTTGACATTTTAAAACACAGATTTGCAATATTAGGAAAACCAACTAAAATAGTAGCCGATAATGAGTTCAATACAGCATACATTAAAAATTTCTTAAGCCAGGAAGACATAATATACCATTTTACATCGCCGAATACCCATACAAGCAACTCTGTAATAGAACGATTTCACCTAACTCTAAACGAACACATAAGATTATTTAAACTGAATAAAGAAAACAAAGATACTGATGAAAAAACATTGGTTTTCAAAGCAGTTGAAATATATAATGACACTGTTCATACTACCACAAAACATAAACCCAACGATCTTCTTTATTCAACGCTAAATTCGTCAGAATTGGAAAATCTTAAGAGACGCGTACAAGAAAATAAAGAAAAAAGAATCGAAAAGATAAATGAGACACGTGTTAAACCTCCTAATTATCAAGAACGAGAACTTATTAAAAACTTGGGTTTTTATAACATTAAACACCTTCCTCGTTATATAATAAAAGACGTTAAAGAGAAAGGCAAAACACATTTTAAAGACATGGCCGGATATAAACGCGACAGACAAATTGTAAAAAGGACATACAAATATCAAAACCAAATTAAAAACGTAGAATTTAACCCAAAACTAACAGGTAGAGATTATTCTAACAGGAAAAAAAAAGTAGGTAAAAGAATAAAAAACTCTACCAAATCAAAGCCGTAAGCAAACTTATTATCATTCTTTATTTATCATGAAAACGATCTTTAATTTTTTGTTTGTTTTGTTTAACAGATGTATGTAACTATAAGAAATAAATTACTAGAATATACACAAAATATATACAATATACCTAAACATCTATAGGAATAAATGTTGCAGTCAAACTTATGAAAATTGTAAGCAACCAATAAGCTACAGCTAAGCTAACTTAAATTTGTAACGTAACATAAAACTTTATTCAAAAAAAAAAAAAAAATTGTTCAAATAATTCAGTCTTATATTATTTTATTATTAGCAAAAATAAAGTATATGTAATAAAAATATACACATACATGTATTTAAGATATTGAGATACCACCTTATTTTTCATATTTGTTTAATATTAATCATATACAAATGTACATATTATGTACATTAAAACATATGTAAATTATATTTATATTTAAATTTGCTTCTTTATTATATTAGATAAGTGTACTATAAAAAAAAAAATCGAAATCAACATATAAGTATAAAATAACACTCATACGACATAGTGTCTCCGTCAAAATACTAATGGACTTTCACATGGTATCAACACGTTCTGTCCATACTATAGTGGGAGGAGTTACATTATCTACTTTACTATGAGTAAAGTGGAAGTGCAACCACTACCGCAAACGTTACTTATGTTATCAGCATACAGTAACATTTCAAGCATCACACCATAAATAAACATGTTTTCGTCTATCAACTGTTACAACTGTATAAAGCTGAAGAGAGTTGGTTGATCACACGCATGTTGTTGAACTGTTATTTTCTATGCTATTTTTCTGTTTCTCTTTTACGTTTGTTGTACATAAAATGTACTGTAATATTAATGTTGGATATTATAGTAAGAAGTGGGCGCCGTGGCGTAAGTGGTTAGTGTGTCGGATCACTACGCATGAGGTTCCAAGTTCGAATCCCAGAAAACACCAAAAGTTTTTTCACGGTCCCACCTCTCGCGAGCGTCTGACAAACATCCGAGAGTATTGTTGTCACGAAAAAGGTTCTCAAATCGCCGTTCGGATACGGCATTAAACTGTAGGTCCCTTCGATTCATGAAAAAATATTACGCGCACAACATGAGTGGTTGCGAGAAGCTAGGCCTTGGCACTAAAAGAGCTGTTGCGCCAAATATTTATTTTTTTTTTTTTATTATAGTAAGAATTGGAATAGTGAGGGAGTTCATTTTTGGAGTTCAACCAATAAACAACGTTGTATGAAAAAATAACTTAAAAGTGTTTTATTTTGAAAAAGAAAGTTCAGAGAGGGAAAAATAAATTCACTCCTGGTGCCAACGCATCTATCAAACTTGTCTCACAGCGACACGTCTGGCCTGGTTTGGAAAAAGATTGTCGTCGCTGGTCTCGTGCTTGTCTAGCTTGCCAACGCAACAAAATTTCTCGCCACGTTGTGTCGCCAATTAACGATTTTCCAGCTGGACGCACCCGTAGATTCGAGCACATACATGTCGACATCATTGGACCATACGTACCACCAAGAGGATATTGTTACTGCCTAACGATTATAGACTGCTTCTCACGTTTCCCCGAAGCTTTTCCGTTGGAGGACACCGGAGCCGAATGCGTGGCTCGGAAATTATTCGCCGGTTGGATATGCCGTTATGGTGTGCCACTGTGGATAACCACTGATCAAGGAGTGCAGTTTGAGAGCCAGCTGTTCAATGCTCTCAGTAAACTACTCAGTAGTAAACATATGCATACAACGACATTCCACCCGCAATCAAATGGAATGGTCGAGCGCCTACAACGACAACTTAAAGCTGCTATTCGGTGCCATGAAAGCTCTGCTTGGGTTGACACATTGCCAATAGTATTGTTCGGCATTCGCACAGCATGGAAGGATGACTTGGGCACTACTCCATCTGATATCGTCTATGGAGAGCCACTTCGATTACCTGGTTTTTTTTTTTTCTTTTTTTTTTTTATAATTTGCGCGCACTCAAAGGGTTATGAATACCTTTAACATGTTTACACACAGTGCGGGCGTTTGGAAAGGAAGGATAGCGAGAGAGAGAGAAAGATTTTGGTGTAGTAGTTTTTGAAGCTCAGTTGTTTATGCTTCAGCTATTCTCCGGGGGTGGCGTCCAGATAACTGGGGAGATTTTTTTTGTTATTATTGTCATTGCTTCTGATTCACAGTACTTTTTTCCCGATAATCGATGTCAAGGGCAATCATCATCAACAGAGCGAACAATTTTTCCAGCCACATGACCAAGCTACTGCCAGTGTTATGCCTTCGCAGTAGTGTTCACAGAAGCTTTTGCAAATGATCGGACTGACTTTATGTATTTCATGAGAAATAAATAAATGCTTGCTGACATCAGGATTTGAACCATGAACCATTAGCGTGGCAATTGACGATGTTACCACTACACCAATGCCACCCCCACCTGGTGAGTTTCTTGTGCCATCCCCTTCTTATCAGTTATCACCCAAATATATTGCCGAACATCTGAGGATGCAGTTTGCGAATCTTGCACCCGTTCCTGGCACACGTCATGGTCAACGAAAAGTGTTCGTCTTCAAAGAACTTGCCACCTGCTCTCACGTCCTAGTCCACCTTGATGCACCGCATAGTGCTTTCACTCCACCGTACGAAGGTCCATATCGTGTCATTTCACGTCAAAAAGTATTTTGTCGTGGACATTTCTGGACCATCAGCAACTGTATCAATCGATAGATTGAAGCCCGTGTTCACCTTGAACAATCCCGACGATAACAACAACAACACCTGCAGTAGCACCACCG
The DNA here is from genome assembly GCA_945910035.1 of Brachypalpus laphriformis. Taxonomy (NCBI): domain Eukaryota; kingdom Metazoa; phylum Arthropoda; class Insecta; order Diptera; family Syrphidae; genus Brachypalpus; species Brachypalpus laphriformis. The sequence continues at coordinate 101,248,147 of OX246754.1, forward strand.
CAGAGCAACCAACCATTACGACAACCCCAGAAACATCCCATCGAGACCGATCTGGTTATTTATTATCATCATATCGGCCAAGCACTAATAGTGATTCGCCGTGTACATCTACTCCAATAAGGCGCGTTCAATTTAATCTTCGCAACTAACAAACAGTTATTATTCTTTTTTCGCCAAAGGGGAGTATTGTAGCGTAACTTTTGTACCCCACTGTGTAACGTAACTTTTATCACATAATTTGAGCCGCTAGTTTACCATGGCACGATGGTTCTCTTATATACTTACGATTACCAATGTACATAGAACATAACATACGACAGTTGTCTTTTGACTGTTATGAAGATTCGCTGTCAATCGTTCGAGCAGGCAACATCTCCGAATAAATTTAAATATAATAAATTGAATATTGTGCTTCTCATTTAAACACTCTTCTTTAGAGTGAGGATTGATACCAATTCCCACATATAGCTTCACTAAAATGTTCTGTATAATAATTAACATTATCATTCAGTTTAAAACTTTTATATCAAAATTGTCAAATAGCTCAGTTGCCCTTCGATGCCGTTACTTACTTACTTAGGTGGCGCTACAGTTCGGGGTGAACCTGGGCCTCAACAAACAAGCCTCTCCATTTAACTCGGTCTTTAGCTAATTGCCTCCAGTTGCGCACTCCAAGTTGGTTGAGGTCCCCTTGAACTTGTGCGCGCCACCTACGGCGATGATTCCCTCTACTGCGTCGTCCCTCGGGATTAGATTCGAAGACTCTGCGGGCCGGAGCGTTGGTGGCCATTCGCTCTACATGTCCTAGCCATCTCAGACGTCCAATACGCAGTTTTTTTTAATAGGTCGATGTCGCTGTACACCTCGTATAGTTCGTGATTGAATCTTCTCCTCCAAAACCCGTCAACGCAAACGGGACCGAAAATCTTACGAAGAATTTTTCTGTCGTAGCGACCAAGGATATCTTCATCCTCTTTTAATAAAGTCAATGTTTCAGCGCCGTAAAGCAGGACTGGGATGATCAAGGTCTTATGTAGAGCCTCCTTAGGTATTCGAGATAGGTCTTTACTGTTGAATTGCCTTGTAAGCTAAAAAAAAACAGCAATTGGCAAGAGTTATTCTTCGATTGATTTCTGCGCTGATCTTGTTTGTAGAATTTATAGCAGAGCCAAAGTGGACAAAGTCCCTTACTACCTCGAAGTTATAGCTGCCCACGGTGACGTTTTATCCAATTCGTCGGTGTTGGCTTTCCCTTCTTGTTGACAGCATAGACCTACTTGGTTTTGCCCTCGTTTATCGCTAAACTCATTTTGGCCGCTTCCGCCTCAATGCTTGAAAACGCACCGGTGACAGCCCGCTGAGTTCTTCCGATAATGTCTATATCGTCGGCGTATGCAAGCAGTTGTACAGGCTTGTAATAGATTGTGCCTCCGGAGTTGGCTTGTGAGTTCCGCACAATCCGTTCAACTACAATATTAAAGAAGCCACATAACAGCGCCGTCACCTTATCTAAAACCTTTTTTGACATCAAAGATCTCGGTGAGGTCATTACCGACCTTAATGGAACAGCGAGCGTTCTCCATCGTCAGCCTGCACAGACGGACAAGTTTGACAGGGATGACAAAACTAGACATGGCTCTATAAAGCTCTTCTCTATAGATGCTGTCATAGGCGGCCTTGAAATCGATAAAGAGGTGGTGAGTATCGATTTGGAATTCTGGGGTTTTCTCCAGGATCTGCCGAATTGTGAAGATTTGATCGATGGTGGCCTGATAGGGTCCAATCAGGCTGTTCGTAAAAGGTTTCAGGCGTTCACACAATAACGCAGAAAAAATCTTGTATGCGATGTTGAGGAGACTGATGCCTCTATAATTGGCAGTTGTGGGGGGTCTTCTTTCTTGTGGATCGGACAAACGATCCTGAGGTTCCATTCATCAGGCGCACACTCGTGTGACCAAATCTTAGAGATGAGTTGGTGTATGCACTCTACCATTTATTCACCAGCTGCCGTGAGAAGTTCGGCCGGTAAGCCGTCAGGTCCAGCAGCCTTGTTGGATTTTAGCTTGGATATTGCTATCCTCACTTCGTTTTGGTCAGGTGGACGGGAATTTTGATTTTTTTCATCGTTTATGCTGAATGGTTCATTCTGCCTGACAGCGGGATGTTGGTCTTCGTCGCCGATATACAATCTGCAGAAGTAGTTTTTCCATATTCTCAGCACCGACTGTGATTCTACTACGAGGTTTCGATTTTTATCTCTACGGTTTCTGTACCGGTATTGCTTCTCTGACACGTTCTTTTTACCTTTTGGTAAAACTTCCGTACATTGTTCCTGGAGTATAGACTCTCGATATTCTCAAACGCGTGCTTCTCATGCTCTTACTTCTTCTTTTGGAGAAGCCGATGTTCTTCCCATCTCTTTTGCTCGTAGAGCTCACGAGCAGCTCTCGTCTTCCTTTGCAGCGCCGCTTTGTATGCCTCTTGTTTTGCTGCATGCACTCGCCTGCATTCTTCGTCAAACCAAGGGTTTCAAGGTGGTGCGCGAGCGAGACCCAGCGCATCAGTCGCGGCGTTTCTGATGGCATGTTGGCAGCGTTGCCACTGGCCTTCGGCACTTGATGCTGGCGGCATAGGGGTGATTGAGAGATTTCGGGATACACGTTCAGCGACGTTAAATTTTCTCACAGTGATTCTTCTTTGTTGCTCAGACTGGGATATCCGCATTCATTCGTACCTCGGCTACAACAGGGTAATGATCCGAGTCTATGCCGGCCGCTCGGAAGGTCCGGACATTCAGAATACTGGAGGCATGTCTTGCGTCGATCGCAATATGATCAATTTGGTTGATCGTTATATGATCATTGGGACCGCCATGTCTGCTTATGAATATCGAGATGAGGAAAGCATGTGCTTGCTATGGTGACATTTCGCTCTACAGCGAAATCAATTAGCCTTAGTCCGTTATCAGACGTCCTCGTTTCCTATTTTGGCGTTAAAATCGTCCAATACGATTTTAACGTCGTATTTAGGACATTGATCGTATGTTTTTCGCGGAGCTCTTTGGTGGCAGGGTCCTTTTCTTCCGTGGGGGCACATTAACACATATTGGGCTTATGGTAGCGAATTTAGCCTTGATCCGGATAGTCATAATACGTTCGCTTACGTTTCGGAAGCCTAAGACTTCTTGCCTAAGTCTGCCGCGTATGACAAATCCGTATCCAAATAAGCGCTGCCTGCCACCTCTGTAGCAATCACCGTAGTAGATGTCACAGTTTTTCATCCTCTTTTTGCCCGGTCGATCCCATCGCAATTCCTGGATGGCGGTAATATCTGCTTTATAGCAGTCTAGGGCATCTGCTAATTGTTCGGCATTGGGTCACCTCTCACAAATTTGGAGATGAGAATTCTGAGCCACCTGAACCCGATTTCTCCCATCTTCCAGAGAACTCAGAGGGCATCTCGTCTGGCCCAACCGCTTTTCGTTTTTTTGGAGTATTTGACCGCCTCACTAAATTCTTCGACTGTAATGTCGGATATTTCTTCGCAGTTAGAACATGGTATTTAACACGATAAGACCATGTGATTTGCACATGCTTAGGATGTCTTCGCCAGGAAGGTTCGTGGTGCCATATCCTAGTCCTCCATGGCAGTCTTCATAGTCTTCGTTTGACTTCCCGACATGTCCATTCAAATCTCCTCCAACAAACAGAAACTCTTCCTTTGGGATATTCTTAAGGAGATTGTGGAAATCTACGCAAAATGCATCTTTATCTTTCTGATTGCACCCATTTTGGGGAGCATATGCACTGACAATATTCCACACCTCTCCTTGTATTACTAGTTTGAGTGACATCAAACGGTGGCTGGACTTCGAAATGCTCAAGACGTTACCATGTAGCTCTGCCGCAAGGATGATACCGATTCGGTTCTTAGCCTTTTCCGTTCCGTAGTAGAACATCTTGTAATCTTTTGTCCTAACGTCCAAGAAACGCGCCCGATTTCCGGTGTTTTTCCATTTCGTCTCTTGGACACACAAGATATCCACCCGCCTTCTATTCATCATCTGCCAGCTCGTAACTTCGACCGGTCATGCTTCCAACGTTCCAACTCGCGACCCTCAAATTTCTTCCAAACTGTTTCATTATTTTGCTAGCCCCCGGAATCCGTATAGCTCTGACCCGAACATTTCTGCTCGGTCCAGGATCAGTACCATGCACAGCAGTGGTAGTGCCTGGCGGGGTAATGCCTTTCCTTTTAGGAAGTATCACCATATAGATACAGTTTTGCAATATTACCATATTGCGATGGTGTTTGTTGTTTGCCATGTGCATGCTCCTGTTTTAGTATTATTTGATCTTTCTTCTATGACACCAGTAATCTCCAGTCGTGTCAACCCACGGACTCGCATGCACACTTGTGGGAGGGATTTTAAGATAGTGTATGTGTCGCTAGGCTCACTTGGGTGTTATATGGCCTAGATCTGATTTGTCCCCTTAGTCGCCTTTTACGACAAGCGCTAGTTGTTGGGGGGCGCTGCAGTGATATTCTTAACCCGCCCCTACAAGGGGACGAGTATGTCTTTATTGGTGAGATAAAATTATGCGAATGCGCCAAGTAGAGCATCTACGCACCAACCTCGTAATCTCTGAGCCTTTTATGTACCAAAATCAGCTGGGCTTTTCTTTGTTGATATATGGTCATTGACCCTGAATACCATTTTTGCATGTCGACTTTAAATGGCACTAATACTATGAGAGCAGAAAGCTCAATATATATTATCAATGCCTCATAATGCATTGGTTGATGTTGGAGCGAGATAGCTCTATATTGCTCCGTTCTTTCGCTTCATATTGTAGCATTGACTACAGGATGGTTTGTGTACCAAAAACTAAAACACTGTATCTCAAACTGTGCAACGACATCTATTGCCTACTAGTAGTAAATATTCCAACCTGATGTGCTTACGTTCCAACCTGGTGTGCTTACGCTCCACAATTGTTCCACACAATATCCCAATATTCCATGATCCTCAATTCACCCGGAGAAACATCTAGCATGTTCTAGAACCCCTTGCAATTTCCTATAAATACCCATACCACAACCAACGTCGACATAGTTGTTTATAAGTGAATGCAGCGATTACAAGAGATATTCGACCAGTGGTGAAAGCAAGCGACATTCTGAAAATAAATCTGAAGCGACCATTTATTTTGAAATAAATAAAGAATAAAGTGATTGACTATTGTGTTAAAGTAAAGTTGGTATTTGATAATAAATAAACAATTAAAATACACAAAAGACGGTTTTATTTAAACGAACCCCAGCAAGAATATTACAATATTTTGGTGGCTCTGCAACTTGCTTAAATGGGCGCCGTGGCGTAAGTGGTTAGTGTGTCGGATCACTACGCATGCGGTTCCAAGTTCGAATCCCAGAAAACACCAAAAAGTTTTTTTCACGGTCCCACCTCTCGCGAGCATTGTTGTCACGAAAAAGCTTCTCAAATCGTCGTTCGGATTCGGCATTAAACTGTAGGTCCCTTCCATTCGTGTGAAAAATATAACGCACACAACATGAGTGGTTGCGAGAAGCTAAGCCCTGACACTTTAAAAGCTGTTGCGCCAAATATTTATTTTATTAACTTGCTTAAATGTGGTACGAGTGATCCGAGCTATTCATTTTGGGGGATTTTCGCATGTGCAAGCGAATCGGCATAATTCTCCATGATCTGACAGTTCGGTCGGAAAAATCAGCATCGCCAAAACGGCAGCACGAGCATCAGCAGAATCACCCACAAATATAAATCCACCAAGTGTTCCACCCCTGCTACCAATGTCGCGTGCACGCATCCCTTCAGTTTTGGTTTTGTTGGAAACCAACATGATCCCCGCCTCCGAGTCTGGTATAGATGCTGTAGCTCAATTCGATTGTGGTGTCTCGTGGTTTTTCCATGTGTTGTTGTCGTGTGTTTGTTTCAGCCATCGCGTTTCTCGGTGCGTTTGAGTTTAGGTGCATGTGCCAAACAATAAAAAAAAAGTTAATTAGTAATTTTTTTTTACTAAAAATAATGGTAAAAGTGTATATATAGTTATCTGCCTATCTGCAAGCTTAATTCATCCTATGGGGTAAGTTGACCTTTTGTGTTGGGGTTGTATTGCTTCCTTGTGATATTTGTTTATATTTTGTATTTGTGTATTTTATTATTTAATTCATGGGAGTTTGTCGAGCTCAAGTTGGGGCTGGCGTTTATATATAAAGTTCAGTTCAGAGGCGTTTACATAGACTTCGAAAGATTATTAAATGTTTTATTTAAGAATTTGTGTCTTTTAATTCGATTCGATCGACGAGGTTGATACCGGCAAGGGAGATATTTTCGCGATTGGGTGTTTTAATGGTTTTCTCTGTTTTAATGGCCACTACGCGCCTAAGACCATCGGACCCGGGGTATAGTTCGATTACTCGTGCGAGTAGCCATGAGGAAAATGAGAGATTGCCTTTTTTGACCAAGACAATATCCCCAATTTGTATTTAAAGTTGAGTTTGCAACCATTTTGGTCGATGCTGAAGGAGGTGGAGATATGTTGAACTCTACTATCTCCCAAAATCCTGCGTTAATCGCTGTATGTACCTCCATCTGCCCAGGTTGTTAATGTTCCTTTCTTTCAGATTTCTTTCCGGAAGCGTTCGCAGAGGTGCCCCGAAAAGGAAGTCGACAGCTGCTCGTGAGCTTTTCGAGCAAAAGAGACGAGAAGAAAATCGGCATCTCCAAAAGAAGAAGAAAGAGAATGAGCCGACCTCGATCGGGAATATTGGGAGCTTACACACCAAGCAAAATGTACTGAGGTTTTACCAAACAAATAAAAAAACACTTGTCAGTGAAGCATAACCCGTTCAGAAACCTCGCACTAGAATCACAATCGGTGCTTAGAATATGGAAAAATTACTTCTGCAGAATATATAACGAAGACGAAGACCCACAACCCGCTGTCAGACAGAATGAACCATTCAACATAGACCTTTATAGCCAAACCTTTAGTCCACCTGACCAAAGCGAGTGAGAGTATTTAGCAATATCCAAGGTGATATCCAACAGGACTTCGAACTTTATAAGGACGCTAGTGATGTATTGCTAAAGAGCATACAACAATTTATCTCTAAGATTTGGTCAGACGAGTGTATGCCCGATGAATGGAAGCTTAGCATTGTGTCACCGATTAATGAGAAAGGAGATACCCTCAACTGCGCTAGTTATAGAGGCATCAGTCTTGTCAGGCGCCGTGGGGTAAGTGGTTAGTGTGTCGGATCACTACGCATGAGGTTTCAAGTTCGAATCCCAGAAAACACCAAAACGTTTTTTCACGGTCCCACTTCTCGCGAGCGTCTGACAAACATCCGAGAGCATTGTTGCCACGAAAAAGCTTCTCAAATCACCGTTCGGATTCGGCATTAAACTGTAGGTCCTTTCCATTCGTGTGAAAAATATAACGGACAAACATAAGTGGTTGCGAGAGCTAGGCCCTGGCACTTTAAAGAACTGTTGCGCCAAATATTTATTTTTAGTCTCGTCAGGATTGCATACAACATTTTTTCAACGATATTGTGTAAACGCCTGAAACCTTTTATCAACAGCCTGGTTGGTGCCTATCAGTGCGGTTTCATGCCTGGAAAGTCAACTATCGATCAAATCTTCACACTTCGTCAGATCCTGGAGAAAACCCAACAAGTCCAAATCGATATTCATCATCTTTCTATCGATTTTAAGGCCGGCTATGGACGCCGTGGCTCAAGTGGGTAGTATGTCGGCCCACTGCGCGTGAAGTTTCAAGTTCGAATCCCAGAAAACACCAACAAGTTTTTCCACGGTCCCACCTCTCACGAACGTCTGGCAAACATCCGAGAGTATTGTTGTCACAAGAAAGCTTCTCAAAATAAGTTGCCCTTCGGATACGGCACTAAACTGTAGGTCCCTTCCATTCGTGTGACAAATATAACGCACACAGCACGAGTGGTTGCGAGGAGCTAGACCCAGGCACTTAGAGAGTTATTGCGCCAAATATTTATTTGTTTATTACGACAGCACCTATAGAGAAGAGCTATATAGATCCATGTCTCGTTTCCCTGCCAAACTGCCGGTAATGACCTCGCCGAGATACAAGGTTGTCATGTGACTTCTTTAATATTGTACTTGATCGGATTATGCGGAACTCAAAAGCCAACACTAGAGGCACAATCTATCAAAGTCTGTACAACTGCTTGCATACGACGACGATATCGATATTACTGGGAGGACTCTGCGGGCTGTAACCGGTGCGCTTGTAAGCATTGAAGCGGAAGTGACCAAAATGTGTTTAGTGATAAACGAAGGCAAGATCAAGTATGTACTGTCAACAAGACACAATACCGTATTTACTTAACGTTATGTATTTCAAATTATCTAGTAAAACAAAAATGCTCATTAAGCCATCAATGTACATTTGTTATTATTATACTACTTTGAAATACAAAACTCTGCGGATTTGTTCCAATAGATCATCCTATATTAATGGTCTATCGAAGTCGACCAGCAGTCAGATTGACCGAGATTTGGGCTGCGCGCACAGTGGCGCGACAAAGCGATGCGCTGGGAGAAGCGATACGAGAAGCGGTGTGAGAAGCGATACGAGAAGCGAGATGGTGCCCGTATTGAAGCTGTTCAGTGCCATTCTGTTATTTGTAGCGATGCATTCATCATCAGAGAAAGGGTTTTTAAACAAGAGTTTATATTTCAAATTGTTAAAAAATAGAAAACGAAAGAATGTGCACGAAGTTAATTTAAAAAGAAAAGAAAAAGGCGAGTTCCATTATTTATATCCACAATTAAGGAATGATAAAAAAAAGTTTTCCCAATCCTTCTCCTCAACAATTCTGTTGCGGTAATTTTTATTTTTTTGGTCCCAAAGATGTTCAGCATCCATTTCTCACTTAAAAAAAGTTCAAACTCACTATAAAAATGAAAAATTCAGCGCGTTTTTATTTATTTAATTTAAAGAACCACGAATGTACAGTTGTTTCTTTGCAACACAATGCAAACAATACAAAGAATGTGTTTCTTCTCTTCTTTCTTTTGATTTTCCTCTAAAATAAATTTAATTTCATCAGAAGAAACAACAGCAACCATGCCATGACAATTATCTCTAAATTTTACAGTTGTTTCCCTGCAGTAAAATGCAAATAACTTCAAAAGAAATGAAATAAATAGAAAGAAGAAACAACAATGAATAGCAATTGACTTAAAATTCTAGATTCTATGTGCAAGAATCCAATGCAATCATTTTCTCATTCTCATGCCACAACAACAATGAATACTTCTCGCATGGCTTCGCTTCGAAACGTGGTCAGAAGCGTCTGTGTGCGAGAAGCTTGTGACAACCGTGCGAGAAGCTTGCAAGTCTCGCATTGAATCTCGCTTCACTGTGGGCACGCACATAAGAATGAATGAAAACAGTTTTGTTGCAACCAATCGCTTCTCGCATCGCATCACTTTGTCGCGCCACTGTGCACGCAGCCTTAAAAGAAGGAAAAATAGGAGTTTGTGATTCTACTGTACCCGAACTATAAGGGAAACTGCACTGATACTTCGTGTCGATGTGAAACAACTGCCATTTTCCGGTTGGTAGCGGTCACCATCCTCCTTTGAACTATAATACTTCCTTTTCCTATTCTTTTCAGGCAATCACAGGAAGCGAGATCGATATACGAGATATAACAAAAGAAAAAATATTTTGTATGAAATAAAGTATTTTGGAAGCAAATTAATTGCTACAATTTAAACCATACGCGCATCGTCACCTCACTTCATTACCTTCTAGTCCATAACTCGTCATAATACTCCTTCAATTCACTTCCAGCACTGAGTTTTCGAACTTAAAAAAATGCCATTGTGATATCTATCTATGTATCTATCTACATATAATAAAACTGTAGGGTTTTTCTTTTGTTACCTAATGGTGTGAGAACCGCTGGACAGATTTGGATGAAACTTTTTTTTAAATGTTTCTTAAGACTCCGAAGGACATAGGCTATATCGTTTTTTGCCCAGCCTACTTTTGGGAGCGTTCTTGTTTTTTTTTTATTTATTTTTACTGACTTCACTGCCTTTAACCTCCTATTACTCGGGTAATTCATAATCAATACAAAAAAAGAGTACATGATGGGGTCAACACTTCCCTTAATATTTTAAGGTATCCATCAGCTTTCTGCTTCATTTAGAAGATGAGCTACAGACCAAAATCTAACGTGATCAAATTAAATTTACTTTCTCAAATCTAAAGAAATTAACGATCATTCCTGATCGTTGTTCTGCTTTGGGGTGGTGGGCGCACATCGAAAGCACATTCACTTCAACAAATGCTGTGTGTCGTTTTCTCTGTTGGATCGGAACGAAAGAGAAGTATGCGCACGTGTGGTGGTGTAAATACAAATTGAGTGCAAGTGTATTCTCATTTTTTTTTTTTGCAAAAAATACTCCATTTAATGTGAGTAAAAATTGTTTTCGTCAAGTTTAATGAAAATCTGTTACTCACTCACATAATGTTGAAACTTTATACCATAGTTGGTGTTTCCACTTAATGAGTGTACATATGTATGTATCTTCTTGCACTGTCCTTAATAGAATCTACGTGGAATGTTATTTTTTCTCAAACCACCACCGCAACTTTCCAGTTCCTTTTTTTACATTGGCTTTTCCTTTAGGTGAGTTAATATTTTTTATTTATTGATTGATACAGGGCTTACCGTTTTGTTTTAGGTAACACCACTTATTTTATAAAATATGCCTTTGAGGAAAAAATCGAATCCTTCTCGAAGCTCAAAACGTGCTAGGACAATTCTTCAAGTTCGATGACATCAAACAAATGAAGAACTTCACAGTAGGTCAGGTACTGAACATGAACGTCTTGCTACGACTCGCACGTCACAAACAAACAACCTCAAACATTGTTTACAAAGAAGCTTTGTAAAATTTGTTAACCATAATAAAATACAATTGTCCATTATTTAAAGAATTGTATTTTTATTACGTTTGATAATATTTTAGAGAATGTTGGCTTTTGAGAGCTATGAAATTTGCAATTAGGGGCTGAAAGTTAGCCATTGGAACGACGTTGATAAAATGCAATTAATCCACAAAATTTATTGTAAATAACAATTTTATGGACTTAGGCAAATACCTTAACGTTTCTTCACTCGCTCTGATATTACATATTTGTTCGCATGAGGAAGCCTTTATAGGGCGAAGCAAGGTGAGCACGGGTTCAGCTAGTATAATATAAATTCGGCGCAACAGTTCATTGGGTGCCTAGGCCTAGCTTCTTGCAACCACTCGTGCTGGGTGCGTTATATTTTTCCCACGAATTTAAGGGAACTACAGTTTGGTGCCGTAGGTTAGGTTAGGTAAGGTAAAGGTGGCTGTCCTGACAGGGTCAGGACACACTTAGACCACATGGGTCCATTGTGATACCACATGAGTAATGACTGGTTGAGTCCGGTAACCAGGGGAACCTTAACCTTTCTCATGAGGGTGTTGGCTGAGAATGCTGACTGACAAGGGTAGAGAGGGTGAATGATTCAGTCAACCCTGAAGTCAAGGTGTACCGAGAAGGTATAGTGTGCAGCAAGTGATGGGGGGTGATTGATTCAATCGAACCCCCTATACTGTGTGTGCAAGTTATATTGGCAGGTCCCATAAACCGTGTAGGCATAGAGGTGCATAAGTATAGTAGAGTGACTGATTCAGTCTAACTCTAGTTACTGTTATGCATGGTATTGACTAGGTGGGATGACTGATTCAGTCAAACCCTTCATACCTAGGTGGACCGTGTAGGTGTAGAGGAGCATAAGCGTACATAGAGTGACTGATTCAATCGAACTCCAAGTACTGCTATGTATAAAGTGTGAACTAGGTAGGGTGATTGTTTCAATCGAACCCGTACCTAGGTGGACCGTGGAAATAGTGGGGAATGCAAAGTAGAGCGAGATGACTGATGCAGTCAATCTTGTACTAGTATGCAGTCGAACTTTAGGGGATGGTTTGGCTAGGTAGGGTGACTGCTTCAGTCAAACCCTTAATACCTAGTTCACCGTGTAGGTAGTGTGCAATGTGAGTAATAGGGGGATTGATTGACTCAATCAATCTCTGTTACCTCTATGCAGTAATGTTATTTACAGGCACTGGTCTCGTGATATGGGAAGGTTAGCTATCGATCTTGGGAGGTGTCTGTTGCAGTACCTCTTGGGGATTGATAGTAACCAATAACGAGGGAGGAGGGGTGGTGGTGATGTGGAGGGGGGCATTTCAGCTAAACCAGTTGGATTTACCTATGTATCTATTTAAGTTTCTAATGTCTATGTTAGACAGGTCACTTAGGTCCTCAAAGAAGTATTCGCCTAGTAGCTTCTTTCTTAGTGTGGCTAGCGCTGGGCATGTGCCAAGAAGGTGGAGACTATTCTCCTCCTCCTCTTTATCTCTGCAGCTTCTGCAGAAATCGTTTGCTGGGACACCCATTCTAGTGGCGTGTCTACCTAACAAGCAGTGTCCTGTGACTATTCCTACTGTGAGACTTATGTTCCTTCTATTTAATGAAAGGAAGATTTTTGGTTTTCTTTGCGTCAAGTAAGGGCCAGATCTTCCTGGTCGATGCACGCGTAGCTAGATTACTCCATCTGTTGTTTGCACTAGATTGCGCTTCGTTAAACATACGGATTTTCATTAATTGTATTGGTGGTGCCGGTGCCTCTCTATTGACATCGAGAGGAAGTACGGTGCCTTGTTTAGCTAGTTCATCTGCTTTACAGTTGCCTGGAATATCTCTGTGTCCTGGGACCCAGCACAGAGTAATGTTGCATCTGTCCGCAATCTCGTTAAGAGATTCGCGGCAATGTTTGACCAACTTAGATCTTATTGTTGGCGTTTCCAGAGCGTTAATCGCTGACTGACTGTCTATATAAAGGACGATAGACTTACCATCTATCCGGTATATAGAGAGTCTGCGCGCTGCTTCACGAACAGTCGATATTTCCGCCTGAAAGATGCTACGGTGGTCCGGAAGTCGGAGAGCTACGTTTATTCTAGGTGATTCGGAAAATATACCTTGTCCTGTGCCCTCCGAAATTTTGGAACCATCTGTATAGATTTCGATTGCGGCGGCATTTAGAATGATACCTTCCTCCCATGCGGATCTGTCAGGGATGGTAGTGTTATATTTGATATTGAAATCAATAGATGGGGATATGTAAGCTGTTACTCTGAGATTGGAGTTGTAAGATTTTCATGTGGCCAATTTGTGAGCTTGACCACTGGAGAGATTCTCTAAGTCTTAGGGCTGCTTTAGATGCTACCATTTTCCCAAAGATATTAATGGGATATATATTAAGTAGGGTTTCTAAGGCGGCTGTGGGAGTGGACCTGAGAGCCCCTGTGATGCATTTGCATGCTTATCGTTGTACTCTTTCGATAGAGTTTGTGTTGCACCTTGTTTCGAGTGCAGGCCACCAGACGAGAACGCCATAAAGCAGGATTGGTCTAACCACCGCCAGGTACAACCAGATGACTATATTAGGTTGAAGACCCCATTTAGGACCTATAGCCTTTTTACAGGTGTAGATGGCGATTTCCGCTTTCTTGGTTCGATCTAGAATGTTCTGTTTCCAGTTAAGTTTACTATCGAGGGTCAACCCTAAGTATTTTGCTTTGTTTGAAAAGCTGAGTTCCGTGTTTCTAAGCTTAGGTGGGGCTACGAACGGGATTTTGTATTTCCTAGTAAAAAGTACTAGTTCAGTTTTGGACGGGTTTACGTTGAGCCCAACGCTGTCCGTCCATTTCGCTACTAAATATAGCGCCGAGTTCATTAGATCTCTTAGGGTTTAGGGGAATTTACCTGAGATGGCTATGGCAATATCGTCAGCATATGCTACGACCTTGTAGCCTTTATTTTCTAGTGAAGTGAGTAGCTCATTCACTACTAATATCCAAAGTGGCGGAGAGAGAACACCCCCCCTGGGGTGTGCCCCTGTACGCTAGCCTTTTGGTTGAGCAGCACCCGAGCTCGGATAGAATCTGCTTGCTGTTCAGCATTCGCTCTATCCAGATGCAAAGGCAGCAGTCCACCTTCAGGTCAGCGAGCGCTCTTGTGATGGATTCTGTATTGACGTTATTAAAGGCGCCTTCTATGTCAAGGAAAGACACCATAGTATATTCTTTAACGGCAAGAGATTTTTCAATGGTACCTACTAACGAATGTAGAGCTGTTTCCACTGAAAAACCTTTCCGGTAAGCATGCTGAGAGCTAGATAAGGTTTGTACCTTGAGTTTTGAAGGGATATGGTTATCGACTAGCCTTTCTAACGTTTTCAGAAGGAAGGAGGAGAGGCTGATTGGTCTGAAATCTTTCGGATTATAGTGGGAGGTCTTACCGCATTTCGGGATGAAAACCACCTTAACTCGTTTCCACGAGGATAGGGTATAGCCGAATTTAAGGCAGCTGTTGAAAATCACGTAGAGCCAGGGGGCTAAGGGTTTTATGCCCTCCTGCAGTTCCACTGGTGAAATACCATCTAAGCCTAGAGATTTATATGGTAGGAAGCTATTAACAGCCCAATGAATAGTGTGGGTGTTTATTACTCCTGCCGGAACGTCCATGATAGAGTGGTGTTGGGGTATAGATGTGTTCGTATCTATAGAGTTTCCTGGGAAATGCGTGTCCATAAGAATGTTTAATGTTTCTTCTGTGGACTTAATCCAGTCTCCGTTAGGTTTCTGGATAAAGCTAGGGATATGAGGAGATTTGGAAAGAATTTTCCTCAATCTGCTAGAATCGTTTGTCCTTTCTATATTCCTACAGAATAATCTCCACAATTCTCGCTGAGCTTTCCTTATCTCTTTTTTGAAGACCCTGAGGCTGTTCTTATAGTTATCCCAATCTTCTGGAGATCGTGAAGCTTTGCTATATTGAACTGTTTCCTACTATTATTTCGGAGTTTTGCTATGTTAGAATTCCACCAAGGTGGTTTATTGCCGTTTCTGTGCCTGCTAATTGGGCAAGCTTTCAGGAAGGCTTTGTTCATAGTTCCGGAGACTTTGTCCACCATCTGGTCGATTTAGGATGGTGAGCAAGGTTGAGTTATCTCGGTGCTGAGCTCTTTATTTAAAAATGTGTTATAAACCTGCCAGTTAGTATTCCTAGGATTCCTAAAGGATTTTGATGGAGGTTTGGTAAATACCAAACTAAATTGAATATAGTTATGGTCCGAAAAAGAGATATCTTTCGACACCATCCATTTGCTAATGTTTAACTTTGTGGAGTTGGTGGCTAGAGTAATATCTATTACTTCTGTCTAATTTTGTTAGTAAAGGTAGGTTCAGAACCTATATTACATACTACGAGGTTAGTTTCTATGATGAAATCGAAAAGACGCTCACCTCGATTGTTTGTATCACCCCTTCCAGAGAGGTTGTGGTGGGCATTGGCGTCAGCGCCTATCACTATGGGGATGTTGCTTGCTTGGGCTGACTTTATCGTCTCGCGTATATTTGGTGTTGGTAGTGGGCCTGTGTCATCATAGGGCATATACGCTGACGATATCCATAGCCTGTCTTTCCCCTCGCGGTCTAACTCCACACATGAGAAGTCCGAATCGCTGAAATTTGGTAGGAAGAAGGCTTTTAAGTTATTTTTTACTAGAATGCAGGATCTTGGTTTACCTGATCCTTTGGCATAAAGAAAGGAATAATTCTTTGCCCTTAATCCAGCTATGCGGTTGTCGCTTGTCACCCAAGGTTCCTGGATAAGGGCAATGTCCTCTCCTCCTGACTGCAGGCGGAGCAAAAGATTAGCAGAAGCTGCTATGGAATGGTGTAGATTAATCTGCACTAGTCGGAGCATCATTCCTGACTGGTACAGATGCCTCTATTACTGTGGTGTCACCATTCTCCGACTCGGAAGATTCACCACTGTTTTGCTTTGGCAGCGAAACTGTCTCTACCTCACCTGCTGACTCAGCTTTTGTACCGACCGGTCCCATTACTTTGACGCCTGCTGACTCAGCTGGCGTTATGGCCTGGGTCGAAACGGCAGCTGTCGGTAGTGAGTCCGACGGGAGGCTGTCTGATTCGGTATCCAATCCAAGACTGCTCAAAGAGGAAACCATACATGAGATGAGCCTTTCGTCTTTCTCATGGACCTTCAGCACCAGTTCTTCCATGCCGTAGAAGATCTTGTAATCCCTCTTGCTTAAAAGCTCCAGAGATTCTTGGTTGAGGAGGAATGAGACTAACCTTCCTGCCTCTACCGGTTCATTGGCTTTAATGACCTTCCAATTGGAGGTTGGAAGGTCAGGATTTTGAATACGGATCAACTTCAGGATATCCGATTCACTGCATGGTCCTGGTGGAATCCAAGTTCGAGCTCTTGGCCGGACCTTTATGACCGATAAATCGGCTTTGGCCCAAAGGTGGTAAAGCTTGGGTACTGCCCCTTTTAGGAACGCGATGGAACTGCTGTTACTGCATTTTAAAAGTTTTGCACCGCTGAGGTACCAGCCAGCGTCCGAAAAGGTCGGTGGCGTAGCAGTTGGGTTCTTAAGACAATGCGCCAGCATGTCTGACGCAAGTCTTGCCTTGAGGAGCCTCCAGTTATCACCACTGATACGGCCCTCCTCATTTCCGCTGTCGCAGATATCGAACACCAGGTGATCCTTCGCCACCTCGTTGTAGGGCCTGAGCACCGACTCGGTATTCTTGGCCTTCTTCGGGGTCTTGGAGGTATCGTCCTGGGATCTAGGACGTTTGGACGTTGAGTCCGTTTTTGCTACCACGCCCGAACGTCCTCCCGACTCGGGTTGACGGTTCGGGGTGTTGCCGAAGGGCCTGTTGCCGTCCGCAGGTCTCGCCGACTCAGGCTGAGACTTGTTATGTATTGTCGGGCGAGCGCGTTTTGGGGGTGGCCTCTTGTTATCAAGTGGCACACTCTTACTCGTTGAGGGGGCCTGCCCTCCCGACTCGGGTTGACTGGTCTCCTCAGCGATAACGCTACTCGCCCAGCGCAGCGACTCCTTGTCCTTCTGCTCCCACGATTCCTCTGGTTTTTCGAGAATCCGTGCGAGCAGGTGCTTTGCCAAGCGAAGGTTTCTGTACTTTTTAGCACTAGGGGAATTCCTCTTCTGGATTGCGCGCCCGCAACGTGCCGATACAGCTTTTACCTGGGGCTCCGCATCTGAAGCGGAGTTGACAATGGATCTGGTATCAGAATCCAAAGGGTTTGTGTAGGTGTCGTTGTCCGTCGTCTCTCTGTATATAGGTTTGTCGGTCTGTTCGTTGTCCTTGTTCGTTAGGTTTGGAGGCAAAGCCTCGGAATTTGTAGTTGTGTTTGTTTTTGTTTTTTTGTTAGGTTTTGTTTTTTGGTGCCGTATCTGAAGGGCAATTTTATTTTTGAGAAGCTATCTCGTGACAACAATACTCTGGGATGTTGTCAAACATTCGCGAGAGGTGGGGTCGTGAAAAAACTTCGAACTAAAAAGTGACTTCTATTTATATGTTGTATAAGTACACTTGTGTATGCAAGATTGATTGTGTGTATAGATGATAGCAGTCTTTTCTCCTGAATTTCAGAATGACAGTATATTGCCACGATAATGCATCTAAATTTGTGTATATTGTTTCACGTGGGCAGCGATCAAGATCGTATATTCTGCCAGAAGATCTGGAGCCTATAATACAAGATGTGGTTGAAACTCATCCTGGTCTGGCTTTTTTAAAGCAGGCTACTGAATTTCATTCTAAATATGTGCAGACGGTCATAGCAAGAATATTTTACTCAATAAATCGAAGCTGGTCTGGAAAAATAACAGCAATAGAGATCCGGAATTCAGATTTCTTAGAAGTACATAATATTAGATAGCTATATTAGTTTTTTTTAATTTAAATGTGTGATTTCATTTATTTTTAGATCATACAACTCTTGGAAGTCGAGGACGATATTAATCAAATTATGGCATTCTTTAGCTACGAACATTTTTATGTGATGTATTGTAAGTTTTGGGAACTGGATGGGGATCATGATTTCTTCTTAAGCAAGAGAGATCTTGCTAAGTATTCAGATCACGCGTTGTCATCTAGAATAATCGAAAGAATCTTCTCCGAATGTGTTACGCACTGCACTCATTCTATGAAAGATACTTCAGACAACAAGATGTCGTATATGGATTTTGTATGGTTTCTTCTATCTGAAGAAGATAAAAGAACACCAACAGCAATTGAATACTGGTTTCGATGTATGGATATTGACGGAGATGGACTTCTATCAATGTATGAACTTGAGTTTTTCTACGAAGAACAACAACAAAGGCTGGATGCAATAGGGATCGAAATTCTACCATTTGTAGATTGTCTGTGTCAAGTAAGTAACAATATGATAACTAACGAAAAATATGGATACAACACATTAACATAAAGCTTATTAATATTTTGGTTGAATGATTTACAATTTGTAATAAAATTTTTGGAGTTAAAACTACCATAAGTGCAAATAATAGATGTATACGGTAAAAAATATGATACATAGTTAATTTAGTCTTTTTTTGCGTGAGTAGATGAAAATCTTCATTGACACGGATTTCTACTAACTAAAAACACACTTCCTTCTTCTTGTTTACTATGACTGAGTTATGTAAGTACATACCTTATCAAGTAATTTAAGCTTAACGTGTGTACTTTATTTCGTGCCTTAAAAAATTTTAGCTTTCCATTTGATGGACGGATGCCACGCCATCTGCTTTCATCGGAGGTTGAACAAAGAAGAAGGAAAAGCACACAACGACGAAAGAACATGACTGAATAACTTAAGAAGTAGTGCTGAGTCGGTTCCGTTTTGAACAAAGTGACGTGTATGGTTTGAGCATGAAACAATATCTAGATGAACATTCTACTACACTTTTTTCGCGTGAGCATTGCCGCCACCTTGCAGTAGTGGCTATAATAAGCTACAAATTTCATCCTTTGCTAATATAGATAAAAATTAAATTTAAATTAATTAATCGGATACATCACCTCGCCGAATAAAATATTTTTAAACAATTTGAGGTGAAATCTTACTTTACTTAGCTTAACCCTTTCGTACTCGATTTTGACGTCTGAATTTGTTTTTCTTTGTTTCTAATTATGACCCAGAAGTGTGCTGTGTCTAGATCAATAAGGGTCGTGTGAAATTTATTGGTTGAAATTTACTTGCGTCATGATTTTTGAAGTGTATGGTTCAAAATGAATTTTGAATGTATGTACAAGCAAAGCTCGCTTTGCGCAGATGCTCTAATTCCAATTGTGAGGAAATAGAGTGCGAATTCGAAACTTTTTTGAGGACAAATAATAATTTGCAAACATTTTTCATAAATACCCGCTACTTCAACTAACGGAATGCTGATACAAAATTACACATTTCTCAAGTCCATCGAGTGTCCCATCAAGATGTTGTTATGATGTCGAACGGCACTCTTAAATGGGCTGAGCAAAATACCAGAGGTTTTCCCGAAATCTCTCTTTTACAAAAATTACGCGAAGCAGCCGTTAAAATGAATGTTACGGCAAAATTCAAACAAACAACAATTGATAACTATTTTAATATTGGATCTAATAAATGAAATTTACTTTGAACAAGTAATGTCTTAAACTTCTTTTAAGTAGTAAAACAGTATTTTCTTACATACGAGTATGTCTTATATGTACATATTTACATACTGTACTTGTTTTGTAAGAATTCGAATTCCACACATTGTCGATTTCCGCAAATGGCTTAAATTCTACATGGTGCGCAAATCGAGCTTTGCCTGTATTTTGTAAACAATGGCGCAAAATTATAGTCATCCGAATGTATAGAATATTAGCAGCCACTAACTAACATCCCTTTACCTTTAAAGCCAATACTTAACTCTGAATGGAATTGTAAACAATTTAAACCTACTTACAACTAGTATTCAACTTAGAACTTACTACAGCAAATTTTAGGCAAACAAACCCAAAAATTTCAGGTTTGAGAACAAAAGCAAGGTTTAAGTTTCAAATTTAAATGAATTTGACAGATCAAACAGAAATCGAACATACTTGTTGATTGTTTACATCCGTTGGTTGGCTGAATTTAAATTTGAAATGACAGATGGTTAAAAGCCCACTGTAAAAGTTAGAAGGCACTTTTGGTGGTTTTAAAGTTAACCCGACCTGATAACTATAGAGTGGGTTTTATGTCGACAATAAATAGGAAAACACTCATCTTGACTTGGTATGTGCTAAACTCTTTTTAAAGTTTACTTTATGCGACTATAGTCTTGCGCCTATATTTTTGGTATGTCAATGGTTTTATTTTGAAGTTATTGATATTTTGTGGTAAAAACTAGACTAAAATAATATATTCAAAGTGAATTCTACTGGTAAATTGTGAATTACGACTTTTCGGAATAATTAAACTTTGATGTTGCGTATATTAAATTCGTATACTTGCTGTGGGCACAATTCGCGGCAATAGATTCGGGAACTGATACGCACAGAAAAGGAGCTGGCTTCACCAGGACGAGGTTCTTACGATTATGGAGTTGTGCGAACATATCTGTGGCCACAATTCATAACCACCTAAATAGATTTTCACACATTCTCAGAAAACAAGTTTGAAATGTTCGTTTTTCCCGAAAACTATTAATGGGATTTTGGAATTGTCACGTTCCTTTGTCCATAACTCGGTAACGAAAACAGACAATAAAGTAAAAAAAATTGATAACAAAAACTTCGAGTAGTAGAGCATCTTTTGCCATTCTTAACTCGATTTTGTCCTCACTCATCTTAGGCTGTTTTTCCTTAAGACCACAGATATAATATTGCAGCTGTTCCCTGGTATGAAAATAGTAGTGTTCAGGTCATTTCCAACAATTGAGAAAATGTCGACGATATTATGCAAAAGCAAAGCAGTACAGCGAAATTGATCGTCCAGAAATAGTCCCTGTGTACAATAAGAATATGGGCAGCGTAGATCTGACAAACGCGCTAATTGAACTTTATCGCATCAATCACAAATCCGGTAAGTATTATAGACGCAGCATCTACTGGAGTTTTGCACTGCAGTTACAAATGATTGGCTTCTATAAAGAGGAGATCTAAAATCACACGACCAGATACAAAAGTATATGCCACTGATTCATTTCCAAATACAAATAACTCATGGAATCATATATAAGTTATGACACCATTTCTCAGCATGACATCATTACGACATCAGCCCAAAACTCTAGGACATATGTTTATCTTCAAACCACCAATCATGGAATACACGCCAACAAAAGTTTCATTTTTAGACCCAAGCCAAAGCATCGAAATGCATGCCCTTATATGGACATGAAAGCAGCACCCAAGCCGAATACGATAAACACAAAAAAGGAACCCCAACGATCAAATTTTGGTAGTCACTTTTACGCAGTCACTCTAACCCGAAAAGCTGTGTAATATGCGAATATTCAAGTCGGAACTCAGACTATAAGAACCAAGGAGGCAATCAAATACCTAGGAGTAATGTTCGACAACAGGTTAAGGTTTAAGACGCGCGTGGAATACTCGAACAAGAAGGCTTCGTTACTGTAGGCAGCCTTTTCTCGAATACTGGCAAACACCGGTGGACCTGGATATGCTAGACGGATACTACCATCCAGAGTGGCTAGTTCGGTTCTCCTATATGCTGCACCGGTTTGGACGGCGGCGTTAGCGACGATAGGGACACGGAGAAATCTATCGTCAACATACAGGCTATGAGCGATAAGAACAATCAGCGGTTTCCGTACAATATTGAATGAAGCAACCTGCTTCATAGCCGGAATGATCCCAATCGACATCCTCGCAAATGAAATGGTAAGGATATACGAAAGGAGAACCTCGAGTCATCAAGAAGCAGTTATTGTCAAGAGAATAAAGGAGGAGGAGAAGGCAACATCACTAGCGATATGGCAAGCCTGGTGGGATAACAGTACAAAAGGTAGATGGATCTACAAGCTGATCCCCAATATTGAGCTCTGGACTAATCGAGTGTTTGGGGACTGCAACTACCACCTTACGCAGTTCCTATCGCAAATATTTACACAGATTTGGACATGATAACTCACCTCTCTGTCCACATTGTCTAGACCAGGAGGAAGATACAGAGCACCCAATATTCCATTGCAATCGCTTTACGGAAAGGAGAAATAACTTGCCAACTCCATCATTCCTTATAAACCAAATGCTGCGGTCAGAGGAGAATTGGCTGAATTGTGTACACTTATAACGAATGTGCAAAAAGCGCTCCGAATAATTGAAAGAACAAGGAGAGTTGAAGCAGCAATACATGAAGCATAGCATTAATTGCTTACCAGTCCCGCGAAGCAATATCTTACGACCGCTCTAACCCGGTCACTCTTACACAGTCGCTCAGTAAACTTAGTCAACGTTAAGCTTATAAATATTGTATTAGTTTTAGTTGTTTATTTGATTAAATTTTTTTGTTTTGAAACCGAGTTCATTAAAATAATTAGGGACTCTACCGGGATGCCCGAGTTCAACGTAAACTAGAAAATAATAAAGTATAGTGTTAACTTAAAGCACATCCTACAACCAATTATTCTAGAAGATAGAAGAAGGAGCAGAAAACAGAAACAAGTAAAGCAGTAGTGAATCATCAGTTCCAGCGCAGTAGAACGAGAATTCAGCAGCTTGAAAGAAAAGGCCAGCACAGTACCAACAAAACATCGATTCATCAGAACGAGTTTTTCACCTGGTAGTAGAATTAAGTTAGAGTAAGAAATAATTATAGGAATAATTAAACGATCAAAGTGTCTATGAAAAAAGTAAAAAGAAAATATTTAAATCTAAGCTCATATCGTGGTCTGTTGTATCTGATCGAATCTGATTCAGAAACAGTAATCGAGTTATTAGAAATTCATTTTTTTTTTTTTCCGAGGGTAGGTGAAAATCTTCAACAAGACACTATGAGGATCGACAGCGCGTGCTCATAGTAGTGTGGGATTCTTACCCACTAAAAAACCTCCCTTCAAAACAGACTTGTTTTCATTTTCTACTACAACTAAGTATTCGACTTATCAAGTAGTTTTCATTTCACGTAATAAGGACGTTTTGCAGGGACCTTCCCATTTGAAGTTCCTGCCAGCTCCGCAGTTTAGACGCGGTTACTTATCGCGCTAACTCTAAAGGTTTTGTTCTTTGTAGACGGCGCAGTAAATTTCTTTCATCCAAAACTTGGAGGACTGTAATATTTACGTGACTTTCTAGTCGACTTCTATGCTTTCTCGCGTAGGTTTGAATTTCGTCTTCGATTGTTTTAATGCCAAGATCTCTGTGGA
This sequence comes from Brachypalpus laphriformis, assembly GCA_945910035.1. Classification (NCBI taxonomy): domain Eukaryota; kingdom Metazoa; phylum Arthropoda; class Insecta; order Diptera; family Syrphidae; genus Brachypalpus; species Brachypalpus laphriformis. Next base: position 101,271,541 of record OX246754.1, read on the forward strand.
TATCGCTATTTCTGATATACCATGACGCATTAACAATACCTCTTAGCACTTTGTTTTCAAAAGTTTGTAAAATTTTAATATTACTTATTTTAGTACAACCCCAGAGTTGTATACCATATGTCCATACGGGCTTTAGCACTTGCTTATATAAAAGCAGTTTGTTCTCTATATTAAGCTTGGAATATTTTCCAAGTAACCAATACATTTCTCTATATTTATTATCTAGTTCTTTGCGTTTTTTCTTTACGTGCGTTTTCCATTTCAGCTTTGTATCAAGTGTCATTCCAAGATACTTAGCCTCGTTTGCAAACGGAATTTGAACCGAGTTTGAAAAGATCGGCAAATTATTTATTTTCTTATAAGTAAAATTTACATGAACAGATTTGGTCTCGTTAAGTGCGATTCGCCAAACCTTTGTACATTCATTTACTCTATCCAAAGCTTCTTGCAGTTTTTCTGTAGTATCTTCGACCGGTTTACCTACTGTCAAGATAGCAGTGTCGTCGGCAAATGTAGCTAGCTAAGTGCCTCCTACTTGCGGTATATCACGAGTGTATAATAGATATAAGACTGGACCAAGAACGCTTCCTTGCGGCACCCCAGCCATTATTTCCTTAAAATCTGAATATTCATTTCCACATTTGACGCGGAATAGTCTATTCGCAAGGTAGTTCTTCAAAATATTATATAGGTGCTCTGGCAGAACTTGTCGTAATTTAAACATTAAGCCTTCGTGCCAGACCTAGTCAAAAGCTTGAGAGACGTCAAGGAATACGCTTGAACAAATCTTTTTTTCTTTAAGTGACTTTTCGATTACATGTGTTATTCTATGCACTTGATCAACTGTAGAATGCTTACTTCTGAATCCGAATTGATGATTCGGAATGAGATGCCTTTCTTCTATTACCGGCTGTATTCGCCTAATCAATATTCTCTCGAACACCTTGGATATAATTGGAAGAAGCGAACTCGGTCTATAAGACGTTTTTTCATTCGGCGGTTTTCCGGGCTTAAGGACTTTTATGATTTAGGCGACTTTCCATTGACTGGGAACATATTCTAGTCTAAGTGCGGGGTTTATAATGAACAGAAGCTTAATTAGAGCTTTTCTTGGTAGGGCTTTAAGAACCTCTCCCGTAATTAGGTCGTATCCAGGAGCCTTCTTAGGTTTAAGTTTCTTTATTTCTACCTTAAGTTCGGTAAGTGTTGCATTTCTTATTACGCTATTGGTTATATAAGACGTATTTATATTTTCAATAAGAGCTTGTCCATCAAACGGTTTGAAAGTTTCTTCCAGGCGGGTGGCAAAAACTTGCGCTTTCTCTTTATCATGCCTGGCCCATTCGCCTTGATTTTTCCTGATTGGTGCGGCTTCAATTTGAGGTTTTTTAATACCTTTTATAGCCTTCTAAGGCGAGTAGTGAGAATCTTTTTCTGCCGTTAAGCTTTCTAGGTAAGTTTGCATTTCATTATTCTTAAGGTTTTTAATAGAACTTTTTAGTGAGTTGCACAAACGGTTAAGATGTGCTTTATGTTGCGGAGCCCGAGTTTGTTGCCATTTTTTGCGTGCTTTTCTCTTCTCCTTAATCATCTCTTTTATTTCCTGCGGATAAGTTTGAATGTAGCTTTCCGGCGTTTTCTTTGGTTTGGGAGTATTCTTCCATGCGGCATTCTGTAGGATTTCGACGAAGCGATCAACTTCAACTTCAAGTTCATATGGCGTTTTAAGTGATGCGCTCAGCTCAGTATTTGCTTCAATATCTTTTTTAAAGCCATCCCAATTAGTTTTCGCACCAGTTAATCTGACCGGTCCTACTTTTTTAATCAGAGCATCGCTTATCGTAATAATGATTAGAGAATGATCAGAGGAGAGATCAAAGCTTTCTTCAACTTGTATACAGTTGCCAGATATTCCTTTAACAACAAAGAAATCGATCAGATCTGGTATCTTATTTCTATCAGTCGGCCAATATGTTGGTTTACCCGTCGAGTGAAAATCACAACTGTATTGCATACCCTCATTATAAAGCTTTCTACCTTTCTGTGAGGCGTACCTTGAACCCCAGAAGGGGTGTTTCGCATTGAAGTCGCCACGAATAATAAAATTTGGTTTAAGGAAGTTAAAGATGTTTGTGAAATCACTTTCTTCAAGTTTACATCGCAGTGGACAATATATAGACGAAATGTTGAATGCAATATGTCTATTTCTAACACGTACCGTGCTTACTTGCATTGCTTCTAATTCAATCTTTACTTCCGCTGAGTGTTCGATACATTCTTTTATAAACAAGGATGATCCGCCTCTTGCTCTTTCCGATGGGTGGAAGGCGTGATACACGCTACATCCTCTTATCTTACCGTTCGTTTGTTTTGTCAGATGAGTTTCACAGACCAAGCATATATCAATATCTTTTCCTCGTATAAATATTTCTAGCTCGTCGAGTCTTCGTATGAGCCCGTTGGCGTTCCAAGTAAGAATTTTAAGCGTTTCTTTCATATTCTGATTGAAGTGCGCGTGTTATGAATGTTGTTTTCTAGTGCAACTAGTCTCTCGAAAATAAGTTTATTTGTTTTGCATTGCTCTTCAAGTTTCGCAAGAATTAGGGCAAAAACATTGGATACATGATCTTCTGAACTACCTCTATCACCATTTTTCAATGTCTCAACTTGAGAAGGAGTTTTTACATTAAAGTTTGGACGGTTTCTTGCTTTGATCTCCCGTTAGTTGTCGGTCGTGTACGTACCCTTGACCGTCTTCGCCGCTTGAGCATAAGACTGCACGCCAATATTCGGAGATTTTGCTTCTGTTACCTTATCTCTATTACTTTCGGATTTTTTATCATTAACCGATCTTAAGTTAATAGTGACGGACTTTCTATCTTCGCTGCTTTTTTCGTAGCTACTTTGTGTCTGTTCTTGATTGGTTTCATATTCGGACGCATCGAATTTTTTAGCGTATCGCGGCGTTTTTGAAGCTCTTTCGCCACTTCGCAACCTCGATAGTTCGCAGGATGTTTTCCTTTGCAATTAAAACAAGTGGCTGGGGTTTGCTGGTTTAGGTGACACTCTTCCGAGAGATGCTTACCTGCGCATTTGACGCATAGCGGCTCTTTCTGGCAGTAAGTCTGCGTATGATTGAAGCCTTGACAGCGCTTACACTGCGGGATCGATCTGGAGGTCTTACGCATGGGTTCGATTTTGACCACGATGTTTAGAATAGTCTTAATACCATATATAGCATCATTATTTTCATCTTTATCGAAACTAAGCATGAATAGTGGAAGTCCACGCTTTACCTATTTTTCATGATCTCCGTCCGACTGTTGCTTTTCCTTCTTGATAATATTGACGGCATCAAGAATTTTAAAGCCTTGCTCTTGAAGGTCGTGCATTACATCTTCTTTAGTGCACGAGGGGTGGAGTCCCCTTGCTACAACACGCAGTGGTCTTTCTAACTTATTTTGGTAAGTATACCACTGAATCTTTTCGGCATTCAATTTTTGGGATAATGATCGGTAACCATCGCCATCATCGACATTGATTTTCCACGTATTGTTTCGCAGAGATGTCACCTTAAACTTCGATGGCAGGGTTCCTTTAATGGGGCAATGCAACTTATTATAGTCCGTTATTCTAACGACGTCTATCGGTGGCGGAGGACGTAATTTTTGTTGTTGTTGCTTTCCTTGCAACCCCTTGCGCTTTTCATGTTATTGTGGTTCGACTTCCGGTGACGAACCAGCAATTAGTTTCACGTGTTAGCTCTTCTTCGTCTGGTATTCGTGTCTAGGTGAGCGATGTGGGCTAACTGTACTTTCTTTTTGTAGATACGTGTTTTTAAGGGCATTATTTTCTTTCCTGAGTGAATCTACTTCTTTCTTAAGCTCACGATAGAGTAGCTCCATTTCGCTAAGCTTTGTATGGAGTACGTCGTTTTCCTCCTCAATGCTTTTTGATTTCGCTGAGTCCCGTTTTTCACGCGTTTGCGCTTCCGGCGGACTTCTTTGTCCGGAGACGTTCGATCTTGTTGGTGGAAATCGAGATACCCTTGTACTTTTTGAGAAGGGATTTACTAGGCGCAATAAATGGGTCTCCCCAGAATCCGTAGAGCCGACCTCCGAAGAGGGTGGATTTTCCAGTGTACCTGGACTGCCACCTGGGGTATTAAAATTTTTTGTTTTGATCATTGCTTGTTTTTGTATACGCCATACTTGGTATACGGACGGTGGATTTTAGTCGCCTCTTACGACAGGCATGCCTACCTCGGGTATATTCTGAACCCTACCCGAAGGGGGTCAGTTATTACAAATGACTTCTCCTATTCAATTACCCGCTATGACGCCCCAAGCCGTTGCTCGTGCCCTCGCACAAAATAATGAAAACGTTGAAAGATTAATTGAACAGAAAAATCAAGAACTTCTCGCAGAAATAAATGAATTGAAAGTACAATTTACCTCACTAGGATTGACTAGAATAACCACAGAATATAAAGAGGAAACCATATATCCCAGGATCTAGTCCAGAAGGACTAGATGCCATAAAACATTTACCTGCATTTTCGGGGTCACAAAATCACTACGTGAGTTGGCGAGAAGCTACGCGCTATTGCATGGAATTACACCAGAGAGGTAGTTCACAATATTTTACAGCATTGACAATAGTACGCAGTAAGATAACGCAACAAGCTAACGCCCTACTGACCAATCATGGCACAGTACTCAATTATGATGCAATAGTAGCACGACTTAATTACGCATACACTGACAAAGACCCTACACGTGATAGAAGAAGAAATAAGTATTCTGTTCAACGCCGTTTTCGACCACTATAATTGTTCACTGTAAAGCAAAAGAATTCTACGGAATAAAAGATTACCGTCTGTGTTGTGACGTTATAAATTCGATTGTGTATTTTGTTCTCCTGATTAACATTTATGTATATGAATTGTCAATTTACTTCATGTGCGTGTATTTTATGTATTTACAAAATAAAGGGAAATTATACTTTCAACACAGAAATAGATTTTGACATTTACATTGGAACAATTGTGGCGTTGCCATATTAACTCGAACATTCTCCGCCCCCGGTGAACGAAGTTCTCAGCTTCTTAACGCCGACTAGTAGGCCACAGGATGAAAATCTCGTTTCCCAATGTTGCTTCATCGTTGACTTGTAACGTAAGCGTAAGCTCCTATACAGAATTCCTCATGTTGCCTCATATCGACCCTGGTGATAAATTGCACGTCTCTTTTCGTCTCACATGTAAAGATATACATCATTAGTGAAAATCTTTGATGATTTACTTTAAAATCGCCTAATGCAGCCTCACATTAGGATTAGAAAAGGCTTGGTTCGATTTTTCAGATAACAATGACAACTTGCTTTATTTTACCTTAATATTTATACAGAATTAATGCAAGCCTAAACAAAAAGTGCATATTATAATTACAAAGATAAAAGTACAAATTACGGAAAAATGAAAAAGAGTAAAATTATTTAATAAAAGGAAAAGCAAAAATATGCTGACTTCGCTTATCGAGCATTGCCTTTGTAGCTACTGCAATGTTGTTTATTCCATTCGTCATAATGCGTTGTCATCAAAGTTTTGTTTTGTAATTTGTTTGTTGATATCATCAACATTTTGCCTCCTCCGGAGTCGTCTGCCAATTAATCTCAAAGGGATGATCTCGAGTGTTGTTGTATTCTCTTAGTTCGATATCGGCAGAGTGGTTAGATCTACTTCGGCAATCACCGTATTTCAGTACCACAGCCAAGAAGCAGATGATGATCACTGCAATCGTGAACATTGCAATCGAAACCCCAATTGTCCAATACTGGTGTTTTTTAATGGTCTTCCAGTTGTGCTCATGTAGTCGGTTGAGTGCCTCGGCCCCGTCACTATTATTGAAGCTCAATACCTCCATTAAATCCTTATTCAGCGGGATCACTGTTTCATTTGTAAAATATACCGGGGTTTGAGTTGATACTGATGTGTGACAAAAGCAATCGATTTGCTGAAGTGCATCACTACTCTGGTCTCCTTTACTAATTTTGCTTCCAGTCGTACGAATTTCTATTGTATAACGCAGTCCGGAGTGACGTGAATGAGACCGTGTTGTTTAAGATAACTTCTTCCCGAGTTGTGCCACAATTTACGAAGACAGTGGTTTCCAATGGTGTAATGAACATCCATGTATTGTGCGTTCATAATTCCTTCCAAATGGTATGCGTTAATTTAATTGCTCTGGTTGGACATCTCTTGAAAGTCAGTTTCTTGTACAGCTGCTGGACAATACAATCCTCACTTTGCTCAATACTGTGGAATATTGAAGGCCTGAGGATAAATGTTGTTTCGTTGAGTATTGGCGCCTTGGTAATATCTTCCAGTGGTACTTCGAAGTACCTTTGTAGATTGTAGTTGACTCCCAGCACCGTCTGCTGTATCTGTACCTCCCGAAATGTTTGCTCGTCTATCTGCTCTGGAACAGCGTTCGTTTTTATTAAGTCATATTCATCGACGTCACTGATCATAAAGTATCCTGTGACTAAAATTTCCTTGGAAGTTGAGTACATCTCCAGTTTGTCCATTGGATCTGGTAATACCTTCATCTCTGGGCCAAGTTTCTCCGCACACTTCTTGGTGATTTCTTCCACGCTCTTGTGTGACAAGAATTCAAACAAATGACTCCGTTTGTTTGTTTCAATTTCTCGCATATAGCTGAGTGCCACTAGATAGGTGTTTGTCACATGTAGAATGATCTTATTTTCGTCAACAATTCTGTACCAAGATTCCATTTTGTTGATCTCTTCTAGACTAGCATTAAGTTATCTTGTAAAGTTGTTCATCTTGTCGCTGATTCTAGCTTCTGTCTCATTTACACTGGAGATTGTAGATAGCATAATTTTAGTGTTCGTTTTAGCACTTTTAATCAGCTCCTTTTGATTATTGTCCAGGTCTTCAATGTCATGGTAGACTTCGGCATTAACTCCGAATAGTGAAGTGAGAATAGTTCCTAGTAGTACTCGTTTTTGCCTATGCTGGGGTGATACTTGAAGTCTGTTGAAGATTGAAAATATATTTTTCCATTCCTCGCCCAGGTGATGACATAATTCCTCGCATTGACTTTCCTTTGTCACGCTTTTTATTCTGTTACAAAATTCCGTTAATTGATCTCTCGTCTGATTTATGTTGGCTTGATCACGTAAGATATCTGTGATTGGGAAACGAATACTCGTGCGTAGTACGCCTCGTTGAATATTGGCTATTCCAATTTGTTCTACAAACAATCCTGCGTCCGGGTGAGTGATAATATACTTTGTCGATCCTGGCATGATAGATGCAAACAGCGATAGAATCGCAAGGGCAATGGAGAAATTTGATGTCGAAGTTACTGATTTCTCTTTCTTATCTCTTAGATTCCTTCTGAGTCTGCTTCGTGGTGATGGCTCTGGCTGAACTTCGCCTTCCTCAGGTTTGATAACATTGTTATCTGTTGGTAACAAACCCACCTTTGCTACCGGTCGCTTGAATGTTCCCTTTTCTGTTTTGACGGTTACAACTCTGACAAGTTCATCTCCTCCGCGGTGTACTTCAATTATTTTTTTTTGCCCAGAGGCCACTTTGATGGAGTCAGCAGCTCATTTTTCAGCAGCACCAATTGCCCAATTTCGATATTTTTTCCTGACCGCTTCCATTTGTGGCGTTGTTGTAATTTGCTGACGTAATCCTCGTACCAACGATTGTACAAATCTTGCTTGAGTTTTTGAATGAGTTTCCATCTTTTTAAAGTGCTCTCTGCGACATCTAGAATGACATCATGTTGTGGCGCAATCAACGGCGAATCGAATTTAAACATCCTTCTATTTGCACAAGAATGGTGTTCATCTCTTCGTATGTGAGTTTTTGTTCTCCTATGATGCGATTTAAATGATACTTGACTGATTTCACCCCAGCTTCCCAGAGTCCTCCAAAGTTGTGGAGCTCCAGGTGGGATAAAATGCCACTGGATACCGTTCTCGACTAACGTGGTTTGTAGAGCATCAATCATGTTTTTTGCACCAACAAAATTTGTTCCGTTGTCACTGTACAGATGATGCATAGACCCTCTTCTGCTGATCATTCGTCTCAATGCTGCCATTAACCCATCCGTTGTTAAATCAGAAGTCAGCTCAATGTGCAGTGCCTTCGTTGCCATGCAGACAAACAGCGCTATGTATGCCTTGTGTGATTTCACCCCTCGAATTTGTGAACATCGTATGTTGATCGGGCCTGCATAATCTACCCCACATAGAGTAAACGGCCGTGAAAATGTTACTCGTGCCTTCGGAAGTTGTCCCATGAGTTGATTTGTTTCCCTAGCCTTGAATCGAAAACACCTTACGCATTGATTTATTACAGCCGTAACAGTGTTGGTTCCTCGGATGATCCAACATTTTCTCCGAATGTGATTCAGAGTCATTTTCACTCCACCGTGAAGTGTATCGATGTGCGTCTTATTGATGATTAGTTTTGTCAGTGGATGCGACGATGCCAAAATCATAGGATGCTTCTGATCAATTGACAAATTTGCATGTTTCAATCGGCCTCCGACACGCAATATTCCACTTGTATCGATGAACGGATTTAATGATGAGTTCTTGCTGTTTGACTTCAGTGCTCGGTTCTCACTTAGATTCTGCATATCCTCGGCGAAGCTGCCTTGTTGAGCACCCCTCACCAGCGCTTTTTCGGCTTCCAGAAGCTCCGTCACTGTTAAATTACCGTGTAATAATGTTTCGCCTCTCCTGCTTCTTCGGCAATTGGTTTTAAATCGTAAACAGTACGCGCTTACGCGTTTTAGTTTCGGAAGCGACGAAAACAAGAGAGTAATGTTGTCCGTGCATGAAGGATTGTTGGTTTGCATGACCATGCAAGCATGAGATTTTCTGATGTCAAATATATTTTTCTCTTGCATCATAAATTTGTCAGCTGGCCAATGTTGTTCGTCTTCTTTTAACCACTCTGGACCGTGCCACCATGTTGAATTTCCAGTTAGGGTATCCCCAAATGCCCCTCTAGACAGAATGTCCGCAGGATTCTCCCTTCCCGGTACGAATCTCCACTGTTCTTTAAAATGTTGTTGCACATAGGATACCCGGTTGGCGACAAATGTGTTCCATTTCACTGGATGTTGTTGTAACCAGTTTAACACTATAGCTGAATCTGTCCACCCAAAAATTCTGGTGTATTCTGTGCTTGTCCCCTCTCTGATGTACTTCATTAGCCTTGTTTGCAGTGCAGCTGCGCATAATTCCAACCTTGCCAATGTACACTTAAGAACATTCAGTTTCGTACGAAGAGAATTTTTGCAAATTGTTCGTTATTTTGAAAAAAATATAAACTTTTTTCTAGCTTTAATGCTATTTTTTATTGAAGTGTAATATAAATACCAGGAATTACCAAAAATAAAATGGTAATTCAATAAAATAGAGAAAAATTAGGAATCAGTTCACATAAAGTAGAGATTTTAAGGTACATTCAGTTTCGTACGAATTCTAAAAGTTAAGATTTTTACGTCAAAAAACAAAAATTATTAAAAATAATAGGAAGTTAGATTTCCATCGTGCTTTATAATAGTTGCATGTCTATTTGGAATTGATGTAAACAGCTTTTTTGTAACATCGGATAGAATTTCATTCCACTCTTTCGAAATTAGCGCTTTAAGTTCCTTTTTGTTTCTAACGGCATTTGTTTTCCTAATTTGTCTTTCCAAGTGCTCCCACAGATGCTCTATTGGATTGATATCTGGGCTCTTAGGGGTGTTTCAATGCATTTTGGCCAGTTATATAGGAGCCAAAGACGAACGTCCAAAGCCATGTGCTTTGGGTCTTTGCTTGGTACAAGTGAAATGAGTTCTTAATGTCTAATTTCTTAGATGAAGGTTCGAGTTTCTCTTGAAGAATGTTAAGATAAACTATTTTTTCATATCCCCTTGAATAAAATTTAAAATTTTCAACACCTCCATATCCCATAGCACCCCAAACCATTTCGCTTTGTACACCGTGTTTTACTGTCACCGATAAGTTTTTCAAAAGATAAGCCTCGTTACGCCTGCGGTATACTTTTTCTTGTTTTTTGTCGTTTCGGAAGAGTGAGAATTTACTTTCATCAACGAATATAACATTTTTGTAATAATCTAGCGACTTATCTTTGTATGGTTTAGCGAAATTAAGCCTTTTTGTTTTAATTTCGCTGACCAAAGGTTTTCTGCGCCATACTCGTGAAAAGTAAACATTCTTTTTAAGCGTAGGTCCAATGCTGATTGGCTGTACATCAGTTCCGTTAAAATCAGCAAGCATTTTACAAGATTCTACTGAAGACAACTTAAGATTTCTCTTTATTTCACGCAAAATAAATTTTTCAGAAGACATAGTCATTCTTCTGGGACCTTTGTTACTACACACATTCTCAATTCTTCCTTCCTCAAGGTGACGCTTATAAATATATTGTATCGTAGACTTATGTAGCTGTAGCATTTTAGCTTTTACGCCCAAAGATATTCCTTTCTTTCGATGATAAATTACCAAAGATAGTATATCTTCCGTTATGTTTTCACCCATTCAAAAAAATTAAATAATTTCAGAAAAAAACACACTGAACAGAAAAGTACCTCAAATTCTTAGCAAAATAGTATATTTTAAATAAAACAAACAATTTCAGTTCTAAAATGTTAACACGCCGAAATGAACAGGAGCTGAATTGCTTCGTACGAAACTGAATATTTGCTCTGCCTTCGAAGGATCTCACATAACACAGACAAAATTTACAGTTAGATTTCTTTTTTAACTTTTGTCTTCATTACTGTAAAGAATACAAAGAACAACATGATTTTAAGAACATCTATGAACGCATTTGAAATTCTTTTGTCCTGAATTAAGTGTCTTTTAGTAAAAACACGCTCCGTACGAAACTGAATGTTTCTAAGTGTAACTTGCTTCACTGGCGCCACCTTGTTCTTTGACGCTATGATACGTATTGTTGTAGAGTCACAATTAATAACTTTCTGATACACCACTGCTGCATACGCTGATTCCGACGCATCTGCGAATCCGTGCAGCTCTATTTGAGAGTTTTCCATTTGTCACGTCCATCGTGGAATTCTTACATTTTCAAGTGTTGGTAATCTTGTCTTGAATTCGTCCCATTCATCTAGAATTTTTGTTGGGACATTTTCGTCCCATCCGATGCCCAGGAGCCAAAGACTTTGAATAAAAATCTTTGCCTTGATTGTGATTGGTGATAACCAGCCAAAAGGAGCAAAGATTTTACCAGCGTCACTCAATATTGCTCGTTTGGTACCCTTTGTGCTGAATGACGACGAGTTGACTTTAAACTGGAAGTCATCTGTCCACGGACATCATTTGATTCCCAAAACCTTGAATGTTGTAAGACAATCAAAGTCATGTTCTGGTTACATTTCAATAACCTCTTTTGGCAACGCTTTTATGAACTCTGAACTATTTGATGTCCATTTGCGTAAGTTGAATCCACCCTTGTGAAGTAGTTGCATCAATTCTTGTTGAAGGTCCTGACACTCCCTTAGTGAATTTGCTCCTCCAAGACAATCATCTACATAGAATCCTTCAAGTACTGTTTTGCTTGCACGTGGATATCTTTCTCTTTCATCCTCAGCTAACTGGCATAGAGTTTTTATTGCCAAATATGGAGCGGCAGCTGCACCGTATGTGACAGTTTTGAGGGCATATTCTCTTATTGGACCACTAGAATTTTCCCTCCACAAAATACGGTGAAGGTTTGTATCGTCCTGGTTGACTAAAATTTGCCGATACATTTTCTCGACGTCAGCTTTGAATGCAATTGGAAATGACCTCCATTGAAGTAGTAGAAGAAATAGATCCTTTTGAACTGTTGGACCTGTCATCATGATGCTATTCAGCGATTCCCCAGATTTCGTCTTCGCAGAGGCATCAAAGACCACTCTCAGTTTTGTGATAGTACTGTCATCTTTTATCACTGCATGATGTGGAAGAAAATACGTTTTCCAGTATAACCCTCCGGTGCTTCCTCCATGTGTCCAAGAGCAATATATTCCTGAATGAATTTGGTATATTCATGCCGAAGACTCTCGTTTTTTGCGAACCTCTGCTCTAACATAAAGAACAGCTTCAGTGCCATTTTGCGTGATTCGCCGAAAACCATGCGATCCTTCAGCAATGGCAATTTGACGATGTACCGTCCCATTGCATCTCGTTTATGAGTTTCTTGATAATGAGTTTCGCACAATTCATCGATTGCAGACTTTACGGTTGCACTTGGAACTTCTTCTGGTTCCCACAACTTTTTCCAGGCTTCGTTCTTCACTGCACACACTGATACACGACGTTATTACATGAACCTGCGTCTGCTTCTTTAGAGTTGGGGTGGTGATGACTGGTCCAGATAGTATCCAGCCAAATCTTGTGTTTTGTGCCATGGGTGTATTATTGAGACCTTTGACTAAACCATGCGTCAGAAATTGCGGCAAGATGTCTGATCCGATTAGTAATTCGATGTCCTTTGGTTGCCCGTACCATGGATCCGCCAACTTCAGCCTTTGGATGTGTGCCCAATGATTGGGTGCAAATTCATGTCCTGGCATTTTTGATGTAATAACAGGCATTACCAGTGCTTCTACCTTTAAGCTGACCCTTTTATTGTGAATTGATTGGATGACAAGATTGCATGCCCATATGATTTCTGTAGCATGACCGTTGATTCCATTGACCTTTGACTGATGCTTGACCAATGGTACCTTTATATGACGTGCTAGCTTCTCCGTCACGACACACGACTGAAACCCTTAATCAATCAGAGCTCGTACGAGTTTTACTTGTCCTCCAACGCATACGTTCACCATGGCTGTGGCTAGCAATATCATCCTGTTCTTACTGCTTTTATGTGCAGTAGCGATTCCTGTTGTTGTTTGTGCTTCTTCTCTATCCGATACTCCAGTTACCGTCAGTGTTGTACCGTCACCTCGAGGGAAATGTAGTAGGGAGTTGTGCTGTTTTGTGCATATTTTGCATGCCTTCTTTGACACACATTCTCTTGCGGCATGTCCATCTCGTAAACAGTTGAAACATAGCTTTGATTGTTGGACCACATCCACTCGGTTTTTCGGCTTCATACTCAAAAACTTTTTGCAGTTGAATAGGTGATGAGATTCGCTGCAAACAACACATTTCGACTGTGTGACTGTAGTCAAATGGTTTCTTGCTGGGGCTGTTTTATTTTGTGACTGGTGCTCACGGTAGAATTCACGACTGCCTTCTAATCCTCGGAATCTACCCTCGATGAAGTCAAAAAACTCACTTAGCTTTGGAATATCTGTTGAAGTTCCTCTTGATTGTTGATATAACTTTCTTGTTTCTCCGTCCAGTTTTGGATATATAAGCTGGATTACTAATGGATCCCATGAGCTCACGTCAACTCCCAAGTTTTTGATACCGTACAAAATTTCATTCGACATATCCATGATGGTTTTCAAGTCGAACGCACTTTCATTTCGAACTGGTTTTAAATTAAGCAACTTTTGGATGTAGTTGTTGACCAAAGCTGCTGAATTTTGGAACCGTTTCGTTAGCAATTCTATAGCCGTTGCATAATTGCTTGATGTTGGTGACAAGTGGCTAACAATCCTTGCTGCTTCTCCGTTCAGGTTGCCTTTCAAATATTGGATTCGTTCGACGTCGCTTAAAGAACCATTCTGGTGAACCAACCGATCAAACAGTTCCCAAAATGACGTCCACTCTTCATACCTTCATGTGTTGTTGTTTGGGGATTGCGCTCCGGTTGGTGTTGTCGATCTTCTGCTTCCTTAATTTGGATGTATGCATCTTGATACATTTGCTCTAAATCGATGAATTCATTATTGGACACATACTCCTGGTCGTAATCTGCGTCTTCCAGTGACGACATTATTTCATTGTTCATTGTCACCAACTTTGTCCAGCATTCCTTCAATTGATCCAATTTGAACCCGAGGTGAACTGAAGCTGTACAGCGACATCGACCTAGTCAAAAAACTGCGTATTGGACGTCTGAGATGGCTAGGACATGTAGAGCGAATGGACACCAACGCTCCGGCCCGCAGAGTCTTCGAATCTAACCCGGAGGGACGACGCAGTAGAGGGAATCATCGCCGTAGGTGGCGCGCACAAGTTCAAGGGGACCTCGACCAACATGGAGTGCGCAACTGGAGGCAATTAGCTAAAGACCGAGCTAAATGGAGAGGCTTGTTGGTTGAGGCCCAGGTTCACCCCGAACTGTAGCGCCACCTAAGTAAGTAAGTAAGAACTGAATTTTGGCTTAAATCCAAGTTGTCAATTATGCGTAGAAAGTTGATCTTGATTAGATTCAACTTCCTGAACCTTGTTGAACACTTCGTGTTGTTAGCTGGCTCCCCCGTTTCTACTGTACCTGATAGGCTGCTTCTCGTTTGTTGCATTGCTGCACGTGAGCTAGAGGCTTGAATGCCTGCATCAGTGGGCGACGTCATCGATGCAGCCGCCTCTCTTGTCCTTTCTGGATCTGATGATTTGCTCGTTGATTGTTGTGTTGTTGCTTGGAAAGTTGGCGCTTGAATACTTGCATCAGTAGGTATCGACATCGACGAAGGTTGCGTTTTCTTCTTTATGAGCTCCAATTTTGCCTGGAACGTATCTTTAATGTCGAGATACCTTACTTCAAATTGTTGAAAATACTTCTTCACGAAGTATTCATGTTGGGGGTGTGTTTTCCTCAGCTCTTCCAAATGTCCGTTGTTTATTTGGAAGTCGACCCAGTGCTCTTCTAACTTCTCCAATCTCCTTGGTAGGTATTCCACAGGGTACCGGGATTCTCCATCCTTCTTGAAATTAGTCCATAATCGATGAACCTCCTCCGTGATCCTGACGTGGTTTAGTGCAATCTCTTCCATTGCGCTCATTGTTACACTGACACTAGCACTTTATGACGTTTTTTTTTGTCATTGTTGAATTGTTGTTTTGTATCACGACTTTGATGAGTGATGATTTGGTCTCGTACCACACTCACTGATGTTCACTTGTTACTTGACCTTCCTTGGAATTTTGGTCTCACACCAACACTCACTAACATTCACTGTACTCAGTTATGGTCTCGTACCAACACTTAATACTCCAAATCGAAGGGCCAATTAAAGTCTTTGATGATTTACTTTAAAATCGCCTAATGCAATAACAATGACAACTTGCTTTATTTTACCTTAATATTTATACAGAATTAATGCTAGCCTAAGCAAAAAGTGCATATTATAATTACAAAGATAAAATTGCAAATTACGGAAAAATGAAAAGGAGTCAAATTATTTAATAAAAGGAAAAGCAAAAATATGCTGACTTCGCTTATCGAGCATTGCCTTTGTAGCTACTGCAATGTTGTTTATTGCATTCGTCATAATGCGTTGTCATCAAAGTTTTGTTTTTTAATTTGTTTCTTGATATCATCAACAATTAGTGAACATATGAAAAATGGAACATGGAAATTCTAATGAGGACAACGTAAAACAAATGGACGACACAAAACAGAGACAAATATCACAGTCCCCGTCATGCTACTGGTGGATAATGTATCGATGCTCTTCTTCGTGCTTACTCCACTTCCAGTAATGTGCGTGCCGTGATTACACATCCATTCATTCATGGAGGTGTGCACTATATCGCCCTCGTTTGTTGTTCAGTGGTGGTTTTTTTTTTTATTTTGATTGTGTTTTTTTTTTTTGTAATTGTTGTGTCTGCTGTCGCCGATGAATCTCCGGATTGCAGGTAAGTGTTTTCAGATTCATATTATAAGTTGATTTATTATGACTTCATTTGTTTGATTGTTTGTTCGGTTTGTGTGTGTGTTTGTTGATTTCATTGTTTTTTTCGCGGCGTGTGTGTGGTTTTCGCGGTCGGTGTGTGTACGTGTGTTTGTTTTTTTTTTTTAGGTTGCGCCAGGGATGTGAAATCTTCATAGATACTAATAGCCCGAGTGCTACTAGCATGCACGATTCGCAAACCTGAGTAATCGATTTCAGGAATACGCCTACGTGCAAAACACACACCCTACACACTTCAACCACTCTCCCCGCGGGACTGCCGTTAGGTATTGCTTCGCGGGGCTGATTAGCAATTTATGCTGTACTTTCTGCTTCTCGACGTATTCTTTCTTGAATTCGAAGCTGCATTTGCACGTGCGTGATAAACGCGCAAATTTCCATCCATTTTTCCTCAGATTGTACCATATGATCTATGAGGAATGGGGGACTGGGAAGTTCGTTTCTCCAGTTTTCAAATCGCCTCCGTATCTTCCTCCTGGTCTGGACATTCTGGACTCAACGGAGAGCTATCGTGTCCAAACCGGTAAAGATATTTACGATAGCCTCCATGGCCAGACAGGAACTGCGTGAGGTGGTAGGTGCAGTTCCCATGTGCTCGGTTTATCCAAATGTCGATGGTGGAGATTAATTTATAGGTCCATCTGCCTTTGACCGCATTATCCCATCGATCTTGCCACACAGCTCTTGAAGCTGCTTTTTCTTCTTCTATAACCCTTCTTCTTTTGCTAGCCTCTTGATGGCTCGAGCCTCGCGAGGATGTCGATAGGAACCATTCCTGCTATGACAAAGGCTGCTTCGTCTGAGATAGTTCTAAAACCACTGATGGTCTTTATAGCGCAGAGTCTGTAGGCTGACGTAAGTTTCCTCCTTGTTTCTTTGGTCGCGAGAGCCCCCGCCCAAACCGGAGCCGCATATAGAAGGACTGAGCTGACAACTCTGGATAGTAGGATCCCCCTAGCGTATCCAGGTCCTCCAATGTTGGGCATTATCCTTGAGAGTGCTGCCTGAAGTCGTGACGCTTTTTTGCTCGCATAATCAACATGCTGTTTAAACCGCAGTCTATTGTCGAGCATTACTCCTTGGTATTTGATTGCTTCTTTGGATCTGATGATTTGGGTTCCAACCTGTACATTCATATATTCCACAGATTTCCGACTGGTTATTAGAACAGCTTTAGTTTTGTGGTCAGCTAATTCTAAACCGGCGGATCCTAGCCAGCTTTTGATTTGACTGATTGCTACATTTGTAGCTGATTCTACTTCACTGATTTGTTTTGCTACTGTAACAACAGCGATGTCATCAGCAAATCCAATTATATTCACTTTAGGTGGCAGTGGTAGTCGTAAAACTCCGTCGTACATTATGTTCCATAGTAATGGGCCCAGCACCGATCCTTGCGGGACCCCAGCTGTAACATCGTAGTACTTCACTCCTTCGTCGGTATCATACCTCAGTTTCCTGTTGGTAAAGTAGCTCGCCATTATCTGCAGCAAGTAAGACGGTGTATCCATCCTAGCAAGAGATCTTCTTATAGTGGGCCAGTCTGCCGAATTAAACGCGTTTTTGACATCTAGCGTCACTACTGCGCAGTATTTCTTGGTGCCGTATCGTCATCTTTCACCTTCAATTGCTTCCGCTGCTATATTAACTACAGCTTTAATGGCGTCAATTGTTAAGCGAGACTTTCGGAATCCGAATTGCTGGTTGGACAAAGCCCATTTCTCCTCCGCTATTGTGAGCAATCTGTTGTAAATGATTCGCTCCAGGATCTTTCCCATTGTGTCCAGTAGGCATATCGGGCGATACGACGATGGGTCTCCTGGGGGTTTGTTTCCTTTTGCCAATAAAACGAGGTTCTGCAGTTTCCATTGCTTAGGGAAAATTCCTTCTTCTAGGCACTTTTGCATTGTTGCAATAAAGATGTCTGGCCTTTTTTGAACAGCGGCTTTCACTGCTTTGTTAGGGATGCCGTCAGGTCCGGGCGTCTTGTTGTCACCTATCTTTCTGGATGCGATTGTCAATTCCTCTGTTGTAATCACTGGAATTACCTCTGTAAAGTTTTCTCTGGTGATTGCGCACATAGTAGATGCTCTCCTTGGAAAAAGATGTTCTACTATTGACTTCAGCATTATCGGGCATGTTATCTGCGGGGAGCTGCCGCCCTTAAGCTTTCTCATCACCATCCTATACGCCGTGCCCCAAGGGTCTACGTTAGCTTCATCGCAGAGCTGCCTGAAACATCTTGCTTTGCTCTCCTTGATAACTCTGCTTAACTGTTTTCGCGCCAGCTTAAAGGACGATAGGTACTCCTGAAAGTTGGGTGTGTTTCGCGATCTTTATAATTTGCGTCTTGCCCGTAGACACTCTGCTCTAAGTACCCTGATCTCGTCGTTCCACCAGTAGCAAGGCAGGCGTCTTCTACTTGGGGCCCTCCTGGGCATTGATGCATCGCACGCCATGTTGATGGACTGGGTGAGGTGGCGAGCGTGTGTACGTGTGTGTATGTGATACAGGGTGGATCGACGCGCGCGAATTTCGTAATACCGATTGAGTTCCGTGATAGGATATTTTGTGCATTATCTGTTGGATTATCTTGTTTCGAGTTTCAAGTGAGTTTTTTATAGTGAAGGGTAATGTTTAAATTATATGGACTATCGATGAAGTGTATATGTGATGTAAAGGTGAAGTTTCGTGTGATTTTGGTGAATTAGTGGACTGTTATGGTGTTGTGTTGCGAAGAATTTTTAAGAAATTTATTTACAGTGTTGTGTTGTGTTGTGTAGTGTTGATTTAAAATGAAGTTGGTTTAAAGTGTTGTGTTGTGTAGTGTTGATAAAGAGTGAAATTAATTTAAAGTGTTGTGTTGTGTTGAGTTATGTAAGGATTGAAATTACTTGAGAGTGTTGTGTTGTGTTGAGTTAAATTGAGTTTGTTTTAAAATGTTGTGTTGTGGATGAAAATAAGTGTTGTGTTGAATTTTACTTAGTGTTTGTGTTGTGCTGGGAATTCCAAATTGGTTTTGTTTTGTTAAAAATGTAGTGTTGTGTTGTATTATGTATAAAATAAATATTTTGTAGGAAAAGCTGTGTTGTTTGATTCGTTGGGGGTATTATTTTGAATTTATTGTGTGGTTCGTATGATTGGGACATGTTTGCATATTAGGTTGGTGTCATAGCTAGCGTTCGGTTGCTGGGTAGAGGACAGATTTTAGCGATTGACCTCTTTAAGGTGTTCTTGTTAGATTTTAGCGTTACCACGGGCACTAAATCGTCCGGTCTGGGGTGTAGGTCGGTGACGCGTACTAGGCCCCACTTTAGTGGTGGTAGCCGTTCGTCCTTGATGAGGACGAGATCGCCTTTCTGCACTGTTGTCTGAGCAGCTTTTATCCACTTCGGACGTTGTTGCAGCTTGGCCAAATATTCATTGTTCCACTGTTTCCAAAACGACTGGTGAAGCGTTTGAAATCTTTTCCAACGGTCGATGTGGGAAATTTTGTCGAGTTGGTACTCTGGCTGAGGTAGAGCGAGCAACGGTTCTCCCACGAGGAAATGTCCAGACGTGATGATTTCGAGGTCGTTGACATCGTCTGATTGGGGACACAATGGCCTTGAGTTCAGGCGCGCTTCTATCTGTGTAAGAAGGGTGTAGAGCTCCTCGAAAGTCAGACACTGGTTTCCGGCCACACGTTTGAGATGGTACTTCATTGACTTCGCGCCCGCTTCCCATAATCCACCAAAGTGAGGGGAGGCCGGTGGAATGAACCTCCATCTAGTTCCCTCGTTGGCCAACAGTTCTGCTACGTTCTTCCAATCGACCTTTGCCTCTCTCAGTTGTCGCTGTAACTCGCCATCTCCTCCGACAAAATTTCTCCCACAGTCACTGAAGAGTTCTCTGCACAGTCCCCTTCGCGCAACGAATCGACGAAACGCCGCCAAAAATGCGTGGGTGGTCATGTCACCAACCAGTTCAATGTGGACTGCCTTTGCCGCCATACATATAAATATCGCGAAGTATCCTTTGAGGATTTTCGCGTTGCGCCCTTTCCAGGTCTTGACATCGATGGGGCCGACATAATCCACTCCGAGATGGAAACCAGCTGTGGCCCGGAGATCGCTTACAGCTTTAAGTTTCTTTTGGGCTTCCTGTACGGTGTCTCCCCCCGTAATGACATCGTCGACATAAGTTTCCTCTTTGATGATGGCTGTGGCGAGTGGAAATTTTGATGCCTCGTCGACTGCCAGTTTTTGTAGGACCCTGATGGCCAGCAACGGTGCTGATGCTGTCCCAAAGGTTTCCGTTTCCAGACGATAGATCTTCAACTCCTGGCTGGGATAGGTAGGTAGGTAGGTAGAAGTGGCGGTTCTGTAAAAACAGAGACCCAATTAGCACAGTTGCGCCGTTTTGATACCACGACTCATGCGACCCTGGATATTGATGTGTGTTGGTGAGGAAAATCTAGAGCCAGCCTGTGGAGTTTAGGAAGAGTGTAAGCTCATTTATGTTCTTACCCGAGATTTCCTCAAGTGAATTGTAGAAGGGTTTGCCTAATGCTTGATGTCTAGCCCTAGCTAGTGCTGGACAATTGCACATGTAGTGGATAATTGTTTCTTTTTCGGTGGCTATGTTGCAACTACGGCAGTGTGTATTATATGGGATACCTAGTTTGGCTGCATGCTCTTCTACCGGCCAGTGTCCCGTGATTATCGCGATTGTACGGGCAATGTCTTTGCGCGTTCTGTTCAAAAGGGCGGTTGTTTTGGTCTTGTTGTAGTTAGGCCACATCTTTCTGGATATGACGCAGTTCGTTAACCTGGACCATTTAAGGTTAGCTTTTCTAAGAAAGATTGAGGAGATGTTTGCCTTAATTGCTCCGAGCGGGGTGTGAACAAGTTCAGCAAGTGAGCATTGAAGGGCTGAGCCTCGCCTGGCCAGTTCGTCAGCATGTTCGTTGCCATCAACGTTGCTGTGGCCTGGAACCCAGACTAGGATCACCATGCATTGGCCATCTAGCGAGGCCAGCTCCTGTCGGCATTCTAGTACTAGTTTTGAGGAAATAGTTTCCGAGGCAATGGCTTTGATAGCAGCTTGGCTATCGATTAAAATAGCGATTCTTTACCTTGGTAGTGTATTTGTGTGTGACTTGATTTGGCGACAGGCTTCGCGAATGGCGAGTACTTCCGCTTGAAAGACGCTGGCAGCGTCCGGGAGTCGGTACGACCTTGCGATGTTCAGGGACTCCAAGAAAACACCCGCACCAAACCTACAGTCCATTTTTGACCCAAGCCACTGGTCGCCTGTCCATCTTGCCAATCTTTTCTTGTAGGGAATTGTACATCGAAACGCTTTGTGAAGTTCAATGTGGGGATGATGTAGTCTGTTGAAGTCGATATGAGTTCTCCTGGTAGAGAATCTAGGATTTTGCTGTGTCCATAGGGTTTCGCAGTCCAACACTTAGACTCTCTGAGTCTGATTGCGCTGTGCGCTGAGATGTTTGTGATATGTAGATCTAGGGGTAAAAGGTGTAGCAGGACTGTTAGAGCGTCTGACGGAGTTGACCGTAGGGCGCCTGTGGTGCCTATGCATGCTGCTCTTTGCACCTTATTTAGTTTGGTTATGTTATAGGCTTTTTTAAGGGCCGGCCACCATACTATCGACCCGTAGGTAAGGATTGGGCGTACTACGGCTGTGTACATCCACAGGGTCAATTTTGGTTGCAGGCCCCATCTTTTGCCGAAGGTTCTGTTGCAGGCATAGAAGGCTATACATGCTTTCTTTACTCGTTCGTCTTTGTTTGGTTTCCAGTTGAGTTTAGGGTCTAGAATAACTCCTAAGTACTAAGCGCTGGAAGATAAGGAGAGTATCTGACCGTTTAATCGAGGAAGATTGAAGTCGGGTATTTTGGTTTTTGTGGTGAAAAGCATCAGTTCAGTTTTATTTGGGTTGACTCCAAGTCCACACTTTCTGGCCCATGCGGTAACTTTACTTAGAGCACTCTCCATGATCTCACTTATCACGGGAGGAGAAGGTCACAACACTAAAATCACCACGTCGTCCGCATACCCAACTACTTTAATTCTTTCTCTGTCTAAGCATAAAAGGATTTTATTCATGACTATTAGCCATAGTAGAGGTGAGATGACTCCACCTTGGGGCGTTCCTCTACTGGCAAATTTGGTTATGGTGCTGTTTCCTAGAGATGCTTGAATAGTTCTAGTGCTGAGCATAGAGACTATCCATTGACTTAGGTAGGTTTCTATGCCCAGCTTCGTGAGGGACTCTAGAATAACTTCAGTGTGTACATTGTTAAAAGCTCCTTCTATGTCTAGAAAGGTAGCTAAAGTGTATTCCTTATACTGTAGGGATTTTTCTATTGTTCGCACTACTTCATGAACAGCTGTTTCTGTAGATCTTCCTTTGAGGTATGCGTGTTGGGATTTGGAAAGAGATGAAGGCGTTCGAGGGTCTTCAAAACGAAGAGGTCAGACTGATTGGTCTGAAATCTTTCAGGTTCTCATGTCCGCGCCTCCCCACCTTCGGAATGAAAACCACTCTCACCCGTCTCCATGAGTGGGGTACATGGTTATTTAGGATGCAGCTCCTGAAAATCGGCACGAGCCATGGGATTGCTACCTCTTGCATTTTTTGTAGCATAATGGGCAGAATGCCATCTGGGCCTGGCGATTTATAAGGGGCGAAGCTGCGAATGGCCCAGGAGATTTTTTCTTCGGTAATAATGGGTATTATGTGTTCCCAGGATTGCAGGCATTGTGAACTGTTAGGCTCAGTGTAGCTGTCTTTACATACGGGAAGGTGGGTGTGTATTAAGATCTTTAAGGATTCTGCAGTAGACTCCGTCCACTTACCATCCGACCTTTTGAGGAGGGATGGATTGGAATGATCCTTTGATAGAATCTTGCTGAGACTAGCGGAGTCTTTGAGGGTATCAATTGATTGGCAATGCTCTATCCAGGACCGTTTCTTGGCCATTCTGATAGCTTTTTTGTATATTTTAAGGCTGCCCGTGTAAGGCTGCCAGTATTTGCATTTGTAGCAGATATTGAAGGTCTCTCTAGTCAGTTTCCTGATGTTAGAGAGTTCTTCGTTCAACCACGGAGGGAAGGTTTTTTTGCTGTATTTGACCGGACACGCAACTTTAAAAGCATTATTAATGGCTTTTTCGAAAGTCTTTACTTTTGTGTATAGTTCTGCAGTGGAGGTTATTAAAGCGTTTGGAGTTCTACGTAGCTTGGATCTAACGACTTGACTAAACTTTGTCCAGTCGGTTCTTTTGGGGTTTCTGTAGGGTTTGGGAGTCTCGATCTCGAGATCTACATTGAAGAGGATCCAATTATGGTCTGAAAAAGACTTCAGATTGGATACTCTCCAGTTCTCGACTTTCATACTACTACTGTTATTAGAGAGTGTAACGTCTATGACATCTTCCCAGCCGTTGAAATTTTCCGTACTCGGAAAAATAAAGGTTGGAGAGTTGCCTTTGTTACATACTGAGAGGTTATTTGCAAGGATATATTCGAACAAGGACTCACCTCGCTCGTTGCTTTCGGAACTGCCCCATAGCACGTGCCTGGCATTTGCGTCGCAGCCCATAAGCAGGTTGGTCTTTGTTGTGGAGATAGCCGTAACCATGTCTTGAAATTCTTCTAGCGGTGATTGGCGGTCGTGTGCCATGTAGGCAGAGGAGATGTATAGGTCTGCACTACTTGCGTTCTCTATTTTGACCGTAGTTAAATCGGAAGAGCTAAAATTTGGACATATAAAGGCTTTAATATGCTTTTTAGCTAGAATGCAGGTTCTTGGCTTACCATGATTTATGTTATTCCGGTTGTAAAAAAGGTTGTATTGGTTGTCATTGAGGCCCTTAATGTCAGGGCCGTTTACCCAGGGTTCTTGGACAATGCTGATGTCAATGTTTTCCTCTTTTAGAAAAACCACCAGATTATCTGTAGCACTAATCGAGTGGTGCAGATTAATCTGGATGACTTTCAGCATTGGTGTTATCAGTGTTATTTGTGGTTTGGGATGTAGTTTCAATCCTTATGTCCTCCAACAACTTGTTGGCATCGTCGACTTCGTCTAAGTCGTCAGTGAGACTAGAGGATCGGAAAATTTTTACTTTGGCATGCCTGATGCCGAAGCGGAGTTTGCATCCATTCTTCTAAATGGAGACGGCACTGTCCTCATTAATAAGAAGAAGGAAGGGGAGGGTATTGTTGTGGGGTTCCTCAACCTTGATAACTTTCCAGTCATCCATGGGAATCGTAGGGTTATGCAGCTTCCGGCAATTTAGTAATAGGTTATCGTTAATGGGCATATTAGGGAGCCAAATGCGGATTCTCGGTCTCCTCGGAATCTCTCTGGCTAGGATCAGCTTGAGCCTTAAGCCTTCCCATGCGTCACGGATCTTGTGAACGCAGCCGCTTACGAATTCCTTAGAGAAGGCGTCCTCGCATTTAATGACCCTGTACCCTCGTATGATCTCAGCTGAGTCGAAACAGGGCAGCGGTCCTCCTTGGTTATTAATGAGATGGTCCATGACCATCTGGGATAGTTTGACCTCGATGGCTCCCCAGACTTCAGTCACTGCCTTGCCGTCGGTAGAGAGCTCGTCTACCAGGGCGACTTGGAGGTCGTCTCTGACAACCTCGCTGACAGTTCTTACTTACTTACTTAGGTGGCGCTACAGTTCGGGGTGAACCTGGGCCTCAACCAACAAGCCTCTCCATTTAGCTCGGTCTTTAGCTAATTGCCTCCAGTTGCGCACTCCAAGTTGGTCGAGGTCCCCTTGAACTTGTGCGCGCCACCTACGGCGATAATTCCCTCTACTGCGTCGTCCCTCGGGGTTAGATTCGAAGACTCTGCGGGCCGGAGCGTTGGTGTCCATTCGCTCTACATGTCCTAGCCATCTCAGACGTCCAATACGCAGTTTTTTGACTAGGTCGATGTCGCTGTACAGCTCGTATAGTTCGTGATTGAATCTTCTCCTCCAAAACCCGTCAACGCAAACGGGACCGAAAATCTTACGAAGAATTTTTCTCTCGAAGCGACCAAGGATATCTTCATCCTCTTTTAATAAAGTCCATGTTTCAGCGCCGTAAAGCAGGACTGGGATGATCAAGGTCTTATATAGAGTCTCCTTAGTTGCTCGAGAGAGGGCATTACTGTTGAATTGCCTTATAAGCCCAAAAAAACAGCGATTGGCAAGAGTTATTCTTCGATTGATTTCTGCGCTGATTTTGTTTGCTGAATTTATAGCAGAGCCAAGGTAGACAAAGTCCCTTACTACCTCGAAGTTATAGCTGCCCACGGTGACGTTTTGTCCAATTCGTCGATGTTGGTTATCCCTTCTAGTTGACAGCATATACTTGGTTTTGCCCTCGTTTATCGCCAAACCCATTTTGGCCGCTTCCGCCTCAATGCTTGCAAAAGCACCGGTGACAGCCCGCTGAGATCTTCCGATAATGTCTATATCGTCGGCGTATGCAAGCAGTTGTACAGACTTGTAATAGATTGTGCCTCCGGTGTTGGCTTGTGAGTTCCGCACAATCCGTTCAAGCACAATATTGAAGAAGTCACATGACAGCGCGTCACCTTGTCTAAAGCCTTTTTTGACATCAAAGGTCTCGGTGAGGTCATTACCGACCTTGATGGAGCAGCGAGCGTTCTCCATCGTCAGCCTGCACAGGCGGACAAGTTTGGCAGGGATGTCAAAACTAGACATGGCTCTATAAAGCTCTTCTCTATAGATGCTGTCATAGGCGGCCTTGAAATCGATAAAGAGGTGGTGAGTATCGATTTGGAATTCTTGGGTTTTCTCCAGGATCTGCCGAAGTGTGAAGATTTGATCGATGGTGGACTTTCCTGGCCTGAAACCGCACTGATAGGGTCCAATCAGGCTGTTGATAAAAGGTTTCAGGCGTTCACACAATATCGCAGAAAAGATCTTGTACGCGATGTTGAGGAGACTGATGCCTCTATAATTGGCGCAGTTGAGGGGGTCTCCTTTCTTGTGGATCGGGCAAACGATGCTGAGATTCCATTCATCAGGCATACACTCCTCTGACCAAATATTAGAAATGAGTTGGTGTATGCACTCTACCAATTCATCCCCAGCTGCCTTGAAAAGTTCGGCCGGTAAACCGTCAGGTCCAGCAGCCTTGTTCGATTTTAGCTTGGATATTGCTATCCTCACTTCGTTTTGGTCAGGTGGACGGAAATTTTGACTATCATCGTCCATGTTGAATGGTTCATTCTGCCTGACAGCGGGATGTTGGTCTTCGTCGCCGTTATACAGTCTGCAGAAGTAGTTTTTCCATATTCTCAGCACCGACTGTGATTCTACTACGAGGTTTCCATTCTCATCTCTACAGGTTTCTGTACGGGTATTACTTCTCTGACACGTTCTTTTTACCTTTTGGTAAAACTTCCGTACATTGTTCCTGGAGTATAGACTCTCGATATTCTCAAACGCGCGCTTCTCATGCTCTTTCTTCTTCTTTTGGAGAAGCCGATGTTCTTCCCGTCTCTTTTGCTCATAGAGCTCGCGAGCAGCTCTCGTCTTCCTTTGCAGCGCCGCTTTGTATGCCTCTTGTTTTGCTGCATGCACTCGCCGGCATTCTTCGTCAAACCAGGGGTTTCGCGGTGGTGGTCGAGCGAAACCCAGCACATCAGTCGCGGCGTTTCTGATGGCATGTTGGCAGCGTTGCCACTGGTCTTCGGTACTTGATGCTGGCGGCAAAGGGGTGATTGAGAGATTTCGGGATACGCGTTCAGCGAAGAGTCTGGCGGTCTCTTGCGATTGTAGCTTTACGACGTTAAATTTTCTCACAGTAATTCTTCTTTGTTGCTCAGATTGGGATATCCGCATTCGTACCTTGGCTACAACAAGGTAATGATCCGAGTCTATGTTGGTCGCTCGGAAGGTCCGGACATCCAGAATACTGGAGGCATGCCTTGCGTCGATCGCAATATGATCAATTTGGTTGATCCTGACATGATCATTGGACCGCCATGTCTGCTTATGAATGTCGAGATGAGGAAACCATGTGCTTGCTATGGTAACATTTCGCTCCACAGCGAAATCAATTAGCCTTAGTCCGTTATCAGACGTGGTGTCGTGTAGGCTATGCTTACCGACTGCTCTATCGAAGACGTCGTCCTTTCCTATTTTGGCGTTAAAATCGCCCAATACGATCTTAACGTCGTATTTAGGACATTGCTCGTATGTTTTGTCGAGGAGCTCGTAGAAACACTCTTTGGAGGCAGGGTCCTTTTCTTCTGTGGGGGCATGAACACATATTAGGCTTATGTTAGCGAATTTAGCCTTGATCCGGATAGTCATAATACGCTCGCTCACGTGTCGGAAGCTTAAGACTTCTTGCCTAAGTCTGCCGCGTATGACAAATCCGCATCCGAATAAGCGTTGCCTGTTGCCTCTGTAGCAATCACCGTAGTAGATGTCACAGTTTTTCATCTTCTTTTTGCCTGGCCCATCCCATCGCACTTCCTGGATGGCGGTAATATCTGCTTTATAGCAGTCTAGGGCCTCTGCTAGTTGTTCGGCTGCACGTGGTCTGTAAAGGGACAGAACGTTCCACGTACAGATCCGAAGGTCGTTGTCCTTATTTCGTTTGCTGGGGTCGTCATTAGTTGGGTCATCCTTATCCGAGGCTTTTGGTTGTTTCGGAACCATGCGTTTTTTACGTGGTAGGGAAGTTACCCCGACGGCACAACCCCCAACCTGGAGGGCCAGTTCCTTAATTATTCCCCTAGGACGAGGGGCCGGGTACACCGGTGCCAGTAGTCCACTACGGAAGTATGAGCGCTGCCGTTGGCCCATTAAGGGCTCCTCCGCCACCATCTCTATTCCAATGTCCTGACCAACATTGGAAATTCCTTACCGACCTGTGATCCGAATACGTCGAAGCAGCTCGCGCAAGGTATTCACTAAGTTCAACCTAACTGGAACTATAGACGCCACCGTTGACTCCGTCTAGGGAATTCGTCCGCTGCCGCCTGGAACAGGAAGAAGTGCTCTAGTGAGAAAAGCACTCTTCCCCCCCTCTCTCATCTGCTGCCACCAAGAATCCGCCAAACGGGGTTGGTTACCCATTTCTTGGATTAAGGTACTAGGCACCCGGCTGTCACCGCGTGGAGGTTGAGCGTATGAGTTGGTAGGCCTCAGCTGAGTGAAAACGCTTGTGTTTTCATATGATCGCATGCACTACCGTTTGACAACCGCTGACAGTTCGTGTCGCTTAGAAAGCCGAGGAGGCAGAAGGTTCATTGGGGTTGGGTGTTGACAGCTTAGGGACTTTGATCCTTTGGGAATCGGACTTGATTTCCTCTTGGGATCGGTTGCGATTTGCTGCATTACTTTTGGAAGGTTGTGGGGTATTGCGGTAGTTGATGTACTCATCAATAACCTTCCGGAATTTGACTTTATCGGCCAGGTCCCGTTCGGAAGCCGTGCCGTCCACCTCCTTCTTAGTAATCTTACCCAGAATGAAGATGCCACGCTGGTACGCGCTTTTCCTACGGTTGCTGGCCGACTTGTGAGAGTAGGGTGCTTCGCGCTTATGGGCACTAAGTCGAGTGTCCAACGCTGTAGTTGTAGTGGTTGTTAAAGGTTTGGGGAGCGTCTCGCTCTCCGCCGTCTTTTCCTGGCTGGAAGCGAGCAGTTCGTCTTCCGATGAAGTGCCAGGAAATTAATTTTTTTTTTTTTGTATTTTTGTTTTCATTTTCTTTTCTTTTGTTTTTGTTCATTTTTAAATTTTCGGATTTTGGACCCACAAGTAATGCGGAATTACGGTCAGTCCCGACAGCGCCGTAGTATCGGGATAAGGCAAAATACGACGGACCCCGCCTGTGGGTCCGAAGGAGCTCGTTAGAGACTGGTTTAACCCCCAGCCTTGCATTTTTGGGCACGGTTTCGTGCATTAAGCGCTCACTCCACCACTGAAATCAGGTACCTCGATCCGATGACCAAAAAGCATAAATAGAAAATTAAGCTATTGAGGAGCTAAGAATTCTCTTTAATGCCTCCTGGTCTTGGCTAACCCCATCTTGACATCGTACAAGACTGCTGTGGTGGTTATTTCCGGCTGGCACCCACGTGGAGGGTTAGGATGAGGATTTATGCCAGCCCCTGGCTGGGATAATCTCTCCAGAAGATCAGCTGGTAGTTCGCATCAGGGACGCCGACTCGGATTTGACGGTACATCTTTTCCACATCACCAGTAAAGGTAAACTTATACTTACGCCACCTTAATATGATGTCGATTACGTTGGTCTGTACCTTAGGGCCCACCATCAACATGTCATTCAAGGAAGAACCAAAAAGGGGTTTGCACGTTGCGTCGAAAACGACTCACAACTTCGTGGTGGCACTGGATTCCTTGATGACGCGTGATGGGGAATAAAAAAATGGTATGGAGTTTGAAGGATTTCATGTGACTGCTCCATTTCAGTCAAATGTCCTATTTGGAGATACTCTGACATGCATTTGGAGTACTCTTTGTGTTGGGTTGGGTTGTTTTGAAGCCGCTTCTTCGCCTGCATGAACCTCTTCTTCTTCTGTTTTTTCATAGGGCTCCTCTTCTGTCTCCCAGAACTTCCGAAGAGTCGCGTCGAGATCCAGCTGGCTGACGAAGCTGTGAACCTTGCGCGGTGTTTCCAATGGCACCTTGCCTAACAGGATCCAGCCTAATCGCGTCTTTTGTGCTATTGGTCCTAAGCACTCAGATCCTCTCACCACGTCTCCCAGGATGATGTCAGGATAGACGTCGTTACCAAGGAGCAGGTCTACCTTTGCCGGTAGATGAAACGTTGGATTAACCAGTTGCAACCCGTTAAAGTAAGGCCATTTATCGACGTTAATTTTGTGAGCTGGAAGAAGCCCAGTCAGGGATTTAAAAACTAGGGCTCGCATTTGGCCTGCGAAATTGGAGGCCAAAGATCGGATCTCCAAATCAACAATCTTTCGTGCAGCTCCACTTCTGGCCCTCCCCAACCCATTAATTTCGACAAATGTCCTCCCTGGTTTTTAGACTAAACCTTTGCACCGCTGTTTCGGTGATAAATGATGCCTTTGAACCTGGATCGATCAAGGCCCGTAAGATTAAAGAACCTCCACCCGTCGACCCTACTCTCACTAAGGCTGTGGCTAGCAAGACTTTGGCATCTGTATAAAGGTGAAATGTGTTGACGTTAGGATGATTTGCGGATGAGTGTGAGCTCTGCGAAGGTTGGAACTCTGCAGCAGTGGCGTTTGCCGTCGAAACCTGGTATGTGTGGCTGTGTGTGTTGCGGAATGGTGTTGGTACGGGTTGTGGGAATTGTCATGCAGCAATGAGTGGTGGCGCTGTTTGCAGTAATAGCAACACTTTGGACTGGGGCACCTCTGCTTGAAGTGGCTGTATGCAAGACAATTCTCACAGACCTTCACATCATAGACGGTATGTCTCCGTTGGCCAACATCTATTTGCAAAAACCTTTTACAATCCCGTAACGCCTGTTGACCCTTTTGACACACTCGACAGCTCACATCTCGACTCGGCACATCTCTGATATGAAAAACGTGTGTTACCTTTCCTTTGCTCGTACTGGCGGGAGTTGTTTGCTGCTCGACCGCTTCCAAAGCAAAGAATAAATTCAGCTGCGTGTTGACTAGTACCCTCTTGTGTTCGTATCGTTCCACAAGTATTTCCCACGCCTTCTGGTAATTAGCCTTATCGATGGCTAAGTGTTGCAGTAGCCTTTCCGCTTCACCTTCAACGCTGGACTTGAGGTAATGCAACTTCTGTACTTCGGAGAGGCCACTGTTGGTGTGCACTAGGCTGAGGAACATGTCATGGAATGACCTCCATGTCTCGTAAGCGTCGGAAAAAATGGGCAAATTGATTTTTGGGAGCCGGACTGCGTCCTGCCTACGACTTTCCGGCAGTGCCGCCGATGATGAAGACGTCGATCCTCTCGGAGCTTTAAGAGCTTCCTCCGGCCTCAATTTGTCGATTGCATCCATCACCGCTATCCTGTAGTCGACGTACGTCTCCAAAAAGTCGTCATATGCCTGCGCTAATGCCTTCCTATCAATACCCTCTTTAATTTTTCCGGCGCCTACAATCTCCTCATTGTATTTTTCAGCCAGTTGCATGGACCTCTCGATCATGTCCAAACGCGTTTGCAGATAATTCATTTTCTTCAACCTACTCGCATCAGCCTTGCCGAAATTGTCGAAGTCTTGCTTAAAGCGTGCAAGTAAGCTTAATTGCACATTCTCACATGCCATTTTACTTTATATATTTATCTATGCTTTGTTATAAAACAGATACTAATATACTGGACTTACTTGTGTCCGGTACGTTCGGGTTCCTCAAGATGAAAAACTGGATGGACTGGGTGCTCCTCTGACTTCCTTGGCTGTTTCCTGGTTGCTGCACTTCCTGATGAAAATTGCTTCCGACGAATTGTATTTTCACGATGCGGGAAAATGTATTTTTACAATTATTAATTTTTATTTTTTTTTTAAATTAATTATGGGTTGGACATATGCTGCTTAAGCCGACACACACGTTTGTAAAACAAAAAAAAAAAATGTTTAAGAAATACACCGCGTATAGAAATTCAATTTTTAAAAAGTTGTAAATTTTTTTTTTTTTAAGAGTACCACACTATTGTTGCACCACACACTATTGTTTCCTTTTTGTTTTTCTTTCTTGTTAATGTAATTTACGGCTCGATTGAGCAAAATGTTCAACGCCGTTTTCGACCACTATAATTGTTCACTGTAAAACAAAAGAATTCTACGGAATAAAAGATTACCGTCTGTGTTGTGACGTTATAAACTCGATTGTGTATTTTGTTCTCTTGATTAACATTTATATGAATTGTCAATTTACTTCATGTGTGTGTATTTTATGTATTTACAAAATAAAGGGAAATTATACTTTCAACATAGGAATAGATTTTGACATTTACAATGGAACAATTGTGGCGTTGCCATGTTAACTCGAACATATTCTAAGTAGGGACACATGACATTGCAGGAATATACGAAAAACTGACATTATCAACAAACAAAACAATTATGACATATGGCTTACCTCCGCTGTAACTACGGAATTACATAACTGTAATCGAAGAAACGCTCTTCGAATATTTATATCTGGCCTACACGACAGTTTAGCAAACATTTCTCCCTCAATCCGCAAGACTTACCAAACGCACTCGCTAAAGCCGAGGAATTGGAAAGTAATAATGCGCATGCGAATTTCGCTCTCCATTTCTCTTCGGATCGAAATAAAGATAATAAGCACGAACAAAATACGAGTAAGATGCGATTTCCTTCACGGAATAATGATAACTTGCGACGACACTTTCATGATCAAAAACCACAACCTATGGAACTTGGCAGCTCAGCCAATCGTCCAATAAATTTGCACGAAACACACCAGTTTAAACAAAATTATCAAAATAATAATTATAATCTATTCCGCGACGAATCTGGTTCGCGTTGGCAGAAGCAAAATTACAATACGTGTAATAATCGGACACGACCGCTGTCTAAAAGAGCTCAACCACAGATAACAAAGTTACGTAGATATCGCATGCAGAGCAAGCAAAAATTACCACTTTTTCAACGACAATAAAATTCTCAAACCTAAGCGTTGTTGCATCAATTCGGTATGAAACCATTTTAAGTTGTATAGTCGTGGATATCAACCATCCTCCAGAGTGTTGTAACTTCGACATATACACATTTTTTTCATATTTCGTTTTGCTGCAACCCTTTATTTTGTTTTACGTCTCAATCGATCTTGCAAACGAACATATACGAATGACTGACTGTGTCGCTGGTGTTTATCTGGATCGCTACACTGTGGTGTGTTTGTGTGTATATATTTATTGAGGAGGCACATCGTACATATACATACATATGTATATATTTTGAGAAAGACGTCAATGTCGCTTTTGTTAAATTTTATTTTTCAATTTCATTTTCATTCGCCGTCAACTTTCGAGGGATTTCAAATTCAAGTACTTCATATTTCAGAGCATTCAAACATTTGTTGATGGGGCTGTCCAAGTCCAAAAAATATAATGTTGCCGAAAGATAACTTTCCGAAAAATTTTTTTATAGATCTCAGAACGCTTATAAATTTCTTCGAGATACGAGTAGACTGGAATTTAGACTTCCTCACGTATCCACATTTTATCGTTGGGCTCTTGTTAAAGGCTTACAAACTGGATTCCAAAACAATGCCCACTATTTTCTGAAAACAAAGTTTGCAGCATTAAGCCAACGTAAACGGAATGTAGTACTGATATTTGATGAAATTAGAATTCGTCCAAGTCTCACGTACTATATCAAAAATGACTTAATTGATGGATTTGAAGGTGAAGGAGTGGACCGAAAAAGAGTGTACGGCAACGAAATTTGTGTTTTCATGGTAAACGGCCTCTTTGATAGCTTGAAAAGTATTTTAAATTATTTTGTTTCAGCTAACTCTGTCAAAGGGGTTAACCTGAAGTCTATTTTAGAAAATAATTTGACAATTCGGTCTGAAAGTGTGCGCTATGGTTTGCGACCAAGGACCTAACAACCGGAAAGCTTACCAATTATTAGGTGTTAGAGAAGAAAAGCCTTTTACAATTTTCAATAATAAAAAAATGTTTTGTTTTTATGATTTTCCTCATTTATTAAAATCCATGCGTAATGTTTTACTCAAATCTGAACTCTAGATGGTAATGTTTCCTTTGATGTTTTCAGAGAAATATTCAATTTAGAAAAAGATAATGTGGCTAAAACTTGCTTGAAATTTACAAGTTCACGCATAGCCCCAAATGCATTTAAAAAAATGAGTGTTCGCTTGGCAACGGAAACCTTTAGTAAGACAACGGCAGCATCAATACAAACTGCTCATCAACTTAATTGCCTAAAAAATAGTTCAAATCAAGCTCTGGCAGCACAAGCGTTTGCATTAAAAATTAATAATGATTTCGACTGTATGGATAGTGGGTCTCATTACGATAAAAATATTTTAAAGTGTGGAGTTCAGGTCGGAAATCCAGCTTTTAATGAGCTTAAACAATTCTTGTCTTACTTAAGATCATTGCAAGAGTCGGCTAATCTTCCAAGGAACTTTTGTCTAAAAGGAATGGTACAGTCAATAAACGGGGTTTTATTACTTAGTGAAGTTATAAGTGATGGTTTATTCGGGGAAGTTGAGTATTTACTTTATATATTGGTTAGTGTGTCGGATCACTACGCATCCAAGTTCGAATCCCAGAAAACACCAAAACGTTTTTTTATAAAAAGCTTCTCAAATCGCCGTTCGGACTCGGTATTAAACTGTAGGTCCCTTCCATTCGTGTGAAAAATATAACGCACACAACATGAGTGGTTGCGAGAAGCTAGGCCCTGGCACTTTAAAGAGCTGTTGCGCCAAATATTTGTTTTTTTTTTTTGAGTATTTACTTACAAAGAAAACTCATCAAGATATTTTGGAAAATTTATTTTCTATAGTCAGGTAAATTTTATTTTTTAAACTTCATATTCAATTTTTTTACAATAATTTACAATAAAAGACTTTGGCCATTGCCGTCAGCCAAAGAATAGAGAGAATTAGACTTAAGTTTTACGCAAATGTAGTGATTTAAAATGCTTCGTTCATTATTTGCTGCCGGTATTTTAACGCAGCTTTAAGATAGCTAGCCAGCACGTTCCAGTCCTCACCATCTAGAGTTCTGATGAATTCAGCCAGTGATAGTGCCTCTTTACCCCAGTACGCTCGTCTGATTTCTTATAATATTGGGCAAGCTCCAATAAAATGAAAAACGTCTTCCTTTGTTCGAAGGTTGCATAGGCTGCATTCCTCATTCCCTTCGCTTATATGAGGCCCGAATTTCAGCCGAAGTAGTTCGCCTCTCGCCTTAAAGATGATAGAGATTACATCAACGCTGAACCGATCGTGGAATAATTTTTCGCAGCCAGATCATGGTTGAGTAAGGGATACGTACACCTGGTCTCACTTTGTTGCGCTTTCAATCTAAACTTCGCACGGGTAGACTCTTCAATAATGGATAACAGCTGGTTCAGAGAACGTCGCCAAGATTCTGCATTATAGTGCGTTAGTTGCATACTATGTTCGCTGCTAAGCCTCGACCACTCGTTAAAGAATTGCAGCTTCCGCTGTACCAAATATTTTGCGACGATGTGTGGAAGGCGGTAGTTTGGGAGTTCCATTACTTTCAGAATGTAGAGAAAGTGCAATCTTAATGTAAAGATGTAGAGAGGAGAGAAACCAGTTTCAAGGTGCAACATATATGTCGGTGTGTTTTCGGGTAATATAAAGATTTTTTTTTAAAAATATCTTAAAAGTTTTTCAACCTCTTCTTACTCAAATATACCCCAAACTTGGGCACCATAGCACATAATTGACCTCATAGCCGCTTCGAAAACCTTAAATTTGCTGCTCGATGGAACGTTTTTCCTACCAAGAAATCCCCGCCAACTGCAATTTATTGCCTTTTTCGCCTCCTTTAGTTTTTCTTCCAGGTGCGCCTTGAAGGATACTTGGGATGTAATTAAAACTCCGAGATATTTATACTCCTTAACGACTTCAAGTTCCCGGTTTTTCCAAGTCCATCTTTCTTGCCTTGAGTATCGTCCAAACCCGTTTCTAAAAACCATTACTTTGGACTTAGCAGTGTTCACTTTCAGGTTCGATAAATTGCAGTAGCTTTGTAATTTATTTATCATCATCTGCAACATCATTGGAGTTTCTGATAGAATGACTGTGTCCATCCCAAACGGCTGCTTTATTATCTTCATAAAGGCTTTGTATGACCATTAGGACCTGCGAAGATACCCCTAAGTTACTCAGCTTGTAGAACAGCGCGTTTCTGTCAATAGTGTCGAAGGCTGCCTTAAAATCAACAAAGAACGCATACATTTTTTTGCCTTTATCAAGGTATGACCGGGCGATTCTTGTCAATGTGAAAATGTTGTCTACTGTGGAGTAACCTTTTCTGAACTAATCTTGGAATTCGCTTAGAAGATCATTTTCTCGCACCCAATCCGTCAAACGGTCTAGGATAACCCCAGCAAATATTTTCATTATTGAATTCATAAAAGAAATTCCTCTGTAATTCGCTGGGTCAGTCACATCTCCTTTTTTGAATATCGGAAGTATTATACACTTTCTAAAGCATTCGGGCACTTCTCCTAAGACGAATATGAAGTTTTATACTTGTGTGAGCTTTTCTAAGAATTCTACTGACGCAGACTTGAAGAATTTATACGGAATACGGTCTTCACCAGGAGCTTTATTTGCATTGCATCTGTGTACTACTTTGGTAAGGTCTTGGACCGTAATTGGTCGGTCTAAAGAACTATTTGTTATGAGAGGAAGGGCATAATTTAGCTGAAGCGCATTGCATGGCGGGTTCAGCAACTGTTTAAAATGATCCGCTAATGAAGACAGTTTCACTTGGATGCCTCGCGTGAACGACATACCATTAAGTGCTCTGACAATCTTCCAAAATGCGCGACTATCTTTGGCGCCATCCAATGTTCTCGTCAGCTGTTGAAAAAATATTGTTTGTTTATCCTTGCAGATGTCTTCGTATGCCTTGTTAGCCTGCCGATACATGTCTTTTGCAACGTTACTGTTTGTTTGTCGGACTAAACGTAGACAGGCGAAATACTTTTTCCTCGCTGCAACACACTCCTAGTCATACCACATTTGCTTTTTTTTTAGATTTTCTCTTTGTTGGTGACCTCTCGCAGCAAGCGCAATACAAGAAACCAAAGCCTCCGCACCACGACTTGATTTTCGCTATCATCTATATCCTTGAGACTACGATACAGATGTTGTTTATAACTAAGCGAGTAGCTTTCCTTCCATTGAAGTTTAGGTAATAAGCGTAATTCCAGAGCGGCAGATTCAGAGCATATATCAAAGGACATCATAACTGACAATGGTAGATGATCAGAGT
This sequence comes from Brachypalpus laphriformis, assembly GCA_945910035.1. Taxonomy (NCBI): domain Eukaryota; kingdom Metazoa; phylum Arthropoda; class Insecta; order Diptera; family Syrphidae; genus Brachypalpus; species Brachypalpus laphriformis. Next base: position 101,308,437 of record OX246754.1, read on the forward strand.
AAATCCGTTCGTTAATATTGAGATCGGCAACAAACTTCAGCCTTTTTCCACGCACAAGGCAGTAATCTATTGTCGAGCAAGCAATATCTCTGAGAAACGTTAAATTACCTTTCACGTCACTTTTGGAACGACCATTCAGAACCGTTAGACCAACTGACTCACACATTTCAGTAAATTTTCTGCCATTTGAATTTATTTTCTGTTATTCGCAGTAAAGGCGGTAATAACAAAAATCCCTCTGTGTACGAATTTAATGTTTTGATGTCAAAAATTCTGTTCTCAAATCTAATTGCTACTTTGTTCGAAAAAGTGATAAATGAAATCAAAATTACAAATGGAAATTCATTGGGAACGACTTTAAAAAACAAGTGTGCAATTTGTTCGAAATTATTTTTAAAAAGTGATGAACAAATAACATGTCCGTCAGAATTTTTCATTTTTGCTAAGAATTTTTCCCAAAATAGTGATTTTAGAAGTCTCTTAGCACCAATTGATGAATTTTTCAATATTTGTAAGCTCCATTTCAAAGTATTCCATACAATTTTTAGAGATCGTTCGCATATTAGAAATATAACGGAGAGAAGGCCTTGGAATGCATGAGAAGAACAAACCTTAGAGACTCGAACTGGTTTGATAAGCAAAACCAAAGCTTTGAGCATCGCAAAGAAATTCTTTACTTTGCACTTCTTATTCTCTTGCGAAAACATTGTGCCTGGAAAATCCAAAAAAAGAATTAGCAGTACAAATCAAAAAATTCAAATTTTGTCAGGAAAACAAATGCAAAACAATCACGATATTGAAGCAACTTCGCCAGAGTGAGAGGCACGGGGACCTCACTATAAACCAGCACCCCAAGAGTGAGAGGCACGGGGACCTCACTATAAACCAACACCCCAAGAGTGAGAGGCACCGGGACCTCACTATAAACCAGCACCCCAAGACTTAAAAGCAATATCCCAAGAAATTAAAACTTGCCTGTTATTACTTAAAGGTGCAAGTGGAAGAATGGCCTACATATGTGACATTACCAAAAATTTCAGACAAGCTTAGTTCAAGGCCTTCGTACACTGGTGAATCCAATCTATGACTTCCGTCTATGTATTTAAATGAAATAATTTAATAATCCACTTCTGTAGGCCACTTGCCCCTTAAATTGTTGCTATTGCAAGATATACTTTCCTGCTAATCCCCTCTCACTGGTCTTAAAAAAAAGGAAATAACCTTGAACAAGAAATTCCTTCCATTGAATCACAATCAGAATCTGAAATACAATACACGTAGTAGTCCCATTCGCCTGAAAAAGCTTTTTTTTTTATGAAGGTGAAAATCTCGAAAGACACAGTGGGGTTAGAAACCCAAAGTAGTGTGGGACTCTAACCGCACTAAAAACACCTCCTTCAAGATTTTATTTTCAACGTTAAGTCGGGTTTGAGAAGGTTTTTGTTTGTATTTTTCCTTCAGCATCATTATTTTTCATTTCACTTTTTCATTTTAATTGCCTATCAAATAATGTTTCAGAAGAAAGATAAAAATTATCATATCTCTGTATTGTAAAATGTGTGGTAACAAAACTTTTTTGTAAATTTATGTACGAAATAAAAATCTATCTATCTATCTTGGATACCATATATCCAAACGGGTTTTAATATCTGATTATATAATAGGATTTTATTCTCAATGGAGAGTTTTGAGTTATAACCTAACAACCAATAAAGTTTTCTATATCTAAAATTAAGACCTTCTACTTTCTTTTTCACATGTTCCTTCCATTTCAGTTTAGCATCCAGATTCATACCAAGATACCTAGCTGTGTTAGAGTAAGGAACTACTTGATTATTAATAACCACGGGAAGATTCGTTATTTTTTTATTTGTAAAGTTGATATGGATGGACTTTGATTCATTAAGTTTAATTTGCCATCGCTGCGTCCAATCACATATCTCGTTAATTGAATTTTGTAGCTTTTCTGTAGGTTCATCAAAAGCCTGTGCAGCGTCTAAGAATATTGCAGAACAAATTTGTTTTTCTTCCAGTGTCTTTTCTATAACATTAGTTATACGATGCACCTGGTCTATCGTCGAGCGTTTATTCCTAAACCAGAATAGATGGGTAGGGATAAGCTTTCTGTTGTGTATTTGCGAACACTTCACTTTGCCATCTATTAACAGCAACGCACCCCCGAGAGAATTTCTGCGCGTATTTGATGGACTTCCTCCTGTCAAAAGTACCTTGTGGTTTCTTCCTCTTTCTTTCCTAACCTTCACCCATTCAGGTCAATTATTCCCTTATTGGTAATTTTAAGAACGTTAATATATTAAAATGAATTGTTTTAGATAGAAAGGATTGTTTCATTTACTACACTACATGCACAAATACACATCAGTGGCGACGAGGCGAAAAAAAAAAAACAAAAGGAATCTACATACGTATATAATTTACAATGGATTCAGAGAAATTGCGGGCGCTTTTGGAGACAATAAAAAAAGCGCTTCAGGGCAACAACGCCGGCCAATCGTATCATGCGGAAATCCAACTGGATAGCTTCAATGAAGAGAATGAAAGTTGGGAAATTTTCGTCAAAAGACTGGAGAATTTTTTCAGTTTGAAAAACCTGACAGGGGATACTAATGCAGTAAAAGAGAGCAAACGAAATTGGTTAATTCACGCGATTGGTGCGAAAACGCTTCAGTTACTTTGCAACTTGACAAGCCCAGAAGACCCAAAGACGAAAAGTTATGAGGAACTTATCGAACTGGTAAAAGACCATTTACATCCAGCGCCCAGCATTATCGCAGAACAAAATAGGTTCACAAAACGTATACAACATGAGGGAGAGACTATATCTAACTTTGCCGCAGATCTAAAAAAAATGTGCAAAAACTGCAACTTTAAATGTGCATCATGCAATGCATCGACTACAGATGCCCACCTAAGGCAGAAATTTATAAGTGGCCTCCGAAATGCACATTGGTTAGAAAAATTTATTTAATTGAAAGAACCCAACAACATTTTCAAAGACTGCGTCGCGGCTACTCTCGCAATGGAGTCTGCACAAAAAGACTCAAAGGAAATACAAAACTTACAAGCTACTTCACCGAGTAATTACCAAAACCAAGTTACAATTACACCAAAGCCCATAAATTATGCACCGAAACCAAAGAAACAGAGAGTGACTTCTAGGGCACATAAACAAGTGTCAACAAATTCGAGCTATTGTTTTCGGTGCGGTGATAAAGATCACTTAGCCAATGCATGCAAACATAATCGAACAGTGTGCTCCAAGTGTGGAAAAACTGGCCATTTAGCTCGCGTTTGTATGAGTAGCGGATCGTTGTCCAACAAACCACGAACTCTTCCACCCGCACCCAAGTTCAAAAATGGGAATTTTAGTAAACAAAACCAACTACAATGTCTAGCAGCACATGAAGATGAGGAGGAGGAAGAGAACTACTACATGAAACAGCTTAGTAAGTCGGTTCTGCCTGAAGAGAAGAGAAAGCCAAAAAAGTTCATGCTTACATTATTTCTGGATGGTGTCCCAAAGCAGCTAGAATTGGACACGGGCGCGGCGGTGTCGTCAATTTCTTATCAGGAATTTGTTAATTCTTGGCCTACAAAACAGATGTATGAATCAAAAATTCCATTTCGGACGTATACAGGAGAGATCATTCAGCCTGTGGGGTATACGACAGTGCATGTGAGGTATGGCAATGAAGAGGCAAACGCAAACATTTACATTATGCCAGGTAAGGCGGATGCAATTTTTGGGAGAGAGTGGCTTAGGTTATTTAAAGTTCAATTGCCGAAAATGAATCAAGTGAGCAATACAAATTTACCAATATCAAAGGAGAAAATACTGCAAGGTTTAAAAACCAAATTTAGTGAAGTTTTTTAATCTGGTGTTGGGAAAATAAATAACTTCGAAGCAACCTTATTTACCGATGATAATGTTAAGCCAATTTACATACCCGCCCGTAAGGTACCCTACGCGCTTCAAGAGAAAATGGAAGGTGAGATCGACCGTCTAGAAAGGCAAGGAATCATAACAAAAATGTCATATAGTGAGTGGGGTACACCGGTAGTGCCTATTGTGAAGAAAGACGGATCAATTAGATTATGTGCCGATTACAAAATAACGTTGAACAAAGTGCTAAAAAATTGATTTGATTGGATTTGAGCGAAGCTTATTTGCACATGCCAATGGAGATCCGTAGCGCGGAAATGCAGGCAATATCAACTATCAAAGGCGACTACAAAGTAAATAGATTAATGTTTGGTACAAAGGTGGCACCCGTTATTTGGCAAAGGCACATAACGCAAACATTGGATAACTTACCTGGATTATGCGTTTTTCTGGACGACATCAAAATCCAAGGGTCTACGTTTGATGAACATACATCTCGCCTTGAAGAAGTACTTCGCCGGTTAAATAACGTCGGACTTCGCATCAAACTCGGAAAATGTAAGTTTTTTGAAAATTCAATTACGTATTTAGGCTATATAATTTCGGAAAAGGGGCTGGAAAAGACGAAAGATAAAATACATGCGATAACTGATGCACCTGCTCCGAGAAATATTACCGAAGTCAGAAGTTGGTTGGGCCTGGTCAACTACTATGGGAGATTTTTGCGGAATCTCTCCTCAAAATTGCATCCTCTTTACAATTTGCTACAAAAGGACGTCGGTTTTTGCTGGAGCCAGGAATGTGAGAAGGCGTTTAGAAGCCTCAAATCGGAAATAGCTTCAGACGTGGTTCTGTGTGCGTACGATCCAAATCTACCTCTATCATTGGCCACCGACGCGAGTCCATATGGACTAGGAGCGGTATTATCGCACACTTTTCCAGATGGGCAGGAACGTCCGATCGCTTATGCCTCGCGATCTCTTTCAGCTTCGGAAAAGAATTACAGTCAAATTGACAAAGAAGCAACTTCAATTTTCTGGGCAGTAAAAAGATTTTTTCGATATTATTATGGACGTAAGTTTTCACTCATTACTGATCATAAACCGTTAGTTGCTATTTTCAGCCCTAGCAAGAGTTTACCCTGCATGGTGGCCACTCGTATGCTGCATTATGCGCAGTTCCTGCAAGGTTTCAACTACGATATTGTATATCGAGCAACGGGTGATCACGTCAATGCAGATGCGCTTTCCCGGTTGCCCCTACCGTGGGACGAATCAAAAAATGAAGACGACGTTACACACTACCAAATGCAGCAAATGGATATTGTTCCCGTTACCCAAAAACAAATTGCAGAGGAGACCAGCAGAGACTTTGCACTAAGGGCGGTGTATAACAATTTATTGACGGGAAACAGATTAGTCACCGCGGGCTTCGAAGGTAAAGACCATCAATTTTCCTTAACCAATGGTACAATATAAAGGTGCAATCGTGTGGTGATTCCTGCGACACTAAGAGAATCAGTACTAGCTGAATTGCATATTGCTCACGTTGGTATCGTGAAAATGAAGGCGTTGGCGCGAAGTTTCGTCTGGTGGCCGTGTATTGACTCCGACATTGAAGACTTAGCACGAAAATGCTTGGCTTGCAGGAATGTTCAAAACCAATCATCGAAAAAAGTTCAACATCCATGGGAATACCCATCCACTCCATGGCAAAGGATACATATAGATTTTGCGGGACCTTTTTTTGAAAAATATTTTTTGATAGTGGTCGATGCGCATTCAAAGTGGCCTGAAATTTTTCAAATGAATAGCATGAAAGCAGCAAGGACCATCGAGATTTTACGAGATCTTTTTGCTCGATATGGTCTACCGTTGACCTTGGTCAGTGACAACGGACCTACTTTCACTTCGGGGGAGTTTAAGAGCTTCATAAGAGAAAACGGAATCAATCATAAATTCACTGCCCCATATCACCCCGCCACAGATGGTCAAGCGGAACGATTTGTCCAAAATATGAAAGTAGCTCTTCGGAAAATGATAAAAGATCCAGGTAACATTTCTTATAAACTTTCTAATTATCTTATGCATTATAGAAAGACCCCAAACTCTACAACCGGAGTAGCACCCTGCACCTTGTTCCTGCAGCGAGAGATCCACATTAGATTGGATTTGGTACGTTCAAACCCGGTAGACAAAATCAGGGAGAAGTTGAGTGGACCGTTTTCAAGTGCGAAACGATATCATCCGGGCCATAGAGTCCAAGTAAGGAACTACACCAGCAAGGACAAAAAGTGGGTGTTTGGTAAAATTCTGCGCCAAGACGGACTTCCTCATTATTTCATCGATGTCCATGGAAGGCTTTGGAGAAGACATGCAGACCAGATACTGAAATGCAGCGCTGATTCAGCACAAGTTCCAAGGGATTCTGATGTGAAGGTTTTACCCCCTTCTGCGATGTGTCGTCCTAGATGTAGTGATCCTGCCGCAGATACTCCAATACATGCAACAAAAGATGATCCTTTCCAGATGGGCCAATATCCAGGCAGTAGTCCTAATCCCGATTTGTCACCGTCGGCACAATCAACCAATGGAGCTGAAGTACACGTGCCATGTGGAGAAGTATTTCAACAGCCGTCAACCCCGAAAGAAACACGTAGTGAGAACGAAGGTACTAATCCAGCACCGACAGTTCGAAAAAGTAACCGCATCAGGAAACCGGTGGTACGTTTAGGATATGCTGCGATTTAAAGAGGAGGACTGTTGTGTATTTGCGAACACTTCACTTAGCCATCTATTAACAGCAACGCACCCTCGAGAGAACTTCTGCGCGTATTTGATAGACTTCCTCTTGTCAAAAGTACCTTGTGGTTTCTTCCTCTTTCTTTCCTAACCTTCACCCATTCAGGTCAATTATTCCCTTATTGGTAATTTTAAGAACGTGAATATATTAAAATGAATTGTTTTAGATACAAAGGATTGATGCACAAATACACATCACTTTCTTTGCTCTATAATTGGGTCTAACCTTTTAAGAAGAAGTTTCACGAAAAGTTTTGAAAATAACGGTAAAAGTGAGATTGGCCTCTATGAGGTAACTTCTGAAAAAGGCTTACCTTGTTTAGGAATAACAATAATTTCTGATATCTTCCAGTGGTGTGGGACATACCTTTGTTTAAAGCAAGCATTAATTATAAGCTAGAGTTTCAGCAATGTAGTTGGAGGAAGTTCCTTCAAGATTTGAGCAGTTATAAGATCATAACCTGGTGATTTCCTATTATTTAGTTTATGAATATGTACATGTCTCGATCTCTCTTAACGAAACATAAGGAATTTCCTTTTCGTCTACTCTGTTATAGAAATCAACATCTTCATTTACTACCCTAGGTGGAAACGGTTTGAAAACATTTGAAAGGTGCTGACAAAAGACTTTAACCTTTTCCTTTGGATCGCCGATCCATTTCCCATCAGATGTTTTCAACGGGGGATCGTGTGCTTGAGGTCTCTTTAAACGTTTAGCAGCCTTCCAAAGGGAGTAGTCCGTGACTTTATCAGCCGTTAGATTACAAAGGTATTTAGCTAGAGAATCATTTTTTAATTCAGTAATAGTTTTTTTAAGCCTATTATTGAGTCTATTAAAAATGGTTTTATCGCCAGGATATCTTGTCGCTTGCCATTTTCTATGAGCTCTTCTCTTTTCAAGTATAAGTTGCTTGATTTCTGTGGGGTATTTCACCGAAGCCTGCTTTTTTTGTTGATAAGTCGGTGTACTTTCTTCTGGTGCCTATTGCACATCGGCAATGAATTGTTCTATTTCAATATCAATATGTTTTGTGGAGACTAGTGGGGACCTAAGGTTAATGAAACCTTCGAGAAGTTCTCTAAATTTACACTAGTTCGTTCTTTTGCTTGTTAATCGTGGGTTTTTTATCTGTTCTATCGATAAACCATTGACTGTTAGGATTACTGGTGTATGATCCGATGACAGATCATCACTGCTTTCAACTTTAACTTCTTTTCTATTAATACCTTTCGTTATGAAGAAATCGATAACATCTGGTATTTTCGTTGGGTCAGATGGCCAATTAGTTTTTGATCCAGTCGAAATAAATTCACAGTTAAAATTTCGCCCTGATTTGTAGAGCTTCCTGCCTTTTGTTGTTATTAGTCTTGACCCCCAATATGTATGTTTTGCATTAAAATCACCACCGATGATGAAGTTCTTACCTAACACTTGGAAGAGATCATGAACATGAAAAGGTGACATATTTTTTTACTCTGCATGCGATATCTGTGTAACTTTATTATCTGTGGCTCAACATTCTATGCAACCACCACCGGAGAAGGTAGAACTAATCAATAATCTCAACGATGATCATTCTTCAGGGAATGAGTGGGACTACCCCACATATACCGAACAGTAAATAACAAAAGAATTAAATTACTCATCGACACTGTGCAATCGTGGAACTAGAGAAATCCTCCTGCATTTTATCGGAACCTGCCCTATACTAAGCTCAATTAGAAGTTACAACATTGGAAAAAAACTCGCTCTTCGGATGAAGTCATTCATTTTCTAAATGGAGAAAACTGGGCCATTCTGTACAATTTTTTTCAATCTGCTCTAACATACCGACAACAAATTGTAAACGAAGTTTTTTAAGTTCAAATTGTCAATCACTTCAAATGAAATAATCTCTACATCTATAAAAGAGAACGCATTTTTTCAGCTTGTCAGCGAATAGGGAGTCAGTACGTAACGGTATCTCAACAATATATATATCAATCGATTTGTCGTAAGAAGAGGAATAACTTAGGATACATTTTAGTATCCTGAATCCATTATTGGGCTCTTAACTACGAAATGAATGAATGAATTTGAATATGACTTAATTCCTCGATTAGTACATTTCCTACTGAAGAGGAAAATAATAAGCAAAAATATAGTTATTTGAGATATAAAAATATCACAGATATGCGTGGGTCATTGCAATCAATGGCCCACCAGTGGAGTGCAAGCATATTCATGTTCATCAAACAAACTACATCGTATAAAAGGAGGTCCCCAAAACGTGAATTACTGGGATAATCTCGGGAACCACTGAGGGTATTTGGATGCAGTTTTCACTGTTATGATCTGCATTTCCCGGGGAAGATTGTATTAAAAAATGCTCTAATTTTCCTTTAACGAAAACTACTGTCAGCAGCCATGCAGCAGAGGCTATCGCTGCAATAGTGTGTGTATGTGAGTGCGCTGTTTTGAACTTTAGTGTGTGATCTCTTCTGGAGTAAAAATTGCCAATGCCAAATCTAAGACATTTTCAAACCTTCACCTACGCGACCATATGTACACATAATACATACATACATACAGACATAGAAACATTGTAATATATTTTTCCATTTTATTAAATGAGATTTTGTTGATCGTTGAATTTGTACACATTTTAGAATGTTTTAATAGACTTTAAATAAACTATTAACAGAGTGGCGTATGTAGTATATTGCAAGTTGAATACTCATACTTTAAGTCTATTTTCCTACCTTTTAGAAAGTGTGTTTCGAGAAATACTTCAGGTAATTATACGTGTTTTTCAATTGTAATAAACTAGTTCATTAAAACGAGACTGCTTATCTGTAAATAAAATATTCTGGCAACCGTTCGCCGAATCAGAGGAGGAAAGTTGAATATCGTGAAAGGAGTCAAAACCAAAGACGGTACACTGCTTTCCAATGAGTGATGGAGATGAAGCGAGCATGAACAAGCCATGTCATCAGGAAGATACATATACATATATACAAACTAGCTGGTTGTACCCGCTTCGATGGGTCCTTAAATGTGCGATTTCAAGTACACTTCTTTAGAGCACTCTCCGTTTTGTCATTGAAATAGTTCACCCGCTAATCCTTTATAAGGGTCGCGAGGGTAGGATAATTAGGTGCACTCTCCATCATTCTTGAACCTCCGCCGTCGACTCCAACTCATCTGGAGAAATCCCTAGACGGCCCCAAAAGTGATGTCGGACTTGATCCAACCATCTATTTATTTATTACAATTGAAAAACACGTATAATTACCTGAAGTATTTCTCGAAACACACTTTCTAAAAGGTAGGAAAATAGACTTAAAGTATGAGTATTCAACTTGCAATATACTACATACGCCACTCTGTTAATAGTTTATTTTAAGTCCATTAAAACATTCTAAAATGTGAACAAATTCAACGATCAACAAAATCTCATTTTATAAAATGGAAAAATATATGACAATGTTTCTATGTCTGTATGTATGTATGTATTATGTGTACATATGGTCACGAATGTTGCCAAATCTCTTAATAACATGAAGGTTTGAAATTGTCTTAGATTTGGCATTGGCAATTTTTACTCCAGAAGAGATCACACACTAAAGTTCAAAACAGCGCGCATTTTTTTTTTTTTCATTTTTAGTGCATTTTTTTAGTTCAATTCATTATAGGTATCTTACGTGCTAACAAAAACGCTTAAAAACTAGCTTAATTAACTTAACTATCTTATTCTAACTTACTGGCCCCATGCGGGCGCTCTAAGCTAAACTTAACACTTAACCTATGTCTTTCGACGTAACCTAACTTAATTTATTTATTGTAACTTAACTAACTAACAAAATAAGAATTAAGAAAAATGTTTATTGTATAAAAAAAACTTAGTAAATGGATTTTTTTTTTTTGAAACTATTAGGTAAAACTTATAAACTACCTTAAAAGTAAACTTAAGCTAACTTAACTACGAAGTGTAATTAAATACACTCTTTTTTTTAAGCCAAGTGCTGTGCTTTATTTTAAATTTTTTTTTTGTTTTTTTTTTTATTTTTTTGTAGCCAAGTGTTGTGCTATTTTTTTTTTTTTTATATTATATAAACTTAAGACTACCTTAAAACTTTCTACGCCGGCCATGGCTATTAAATGCAATAATAGACGACCCGCCCTGTCCCGCTACAAGCTAACCCGGATTAGGGGGAAACGATGACGCCGTTCCCTCTTCTTCTCTAAGCCACCAAAATTGGTCATGCTGACTATTAACATCTTTAATGTCGCGATTAGAAACCGCCCTACTGTACCGGAGACGCTCTACACTACTCTGTGCGACGTCTCGGTCGTAGTTGAGTCGCCTATCCACAGCTGTTCTGGCGACGTGGAAGATTAGCGGCACCGCTAACTTATCCTGGATCAGACCTCTCTGATCAAGGTATAGGAACGCTTCTGGTGGGATAAAGCCGTTAAGGCGCACACTCTCGTGATAGAGATTGTTGGGGTAATAAGCCTCAAAGATCAGACTATTCATCGAAGTCATTGCTCTTGCAATGTGCCTTCGAATCATCTTGATTAAGAAATTATCCACTCTGATTAGATTTGCCCTGTTATACAGGACCTCATTAGAATAGAATTTTATGTACTCAGACTCTGGTGTTCTGTACAAACGAAGGCAAGCCCTAAGGCAAGCCCTCTCAAACATCCGCATCTTTTCCAATAAGCTTGGCCCTACGTTGAACCACACGGGACATCCATATGCGAGCACAGGCCGCATGAGGGCCATGTAGCAGATTACCTTCACCCTTGCATCCAGTTGGCTGCTATAAAACAGTCTCTTTGCAAGGGCTCTGGCCAGAGCAGCATCTATATGTTTGTTAAAGTATAGATATTGATCTAGCCAGGCGCCAAGGTATCTGACTACACTTCGACTCGCAAGTGGCTGTCCGTGCTGTCCCACGATAGAGAACTTTCGCCAATTCTTTCTGGTGTCCCTAGAGGCCCCAGCCAACGGCGTTCTGAACAGGATGGTCTCCGACTTCTGAAAGTTAATCTTCAACTTCCAGTCGTCGCAGTATCTCTTGATCTTATCGAAGTCACGCTGCAAGAGTATTGCAATTACCTCGATCTTAGGCCCTGATCTGTACGCGACCAAATCGTCTGCATACGCTATGGCATGGTGAAGTGAACCTATGAGATCGCTCGTGTAAATATTGAAAAGGATCGGCGAATTAACCGCACCCTGTTGCAGACCATTTTTTACTTCAAAAATTCCAGCAGACGTCACATTGCCATTCTTCACAATGAACTTCTTACTGGTGAGCATGTCATTAAGTATGTACAGCAGTGGTTTACTTATGCCCAGCCTGCTCAACTTGTATAAGAGTCCCTCTAACCATACGGTATCGAAGGCCTTCTCCAAGTCAATCAGGCAGGCACCCGTGCATTGCTTTTGTTCCATTGGATATCCGATACCAGTTTAGACGCCGCACGTATGGTATCATGCCCCGCAATACCTTGCTGATGTTCGGAAGTAGACTTATCGACAGAAGATTCCCCGGATTGGAACTATCTTTATCCCTTTTGGGAATGGGCTGCACCACCGCTGTTTTCCAATGCGCTGGATAATGGGCATTATTCATTGCATTATTAAACAGGATGTTGTAAATGTTCACCGCTTCTGGAGGAAGATGTCTTAGCACAATGTTGGGTATACCATCGATTCCCACGGATTTCTTTTTCCTCAGTGATTCGAAGACCGCTTGGAGCTCTGCCTTCGAAATGAACGGGGGATGTACCCTTTCATCGGCGACGGCATTGTTTGCCATGTATCTTTTATTAAACACGGTGAAACCAGTGTTCTCAGATCGCCAGTGCTCCATGTCATTTCGAAGGTAGAAGTTGTGCACAAGGACCCGATTCTCCAGGTCGTGGTTCGGGCAAACACCATCATTCACCTTATACACGTCCTGGAAGGTCGCTCCTATAGCCTCTACCTTCTCCTGCGGATCTTCGATCACAAAGAAATTGTCATCCTCAGCTGCGTTATCTGAATCTATACCTGCTGTCACTAGTATTTGTACATTGTTCGTAGTTCGGGGAATTTTAAGACGCGGAAGATCGTTTTGATTATTCCTCCGAAAGATCTTGTTTATTTTCGGGAACATACTCGGGTTGTTGGATTTTACAGCCCGAATTTTCCTGTCCCAGTGCAAATTTACAGAAAGTCTGTAATTTTCTTTAATTAATTGCGAGAGGTTTTTAATCCACGACTTCAGCGTCCTAACCTCCTCCGAGTTCTGTCTGTCAGTAAACTGTCTGTACAAGGTTTTAAATCTCGACAGTAGTCTACTTTTATGTTCGTGCAGTGCGTCAGTCGTTGCATTGCGGTATATGTCCACGTATTCAATGTGTTGATACCGAGGTATCGTACTGTCCATCGGTCGTTTTTTTGTCTCGTCCATTTGTTTTAGATATCTATCAATCTCCTCGTTTGACAGATTCCTAGTAGACGGTAGGTTGAGCAAGTTCGAGGAGAGTGCTCTCGTCAACTGTCTGGAGAAGCGAGTCCAACGCGTTCTACTGTAATTGTAGGCGTGCAATTGGACAAACTCCTCCAATTCCGCAATTTCGTTGGGAATCGTTATTTCGGAACGGAGTCCGCAATGGTCACTGTCATACACAAAAGTGTGTAAACAGTTTATCGTTTGTCGGTCCATATCGGTCAGTTGTAACCGTACGTCGAACAGCATTAGATCCAGATAAGATCCGCTTCTAGGATACGACGGACTATCTGTCGCTTTTAAATCAAGTTGATACTCAACACTGTACCGACCCCACCAATTGAATAGTAGGTTCCCTCTAGCATTTGGTGTGTTATTTCCCCAATCTCTATGTTTGGCTAAAATCTAAAAGTTATCTTCGGACTCCAGCCTAAGTATTCGAAAAAGTGTCTCGAGCTCTGAAATAAAACAAGTGAATTGAGTAGCTTAAGGAGCATAGACCGCGACCATATACATCCTCTTTCCACTATGGAGAGGGATATACACGATACATGCTTCCAGCTCCCGGAATCTACGCACTTCACCGCAGTACACTACTTTATGACGTAACTCTTTTCTAATGAAGATCGCGACACCTCCTCCTTGTACAGAGTTGGGTCGGTCTCTTCTTATAATATTATAACTACTATGCCTCAACTTGTGTTTCTGGGATAGCTTAGTTTCGCTAACCAAAAGCACATCGGGAGAATGGTCCTTAAGCAACTTGAAAAGTACGGCTCTACGTTCGATCCTAATCAGTGAATTCACATTCACCGCAAGGATCTTTAAGGATTGCTCCGCCATGTTCGTACCCATTACGATTGGTGGTGCGTTAGGCCCGGCAGAAGCGCGTAGATCTGATCCACCCATTTCGCCTGCTCCTGAATTTGTCGCTGAAGTTGACCCATCTGCCCCTGGATAGAGAGCAAGATAGCCAACAAATCAGGTTCAGCCTCCGGTACTCTCGGCTTTGGGGCCTGCGAGACAACCTTCGGCTGCGACTGTACCGTATTCCCCCGGCCTGCCGCCATTTGGGCGTAGGTCACTTGGGGAGTGACGGATTATGCAGGAACACTTGGAACGGGCGGACGCTTCACTTCCACCTTCTGCTGACGAGCCAGATTTACTTTTTTAATGTATTGGAACTTAGGGCAACCCCAATAGTTTGCGGTGCGCCCCGTGTTCCTACATAACACACACGAGAGCTGACTTTTTTCAGTCGCGCCGTCCCTACCTAGCGCGCATTCCTCTGCTTTGTGGTCTTTTCCACATTTCACCCATCGAGGCTGCATATCGCAGTTCGACGCGGCGTGCCCAAACCTCTGGCAGCGAACGCATTGTATCATGCCTTCGCTCCTCTTTACTTTTTCTCAGGTGACAACCTGGTAGTCTACGACTTTGATACTCCTTAGACCATCCAGTTTGCTGTTGGGTGAGAGCTGAACCAGGAAGAACGGTAATCTCCGTTTCTCCCTTTTGGCCTTAGCTGTGATAAATGGCTTAACCCCAACGAAAGTGAGCCCATCGCACTCTTTCTCTTTGAGTAGCTTTAAGAGCTCCTCCGGTTCAGTAGACGGTTCCATCTCCTTCAGAAGCATGGTTTGCTACTTTTCCCCCTTCGGGGTGAAGGAGAAGAACTCCGTCGTCGATTCCCTTAATAAATATTTAATTTTGTGGTACTGCTCCACTGTGTTGCAGTGGATAGCGTGCCTGTCTAAACTTAGTCGCTTGATATAAAAATTATTGCCTATGGCCGACTTACATAGTTCGATGGTGTCCTTAAGCTCCATCTTGAAGGTGTTGATCGGCGGCACCCTCTGTTTCGTCTTCTGTTGTTGCTGCTGCTGTTGCTGCTGCTGCTGTTGTTGCTGCTGCTGTTGCTGTTGTTTCTGTTGCTGCTGTTGTTGCTGCTGCTGTTGTTGCTGCTGCTGCTGATGCTGCTTCTGTTGCTGTTCTTGCTGCGGCTGTTGTTTCTGCTGCTGCTGTTGTTGTTGCTGCTGGGCTTTTTGCAGCTGTTGCGGTAGCTGCGTTTTCCGCTGCTGTTGTTGTTGGGGTTGTTTTTGCAGCTATTGCTGCTGCTGCTGCTGCTTTGGTTTAGCCTGCCGCTGCGGCCTTGGGTGCGGCTCTGGCTGTTGTTTTTTCTGCTGCTAATGTTGTTGCGGCTCCTTTTCAACTTGCAGCTGGCTTTGTGCTGGCTGCTGTTGTTGCTGTTGCTGCACATCCTGCATCATCAGCTGTCGCTCGTTCTCCCTCCTGGCCGTTTGTTTGGCCTTGATCGCATTGATCCTCTCACTTATCTGTTTGATGCTGCTGCTTAGTGCTTGCATCGCTTCCTCCTCATCGTCTGATTCGGAGGTCGCCAACTCAGCGAAGCTGTTGTCTCCTTTTAGGAATTGGCCTTCCTGACCATCGGAGACGTACACTAATTTGTCAGTTGTCTGACGGTGTTTTGCTGCTGTTGTTGTTGCTTTCGTTGGCGCCCCTCCCTTCACTCCAACCGGCAGCTTTTCCGCTGAAGCTGATAGTAAGGGGCGCTTTACCACGTTAGGAGTCGGCCTTAACCTCCTCCTCCTCTTCGAAGTTCCATCAGCCGACCCTGTGGTTTGGTGGTCTGACGACTCTACTTCGGAATCGGCAGACATGGTTTGGTCCGCTGATCCCGTAAGTGGGAGAGCGAACCGCTCGTTGGATGCCATCGCCTGATTTTTTATTTACCACTTTATACACTTTCTTTCTTATTGTTTATTTTAATTAAAATTAAAAAAAAAAAAAAAAAAAAACTTTTAGACCTGGCCGGGACTCGAACCAGTGTCGTTGGATCAACTGGTCGATGGCAGTGCCTCTAGGCCAACTTGACCCTTACAAAACAGTTTCTAATTTTTCCTCTTAAGAACGTAACCACTGTTTTAAGCTAAGCCGAAACACATATAATCTCCGCGAAGGTCTGTGAACGACTGTCAAAACAGCGCGCCCATATACTCACATACACACACTATTGCTGACAGTAGTCTTCATTAGAGGAAAATCAGAGCAATTTTTAATACAATTTTAGTATTTAGTATTTATTATTAATTAATTAACATCATTTATAATAGACTTTACATCATCTTTAAACTATAAATGAGATATGTATATACCTAATTCAAATATTTAAAAGTTCATACGGTTTAGTGCTAAATTCATAACAAATTTGTAAGTAGAACATTATTATAATATGTATACAAAATATAGAAGAAAAAATAAAACTAAATGTGAAAATGTAAATAAACTTGCCTCTTATGAAATTATAAAATGTGCTTGTTTTACCCTGCCAAGTGCCGAAAGAGAGTTTCTCCAAAACCATTCGTATCATAAAGTCTCCTAACGCTGAGAGGAAGTGCATTCCAAAGATGAATAACATGAACGAAAAATTGACGCTCTGAATTTGGTAATGAACACGCGGTTGAATTAAACTTAAAGAGCGGCTCGACCGTGAAAGTTTAAGTTTTTCGAATAAATATGGAGGCTGTTTGCTAGTAATAACTTTTTGTAGGTACATGATTGTGCAATACTCTAGATATTTATCAAGAGTGCATCCTAATATTTTCGTAGAATATTGTGAAATATGGTCAAAACGTCTCAATCCGTAAACATAACGAGTGATATTGTTAAACGCAACGTTGAGCTTACGTCGAATGAGAGCACTGCTGCAACAACAAATTTTACAGCCGTAACTAAATATTGGAATTAGCAAAGGCCTTACTAGTATTAATCTTGTATGCAAAGGAGTGAAACACTGCGACATAGATAGATTCCTAAGAGAACCATATACTTTGCCTATAATAGTGGATATATGATCATCCCAACTTAACGTTTTGTTAAACCATACCCCAAGATTTTTAGCTTTGTCAACGAACTCAATTGATTCATTTCGGAGGAATATATTAGGAAGATCATAGCCATTCATGCCGTTTCTGCTAATAACGAGACATTTAGATTTGGCTGGGTTAAGCTTCAAAGAATTATCTTCAGACCAATCTAGAATTTTTCGGAGATCCTCGTTAAGTTTACAAGCTGCAGCCCTAATAAGGTCTAGTTTGCTACTTATGTAGAGGTGTACATCGTCTGCATACATGTGTAGCGATGAGTTTTTGATTACGGTCGGAAGGTCATTGATAAAAATTGTGAATAACAAAGGTCCCAGTATGGACCCTTGAGGTACACCCGCTGAGGTTGCAATAAAGTCAGACATCGCATTATTAACAACGACAGTTTGATTTAATAACTTTTGTGACTTTGCTGGACTTTTCCAAGGCATTGTTTAATCTTGGAGTTGACCAAGTTCCTTAGTTGGCGAAAGCTGTTATAAAATTCTTGGAGCTTAAATCTTTTCCACTTCTTATAGGCTGTATCACGATTGTTTCTTAGGGCCATAATTTCTGGTGTAAACCATGACTTATGAGGATACGTAGCAACTTTAATTCTGAGCGGCACATGCGTATTGTATAACTCCTGTACAATTTGTTGAAGGTAATCAACTTGGTTGTCAGTGGAGATTTCGTTGTAAATTGGATACCAATTTATTCTTTGAATATCATGCTCCAGAACATCAGAACTGAGATTTCTAAAGTCTCGGTACGCGTATTTCGATTGTAGTTTATATGGAGGAATGTAGCGAAAATTAGGTCATGTTTGGAGAACGCAGGTGCTGAGACTTGACTATTGAAAACATCATCACAGTCGTTGGAGAGGAACAAATCCAAAAGAGTGCTAGTTTGAGTGAAATGTGTTGGGACAGTCGTGTTTACAATGTCCAAACCCAAAGGTTTCATAGATTGAACAAATGACGCAGAGCCCTCATTATCCAATATGTTACAATTAAAATCACCACATACTATAGTTTTCTAATAGTTTGGGGAGAAATTTTCTAATAGGTTGAAAATGGGAGTTAAATCGAGATAGCTATTTGGTCTATAAACCACACCAACGAGACACTTTTTCCGTTCACAAACAACTTCGACAAAACAATACTGAAGCGCACTATCAGGGGTTGAGCTTATCAAAAATTTAGTGGCTAAACTGTTACGAATATAAATTGCAACACCTCCTTCAATTCTATTGTACCTATCACCTCGGAAAATTCTGTAGCCATGAAGAGCGTAGGTTTCATCCATTACTCGGGTTTAAACCATGATTCAGTGACACATACTACATCAACATTAGAACCAGCAAACAGGCCTCTAAACTCAACAATTTTCTTAAAAAGACTCTGTGCATTAATACGACACACACGCACCACTGGCGCGGATTACAAAAAAATATTAATTAGTACGCGCAAGCTATCATTCATACCATCATCTTAAAAGGAGCTAACGATAGTTCCAGACATAAAAAATGTAAAGAATGTAAGAAGATAAAAAGGAAAAACTAACCTCACAGGAAAGAGAAATGAAAACACAACTTGAAATTAGGGAATCTACTTTCGAACGGCTGGCAGACAGTGAATATATACACAAGAATACGCACATGACAGTAATTAAATAATATAATTGAGAGGCAAAAATAATTAAATTAAATAATTGAGAGACAGAAATAGTTTTAAAATAAATAATCTGGAACCGCAGCTTACGTGTGAACAGGTAGGACTTCATCAGGCTTAGCATCGGTAGCAGCAGCAATAGCATCCAAGTGGAGAATGGAATCGATCAAAACAGCTTTAACATTGGGTGTCTTACGCACATAAATTAGACCAGTGTGGGTGAAAACGGAAAAAAGCTTCTGCTGTTTTTTAGTTGGAAAGCTCTTCGATAAAGCTCAAGACTGCGCTCCATCGGATTGATTCAGAGGTTTGTTCGAGCACCTCTATTCTCACTGTTAATGCAGACATGGATCTGTTTACGTCATCAAGGCAGCTACTAAAATCAGCAACAATTCTTTCCAGTTTCTCCATTAGGATATTGTGGTTGTCCATTATGAGTAATTGCAGTTCTTTCTTGTTGTCTTCTAATTGTTTAGATAGAGGTAGTTCGAACTTACTCGACGATTTATGTTCGTTGTTGTTGATTATTGCCGGCGATTGCTTTTGAGGCTTACTGTTTTTGGACCCAAATCTTGTTTTAGCTGGTGTTGGTGGTCCCGACATTTTTGCAGTTTTCACTCCACCGAATGTCTAGCTTAGCTCTTTGTCTAGATGAGACCCTCACTCGATTATGGAAAACACTTTTAAAAGGGAATTAATGCTTGAATCTCTGACAAAAAAAACACTAGTGGTCAGCTTAATATCACTTTTGCCACGCCGTTTTTTTTTAAATGTCTTTGCTTAATCTTGTATTTAAATTTCACAGGGAGCTATATGCTTTGGCCAACTATCTTACTGCAGGGTTGCCATCAGCTTCCCCGGGAAATGCAGATCATAACAGTGAAAACTGCATCCAAATCCCGTCAGTGGTTCCCGAGATTATCCCAGTCATTCACGTTTTGGGGACTTCCTTTTATACGATGTAGTTTGTTTGATGAACATGAATATGCTTGCACTCCACTGGTGGGCCATTGATTGCAATGACCCACGCATATCTGTGATATTTTTATATCTCCAATAATTATATTTTTGCTTATTATTTGTGTTACAAAAATCATAGAATAATGATTTATACCTCAATCTCTTCAGTAGGAAATGTACTAATCGATGAACTAAGTCATATTCAAATCAGTTCAACCATTTCGTAGTCAGTAAAAAAAACGTATAAAACGGGTTTAAGAGCCCAATAATGGATTCAGGACACTAAAATTAATCCTATACTATACCTCTTCTCAAGACAAATCGATTGATATATATATTGTTGAGATATCGTTACGTACTTATTCCCTATTCGCGGACAAACAGAAAAAATATGTTCTCTTTTATAGATGTAGAGAAGAGATTAGCTGGTTGTACCCGCTTCGCTGGATCTTTAAATATGCGATTTCAGGTACACTTCTTTAGAACACTCTCCGTTTTGTCATTGAAATAGTTTAGCCGCTAATCATTTATGAGGGTCGCAGGGATAGGATGATTAGGTGCACTCTCCATCATTCTTGATCCTCCGCCGTCGACTTCAACTCATCAGGAGGAATCGTTAGACGGCTCCAGGAGAGATGTCGGACTTGATCCAACCATATCTTTCTAGGCCTACAGAGGGGTCCCCTACAGAAATAGAACAACGAAAAATCAGACAGAACAAAGAAAATGAGTGAGACAAAGACTACGTAGGGGAACGAGAATTGCGAGAACAAAGGGAATGAAGCCAAAGTGCATCGACTACATAGGTATTCGTATCCGGACCTACGTGAACAGCTGAGCTAAAGCTAGACATAGGTCAATGCACGTCAGAGTTAGTTTTTTTTCGGATAGCTTTTTGCGATATTTGGGCCAATTTTAATTAATTGCGTAAGTGGTGCCAGTAATCTTTTTTCAGAGCAAGTGCTAATTTTGCATTTTAGTAAACTAGGGCTGATACTTCGGTGGAGGCATATAAAGTCAACCCCAGCTATAGGCATGTATATTGTTATGCCTCGGTTGAGTAACACATAAAAAAAATAAAGAATCAGGAACTCAAAAGAAACCCCGGCAGGCCAGCTGATGTCTCGGTATTGGACGCTGGTATTTCCTTTAGGGTGTATGTGAATATCCAAACGATGGTCGACAAATCGAACGCCAAGAAGATGATGAACCGATGATCACAATGAATAGAGAGACACGTATGTCCAAACAATGGTCGACAAATCGAACGCCAAGAAGATGATAAACCGATGATCACAATGAATAGAGAGACACGTTTTTATCTTATTACACTAATTATATTTATTCTTAAGATTTAAGTTGCACATGTTAATCGTTCAGCTAATTTCCAACAAATCCCACTTTATTTAATTTTTCACCTGCCTAAATACTTTTAATCTGTTGACACCTCATTTTCTTCGTTGTTCTCTTTTCTGCTGAGTCGGCGTCTGGTTTCTGTCGCATGTCATGTTGCATTGTGCTGATGGGGTTGTTGTTCCCATGGTGTCGCATGATCCGCTTGCACATCCGTAACACCTCCCTCCTTAAGACACATCTAAGGATATTTAATTCTTAGATTGGATTTCGGATTTCCCACATCTATGGATTCGATTGAGGTATTTGCTGAACTGGTCATTCTCAAGGATACTTCCGGATTAACTCGATGTTTTCTGTTGAAACACTTATTGAAGATGGTTAATGTTGTCTTACCTCGACCACAGCTACATTTCCAGATGATGAATGTTATAGCTAACAGGCTCAGGATTCCAAGTGTTGAGATTATTATCCCCTGTGATCGTTCTGGTATTTTTTCCAATGTTCTTGACCAAAAGTTTTTGTGATTTTGAATCTGAGTTGACAGATCCTGCAGCTCGCGGATATCCTTAGCAGTTATCTTCGACAATGGTTCTTGGTTAATTACAATATCCTTTAATTTGGCGTTTAAGCAGCAGTCTTCTAGTTCGTTGTATGAATGCTTATCTCTAACCGTAATTTCTGTTCCAGTACCGACGGCTTTATCGTCATGTCATAAGTTTCGAGGATGCAATTGTTATTTATTTGGAGTATACCGGTGCCAACAAGTTTACCTATTTCTGTTTCATTGTTACATTTACATTTGTATTGGGTTTGTTCAGAAATACTATACAAATATAAATTATCTTTTAGCTTATGAAATATTTCTACATTAGAATTTATGATTTTAGCATTACATTTATCAGCTCTATTTCTCATAAACAAATTTATTTCACAATTATCATCACTAATAGTACTTCTAAGAAGCTGGGGTTTACAAATTAAAATTTTATTGATTTTATTACAATCTTCTAAATTATTTATTAGAACATAGTCTTCTTTGTTTTTATTTATAATCATAAATTTATCTCTTACATCTAAAAATACAACTCCATTCTTAACTAGCTTTGGAATAGCAATTGTTTCATAAATTTCAAAATTTTCTTTAGTTACTGTCGGAATATTAATAATAATAATAATTTTTTGATCTTTAGTAAACGCTTTTAAATTCATTGTTTTCAAAATTTCGGAATAATTTTCCATGCTCGGTTCTATTGCGAATGTATTGTCATTTTTCAAATCTCGAAGTTCATTTAGTAAATCTATAGGTTCAATTATTCGTGGATGTAATATACCTGCTTGTATAAATAAGAGGCTATCTATTATTTGTTCTATCTCCATTTCTAACTGTAGCATTTTAAAATTTATTTTATTAGATATTTCCTCATAGTATGATTCGATCGAAATAGTTCTATTTAAATTACTTTCTAGAGTATTAACTTTGTTTATTTCATCTACTAGTTCATTGATTTTAGCAAAAGTTACATTAGTGTTCTTGATACTTTCTATTACTTGTTTATTTATCTGACTGAGTATCTTAACATTATCTTCCATGCCATCTTTAATTTGTTGTTCGTTTTTGTTTATCTTTTGGATGACATTATAATAGTATTCCGCGTCTTCATTGTCCATTGTGCCAAAGAGGACTTTAAATCCTGAACCTATCATATTGACTAGTCCACGTTTTTGTCTTCTCGAACTACCCATAGTTCCTAAAATAATCTTTATCCTATTGTCAATCTTTACAATTTCTTTTTTTGCTATTCTCTGAAATTCTTTACATTCAATTTTCGACTCTAGACAAACGACATCCATTGTGTTAATCATGTTTCTTATATTTCCACTCGCGTGTTCTAATCCATTTATATCTAGTTCTATCACTAATGCTATATAATTGTTAATTTCTCTTGCTTCTCCTATGTGATTAAAATATATCCCGGTATTATTTTGTAGATCTTTCAACCATAATTTTACTTCGGCGATGACCTGCCCGGTGAAGAGGGATCTGAAATATATGGCTTAACATTAGCTTTGTTAAACTTTTGTTTCTTATTATTCATTTGTATGATTAAATTAGTTTCATTTACTTCTAATATTTTAAATGGCCCTTTATATTAGCTTTTTAATTTTCCTTTTCTTTCATTCCTCACTAAGACCTTTTGACCAATTTTGTATTCTATAGTTCTTCCTAATTTCTTGTCATATCTAATTTTTGACTTTTCCCTACATTTTCTTGTACTTTCCTTGACATTTTCTTGCTTTTCTAATAGATTGGCTCGAAGTTCGTCTACATAATCGAAAACAGATTTTTCATCATTCGGGTCTACACCACTAGGCCTATTAACTTCAAAACCAAATACCAATTCGTAAGGAGTGTAACCTGTAGTTTTATGTTTAGTTCCATTGTAAGAGAATCCTGCATAAGACATTCTCTTATGCCAGTCTTTAAGTTGATCTAATTCGCGTCCTGTAGATTTAAGGTACTCTAGGAGCCTGCAATGAGCCCTTTCAACACTACCGTTGGCCTGTGGATAAGCTACGCTAGTAGTAATGTGTTTTATATTTAGAAGCTCACAAAACTCTTCAAACAGCTGATTGCAAAATTCTGATCCGTGGCATCCCAAAATTCATAATCCAGTCCTCCATTACGGCTCGCGCTATCGTCCGCATATCTTTAGTCTTTATCGGTATGAACTTGATGAATTTTGAAAGATCGTCTTGAATAGTCAATCCGAACTTGTAACCTTCTTCAGTTTCTTCAAGGGGTCCAATTACGTCTATCATGACTTTTTCCATTGCTTTGTCAGCTGATGTAATGATCTTCATAGGGTTTCTAGTTGGCGCTCTGTTGACCTTCTCTGTCTTGCACTGAGGGCAATTTCTCACGAAATCTTCGATCTGTTTTTGCATGCCCTTCCATTAAAATTTTTTCTTACTTTCGCATAAGTGGCTTTTTGCCCCGTGTGTCCACCTAATAACCCTTCGTGATATTCCCTTATTATGGCCTTCCTTTTCTCTATATCAGTGACTAATTCTTTATCCCTTGTCAACACCTCGTCTTCTATTATGCTAGAAGTTTCACTTTCTACCGCTGTATCTTCTTCAAGGATGTTCTCTATAGCTTCTATGGAAATTTCGTTGTTACTATTCCTCATATTTGTTTCTAAACCCTCGTCTCTTTCTCTGCCTTCCCTAGTTTCATTACTGATTTCTATTCCTTCTTCTTCTATTATACTCAGTAGATCCTGCCAGGTTTCTTCCTTTTCTTCCTCTGTTATTCGTACGTTCCTACTTAGTTCGTCAGCGACGACATTTTCTTTTCCTTTTTTATAAGTTATGACATAATCAAACTCCTCAAGTTTGAGTCGCCACCTTACCAATCGACTACCTGGATCCTTAACGTGAAACAACCAAGTTAAGGGTCTATGGTCTGTTTGTATTATAAATTTAGTCCCATAGATGTATGGTCTGAATTGCATAGTGGCCCATACAATTGCCAAGCACTCTTTTTCGGTGGTGCTATAATTCACCTCGGCCTTATTTAACGTGTGACTTGCGAAATGTATAGGCAAGTCTTTTCCATTGTGTTCTTGGCTGAGTACTGCACCAATTCCTCGGTTGGAAGCATCTGTTGTTATGATAAATGTCTTGCTGAAATCTGGGTATTGCAAAATGCGATCTTGAGTTATAACTTGCTTTAACTTTTCAAAACTTTGTTGCTGGTCGTTATTCCAAATGAACTGAACGTCTTTCTTGAGAAGACGATTTAATGGTTCCGCAATTTGGCTGAAATTCTTGACGAATTTCCGGTAATAACCTATCATTCCAAGGAATGATTTTATACCTTTCGAATTTTTTGGTGCATCCATTTGCACTATACATTCTATTTTCTTCGGGTCGGGTCTTACCCCCTTATCAGTAATAATATGTCCTAAATATGACACTTCTTTTCTCAGAAATTCGCATTTATCCGGCTGAAGTTTTAAGTTAGCCTTTCTGAGTTGTTCAAATACTTCGACCAGTTTTTCGTTGTGTTCTTGCAAGTTTTTGCCATATACAACAATGTCGTCTAGGTAGACGAAGCATTTGATACCCTGCAATCCAGCTAATACTGTGTTCATCAGTCTCTGGAAGCAGGCTGGAGCATTTTTCAGTCCAAACGGCATTCTGGTAAATTCAAAATGACCGTATGGAGTACTGAAGGCTAATTTCATCGGTATCTGATGAAAACCGGACGTTAAGTCCAGGGTGGAAAAGTACTTAGCTTTTCCTAGCTGGTCTAGTATCTCCGTAATATTTGGCAAAGGGTAATTGTCCGCAATTGTTATCTCATTTAATTTTCGGTAATCAATTACCATACGCCATTTTCTCTTGCCGCTGGCGTCCACCTTTTTTGGAACGATCCATAACGGTGAACTCCAGGGAGAACTACTATCGTGAATTATCCAATCTTTCTTTAATTTACTGACTTGTTCACGGACTTCCTCCTCGTGAACCTTCGGATACCTATAGTTTTTGGTGAATGTAGGCTCGCACCCGGGATCTGTACGTATTTTATGCTTTATAACGGAAGTTCTTGATAGTCTTTCATTATCGATACTAAAAATATCGCTATATTTTCTAACAATTTCGATAAGAATTTCTTTTTCCTCCTTGTTCAAGTGATCAGTTCGAACGTTACCTGACACTGTTTTACTACGTTTCTTTTCCGCTATCTCAAATTCACTTAGATTGGTACCTACAATTCTTATATTTTTTAAATTGAATGGCTTGTCTGTAGTGTTAATTATTGAAATTAAACAGTTTCCTTTGTCATTCAGTGTAACACAATTGGATATTACAATACCTTCACTAATTTCTTGCTGATGTAGTACAACTTCTTTATTTAGATTTCTATCAACCTCTACAACTCTAAAAATTTCTGATCTTGCCCTTATGAAATTTTCTTCAATTAGATACCGTAATGGTATCTCTCCAAATTTTCTACTAATGACGTTTTCTTCGTAGTTAATTGTGAAACCACCCTCTCGTAGGAAATGATTTCCAATTAATCCGTCATATTCTCCTAGCAAGTCATTTTCTATCACTTGGAAATTAATAGCTTTCGATTTTCCGGCTAAGGGAACAAATCTAATATGGACTTCCGTTTCACCTAGAGTGCTACGGGTCCTACCACCTATTCCACTAAATTTTATACATTTCCTTGCTTCTACATCTTCTTCATAAGCGCAGTTGGCTTTGATAAGGGACACCTCTGCTCCCGTATCAATAATAAGCCTTTTCAGCTCGCCATTGATCTCTACAAGTACATGAGGACTTTCGAAATTATCCAAGATCCTAAGCTGCACGGGTGCCTCATTGACCATACAGCTTACCGACAATTTTTCTGTTTAAAATTCTTGTTGTCGTTACTACTGCTATTATTGCTGGTACTCGGCCCATTCTCCCGATTACCTAGCTCGTTCCTATCTTTCTTCGGTAACCTACAAAACCTCGCAATATGTCCTGGTTTACCACAATTAAAACACCGTCTCTCTTGGTAGTTTATCTTGCCTAGATTTTTATTTGTATAATCTTTCTGGGTATTTGATCGAAACATGTTCATACGTTGCTCTTCTTCTGACGCAAATTGAGCCGCTTCGGCTAGCGTTTTTGGACGTTGTGTTATTGTGTACGTCGACAATCTTTCTCGCAAGCCGTTAATGAAAACCGTTAAGGTTTCATTTTGGATATATTCCAGTTGCCCCTCTTTATGTTCACTCTTTACGTCCGCGAGTTTGCTTTGTAGCAACCGCCTTTGCAACGTTTCGACCCTTTGTAGGTAATGAACAACAGACTCGTCCCTATTTTGCCTAATAGAAATAAGTTCCCTATGAAGCTGTAGAGCACTGTGAGGCTCTCTGAATACTGCTGTTAATTCTTTCTTTAGAGAATCCCAGTCTTTAATGTCCTTATTCATGAGAATTGTTGTAGCATTATCACGAATCTATGTTTTAATGTACTTAAAAAGAACATCTTTTTGTGTCGCGGATGCTAATTGGATAGCATCGTTACACGAGTCAATGAAAGTGAAAACTTCGTCACTTGTGCCATTGAATGTGGGGATGAAGGAAATTAAAACATTAATCGTGATTTCTCTCATGGTTACAACTCTAATTTCACTATCGGTATTACTTTCACTATTATTTAAGATATCCTCGTATTCAGTAAGATCTTCTAAACTATCACTATTTTTTAAACTTTCTCCACCTTCGCTTTCCTCCGCGATAGTATTTAGACCGTTTATCGAAGCTCGGAATTTTGAAAACATGAACTCTTAGGGTTTAGAAATTCTTGCTATAAAACTTTTTTTTTATGCACCGTATGAAACAATAGCTTTACAATAATAATATGCTCACAAGAATAAATATGCGTTGCTCCATCGATGGTTTCTTCACTTCTTCTTTTGCTGTATCCCACCGCTGCCACCAGAAAATCTGTAATGCCTCGGTTGAGTAACACATAAAAAAAATAAAGAATCAGGAACTCAAAAGAAACCCCGGCAGGCCAGCTGATGTCTCGGTAATGGACGCTGGTATTTCCTTTAGGGTGTATGTGAATATCCAAACGATGGTCGACAAATCGAACGCCAAGAAGATGATGAACCGATGATCACAATGAATAGAGAGACACGTATGTCCAAACAATGGTCGACAAATCGAACGCCAAGAAGATGATAAACCGATGATCACAATGAATAGAGAGACACGTTTTTATCTTATTACACTAATTATATTTATTCTTAAGATTTAAGTTGCACATGTTAATCGTTCAGCTAATTTCCAACAAATCCCACTTTATTTAATTTTTCACCTGCCTAAATACTTTTAATCTGTTGACACCTCATTTTCTTCGTTGTTCTCTTTTCTGCTGAGTCGGCGTCTGGTTTCTGTCGCATGTCATGTTGCATTGTGCTGATGGGGTTGTTGTTCCCATGGTGTCGCATGATCCGCTTGCACATCCGTAACAATATATATGTAGTATATTCGATATAGAAAATCGACGGTACAGAGGTACGTAAAAGAGTAAAAGGGGGTCTTGGACTTCGGTGGGCTAATTTTTTTTGTTCTATTCTACTATAAACTAACCCAGTTTCCTTAATCACGTTTTCCATCTTTTCAATTACATCGAAGAGAAGAAAGTGAATTGCCAGGAGAACGACGAAGTATATGTATATACATATATTACAATTTATCTTTGTATCTTAAACTTGTATTTTATATAGATAATAAACCATCGGTGAACAAATTTTTTTATTTTCGAGCTCCTTACTCTTTTATTGGCTACTCAACAGTGTGTAATTGTTGACTTGCTGCTGCCGCTGCTGCTGATGCGGTTGTAGTTGGTGAAGGTGCCATCGTTGCAAATGAGTGTTGCTCCAGAAGTGTTGACAGATCTGTTTCCTTCTTGTCTTCTTTTTGCATTTAGTATGAATGCATTCACTTTGTTTCGTATTTGTTAGATATATATATATTGCCCTTAGGCAAACGTGTTTCACTATATATTTTTTTTATTTGATTGCTCGATGAAGGTTTTCCACTTTTATTTGTATTTTGTTCTTAGAAAAACGTTTTTCACTATATTATTTTCCCTAGCTGGAACTCACTGTTTATTTTCCTTAATCGGAATTTAGAATTTCAGTTCCCTTAATCGGAGTCTTGGAACTTCGCTTTCCTTAATCCGAGTTTTAGAATTTCACTTTTCTTTTATTTGTTTGTTTCACTTAAGTTGAAAATACATAGTTGAAACTAAACGCGAGATTATAAAAAAAAAAAAATCGCGTACTTGAGCACTGCCGACTGCGCCAATTACGTTATTCTCGAACGTTGGGAACAAAAAAATGTTGAACCGTTTACGCAAATATGCAATGAACAAACCAAAAGATTTCAATACCCCAGGTAGCAGTCTAGGTACACTGGAAAATCCACCCTCTTCGGAGGTCGGCTCTACGGATTCTGGGGAGAGCCATTTATTGCGTTCATCTGACTCTTTTAAAAAAGGTACTAGGGTAGTTAGATCTCCACCATCAAGATCTACCATAAAAACGTGCCGAACGAGAAGTCCGGCGACAACGGACTTCAGCGAAAATTCAAAGCCTTACGGACGAAAATATGGAACTCCGGATCAGGCTAAGTAAAATGGAACTTCTCTGCGAAGACCTAAGAAAAGAATTAAATGTACTTAAAGCAGCGAATATTCATCAATTTTGACATTTCATTCACAGCTGCTTTTCTATCTGGTCGCGGCAACCCGGGAATTTCAGTTGTCATTCATTTTGTAACTAATTTCTTAAACATGAAAAATGCATCAATACATAGCGTAGCTTTCATTCAGAAGGTAATATTTTACCTTCTTTCGATAAATTCAACCACGATCTTACCCACCAAGAACAAAACAAAGAATTGTGGGGTTAGACTCTCGCGAATGTTTTGGTCGCAGAATGTGGATTGTGTCCTACATGTGTGAAATGTGAATAAAAGTCGCCAGTTCGCAGAAAGCATTCGCCTATTCGCGGAAATATCGGCGAATTTTTAATTTCTTCGCAGAAACTAATTCCAATTTAACTTTTTATATATTAATCGATAGATAAATGAAAGTCCGTTCTTTTGTAATAATAAAATTGCCAAGGGCATGCTTATAAATGTGCTAAAAACTGGTTGATCGCAGTTTGGGGATTCGCAGGTCACTGAGCTGTGAATGGACCTTTACGCAGTGTGGCGGCAAAAGCAAAACTTTGTGTATTGTAAAATGGAATTAATTTGTATAAGAAGCTTGTGTGGATTGTAAATTTGAATTTCCAATGATAGCTTCTACGGATAACTTTTTACGACAATAAACAATTCCCAATTGCATGCAGCAATTATGTAATTTTATTTTATTTTTATTTTTGGATATTATGATAAACATGTAGATTTTGTCTTTTAATATTGAATATAATAATTATTTCCATGCATATCACAATTCCGTCAAAGATGTGCTGTTGTTTCAATAAATTTTCTATGTATTACGCTGGTACTTGAATTTATTGTGGCGAATGGTATGCGCAGCTTCGATTGAAGGCCGATTTTTGACGTACCTGGTTGGGAGATGTATATACTTATCTTCCCTGTTTTCTTTTACGCCTGTGTAGTGAATTTTCTTTGTCTAGTTGACAATCTATTAATTTTGTCCTACTAAATGTTTGAGGGTTTTGGCCTCCACACTTATGACACGCGAAAAAACTCGAACCGACAACGATATTTTCAATAGCTTTTCGTGTATATGTCTATGGTCTAATATGATGGATTAATTCGTCCACCTGCACTTCATTGTTTTTCCCGAAAATTTAATACTTCGTTAAATTGTGGGATACTTTCTCCCTACACGTATGGGCCCCAAAATGTACGGTTGTAGGGTTTTACTGACCGTCAACTATCAACCTCTACTTTATTGTAGGAAGATTGACGTTGAATTCCTTCCTGTGGATGAAAGTGAGTGACGACGGGTTTAAATCCAGCGAACACGACGACGAGCGAAAATTCAAAACACAAGGTTTCGACCACTGATTGTTTTGTACAAAAAAGAAGAAGAAGAGCATAAAAATACAGATTACCGCAAATAGTTCTATAAACATCGAACAGTGCGTTGAATATCGATCGATTTCGAGAAGGCGTTTGATTGTGTCAACAGGGAGTTTATTTGACGTGCCTTACGCAGAAAAGGTATTCCCGATAAACTAATTGCTATTATCAAAGCTACATATGAAGGCTCCATATGTCACGTTCAGCACAGATGACGGTTGTCTGAGGAATTAGAGATCGAAAGTGGGGTAAGACAAGGCTGTATTCTATCAACAATACTATTCCTATTGGTGATTAGCGATGTGCTTCGTGCATCTTCGTCGACGCGAAACGGAGGAATTCGATGGACACTTATATCCCAACTGAAATATCTTGACTATGCTGACGATGTATGCTTACTCTCTCACAGAATGATGGACCTCCACCAAATGACAGCAGATGTGGGGAGGGAGGCAGGTGTCGTCGGGCTCAAAATTAATACGGGAAAAACTAAAATTATCAGCCTTGGAACAAACTCATCGGCTCAAATATGCACTGCTGGATAACCGGTAGAGAGAGTAGAGGATTTCCAGTATCTTGGGAGTATTGTCTCGACCAACAACTAAGTAATAACTTATCAAGTAATTTTTCTATTACGAAATAAAAACGTTTGACAGGCTACTTTCCACTGAAAGATCCTGCATGTTCCGCAATCTAGACGCGGTCAAGTCGTCCAAGGGGTGCAATAAATTGTTCTCATCCAAAATTTGTAGGACTGTATTGTTGACATGTTCGATTAGTCGGTTTCTATGCTTTCTCGCGAAGCTTCTAATTTCAGTTTCGATTTTCAGAATTCCGAGATTCCTGGGAATATCGTCGTTTCTACAATACCGCGGTGCTTGGACAATTTCTCTTAGCACTTTATTTTGAAAAGCATGTAAAATATTTGCATTTGATTTCTTGGCACAACCCCAAAGTTGTATGCCGTAGGTCCACTCCGGCTTTAGCACTTGCTTGGAAAAAGAGCAGTTTGTTCACAGTACTGAGCTGGGAATGTTTTCCGAGTAACTAGTACATTTCTCTATATATGATTTCGACTTCTATACGTTTCATTTTCACGTGCGAATTCCATTTCAGCCTTGCGTCGAGTGTTATTCCCAGATATTTGGCCTCGTTTGCAAAAGTATTCGATCCGAGTTTAGGAAAATTGGCAAGTCATTAATTTTCGTGTAAGCGAAATTCACGTGAATAGGTTTACATTCGTTGAGGGGGATCCACCAGTTGAGTTTTGCAGTCATTTCTTCGATTGTTTTGCCTACTGCTAGGATAGCGGTGTCATCGGCAAATGTAGCAAGGATAGTACCATCTTCGTTCGGTATATCACGAGTATTTAACAAATAGAGGAGCGGCCCAAGAACGCTTTCTTGCGGTACGCCGGCCGAAATTTCCTTGAGCTCGGAGTATTCGATTCCATGTCTTACACGAAAGAGTCTATTCCCGAGATATGATTTCAGAATATCGTATAAGCATACAGGGGGAACTTGTTGTGGCTTGCGAGACGTCAAGAAATACGCTTGAGCAATTCTTTTTTTCTTCAAGTGCTTCCTCGATTACGTCAGTAATCCTACTTGGTCAATCGTCGAATGCTTACTTCTGAACCCAAACTTTACTTACATGGCGCTACAGTCTGTGGTGGACCTGGGCCACAGCCAGCACGGTTACGAGCCAGCTGCCTCCAGTTGTGCACGCCAAGTTGGTTGAGGTCCCACTCCACTTGTTTGCGCCACCCACCGCGAGGTCGTCCTCTATTGTGTCGTCATCGGGGGTGGGTTCGAAGACTTTCTTAGCGGAAACGTTGGGCTCTATCCGCTCTAAATGACCCAGCCATCTTAGCCGCTGTGTAGACGCCAATGTTGGGTGTCCTTTTTCGTAGACAGCATATATTTTGTTTTGCTTTCATTGAACGCTAGACCCATCTTTGCTGCCTCAATCTCAATATTCGTAAATGCCCAATTGACTGCTCGCTGAGTTCTTCCGATTATGTCAATGTCATCGGCATAAGCGAGTTGATGTACAGACTTGTAAAAGATAGTACCTCCGGTGTTGGCTTGTAAGTTTCGTACAATTCTCTCAAGTACTATGCTAAAGACATCGCATGATAGCGCGTCACCTTGTCTAAGACCTTTCCTGACATCGAACGGTTCGGTAATGTTCTTACCGAATTTAATGGAGCAGCGAGAGTTATCCATCGTTATTCTGCACAAACGGACAAGCTTGGCAAGGATGCCAACACTAGATATGGCTCTGTATAACTCATCTCTATACACGCTATCATAGGCAACTTTGAAATCGATGAAGAGGTGGTGCGTATCGATTTTATATTCATGTGTCTTTTCCAAGATCTGCCGTAATGTGAATATTTGGTCAATGGTGGACTTTCCCGGCCTGAAACCGCATTGATAAAGTTGTTGACGATCGGCTTTAGGCTTTTACATAATACGGCAGACAGGATCTTATGTTGAGGAGACTTATACCTCTGTAATTGGCGCAGTTCAGAGGGTCTCCTTTCTTCAGGATCGGGCAAACGATGCTAAGATTCCATTCATCGGGTATATTTTTATTTGACCAGATTTTACAGATGCGCTGGTGCATGCTCCTTACGAGCTCGTCTCCGCCTGCCTTGAAAAGTCTTTTCAAGACACCTTAGTTATATCCTCTCGAAAATGTTGGATGCAAATGGAAGAAGCGAGATTAGTCTATACGATTTTACCTCATTTGGCGGTTTTCCTGGTTTTAAAAACTTATGGCTTCCGCAACTTTCCATCGGCTCGGTACGTGTTTTAATCTGAGCGCAGCATTTACAATATGGAGGAGCTTAATCAATACTTTTTTAGGTAAAGCTGCGACAATTTCTCCGGTAATCAAATCATAAAAAGGAGATTTCTCATGTTTTAGATTCTCGATCTCATGTGTGAGTTCCCTTAGCGTTGGACTTGTGAGCGTCAAATCGTCAGATGATAAATCCAGCCTATTGCGGCTGTCGCAAACCACTTGACCATCGTGCGGTTTAAAGGTTTCTTCTAGGTGGGCCGCAAAGACGTCCGCTTTTTCTTTATCAAGTTTCGTGTCGACTATGAAAGAGAGCAGACGTGTTCTCTAATCTCGCTATTTTTCATTTAAGTTTTTTCAATATAATGTCCCCTATACCCGAAGTTGCATATTAGCATTTAAATTAATTAAGAGCGAACCTGGCTGAGAAAAGTGTTGCAAAAGTGATAAATATTAAAATTAAAATTAAAATTAAATATTAAATATAAACAACATAAATATATAAAAAGACATAAAAGCTTTTGTTTAAAGTAAAATTGGAGAATTATATGTGTGGTGGTAAACGGTTCTACGGTTCTACAATTTTACACAAAACTCATAGACATTTCATATACACCCAACTTACCGTAATGTCATCCGGAAGAAGAGCAAAAGCTCTCTCTAAAATCTCCGATTCCCCACGACCACTGGCTGGCTCTCCCCTTACAATCAAAACAAAACCGACAGTAAACAAACTATTAGGAGATGACGGCACCGACCCTCTCTTGTGGAAAACGATGGATGAACATCTCGCCAAACACTGTGAGTCGATAGTTACTCTGTTATCCTCTAAAATGTCCAGCCTAGAGGCCTCGATTCTTAAAAAATTCGAATCTCAGGTAACCGTCCTTAAAAGCGACATTTCGCACATAAATGAGCGTGTGTCAACACTCGAACAATCATTTTCCTCGACCACCAAAAAAAATGATTCCCTTCGATCGGAAGTTCTCCTTATCAAGAAATCAGTCAGCGAGGTACAAAAACAACTATCCGAAGTCTCATGTCAACAACAAAAGCAGATCGCAAACCTGGAGACCGAGTTGTTTTCCGCCAGACAAGCGATAGAGGCAGCAGCGAATAAAACTGTGGCAACCGATGCTGTTCTCTATGGAGTTCCTTTCAACCCAGATGAAAACCTGAAAACAATTTATCATCGCTTATGTCACACTTTGAACATAATGCCACCGACTTTAAATGCTATAATTCGCACTCGGCCAACGAAAACATCCAATAGCTCTGCAATCCTAATTAAATTCAACTTTCCACACGATCGAAATTTCTTATTAAAGTCATTGGCAATATATCGTAAACAATGCACAAAACCTCTCTGTTTACGTGATATAGATTTCCCGTCAGACTCTCCAATATTTCTACGTGAGAGTCTCTCAAAACGAAGACTGGAAATTTTACATGCCGCGCTCAACCAAAAAAAACACAAACAACTATCAGCTGTATTTACAGTACGAGGGTGTGTCTATGTTAAGCGCAGCATTGATTGTCAAGCGGTACATGTGGATAGCATTGAAGATCTGGTCAGTGTTGCCGGTGTTGCTGCGACGGAAGTGAATGTATCAAATCGAACTTAAATGAAAAATACTACATATATGATTATTATTATACATTTTATTATTTTTGTTTCTTTTTATATATAATGTTAATCGTTTAATTTGAGAATGCATTTACATAACATTTACTTAATTTTTAGTGTAATTTCATTTTTCAGCTACCCACGGGCAAAAAGTTCTGTTGGTTCATTGATTCTTTTCTTTTTATTAGGAGATGCATCGTACTGTTTCTGTTTAGGTTTTTTACTTGTTCTTCTCGACAGTGGAGGGTTTTCCCATCGTAACGCGAATGGAGTTGGTTGAAGAGAGTTCCACTTCCGTAAGCGAGTCAGGCAGCAGAAATGTACTCCGCTGCATGATTGGAGTTTTTTGTTGTCAGAGAGAAGGCATTCAAATATGTCATATTAATGCACAGAGTCTGTTTCCTAAAATTGACAAGTTTCGTCTTTTGTTCGAGGGCTCAAAGGTAGATGTAATCTGCGTCTCCGAGACTTGGTTCTGGACTGATGTTAATGACCATGACAACGGTAAATTATTCGCATTAAATGGCTATAGGCTCTTTCGAGCCGATAGGCGCAATCGTATTGGTGGCGGTACTGCGACTTATGTGAGAGAAGGAATAAAGTGTTACCCTCGTTACGTATCACCGGTTGATTGCGAGTTAGAGTATATATTCGTTGAGTTACATAGCAACAATGACAAGCTTTTGCTTGGGACTGCGTACAGGCCAAAACGGTCGATTAGCTTATCTCCTTTGATGGCTTTGCTGGAAGACATCGCCGCCAGCTGTCCTAATATCATTGTCTGTGGTGATCTTTATAGCGATTTGTTAACTAACAATGGATTAATCAATGATATGAGCTCATTTAACATGTACCCTGTCAACATTCGGACTCCAACTCATTTCTCCCAATTTGAGAGCACCCTTCTGGACGTATTTTTTATAACCGACACTAATAAAGCGCTATTCTACGACCAGTTGTCTGCACCTGCTTTTTCACGTCATGACCTTATTCATCTAACGTACGATTTCAACCTATCTTCACCATCAGTTCGATCATGTAAATTTCGTGATTTTAAAAGCATTGATAGACTGGCACTTGAAAATAGTGTTAATAGTATTCCATGGGAAAATATTTTTTACATGCCATCTTCAGATGAACAGGTTGAGTTTCTGAACACCAATGTTGTTAATCTCTTCAACGAACATGTCCCTATTAAAACAGTGGTGTTAAGATCCAGCTCACAACCTTGGTTCACAAATGACATTCGTCGGCTTTTGAATGAGAGAAACCAAGTTTACAATCGGTGGAAACAATACAAAATTGATGAGGATCGTCGTCGGTATCGCTTACTTCGCAATCAGGTAGTCACTGCTATCCGCACAGAAAAGGCAAGAGTTCTTACAAGCCGGATCGCCACATCAGGTAACGGGCGAAAACTCTGGAACAGTTTGCGTAGTATGGGAATTGGAAGGCAAAAGCCAGAACCGCCAATAAATGCCGACTGTGATGAACTCAATTCTAAGTTCATTTCCCAAGTGCCACAGCCCTTGTCTGATCCTCCAACCCTCACGTATGAAAATCAAGCATCTCCAGGATTTAGCTTCTCCAGGGTCGAGCCTGCTGATGTGGTTGAAAGTGTGGTATCGATCAAATCGAATGCAGTAAGTCTGGACGACGTTCACCCGGTTTTCGTAAAAGCTCTCCTTCCCAAGCTCTTACCTTTTTTAACACATATACTAAACACGGTCCTAACAACGTCAGTTTTTCCTACTCAGTGGAAGCTTGCAAAGGTTATTCCCATCCCTAAAGGAAGAAACAAGAATGAGTACAGACCTATATCAATACTCCCATTCCTCTCTAAAGTGTTCGAGAGAATTATTCAGAAACAGATTAATACTTATCTGAACGAGAAAGGTCTACTTTCCATTTTTCAATCAGGTTTTCGTCCCAATCGCAGCTGCACAACAGCAGTTCTGAACGTTGTTGATGATATTAGAAGCACAGTAGACAGCGATCAGATAACTTTCTTGGTGCTTCTTGATTTCTCGAAGGCATTCGATTCGATAAGTCATCCCGTATTATGCAGCAAATTATCAAATCTGTATGATTTTGCACCTGAAGCAGTGAAATTAATGTTCTCATATCTGTCAGGTAGAAAGCAAGCTGTAGTAATTGGAGATAAGAAATCAGCATTATTAAGCTTAAAGCAAGGTGTCCCACAGGGCTCAATATTGGGGCCACTTCTTTTCTCTTTATACATCAATGAAATTCCTAAAATTGCTGTCCAATCTCTTATACACATGTACGCCGATGATGTTCAGTTATATAAAAGTTGTCCTCTGGGACTCATCGAACATTGTGCTCAGACCATAAACGAGGATCTACAAAATATTTATAACTGGTCGCGAGTCAATAGCTTAGTCCTTAATCCTGAAAAATCTAAAGTCATTGTAATATCTAAGAAATCGGTAAACTTATCGTACTTCCCCCGAATCTACCTAAATAATGCTCCCATAGAATTTGTTGACAATGCAAAAAACTTGGGAATTATATTTAATAGAAATTTAACCTGGAAGGACCACGTTAATTCCATTGTCGGCAAAGTATATGGTGCTCTTCGCTCGCTTTGGGTCACAAAAGATTTCACTGCTCTAAAAACACGCAAAATGCTCGCTAAGACATTAGTTATACCTGTCCTTACTTATGGATGTGAAATCTTTTGCAAAAGCGATGCTGTGAGCCAGAGAAAACTTAATGTGGCATATAACAATATCGCGCGCTATATTTACGGTTTAAGGAGGTACGATCATGTTTCGAGATTTTCTAAAAGTATCTATGGTATGTCGTTCGATAACCTATTAAATTCTCGAACACTTTTGCTATTATTTAATATAATTCAGAGCCATCACCCGTCCTATCTTTACAATAGGCTTCAGTTTTCAGCATCAAACAGACTCTCACAGCTCATCCTTCCCCGGTTTTCGTGTTTGACATCCGAAAGGCAATTTCTCGTCAATGCCGCTCGCTTATGGAATTCTCTACCACCCACTGTACGAAGAACTAGTAATCTCACCGAATTTAGGACGCGATTGCAATTATTCCTCTCTGCATCCGATTAGTTTTCCCTCCTTTCTGAACCAACACAATTTGTATGTCCTCTGTTAATAGCTTTTTTTTTTTTTTTTTCTTTTTCTCTTCTTCTTTTTTTCCTTAATTTACTAGGATTAATTCATTGAATTTTTTTGATTGAAATAATGTGTTCTTTTTGCCAAGCTCCACAAATTTATAAGATATTGTATCTTAATGTGTCAGCATATAAATAAATAAAATACTAAATACTAAATACTAAGATTGGCGCCGCGAAG
Source organism: Brachypalpus laphriformis (assembly GCA_945910035.1). NCBI lineage: Eukaryota > Metazoa > Arthropoda > Insecta > Diptera > Syrphidae > Brachypalpus > Brachypalpus laphriformis. The sequence goes on from OX246754.1 coordinate 101,346,921, forward strand.
ACTTTGGGCCTTTTGGTGCCTTTTACAGCTTTCCAAAGTGAATAGTTGGAATCGTTTTTCGCTGTTAAGCGTTCAAGGTAAGAGCCTATTGCACAATTCTTAAAATCCTTAACAGTCTTCTTCAACAAATTGCACAGACTATTCAAGTGTGCTTTATGCTGCCGAGCGCGACTCTGTTGCCATCTTTTACGCGCTTTTCTTTTTTCCTTGACCAATTTCTTTATTTCCGGAGGATATCGTAAACCGTATCTGACCGGCGTTTTCCTTGGATTGGGCGTATTATTCCAAGAGGCGAATTGTAGGATCTCAACGAATCGATCAACTTCAACCTCAAGTTCATAGGGTTTCGTAAGTGGAACGCTCAGTTCAACATTATCTTCAATTTCGTTCCTAAAGCCTTCTCAGTTAGATGTTCTATAAGTCGCTGGCTCTGGGTTATAGACTAGTTTTTAGTTCAATGTCAAAATAACTGGGGAATGATCAGACGATATTCCTTTCACAATGAAAAAATCGATCAGGTCAGGTATTCTCGAAGTATCGGTTGGCCAGTGAGTCGGCTTATCTGTCGAATGGAAATCACAACTATACTCCATACCTGCTCCATAGAGCTTTCTACCTTTTTTCGAGCTGTATCTTGAGCCCCAGAACGTATATTTCGCATTAAAATCGCCGCCAATAATAAAATTAGGTTTAAGCGATTATCACAAGTTAGTAAAATCATTTTTTTTCAAGCGCGGAACGCGGTGGACTGTAGATAGATGAGATTTTAAGAGTACGCTGACTATTTTTAACTCGAATCGTGCACAGTTGCAAAGTTTCAAGCTGTATCTTTAGGTCTTCGGATTGTTCGATGCAGTCTTTAATAAGCAAGGATGATCCGCCTCTCGCTTTTCCCGAAGGGTGACAAGCGTGGTAATCATTATACCCTTTTATTTTTAAATGCTTAAGGAGCGCATCTCTCCGTTTTTGCAACTCTTTAGCTACTTAACAGCCTCTATAATTTGCCGGGTGCTTTCCCTTACAATAAGCACACATTGCAGAGGTTTGTTTATTTACTCCACAAACTTGGGACACGTGATTTCCGCATTTCACACATCGCGGTTCTTTGCATTACATTTGCGTATGGTTAAATTCTTGGCAACGTTTGCACTGCGGAATCATCCTTAAATTTATACGCATGGGCTCGATTTCGACCTCGATATTTAGTATATGTAGCTCTAATTCGGTAGATATCGTCGATATTATCAGACTTATCGAAGGTATGCATAAAAAGCGGAAGTTCACGCCTTACCAAGACGTCTTTATCTATTTCCATTTGTTGCTTTTCCTTCTTGATAATATTAACGGCATCAATAATTTTAAAGCCTTTGGCTTGAAGATCAGTCATAACCTCTTCTTTGGTGCATGAGGGGTGGAGTCCCCTTGCAACAACACAATCTGGCTTTTCTGACTTGATCTCGAAAGTACAGTACTTAACGGATATAAGAAAAAACTGATATAAGAAAGTTTTTCTTAACACCAATATCTGAAATTATATGAAAAAAAAAAAAAAATACTTATAAGAAACTGCAATACCTCTTCAAAGAAGATAGGTAAACAAATTTGTTTCATACTGTACACACAATACTTCCTCAAACTTTAAACAAAAATTGGCAGCTCAAACGAAATGACAATTGGTTTTGATAGTTTTCTTGATTCAGTTAGCAAAATGTCCAAAATCCAAAGAACCGCTGTCCCATTTAAAACTAAATTAAAAATTTTAGAGGAGGTGAAATGTAGAAACCACTTAAAGATATTTAAAAAGAATTTAAAATTTCACAATGCAATGCAATGCAATGTGCAAAATTGTAAAAAATTAAGAACACATTGAAAAGAAAAATTTGCGTGCAATAATGTAAACAAAAAAAAAGAGACAGAAAAGGAAAACACGAACTTCTGAACAGAAAGATGGCCAAGTGGTTCGAACAGATGATTGAAAAAAATGCTAAATTCACTGGCCCCATTCTGCTTGAAAAAGCACAACAATTTGGAAATCCCAGATTTCCTACCCAATTTGGGTTGGTTACATCGTTGGAAAAAAAAAAAAAATATTTGCTTCCGAAGAGTCCATGGAGAGGCCTGTTCAGAGCCTGCAGAACATTTCGAGGAAAATATTCTGCCAGACTTATTGGAAAAGTACAAAGCAGACGATATATTCAATGCTGACGAAACAGGTTTGCTCTACAAGGCGCTTCCTAGCGGAGTATATGTTACACGAGATAATTAAATAAGTGGCTAACACAGAATAACACTTCTATTCATTTGCAACTCTTCTGGTTAGGATAAATTTGTGTTTTCAATTGGGAAATATAAAAACCCAAGATGCTTCAGGGGAAAAAATATGCCCACCCCCTACAAATACAACACAAAAGGATGGATGACGAGTTCACTGTGGGCCGAAATAATTAAGGAACTTGACAATGGAATGAGCACAAAAAAGAGAAACATTTTACTTTTCATTGACAATGCATCGTGCCAAAAATTAGACTTCAAGCCTACTAACATTAAATATGTTTTTTTTTCCCGCAAATACTACAAGTATCATACAATCCTTAGACTACGGTAGGTTGCTTTAATGTGTATAACATTTGATAGAAAGAAAAACTCTAGTTTTACGGTTTTCCCGTACAAATGCCGTGTTTAAAACCGAGATTTTCTGTCGTATGAATTTTTTTCAATTCACGATAGGTGATGGGTCACTTAATACAATATTTTTGTTTTTAGGCATCATTCACTCGTTTAAGGCTCAATACAGAAAATGTTTGGTTCGAAAACAATTGGTAAGGGGAACTAGACGAAGAGGAAAATAGAGATTGTTTTGGCGAAATAGACGAGTTAGAACTTGTAAATGAGATGCTTAATGACAAAAAAGAAAACGACGAAGGCGAAGACGACCAGATTTATGAACATGAACAACAAGGAATACAATAAATTGGTAGGGATGAGGCAATTAATGCGTTTTTTATACTTAAACAATATCTGGCCACTGAGGAAGAATGTTTGGATACAGCTGAAGAAATCCTCTTTAAAAGTCGTGAAGAATCATTAATTCAAAAGAAAATACATAACTATTTTCAAGATTTACCGAATATTATCTAAAACTTTGTTTTTTTATTATGTACATAGGTATGTACATGTTTATTATGTAGGTTCGTATGCACATATTTATTACTGCTGTGAATTGTTTTTTGTTATGTTTTTTGAATAAATAATTTATTTACCTAAACCCAATGAAGAATATTTCTGTTTTGGATTTTTATATTGCTTATAAGAATTTTTTTTTCTTTTATCCGTTTTTCTCATATAAGAAAAAAACGGGGTAATATATATTTTCGTTTTGTTCATTGCATTTTTTGTATACACATTTGATTTGTTTTTAGTCGCCTCTTACGACAGGCATGCCTTCCTCGGGTATATTCTATCCCCTACCCGAAGGGGCATACGTGTCGTATATTTCGGGAAACATGATACTGCTATAAATTTGTTAGAGAAATTGTTTTTCAAAGTAGCTTTTAGTTCGTACAGAACTTCAGGTGTTAAATAGATTGCTATAATACCTTCCGTGAAATATGCTTTTAGAATTGGGATAACTTCTTCTAGGATTCTATAGGTGACTATGTATCTAGTTCTGTTCATATTCTTGAATGGAGTTATTTTCGCAAGGAATGTTAGTGAGCCTTTGCCTGTCAATAATTAATGTGCATATTGGTTAAGAGGTTTATTGATTTTCTCTATAGTATATTCGTCAGAGCTTTAGGCTGAATGTTGGGAGTTTGCATCCGAGGCACCAGATATCTGATTGAGTTGTTGTCGTGACAGTGCGTCACCGACGATATTCGTAGCTCCTGGTTTATAAATTATTTTTGGAGCATATTCTTCGATTAATGCATACCTTCTCCTCTACTCGCCGTCTATGCAGACGGGACCAAAGATCGCTCGGAAAACTTTCCTCTCGAAATAACCAAGGGTATCCTCATCCGGTTTTGTCAAAGCCCATACCTCTGCGCCATACAGCAGAACTGGGATGATTAGTGCCTTATAAAGAGTTACCATAGTAGTTCGAGATAGGGCTTTGCTACTCAATTGTCGTCTTAGCCCATAAAAACAACGATTCGCAAGAGTAATTCTTCGTGTGATCTCCCTACTGATGTCCATAGAGCCTAGGTAGACAAAATCCTTTACTACCTCAAAATTATATCCGTCGATTGTGGCGGTCTGTCCAAGACGCCGTTGTTGGGTGTCCTTTTTTGTAGACAGCATATATTTTGTTTTGGTTTCATTGATCGCTAAACCCATTTTTGCTGCATCAAACTCAAAGCTGAGTTCTTCCGATTATGTCAATGTCATATGTGACGTGAGCGTATCGATTTTATATTCATAGGTTTATTCCAAGATCTGCGTAGTGTGAATATTTGGTCAATGGTGGACTTTCCCGCTTTCGCCTAAAACCGCACTGATAAGGACTTATCAGATGGTTGACGATCGGTTTTAGGCGTTCACATAATACGGCAGACAGGATCTTATATGCGATGTTGGAGATTTATACCTCTGTAGTTGGCGCAGTTCAGAGGGTCTCCTTTCTTCAGGATCGGGAAAACGATGCAGAGGTTCCATTCATCGGGCATACTTTCGTCATGCCAGATTTTACAGATGAGCTGGTGCATGCCCCTTACCAACTCAGCTCCTCCTGTTTTGAAAAGTTCAGCGGCAAGGCCGTCGGCTCCAGCAGCTTTGTTGAATTTGAGTATAAACATCGCTATCCTTTCGTCATTTTGATCGGGTTGACGGGAATCTTGACGGACATCATCACTGTTGAATGGCTCATTCTACCTGACAGTGAAATATTGGTCATCATGGCCGTTTAACAGTCTGCAGAAGTGTTCTTTCCATATTCTCAGCATCGACTGCGATTCTACTACTTTGTTGCCATTTTCGTCCCTGCAGGCTTCTGTTCTGGCTTTGAAACACTGGCATGTTCTTTTTAGCTTTTGCTAAAATTTTCGAACATCATTCCTGCGATAAAGTCTCTCAACCTCCTCGATCGAGCGCTTCTCATGCTCCTTTTTCTTCTTTCTGAGAAGTCGATATTCCTCTTTTCTTCTGCTCACGTAGAGCTTGTAAGCAGCTCTGGTCTTCTATGCTGCGCCACAGTTTTTCGATCAAGAGAGAGCCATGTTTCTTTGTGAATATCGAGACGTGGGAACCGCGTACTAGCTACAAGTTTCGCCCCGCCGCAAAGTCGATCAGCCGTTGTCGGTTGTGATGTCGTGCAGGCTGTGCTTTCCGACCACACTACTAAAGGCGTCCTCTCTTCCTAGCTGTGCGTTAAAATAACCTGCGACAATTTTAATGTCGTGGCTAGGGGATTGCTCATACTAGGGCATTGTCTCAATGTTTTAGGCTCTGGATATTCTTTTATAGTTTTTACCTTATTTGTTTTTACTACTAGTTCACCTATCGTATACCTTAAGAAATCCACTTGTTTCATGAAGAAATTTGATTTTGCCAGGGAAATCTTCATGTTTGTTTCTCTGGGTGTTTTAATTATTTGTCTCAAATGGGTTATATGGTCTTTTGTTGAGTTTGAATAGACTATTATGTCATCTATGTGTATATGGCAGAATTTATCTGCATTGTTTCGCAAGATATTATCCATGGCTCGTTGGAACTCCGTTGCATTTTTGAGACCGAACGGAAGTCTCAGGAATTCGTATTTTCCGTTGCTTACTGAAAAGGCTGTCTTCTCTATGTCCGTCTCTTTCATTGGGATTTGGTGGAATCCTGATTCTAAGTCAAGCGTAGAGAAGATCTTAGCTTTCCCCAGATTGGAGAGGATAACATTGGTAGCTGGTATTGGAAATTTATCTGCAAGACTTTGTTCATTTAGTTTTTTTAAATCAATTACAAATCTATGTTTGTGGTGTTAGTACCACAAGAATAAACGTTTTTCGTTGTTCAATGTTTTATTCATTAACTTAATATTACGGATACAATAAAGGAAAACTTATTTTAATTTAGGTTGCGCACGCTTCGAAGGGTAAACGCAGAATGACATCAGCATGCTATATATACTGCTGACATCGTCCTGGTCATGTCAATGTTATTGTCGGGTGAAGGGCGTTCCTGGTGTGTGGTAAATTGCTTTATTGACACGCGCTGTGATCGTTGTGTGGGTCGCCACATTACTCCCCTCCTAGTAGAGACGTTCCGGGTGTGTGGTGAATTGCTTTATTGACACGCGCTGTGTTCGTTATGTGGGTCGCCACATGTTTAGCTGTACCATCGTCGCTTGGACCCTTTTCTGGTACTACCCATATAGGTGAATTGTAGGCAGACTTCGATTGCCTGATAATGTTATTTTTCAATAGTTTCTCGATCTCATTATTCACGAAGTCATTCGCTGGCAATGGGTACGGATATTGTTTTGACCAAATCGGTTTATCCAACGTTGTGCCTACTATTGCTTGAACGTCTGTTCTAAGTGGTAGTACTTACTTACTTAGGTGGCTCTACGGCGGGGTCAACCTGGGCATCAGCCAACAAGACTCTCCATTTAGCTCGGTCTTTAGCTAATTGACTCCAGTTGCGGACTCCAAGTTGGTCGAGGTCCCTTTGAACTTGTGCGTGCCACCTACGGAGGAGAGGCCCTCTACTGCGTCGTCCCTCCGGGTTAGATTCGAAGACTCTACCTAATGGAGCGTTGGTGTCCATTCGCTCTACATGCCCTAGGCATCTCAGATGTCCAATACGCAGTTTTGTGACTAAATTAATGTCGTATCGTTCGTTATTGAATCTTCTCCTCCAAAACCCGTCAACGCAAACGGGACCGAATATCTTACGAAGAATTTTTTCTCGAAGCAACCAAGGATATCTTTATCCTCTTTTAATAAGCTCCATGTTGCAGCGCCGTAAGGCAAGACTGGGATGATCAGGGTCTTATACAGAGTCTCTTTAGTTGTTCGAGATAGGGCTTTACTGCTGAATTGCCTTATGAGCCCACAAAAACAGCGATTGCCTAGAGTTATTCTTCGCTTGATTTCTGTGCTGATGTTGTTTTTCGAGTTTATGGCAGAGCCAATGTAGATAAAGTCCCTTATTATCTCGAAGTTATAGCTGCCCGCTGTGACGTTTTGCCCAATTCGTTGGTGTTCATTGTCCCTTCTTGTTGACAACATATAGCTGATTTTGCCCTAGTTTTTCGCTAAACCCATTTTGGCCGCTTCTGCTTCAATGCTTGCAAACGCACCGGTGACAGCCCGCTGAATTCTTCCAATTATGTCAGTATCGTCGGCGTATGCAAGCAGTTGTACAAATTTGTGATAGATTGTGCCTTCGGTGTTGGCTTGTGAGTTCAAGTACAAAATTAAAGAAGTCACATCCCAGCGCGTTACCGTGTTTAAAACCTTTTTAGACATCAAAGGTCTCGGTGAAGTCATAACCGACCTTGAAAGAGCAGCGAGCGTTCTCCATCATCATCCTACGCAGACGAACAAGTTTGGCAGGGATGTTAAAACTAGATATGGGTCTATAAAGCTCTTCTCCATAGGTGCTGTCATAGGCGGTCTTGAAATCGATAAAGAAATGGTGAGTATCGATTTGGACTTCTTGGGCTTTTTTCCAGGATCTGTCAAAGTGTGAAGATTTGATCGATAGTGCGCTTTTTTGGCCTTAAACCGCACTGATAGGGGGCAATCAGGCTGTTGATAAAAGGTTTCAGGCGTTCACACAATATCGTAGAAAAAATCTTATATGCGATGTTGAGCAGACTAATTCCTCTATATTTGGCGCAGTTGAGGGGGTGAGATTCCATTCATCAGGCATACACTTACAAATCTTTGCGACGAGTTGTTGTATGCACTCTACCAATTCGTCACCAGCTGCCTTGGAAGGTTCGGCCGGTAAGCCGTCAGGTCCCGCAGCCTTGTTGGATTTCAGCTTGGATATTGCTATCCTCACTTCGTTTTGGTTAGGTGGACGGAAATTTTGAATATCATCGTCTATGTTGAATGGTTCATTCTGCCTGACAGCGGGATGTTGATCTCCGTCGCCGTTATACAGTCTGCAGAAGTAGTTTTTCCATATTCTCAGCACCCACTGTGATTCTACTACGAGGTTTCCATTTTCATCTATACAGGTTTCTGTACGGGCATTGCTTCTCTAACACGTTCTTTTTACCTTTTGGTAAAACTTCCGTACATTGTTCCTGGAATATAAGCTCTCAATATTCTCGATCGCGCGAGTTAAGGATTGGGCATAACTCTGTTGTTCACCTGGGGTGATGCAACAGCCGAATTGGTACTGTGAAACACTGCACTTCATTGACACAGTTAATGGGGTTAAGCAACTGCCGAATTGGAATTGTGAAATGGCTAAATTGCATTTCTTCGATGCGGTGGTTCGCTGAATAGGTAAATCATAAAGTCGGTCAGGTCAATCGAGTTCAATGGTGATGTCTCAGAAATTAATTGACATTCTTCGGACACTCTTCCGATAACCGTAGTACAGTAATCTCATAAAGAAGAACGCTTAATAAAAGAAATAAAAAAAAAATCTCTGGGTGTATATTATTTAATTCGCACTTCTCATTTTAGTTTTTTTTTCTTTTGCGGCGCCGCTTTGTATGCATCTTGTTTTGCTGCATGCAGTCTCTGGTCTGCGTTGCCACTGGGACAATTTAAAAGGTGTCCAAAAAGGCGTCCCGATGTAAAAAAAAAAGTGTCCACATTATATAGAATAAGATATACCACCTTGATCAAAAAGTTCCCGGAATTTATTCAGAAAATTAAAAATACAAGTTTATTCATCTAAATCTATATTGTCCTCTTCAAAGTAATCCCCATCGACTGCAACACACTTATGCCAGCGCTTGATCCAATCTTCGAAACATTTTTTATATTCGATTTTCGGTCCATCAGTGCTTCCTGCGATTTTTCCATTACTTCCTCTCGGCTGCTGAAACGCGTTCCCCGTAATGGTTTTTTAACTCGATTGAACAGAAAGAAGTCACAGGGAGCCAAATCAGGTGAATTCGGTGGCTTTTGGATGGTATTTGGCTGTTGGATGGTCAAAAAATTACGAATAATGATGGCACTGTGCGACGGTGCGTTATCATGGTGCAAAATCCACGAGTTTTCTGCCCACAATTCTGATCTCTTTCGGCGAATTGCTTCACGCAAACGTCTCATAACGCCCAAATAATACTCTTTGTTTACTGTCTGGCCTTCTGGCAAAAATTCATGTTGCACTACAGCGTTGTAATCCATGAAAACCGTGAGCATTGCCTTCTTTTTTGACTGAAAACGACGTGGTTTTTTTGGTCTCGGGTCATCAGACTCACGACCACTTTTGAACCGCTCGTGCCACTGGTAAATGACCGTTTTCTTTAGAGAATCGTTGCTGAAACACTTTTCCAACATTTTCAACGTTCGCGCACCATTAAATCCTGTTTTTACGCAAAATTTAATACAAGTTCGTTGTTGCAAATTTAAATCCATTTCTTAAATTGTAAAAAATCGCAAATGTCAAGCTATGATGCTAAGATTTAAAGGAAATACCAACAACAGATGTACCAACTTAAAAAAGAAAACGGAACTCAAATCGGAACGATGGGAGCGCCACACGGTTTTTATTCTGGGAACTTTTTGATCCAAGTGGTATTCCTTTATCAGAAACAAAAAAACAGAAAATGCAAAATTGCAAATATTCAAAATGCATAAAAATACATAAATTTAAAACTATATGTTATTTTTAATTATATTTTCCCTATATAATTTTATAAGTCTTTCATTTGGAACCCATGTTACAAGTTCAGTTTTGAGTTCTATTACATTCAGTGCAGATAGCGTGGAATTGCATGTTTGTACATTAAGTCTATTCGTTGTTTTATTTTTTATTAAACATAGAGAGAGCAATCATTTTAATAACAAAATTATACAAATTTGGAAAAAGCTTTTCATTCATATTATTTTTTATTTTCCCAATTTCGTCCCAAAATTCTTCCACATCTCAAATTTGAAGAACTTTTTCAAAAGCTTTGCCTTCTGATTTGATTTCAAGCAATTTGTATTGCTCTACTACTTTTCTGGATGCAATAAAAGATTGGAAAATTCCGACAATTATGTACACATCACACATCTCTTAGATGCATTGACATACTATATATGGACTCGTAGTAGCCAACTTCGCGTTGGTTCCAACATTAGTGCTAGCTCTCTGGGTTCAGAGCGGAAACAAATGGAAATTCACACTTGTTTGAAATTTCGTTCGATACAGTTGGGTGTACAAAAACAGTGTTTTCCTTGACATATTACATAAAAAATTGATTCCAACTTATGGGGTCGTCAACGATTTTTTATTTAAATGTTGCTGGTTCCATCTATCAGTAATTATTTGAACTAGCACATTTTGCAGGTGACATCTGTTGCAAACAATGCCGCAACAATTCGAATTTCAACCGTTTTACTTAGCAAATCCACACAAACCTAAGGGGTGTCTCTACCATCCTATGGAGAAATTCAAAATGGTTGGCAATTTGTTTCCACATTTTTCCGCAACCAAGAGGGCTAGTTATGTTGGAGTCGTTTTTTGAGCAGGGATTGTATGGAACTGGCATTTTACTAGCAGTCCATATATAGTATGTCAATGCTTAGATGTATATACAATGGTTATACCTATGTATGTACTTGCTTTTACCGTACGGTTACGATACATTTCTGCCATTTCTTGTTGACAGTGTCTTCGATAACTTCATGGCACCATTCAGTGGTTGTAAAGAGTTTTCGATTGAAACACCGATTGAAAATATTTTAACTACACAGAACTAAAAAAGTAATTTGTTGATTTTGAGTCAAAAGCGTGCAAAAGTGTCCACGATTTTCAAAGAGCCACCTTAGCTTACTTTAAAAAAAGCGTCCAGGAGTCCCGATCGCAAAAAGGAGTCCAAACGCACGCTTAAGTGTCCCAATGGCAACGCTGTCCCTGGCATTCTTCGTCAGACCAGGTGTTTCAAGGTGGTAGTTGAGCGAGACCCAGCACATCAGTCGCGGCGTTCTGACGGAATGTTGGCAGCGTTGCCACTGGTCTTCGGCACTTGATGTTGGCGGCATAGGGGTAATTGAGAGATTTCGGGACACGCGTTTAGCGAAGAGTCTGGCGGTCTCTTGCGATTGTAGCTTTTCGACGCTCAATTTTCTCAAAGTGATTCTTGTTTGTTGCTCAGTTTGTGATATCTGCATTCGTACGTTGGCTACAGCAAGGTAATGATCCGAGTCTATGTTGGCCGTTTGGAAGGTCTGGACATCCAGAATACTGGAGGTATGCCTTGCGTCGATCGCAATATGATCAACTTGGTTGATCGTTACATGATCATTGGACCACCATATCTGCTTATGAATATCGAGATGAGGAAACCATGTGCTTACTATGGTGGGATTTCGCTCCACAGCGAAATCAATTAGCCTTAGTCCGTTATCAGACGTGGTGTTGTGTAGGTATGTTTACCGACTGCCTTACCAAGAGCGTCCTCCTTTCCTATTTTAGCGTTAAAATTTAAATAAATACGATTCTAACGTCGTATTTAGGACATTGCTCGTATGTTTTGTCGAGGAGCTCGTAGAAACGATATTTGGTGGCTGGGTCCTTTTCCGTGGGGGCATGAACACATACTACTTTAGCGAATTTAGCCTTGATCCGGATAGTCATAATACGCTCGCTCACATGCCGTAGGCTTAAGACTTCTTGCCTAAGTCTGCCGCGTATAACAAATCCGCACCCGAATAAGCGTTGCCTGTTGCCTGTGTAGCAATCACCGTAGTAGATGTCATCGTTTTTTATCCTCTTTTTGCCCGGCCCATCCCATCGCACTTCCTGGATGGCGGTAATATCTGCTTTATAGCAGTCTAGGGCCTCTGCTAATTGTTCGGCTGCACGTGATCTGTAAAGGGACAAAACATTCCACGTACAGATCCGAAGGTCGTTGTCCTTATTTCGTTTGCTGGGGTCGTCATCATTTGAGTTGTCCTTATCCGAGGTGTTTGGTAGTTTCAGAACCATTAATATTTAATTTTTTTTTTCCGAGGGTAGGTGAAAATCTTCAACAAGACACTATGAGGATCGACAGCGCGTGCTCATAGTAGTGTGGGATTCTTACCCGCTAAAAAACCTCCCTTCAAAACAGACTTGTTTTCATTTTTACTACAACTAAGTATTCGACTTATCAAGTAGTTTTCGTTTCGCGAAATAAGGACGTTTTGCAGGTACCTTCCCATTAGAAGTTCCTGCTAGCTCCGCAGTTGAGACGCGGTTACTTAACGCGCTAAGTCTAAAGGTTTGATTCTTTGTAGACGGCGAAGTAAATTTCTTTCATCCAAAACTTGGAGGACTGTTATATTAGCGTGACTTTCTAGTCGACTTTTATGCTTTCTCGCGTAGTTTTTGATTTTGTCTTCGATTGTTTTAATGCCAAGATCTCTGTGGATATCGCTATTTCGGATATACCATGGCGCATTAACAATACCTCTTAGCACTTTGTTCTCAAAAGTTTGTAAAATTTTAATATTACTTATTTTGGTACAACCCCAGAGTTGTATACCATATGTCCATACAGGCTTTAGCACCTGCTTATATAAAAGCAGTTTGTTATATATATTAAGCTTGGAATATTTTCCAAGTAACCAATACATTTCTCGATATTTATTATCTAATTCTTTGCTTTTTTTCTTTACGTGCGTTTTCCATTTCAGCTTTGTATCAAGTGTCATTCCAAGATATTTAGCCTCGTTTGCAAACGGGATTTGAACCGAGTTTGAAAAGATTGGCAAATTATTTATTTTCTTATAAGTAAAATTTACATGAACAGGTTTGGTCTCATTGAGTGCGATTCGCCAAATCTTTGTCCATTCATTTACTCTATTCAAAGCTTCTTGCAATTTTTCTGTAGTATCTTCGACCGTTTTACCTACTGTCAAGATAGCAGTGTCGTCGGCAAATGTAGCTAGCTCAGTGCCTTTTACTTGCGGTATATCACGAGTGTATAATAGATTTAAGACTGAACCAAGAACGCTTTCTTGCGGCACCCCAGCCATTATTTCCTTAAAATCAGAATATTCGTTTCCACATTTGACGCGGAATAGCCTATTCGTAAGGTAGTTCTTCAAAATATTATATAGGTGCTCTGGCAGAACTTGTCGTAATTTAAACTTTAAGCCTTCGTGCCAGACCTTGTAAAAGGCTTGAGAAACGTCAAGGAATACGCTTGAACAAATCTTTTTTTCTTCAAGTGATTTTTCGATTACATGTGTTATTCGATGTACTTGTTCAACTGTAGAATGCTTACTTCTGAATCCGAATTAAGGATCAGGGATGAGATGCCCTTCTTCTATTACCGGCTGTATTCGCCTAATCAATATTCTCTCAAACACTTTGGATATAATTGGAAGAAGCGAAATCGGTCTATAAGACGTTTTTTCATTCGGCGGTTTTCCAGGCTTAAGGACCATTATAACTTCGGCGACTTTCCATTGACTGGGAATATATTCTAGTCTAATCGCGGCGTTTATAATGAACAGAAGCTTAATTAGAGCTTTCCTTGGTAGTGCTTTAAGAACCCCTCCCGTAATTAGGTCGTATCCAGGAGCTTTCTTAGGTTTAAGTTTCTTTATTTCTTCCTTAAGTTTTGTAAGTTCTAAGTTTCTTATTACGCTATTGCCTATATACGACGTATTTATATTTTCAATAAGAGCTTGTCCATCAAACGGTTTGAAAGTTTCTTCCAGGTGGGTGGCAAAAACTTGCGCTTTCTCTTTATCATGCCTGGCCCATTCGTTTTGATTTTTCCCAATTGGGGCGGCTTGAATTTGAGGTTTTTTAATACCTTTTATAGCCTTCCAAAGCGAATAGTTAGAATCTTTTTCTGCCGTTAAGCTTTCTAGGTAAGTTTGTATTTCATTATTCCTAAGGTCTTTAATAGATCTTTTTAGTGAGTTGCACAAACGGTTAAAATGTGCTTTATGTTGCAGAGCCCGAGTTTGTTGCCATCTTTTATGCGCTTTTCTCTTCTCCTTAATCATCTCTTTTATTTCCTGCGGATAAGTTTGAATGTAACTGGCCGGGGTTCTCTTTCGTTTGGGAGTATTCTTCCACGCGGCATCCTGTAAGATTTCGACGAAGCGATCTACTTCAACTTCAAGTTCATATGGTGTTTTAAGTGAGTTTTCGCGCTGGTTAATCTGACCGGTCCTACTTTTTTAATCAAAGCTTCGCTTATCGTCATAATGATTGGAGAATGATCAGAGGAGAGATCAAAGCTTTCTTCAACTTTTATACAGTTGCCAGATATTCCTTTAACAACAAAGAAATCGATCAGATCTGGTATCTTATTTCTATCAGTTGGCCAATGTGTTGGTTTACCCGTCGAGTAAAAATCACAACTGAATTGCATACCCGCATTATAAAGCTTTCTACCTTTCTGAGAGGGGTACCTTGAACCCCAGAAGGGGTGTTTCGCATTGAAGTCACCACCAATAATAAAATTTGGTTTAAGGAAGTTGAAGATGTTTGTGAAATCACTTTCTTCAAGTTTACATCGCAATGGACAATATATAGATGAAATGTTGAAAGCAAAATGTCTATTTCTAACGCGTACCGTGCTTACTTGCATTGCTTCTAATTCAATCTTTATTTCCGCTGAGTGTTCGATATTTTCTTTTATAAACAAAGATGTTCAGCCTTTGTCTCTTTCCGATGGGTGAAAGGCGTGAAACCCGCTATATTCCCTTATCTTAATATTCGATTGCTTTGTCAGATGAGTTTCACAGACCAAGCATATATCAATGTCTTTTCCTCGTATAAATATTTCTAGCTCGTCGAGTCTTCGTATGAGCCGGTTGGCATTCCAAGTAAGAATTTTAAGCGTTTTTTTCATATTCTGATTGAAGTGCGCGTGTTATGAATGTTGTTTTCTAGTGCAATTAGTCTCTCGAAAATAAGTTTATTTGTTTTGCATTGCTCTTCAAGTTTCGCAAGAATTAGGGCAAAAACATTGGATACATGATCTTCTGAACTACCTCTATCACCATTTTTCAATGTCTCAACTTGAGAAGGAGTCTTTACATTAAAGTTTGGACGGTTTCTTGCTTTGATCTCCCGTAAGTTGTCGGTCGTGTACGTACCCTTAACTGTCTTCGCCGCTTGAGCATAAGACTGCACGCCAATATTCGGAGATTTTGCTTCTGTTACCTTATCTCTATTACTTTCGGATTTTTTATCATTAACCGATCTTAAGTTAATACTGACGGTTTTTCTATCTTTCGCTGCTTTTTTCGTAGCTATTTTGTGTCTGTTCTTGGTTGGTTTCATATTCGGACGCATCGAATTTTTTAGCGTATCGCGGCGTTTTTGAAGCTCTTTCGCCACTTCGCAACCTCGATAGTTCGCAGGATGTTTTCCTTTGCAATTTAAACAAGTGGCTGGGGTTTGCTTGTTTAGGTGACACTCTTCCGAGAGATGCTTACCTGCGCATTTGACGCATAGCGGCTCTTTCTGGCAGTAAGTCTGCGTATGATTGAAGCCTTGACAGCGCTTACACTGCGGGATCGATCTGGAGGTCTTACGCATGGGTTCGATTTTGACCACGATGTTTAGAATAGTCTTAATTCCATATATAGCATCTTTATTTTCATCTTTATCGAAACTAAGCATGAATAGTGGAAGTCCACGCCTTACCAATTTTTCATGATCTCCGTCCGACTGTTGCTTTTCCTTCTTGATAATATTGACGGCATCAAGAATTTCAAAGCCTTTCTCTTGAAGGTCGTGCATTACATCTTCTTTAGTGGACGAGGGGTGGAGTCCCCTTGCTACAACACGCAGTGGTCTTTCTAACTTATTTTGGTAAGTATACCACTGAATCTTTTCGGCATTCAATTTTTGGGATAATGATCGGTAACCATCGTCATCATCGACATTGATTTTCCACGTATTGTTTCGCAGAGATGTCACCTTAAACTTCGATGGCAGGGTTCCTTTAATGAGGCAATGCAACTTATTATAGTCCGTTATTCCAACGACGTTTATCGATGGCGGAGGATGTAATTTTTGTTGTTGTTGCTTTTCTTGCAACTCTTTGCGCTTTTCATGCTTTTGTGGCTCGACTTCCGGTGACGAACCAATACAATACGATACAATTCGTTTCACGTGTTAGCTCTTCTCCATCCGTCTGGTATTCGTGACTAGGTGAGCGATGTGGGCTAACTGTACTTTCTTTTTGTAGATACGTGTTTTTAAGGGCATTATTTTCTTTCCTGAGTGAATCTACTTCTTTCTTAAGCTCACGATAGAATAGCTCCATTTCGCTAAGCTTTGTACGGAGTACGTCGTTTTCCTCCTCAATGCTTGTAGATTACGCTGAGTCCCGTTTTTCACGTGTTTGCGCTTCCGGCGGACTTCTTTTTCCGGAGACGTTCGATCTTGTTGGTGGAGATCGAGATACCCTTGTACTTTTTGGGAAGGGATTTATAAGGTGCAATAAATGGCTCTCCCCGGAAGCCGTAAAGCCGACCTCCGAAGAGGGTGGATTTTCCAGTTTACCTGGACTGCCACCTGGGGTATTCAAATCTTTTGTTTTGTTCATTGCATGTTTTTTGTATACGGCATACTCGGTATACGGAGGGTGGATTTTAGTCGCCTCTTACGGCAGGCATGCCTACCTCGGGTATATTCTATAGGGGGCCGGAACCATTAATGTTAATATAACTGGCGCTGCTTGGGAAAGCTCTACAAGGATGCCATCGGATTCAATCGCTTTATTTTTCTTGCGTTCTTTGATAACGGCTATGATTTCCGACTTAACTGGAAGCACTGATACGTATTCGGTTATTTGTTGCCACGGACAACTCATTTGACTACGAAAAAGCGGCACTATTCCCTAAATGATTTATGATCACTGCGAAATGGTCCATCAAACCAGTTCCTTCCTGATTTTGTACCGCCGTCGTTACTATTTGCTGCTTCCTCAGCTTCTATTAAAAGCCTTTGGTTAATGGTAGTATGGAGTAAAATTTCGTTTTTCTATCACTTCGAGTAAAAGAACTTATTGGGATACTATATGTATAAGTATAATATACTATATATTATAAGTACTAGCGTATTGTGATACCTGGAATTATTAGCGCACTTATTTTATAGAAATTGGTAATAAATACTCGTCTGTTATTTGTATTTATTTTCTTAAATTTTTTAATTAAGTAAATGTTAATGCATAAAAAAAATTCTTATCAGTATAATGAAAAGCTGTTTTTACGAGTGTTTTTTTTTTAACAGGCGGTCTTAATTCATAAAAATCGAGTGCATTTTTTTTTAATTCCCAACTTTCGTGTGAGGCAGATGAAATTTCACATACATTCGATTAGTTGAACCATTTACTTTACCTTTTCCAGATGCTGGACATGATTAAACCTAAGCAGCACGAATTCATAAGCCTTGGTGATCTTAAAAGGTGTAAGCTCACGAGCGTATTTTTCGACACTTTCCTTAATATGGATAAATTTTTACAACATGAACAGCGAGACCCTCTATCTGCAGACCGGGATGATTACGTAAGTCGTTAAAAATGAAACATGCTAGTAAACATTTTTTTTTTAATTCATGTTTGTTTTAAAAAAAATATATTTGTATATGTGTATATTATCCGATACGATAGTTATATTTTCGGAACCCTCTAATCACAATTTTCTCATTCCGTAAACATACAATTCTTATGACTGGGGTATAAGGTTTATTACATCATAAAAACGAAGCAGTGAAATTATTTAAATTACTTACTAAAAATACAAACGCAAATCGTAGGAACTGAGAAACGAAATTATTATATTAATTCAGTATCTTTTCTCAAATACACTTTAAAGCTGTTTAAAAAAATAATTAGGAAAGAAGTATTTCGGGAGAGCTTTACAACAGTCACCATCTTTCGGATATTTAGAAATGTGACCCGTTACCAGGTTGTCACAAAGTTATAGATATTTGAAAGCTTTCCAGTCAAATTCTTTAACATAGCTTATGTCCTGTATCTCCTTGTGGGTCCTAGGGGCTCTACTACGCATACGCGCCATCGTGTACGGTTTCCGGCAATGTGTCAGAGTTCTCCCCAACTTTTCCCTAACTGCCGTGCCTTCTTCTCGACTGTTCTGCGCCATGTTCTTCTCGGACCGCCAGGTCTTCTGCCATCCTGAGTTAGAGGGTTCCATTGCATAGCATGGTTCGCTATGGAACCGTCACCCCTTCGGAACCTGTGACCAATCCACTGCCACTTCCGTCGTTGGATGGTTGTGCCTATTGGTTCCTGACCCGTTCTCTCGTAAAAGTGTTCGTTAGAGATACGATTGGGCCAGAAAATCCTTAAGATATTGCGCAGGCACCTATTAACAAAAGTTTGCAGCTTTCTGGTGATAGTAGTGGTCACTCTCCACGTGGTCCAACCATATAGCAGCACGGATTCAACATTGGAGCGGAACAGTCTTATTTTGGTGCTCAAATTGATTGCATTGCTTCGCCATATTTTGAACAACATCCCGAACGCGGACTTTGCTTTGGCGATCCTGTTGGCTATATCCAGTTCGGTTCCACCATAGGTCGAGACAATAGCCCCAAGATACTGGAAGTCCTGTACTCTCTCTACCGGTTGTCCAGCAATGCATATTTAAGCCGATGAGTTAGTTCTAAGGCTGATAATTTTAGTTTTTGTCGTATTCATTTTCAGCCCGACGACACCTGCCTCCCTCTCCACATCTGCTGTCATTTGGTGGAGGCCCATAATTCTGGGGGAGAGTAAGCATACATTGTCAGCGTAGTCAAGATGTTTCAGTTGAGATGTAAGAGTCCATAGAATTCCTCCGTTTCGCGTCGACGAAGATGCATGAAGCACATCGCTAATCACCAATAGGAACAATATTGGTGAAAGGATACAGCCTTCCTTATCGCACTTTGGATCTCAAATTCCTCAGACAACCTTCCCCTGTGCAGAACGTGACATTTGGAGCCTTCATGTGTAGCTTTGATAATAGCAATTAGTTTATCAGGAATACCTCTCCTGCGTAAGACACACCAAATAAACTCCCTGTTGACACTATCGAACGCCTTCTCAAAATCGATGAACAGCAGGTACAGTGGCGATCGATATTCAACACACTGTTCGATGATAATCCACAGGGTGTTGATGTGGTCGGCACAGGAGGATCCAGAGCGGAAACCTGCTTGTTCGGCATCGAGTGTGTCTTCGAGATGTTGTTTGATTATCCAGGATGAGTTTAGCTATTATCTTAGCTACAGCAGGCAGCACACAGATACCCCTCCAGTTTCCGCCCTCCATTAAATTTATTTTCTTAGGAAGCTTGACGATCATTCCCTTTTTTCAATCGTTAGGAAAGCTCTCAGCTTCCCAAGCTCTCTCTATAAGTGGAAGCAGAAGCTCAGCCGATGTTGTGGGCGCTGCTCGTAAGAGCTCTGCTGGAATACCGTCAAGTCCTACCGCCTTTTTGGTTTTGCGTGCCTTGATCGCGGTAATGATCTCATATTTACTGGGAGTCGTGGTGCGTATTCGGAAACTGAACAGTCTGATTTGAAAGCATATCGCTAGCGAATGCACGGTTCAAAACCGTAGCAAAATGCTCTTTCCATCTCCTGAGCTGGTCCTCATCCGAAATAGTCTAAGAGCTGGTGAACGTTTTTGAAAGGTCATTTTAGCACAGAAAATAAATATATTTTTTTGTTAAACTTGAGCTAATGATCACAAATATCAACGTCTGGCAGCTGTGTGTCGCTGCGTTTGGGGGGGCAGGGCCCCAAAGACGTCAAAAAAAGGAATGCGGTCACGTCATTTCAGCAAAGCTGATTTTTTTTATATGAGTAGTTTACTTGTTTATATAACATATTTTACCACTGCCAGACATTTTGGCCGGGTCCAGAAGGGTGCCAGACAGGCTGAAACCTGTATAAAAATGGGGGTCGGTAACGCCATAATGGCAAGGCTATTCTTTTTTTGAATCGTTAATTGAGATCAATGTGGGTAATTATTCGCAACTGCCAGACGACAATCTCGGGTCTAACATCCTGCCAGACGCAAGCGAAGTTTGAATGTCGCTACTAAAGCAATGTGCGACAAATGTATCTAATAGCCGATTTTCATTGAAACTATTGAAGCATTTGAAAACTTACTAAGTGTGTCTTATAGGAAATTTAATTTTAAATAAAATAGAATATAAACAAAATTTTCAAATAACCAGTAGAACAGAAGATATTTTAAAAAAAATCAGTAGCCGCGATACGAAACCATTTGTTTCGTATTAAGATATCTTTTTTATACAAAATGCATCATATGTCTTCTCCCTTCAGCTGTTTTACTTGGGAAAAACAAAACAATCATGCTTTCAATAATTTGTGTTCTTTTTATTGGGCTATATAAATGATTTGAAAGAATATAACTTCCTGTATTACGATATTTTAATCTTGTATATCATCGTCTTCTTCGTCGTCAGGTTCAGATCCATCATCACCTAAATTAAAGAATTTAACATTTTAATAATTATTCAATAATATTGCAATAAAAATATTGCATTATAATATTAATAATGTATGTACCTGAATTCTCGTTTTCATCATAAATATCAGGAGGTTGAATTACAACCACTTTCACTAAAGCAGGTAATTGATCACCGTCGAACCAAAGAAACTCATATACGCCATTAGATTCCAATCATCCATTTTCAATTGGGGATCAATTAGTTGGATTTTTTAAATATGCATTTCTCCAAATATTTGAAATATAATGAGCCCGTAAAAAATGTTGACGCAGCTCTGATTTATACGGTGTCAAATTTCCAACGTCGAAATTTTTAAATTTTTTTTATGGAAATCCTCAATCATGCTCATTACATTATATGTTTTTGTAAATATTTCATATCTGGATTTATTGACGTCATTTATATTACGAATATTATACAAACGACATACAAACTCCTCTAAGACTTCAAAAACTTTTTCCTTCGAGCCTTGTACATCCAAAGTACCAAGATCAGTAAATGCTTTTTGATATTTGTCGGACTCATTCAACTGCTCGACCTCTTGACCTCTTAGTCTTCGTTTTCCTTTTCATAAAATGTAGCATTATTATCGCAACCAGTTGCTGCATGAAATCCTGGTAAAGAATTACACAAAGGCTTTCCTAGAGCATTAAATAATTTGGATAAATCTACAAATCGTTGTGAATTTCCAACGCCAATCTTCTTCCAAATGTTCAGAGAGCTCTTTAAATGTTCCATGTTACCTAACATAATCACAATAACTTCTGTATCTGAGCATTTTATTAAAACGTTTGCATCTTGATCAATGTTGCAAACATGGTAGACCAGTTTGGTGTCAGTTTCTTCATGTTTTTCACAAGATAAAATGTCTCCCACGTTTTTTTTCACTTTTCCATTGTCAGCTTTAAAACAGTAACAAAAGTAATAATTTATGTATACAGTATTTGTTCCGATAAAGGGTGCCATGTCATCACCAGCCCAATGGACTGCTAAGAAATTAGCCATCGCTTTCTTAAATTTAATATTTTTCAGTTCCTTTACAAAATCTGTTGGACGTACTTGATCAGGCCCAGAAATGACGTAGTTGTGGTTGTCCAAGCTATCTCTCAGAAGATGTTCGCTACCTTTGATAGATGGTGAAAAATAACGATCGAAAATGATATCGATTCTGGGTGCAGAATACCTAGTAGCCATTTGTAAAAAATTGTTGAGATGTTGCCGAATGTTCTTGGAACTTTCTTTAAGAGATGCAGCATGAAAAAGCCATCAATAATTACAATATCAATATTCCGTACTGCCTGACTATAAACATTTGCCGCCAACAATTTCATGAGAACAGATTTATCGGTTTTACAAATTGTTCCATGTAAATAGCACATTGGTAAACGAACAGGCGTCAAAGGATACGATAAAACTTTTGCAATATCTATATTTTGTTCCATTGAAATACATAAAAGTCGTCCGTATAGATCCCGTTGCATACGAATTTCTTGTATTTCTCCAGCAACTTTGACCTTCTTCTTTTTCCCTGCAGTTGAGAAGGTAAGACTTCATTTTTTCTAATTGGTTTTTCAAAACGGTCAGGGTTTTCAGCACATTCAGAAATGGATTTCTCACGTAGATTACTTCCTTTGCTTTCGATGTTCCATAAGAAATCAGCTATAGGGTTTGGTGCTGCTCGTCCTGTTGCAATGTTATATAAGAAATCGTTACTCAATTCTGGTGCAAAGGGATTTATATTTTGTTTAATGTAATACATAAGATTCTGAAGCTGCACGCAACTTTTTTTCGTTCTACTTCTTTCCAAGTCTGCTGTAATATCTTGAGCTTTATGCAATCCACATTCCTCAAATACGTGGGATATTATCGTTGATCTTATGGTGTGACTTTTAGACCAGCGTTGACGAGCAGATATCGAATTGGTGAAATGTATAACTCTTGTCAATCTTTTTGCAGCATCTGCATTTATTGTCTGTTCCAACGTCAAATCTATTGGCTGTCTAGAGAATACTTTTTTGGTGCTTTTCACTTCTTGATATTGATTATATTTTCTAACCAATTGTATAAGGTAAGGATGGTCAATAGTGGGACTTGATGTCTGTGTAGATTGAAAGTCATTAAGATAACTGATTATATCATAGCCAATTTCTATTTGTTCTTTCTTCATAAAAGTTTCAAAATGTAAGATCTGAAAGCCCAAAGTCATTAAAAGATGCAGTCTCTTGCACCTGTTAAAATGCTTTCCAGCTATAAATCCAGCTACTGAACCATTTACTAAAAGTTCGCTGTCTACCATTACATAAGCCAATCCAGAATCATCTATAAACTTTCCGATGGCTTTGAAATAAGCCATCATGATGTGGAAGCTGCCTAGATGAATAAAAGGCCCATTGAATCTTGGCTTTTCAGTTGCTTGAATTTCAATAGCAGCTACTGACTCTTTTTAAAATATCTTCTGTTCTACTGGATATATGAACGTTTTGTCTATATACTATTTTATTTAAAATTAAATTTCCTATAAGACACACTTAGTAAGTTTTCAAATGCTTCAATAGTTTCAATGAAAATCGGCTATTAGATACATTTGTCGCATATCGCTTTAGTAGCGACATTCAAACTTCGCTTGCGTCTGGCAGGATGTTAGACCCGAGATTGTCGTCTGGCAGTTGCGAATAATTACTCACATTGATCTCAATTAAAAATTAAAAAAAGGATAGCCTTGCCATTATGACGTTACCGACCCCCATTTTTATACAGGTTTCAGCCTGTCTGGCAGCATTCTGGACCCGGCCAAAATGTCTGGCAGTGGTAAAATATGTTATACAAACAAGTAAACTACTCATATAAAAAAAATCAGCTTTGCTGAAATGACGTGACCGCATCCCTTTTTTTGTCGTCTTTGGGGCCAGGCGTTGATATTTGTGATCATTAGCTCAAGTTTAACAAAAAAATGTACTTATTTCCTGTGCTAAAATGACGTTTCGAAAACGTTCACCAGCTCTCCGACTAAAATGAGCAAGGAACCGTCTAGGTTTTTCACTGGGTGTTGGCTTGACCTGCGACCACCTGTCAGCTCCTTCGTGATTCTGTAGACGGTCCTGCTGTCGCACCTCCGTGCAGCTTCTTCTGCTTCTGTAGCCAGCGCGTTGATGTAGTTGCGCTTGTCACGTCGCACGCTACGCTGAACTTCTCTCATCTTCATGCGATATAGGGACTCTAGCTCGCTTCTCCCTGCTGCTAGGGTAGCTGCAGCGCGAGCTTTGAGCTGTTTTCGTTCGTCAGTCTGTCTCCAGGTATCCTCGGAAAGCCACGCCGTATGTCTTCCCTGCGATCGACCGACAATTCTTTCAGCACCAGATGTAAAAACATTTTTCACAGCACACCAATGTTCTTGGATGGTTGCGGGCATTGAGCTGCTGATTGCTTCCACACCTTGCGAAAAGTGCTCCCTTAATTGTTGGCGCACTGAGGGATCACTAAGTTTATCGCTGTTGAACCTGGGCATTCTTGTGTTGTCGTGGGATCTTAGAACTGCAGTAGTGCGTAGTTGGAGAGTAGCTATCATAAGGTGGTGATCACGTACTATCCCCACATCTGCCCCTCGTCTGTTTCGGACGTCCAGGAGACTGCTTCTAAAGCGGCGGCTGATAGCAAAATGGTCAATTTGGTTGGAGGTTGCTTGCCTGTCATTGGAAACCCAGCTGACTTTGTGGCAGGTCTTGTGCTCAAACATGGTGCCACCTATCACAAGGCGGTTGGCATTGCAGAAATCCACAAACCTGTCGCCGTTGTCATTGCGGTTGCCTAGTCCATGCCTCCCGATTGCATGTTTGAGCCCTTCGTTGTCGTTGCCTACCTTGGCATTCAAATCCCCCGTCACTATGACAATGTCTTTATTTGGTGTTGTGTTGAAGACGGCGCTTAAGAGATTGTAGAAGCTCTCCTTTTCGTCCTCAGACAAACTATTCGTTGGGGCGTAACACTGTATGATGGTGACGCGTCGTACTCTAGTCCGGAATCTGGCCGTCAAAATCCTATCACCATGAGGCTGCCAGGAATATAGGCCCTTGCGTGCTGTTGTTGTTAGCAGTAGTCCGACTCCATATTCCCGCGGACTTCCGGATGGTCTTCCAGAATAGAGCAGTACAGTGTTACGCGTTGGGGGCTGGTACTCGCCCGGTTCTAACCATCTTACTTCACTTACCCCCAAAATGTCCAGTTAATATCGAATGAATTCATTTTCCAATTGGATGCACCTGGTATTATAAGGACCTTCATTTCCCGAGTCGAGGAGCATCTTTACATTCCAGAAACCTATCTTTGTTCGGGTACAATAGCCAAAAGTCGTCAACATGTGATCATTTCTTATCCGAGGCATAGTGTCGGTTTCTGTAGCGGGCAATATTCGGTAACGCGGGTTGCTGGCCCATGTTACCTAGCCTAGAATCAAGGCCCTAGACAACCCGCGCTTACAATTTTAGCCTACACGTATAAGGATTTATACGTATAGTTGCCCGGGGACCACCACTATGAGGTAAAGTAAGCACTTCATCACGAACTTGATTGTTGCGCTACTGGCCCAAGCCAAGTTTTGGGCAGTCAGTAGTTTCCCGATCCCCAAAACATAAGCGTCTGGGCTATTATTATTATTATGAGTATTGAAACCAGCACCAAAAGGTCTACAGTGAACATTATTTAGGGTATGCGACTTATGTGAATTCACTCAAATGAATTCTTTTTATTTTTTACTTTAGAATAATAAACAAAAAAACTTATGTTTTCCGTGCGACTCTTAAGAGTGGTATTTTATTACTCTCCCTGTATTGGAAATGCTAGCCTTGGCATTTCCTGTTTTTATTTGTAATATTTTGCTCCAATTAGGCCAATGTTGCAACGTTGACCTTTTTTGCGGATCGGAAATGCTAGCGTTAGCACTTCCGATTGATGGGGCAATGTTCGGCGCTGACGTAACTCCTCCCTCCTTAGTATTAAGATCCCCCTGAATCCTTCTGATAAAGCATACTACAAATGTTATAGAGTTAAAAATGATTAAAATGATCCGTGGAAGCTTTCACATCAAGGAAACCATCGTACAAAAAATAGAGCGCGACCGGCTCAGCTGGTATTGCCACGTTCAAAGAAGAGATCATTTGAACCCTGTTAAAAAGGCAATATCTATGCGCGTTCCAAAGACATCGCGATGTAGGAAAGGCAGGCCTATAAACGCCTGGATCAGACAAATGCGACGACATCGGCATTTCATTGGCCTCAGTGACCGAGTGATCCAAAATCGGGAGGCCTGCCGATATTTTCTGAGGTCAAATAGGCCAACCCCACAGGCGGATCAGTAGAAATGCGATGAAGTGGGAGGGTTATGATCCCTTGTTTTCGGATCATAACCTTACTGATAAAAGGAAGAAGAAGAAGTTATAAAGTTTAAAATAATTACAAATGAGCTTAATGCTATGCTATAATTAATAACTTTTTGAAATTTAAGTTCAGTTATTTCTCTTATGTTGTCTTCATAAAACTAAGTTTAATTTTATCGAAATTGAGCAGTGTATCTTCACTAATAGTAATGTTTTGATTAAAAAGTATAATAAGTCATTCTACAAAATTTTACATATTGTTGCTAAATTGTTTATTTCCTAATCTGTACAGTTTATAAAATTTATAATATAATTGCCAGAGAGGACAAGATTTCTCTCGTCACAAGTACTACTGAACTGCTTGTTTTTTAAATTATTTAAGATTAGAAAATCATTGCTTATTTCAACGATTTCTTCATCTGGGCTTTTAATCAATTTCCATTTTTTTTTATTATGACATTTTTGCTTAATTTTAATTCCAGTAAATTTACATCACTTAGGAAATTAAATGTTTTATTAATGATTCTTACAATATATTCTAGATCTTCGTCAAATTGTTTATTTTTTGAATTTGCGATTGGTACTATTAATTTTTTGTTGATTTTTATAATACCAGTCGGGATTTTAACTGCAAGGAGAATGGTATCCTTGTCGTACCTGGCTAAGCCGGTCCTTATGTTACTTGCTTTAGCTTTTGTATGTCGATTTTATAATCGTTTATTTCCTCATTGCTTAATATGTTTGGACGAATAAATCCTAATCTAGCTGACACAATATCCTGCATCTGATCAATTTGTTCTTTTAACATATTTATACATAAGGAGTTTCGGTAAATCTTGTTTAAATTGTATCATTTTTTCTTTTCTATTACTATTCGCTCCACGAAAAAAGGTGAAAATAATGTTTAATTACTCAATTATAAAAGCATCCATTAATGGAATATGTATAACTAAAAACTGCATATGTACATACAATACTGAAAATGTGTAAACTCAATTACATATAACTTCCCCAGGGGGTCAATTCCCGATCTGTGAAACAGTGAAGTAATAAATAATGTATCATTTCAGTTTTCATAGCAACTTTTCATTTTACCACTTCACGAACACACTTAATGCGATTCTCGAACACATTGTGATAAATGCCTGTCAGAGTGTGTACTAAAAAAGTACTTAATGATAAATCCTGTCATTTATGTGTCATTTTGGCGTTTTCTTTGCTGAAAAATTTGTTTGTGTTATGCTACTAAAATGTCGGAAGTAATTACTTGATTAATTATTAATAATAGACGCCGTATTGAACAAAGGTATTAATTTATATTAACTCGGTGCTTTGTTTCGAAGAAAAATTAATTTTCATTTTCTTCGTGGGAAGATACTGAGGATGTTGCGGCGTTCCCTTCGAGATGTGCAGAATCCATTCAAAGCAGCTACTGAGAGCATTTTATTAAACTCTATAGGTTCCCGAAAGCTCTCTGCATGGATTTGATAAATGAAATTAAGCCATTCTTGGATTCAACTTAACGCAGAAATGCAATACCATGTCATGTAAAGATATTGAGTGCTTTGCGTTTTTTCACCACTGGAAGTTTTCAGCGTGCTGTTGGTCAAGATACTTTATCTTCTTTGTCTCAGACATCAGCGAGTCGCTGCGAGATTGTTTTTCGGCTATTAAGGAGAAATTCTACCAGCAATTTGGCTTCCGGGTGTAATCGGATTTGTTGATGAAACTCACATTAAAATTTCAGCCCCAAGGAGAGAAATTGAACATGCATTTTACTGACGAAAAGGCGGACATTCGATGAATGTTCAAATCGTATGTGGCGCTGATTTTATAATTTTTAATGCTAATGCACAATATGCAGGAACAGCCCACGACGCATACGTATGGCGGCGTTCAAGAGTAAAGTCAACACTTGAAAATCTGTATAACGAAGGAGAACGAAACTGCAGCCTTGGCTCATGACTCCTATTCTTACAGCCACTTCAGAGGCAGAGAACAGATACAACGCAGCTAAAAAGCAGACAAGGGCTCTTGTTGAAAGATGTATTGGTATCCTAAAGACCAGATTTCGCTGTCTGGCTAAAGAAAGGGTATTATTTTATAGTTCAGCTAAAGCAGGGATTATAATCAATGCATGCGTTGTACTTCACAACGCACTGATTAAAGCAAGAGTCCCATTCTTGGAGGACGTGGAGTCAGAAAACGGTTATGAAGTGGATTTAAACGACGATGAACTGGACCTTGGTTCAAATCCCATTCTACAAGAAAGGCGGCGTATTCAAAGTAGTATATTTGGTCAGGCATTTGTTCGTTAAAACATTATAAAAATAAAAAATGTAAAAAGAAACAAATGGTTTTGTTTTTATCTATTCGAAAGTGCTTGAAGCAACTGATCAAGTTTATTATTTATAGATTTTTATATATGCCAAGGCATCGTCCGTGGAATTGCTCAAGGTTCGCCTTGGCCGTTTTTGCTGGCTTCTTTTTGATGTCGATGGAGTAGGAATAGCTGCATTTGCTTCTTCTTTTGTCTCGGGAAACAATACCTTCGGTTCAGATAGAAACTCATCTTCGTTTGCTCTCTCAATCTAAAAGAAATGTTCTTTGAGAAAAGAAAGTATAATTTAACATGAAGCTCGATACTTACTATGATTGGTTCGAAGCCTATTTCACTGACCACTCCTGAGACTCCTTCCACGGCTTCTGCGGTTATTATGCCGACTATCCTTTTGTCTAGTTCAGACACATCTTTAATTGGATTGGGTCCGTTGACTCAGCTTCTACGCCACTGTTCTTTGATGGCGCTTTCTCGGCTTCACACACTTATGCTATGTATAAATAAATGTCCTATAAAATTAATATTTCAACATTATTATAAAACTTACGTTAGATCCTTGCAATACTTCCTCCATTTGGGCCCATCTTTTTTAGCTCTGTTTAAGCTGTTTAGCTTATTACCTTATTGCTTCCAAACATTATCCCGTGAATGGGCACCGTCGACTGTTGTAAATCTGTAAATTAAAAAAAAAAAATTTTAATTATATATTTACAAAATGATTATATTTCAAAATATATATTTATGTTATCGTAAGGTTACTTATTTGTCGTTGGCCAAATCCGGCCTCTCCTCCATTCATTCATTCATTTTCAATGGCCCGCTAATCCTTCGTGAGGGTCGCGGGGGTAGGATGCTCAGGTGGACTCTCCATCCTGTCGATCCTCCGCCATTGACTCCAATTCATCAGGAGTAATCCCTAAGCGGCTCCAGGAGAGATGTCGGACTTGGTCCAACCATCCATTCCTAGGCCTTCCGCGGAGTCGCCTACCTAATGGCACGGCAACCATGGCGCGTCTTGGAAGCCGGTCTGGGGGCATACGCACTACGTGACCAAACCATCGGAGCATAGATCGTTCCGTTCGGAGAAGTAGCTGCTCAACGTTGAGCGCCTCGCGTACTCTGGTGTTGCGTGCTCGATCCCTACGAGTTATTCCAGCAACACCGCGAAGGAACCTCATTTCGGCAGCTTGTATTCGCGATCTTATTCTTTCGGTCACTACCCAAATTTCATGACCATAGGTGAGAGTTTTAACCGAGTTAAAAGTCCCATCACTCGTGAATAAGACCCCGAAGTACTTGAACTTATCCACCTGCTCCAGTGGGACTCCACTAATATGCAGAATGCACTGAATGGGTTTTTTGGAAACGACCATTACTTCCGATTTGTTCACGTTGATCTTCATTCCAGCATCATCACAAACCTTTCGAGTGCGCGCTGAAGTTCGGTTTGAGAGGACCCAAGGATGACCAAATTATCCGCAAAGAGCAGATGAATAATCCTTAGGTCTCCCACTTTGAAACATTCCCCGCCACGGCTGCGCTGTAACATCCAATCCATATATAAGTTATGGCATCATAGCCTAACATTAGACTTCCCTTATCAACTTACCTTGCACGCGCAGCAGCAACTTCCGTCACCCCAGCGACACATCCACTCGAGGATCAACTTACCCTGCACGCGCAGCAGCAGTTACCGTCGCCCCAACGACACATTCACTGAAGCATCAACTTACCCTACACGCGCAACAGCAGATTCCATCATGTCAGCGACACTTCACTCAATTCTCAACTTACCCTACACGCGCTGCTGCAGCTTCCGTCGACTCAGCAATTCTCCTCCTCACATAGTGCTAGGTATTCATTTTGTTAGGTATCATACAGACAGTCTGTTTCGAAAGCTTAAAAAATAAAGTTCAAAGTTGCTAAAGACTCAAAAAGTGTTTTGAACTATCTTATACAATGAAGAGGAGAGGTGACAAAACGCACCCCTGGCGGAGTCCAACGCCCACAGTGAAAGGTATTGATTTAACACCGTTTATCGGAACACAGCTTCTACAGTTTGTATATAAAGCCTGAATCGCCCTTAATAGGGAACCAGCAATCCCATACTCCTGCAGAACACTCCAGAGGTTCCCTCAAAGAACCCTATCATATGCTTTTTCCAAATCCACAAAACAAGTGTAGACAGGTTTAGCATACTCCCAGGCCTTCTCAAGAACCATTCTAAAAGTGAACAACTGGTCGGTTGTGCTTCTGCCGGGACGAAAACCGCACTGCTCATCCCCCAAACTGTCCTCAACCACAGCTCTGGAACTCGTTTCCACCAGTTTAGCGAAGACTTTTCCAGGGAGACTTAAAAGAGATATACCCCTATAGTTGGCGCAATCTCTTTTGTCCCCTTTTTTAAAAAGAGGAACTATCACCCCCCTTTGCCAATCACCAGGTGTTTCACCGCATTCGCAGGGCACTTTAATGACACGCGAGAGCCATTGAACTCCCTCTTTACCTAAAGCCTTGAGCATTTCTGGCCGAATTTCATCCACACCAGCAGATTTGCCAACTTTTAGCGCTTTGATCGCAAAAGCTACTTCCTCTACCGTAGGACTACTTTCCACCCAACTCTCGACCATAGGTCTGTCATCTTCAGTGCCCTGTTCGAGATTGAGCAATTCTGAAAAGTGCTCGCTCCATCTGCGTAAGATGTTCTCCTCAATGGAAAGAAGTCTACCGTCTTTGGATTTAACTCCTTCAACGATATTCAACTTTGCATGTGGGCGATGATCTGAATAATTGTTTTGAATATCGCTGAGCTTCAGGACAACACAGAAGGATGTTTTATATCTTAAATTAATCGGGGGGAAATTTACTAAATTCGCATATTTATTTTTTTTGTTTTTCAATCCGATAAGCCATTATTGAGTTAGGGCTGAGTTATTATCTTTTAGGGACGTAAAATTCAACTCTTCCTGATTTTTTTTTATCTCCTGAATTAGTAGGTGGATTGCAATTTCGCAAAAATTGGTCCTTTTCGTCATGAGGCCGATATCCATACGGATTGGGTTAGTAGTTTTAACGTGATGCGCGTTCAAATAAACAGACAAACAGACGAAATGTATAATTTTATTATACTATATGTACTGATGATGACGATTAATATACCTATAAAATTTATACAATATAGTTTATTATATATAA
Source organism: Brachypalpus laphriformis (assembly GCA_945910035.1). NCBI lineage: Eukaryota > Metazoa > Arthropoda > Insecta > Diptera > Syrphidae > Brachypalpus > Brachypalpus laphriformis. Next base: position 101,378,435 of record OX246754.1, read on the forward strand.
TCCCTATTCCAAACTCGGAGCAACTAGAATTAAAAACAGAAATCACTAAAATATGCAACATTAACAACAATGGATTTGAATATAACAAAGAAACTGATGTAAAACAATTAAACCATTTATCCTTTGTAAACAAAAATGCGTTAATAAAGTCAACAACCACGAAGAGTTGCAAGAAATAGAGAAAGGCTTGATTGGTATAAAAAATTATAATCAAAGCAAAATTAAGAGCAACTCTAATACACAAGTAATAAACATTTACTTATTAGACATTATAATTGTACATTATATATTAATGATACAACATTCCATAACAAAATAAAGGAATTTAACGATCAAACCATCAACGTTGTCAAAACCAATAAAATAGAATATGAAAAAGAAATATCATTTAAAGAACTGGTTTTAAATCAAACCAGCAACCCAAAAGAAATAATAGAAATTAAGTACGAAAAGAAAGCACACCAATATGTTAGTGGAACTCTTCTAATCATAATTGTAATAATAATCATTTACCTAATATACAAATGTAAGGGAAACAGATCATGAAAAATTAAAATTGTTAATACTCAACCTATGGAAAGGTTTGACTTAAAGAAGGGAGGAGTTATGTCATCGGATGATGTCATACCCAAACAATCACTTAATGATGTACTATCCAAACAATCAACTTATGTCACGAAACAATCATGTAATGAATGGACCTGTCGCCAATATAAATATATAAATATTGCTTTATCCCAGGACACACTTAAATAAGTCAGTCTTAAGATTTCGCTCGAACCGTAAAGAACGTATTAAAAGTTTATTTGTGTTTTTATTTTGACTCACAACAGAATTAAATTCTAAAACTTGTTTTAACAGGCACGACCTATACTGGGCTATTATACGGTGATTTGGAAGGCCGTATTATTCCTTCCTTTAATAATTATTGTACTTCGCTGTTCACGAAGTTATTTGCTGATAGAGGCTATGGGTATTGTGCGTTCTTATTTCTGCTACAACGTCCGTTCTGAGAGGCAAAGTCGTATCAATGTTACTGTACCATTGCCTCGGCTAGCTGTTCCGTACTACATTCCTCTATATACGTATTGTTTACCAAGTTATTATTCTCAAAATATATCCTTTCTCCTCTATTGCCGTAGCTTAGGATACTAACTTACTTACTTAGATGGCGCTACAGTCCGGGGTGGACCTGGGCCTCAACCAACAAACCTCTCCAGCCAGCACGGTTACGAGCCAGTTGCCTCCAGTTGCGCACGCCAAGTTGGTTGAGGTCCCCTTCCACTTATTTGCGCCACCTACCGTGAGGTCGTCCTCTACTGCGTCGTCCATCCGGGGTGGATTCGAAAACTTTCTTAGCGGGAACGTTGGGCTCCATCCGCTCTAAATGACCCAGCCATCTTAGTCGCTGTATGTGAACTCTTCTGGCTAAGTCGATGTCCTTGTACGGGGGGAAATTTACTAAATTCGCATATTTATTTTTTTTGTTTTTCAATCCGATAAGCCATTACTGAGTTAGGGCTGAGTTATTATCTTTTAGGGACGTAAAATTCAACTCTTCCTGATTTTTTTTTATCTCCTGAATTAGTAGGTGGATTGCAATTTCGCAAAAATTGGTCCTTTTCGTCATGAGGCCGATATCCATACGGATTGGGTTAGTAGTTTTAACGTGATGCGCGTTCAAATAAACAGACAAACAGACGAAATGTATAATTTTATTATACTATATGTACTGATGATGACGATTAATATACCTATAAAATTTATACAATATAGTTTATTATATATAATCCCTATTCCAAACTCGGAGCAACTAGAATTAAAAACAGAAATCACTAAAATATGCAACATTAACAACAATGGATTTGAATATAACAAAGAAACTGATGTAAAACAATTAAACCATTTATCCTTTGTAAACAAAAATGCGTTAATAAAGTCAACAACCACGAAGAGTTGCAAGAAATAGAGAAAGGCTTGATTGGTATAAAAAATTATAATCAAAGCAAAATTAAGAGCAACTCTAATACACAAGTAATAAACATTTACTTATTAGACATTATAATTGTACATTATATATTAATGATACAACATTCCATAACAAAATAAAGGAATTTAACGATCAAACCATCAACGTTGTCAAAACCAATAAAATAGAATATGAAAAAGAAATATCATTTAAAGAACTGGTTTTAAATCAAACCAGCAACCCAAAAGAAATAATAGAAATTAAGTACGAAAAGAAAGCACACCAATATGTTAGTGGAACTCTTCTAATCATAATTGTAATAATAATCATTTACCTAATATACAAATGTAAGGGAAACAGATCATGAAAAATTAAAATTGTTAATACTCAACCTATGGAAAGGTTTGACTTAAAGAAGGGAGGAGTTATGTCATCGGATGATGTCATACCCAAACAATCACTTAATGATGTACTATCCAAACAATCAACTTATGTCACGAAACAATCATGTAATGAATGGACCTGTCGCCAATATAAATATATAAATATTGCTTTATCCCAGGACACACTTAAATAAGTCAGTCTTAAGATTTCGCTCGAACCGTAAAGAACGTATTAAAAGTTTATTTGTGTTTTTATTTTGACTCACAACAGAATTAAATTCTAAAACTTGTTTTAACAGGCACGACCTATACTGGGCTATTATACGGTGATTTGGAAGGCCGTATTATTCCTTCCTTTAATAATTATTGTACTTCGCTGTTCACGAAGTTATTTGCTGATAGAGGCTATGGGTATTGTGCGTTCTTATTTCTGCTACAACGTCCGTTCTGAGAGGCAAAGTCGTATCAATGTTACTGTACCATTGCCTCGGCTAGCTGTTCCGTACTACATTCCTCTATATACGTATTGTTTACCAAGTTATTATTCTCAAAATATATCCTTTCTCCTCTATTGCCGTAGCTTAGGATACTAACTTACTTACTTAGATGGCGCTACAGTCCGGGGTGGACCTGGGCCTCAACCAACAAACCTCTCCAGCCAGCACGGTTACGAGCCAGTTGCCTCCAGTTGCGCACGCCAAGTTGGTTGAGGTCCCCTTCCACTTGTTTGCGCCACCTACCGTGAGGTCGTCCTCTACTGCGTCGTCCATCCGGGGTGGATTCGAAAACTTTCTTAGCGGGAACGTTGGGCTCCATCCGCTCTAAATGACCCAGCCATCTTAGTCGCTGTATGTGAACTCTTCTGGCTAAGTCGATGTCCTTGTACATGCCGTATAGTTCGGCATTGTACCTTCTCCTCCACTCACCGTCTATGCAGATGGGACCAAAGATCGCTCGAAAAACTTTTCTCTCGAAATAACCAAGGGCATCCTCATCCGGTTTTCTCAAAGCCCATGCCTCTGCGCCATACAGCAGGACTGGGATGATTAGTGTCTTATAAAGAGTTACCTTAGTAGTTCGAGATAGGGCTTTGCTACTCAATTGCCGTTTTAGCCCATAGAAACAACGATTGGCAAGAGTAATTCTTCGTGTGATCTCCCTACTGATGTCATTTGCGGAGTTCACCATAGAGCCTAGGTAGACAAAATCCTTTACTACCTAAAAATTATATCTGTCTATTGTGGCGTTCTGTCCAAGATGCCGATGTTGGGTGTCCTTTTTTGTAGACAGCATATATTTTGTTTTGCTTTCATTGACCGCTAGACCCATCTTTGCTGCCTCGATCTCAATACTCGTAAATGCCCCATTGACGGCCCGCTGAGTTTTTCCGATTATGTCAATGTCATCGGCATAAGCGAGTAGTTGTACAGACTTGAAGAAGATTTTACCTCCGGGATTGGCTTGGGAGTTTCGTACAATTCTCTCAAGTACTATGTTAAAGAGATCGCACGATAGCGCGTCGCCTTGTCTAAGACCTTTCCTGACATCGAGTGGTTCGGTGATGTCCTTACCGACTTTTATGGAGCAGCGAGAGTTCTCCATCGTCATTCTGCACAAACGAACGAGCTTGGCAGGGATGCCAAGACTAGACATGGCTCTGTATAACTCGTCTCTATACACGCTATAATAGGCAACTTTGAAGTCGATGAAAAGGTGGTGCGTATCGATTTTATATTCATGGGTTTTTTTCAAGATCTGCCGTAGTGTGAATATTTGGTCAATGGTGGACTTTCCAGGCCTAAAACCGCACTGATAAGGACCTATCAGGTTGTTGACGATCGGTTTTAGGCGTTCACATAATACGGCAGACAGGATCGTATATGCGATATTTAGGAGACTTATACCTCTGTAGTTGGCGCAGTTCAGAGGGTCTCCTTTCTTCAGGATCAGGCAAACGATCCTGAGGTTCCATTCATCGGGCATACTTTCGTCCGACCAGATTTTACAGGTGAGCTGGTGCATGCTCCTTACCAACTCATCTCCTCCTGCCTTGAAAAGTTCAGCGGCAAGGCCGTCGGCTCCAGCAGCTTTGTTGGATTTGAGTTTAGATACCGCTATCTGCACTTCATTCTAATCGGGTTGACGGGAATCTTGACTGCCATCGTCACTGTTGAATGGCTCATTCTGCCTGACAGCGGAATATTGATCACCATCGCCGTTTAACAGAAGTGTTCCTTCCATATTCTCAGCACCGACTACGATTCTACTACTATGTTGCCATATTCGTCCCTGCAGGCTTCTGTTCTGGCTTTGAAACCCTGGCATGCTCTTTTTACCCTTTGGTAAATTTTCGAACATTATTCCTGCAATAAAGTCTCTCAATCTCCTCGATCGAGTGCTTCTCATGCTCTTATTTCTTCTTTCTGAGAAGTCGATGTTCCTCTTTTCTCCTGCGCACGTAGAGCTCGTAAGCAGCTCTAGTCCTTCTATGCAGCGCCGCTTTGTACGCCTCTGCTTTGCTGCATGTGCTTGCCGGCATTCCTCATCAAACCAGGGGGTTCGTTGTGGTGGCCGAGAGAAACCCAGTACATCAGAGGCGGCATCTCTGATGGCTTGTTGGCAACGCTGCCGCTGGTCTTCCGCATTTGCTGCTGGCGGCATAGGACTTAGATTGAGATTAGAAGAAACACGATCGGCAAAGATTCTGGCGTTCTCTTGCGATTGTAGCTTTTCGACGTCAAATTTCCTCACAGCATTTCGTTGATTTCGCTCCATTGTGGATATCCGCATCCGTACCTTGGCTACAACTAGGTAGTGATCCGAGTCCACGTTGGCTCCTCGAAAAGTCCGGACACCCAGAATACTGGAAGAGTGCCTTGCGTCGATCGCAATGTGATCGATTTGGTTGACAGTTTTCGATCAAAGGAGAGCCATGTTCCTTTGTGAATGTCGAGACGTGGGAACCGCGTACTAGCTACGACAAAGTTTCGCCCGCTACAAAGTCGATTAGCCTGAGTCCGTTGTCGGATGTGAAATCGTGCAGGCTGTGCTTTCCAACCACGCTACTAAAGACGTCCTCTCTTCCTAGCTTTCCGTTAAAATCACCTAGGATAATTTTAACGTCGTGGCTAGGGCATTGCTCATACGTCTTGTCCAAGAGCTGGTAGAAGTCGTCCTTTGTCGCGTCGTCCTTCTCCTCATGAGGGGCGTGAACGCATATTAGGCTATTTAACCTTGGCAAATTTAGTCTTGACACGGATAGTCATAAGGCGCTCGTTCACATGCCGGAAACTCAAGACTTCTTGCCTAAGTCTGCCTCCAATGACAAATCCGCATCCGAATAGACGCTGTCCTTTTTGTCTGTATCAATCGCCGTAGTAGATGTCGCAGTTTTTCACACTCCTTTTGCCCGGCCCATCCCATCGCACTTCTTGGATGGCGGTAATGTCTGCTTTGAGACATTCTAGGGCCTCTGCAAGTTGTTCGGCTGCACGTGGTTTGTAGAGGGATCTAACATTCCATGTGCAGACACGAAGACCGTTGTCCTTTTTACGTTTGCATGGGTCGTCAACAGTACAATCATTCGTATCCGAGGCTGTTGGTTGCGTTGTTACCGAAGGAATTTTACGTGGTAGGGAAGTTAACCCGACGGCACAACCCCAACCTGGAGGACCAGATCCTTTTTTTGGAACCCCTAGGACGAGGGGCCGGATGCACCGATGTCAGTAACCCATTTCGGGGATATGACCGCTGCCGTTGGCCCATTGAGGGTTCATCCGCCACCATCTCTTTCTCAATACCCTGACACAGTATTGAATATCTTTACAGACCTCAGCTCCAAATATGTCGAAGTAGCTCCGGTAAGGTATCCGCTGGTCTGTAGACGTCACCGTTGATTTGATCGAGAGAATTCATCCGCCGCACGTCCTCCTTTTGAGTAGCTCTTGCTAGACTTCTGAGACGCATTTTTCAGCCAATCAGGTCAACAAGAGATGCCTCGTCCGGTTAGACATATGCGCGCTGAAGTTCACCCAGATGTGCTTACGCAGGTCTGAGTGTTCAGCTGCACATATAACGTCAGACTCAGCATACGCTCATCGTTAGTTCACTATCAGATAGCTATCCAGCGGGCACCGCGAGGAGGTGATGATGCGATTTTGCCCACCCGTAGCTTAGGATACTTGTATCGAAATTGATTTTGGCGTTAGCCTGACATAATAGGTTTGCTCCTATTAGAGCATTATGTTCTAAATTATTAATTATATGAAATTTTGTTTTCACCCCAAAGATTAAAACTTCATGGTATTTTTCTAAAATAATTTCTCCATTTACTGTTCTGGCTCTCTTTTTAATCGAGAGTATAACCTCATCGTTCAAAATATTGGGCCGGCAACAGCTACTGTGTTCGATGAGTAATTTAATTCGTTTGTTATTTACTGTTCGGTATATGTGGGGTAGTCCCACTCATTCCCTAAAAAAATGGAATAACAGCGAAGGTAGAACCATATGTCATAATAGTTTTGTTAGTGAACTGTCAGTTGTTCACTTACTGCGTCGTGATATTCCTGCAAAATCATGCGTCCCTTTCTCAGAATAATCATCTCTTGTTCTGTCACGTGCAGTGGTCTTTTGTCAGCGTATGCGTAATCAGGTCGTGCTATTATTACGTCGTAATTGAGTAGTGTATCATGAATAGTCAGTAGGGCGTTAGCTTGTTGCGTTTTCTTACTGCCTACTATTGTCCATGGTGTAAAATATTTTGAACTACCAATCTGATGTAATGCCATGCAATAGCGCATAGTTTCTTGCGAACTAACGTAGTGAGTTTGTGAAACGGAAAATGCAGGTAAATGTTTTATGGCATCTAGTCCTTCTGGCCAAGAGACTTTGGGATCTATAGTTTGCTCTTTATATTCTGTGACTGTACTAGTCAATCCTGGTGAGGTAAATTGTGCTTCCAATTCATTTATTTCTGCGAGATGTTCTTGATTTTTCTATTCAATTAGTCTTTGAAAGTTTTCATTATTTTGTGCGAGTGCACGAGCGACTACCTCATCAACGGCTTGAGGCGTCATAACGGGTAATTGAATAGGAGGAGTCACTTCTAATAACTCGATTTCCGTTTCTGAATCGGGTTTGATCGGATGCAACAGACGAGGATATGGGTTTAAATTTAAATATGTATGTATTTTCTTTCTACTTTTTCAATAGACACCTTAGATCACTTAATTATTCTTATAATTATTTCTTACTCTAACTTAATTCTGCTTTCCAGATGAAAAACTCGTTCTGATGAATCGATGTTTTATTGGTGTTGTGCTGGCCTTTTTTTTCAAGCTGCTGAATTCTCGTTCTACTGCACTGGAACTGATGATTCACTAGTGCTTTAATTGTTTCTGTTTTCTTCTCGTTCTTCTATTTTGTATAATAATTGACGATTAAATTTGGCTGCAGGCTGCACTTTAAGTTAACACTATACTTTATTATTTTCTAGTTTACGGTGAACTCGGGCATCCCGGTAGAGCCCCTAATTAATTTATTAAACTCGGTTTTGAAATAAAAAAAAATTATTTAAAAAACAACTAAATCTAATACAAGATTTATGAAATTGACGTTCTAAATCTACTGAGCGACTGCCTAAGAGAGACTAACAAAGTCTACGGAGTTGATCGTTGAGGTCCCTTATTTCGTGTTTATCGCATTCGGCTGTACCCTTATATACTGTTTCATGTCCATATAAGGGTACTATCTGACCAGTGCTCGCTTTGATTCGCCCGCATTTTAGTTGACCGTTATTTAATTGTTGAAGCATAATTGCCAACTGAATAAAAATTACAACTTCCCCATGGGAATTGCCACCAGAGCATACTCGAACCCGCTCACAACATACAATTTATTTTAAAACAATTAAAACATTCTAAAATGTGGCAAATCCAACGATTAATCACATCTCATCTAACAAAATGAAAAAATATTGCAATGTTTCTATGTCTGTACATGCATATGCATATGTGTACATATGTACGCGTATATTGCCGAATCTCTTAATTACACGAAGTTTTGATAGCATATACAAATGCTAATTAATTAAACTTAAAATGTCTTAGATTTGGCACTGATAATGATTTCTTTTAAATTTTTACTCTAGAAGAAATCACACACTACCATATACACACACACACACACACACACTACTGCCATACTAGTTTTATTGCCAAAAGGAAACAAACCCCCAGGAGACCCTTCGTCGTATCGCCCGATATGCCTACTGGACACAATGGGAAAGATCCTGGAGCGAATCATTTACAACAGATTGCTCACAATAGCGGAGGAGAAAGGGGCTTTGTCCAACCAGCAATTCGGATTCCGAAAGTCTCGCTCAACAATTGACGCCATTAAAGCTGTAGTTAATAAAGCAGTGGAAGCAATTGAAGGTGAAAAATGGCGATACGGCACCAAGGAATACTGTGCAGTAGTGACGCTAGATGTCAAAAACGCATTTAATTCGGCAGACTGGCCCACTATAAGAAGATCTCTTGCTAGGATGGATACACCATCTTACTTGCTGCAGATAATGGCGAGCTACTTTACCAGCAGGAAACTGAGGTATGATACCGACGAAGGAGTGAAGTACTACGATGTTACAGCTGGGGTCCCGCAAGGATCGGTGCTGGGCCCATTACTATGGAACATAATGTACGACGGAGTTTTACGACTACCACTGCCACCTAAAGTGAATATAATTGGATTTGCTGACGACATCGCTGTTGTTACAGTAGCAAAACAAATCAGTGAAGTAGAATCAGCTACAAATGTGGCAATCAGTCAAATCAAAAGCTGGATAGGATCCGCCGGTTTAGAATTAGCTGACCACAAAACTGAAGCTGTTCTAATAACCAGTCGGAAATCTGTGGAATATATGAATGTACAGGTTGGAACCCAAATCATCAGATCCAAAGAAGCAATCAAATACTTAGGAGTAATGCTCGGCAATAGACTGCGGTTTAAACAGCATGTTGATTATTCGAGCAAAAAAGCGTCACGACTTCAGGCAGCACTCTCAAGGATAATGCCCAGCATTGGAGGACCTGGGTACGCTAGGAGGATCCTACTATCTAGAGTTGTCAGCTCAGTCCTTCTTTATGCGGCTCCGGTTTGGGCGGGGGCTCTCGCGACCAAAGAAACAAGGAGGAAACTTACATCCGCCTACAGACTCTGCGCTATAAGGACCATCAGTGGTTTTAGAACTATCTCTGACGAAGCAGCCTTTGTCATAGCAGGAATGGTTCCTATCGACATCCTCGCGAACGAGATGCAGAGAATCTACAATCGGAGAGGCTCGAGCCATCAAGAGGCTAGCGAAAGAAGAAGGGTTATAGAAGAAGAAAAAGCAGCTTCAAGAGCTGTGTGGCAAGATCGATGGGATAATGCGGTTAAAGGCAGATGGACCTATAAATTAATCCCCACCATCGACATTTGGATAAACCGAGCACATGGGAACTGCACCTACCACCTCACGCAGTTCCTGTCTGGCCATGGAGGTTATCGCAAATATCTTTACTGATTTGGACACGATAGCTCTCCGTTGTGTCCAGAATGTCCAGACCAGGAGGAAGATACGGAGCATGCAGTCTTCTACTGTAGGCGATTTGAAAACTGGAGAAACGAACTTCCCAGTCCCCCATTCCTCATAGATCATATGGTACAATCTGAGGAAAAATGGATGGAAATTTGCGCGTTTATTACGCATGTGCAAATGCAGCTTCGAATTCAAGAACGAATACGTCGAGAAGCAGAAAGTACAGCATAAATTGCTAACCAGCCCCGCGAAGTAATACCTAACGGCAGTCCCGCGGGGAGAGTGGTAGAAGAGTGAAGGGTGTGTGTTTAGTACGAAGGCGTATTCCTGAAATCGATTACTCAGGTTTGCGAATCGTGCATGCTAGTAGCACTCGGGCTATTAGTATCTATGAAGATTACACATCCCTGGCGCAACCTAAAAAAAAAAAAAAAAAACTACTGCCATACTAAAGAGCAAACGTAAGTGTTTCGCCGAGCTGTGTGATGAAGTTGACGAAAATCGTTGAGGCAAAGCCTTCCAAATCATCATGAAGAAATTGAAAAGGTGCCAGCCACAGATTTCCGCCTGCCCAGAGTTCTTACACAACATCGTGGTCGGACTATTTCCTCATCAACAAGAGAACGCATACTCGGATGATCCAATATTTATTTATTTATTTATTTAGCTTAATACAAGCAAGCTTAAATCTAAACTTAAGAACTAACAACTTATGTCCTGTATCCCCTTGTGGGTCCTAGGGCCTCTACTACGCCTACGCGCCATCGTGTACGGTTTCTGGCAATGTGTCTGAGTTCTCCCCAACTTTTCCCTAACTGCCGTGCCTCCTTCTCGACTGTTCTGCGCCATGTTTTCCGCGGACCGCCAGGTCTTCTGCCATCCTGAGTTAGAGGGTTCCATTGCATAGCATGGTTCGCTATGGAGCTGTTACCCTTTCGGAGCGTGTGACCAATCCACTGCCACTTCCGCCGTTGGATAGTTGTGCCTATTGGTTCCTGACCCGTTCTCTCGTAAAGGTGTTCGTTAGAGATACGATTGGGCCAGAAAATCCTTAAGATATTGCGCAGACACCTATTAACGAACGTTTGCAGCTTTCTGGTGATAGTAGTGGTCACTCTCCACGTGCTGCAACCATATAGCAGCACGGATTCAACGTTGGAGCGGAACAGTCTTATTTTGGTGCTCAAACTGATTGCATTGCTTCGCCATATTTTGGACAACATCCCGAACGCGGACTTTGCTTTGGCGATCCTGTTGGCTATATCCAGTTCGGTTCCACCATCGGTCGAGACAATACTCCCAAGATACTGGAAATCCTCTACTCTCTCTACCGGTTGTCCAGCAATGCATATTTGAGCCGATGAGTTAGTTCCAAGGCTGATGATTTTAGTTTTTGTCGTATTAATTTTCAGCCCGACGACACCTGCCTCCCTCTCCACATCTGCTGTCATTTGGTGGAGGTCCATAATTCTGTGGGAGAGTAAGCATACATCGTCTGCGTAGTCAAGATGCTTCAGTTGAGATGTAAGAGTCCATCGAATTCCTCCGTTTCCCGTCGACAAAGCTGCATGAAGCACATCGCTAATCACCAATAGGGATAATATTGGTGAAAGGATACAGCCTTGTCTTACCCCACTTTGGATCTCAAATTCCTCAGACAACCTTCCCCTGTGCAGAACGTGACATTTGGAGCCTTCATATGTAGCTTTGATAATAGCAATTAGTTTATCGGGAATGCCTCTCCTGCGTAAGGCACGCCAAATAAACTCCCTGTTGACACTATCGAACGCCTTCTCAAAATCGATGAACAGCAGGTGCAGTGGCGATCGATATTCAACACACTGTTCGATGATAATCCGCAGGGTGTTGATGTGGTCGGCACAGGAGGATCCAGAGCGGAAACCTGCTTGTTCGGCATCGAGTGTGTCTTCGAGATGTTGTTTAATTCGCTCAAGGATGATTTTAGCTATTATCTTAGCTACAGCAGGCAGCACGCAGATACCCCTCCAGTTTCCGCACTCCATTAAATTTCCTTTCTTAGGAAGCTTGACGATCATTCCCTTTTTCCACTCGTTAGGAAAGCTCTCAGCTTCCCAAGCTCTATCTATAAGTGGAAGCAGAAGCTCAGCCGATGTTGTTGGCGTTGCTCGTAAGAGCTCTGCTGGAATACCGTCAAGTCCTACCGCCTTGTTGGTTTTGAGTGCCTTGATCGCGGTAATGATCTCATCTTTACTGGGAGTCGTGGTGCGTATTCGGGAACTTCTCACCTCGGGCATCTCAGTCTGATTTGGGAGCATATCGCTAGCGAATACACGGTTCAAAACCGTAGCAAAATGCTCTTTCCATCTCTTGAGCTGGTCCTCATCCGAAATGAGCAAGGAGCCGTCTAGGCTTTTCACTAGGTATTGGCTGGAGCTGCGACCACCTGTCAGCTCTTTCGTGATTCTGTAGACAGTCCTGCTGTCGCACCTCCGTGCAGCTTCTTCTGCTTCTGTAGCCAGCGCGTTGATGTAGTTGCGCTTGTCACGTCGTACGCTACGCTGAACTTCTCTCATCTTCATGCGATATAGGGACTCTAGCTCGCTTCTCCCTGCTGCTGGGGTAGCTGCAACGCGAGCTTTTAGCTGTTTTCGTTCGTCAATCCGTCTCCAGGTATCCTCGGAAAGCCACGCCCTATGTCTTCCCTGCGATCGACCGACAATTCTTTCAGCACCAGATGTAAAAACATTTTTCACAGCACACCAATGGTCTTGGATGGTTGCGGGCATTGAGCTGCTGATTGCTTCCACACCTTGCGAAAAGTGCTCCCTTAATTGTTGGCGCACTGAGGGATCACTAAGTCTATCGATGTTGAACCTGGGCATTCTTGTGTTGTCGTGGGATCTTCGAACTGCAGCAGTGCGTAGTTGGAGAGTAGCTATCATAAGATGGTGATCACGTACTATCCCCACATCTGCCCCTCGTCTGTTTCGGACGTCCAGGAGACTGCTTCTAAAGCGGCGGCTGATAGCAAAATGGTCAATTTGGTTGGAGGTTGCTTGCCTGTCATTGGAAACCCAGCTGACTTTGTGGCAGGTCTTGTGCTCAAACATGGTGCCACCTATCACAAGGCGGTTGACATTGCAGAAATCCACAAACCTTTCGCCGTTGTCATTGCGGTTGCCTAGTCCATGCTTCCCGATTACATGCTTGAGCCCTTCGTTGTCGCTGCCTACCTTGGCATTCAAATCCCCCATCACTATGACAATGTCTCCATTTGGTGTTGTGTTGAAGACGGCGCTTGAGAGATAGTAGAAGCTCTCCTTTTCGTCCTCAGACGAACTATTCGTTGGGGCGTAACACTGTATGATGGTGACGCGTCGTACTCTAGTCCGGAATCTGGCCGTCAAAATCCTATCACCATGAGGCTGCCAGGAAATCAGGCCCTTGCGTGCTGTTGTTGTTAGCAGTAGTCCGACTCCATATTCCCGCGGACTTCCGGATGGTCTTCCAGAATAGAGTAGTACAGTGTTACGCGTTGGAGACTGGTACTCGCCCGCTTCTAACCATCTTACTTCACTTACCCCCAAAATGTCCAGTTTATATCGCATGAATTCCTTTTCCAGTTGGAGGAATCTGGCATTGTAAGGACCTTCTCTTCCCGAGTCGAGGAGCGTCTTTACATTCCAGAAACCTATCTTTGTCCGGGTACAATAGCCAAAAGTCGTCAACATGTGATCAGTCCTTATCCGAGGCATAGTGTCGGTTTCAGTAGCGAGCTGGTTTCAGTAACGCAGGTTGCTGGCCCACGTTACCTAGCCTAGAATCAAGGCCCTAGACAACCCGCACTTACAATTTTGGCCTATAAGGGTTCATACGTATAGTTGCCCGGGGACCACCACTAGGAGGTAAAGTAAGCACTTCATCACGAACTTGATTGTTGCGCTACTGGCCCAAGCCAAGTTTTGGGCAGTCAGTAGTTTCCCGATCAATCGCAATGCAGGTCCCCAACGAGGGACCTTAACTCTAAGCTTAACAATTTTTTTTTATTTTTTTTTTTATTATTTTTTTTTTTTTTTTTTTTTTTTTTTTTTTTGGGCCCCAGGGGGCCCACACATTTTTTATTAAACTAGGTCTTAAAATCTATCTTAAAAACTAGAGAGGGAACTGGGACTGGTTAGTTCATGAAGAGGTGTACAGGGACTTTCTAAGGGCGGATAGACTCGAATGAAAGTCTAGGGTGTTCTGTGAGTTATTTGCCAGGCGTAACATTCTGGAAATTGGTTCGAAATTTCCGTAGTTGGTGCGGTGGTGAGGGAGAAGAAAGAGCGGTACGGACCTGAGGTTTCGAGGGTTAGTGCGAAGGGAAATCATTTCCAGTAGTGCGGTGGAATCGATCATACCGGTTAATAATTGGTGCACGAAAAGTATGTCAGCGACTTCGCGACGTTTTGTAAGGGTTTGCAGGTTAATCAATTTTAGCCGGTCTTCATAGGGAGGTAAGATATAGTTGTCGGCCCATGGGAGACCGCGTAAGGCAAACCGGATAAACCTACGCTGCACAGCTTCGATTCTAAGGGAGTGTATGTTGTGATAAGGTGACCAAACTTGGCTGGCGTATTCCAGGAGTGGTCGGACAAAGGTGATATAAAGGGATTTAGAAACGTAAGGGTTTGAAAATTCTTTAGAACAGCGTTTTATGAAACCGAGAGAAGAATTGGCCTTGTGTACAATATGATCAATGTGGGAACGGAAGTTTAGCTCCCTGTCACAAATAATACCCAAATCGCATATAGAGGAGACTGAGGGAACGGGCTCGCTAAGAAAGTAATAGGTTTTTAGGGATGGGGGGAGGCGTTTACGGGAGAATGTTATGGATTGACATTTGGCGACGTTAAGTTCTAGAAAGTTTTTGTCGCACCATGTGTGGAATGAATTTAGATCGATTTGAAGTAAGAGAGAATCGGTGGGGGTAGATATTACCTTAGTGATTTTCATATCATCCGCGTAAATAGACAGATCAGAGTCTTTTATGACGTGACCAACATCGTTTATAGTTAAGACAAAGATCAGCGGACCAAGATGACTGCCTTGAGGAACCCCTGAAGTGGCGTTAATGGGGTCAGAGACTGAAAATCTGAAGAGAACCCTGTACTGGCGTTTTTCTAGGTACGATCTCAGCCATGAAATGAAAGAGGGTGGGAAACCGAGGGCTTTAAGTTTAAGGTAAATAGTTCGGTGACAGATTTTGTCAAAGGCCTTGCTGAAGTCGGTGGTAATGACATCCACTTCATTACCTTTCTCTAATGCTTGTAGTGTTTTGGAAACGAATTCGGTCAGGTTAGTCGTAGTGGACCTACTTTTTAAGAAACCATGCTGTTGTGGGGAAAAAATGGATTTGCAGTGGAAATACAGTGAGTCGTAGACAATGCTTTCGAAGAGCTTAGGGATAGAGGAAAGTTTGGCTATGGGTCTATAGTTAGAAATGTCGTTTTTACTGCCTTTTTTATGGATAGGGAAAATAAAAGAGTCCTTCCATAATTTTGGGAAAACGGCTTGAGAGAGTGAGAGACGAAATAGAGTTGTAAGGGGCTGACACAGGACATCTACACATTGCTTTAGTAAGATGGCGGGCAGACCATCGGGACCAGGGGAGAAGTCATCTTTGAGCCTATTAATTTTTTCTCGCACAATATCAGACCTAATGTCGACTGAAGCTAGAGAGGTTTGAGGACAGTTATTCAGGTAGGAGAAAAAATCTAGGTCCGGTTCGTGTACATGGTCACTATACGATTGGCTGAAAAAGGTTGCAAAGAGGTTGGAGATTACTTTAGGGTCAGCAGATGAGATATTAAGTAATTTTAGAGTGGAAGGAAAGCCGTCGGACTTTCTTTTGACCTTGATAAATTGGTAAAAGCGCCTAGGGTCAGTGATTATACTAAATTGCATTCTATCGAGGTATTCGAGATAGAGGGATTCGCAGAGGATGGAAAAGCGGGAGTAAGCTTGCTGGTAATATGCGTAATCTGAGGCAGATTTGGATACCAGGTAAGTTTTCCATAATTTGTTTCTGACGTTGCGAAGAGTACGCAATTCCTTATTATACCAAGGAGGTGATGATGAGCAGTTTTTTCGAGGCAGATAAGGGACAGATTGGAGAAGACAGTCAAAGATTGCTGTGTAGAAGAATACGAGAGCGATATCAATGGGTGTGTTAATGTTTAGGAAGAGGCTGAAATTTATGCTATTGAGTAGGTTGTTAAGTTTAACGAAGTCAGCTTTGCGGAAGTTGAAAGAGAGAGAGTTCTCAGAATCAACGGTAATGTTGACGTTTTCATACGAAAAGGCAAGAGCTAGAGGAGGGTGATATTGGTCTAGGGTGCAGAGAAGATGGTTACTCGCGGTAACCAAGGAGTTATGGGGGTCGGATGAGAAAATCAGATCTAGCTGCCTACCTTAGTTGTTGGTAATGCCACTGATCTGAAAAAGGCCGGAGTCAAAAAGACGACCAGTAAGGAGGGTTTCCTTTTCTGAGGAGGAGTTAGTAGGAACAAATGATGATTCGTCCTCAGATGGAGACCATTGTAAAAGGGGAAGGTTGAAGTCGCCAACAATTATAAAATCGTCATCAGGATTAGCGATATCTAACAGAGAGTCAACTGTATCAACGGCCAGCTGGTATGCTTGGACGGGTTGAGAAGGGCGAATATAACAGCAAACAATATATACGCTCCGTTTGGATACCGATAATTTAGCTGATACGAATTCAAAAGAAGTGGAATTTGAGAATTTGACGAGGGTTGCATCAAGACGATTATGTATGGCTAAAAGAACACCGCGGCCGAAGGAGAGGTCTTCATGTTTCTGGCCGTCAGCGCGAAAGACTACGAAGTCAGAAGTGAATAATTCACAGCTAAGAACGTTGGGACAAAGGTTGGTTTCAGTTAGGGCAAAAATGTCGTAGGGAAGTGATTGTGATTTCAGGTGCACCATCGGGGTTTTGGTGCGAAGTCCTCTGACATTCTGATAGTAAAGGGAGAGGAGCTTTGGTGCAATTTGAATGGAGTGAGATGGATCGACTGTGATGGAGTTTGGGACGAAAATATTTATTATGATTGCTGCGAGTTTTTTGGAGATACGAGAGACGTTTGGAACCAATATGAGAGCCATAGGTTGATAGGTCTTTAGCCACAGTGGAAGAGGAGATATTAAAACTCTCATGAAAACGCGTGTAGATATTCTTAAGGGCTATAGGGTTAGTTGGGAGGCCTTCTTTTTGGATCAAGACCATGACATTAGTCTTTGTTTTTCCGTCGATGCAGACGGAGTCAGGCTTGTCATGTAAATAGGCTAGGTAAAGGCGCACATTTTCAAAAAGCCGGTTATCGCGCAATCTTGACATAATGTAGCGGCCATCGAGGTCATTGATTGTTGACGTTGGGTCTATTAATTTAGACGTGAGTTTGACGGTGGGAGGAAGCATTGGATCGAAAGTGGGGGGAGATGCAGTAGATGGCAAATTGGCCGAGATGAAATTGTTAAGAGAGACCGAGGACGAAGTATGGGCAGAGGTGCAACTGGGGGTGGTTAACGAGGAAGGATTGAGAGTGTGGGAGTGGGTGAAATTCGGGTAATTAACGGTGGGGGGAGTGTTATTAGAAGAAGTGCTATGGCTTGGAGGAAGACAGGAATCAGGTGACAGATTGAAAGAGACGCGATTACTTGAAATTCTATTGGGGTAGTTGACTGAGGGAGTGGCCTTGGTGTTTGGAGAGGGAGAGGGGACCGGCGGGACATCGAAAGAAACTCGCTTGATATTCGGCGATTTGGTAGCAGACTTAGACAGTACGGCTGCCGTTTTAAAGTTGAAGTTAGGGAAGATGCCCATTTTGAAAGACCAATTTGTGTCGGGTTTAGACTTGTTAAAGGACGGGAGATGAGTACTGCTGGATTTCTGGTGGGTGGTAGGTCCATTGTTTGAAATGGTGGATTTGTTATGCGAAGAGTGGACAGAGAGTGGGTTCAACTTATTATTAATTAACTTATCTCTATGGGTGAGGTTGTTAATAAGTCTATTATTAATTAACTTATCTATGTTAGTAGACTTGTCCGTCCATTTGCAGATACGCATCTTTCCGAGGTTGAAATTTAAACTAGCAGGGTTTTGGAATAGCCATTCGTATCTAGCCGGGAGGTCGAATTTAAAGTTGCGAAGACTTCTGTGGTGAGAAGGTAGGATCAGTTCGCATCGGGAGATGGTGATACCGTATTTCTTTAAAAACAAATTCGTAATCCACGAGACATCAGCATTACGAGGGCTACCTTTGATGAGGAAGGTGGTAACCTGGAGGTTGTCAGGACTTAATTTATTCAGCCTACGCTGCCACTCAGAAGGTGTCCAGGTTGTTCCAAAATACTTGATGAGTTTCCGGGGGGCAGCGACGGGTGGAGTTTCGGACTCTTGGACAGTAGGAGCAGCGAGAGATTTTGATGATTCGTCCGTCGGCAGTAAAAGGGAAGGTGGAGTTGAGCGTGAGTCGACATCTGCATCCAGTAACTCATCCAAAATTGATGTGTTGTAATGGATGTTTGGGTTATGTTGGGTATGGATAGGTAGGTCGTCGATTTTGTGGCATACCGATTCAATTCCATTCACAATGATTGAGCGCGTTGCAGTGACTTCGTCGCCGACACCATTGATTCGATCGTAAATTACGTCGAGCATTGGATCAGGTTGCCTAGGAGATGAATGCTTGCTTGACGATTGGAAGAGGATGTCAAAGTCTTTCCGTAGGGAGTTTACACATTCGCGCAATTTATCGAAAGAACTGATCTGCGAGGTATAATTAGCTTTGAGATCACAAAACACTTTGTTGAGATGGTGCAAGGTGGATTCTTCCTTCGTGGGACTGGCAAGAAATAACTCCGTCAGACCAGCAATTTTTTTTTCAATGTTACATAGTTTGGATTTGATATCCTCGGTTGAGTTCTGAACCGAGTTGCCTAAATCGTCAACACATCTAACACTGCTATCTAAGTTGGAGAGTTTACCCATAATCTTTTTAGAGAAATTTTTTGGTGGGAGTCATTTGATTCACTAAGGCACTTTATCGCGAGGAGAACGTGCGAGAGTGAGATATTCTTGCACTCATCACAAAAGAAAAGGAGGTTGTCCGAAAGTGCTTTTACATATACCGTATTTCTTTTGTTAAGACCGACACATATGGCATGGAAAGATTTTCCGCAGATTCCTTTACAAGAAACCCAATCAGCATTATTGTCAGTGATTGGGCAGTTGATAATACCGCAAGACATGGCGAAATATAGGGTGAACAAGCGCGTCAGCAAAAATGGGGTGAATGGAATTGGTGGCACAGTGACACAGAGCACGATAATTACTGCAGATCTATGCAAAAATTTAATGGGAACACTTTTATCAAAGTCAGATGAAAGTGGGGCGAATGTCAGTACTTGAGGTAACGCACTTGAATACAGTTAGTAGGTCACTTAATTGAAATTGATTGCAAAACCGGGCGACACTTGGGGTAATGCACTGAATATTAAGTTGGCGAAAAAGCGGTTTAGACTGATTTGGCGGAAATATTGACTCGCGAAGCAGGAGAAAATGAAAACACGTCTAAACGGTTGGACAGTTGGATTGTATATATAGTAGAGGCACCAACAATCCGAAAGGTAACCATAGAAGAAATAATCGAGATTTGCAATAAAATTGGAGATAAAAAACCACCTGGACCAGATGGTATCCCAAATATAGCACTCAAGACAGCTATAAAAGTAAGCCCAGAAATGTTTATTAACATTTACAACTCGTGCCTGAAGGAAGGAGTCTTCCCGGATCAGTGGAAACGGCAAAACCTAGTACTTCTTCCCAAAGGTAAGAAACCACCAAATGAACCATCATCATACCGCCCGCTCTATATGTTAGATACGGCTGGCAAAATATTGGAGCGAATCATCTGTAACAGGGTAGAGGCAGCAATTCAAGAATCTGGAGGTCTTTCAGAACACCAATACGGTTTTCGAAAAGCGCGCTCAACAACAGATGCAGTGGCTATACAGGGAAGAAGATGGAGGGGCGGTTCCAAAAAGTACTGCTTGGTTATAACTCTTGACATAAAAAACGCCTTCAATACGGCAAATTGGAGTCACATCTTACAAGCGCTCAGAAGGATGAGAGTACCACAATACCTCATAGACGTTATTGTTGATTACTTCATGTGCAGAATCTTGGTATACAATACAGACCGCGGCCCCAAGGAATATAAGATCACAGGCGGAGTAGCACAGGGCTCAGTCCTTGGCTCTCTGCTCTGGAATATTATGTATGACGGTATACTGCGACTTCCTATACCCGAAGAAACAAAAATAGTGGGATTTGCTGATGAT
Source organism: Brachypalpus laphriformis (assembly GCA_945910035.1). Lineage (NCBI taxonomy): Eukaryota > Metazoa > Arthropoda > Insecta > Diptera > Syrphidae > Brachypalpus > Brachypalpus laphriformis. The sequence goes on from OX246754.1 coordinate 101,398,752, forward strand.
ATCGCCATTATTGTCACTGCTAAACTGTTGGAGGAGGTGGAACAGATAAGCAATGCGACAATAAGGATAATGCGAAAATGGCTTACCTCAGTTGGTCTAACACTGGCAGAGCATAAAACTGAAGCAGTCCTGATAAGTAGTAGGAAGAAGTTAGAAACTCTCACCATTATAGTCGGCGGCCATGAAATCACATCTAAACCGCATATAAAATACCTAGGTATCATGATAGATACGAGACTTTCATTTAGAGATCACCTTAAGTATGTAGGCCGAAAAGGTGCAATAGCAAGTGCTGCACTCGCGCGTATCATGCCCAACATAGGAGGAGCAAGACATAGCCGTAGGTTACTGATGCCTAGAGTGGTTACGTCCATAATCCTATACGCCGCACCACTTTGGGCCGGGGCCATGGCAATTAAAACATACAGATCACATATCACATCTGTGTATCGAATATGTGCATTGGGAGCTAGCTGCGCATTTCGCACTACTTCTAGCGATGCAGCTTGCGTGGTAGCGAGAATGCTCCCAATGCACATCCTGGCAGTAGAACAGCAACGTCAGTACTGCGCAAGAAGAGAAAGAAACCAGCGAAAACCGGCTCTATAGACCAGAAAGCCTAGGAGAATGCGAAGAACGCTGGAATGCTTCTGAGAAAGGCAGGTAGACCCGTAGGCTCATACACCAAATCCAGCCATGGTTCGACAGGCAACATGGAGAATTTGAGTTCTACTTAACGCAGTTCCTAACGGGCCATGGATGCTTTCGTTCGCACTTACATAAGTATAAACACGACAATAGCCCTTACTGTCCGCTTTGCTCTGACTGCGTAGAAAACGCAGAACATATATAAAGAACTGGCCCTCCAGGTTGGGGGTTGTGCCGTCAGGGTAACTTCCCTACCACGTAAAAACTCTATTGTTCCGAAACAACCAAAAGCCTCGGATAAGGATGACTCAACTAATGACGACCCCAGCAAACGAAATAAGGACAACGACCTTCGGATCTGTACGTGGAATGTTCTGTCCCTTTACAGACCACGTGCAGCCGAACAACTAGCAGAGGCCCTAAACTGTTATAAAGCAGATATTCCCGCCATCCAGGAAGTGCGATGGGATGGGCCGGATGAAAAACTGTGACATTTACTACGGTGATTGCTACAGAGGCAACAGGCAACGCTTATTCGGATGTGGATTTGTCATACGCGACAGACTTAGGCAAGAAGTCTTAAGCTTCCGACATGTGAGCGAGCGTATTATGACTATCCAAATCAAGGCTAAATTCGCTAACATAAGCCTAATATATGTTCATGCCCCCACGGAAGAAAAGGACCCAGCCACCAAAGAGCGTTTCTACGAGCTCCTCGACAAGACATACGAGCAATGTCCTAAATACGACGTTAAAATCGTATTGGGCGATTTTAACGCCAAAATAGGAAAGGAGGACGTCTTTGGTCGGGCAGTCGGTAAGCATAGCCTACACGACACCACGTCTGATAACGGACTAAGGCTAATTGATTTCGCTGTGGAGCGAATTGTCGCCATAGCAAGCACATGGTTTCCTCATCTCGATATTTATAAGCAGACATGGCGGTCAAATGATCATATAACGATCAATCAAATTGATCTTATTGCGCTCGACGCAAGGCATGCCTCCAGTATTCTGGATGTCCGGACCTTCCGAGCGGCCAACATAGACTCGGATCATTACCTTGTTGTAGCCAAGGTACGAATGCGGATATCCCAATCCGAGCAACAAAGAAGAATCACTGTGAGAAAATTTAACGTCGAAAAGCTACAATCGCAAGAGACCGCCAGACTCTTTGCTGAACGCGTATCCCGAAATCTCTCAAACACCCCTCTGTCGCCAACATCAAGTGCCGAAGACCAGTGGCAACGCTGCCAACATACCGTCAGAAACGCCGCGAAAACCCTGGTTTGACGAAGAATACCGGCGAGTGCATGCAGCAAAACAAGAGGCATACAAAGCGGCGCTGCAAAGGAAGACGAGAGCTGCTCGTGAGCTCTACGAGCAAAGGAGACGGGAAGAACATCGGCTTCTCCAAAAGAAGAAGAAAGAGCATGAGAAGCGCACGTTTGAGAATATCGAGAGTTTATACTCCAGGAACAATGTATGGAAGTTTTACCAAAAGGTAAAAAGAACGTGTCAGAGAAGCAATACCCGTACAGAAACCTGTAGAGATGAAAATGGAAACCTCGTAGTAGAATCACAGTCGGTGCTGAGAATATGGAAGAACTATTTCTGCAGACTGTATAACGGCGACGGGGATCAACATCCCGCTGTCAGGCAGAATGAACCATTCAACATAGACGATGATAGTCAAAATTTCCGTCAACCTGACCAAAACGAAGTGAGGATAGCAATATCCAAGCTAAAATCCAACAAGGCTGCTGGACCTGACGGCTTACCGGCCGAACTTTTCAGCGCAGCTGGGGATGAATTGGTAGAGTGCATACACCCATCTCTAAGATTTGGTCAGACGAGTGTATGCCTGATTAATGGAACTTCAGTATCATTTGCCCGATCCATAAAACAGGGGACCCCCTCAAATGCGCCAATTATAGAGGCATCAGTCTCCTCAACATCACATACAAGGTCTTTTCTGCAATATTGTGTGAACGCCTGAAACCTTTTATGAACAGCCTGATTGGACCCTATTAGTGCGGTTTCAGAACAGGAAAGTCCACCATCGATCAAATCTTCACACTTCGACAAATACTGGAGAAAACCCAAGAATTCCAAATCGATACTCACCACCTCTTTATCGATTTCATGCCTATGACAGCATCTATAGAGAAGAGCTTTATAGAGCCATGTCTAGTTTTGACATCCCTGCCAAACTTGTCCGTCTGTGCAGGCTGACGATGGAGAACGCTCGCTGCTCCATCAAGTTCGGTCATAACCTTACCGAGACCTTTGATGTCAAGAAAGGGTTTAGACAAGGTGACGCGCTGTCATGTGACTTCTTTAATATAGTACTTGAACGGATTGTGTGGAGCTCACAAACGAACACCGGAGGCACAATCTATTACAAGTCTGTACAACTGCTTGCATACGGCGACGATATAGACATTATCGGAAGAACTCAACGGGCTGTCACCGGTGCGTTTGCAAGCATTGAGGCGGAAGCGACCAAAATGGGTTTAGCGATAAACGAGGGCAAAACCAAGTATATGCTGTCAACAAGAAGGGAAAGCCAACACCGACGAATTGGACAAAACGTCACAGTCGGCAGCTATAAATTCGAGGTAGTAAGGGACTTTGTCTACCTTGGCTCTGCTATAAATTCTACAAACAAAATCAGTGCAGAAATCAATCGAAGAATAACTCTTGACAATCACTGGTTTTTTTGGGTTTATAAGGCAATTCAACAGTAAAGCCCTATCTCGAACAACTAAGGAGACTCTATATAAGACCTTGATCATCCCAGTCCTGCTTTATGGCGCAGAAACATCGACTTTATTAAAAGAGGATGAAGATATCCTTGGTCGCTTCGAGAGAAAAATTCTTCGTAAGATTTTCGGTCCCGTTTGCGTTGACGGGTTTTGGAGGAGAAGATTCAATCACGAGCTGTACAGCGACATCGACCTAGTCAAAAAACTGCGTATTGGACGTCTGAGATGGCTAGGATATGTAGAGCGAATGGACACCAACGCTCCGGCCCGCAGAGTCTTTGAATCAAACCCCGAGAGACGACGCAGTAGAGGAAATCATCGCCGTAGGTGGCGCGCACAAGTTCAAGGAGACCTCGACCAACTTGGAGTGCGCAACTGGAGGAAATTAGCTAAGGACCGAGCTAAATGGAGAGGCTTGTTGGTTTAGGTTGAGGTTGGCCCAGGTTCACCCCCAACTGTAGCGCCACCTAAGTAAGTAAGTAAGTACTGAGTTACGGCTGTCGAATCAATATTTACAGATGGAGAATTCGATCTCAACCCCACTAAGACCTTAAATTTCGGAAAACCCCTTCGTATCTCGCATCTTAGCGTAATAAGCAATAACTGTGTAGAAATGCAAGTACCTACGTCTAGTAGCTTTCGAGAAACGGCGTTCACAAGGAAAATCTGCTTTGCTTTTATAGTATTTATAAGATAAGTTTTAAAATAGGACTTCTGTTTGTGTGAATTCCATGATCGGGTGTGGTTTGAAGATAGTGTTCTGGAGTTCTGGGCTGATTTCGTTATGATGTCATAACTAATATATACGTAAGAAAAGAAAACTGTACTTAAAGTAATTATAATAACAAAAAACAAAAACATCAGTCTAAAAACTAGTATAAAAAAAAAACAAAAAAAAAGGCCAATAAAATTAAATAGTAATATGTAGACATTTAAAAACACAAGCCAAACAATTTTGTAAAGTGTGAGAACTCTAGAACCCTCTAAATTCAACTTAATTTTTTATTTTTTTTTATAATTTGCGTGCACTCAAAGGTACTTATAAGGTTATGTATACCTTAAACATGTTTACACACTGTGCAGGCGTTGGAAAGGATAGATAGAGAAAGAGAGATAGAAAGATTTTTTGGTGTAGTGGTTCTTGAAGCTCAGTTGTTTATGCTTCAGAGATTTTACGAAAACTAACCTCTTCAAGTTTAATTTTCTTTTTTCAATGGGGGAGGGGGGGCGATGTAGTGCCAACACTACATGGACCACACAACATCACTCCCATCACCCTATAACGATCATATTGAATTTAATTCCAATTTCTCTGCCACACATTATTCCACATATTCATTCATTCATAATTACATTGGCGATGCTCGCCACTCGTATACACTTGTTTATACGGCACTCACCTACTGATCTTACTACAGCAACACATAAAAAGGTCACTGTCAGCATATGCTCGCCAAATGCGGCACTTCACAGGCATTATGAGTAAAGGTTATACCCGAAAACTCATATTCTCCGGGATTCCGCTGCATACAATAGATGCAGACTCCGCCTGGACACACAAATTATAAGAAAAGAAATACGTTTTATTTTATGTGGTCTTTAGCCAGACCGTTTATTTCGCTTGGGTACTAACTACCAAACAGAGGAAGTGACTGTCATAGTGGCGGCCTTTTATGTATTTTCTTTTTCCATGTTTTAACATGACACTTGGGAGGTTTTCATGAATTGACAAACGCATTGAGGGTGTGTGATGCGATTGATAATTGGATGCCACATCACTCCCACTCATGGAAAAGATTATTTTGCAATACTTGTTCTTATATAGGAGTAAAATAATGTTATGATTAAAATAAAATAATGTAAAATAAAGTTCTAGTTATTGTAACATTATAATAGTTGTACTAAAGCTATTGTTTTATATTGCAAAGGGTTTCATGGTACACAGTTTAATGTGTGTGTTTTGTATGCGTCAGATGTTATAGACGGTTCTACTAGTTTGTCAGTTTTTACCGTGTAACAGCTGAAGTGCAGTGCCGATGCAGTGCAGCGTGCGGTGCCGAGTATGCAGTGAGTTGCAATTCGGCCGCAGTGAAACTGCAGTGATTTGCTTGTTGGCTGCCATGAATATGCAGTGAATTGCATTATGGCTTCAAAGTGGCTGCAGTGAGTGTGCGGTGAGTCGCAGGTCCGCTGCCATGAATATGCAGTGGGTCGCATTATGGTTGCAATGTGGATGCAGTGAGTCGCAGATCGGCTGCCGTGAGTATGCAGTGAGTCGCATTATGGCTACAATGTGGATGCCGTGGGTCGCAGATCGGCTGCCATGAGTACGCAGTGAGTCGCATTATGGCTGGAATGTGGCTGCAGTGAGTCGCAGATCGGCTGCCATGAGTATGCAGTGAGTCGCATTATGGCTGTAATGTGGCTGCAGTATGCAGTGAGCCGCATTATGGCCGTAAAGTGGCTGCAGTGAAGTAAGAAAGAAACTCAAATGAAACTGATCACAGTCGAGAGAGCAGGAATGAAGTGATCGAGAAAAAAAAATGTAAACCAACAGTTTTATTTGAGCCTGGAAGGCGAGAAAAAATTTTCGGATTAAATTTTTATCGCGTATGTTTTAAGAACTGTGTTAACCCGCGGCAGAAGGAAGAAAAAAAAAATTAAAATTATTATTATTATTTTTAACCACTGTAGTCTGCACAACTCTACACTTTTGTCACACGTACTCGTAACTATATACATATTATAGTGTAAGAAAACGTACTTAACCCACTGTAGCCCGTGCTACTGTATTAAACTGCGATTGCAAACAAGAAAAAATGTTTATATGGCCCAACAAAAACTGTGTAGCACGTAACCGTACATGAAATTTAAATATGTGTGTATATTATAATATAATTTATATAATTTATTATGTGTATACTATTTTCTACTATATACTTTTTTTTTATTTTAATAAACACGGGGGTTGCTTCGTTGGCCGCTACTGTGGTGTGTGCCTTTTGTTTTCTTGTTTTGCTTTGGCGTCTGAGTTTGCGATGAGGGTGCTGTGCTGGTCATTGGTGGTTGCGGTTGTTGAGTGGGTGTGAGGGTGCTCCGTTGTTCCGCTGGTTGTTGTTGGTGTTGCTGTGTAGCTTTGGAGGGTGCTCCGCTGATTGATGCTGTTGGTGATGTGTGTGTGCATGCTGATGATGGCGCTCCATTGGTACGTGTTGCTATGGTGCGTGAGTGTATTAATGGTGGGGCTCCATTACCTCGTTGTTTTTCTTTTTTTCTTTTTTTTACGCTGGGAGGTGGTAATTTTCAAAAGACGAAACTGAGCCTGTACTCAGTAACAGTGTGGGACTTTTACCCACTAACCCCTTCCCCCTACGGTACCGCCTCCTTGGCATTTCATCGTAGGGGGGTTTCTAACTTAGTTGTCATTTGGATTCGTGTAAGTCCTGTTGGACTCTTTTCTCTCACGTTCCAGTATTCTTAATTTGCTCATGATATTTTTGGCAATGACTGAAACTGCATCCCAAGCTTTTTGGCTCTTAAGAATTTCACCAACTATATTTTCGGGGGTTAGTGCCACGCCTAAATTCTGCCTCAGTGTTTCCCTCTCATCTAGAAACCGTGGGCATAGAAAAAACACATTAGGTCGTATCGCTGGTTAAGCATGTGTATGCGCTAATGATGATGGCGCTCCGTTGGTCATTGTCGCTGGTGGTGCTAGTGGTGCTATGCTAGCCCATGTCTTCTTTTTTCTTTTTTTGGTTGCGCCAAGGGATGTGGTAATCTTCGAAAGATACTAGTAGCCCGGGCCACTAGCATGTACGATTCGCAAGCCCGAATAATCGATGCCAGGAATGCGCCTACGTACTAATCCACACCCTGCACATATCTACCACTCTCCCCGCGGGACTGTTAACAATTAATGCTATGCTTCTTGTATTGCCGCCTCAGCTCTCCTTGCTCTCTCAATTATTCGGAGCTGTTTTTGCACATTCGCTATAAGGGTACAAATTTCCAGCCAATACTCCTCTGACCGCAGCATTTGGTCTATAAGTAATGGTGGACTTGGCAGGTTATTTCTCCATTCCGTAAAGCGATTGCAATGGAATATTGCATGCTCTGTATTTTCCTCCTGGTCTGGACAATGTGGACAGAGAGATGAGTTATCATGTCCAAATCTGTGTTAATATTTGCGATAACCACCGTGACCCGATAGAAACTGCGTAAGGTGATAGTTGCAGTCCCCAAAAACACTCGCTTCGTCCAGACCCTAATGTTGGGGATCAGCTTGTAGGTCCATCTACCTTTTGTACTGTTATCCCACCTAACTTGCCACATGGCTAGTGATGTTGCCTTCTCTTCCGCCTTTATCCTCTTGACGATATCTGCTGACAATACCTCTTGACGACTCGAGGTTCTCCTTTCGTAGATCCTTACCATCTCGTTTACGAGGATGTTGATGGGGATCATTCCGGCTATGACACAGGCTGCTTCGTCCGATATTGTTCGGAAACCGCTGATTGTTCTTATCGCGCATAGCCTGTATGTTGACGATAGTTTTCTCCATGTTTCTATCGCACCTAACGCCGCCGCCCAAACGAGTGCAGCGCATAGAAGAACCGAGCTAACCACTCTGGATAGTAGAATCCATATCCGTCTAACATATCCAGGGCCACCGATGTTTGGGAGTATTCGAGAAAGGGCTGCCTGCAGTAGTGAAGCCTTCTTGCTCGAGTATTCCACGTGTGTTCTAAGCCTTAACCTGTTGTCGAGCATTACTCCTAAGTATTTCACTGCTTCATTAGTTCTTATAGTCTGAGTTCCGACTTGAATATTCGCATATTCAACAGCTTTTCGACTTGTTATAAGAACAGCTTCAGTTTTGTGGTCTGCTAATTATAAGCCGGCGGATCGTAGCCAGTCTTTAATTTTTCCGATTGCTTCGTTTGCCACTGATTCTATTTCGTGGATGTGTTTAGCCGCGGCGACCACGGCGATGTCATCAGCGAACCCGATTATCCGAACTCCTTGTGGCAATGCTAGTCGCAGGACTCCATCGTACATGATATTCCATAAGATAGGGCCTTGTACCGATCCTTGCGGGACTCCTGCCGTGACGTTGTAGTACTTTACCCGCTCGTCGGTTTGGTACCTCAACTTCCTGTTGGTGAAGTAGCTTGTAACTATCCTCAATAGGTAGTTTGGAGTATCCATTCTGGCTAGCGATCTGCTTATGAATGTCCAATTTGTCGAGTTAAAGGCGGTTTCGCTGTCCAGAGTTCCCCCTCGCCATCTTTCTCCTTGGATCGCTCCAGTGGGTGTGTCAACTACCGATTTTATGGCATCAACGGTAGAACGCGATTTTCTAAATCCGAGCTGATGGTCTGACAGTGCTTCTTTCTCTTCTGCTGCCACGAGTAGTCTGTTGTGTATTATTTGTTCAAGTATCTTTCCCAAAGTGTCGAGTAAACATATTGGACGATATGACGATGGTTCTTCAGGTGGTTTGTTTCCTTTTGATAGCAGTACTAGATGTTGAAGCTTCCATGGCCCAGGAAAAACTCCTTCTTCTATACACTTTTGCATACTACTTACTTAGATGCCGCTACAGTCCGGGGTGGACCTGGGCCTCAACCAACAAACCTCTCCAGCCAGCACGGTACACTTTTGCATAGTGGCTATAAAAATGTCCGGCTTCTTTTGGACAGCCACTTTGCGTTATTGGGGATTTCATCTGGTCCAGGTGCTTTGTTGCTTCCTATCTTCCTGCATGCTTCGAATAGCTCCTCCCGTGTGATAGCAGGGATGTGCTCTGCATTGGTCTCTCTGATTATATCACACAGAGTAGATGGTCTATGGGGGAACAGGTGCTCTATTATGGATCTTACCATAGCTGAGCAAGTTATTTGTGGGGACCTATGAGCTTTCAGCTTTGTCATCACAATACTGTACGCCATACCCCAAGGGTTTATGTCTGCTTCGTTACAAAGTCGTTTAAAACATATTCTTTTACTCTCTTTGATCGCCTTTTTTAAGTCGCATCTCGCCAGTTTAAATGTGTCTAGACGCTCCTGAAAATCGACCCTTCGTCTCGATCATTGGACACTGCGTCGGGCTTGTAGACACCTTGCCCTAAGTGTTTTTATCTCTTCGGTCCACCAGTAGTATGGAGCACCTCTTCTACTAACTGTTGGTCTGGGTATTGCTGCATCGCAGGCTGTTGTGATAGTGTGGGTGAGCTGGAGCGAGAGAGTCTCCGCTGTTCCGCTGCGATTTATGGTATCGGTGCTCATCATTTCCTCGAAGGTGTGTTTGTCGAAGAGCTTGTGCTTTCATCTTGGGCCTGTTAATTTAGGGCGTTGGAAGATTGGATGAGTTTCTTTAATATCTATTAATATCGCCTGGTGGTCGCATTGTGTATATTCCTCGCTAGGCCGCCAATTGGTGTTGCGCAGGAGAAAGTTGCTAACGAAGGTTATGTCGATGATTGACTTCATACCTGCTTTGCCATATGTGTTTGCATACCCCCTATTTGCGAGCACTATTTCTAGTGGCGCAAAAGTTTCCAGTAGCATACGCCCTCTGGCATTGGTGAGCCTGCTACCCCACTCTGTTGCCCATGCATTGAAGTCACCGCCTATGACCACTGGAGCTCTACCGCGTGCATCGGCCATTAGGTTGTCTAGCATTGTCTGGTATTCACTCGTCGTCCAGCTTGGTCGAGCATAGCAGCTGTACAAGTTAATACCGTTTATTTTTGCCCATACAAAGCCATCTACCTATTCATGAGTTTCGTGGAAGGCATGTCTTCCACATATCCATATTGTAGCTTGTTTAGTTTTGTCACCAATCCAAATGTTGCTGTCGAGGTTTTTGTAGGGTTCGCTAATCAAAACGATGTCCGCTCCCTTGTCTTTAGCCGTTTGTGTCAGGAGGTCCTGAGCTGTCTTACAGTGGTTCAGATTAATCTGTATTTTCTTCATGATGTTCTGCTCGTAATGGCTCTCCTGAGGACCGGGCATTTGCTGCTACCGGCCATGTGTTTTGCATCTTCTGGGTGATCCTTTCTACAGAACATGCATGATGGCTCCTTCTCACAATTTTCTGCAATGTGACCTTCTGTTTCACATTTTCTGCAGAGCTTCGAGCGGTCCTCTCCGTTTTAACATTGTCCGGCTAGGTGACCAAACTCTAGACATTTGAAACATTTTTTAAGCAGGATCCAATCTCACTTTTACCGTTATTTTCAAAACTTTTCGAGAAACTCCTTCTTAAAAGGTTAGACCCAATTATAGAGCAAAGAAAGCTTATCCCTACCCATGAATTCGGGTTAAGAAATAAACACTCGCCGATAGACCATCTGCATCGTATAACTAATGTTATAGAAAAGGCACTGGAAGAAAACAAATTTGTTCTGCAATATTCTTAGACGTTGCACAGGCTTTTGATAAAGTTTGGCATAAGGGTTTAGAGTATAAACTTCATAGGGATCTACCTAGATAGTACTATGAGATCCTTAAATCTTATATAGGTAATAGATTCTTTAGAGTTCGTTATGGCTCAGCGCATTCTGAACTTAAAGAAATACAAGCAGGTGTTCCACAGGGAAGTGTTCTAGGGCCCACCCTGTATTTATTATGATGATAGCCACATTTGCAGACGAGACTGCTCTTCTATCAACAGATGGATGTGTGGCTAAAGCTACAGAAAAACTGCAAAATTAAATTAACGAGATATGTGATTGGACGCAGCGATGGAGAATTAAACTTAATGAGTCAAAGTCCATCCATATCAATTTTACAAAAAAAAAAATAACGAATCTTCCCGTGGTTATTAATAATCAAGTAGTTCGTTACTCTAACACAGCTAAATATCTCGGTATGAATCTGGATGCTAAACTGAAATGGAAGGAACATGTGAGAAAGAAAGTAGAAGATCTAAATACTAAATATAGAAAACTTTATTGGTTGTTAGGATATAACTCAGAACTGTCCATTGAGAATAAAATCCTATTATACAATCAGGTATTAAAACCCATTTGGACATATGGTATCCAATTATGGGGTTGCACAAAGAAAACAAATGTTCAAATGTTGCAAACTAAGGTCCTTCGGGGAATAGTGAATGCCCCATGGTACATTAGAAATAGTGACTTGCATCGAGATTTGCAGATCGACCTCGTAGCAGATACAATTAAAAAGTACGCAATGCGTCACAACGAGCGTTTGCAGATGCATATCAATCCTGAGATAGACGATGTCTTAAATGTACGAATTAATATTCGTAGGTTAGGAAGAACCAAGCCCCATGAACTTTATTGACAATTACGAGAGCCGGTATTTAAATTATAATACCTTCTCAAATCCGACTTAACGTTGAAAATAAAATCTTTGTCGATCACTAGTTGATTGGTCATGATCAAGGAGGTGTTTTTAGTGCGTTTAGAGTCTCACACTACTTTGGGTTTCTAACCCCACTGTGTCTTTCGAGATTTTCACCTTCATAAAAAAAAAAAAAAGCAGGATGCGACAGTTAACCCGTCCGATTTTTATTCTTTCGGCTTCTAAGAGCTTTCTTACGTCTTCCGCGGGAAGACTGATCGCTGCTGTTTGAGCTCCTCCGTACGCCTTTCACAGGGATAAGATGCCTGCTGGTAAAACGTTCACTCCAAATTACTTATGTATGGTATCGATTATGTCATTCATTGTAGTGACCTCATCGATGTTCTTGACCTCCAGTGGTATTGGTTCCCGTTTCCTTGAGTTGTATTAGAAGGTCTCCCTTCTGTGTCCTCCTGATTCTAGAGACCGCCTTTCCAACTGCTTCCAGTTTGGGATCTGCCTTTACCTTGCGTAGTATCTCCGCGTAAGAAAGAGTTCCCGTTGCTCTAATGACGATAGCGTCAGGTTTAGCTTTTGTGGCCTCTTGCTGCTTCTTTTTGGTAACCTTCTTGTTGGTGGCATTTAACCATTCGTTTTCTCCTGTCGCCCGTTGCTTGCTTGTGATTGCGTTTGCCCGCTTATCTGTGGCCACTGGAGTCTCAGCGCCAGCTGCGGCATCCTTTTGCTTGGTGTTTGCCAAATATGGATGTTTCTGTTTCCGCTTTGACTGATGACGAAGTCATCGTAAAGAAAGAACAATTTGTAGTTTCCCTCGATATAGATATGTATATGCAACCTCTCATCCAGAGCAGAAGGCTGCGCGGTTACGTATACGCCAGCGAACGATCCATATGACACCTTTATCCGGTCATTGCCCAATGAGCTGTGCAAACAATAAATTGAATTAGGATTTCTCAGAATTTTTATATGAACTAAATTAATTGTAAAATCGCTGACGCTATGTCTCCCATTAAAATGCATGCAGAATTGTAATGAATAAATAGAAGTGCATGATACGAATGGAGAGAGTTTTTTCCAGTGAGTCTTCGAGTTGTATTCATGGTGTTTTATCGTGTTGTCTTAAAAATAAAGAATTTTCGTAAACTAAAGTTGTTTGTGTTTTTTTTTAGTATAAAAAGAATAAGTGTTGTAATAGTATTAGGAATCCTGTGAAACGAATTTACGTCGTGTGAAATTAATAAAAATAAGTGTTTCTAATCAGAACATCTTAATTAATAAACACGTACCTGAAAAAAAAAAAAAAAAAAAAAAGAGCAAAAAAAAATCGACAAAGATTAATGTGCTCAAAAAAATTAAAGTAAAACGCAAGTGAAGTGGAAAAAAATTTATGGAAAGACACCAGATACACGATAATAACAGAAACATGGAAAACCGTAATCAACTAGTCGCAGAACTGGAACTCAGAACACAGCAGTTGGAACAAGTGCGAGCAGCATATGTACAACTCCAACAACGAGAACATCGCGAGGAGAGGGAAAGATTTCTAAAACAGATTCGATATATGCCTGTATTTACTGGACAAGGGGATGTTACTATAAATTCCTTCCTCAGCTGTGTCGAATATTATCTCAATCAAATAGAAGACCCGGAACAGAAAAGGATCTTAGTGAGGACTGTCTTTTACGAGAAAATACAAGGTGAAGCTAAAAATGCAGTGATCAACATACCACAGACGGACAACTGGACTACCATCAAGGAGACCTTGAAGCTTAGGTACAAGCCGGAAACCGAGCCACACGAAATTTACAAGAAGATCACTAGTCTTAAAGTGAATACGGTGAGTGAACTAGCTGTAGAGTTACAAAACATTAAGTATAAAACAGATGAATTAATTGTATACTATAAAGAAGATAATTGCATTGATCTTAGTAACGTTGACATAATATTGGTGAATACCGCAAAAGAAATGGCACAGGGCACATTGTTAGACAGGATATATGAGGAACACAATTTAAATACAATAATATCAATGATGCGCAAGAGAAGGTTTGAAGATTCGTGCATTAGGCCAGAATTTAGAAGAGTTGCTAAATCAAAAGGATTTGTTTTACCAGAGAAGCCGAGAAAAACTAACTATACGGAAGAGCATTAAAATAAATCAGGAGACTTTAGGCAAAATAATTATCAGGGACAACAAAGAAATCATTCAGGGCATTATAGGCAAAATAATTATCAGGGACAGCAAAGAAATTATTCAGGACAATATAGGCAGAATAATTATCAGGGACAGCAGAGAAACTTCTCAGGACAATATAGGTAGAATGACAGGCCGAATCCACCAGCTAAAAACATGGAGGTTGATAACATCCAGAGAAATAACAGCTGTAAACAAATAAACAACTCGCAGGGTCAGAACCAATATTCAGGACACCTCAGGTTATCTCCAGGCCAACATAGCCCTCAACAGGAGAAAACTGAGCAAAGAATGGTAATGCCTTATGAAGTAGTTAACTATGAAAGCAGAAATCAGAATAAACAAAGTCCCGCGTTTTTTATGAATTAGCCTCGGATGATCTACCATTAATTAAAATAACTATTTGCTCAAACAGTTATACAGCACTTAAAGATACAGGATCAACTTTAAGTATAGTAGACGATAGGTTAACAGAATTTAAGAAATTACCCATTGAACCAATACATTTCACTACAATACATACACCACCACCCGAAGAATTCAAAGCCTCACTAAACGCATTAATCAGATGGAAAGTTAAAAGACTTTCTAATAGAGGTTATCAATTTATTATTGGTATGGATTTATTAAAGAATCTAAATACTTTAATTAATCTAGACGAAGGAATTATTAATTTAAATAATCAATGTTTAAAGTTTATTAATACACCATATGCGCTGAACGAAATATGTTCGTTAGAACCCGTTGATAGAAATACGAAAAATATTAATTTATACCACCTTAATAATGAGGAACGCGTTGAAATAGAAGAACTAATTAGGAGATTCGATAGTCTGTTCTTCAAAGAAGGAGACAAACTAACCAGTACTCCGGAAATAGAACATGAAATCGTAACAAAAACCGATCAACAAGTTAATGCAAAATTATATAGATACCCCCCGCAACACGAGGAGGAGGTTAGGCGACAGATTAAGGAAATGGAGGAGCAGGGAATTATAAAGAAAAGTAATTCAAAATATTCAAGTCCTCTGATAGTGGTTCCTAAAAAGAAAGATAACTCGGGAAAGAAAAAATTTAGAATCGTAATTGAATATAGGAAACTAAATGACGTCACCGTTGACGACAAGTTTCCGTTGCCCAATATAGACTCAATCTTAGACAAACTTGGGAAAGCGCTATACTTTACCACGATAGACCTCGCGAAAGGCTATCATCAAATTCTAATAAAAGAAGAAGACCGAAAAAACGGCTTTCGTAACACCACATGGATTATATGAGTTTGTTAGAATGCCATTCGGCTTGAAGAATGCCCCAGCGACATTCCAAAGGCTCATGAATGAGGTTCTAAGGGATCATATAAATTGAACATGTATAGTCTGCTTTGATGATATCTTAATTTTTAGTACGACATTAACAGGACACGTCAAAGCCATAACTGATATATTCAAAGTTCTAGAATCCAAGAAACTAAAAATTCAAGTAGATAAATGTAATTTTATGAGAAAAGAATCAGAGTTTTTAGGACACGTCCTAACGAAGGAAGGTTTGAAACCTAATCCCGATAAGATAGCTTGTATTGAAAAATTAGAACTTTCGAAGACCCAAAAGCAAATCAAGAGCTTCTTATGCATAACTGGATACTATAGAAAATTTATCCGAGATTATGCTAAGGTAGCTCAACCTATTACGAAATATCTGAAGAAAAACTCTAAAATAAATACAAACGATCCCAATTACATTGAAGCATTTGAAAAACTGAAAAGACTAATAAGCAGTCACCTAATATTAAGATACCCCAATTTTCAAAAGCAATTTACGTTAACAACTGATGCATCAAATTATGCGATTGGTGCGGTTCTATCGCAAGAAGGACATCCTATATGCTATGCATCACGTACTCTCAATAATCATGAAATAAATTACTCCGCTACGGACAAAGAATTTTTAGCGATTATGTCGTCAACTAATTACTTCAGACCCTGCCTTTACGGTAATAAGTTTAAAATATTTACAGACCACCAGCCAATAAAGTATCTTCATGCAAAGTACAGAGGAAAAGACCTATCGCCTAGGCATCAACGATGGCTCCTTAAACTAGGAGAATATCAGTTTGAAATTGAATACCTTAAAGGAAAAGAAAACAGGGTAGCCGATTTTTTAAGAAGGATAGAAATTAACGAGGACGTTAAACTTAAGGAGGGAGAAAACCGCACTCAAACAGAAAATTTTTCGCTTAATGGTAATGTTAGTGATTCAATATCAGAATTTGTATTTAATGTAGAAGAAGATGAGACCAATGAAATGGTACATTCAGCAGACGAAGAGCTAATGGATCATATTCCTATTATAGAAGATATCGTAAATAAATATAAGACGCAACTTATATTGACAAATAACAAAATAAAGGACATCGAAATCTTACACGGTAAACGAATTATCTATATAGCAGAACATGATTTTGAAAGATTAGGAGATATACTAAGAAGATTCATAAAAAAAGGAAAAATAGGTATTTTTTCGGAACTTGAGGACAGCATATATAATATTCTTCGAGAAAAAATAAGAGAAATGTTTTCAAACGATAAATCAGTTAAATTCGTCAAGTGTTCATTTAGGGCACAAGACATCGAAACGGAAGTGGAAGTCGTAAAACAAATATCTTTTTATCATGTGCAGGAAAGTCAACATTCTGGAATTCAAGAAACGTATAATCAAATAAAAAACAAGATAGATTATCCAAAATTGATGGAATTTATTAATATTGTTATAAATCAATGTGATATTTGTCAAGCAGTCAAATACGACCGCAACCCTATAAAAGCCAAATTCAATCATACAGAAACTCCTTCCGATATCAATCAAATCATTCATATTGATACACACGTAATAAGAAAGGTTAGTTTCTTAACTATCGTAGACAAATTCTCTAAGTTCGGAGATAGAAATCACGTAACGATTATAGAGCAGTTAGAAGAACATCTTGCAAAGATAGGAAAACCAAATAAAATCATTGCAGACAACGAATTTAAAGCAGTTCAGATTAAAGAATTTTTAGAAGAAGAAGGAATTTCGCTGCATCTTACAAAACCACATAGTCATACCGGCAATGCCGATATCGAACGATTCCATAACACTATAGTGGAAAAATTTAGAATCCTTTCATTTAATAAACAGAAATATTCAGTAAAAAGACTCATACAGAAAGCTGTTAGGAATTACAATCATAGGTTCCATTCCACTATTAAATGCAATCCTATAGATGCATACACCCATAAGGTTGATTTGGAAAGAATTCGCCAGAATATAGAGGAAACAAAAGAAAAGAAATTAAGAAGACTAAATGAGACTAGAGAGGATTATGAAGAACAAACGTCTCAAGGATTTATAAGGAACTACAGGGCAGTTAGACATAAACATGACCCGAAATATAAGAAAGCTAATTTGAAAAATATTCATTCAACTAATATTAAACGACCATTAACACTTTCAGGTGATAACATGGATAGTATTTCTCACGTTAATTACACAGACTAATTGTCAACAACTTCTTGACGTACAAACAATAAACGAACAAAACGGATACGTAAAACTACAACTGACAGACGTGACCATAACAAACGGAACGGACATTATACTTCATATTATAAATCCAACTGAAATTATAGCTCTAGTGAAAAATATCTCGTTAAATCTAGCTCCACTAAAACTTGAACAAAGACGCATTTTAAATGAAGAAATCATAAATATAGTACATAAGATTAGAACGTTAGTACCATTTCAAAGTAGACAAAAGCGAGGATTACTTAATATAGTAGGTACCGCAGGAAAATGGTTATTTGGAACCATGGACGATGAAGATCGTCAGGAAATTGAAAAACATTTAGACAACGTATCAGAAAATAGTCATAACATGATAGTAGCAGTGAATAAGCAAATTTAAATTATTGAATTTTTTAATAAAACTTTTAAAATATTAGAAGATACAATTAGCAATGATAGAGAAGTAATTTTGAACCAGATTAATGCCATACAGAAGGTAGAAAGAGAATTAGTAATGAAACAAATATACCTTGATCAGATTTTTAAACTTAAGTACATAGAGTCAAAAATAGAACATATACAAGACAATATTGTGTCAGCAAGAAGTAACATACTACATCCAAATATCCTGACAAACAGTGAAATAAAAACGTATAAAATAGATTTCTTTAAGTTAAATCAAATTAGATTAGGAGTTACAAAATACAAAGAAAACGTACTAGTTTTTGCCATTAAAATTCCCAAAAACTATATAACTTTACCGCTTAAACTTTTAACTCCAGTTCCTAATAAAAATTATCAAGAAATTGATGCTGAAAAAGAATTCATTGTAGAATATCGAAATAAAACTTATAAATATGAACAAGATAGAAATCTTAATGAATTAATTGAAAGGAAACATTGTATAATAAAACAAAACTGTAAATTAAGCAAAAATAAACAAACCGAAATTTTACCTCTAGACGATGAAACCCTTTTTATAAAAAATGTTAACATAAAATTGAATTACACTTGTGACGATAGAGATATTAAGCTCACTGGAAGTTATCTGATCAATTTTAATAATTGTACTCTGTATTTCTTAGATCAAAAATATTCTAATGTAAAAAATGTACAAAAGCAAAGATTTTATTATTCAAATTATAAAGAAAAATTAAATGTTACGGAAACAATAAAGTTTGATAAAATTATTTTAAAGACCGTTGAAAATATTAACGAAATACAAGGGATAGAATTTAAGAAAGAAGTATCCTATAAAACAAATATAATATGTGTTGTAATAATTCTAATTATGTTTGCAATATTGTCATGTCTTTGTATACAACAAAAAAGGATACAAATTAAGTTTAGCAATCAAATTCAGGAGAATTTTACTCATAAGGAGGGAGAAGTTACGTATACGCCAGCGAACGATCCATATGACACCTTTATCCGGTCATTGCCCAATGAGCTGAGCAAACAATAAATTGAATTAGGATTTCTCAGAATTTTTATTTGAACTTAATTAATTGTAAAATCGCTGACGCTATGTCTACGATTAAAATGCATGCAGAATTGTAATGAATAAATAGAAGTGCATGATACGAATGGAGAGAGTTTTTTCCAGTGAGTCTTCGAGTTGTATTCATGTTGTTTTATCGTGTTGTCTTAAAAATAAAGAATTTTCGTAAACTAAAGTTGTTTGTGTTTTTTTTTTTGTATAAAAGGAAGAGTGTTGTATTAGTCGCGTTTCACGGTGTGGCGGGTACATTCGGATCTCGCCATTTTCTCCATCCTGTATCCCTCGTAGCCAGCATATGAGGTGGGGAGCACTTATATGGAAGACGGTACTTATTCGTCTTGTCGCAGAAAGTTCATAGGGGTTCCTTTGACCTTTTCAGCCACGTGCTCCTTCTCTGCCGCTCTTGGTCGGGGATTGCTTATTCAGTATTCGCAGCTAACCTGCATTTATGCAGGCCGTACACTATCCGCCATCTGTGTCCCCCACAGAGCTTAGCTTCACCAGCCCGTCCGACTTGGTGACTGCGCTAGTCGTGGCGGTGCGTGGTGTGTGTGCACTGTTGGTCGTGGCGATGCGTTGTTGTGCGCTGGGAATTGTGCGCACTCTGGTGGTGCTCCGTCAGCTCGTGGTGGTGGGAATGCCGAACCCTTTCGGTGTCCCTGGTACGCGTGCTTGGTGTGGAACGTGGTGCGTGCGCTGATGTGCTGGTTTTTATTCGGCGTAGTTGATTGGATGTGACGCATGTGTTGGATGTGCCGAATGTAAGCGGCACACAGACGGGGATGAAAAATAAGATGATTTGTGCCTTACTAGGCGTCGGGGTCACCAATTTGCGCCGATTCCGCGTGGACACAAAACTTATAAAAAAACACAAACAGTGTAACCACTGGAGGTGTAACCACTTTAAACACTATAACTTCTAAACTATTATAAGTACAAAAATAGTTTTATACATTTTGGACAATTTAGTAGCGCATACAAGTTTCAATCACATTGGATACAGCTGTGCAGCTACAAAAATGTTATGGCTCCTTAAACTCAAAATAATGAAAACTTTTTGCTCCATTTTTTCACTTAAAATGCATTTTTCTCAAAAATCTTATTTAATTTTTCATTTTTTTTTTATGAAATTTGTATCCCTACAAAATTTCTTTAAAATTATGTTAAGCAACTTTTTTTTAGTAAGATCAACAGAAGTTGTAGTAAACGGCATTTTTTGTAGACAAAAATGGTCTAACAAAATTAAGTGAGAATAATAAACTAACGTATCTATGAGCAATGCAGTTAACAGTTAATTGTTGAATAGGAAAGAAAAGCGTAACAAAGAATTATCACAGATTTGCAAATGTACCGTAATTTTGTTACAACTGATTTACAATCGACATTTTGCTCTGTAAGGTCACAGCCGATCCCCACAAAATGCGTGAATACGCGGAAATAGTGTTTGTATACGGGTTCTTTAAAAAAAAAAAAAAAAAAAAAAAAAAAAATACGGGTTCTGCAATGGAGACGCTTCATTGGCAAGATTGGAGTACCAACGACGATACCCAAAACACCAGGTAGTCGGATGTTCGCTGATACGCATCAGCGCCTTTTTGATACTGGGTCACCAGCACCAAATAAAAGGGAACGACATTCAGACGCAGCGGCGGCAGAAGTTGAGAGTGGGATTTTGCGTGCTGTAAAAGTTCAGCCTTCAGTCAGCGTCCGCAGACCAGCTGTGCAGTTGGAACTTCCCAGAACCAGGATTCACAGAACTCTACAGAGTAATAGATTACACCCTTTCCATTTACCACCGGTACAGGATTTACTACCAGGAGATGAGCAAAGAAGATTGGAATTTTGCCAATGGCTACTGCGCAAACAAGCAGAAAACGGGCACTTCCTCAATAACATTCTGTGGACTGACGAAGCGCAACTCACAAGAGATTGGGTAACGAACCACCATAATTTGCACCATTGGTCAGACTCCAATCCCCATTTAATACGCACAACATCCTTTCAAAGGTAAGAATTTATTATTGTGAACAACTTCTTCAAAATGTGTTGCTTATTTTAAAGGAGGATTAGCGTAAATGTTTGGGCTGGATTAATAGGAAACACTTTAGTAGGCCCGCATGTTCTTCCACGAAGAGTTAACTTGGAATTTCTTGGAAAACGACTGTAGGAGCTCCTTGAAGATGTTAATCTTGTTCCGAGAAGGGCGTGGTCCTTTCCACTAGATGGAGCTTCTTGTCACAGTAGCAGCGGAGTATCTTCGTTCCTCAACCACGCCTTTAGCGAACAGTTACTTACTTACGTAGGTGGCGCTACAGTTCGGGCTGAACCTGGGCCTCAACCAACAAGCCTCTCCATTTAGCTCGGTCTTTAGCTTATTGCCTCCAGTCGCGCACTCCAAGTTGGTCGAGGTCCCCTTGAACTTGTGCGCGCCACCTACGGCGATGATTCCCTCTACTGCGTCGTCCCTCGGGGTTAGATTCGAAGACTCTGCGGCCCGGAGCGTTGGTGTCCACTCGCTCTACATGTCCTAGTCACCTCAGACGTCCAATACGCAGTTTTTTGACTAGGTCAATGTCTTTGTACAGCTCGTATAGTTCGTGATTGGATTTTCTCCTCCAAAACACGTCAGCGCAAACGGGACCGAAAATCTTACGATGAATTTTTCTCTCGAAACGACCAAGGATATCTTCATCCTCTTTTAATAAAGTCCATGTTTCAGCACCATAAAGTAGGACTGGGATGATCAGGGTCTTATACAGAGTCTCCTTAGTAGTTCGAGATAGGGCTTTACTGTTGAATTGCCTTATAAGCCCAAAAAAAAAACAGCGATTGTCAAGAGTTATTCTTCGATTGATTTCTGCGCTAATGTTGTTCTCAGAGTTTATAACAGAGCCAAGTTAGACAAGTTTTGTCCAATTCTTCGGTGTTGGCTTTGCCTTCTTGTTGACAGCATATACTTGGTTTTGCCCTCGTTTATCGCTAAACCCATTTTGGCCGCTTCCACTTCAATGCTTGCAAACGCACCGGTGACAGCCCGCTGAGTTCTTCCGATAATGTCTATATCGTCGGCGTATGCAAGCAGTTGTACAGACTTGTAAAAGATTGTGCCTCCGGTGTTGGCTTGTGAGTTCCGCACAATCCCTTCGAGTACAATATTAAGGAATTCACATGACAGCGCGTCACCTCGTCTAAGACCTTTTTAGACACCACAGGTTTCGGTGAGGACATTACCGACATTGATGGAGAAGCGAGCGTTCTCCATCATCAGCCTGCACAGACGGACAAGTTTGGCAGGGATGTCAAAATTAGACATGGCTCTATAAACCTCTTCTCTATAGATGCTGTCATAGGCGGTCTTGAAATCGATAAAGAGGTGGTGAGTATGGATTTGGAATTCTTGGGTTTTCTCCAGGATCTGCCGAAGTGTGAAGATTTGATCGATGATGGACTTTCCTAGCCTAAAACCGCACTGATAGGGTACAATCAGGCTGTTGATAAAAGGCTTCAGGCGTTCACACAATATCACAGAAAAGATGTTGAGGAGACTGATGCCCCTATAAGTGGCGCAGTTGAGGGGGTCTCCTTTCTTGTGGATCGGGCAAACGATGCTGAGGTTCCATTCATCAGGCATACACTCGTCTGACCAAATCTTAGAGATGAGTTGGTGTATGCACTCTACCAATTCATCCCCAGCTGCGTTGAAAAGTTCGGCCGGTAAGCCGTCAGGTCCAGCAGCCTTGTTGGATTTTAGCTTGGATATTGCTATCCTCACTTCGTTTTGGTCAGGTGGACGGAAATTTTGAATACCATCGTCCATGTTGAATGGTTCATTCTGCCTGACAGCGGGATGTTGATCTTCGTCGCCGTTATACAGTCTGCAGAAGTAGTTTTTCCATACTCTCAGCACCGACTGTGATTCTACTACGAGGTGTCCATTTTCATCTCTATAGGTTTCAGTACGGGTATTACTTCTCTGACACATTCTTTTTACCTTTTGGTAAAACTTCCATACATTGTTCCTGGAGTATAAATTCTCGATATTCTCAAACGCGCGCTTCTTATGCTCTTTCTTCTTCTTTTGGAGAAGCCGATGTTCTTCCGGTCTCCTTTGCTCGTAGCCGCTCACGAGCCGCTCTCGTCTTCCACTGCAGCGCCGCTTTGTATGCCTCTTGTTTTGCTGCATGCACTTGCCGGCATTCTTCGTCAAACCAGGGGTTTCGTGGGGGCGAGCGAGACTCAATACATTAGTCGCGGCGTTTCTGATAGCATGTTGGCAGCGTTGCTACTGGTCTTCGGCACTTGATGTTGGCGGCAGAGGGGTGATTGAGAGATTTCGGGATACGCGTTCAGCAAAGAGTCTGGCGGTCTCTTGCGATTGTAGCTTTTTGACGTTAAATTTTGTCACAGTGATTCTTCTTTGTTGCTCAGATTGGGATATCCGCATTGGTACCTTGGCTACGACAAGGTTATGATCCGAGTCTATGTTGGCCGCTCGGAAGGTCCGGACATCCAGAATACTGGAGGCATGCCTTGCGTCGATCGCAATATGATCAATTTGGTTGATCGTTACATGATCATTGGACCGCCATGTCTGCTTATGAATATCGAGATGAGGAAACCATGTGCTTGCTATGGCGACAATTCGCTCCACAGCGAAATCAATTAGCTTTAGTCCGTTATCAGACGTGGTGTCGTGTAGGCTATGTTTACCGACTGCCCTACCAAAGACGTTCTCCTTTCCTATTTTGGCGCTAAAATCGCCCAATACCCTTTTAGCGTGGTATTTAGGACATTGTTCGTATGTTTTGTCGAGGAGCTCGTAGAAACGCTCTTTGGTGGCAGGGGCCTTTTCTTCCGTGGGGGCATGAACACACATTAGGCTTATGTAAGCGAATTTAGCCTTGATCTGGACAGTCATAATACGCTTGCTCACATGACGGAAGCTTAAGACGTCTTGCCTAAATGTGCCGCGTATGACAAATCCGCACCCGAATAAGCGTTGCCTGTTGCGTCTGTAGCAATCACCGTAGTAGATGTCACCGGTTTTCATCCGGCCCATCCCATCGCACTCCCTGGATGGCGGTAATATCTGCTTTATAGCAGTCTAGGGCCTCTGCTAGTTGTTCGCCTGCACGTGGTCTGTAAAGGGACAGAACATTCCACGTACAGAGCCGAAGGTCGTTATCCTTATTTCCTTTGCTGGGGTCGTCATTAGTTGAGTCATCCTTATCCGAGGCTTTTGGTTGTTTCGGAACAATAGAGTTTTTACGTGGTAGGGAAGTTACCCTGACGGCACAACCCCCAACCTGGAGGGCCAGTTCCTTAATTATTCCCCTACAACGAGGGGCCGGGTATACCGGCGCCAGTAGTCCACTACGGGAGTATGAGCGCTGCCATTGTCCCATTAAGGGCTCCTTCGCCACCATCTCTATTCCAGTGTCCTGACCAACATTGCAAATTCCTTACCGACCTGTGATCCGAATATGTCGAAGCAGCTCGCGCAAGGCATTCACTAGGATCAACCTAACTGGAAATAGACGCCACCGTTGACTTCGCCTGGGGAATTTGTTCGCTGCCGCTTGGAACAGGAAAAAGTGCTCTAGTGAGAAAGCACTCTTCCCCCCTTCTCTCATCTGCTGCCGCCAAGAATCCGCCAAACGGGGTTGGTTACCCGTTTCTTGGATTAAGTGTCGTTTCGGAAGAGATGAGAAGAAGTTTGCTGGTCGTTAATCTGCCATCCGAAATGCTTAAACGCACCCGAATGTGTATTCAAATGGAAGGAAGGCACTTCGAACAATTGCAATAAACATTCCATAAACTTCTTCTTCTTCTTCCTTTTATCAGCGAGGCTATGATCCGAAAACAAGGGATCACAACCCTCCCACTTCACCACATTTCTACTGATCCGCCTGTGGGGTTCGCCTATTTGACCTCAGAAAATATCGGCAACGCCACCCAAACAACCGTGGCACACGCCACCCTTCCAACCGTGGCTCACGCCACCCTTCCAACCGTGGCACTCCCCAACCCACGAATCGTAGAGCAAATCCCTCTCTTCGAAAGAATCGCTCCCACGCTAACGACACATCGGGTCGATCTGGTTTACCAAACCAAGCTGGGGGCCAGTCCGTAGTCGCGATAGACCCTGCGCCCAAGAGACGCAGGTCCGTAGACGAGGAGTCCAAGGCCTCGAAGAAGACAAAGAGCTCAGTGAGCTCCAAACCCTCCTCCGAGACGGTCAAGAACAGCCTCGTCGTCACGATAGTGGACCTGTCTGACAAAGAAGGGAGGATCTCCTACGATAAGTGGAGGCTCATTGAAGGCAGAGTGACGAACTGCCTTTACGAGCGTATTTTAACTCATCCTAACTCTCCACCCAGCTTTCAAGACGCTGGCTGGCATCAAGGCTTTGTCAAGCTGATCGCATTCGACAATCAGAACTCGGTCGACTTCATCGCCGCTGCCATTAGCAGCATAGGTGAAATCTGGCCAGCAGCCAAGCTCAAGGCGGTGGAAATCCCCCACACTCTCGAACCGCCCGAGCCAGCAAAAGTCCTTAGCCTTATTGCCTATCAGAATCCGGACCTACCAGTCAAAGACTGGAAGGCATTTGAGGAGCCACCGAGCTCTAAAAAAACAGATAATGACACCAAGAGATCTGGCCGCTCGCTAGTCATCTCTCAAACTGTCGAATCACTACCTCTACTCCGCGCGAAGGAGTTTAAGATCCGTTGTGGTCTGAAGGTGATTGATGTAAGGCTTTTTACAGCGGACCGAAATAGCATCGGTCCCTCTAACTTACCGACTCTAACTAGGAGGAGAAGAGAATCCATCATATTGGGGTGCGACACCAACGCGCACCATGATCTATGGGGAAGTACCAACACTAACCCTCGAGGTAGGTCTATTTTCGAGTATTTAGTAGGCACCGACCTAGTAGTTTGTAACAGAGGAAATAGTCCTACTTTTATTACTAAGACCCGGCAAGCGGTGCTTGGCGTCACCTTTGCTTCCCAAAGTATCTATCCTGCAATTTCCAACTGGACTGTATCTGACAGTCATTCGTTTTCCGATCAGCGCTGTCTGGAGTACAAACTGGAAATTTGTCACCGTACCGCACCCTTGGTCGTCCGCAATCGACGGAAAACCGACTGGCGCTTACACAATAAATCTCTCTCTGCTAAACTATCGAATCAAGTGTACACTACGCCAACTACACAGTTGGAATTAGACAAGCTAAACATCGTTCTAACTTCTGCACTTAACACAGCTTTAATCGAATCCTGTCCGATCACAAGAAGAAAGGTGGGCAATCGTCCCCCATGGTGGAATGCAGAAGTTAACAGTTTTCGCTGCACAAGCAGGAAACCATTGACAACACGTCTCAATCCTCTAGACTGCGAAAAGTCCTCTCCAAAACACCAACTATACCTAGTGTCCTCATGAATCCCAATGGATCCTGGGCGGAATCGGACGAAGCATCGCTCAACCTGCTCATGGACACTCACTTCCCCGGCTGCACGCCTACCCCCAACGACCTGGTAAATGTTGCACGCCCACAGACTCCTCCTCATCTGATCAGCGAAGATAAGCTGAAATGGGCAGTAAACAGTTTCGAACCATTCAAATCCCCGGGACCGGATGGTATTTTTCCGGCCCAGATTCAGACGGCCTTCAACATAGTATGGCAGTATCTTTCCTGCATTCTGAAGGCTTGTCTTGAGCTCGGAACAACACCAACTGCCTGGACCGAGGTAAGAGTGGTCTTTATACCCAAAGCAGGCAAGACATCGCACACCCTCCCAAAGGACCTTAGACCTATTAGTCTAACGTCCTTCCTTCTCAAGATTCTGGAAAGAATCCTGGACCTACACATCAAGGCCACTATTGATAGCACCCTACTATCCACGTCACAGCACGCCTACCAAAAAGGTGAATCTGTCGAAACGGCTTTCACCCTATCGAAAAATCACTCTCAACCAAAGAGTTCACCCTAGTGTCATTTCTAGACATAGAGGGAGCCTTTAACAACGTTGAAACAAATTCGATTACCAGTGCCTTACGCATGCTCAACATCTGCGAACCCATCTGTTGTTTCATAGAACACATTCTAAAGAACAGGGTAATAACAGCATCCTTCGGAAGTAGCACCGTCAAGCGACATGCACATCGAGGCACCCCTCAAGGGGGTGTACTGACTCCACTATTATGGAATTTGGTGCTCAGCGAGGCCCTTCTAAAGATCGAAAAAACTAGATGCAATGTTATTGCCTATGCGGACATTCTAACAACTGGCAAATACCCGCAGACGCTGGCCGATGTCATGCAGTCTGCTCTTAATGAACTGCTCAGATGAACCGATAAATGCGGCCACTCCGTTAACTCGACGAAGATCGAGCGAGTTCTATTCACAAGAAAATACAAGCTCCCTGACTTCACTCCGCCCAAGATAAGGGGATCCACCCTCAAGCTTTCAAATAGTGCTAGCTATTTAGGCCTAAAGCTTGACCGCAAGCTAAATTGGAAAGGTAATGTCGTTGAACGGGCCAGGAAATCGCTGGCCGCCCTATACATCTGCAAGAAAGCAGTAGGCTCCACCTGGGGCCTTAAACCAAGCATCAAGCACTGGCTATACACGTCGGTCATTAAACCGATTCTCATGTATGGAGTATTGGTATGGTGACCCGCCTTGGAGAAGAAATCCAACCTATCCATAATGGAAAAAACTCAGCGAGTTGCATGTCTTAGCATTACCGGTGCACTGAGAACTTCTCCCACAGCGGCGCTCCAAACCATGCTCCACCTGCTTCCGATTGGCATCGTCAGTAAACAATTGGCTGTCAGCTCGGCAATAAGACTGAGAGGCTCCAAGTAGTGGAAGGAGCAACACACGGGACATGCCAATATACTTTCGATGCACTGTCATCTTCCCAATTCCACTGACCATCTGCCCACTGAATATGATTTTAACAAGAGCTACACGCACTCGATACCGGACAGAGGTGAGTGGACGCAACGCAATGTCCTTTACAACGAATCGCTGTCAATCTTCACGGACGGGTCCAAAACCAAGGATGGAGTCGTTCCGGAATTTTCTCAGAAGATCTGGACATACACCTCTCCTTTAACCTTCCAGACCACTGCAGCGTTTTCAAGCCGAAATCACCACAGTTCGTAAAGCTGCTGACTGGCTAGCGGCTAGCACATTATCAACACATGATATTGTTATTTATGTCGACAGTCAGGCAGCCATCAAATCCCCCGCATCTAACACTACGAGATCTAAGGCAGTGACATACTGTCGCATATCTCTTAGTGAGATAGCTGGTCAGTACAACCTCACCCTTTGTTGGGCACCAGGTCACTGTGACATTCCGGGGAATTGTACAACCGACGAACTAGCACGACAAGGCTCCTCTGGTACAGACAGCATGAGCATTACCGACATCGAAGCGCCAGCGTCTTATGTTAAGTACCTTATTCAAATTGATGCCGAGAAAGTA
The DNA here is from genome assembly GCA_945910035.1 of Brachypalpus laphriformis. NCBI lineage: Eukaryota > Metazoa > Arthropoda > Insecta > Diptera > Syrphidae > Brachypalpus > Brachypalpus laphriformis. The sequence continues at coordinate 101,427,245 of OX246754.1, forward strand.
GCCAATCATCGATGGCAACATCTAGACCAATGTCATTCCGCCAGACAGCTCTGACCGACACTCAATAAATCCAGGTCCATCGGACTCTTGAAGCACAAGAGAGGAACCCTCTCAAAAATGATAAGTGTCCTCACTGGACAGTGCGTCATAGGAAGACATGCCCAAAGATTAGGCATCCCTCATAATGACTTCTGCAGAAGCTGCAGAGATGAAGAGGAAGAAGAGACCATCAGTCATCTCCTGTGCGCCTGTCCTGCGCTCGCCAACATCAGGAAGGCCACTCTGGGTGAATACTTCTACAATGATCTTAATGATCTCGGCAACGCCTGCACGGCTAAAATGCACGCCTTCTTTCAACGAAGCAAATAGTTCCAAGAGTAAGAGGGTGACCCACCCGCCTTACACATCGGCAGTATAATGGACCTACTTTTTGGTATAAGTAGATCCTCATCGAGGGCCGATCCTAACCAACCAACCAACCAGGTACCTACACTTCTTTTTGACCATTTTTGTCTGACAAAAAATGGCTTTTACTACAACTTCTGTTCATCGTACGTAAAAAAGTTGCTTAACATGATTTGAAGAAATTTGTTTAGGGATAAAAATTTAATAAAAAAAAATAAAAAAATTAGGTACAAATTTTAAGAACAATGCATTTTAAGTGAAAAAATGAAACAACAAATTTTCATTATTTTGAGTTTAAGGAGCCATAACTTTTTTGTAGCTGCACAGCTGTACCCAATGTGTTTGAAACTTGTATGCGCTACTTTATTGTTCAAAATGTATAAAACTATTTTTGTACCTATAATAGTTAAGAAGTTATAGCGTTTAAAGTGGTTACACCTCCTAAGAAGAGGTCACCCACTTTGATGGGCTATAACTTGAAACGTGGTGAGAATAGACCGTATTATTATTATTGTGTTAGATTTGTTCGCTGTACCCCGTAGGTCCATATTGGTTTTATGGCAGCCTTATACAGTAGTATTTTGTTATTAATTGACAATGACGAGTCTTTGCGTAGTAGCCAGTATAGTTGACTGAATTTGTTGTTTATTTAGTTACGTTTTTGCTGTATGTGGTGCTTCCATAAAAGCTAACTGTCAAGATACATCCCCAGGTATTTCGCTACTGTATCTATGCAAATGTTTTTGTTGTTCATTTTTAGTGTCTCAGCGGTGTAGTTAATCCTTGTCGTGAATATTACCTGTACTGTGTTTTCATCGTTTACTTTTATTCGCCAATCATCACACCATTTCATGGTTTTGTCTAGGATTTTTTGAAGTTCGGTGTTCGCTGTATGCAAGCTTTGGTTCGAATAGAGTAGTACTGTGTCGTCAGGAAAATTAGCGATCATTGATGTTGTTTGTGTCGGTAGGGGAATATCGCTGGTAAATAGGTTGTATAATAATGGCCCCAATACCTTGTGGAACTCCAGCTCGAGTTGTTTAGAAATCTGAGCATTCGACTTTGTACTTCACGTAGAAATATCGGTCCGTTACATAGCTTTCAATTAATAAGTAGTAGTCAATTGGAAGAATTTGCTCTAGTTTTTTAATTGTCCGGCATGCCATACGGAGTCAAAAGCTTTAGCGACGTTGAGAAATACCCCGATGCAGAATCTTTTCTCTTCTAGGTCAGTTGCAATTTTGTTGGTCGCTCTGTGAATTTGCTGAATCGTCGAATGTTGTCGTCTGAATCCAAACTGGTGGTCATTAATTGCATTAATGCTTGTTAAGATAGGTTCCATGCGGTCACATAGTAATCTTTCAAAAAATGTTGATAGCACAGGCAGTAAGCTTATAGGTCTGTAAGATGTCGTTTTCGTTGCATATCTTCCTGGGTATCGCTATAACTTCAACAACTTTCCATACCTTAGGAAAGTGATGAAGTGTCATCATCGCATTATATACGTTTCGTAGATATTCAAGTGCTTTTTTGGGCAGTTTGTCAAAGAGTTCTCCCGTCATAAGGTCATATCCAGGAGCTTTTTTCACTCTTTTTGCAATACAATTTTTAATTTCGTTTATTGTCATTTTTCTGATTGGTGTATTGGGTGTAATATTTCTGTTCACTTGTGGGATATGAGAATTGCTGCCGTCGTTGGAGAAAGTATTCCAAAAATGTTTAGCCAGAGTATTGGCCTTATCTTGATTTTCCCTGGCCCAGCTTCCGTCTGTTTTTTGGATGGATGGGTAGAAAGTCGTTTTGTTTTTTAGATGTTTGGTTGTTTTCCAAAGTGAATAGTTCGTTTCAGAGGTTGGAGTCAGCGTTCTACGGTATTTTTTGATGTTATTATTCTGTTGTTGTTTTAGTGTTTCTTTTAAGTCTGTTATTGCTTTGTTGAGTTTTTGCTTATCTTGTCATTTGCCACCTTTTCCTGAGTTTGCTTTTTGCTTTGATTTGTTTTTTTATGAACTCTGGTATATACCATAATTCTCGTATATTTTTTGCTCTATTTCTGGTGTTCTCCAGTAATCAGCTTCATTGATTATGTCGTTGAAGTAAATAATTGCTATTTCAATATCCGTCAGTGATTTAAGAGGAACTTGAATTTGCAGTCTTAGATCAAGGATTTCGTGAAATGCTTTCCAGTCTGTTTTTTTGTTATACAGTTTTGGTCGTTCTTTGTTGATCATAATGTCGCTTGAGTACTCCATTATAACAGGTGAATTGTCGGAAGAAAGTTTGAAACAAGATTTTATTTTGAGTTGTGAAGTACATATATTTTTGGTTATACAACAGTCTAGTAAGTCTGGTTTTTTCTTGGGGTCAGTTGGCCAGTAGGTTGGTTCTCTTGTGCTTAAAAATCTGCAGCTGTTGTTTTTTAGGGCATCTATAAGATTTTTCCCCTTTTTGTTTGTAAGTCTTGATCCCCAGTCCGTGTGCTTGGCATTAAAATCTCCTGCAGCTATGAATCTTTGTCCTAGTGTTTCTATGTAGCTATTGAAATTATGTGTTTGGGTGGGCAGTTGAGGGTAGAAATTAGTAGTGGTCCGTTATTATCCTCAATTTGTATCGTTGTGGATTGAATATCTTCCGTTTTATATTGTTGGAGTTCTACGCATTTTATTTAGCTTTTTATAATAATCGAGGTACCTCCATGTGCTGTTCCATCAGGGTGATTAGTAAGGTAGATGTTATATCCCGGGATTTTAAGATAGCTTTTTTCAGTAAAGTGCGTCTCTGACATAATTATAATGTCTACATTATTATCGTTGATAAATTGTTTAAGTTCAAGGTGGTGTCTGCTTAGTCCGTTTGCGTTCCAAAAAGCGACTTTAAGAAAAATATGTTTGGGGTCCATTAAGTTTTGTAATTAACATGGTAAGAATATTCAATATATTAGTCATTTGGGTTATTAATTGTTTCATCATTCGTTTAAGCTCTGTAATGTCGTTGATTTGATCTTGATTATTTGGGGTTCGGGTTTTGGGAGCAGAAGTTGCCTCTTCAGTTTTGTTATTTGGTTGGGTTTGGGGTATGCGCTCAGGGACTTTGAGAGCATCGGCGTAATTTAAGTCCGTTTAAGGCATGGAGTTGGTTGGTGTTTGATTTTGTCTTGGTTCTTGATTTTGTTCTCGATGTTGACTTAGTTCTTCGTCCATTTTAGATTGTTGATTACATTGTACTTTTTTGCGTAGCTGTGGGAAACGCTGTTATTCGAGAGTGTTGTAAATTTTGCATCCTTTATTGTTTGCTGTGTGGTTTTCTCCACATAGTGCACATTTAATATTGTCATCCTTTGTTGTTAATTGGCAGTCTATGGTTTTATGTTTACCAGCACATTTGACGCGTATTGGATCCCGCGTGCAGTAGTTCTGTGTATGTCCATATTGTTGGCAGTTGCTGCATTGTGAGATGATTCTTTTCGGGTGAGGAGTCTCAAATGAGATTTTGCAGTTTAGAAGTGTAGAAATGCTATATAGGTTAGGTTAGGCAAAGGTGGCTGTCCTGATAGGGTCAGGGCACACTTAGACCGGTTGGGTCCATTGTGATACCACATGAGTAGTGACTGGTCGAGTCACCGGTTACCAGGGGAACCTTAACCTTTCTCATAAGGGTGTTGGCTGAGAATGCTGACTGAAAAGGGTAGAGAGGATGACTGACTCAGTCAACCCTGAAGTCAAAGTGTACGGAGAAGGTATAGTGTGCAACAAGTGATGGGGTGTGATTGATTAAATCGAACCCCTTATACTGTGTGTGCAAGTTATATTGGCAGGTCCCATAAACCGTATAGGCGTAGAGGTGAATAAGTATAGTAGAGTGACTGATTCAGTCTAACTCTAATTGCTGTTATGCATGGTATTGACTAGGTGGGGTGACTGATTCAGTCAAACCCTTCCTACCTAGGTAGACCGTGTAGGTGTAGAGGAGCATAAGCGTACATAGAGTGACTGATTCAATCGAACTCTAAGTACTGCTATGCATAAAGTGTGGACTAGGTAGGGTGATTGTTTCAATCGAACCCATACCTACGTGGACCGTGGAAATAGTGGGGAATGCAAAGTAGAGCGAGATGACTGATGCAGTCAATCTTGCACTAGTATGCAGTCGAACTTTAGGAAATGGTTTGGCTGGGTATGTGACTGCTTCAGTCAAACCCTTAGTACCTAGTTCACCGTGTAGGTGGTGTGCATGTGAGTAATAGGGGGATTGATTGACTCAATCAATCTCTGTTACTTCTATGTAGTATTGTTATTTACACGCAAACGACTAACAAAGGCCTCGTAGGGGCAGCATCTTCCGATAGGTGCTGGTCCGCTAAGTAACGAGAAGGAGTCACTGCAGCCGAAAACCTAGCAGCTCTGTTAGTAAGCCCAACTCCCACCTACTCGTGGTGTCATCTGGGAATTTCTTTGGAAATTGCTAACGGGAGAGGACGAATGGCGAGCTTCCTGCGCCAAAAAACAGGATAAGAGTCGGTTGGTCTGTGGCCCGCGAGCCGCAACCGTAAAACAAACTATGGCTCCGAAACGGAAACAATCGCCTCGGATAAGGACGGATAATTTGTTGACGACCTTTGGCTATCGGACACGGACAACGATCGGATTCTGGAACGTTAAAACCTTCTGGACTCACTCAAGGAAGGACCTTACAACGCCAGATTCCTCCAATTGGAGCGCGAATTCGCACGGTATAAAATCGACATCTTAGGGCTGAGCGAGATAAGATGGTACGATGCTGGGGAATACATCTCCCCAACAAAAAGCACTGTGATGCTCTACTCTGGTAAACCAGCTGGAAGTGCACGGAGCTCTGGCGTAGAACTCATGCTAACTCCAGCAGCACGTAGTAGCCTCATATCCTGGAAACCCCATAGTGACCGGATATAGACGGCTAGATTCCAGAGTAGAGTTAGAAAAATTACCATCATACAGAGTTATGCTCCGACTCTAGACGCGACTGAGGATGAAAAGGATAATTTTTATAGCCACTTAGGCGCCGCCTACAACCAAACGCGTAATGGGGACATCGTAATGGTAATGGGAGATCTCAATGCCAAGGTGGGTAGCGACAACACCATGCTTAAGCACGTGATGGGAGTTCACGGCGTGGGAAACCGTAATGACAATGGTGAGCGGTTTACGGACTTCTGCAATACCAACCGCCTAGTCATCGGAGGTACGCTGTTTAAGCATAACACCTGCCATACGATCAGTTATGTCTCTACTGATAGGCAACGAACATCCAACCAGATCGACCACATTGCGATCAGTCGCCGCTTTAGAAATTGTCTCCTGGACGTCCGAAACAGACGTGGAGCTGAAGTCGGACAAGAACGAGATCACCATCTTATGGTAGCTCATTTACGCCTTCGTACTGCATCCATCAACAGCAACCGCTCAAACCTACTTAACATCACCAGGTTTAATTTCGACAGGCTCAAGGTTCCCCAAGTGCGCCAACAGTTCAGGGACCATCTTGCCTTAGAAGCAGAAGCAATCAGCAGCATAGAGAACATGGATGCCCACTGGAGTGCTGTGAAAAATGCTTTTGCGACTGGGGCACGCACGCATGTCGGTAAAAAGCAGAAACACCACCGCACATGGCTTTCTACAGACACCTGGAGACGGATCGATGAGCGTACAGCAATCAAGGCTCGGATTGCAGCGGCCACAGCAGTAGAGAGAACCGAGCTTGAAGCCCAATACCGTGCGAAGAAGAAAGAAGTGCAGCGTAGTGTGAGACGTGACAAACGTCAATATATCAACTCACTGGCCTCAAGGGCTGAAGAAGCAGTGAGTAGGTGCGACAGTAGGACTCTTTACAACATCACTAAGGAGCTCATTGGTGGTCGAAACTCCAAACAACATCCAGTGAAGAGTCTAGACGGTAACCTTCTGATTTCTGATGAGGATCAGCTGACTAGATGGAGAGAACATTTTGCTACAGTGCTAAATCACTTAGACAACGGCGGTATGATCTTGAATTCGAATGAGCAGTTCGAAGCAACAAATTCCCGAATTCGCACCGTACCTCCCAGTAAAACTGAAATAATAACAGCAATCAAGTCCCTCAAGAAAAACAAAGCGGTAGGTATTGATGGCATCCCTGCCGAGCTATTTCAAGCGGCGCCAAATACATCGGCAGATTTGCTGCATCCGCTAATACGGAGAGCTTGGGATAATGAACAATTTCCACAGGAGTGGAAAAGGGGGATGATCATTAACCTTCCAAAGAAGGGTAACTTGATGGAGTGCGGTAACTGGAGAGGTATATGTGCTTTTCCAGCTGTAGCCAAAATAATAGCTAAAATAATTCTAGAACGATTTAAAGAACATTTAGATTCAACTCTCGATGTCGAACAGGCAGGCTTTCGCGCTGGATCCTCCTGCATCGACCACATAAACACCTCACGGATCATAATCGAATAATGCGTTGAGTATAGATCTCCGCTACACTTACTGTTTATCGACTTCGAGAAGGCTTTCGACAGCTTGAATCGAGACGCTATCTGGTTGGCCTTGCGCAGGAGAGGCATTCCAGAAAAGCTTATAGCTATTATCAAGGCTACATATGAGGGTGGCAAGTGTCACGTCGTGCACAATGGTAAGGTGTCGGAGGACTTTGAAGTCCAAAGTGGAGTACGTCAAGGGTCCATACTGTCCCCACTATTGTTCTTGGTGGTTATCAGCGATGTACTCCGTGCAGCATTGACGGAAGCTAATTCTGGAATTCGTTGGACTATGACATCTTACCTGAAACACCTAGATTACGCTGACGATGTTTGTCTACTTTCACATCGGCTAATGGATCTTCATTTGATGGCCCAAAATCTAGAAGCTGAGGCAAACAAAGTAGGGCTAAAAATAAACACAGCCAAAACAAAAGCCCTGAGTACTTCCAATACCCGCGTTCAACTTAACATTGCCGGAAAGCAAGTCGAGAAAGTTGATAACTTTCTATATTTAAGAAGTGTCGTCTCGGCTAATCGCGGTGGCACCGAACTGGATGTGTGCAGCAGAATCGGGAAGATTAAAGCTGCGTTCGGAATGCTGTCCAAAATCTGGAGAAGCAATGTTATTAGCTTAAGAACCAAGCTACGACTGTTCCGCTCCAACGTAGAATCAGTGCTGCTTTATGGGTGCAGTACCTGGAAGGTGGACACCATTAACACACGCAAGCTGCAAGTCTTCGTAAACAAATGCTTAAGAATCATCTTGAGGATTTTTTGGCCGAACCGCATCTCCAACGAACAACTTTATCTGAGAACGGGCCAAGAACCTATAAGCATTACTATACGAAGAAGAAAGTGGCAATGGATTGGACACACCCTACGGCGCGAAGACAACTCCATTGCGAAATACGCTATGCAGTGGAATCCGCTCACCCAGGCAGGCAGAATAGCGGGACGCCCTAGGCAAACGTGGCGCGGAACAGTTGAGGAGGAATCGAGCTCTTTTGGAATGAGTTGGAGGCAGCTCAAACGCGTTGCAGAACTCCGAACAAGATGGCGCGCAGGCGTGGTTGACGCCCTATGCCCCCCGAGGGGTTAAAGGATATAACAACAACAACATAACTATCGATCTTGGGAGGTGTCTGTTGCAGTACCTCTTGGGGATTGATAGTAAGCAATAACGAGGGGAGGAGGGGTGGTGGTGGTGTGGGGGGCATTTCAGCTAAACCAGTTGGATTTACCTATGTATCTATTTCAGTTTCTAATGTCTATGTTAGACAGGTCACTTAGGTCTTCAAAGAAGTATTCACCTAGTAGCTTCTTTCTTAGTGTGGCTAGCGCTCGGCATGTGCCGAGGAGGTGGAGACTATTCTCCTCCTCCTCATCTCTGCAGCTCTACAGAAATCGTTTTCTGGGACACCCATTCTAGTGGCCTGTCTACTTAACAAGCAGTGTCCTGTGATTATTCCTACTGTGAGGCTTATGTTCCTTCTATTTAATGAAAGGAGATTTTTGGTTTTCTTTGCGTCTAGTAAAGGCCAGATCTTCTTAGTCGATGCGCACGTAGCTAGATTACTCCATCTATTGTTTGCAATAGATTGCGCTTCGGTAAACATACGGATTTTCATCAATTGTATTTATGGTGCCGGTACCTCTCTATTGACATCTAGAGGTAGTACAGTGCCTTGTTTAGCTAGTTCATCCGCTTTACAGTTGCCTGGAATATCTCTGTGTCCTGGGACCCAGCACAGAGTAATATTGCATCTGTCCGCAATCTCGTTAAGAGATTCGCGGCAATGTTTGACTAACTTAGATCTTATTGTTGGCGTTTCCAGAGCGTTAATCGCTGACTGACTGTCTATGTAAAGGACGATAGACTTACCATCTATTGGGTGTATAGAGAGTCTGCGCGCTGCTTCACGAACAGCCAGTATTTCCGCCTGAAAGATGCTACAGTGGTCTAGAAGTCGGAGAGCAACGTTTATCATAGGTGATTCGGAAAATATACCTAATCCTGTGCCCTCCGTTGTTTTGGAACCATCTGTATAGATTTCAATTGCGGCGTCATTTAGAATGATACCTTCATCCCATGCGGATCTGTCAGGGATGGTGGTATTATATTTGATATTGAAATCAATAAATGGGGATATGTAATCTGTTACTCTGGGATTGGAGTTTTGTAAGATTTTCATGCGGCCAATTTGTGAGCTCGACCACCAGAGAGATTCTCTAAGTCTTAGGGCTGCTTTAAATGCTACCATATTCCCAAAGATGTCAATGGGATATATATTAAGTAGCGTTTCTAAGGCGGCTGTGGGAGTGGACCTGAGAGCCCCTGTGATGCATTTGCATGCTAATCGTTGTAATCTTTCGATAGAGTTTGTGTTGCAATTTGTTTCGAGCGCAGGCCACCAGACGAGAACGCCATAAAGCGGGATTGGTCTGACCACCTGTAGGTACAACCAGTGGACTATATTAGGTTGAAGACCCCATTTTGGACCTATAGCCTTTTTACAGTTGTGGATGGCGATTTCCGCTTTCTTGGTTCGGTCTAGAATGTTCTGTTTCCATTTAAGTTTACTATCGAGGGTCAACCCCAAGTATTTTGCTTTGTTTGTAAATCTGAGTTCCGTTTTTCTAAGCTTAGGTGGGGTTATGAACCGGATTTTGTATTTTCTAGTAAAAAGTACTAGTTCAGTTTTGGACGGGTTTACGTTGAGCCCAACGCTGTCCGTCCATTTCACTACTAAATTTAGCGCCGAGTTCATTAGATCTCTTAGGGTTTAGGGGAATTTACCTGAGATGGCTATGGCAATATCGTCGGCATATGCTACGACCTTGTAGCCTTTACTTCCTAGTGAAGTGAGTAGCTCATTCACTACTAATATCCAAAGTGGCGGAGAGAGAACACCCCCCTGGGGTGTGCCTCTGTGCGCTAACCTTTTGCTTGAGCAGCACCCGAGCTCGGATAGAATCCGCCTGCTCTTCAGCATTCGCTCTATCCAGATGCAAAGGCAGCAGTCCACCTTCAGGTCAGCGAGCACTCTTGTGATGGATTCTGTATTGACGTTATTAAAGGCGCCTTCTATGTCAAGGAAAGACACCATAGTATATTCTTTACCGGCAAAAGATTTTTCAATGGTGCCTACTAACGAATGTAGAGCTGTTTCCCTGGCAGTTCTACTGGTGTTATACCATCTAAACCTGGAGATTTATATGGTAGCAAGCTATTAACAGCCCAGTGAAAAGTGTGGGTGTTTATTACTCCTGCCACACGTCCTTTTTCTTCAATCTGCTAGAATCGTTTGTCCTTTCTATATTGCTACAGAATAATCTCCACGATTCTCGCTGAGCTTTCCTTATCTCTTTTTTGAAGACCCTGAGGCTGTTCTTATAGTTATCCCAATCTTCAGGAGATCGTGAAGACTTTGCTATATTGAACTGTTTCCTACTATCATTTCGGAGTTTTGCTATGTTAGAATTCCACCAAGGTGGTTTATTGCCGTTTCTGTGCCTGCTTATCGGGCAAGCTTACATGCGTCCCAAAATATTATAATAACAATATACCTATATCGATTCCATCCCTAACTATCGCATAGCAGCTCTTAAGCGTAATCGCCTAAGTTGCTTTTTCACTACACATTAAATGCGACTAATCCGGGTTATTGCTTAAAGCAATAAACATAAGAACGGATCACCGACGGTACCTGATCACAGGAAATGGTTTATATGTTTTATGATCAGGTACGCAAAGATTAAAGGTGGTACCGAATGTACATAATGCCTTATGTGGATGATATGGATGGAATCGATACTATATAAGGCGGAGAATGGGTAGGAATGAGCTAGTATAGATTTAGAATTTAACAGGATAAGTTCTTGATAATAACTCGATTGGCCGCAGCCAAGCATTAAGACAGACCGAAGACCGAAGACCAGTGGCAACGCTGCCAACATGCCATCAGAAACGCCGCGACTGATGTGTTGGGTCTCGCTCGACCACCACCGCGAAACCCCTGGTTTGACGAAGAATGCCGGCGAGTGCATGCAGCAAAACAAGAGGCATACAAAGCGGCGCTGCAAAGGAAGACGAGAGCTGCTCGTGAGCTCTACGAGCAAAAGAGACGGGAAGAACATCGGCTTCTCCAAAAGAAGAAGAAAGAGCATGAGAAGCGCGCGTTTGAGAATATCGAGAGTCTATATTCCAGGAACAATGTACGGAAGTTTTACCAAAAGGTAAAAAGAACGTGTCAGAGAAGTAATACCCGTACAGAAACCTGTAGAGATGAAAATGGAAACTTCGTAGTAGAATCACAGTCGGTGCTGAGAATATGGAAAAACTACTTCTGCAGACTGTATAACGGCGACGAAGATCAAAATCCCGCTGTCAGGCAGAATGAACCATTCAACATAGACGATGATAGTCAAAATTTCCGTCCACCTGACCTAAACGAAGTGAGGATAGCAATATCCAAGCTAAAATCGAACAAGGCTGCTGGACCTGACGGCTTACCGGCCGAGCTTTTCAAGGCAGCTGGGGATGAATTGGTAGAGTGCATACACCAACTCATTTCTAATATTTGGTTAGACGAGTGTATGCCTGATGAATGGAATCTCAGCATCGTTTGCCCGATCCACAAGAAAGGCGACCCCCTCAACTGCGCCAATTATAGAGGCATCAGTCTCCTCAACATCGCATACAAGATCTTTTCTGCGATATTGTGTGAACGCCTGAAACCCTTTATCAACAGCCTGATTGGACCCTATCAGTGCGGTTTCAGGCCAGGAAAGTCCACCATCGATCAAATCTTCACACTTCGGCAGATCCTGGAGAAAACCCAAGAATTCCAAATCGATACTCACCACCTCTTTATCGATTTAAAGGCCGCCTATGACAGCATCTATAGAGAAGAGCTTTATAGAGCCATGTCTAGTTTTGACATCCCTGCCAAACTTGTCCGTCTGTGCAGGCTGACGATGGAGAACGCTCGCTGCTCCATCAAGGTCGGTAATGACCTCACCGAGACCTTTGATGTCAAAAAAGGCTTTAGACAAGGTGACGCGCTGTCATGTGACTTCTTCAATATTGTACTTGAACGGATTGTGCGGAACTCACAAGCCAACACCGGAGGCACAATCTATTACAAGTCTGTACAACTGCTTGCATACGCCGACGATATAGACATTACCGGAAGATCTCAGCGGGCTGTCACCGGTGCTTTTGCAAGCATTGAGGCGGAAGCGGCCAAAATGGGTTTAGCGATAAACGAGGGCAAAACCAAGTATATGCTGTCAACTAGACGGGAAAACCAACACCGACGAATTGGACAAAACGTCACCGTGGGCAGCTATAACTTCGAGGTAGTAAGGGACTTTGTCTACCTTGGCTCTGCTATAAATTCTTCTAACAAAATCAGCGTAGAAATCAATCGAAGAATAACTCTTGCCAATCGCTGTTTTTTTGGGCTTATAAGGCAATTCAACAGTAAAGCCCTATCTCGAACAACTAAGGAGACTCTATATAAGACCTTGATCATCCCAGTCCTGCTTTACGGCGCTGAAACATGGACTTTATTAAAAGAGGATGAGGATATCCTTGGTCGCTTCGAGAGAAAAATTCTTCGTAAGATTTTCGGTCCCGTTTGTGTTGACGGGGAGCTGTACAGCGACATCGACCTAGTCAAAAAACTGCGTATTGGACGTCTGAGATGGCTAGGACATGTAGAGCGAATGGACACCAACGCTCCGGCCCGCAGAGCCTTCGAATCTAACCCGGAGGGATGACGCAGTAGAGGGAATCATCGCCGTAGGTGGCGCGCACAAGTTCAAGGGGACCTCGACCAACTTGGAGTGCGCAACTGGAGGCAATTAGCTAAAGACCGAGCTAAATGGAGAGGCTTGTTGGTTGAGGCCCAGGTTCACCCCGAACTGTAGCGCCACCTAAGTAAGTAAGTAAGCATTAAGACAGCAGGCCCTAGAGTAAATAAACATTGTCAAGTAATCTAAATGTTTTGTTTTAAAACTATACTCCGATTCGTACTCTTCTCCCGAATACGGGAAAGCACGGTACGTGATCGCAACATTTGGTGGCAGCGGTGGGATCCCATACAAAGAGGGACCTGACTACCAACCAATCGAAAAAAGTGGGATAGTGAGATAAATGAAAGATTATCTCAACTACCAACCTTTTTTAAGAATTTTAAAAAATAGTGGAATAAGTTAGATAGAAACAAGACTATCTCAACTGCCATTTTTTTAAATTTTAAAGCGTACCTGGGGCTAGAACACCAGAAGTAATAGTAAACAAAAAAAAAAAAGAAACGTAATAAATAAATAAATAAAAAGTACATACATACATACTATATATACAAAAAAATATTTTGTTTAACAAAGCGTACCTGGGGCTAGAACACCAGAGGTAATAGTGAACAAATGATATATAAAATAAATAATACATATACATATATAAAATAATCATTTTTAGTGAATAAATAAATTAATAAAGTGAAAAAAAGTGAAAGGTGAAAAAAAAACAAATAATAATAAACACAAAAAAAAAAAAAATTAAGAACGGTAAAAAAATAAAAAAAAGTGAAGAAGTCTCAAGAAAATAAGACCTGGCGAATTCCGTAGAGGACGCCGGAGGCAAAGTTTGAGCAGTGTCAAAAGACCAGGGCGTAAAATACTAAAGGGCGCGAAGCCTGCCTGGCAAGTTAATAACAGATACAACAGCAACAACAACAGGAGCAGTAACCAAGGAGTAAAAGAGAAAGAAAAGACGCAACAACAGTATCAGCAACAACAAACACGAGTAACATCAGAAGCAACAGCGGTAAAAGCAACAGCTCATCATCATCATCACATCAGTAACAACAACAAAAAAACAGAAAGTATTTTTAAGAATATTATCTTTTTTAAGTAATATTAAATTTATGATAGTATACAATATAGGGTCAGGAACTAATTATTTTTTTATACAAAGAAAAAATTTTATATCACCCCTTATTCCCAAAATACCTTATCCCTTTCACGTTCTTGAAGGTCGTTTCGATTTTAATGGAATCATTGGAAATGATTTCCTGACGCAATATTCAGGTATAATTAATTACGAGCAGAACAACCTAAAAATGTTCTTCTTTTTCGATAATTCTACTACCGGGATGCAGCTCAGGGGAAGTGCGAAGCTTCCAAATCCTGAGAATAATGCTGGAAAGTCTAACTTAGCAGTTGCGCAAAAGGATCCCATTCCCAAATCCGATACGGAGCATCTCAAAACTCTTAATTCGGGGGAAACAGGCCTAGCAACTATGCAATTTGACCGTTCAGTATGCACAACCATCGGTTTAGTGAAGGAATTAGAAAAAGAGACTACTGTTTCCGAACAGAATAGTTAAGGTAAATCAATGTATAGCTCTGGGGAAGAAGTGCTTCCATATCCAGACAACATTGAGAAGGAGTCTGCTGTAACATATTAACATATAAAAATGAGATTTACAAAGATGTGAAAGAGATGTTGAAAACCAACGAAATAAATTTGTCAACTGGTTTCGAAATAATAAAGAAAATAAAAATACACTAAGGGACGATAATATAAATAAAAAAAAAAAAAGACTCAGCAGTAGGTAAGACTGAGCAAATAGAAAATAAAATAAATACTTAAAAATCAAGAGACTCAACAATAAGTAAGACTGAGCAATACAAAATAAGATAAATACTTTAAAATCCTGAAGTTAAGAAATAATAGAAATTTCATTAAAAAAATGAACATTATGAAACCGAGTTGGACGAGTCGATCGAGTTGAATCAGTCGTGTTAAAATAAATAACAATAACGAACAACCATTAATGCAAATTTACCAGACATTAAAACTACTCCTAGCTACACATTGCTGAATAACACATTCCTAACACTAATCCCCAAAATGCTATCCAATTTGCTAAACTTTTATTGAAATCCCATAAACCGTTTTAAAATGAAAATGATATATAAAAAAAAAAAACCTTTTACTCGACCCAAGAGAAAAAACTATTATTATTATATTATAAAAAATCGTTTATACATATATTACAAAAAATGAAAACTTTTTAAAAAACAAAAAACATTTATATATTGAAAAATTTTACAATCAAAATTAGAACAATTTTAATCAATTACAATAAAAAAAAATAGTTCATAAACAAAAAACATTATCTACGGAAAATGTATTTTACTAGAATTATAGAATATTAGTTTGTAAAGCAAAATATTAAAAATTATTTTACAACAAAAAAAGGAAGACATTTATATTATATATAAAAAAAATATATCTACACTAACACAACATTAGTCCATAAGGAAATCATTTTGACAACTTTTGAAGTAAAAAAAAAAACACTTCTTTCATTATATTACAAAATTTTCTTTACAAAAAAAGAAAAAAAAAAAAAGAATTAAAACTATTTGAATTACATTAGAAAAAAAGAAATATATTTTAGTATAACTATATAACCCTAGAAATTATAAGAAAAATATCTATATTATTTACAAAAAAATACATTTTTCTAGAACTATACAACATTAGTTTGTAAAGGAAAATATTATATTATATTACAAAAGACAAAACATTTACATTATATTATATTACAAAAAAAAAAACAGAAACTAATATAACATTACTAAAAAAAAATATATATATATTAACGCTAAGAATAAATTCAACATTAGTCTATAAGAAAATCAATGTAACAAAATTATGTAAAATGAACATTATCCTGCCTATTCTGCCTTCACGTTCAGAAAATTAACGTAGTAATTTTCTTCTTTCAAGGGGAGCGGGATGTAGTGACTCACTACATGCGTCCCAAAATATTATAATAACAATATACCTATATCGATTCCATCCCTAACTATCGGATAGCAACTCCTAAGCGTAATCGCCTAAGTTGCTTTTTCACTACGCATTAAATGCGACTAATCCGGGTTATTGCTTAAAGCAATAAACATAAGAACGGATCACCGACGGTACCTGATCACAGGAAATGGTTTATATGTTTTATGATCAGGTACGCAAAGATTAAAGGTGGTACCGAATGTACATAATGCCTTATGTGGATGATATAGATGGAATCGATACTATATAAGGCGGAGAATGGGTAGGAATAAGCTAGTATAGATTTAGAATTTAACAGGATAAGTTATTGATTATAACTCGAACGGCCGCAGCCAAGCATTAAGACAGCGGGCCCTAGAGTAAATAAACATTGTCAATTAAACTAATTGTTTTGTTTTGAAACTATACTCCGATTCGTACTCTTCTCCCGAATACGGGAAAGCACGGTACGTGATCGCAACAATAGTTCCGGAAACTTTGTCTACCATCCGGTCGATTTCGGATGGTGAGCAAGGTTGAGTTATCTTGGTGCTGAGTTCTTTATTTAAAAATGTGTTATAAACCTGCTAGTTTGAATTCCTAGGATTCCTAAAGGATTTTGATGGAGGTTTGGTAAATTCCAAACTAAATTGTATATAGTTATGGTCCGAAAAAGAGATATCTTTCGACACCATCCATTTACTAATATTTAGCTTTGGGGAGTTGGTGGCTAAAGTAATATCTATTAATTCTTGTCTAATTTTGTCAGTAAAAGTAGGTTCAGAACCTATATTACATACTACGAGGTTAGTTTCTATGATGAAATCAAAAAGACGCTCACCTCGATTGTTTGTATCACAGCTTCCCTAAAGGTTACGGTGGGCATTGGCGTCAGTGCCTATCACTATGGGGATGTTGCCTACTTGGGCTGACTTTATCGTCTCGCGTATATTTGGTGTTGGTAGTGGGCCTGTGTCATCATAGGGCATACAAGCTGACGATATCCATAGCCAGTCTTTCCCATCGCGGTCTAACTCCACACATGCGAAGTCCGAATCGCTGAAATTTGGTAAGAAGTAGGCTTTTAAGTTATTTTTTTTTTCAATTCAATTCATTTTTTATTCTTTAAACTCAAGATACAATTATAATAATAACAAAATCATGTATCTATTGAAATTTACATACGAGTATAAGAAGAAATAGACAATTTAGCTTGAAAATGATAAGACATGAATGGTGATACATGATATTAAAAATTAAAAGCATTTTTTATTTCAATTTAAAAAATAATTTGTTAGAGGCAACCTGTAGTTACAAGAACTAGTGTCGGTTGTATCGAGTTGAAAAATTAATTTAGAGTGACAATTATTTAGACGGCAGTACTTGATGCAGAAAATATTTAATTCAATCATTTAAAAGAACCACTTTAAGCAACTGATTCTATTATACCCCAAAGGAAGGAAGTATCAAATGATTACTTTAAAATTATTTAAAGTTGTATATTTATTAAGTTATTTATTTCATCGAAATCGAATTCAAAAAGCCATATCTTAATCTCTCGCTGAAGCAAAAATGGATTAGAAATGCATCGTAGTTCAGATGGAAGTATGTTGTAAAGTCTAGGTGCTAGTGAAGTATAAAAGTTTAAAAAGTGAGTGGTGTTATGCGGTGGTACTAAAGTCAAACAACGTTCCTTACTACGAAGACCATAGGCAGTTGGACTTCGATTAAGTGAATAACCGCTCCTCAAATAAAATATTAATTTAAATAACTTTAAAAAAGTAAGGGTGATTTATCGGAAGTATTTTTGAACTTAAGAAAAGTAAGAAACTATGCTCCCTTTTACGCTTTTTCCACATTATGTAAGTGTTTTTGTACAATTAGTAAAGGCTGCATTTTTTTTTATGCGTGCCTCCCCAACAAACTGTACCGTACTGCAACTTTGACTGTACTAGCTCAAAATGTATTGTTTCAAGAAGTTTTCGAGAGCAATACATCCTTATTCGATACATCGCGCATGTCATCGTCAATAAGTGTTTCTTAAGCAATGATGTGTGAGCACTCCAACTCATTTTACAGTCAAATACGAGCACTTAATACTTAAAAAAAGGAACCCTTTCAGTTTCGAAGCACTTAGACGGGCATCGAATGTTTGCATTAAAAGTCACGGCAGTGCTGACATACCTACTTGTATCAGAGCTCGCTAATATATGCCTGCAACTAGCGCAATGATATGATAAAGCATGAAATTCAACCTCAGAGGTCTGCGATTGATTAGCATAATTTTCGTTTAGTCACTAATCACCAGCTTGTGTGAACTAAAACAGTGTCTAATCTTTTCCAAATCATAGTTGATATCAGCTTGGTGGGCAAAATCGCATCATCACCTCCTTGCGGTGCCCGCTTGATAGCTATCTGATAGTGAACTAACGATGAGCGTATGCTGAGTCTGACGTTATATGTGCAGCTGAACACTCAGACCTGCGTAAGCACATCTGGGTGAACTTCAGCGCGCATATGTCTAACCGGACGAGGCATCTCTTGTTGACCTGATTGGCTGAAAAATGCGTCTCAGAAGTCTAGCAAGAGCTACTCAAAAGGAGGACGTGCGGCGGATGAATTCTCTCGATCAAATCAACGGTGACGTCTACAGACCAGCGGATACCTTACCGGAGCTACTTCAACATATTTGGAGCTGAGGTCTGTAAGGATTTTCAATACTGTGTCAGGGTATTGAAAAAGAGATGGTGGCGGATGAACCCTTAATGGCCCAATAGCAGCGCTCATATCCCCGAAGTGGGTTACTGACATCGGTGTGTCCGGCCTCTTGTCCTAGGGGTACACAAAAAAAAGGATCTGGCCCTCCAGGTTGGGGGTTGTGCCGTCGGGTTAACTTCCCTACCACGAAAAAAACCTTTGGTTACGAAGCAACCAACAGCCTCGGATACGGATGATCTTACTGTTGACGATCCATGCAAACGTCAAAAGGACAACGATCTTCATGTCTGCACATGGAATGTTAAGTCCCTCTACAAACCACGTGCAGCCGAACAACTTGCGGAGGCCCTAGAGTGTATCAAAGCTGACATTACCGCCATCCAAGAAGTGCGATGGGATGGGCCGGGCAAAAGGAGTATGAAAAACTGCGACATCTACTACGGCGATTGCTACAGACAAAAAGGACAGCGTCTATTCGGGTGCGGATTTGTCATTGGAGGCAGACTTAGGCAAGAAGTCTTGAGTTTCCGGCATGTGAACGAGCGCGTTATGACTATCCGTATCAAGGCTAAATTTGCCAACATTAGCCTAATATGCGTTCACGCCTCTCACGAGGAGAAGGACGACGCGACAAAGGATGACTTCTACCAGCTCTTGGACAAGACGTATGAGCAATGCCCTAGCCACGACGTTAAAATTATCCTAGGTGATTTTAACGGAAAGCTAGGAAGAGAGGACGTCTTTAGTAGCGTGGTCGGAAAGCACAGCCTGCACGACATCACATCCGACAACGGACTCAGGCTAATCGACTTTGCAGCGGGGCGAAACTTTGTCGTAGCTAGTACGCGGTTCCCACGTCTCGACATTCACAAAGGAACATGACTCTCCTTTGATCGAAAAACTGTCAACCAAATCGATCACATTGCGATCGACGCAAGGCACTCTTCCAGTATTCTGGGTGTCCGGACTTTTCGAGGAGCCAACGTGGACTCGGATCACTACCTAGTTGTAGCCAAGGTACGGATGCGGATATCCACAACGGAGCGAAATCAGCGAAATGGTGTGAGGAAATTTGACGTCGAAAAGCTACAATCGCAAGAGACCGCCAGAACCTTTGCCGATCGTGTTTCTTCTAATCTCAATCTAAGTCCTATGCCGCCAGCAGCAAATGCGGAAGACCAGTGGCAGCGTTGCCAACAAGCCATCAGAGATGCCGCCTCTGATGTACTGGGTTTCTCTCGCCCACACAACGAAACCCATGGTTTGATGAGGAATGCCGGCAAGCACATGCAGGAAAACAAGAGGCGTACAAAGCGGCGCTGCTTACGAGCTCTACGTGCGCAGGAGAAAAGAGGAACATCGACTTCTCAGAAAGAAGAAAAAAGAGCATGAGAAGCGCTCGATCGAGGAGATTGAGAGACTTTATTGCAGGAATAATGTTCGAAAATTTTACCAAAGGGTAAAAAGAGCATGCCAGGGTTTCAAAGCCAGAACAGAAGCCTGCAGGGACGAAAATGGCAACATAGTTGTAGAATCGCAGTCGGTGCTGAGAATATGGAAGGAACACTTCTGTTTAACGGCGATGGTGATCAGTATTCCGCTGTCAGGCAGAATGAGCCATTCAACAGTGACGATGGCAGTCAAGATTCCCGTCAACCTGATCAGAATGAAGTGCAGATAGCGGTATCTAAACTCAAATCCAACAAAGCTGCTGAAGCCGACGGCCTTGCCGCTGAACTTTTCAAGGCAGGAGGAGATGAGTTGGTAAGGAGCATGCACCAGCTCATCTGTAAAATCTGGTCGGACGAAAGTATGCCCGATGAATGGAACCTCAGGATCGTTTGCCTGATCCTGAAGAAAGGAGACCCTCTGAACTGCGCCAACTACAGAGGTATAAGTCTCCTCAACATCGCATATAAGATCCTGTCTGTCGTACTATGTGAACGCCTAAAATCGATCGTCAACAACCTGATAGGTCCTTATCAGTGCGGTTTCAGGCCTGGAAAGTCCACCATTGACGAAATATTCACACTACGGCAAATCTTGGAAAACACCCATGAATATAAAATCGATACGAACCACCTTTTCATCAACTTCAAAGTTGCCTATGATAGCGTGTATAGAGACGAGTTATACAGAGCCATGTCTAGTTTTGGCATCCCTGCCAAGCTCGTCCGTTTGTGCAGAATGACGATGGAGAACTCTCGCTGCTCCATCAAAGTCGGTAAGAACATCACCGAACCACTCGATGTCAGGAAAGGTCTTAGACAAGGTGACGCGCTATCATGCGATCTCTTTAATATAGTACTTGAGAGAATTGTACGAAACTCACAAGCCAACCCCGGCGGTACAATCTTTTACAAGTCTGTACAACTACTCGCTTATGCCGATGACATTGACATAATCGGAAGAACTCAGCGGGCCGTCAATGGGGCATTTACGAGTATTGAGATCGAGGCAGCAAAGATGGGTCTAGCGGTCAATGAAAGCAAAACAAAATATATGCTGTCTACAAAAAAGGACACCCAACATCGGCTTCTTGGACAGAACGCCACAATAGACAGATATAATTTTTAGGTAGTTAAAGATTTTGTCTACCTAGGCTCTATGGTGAACCCTGCAAATGACATCAGTAGGGAGATCAAACGAAGAATTACTCTTGCCAATCGTTGTTTCTATGGGCTAAAACGGTTATTGAGTAGCAAAGCCCTATCTCGAACTACAAAGGTAACTCTTTATAAGACACTAATCATCCCAGTCCTGCTGTATGGCGCAGAGGCATGGGCTTTGAGAAAACCGGATGAGGATGCCCTTGGTTATTTCGAGAGAAAAGTTCTTCGAGCGATCTTTGGTCCCGTCTGCATAGACGGTGAGTGGAGGAGAAGGTACAATGCCGAACTATACGGCATGTACAAGGACATCGACTTAGCCAGAAGAGTTCACAAACAGCGACTAAGATGGCTGGGTCATTAAGAGCGGATGGAGCCCAACGTTCCCGCTAAGAAAGTTTTCGAATCCACCCCGGATGGACGACGCAGTAGAGGACGACCTCACGGTAGGTGGCGCAAATAAGTGGAGGGGGACCTCAACCAACTTGGCGTGCGCAACTGGAAGCAACTGGCTCGTAATCGTGCTAGCTGGAGAGGTTTGTTGGTTGAGGCCCAGGTCCACCCCGGACCATAGCGCCATCTAAGTAAGTAAGTGAGTTGATATCAGCCATTAGAATAAAACTAGATGCATTAGAATACTTACTTACTAACTTACTTAGATGGCGCTACGGTCCGGGGTGGACCTGGGCCTCAACCAACAAACCTCTCCAGCTAGCACGATTACGAGCCAGTTGCCTCCAGTTGCGCACGCCAAGTTGGTTGAGGTCCCCCTCCACTTGTTTGCGCCACCTGCCGTGAGGTCGTCCTCTACTGCGTCGTCCATCCGGGGTGGATTCGAAAACTTTCTTAGCGGGAACGTTGGGCTCCATCCGCTCTAAATGACCCAGCCATCTTAGTCGCTGTATGTGAACTCTTATGGCTAAGTCGATGTCCTTGTACATGCCGTATAGTTCGGCATTGTACCTTCTCCTCCACTCACCGTCTATGCAGATGGGACCAAAGATCGCTCGAAAAACTTTTCTCTCGAAATAACCAAGGGCATCCTCATCCGGTTTTCTCAAAGCCCATGCCTCTGCGCCATACAGCAGGACTGGGATGATTAGTGTCTTATAAAGAGTTACCTTAGTAGTTCGAGATAGGGCTTTGCTACTCAATTGCCGTTTTAGCCCATAGAAACAACGATTGGCAAAAGTAATTCTTCGTGTGATCTCCCTACTGATGTCATTTGCGGAGTTCACCATAGAGCCTAGGTAGACAAAATCCTTTACTACCTCAAAATTATATCTGTCTATTGTGGCGTTCTGTCCAAGATGCCGATGTTGGGTGTCCTTTTTTGTAGACAGCATATATTTTGTTTTGCTTTCATTGACCGCTAGACCCATCTTTGCTGCCTCGATCTCAATACTCGTAAATGCCCCATTGACGGCCCGCTGAGTTCTTCCGATTATGTCAATGTCATCGGCATAAGCGAGTAAATGTACAGACTTGTAAAAGATTGTACCTCCGGGGTTGGCTTGTGAGTTTCGTACAATTCTCTCAAGTACTATATTAAAGAGATCGCATGATAGCGCGTCACCTTGTCTAAGACCTTTCCTGACATCGAACGGTTCGGTGATGTTTTACCGACTTTGATGGAGCAGCGAGAGTTCTCCATCGTCATTCTGCACAAACGGACGAGCTTGGCAGGGATGCCAAAACTAGACATGGTTTTGTATAACTCGTCTCTATACACGCTATCATAGGCAACTTTGAAATCGATAAAGAGGTGGTGCGTATCGATTTTGTATTCATGGGTTTTTTCCAAGATCTGCCGTAGTGTGAATATTTGGTCAATGGTGGACTTTCCCGGCCTGAAACCGCATTGATAAGGACCTATCAGGTTGTTGACGATCGGTTTTAGGCGTTCACATAATACGGCAGACAGGATTTTATATGCGATGTTGAGGAGACTTATACCTCTGTAATTGGCGCAGTTCAGAGGGTCTCCTTTCTTCAGGATCGGGCAAACGATGTTGAGGTTCCATTCAGCATTAGAATAAGTGCATGCTATATCATCCGCAAATCCAGTCTGGATTCCTCTGAGGTCAAGTTTAAAAATGGAATTGATAAAAATCAAAAACAAAATACGACCAAGCACCGAGCCCTGAGGAACACCAATATTAATTTCTTGGATCTGACTAAGTTCAACCCCTAGCTTGACCATCTGTTTTCTGCCCATTAGGTACGAGGAGAACTAATTGAGCATGAAACCTCTGAAACCAATTCGATCCAATTTTTGAAGCAAAGTCGAATGGTCTATAGTATCGAATGCCTTGGTAATATCTATAAAAAGTGAAGCAGACAGTTTTTTCATATTAAGGCTCTCATAAATTCGACTGCAAGACTTCAGAAGTGCATGTTCAGTAGATTTTCCACCTCTAAAACCAAATTGCTTTGGGCTAAAGAAAGAAGTGCCATCCAAGAAAGCAAGAATCCTAGCTTTAACAGCCTTTTCATTTTTTTTAAAGATAACTGGAAGCAGAGAAATCGGTCTGTAGTTAATCAAATCATTGCTGTTGCCTTTTTGAAAAATAGGAATAACCTCAACAGACTATCCGGAAACTTTCCACTGTAGATACTATTATTGAAAATATGGGCAAGGACATGAGCAATATTATGTGCAAATTTTTTTTACAAAAAAACTCGAATAACTGTTGAGGGTTGAAGAGTTGGAACGTTCCATTGTATTAATTATTCTGGATAATTCAGTACCTGTGACTGGATCATAGAGGAAGCTACGAGCAGTGCTACTTTCACGATTACAACAGCCTCCTGGACAATTTACAATAGTGGAATTGATACCAGCATCACTAATGGTATTTAGAGCAACACTTGTAAAGTATTTGTTGAAAATGTTTGCTTTTTCAGTAGTGCTTGTATAGTCGCTGTTATGGTAAGATAACACAGTAGGAAGAGCGGAATGAATACTTTTATTGAGCGACTCAGACACAACTCCCCATTCCTTTTTTAAGTTTAATTTGGCTCTATGAAATTTATTGAGGTAGTAATTATCCTTACAAGATTGAATGTCAGCAGCAATTTCCTTGGAAATATTTTTGTATACAATTTTGTATTGATTATTGTGGGGATATGTATTGTACTTTATTCTCATTTTATTTTTGTTGTTCATCTTTTCTAGCAAATTATTCGGCATCCAAGGCTTGAGTCTCTTAAATTTTCTTCTGCCCATTGCCAGTGACAGAATACAACTTCCGGCTTTCTCTTTGAGTATATTACAAAATACATCGAAAGCTGCGGATGGGTCAGTTTGACTGTATACATCTATTCAGTTTTCATGAGAAAGACATACATTCAGAGCATCAAAGTCAATTTCTTGACCGATCTTAAAAGGAATATATTTACTATCACAAGGTTGTTCAACCCTGTCATAGTAAAAGAATAAGGCTGTCAAGCAATGATCTGATATTCTAAAATCAGATGTGGAACTACAAAGAGCAAATTTTGTTTTGCGATCTAATCTACCAAAAATATGGTCAATACAAGTTTGTGTTTGATGATTTATTCTAGTAGGTTCCATAAAGCAAGATCCTAATCCATTAGCAGACAAAATAGACAGGTAGTTAAAAACATCAGGCATATCACTTAGAATATCAAGATCAAGATCTCCTAACATAAATACATTTTTAGAATCCTCTGAGTTCAAACAGGTACTTAACTCCTCAAGAAAAACACCTTTACTTATATTATGAAGTCTGTAAAAGCACATAAAAACTATTTTGCAACTCTCAAACGAACAACGTACCCTCATTCCATCAGCACTAGCCAGATTGTAGTTTTTAAATCCTGGTTTTAGGAGTTCATTAACAAATACAAATACCTGCAGCATAGGAGTCATTACATTTAGCACGGGGAATGTTACCGGGTATACTGTACAGCTCTTCATCAGTCAAGTTTGGATCAAATATCCAAATTTCAGAGAGAAATATAAGATCTGGATTAATTACGAACGATTCTATGAATGAATGAATCAGGAATAAATCAAAGTTTTTCCGCATACTTCTTATTCCTTGGTGTATAATAGAAAACTATTTTTTTTTATTGTTGGAATGAAAAACACTTTTGAAAATTTCTTTTTCAAATTTACAAAATTGATTACTATTTGGAAAAAAGTCATTGGGATTTTGCACTAGATTCTCAATTCTAATAAACATACTTAGCATAGATAAATAGACAGGATAATATAAGTTAATTCAATAAAGAAATATTTTCTAGATCATTAAGTGAGAAAATTTTAAATATTTTATCGCCTTCTTTCTTTTTCATTAAAACTACACCGTTTGATATCCAAACGTGTGCAAATTTATTGTTTACTTGAAATTGTTTAGCTATATTAAATATATCTCTATTAAGATTAGTAAGACTATCATTAACAAAAATTCTTTTATCACCAAGAGAACCATCAAAGAGCCCCGCAACTAACTTCGTAGTTTTCTTCAGCCGTATGACTTTCTGCTTGAGTTCCAACATTTTGAATTTAATGCAAATGATGTTTGATGATGTAGATGATGAATTAGTAAATGAGTTAGCTCGTATACTGTTCTTCAATTTTTTTACATAGCATGAACTAATATCATTTGGAGATATACTTTCACCCAGACCTTCTGATATCAGTTTGACAGCAGACTTCAGTGCAGTATTTTCATTCACATTGGGGACACCAACAACATCTATGCATTTTCTCAAGCGCTTTTGTTCAACAGAAATAATTTTGTTTTGCAAAATATGTACCTTGAAAGAGAGTGACTTTTTCTCTTCTTGGAGCGTAGAGATCAATGACAGCATCGGAATGAAGTTTCTTCAGAGAGACAATCTCTTGGTACAGAATATCGAGTGTAATACTGGTGGGCGAAGCTATAGTTGCGCCATCGGTGCACGTTGAAGAAGAGTGTAGCAACTTATTGTTCATTTGAGCAACACATGATATATTAGACCCGTTCTGAAGAGAAGGTGGTGGAGAGCGCAATCAACTCCGTCTCCGACCATCACACGAAGTACAACGATAATCAATGTTTTGTTTTTTGCATGTAGACTTTATCACTTTGTTTCAGATTGACACACTTCAAGTGAAAGTAAACCGTGCATACTTTGCACTGGATTTTCGCATCATTTCTGTCAACTTTAGACACACATGTAAATACAAGGCATAGTTAAGACACTATTTACTTTAATAATGTAAGAACGAGATCGATAGACCGATATTTTGATGAGATAATCGTATCAGGTATACAAGAATATAAAAATGAATGCGTAAAAAAAAACTGGGCATCAACAATGCAACCACACGCCTCCACAGAAGAAGATCAACTGATTTTATTTTTTACTAAAATGCAGGATCTTGGTTTACCTGATCCTTTGGCATAAAGCAAGGAATGATTCTTTGCCCTTAATCCAGCTATGCGGGTATCGCTTGTCACCCAAGGTTCCTGGATAAGGACAATTTTCTCTCCTCCTGACTGCAGGCGGAGCAAGAAATGCTATATAAGTTCTTATTATTTTCGAAATTTGCTAGCTCTACGAAAAATAGCGAGAGAGGTTTTTTTGTTACTCTAAGTTGAATGTTATATACTACTATATTAAGAACTTTGTGACCTACCCCTTCGAGCTCGCTTTCGATTTCGTCTTGGTGGTGAGTGGTGCATGTTGCGAAGTATACTTTGAAACCTCGTTCTTCCTTTGGATTGAAGGTATAGTATTTCGTATTCCGTTAAATAAATAAATAAATATTTGGCGCAACAGCTCCTTAAGTGCCAGGGCCTAGCTTCTCGCAACCACTCATGTTGTGTGCGTTATATTTTTCACACGAATGGAAGGGACCTACAGTTTAGTGCCGAATCCGAACGGCGATTTGAGAAGCCTTTTCGTGACAACAATACTCTCGGATGTTTGTCAGACGCTCGCGAGAGGTGGGACCGTGAAAAAACTTTTTGGTGTTTTCTGGGATTCGAACTTGGAATCTTATGCGTAGTGATCCGACACACTAACCACTTACGCCACGGCGCCCACCGTATTCGTATTCCGTTGCCGAAGCATTTTAACAATCGATGTGTATATTGTAGAGCCGGTCGGTTGAATTCTAATTTCGTTATTGTTTAGTACTTTTAGTTCGAAACTCCTTTTGTCAATTGGATTAGAGCGACATTCAGTGTCACCCCCTTCGGGTAGGGGTCAGAATATACCCGAGGTAGGCATGCCTGTCGTAAGAGGCGACTAAAATCCACCCTCCGTATACCGAGTATGGCGTATACAAAAACATGCAATGATCAAATCAAAAGATTTTAATACCCCAGGTGGCAGTCCAGATACACTGGAAAATCCACTCTCTTCGGAGGTCGGCTCTACGGATTCTGGGAAGAGCCATTTATTGCACCTAATAAATCCCTTCTCAAAAAGTACAAGGGTATCTCGATCTCCACCAAAAAGATCGAACGTCTCCGGAAAAAGAAGTCCGCCGGAAGCGCAAACGCGTGAATATTATCACAGTTGAAAAAAAAAAATTTATATAAATAAATAAATATTCAATAATTAGTTTTCAAATAAATATGTAACAAATAAACGATAAATAATAATTAAATAAATAACAATAATAAATAAATATACAATATATAGTAATAGATAAGAAATAAATATATAAATAATAAATAAATAAATCAATAAATAAATAAATAAATAATAAATAGATAAGTAAATAAATAAATAATGAATATATAAACAATAAACAAATGGGTAACAGGTAGGTAAATATTAAACAAATAATAACAGAATGTAATAAATAAATAATAAACAATATTTAGTTTATGACAAGATTATTAACAAGGATGTTATCAGACATCTCACAACTTATTCTATATTTAGCATTAAGCCTTTCTATTCTCGTAGAAACAAAATCGATGTTGGCTAGATCGTGAAGTTCGAGCGTCGAAAAATACCACGGAAGCTTCAGCTAAGTTTTAATAACTTGTTTTGAGCTATTTGCAATTTGTTGATGTGTGTTTTTGCACATTTCCCCCAAACTGGACAAGCATAAAACATAAAGGACTGAAAAATTACCTTAAAAATGATAAGCTTATTCTCTTGACTCAGCAGAGAATTTCTGTTAATGAGAGGATACATAATTCGTATCGTTTTATTTATTTTATCTAAAGTATTGGTAACCTGATTTCTTTACGTTAGTTTTTTATCTAAAGTTATGCCTAAGTATTTAACACTGTCCGTCCAGGTTGTATTAACATTATTAATTCTCACATTATTGCTTGGTAAAAAACAAGCTTTTCTTTTTTTAGTAAAAAAGATAGCTTGAGTTTTTGCAGCATTCACTTTAATTTTCCACTTATCAAAATAACTCATAAGAGTAATTAGAGCCGATTGAAGGTTGGTTTCGATTGCGGAACCAAGTACATTGGACGAATATATACACGTATCGTCGGTAAACATTGCAGACTCGCAGTTGGGAAGATGTGGAAAATCAGACGTATATATGTTAAATAATACGGGGCCGAGGACAGATCCTTGAGGGACCCCCGCAGGAGCAGATCTAGTAGAAGAAAGCATTATTTACAATGACTGTAAACATCCGATTATCTAAAAAAGATTTTACGATTTTAATAATGTATTCAGGGAATTCATACGAAATGATTTTATATAATAGACCCGAGTGCCAAACAGCATCAAAGGCCTTTTCGACATCGAGAAGTATTAAACCAGTGGATTTTTTCGAAGTAAATCCTTTTTTAATATGTTGCGTTATTCTATCTACTTGTTGCACCGTGTTGTAGTGACATCTGGAACCAAATTGTTGCAGAGGTAAAATGTTTTTCTCTGCAAGGACTAAATCTATTTTATTCTTTATAATTTTTTCGGAAATTTTACTTAATGAGCTTAGTAAGCTAATAGGTCTGTAACTGTTAGAATTGTTGGCAGGTTTGCCGGGTTTTAGAATGGGTATAATCTTGGCTTTCTTCCAACCCTTTGGGAAATGTTGCAATTTTATGCATGAGTTGAAAATAAACAATGAGAATCTAATTCCAGCTATAGGTAAATGCCTTATATATAAGTTTTTAATACCGTCAATACCTGAAGACTTACGAACCTTAAGCTTGAGTATTATATGCTTTAGTTCTTCAAAGGTTACATATAGACTTTCTTGCACAAATTCTGGTGTTGATCTTAAGCTTGATATTGCATTATCGACTAATGCTTCCGTCATTCTATTTCCCATTCCACTAAAAATTGCATGATTTCTAAGAAAAGATGATGCAAGAATATCGGCCTTTTCAGTACTTGTGATGGAGGAGGTCTGAGCATCAGAAAAGGAAGGAATAACATTAAATTTATTTTTCATTATTTAAGAAATATTCCAAAATGGCCTGCTACATTTTTCAAGATTTAAAAGTTTATTATTCCATGTTCCATTGCGGAACTTTTGAATTTCCTCCTTGATGATATTACTGAGAATTTTTACGTTTTCAAAGAACTCGTAAATCTTAAATCTCTGCCAATATCTTCTGTATGAGTTCCTTAGTTTAATCAATTTCAAAATATTGTTTGGAAGGATTATACAATTTTGGAAGATTTTATTTTTTTTTGGTACTGAAACATTTATTGCATTCCGAACAGCATTTTCAAAGGTATTCAGACATTCATCCACATGAGTAGCAGCTGTGACACTGTCGAGATTGATTTCGTGGCATCCCAAATAATTGCTGACTTCCCGTTTGTATCTCCCCCAGTTTGCGTTTTTGAGATCAAGGTAATAGTTATGCAATAGTTGCATTCAGGCCTTTGAGGTATAGTACAAAGTACTGGAAGGTGGTCCGAACATAGATCGCTTAGCACTATTGGATAATTAAATAAGTGTGGAATGTTAGATAGAAATAGATCTAGGGTAGAAGGGTTGTTTCTACTGTTATATGGGATATAAGTTGGTGTATTGGGATACATTATTTGAAATTGGTGACTCGAGTTTAGATCATGTAGGATGTTTCCCCAAGAATTGGCCCTAAGGCAACCCCAACTTCTATGGCGACAGTTAAGATCGCCACCTATTAGGTAAAGATTGGGAATATTAATAAGATTAGTTAAGTCATTTTTCAGCCAGTATTTGTTACTTTGTGAGTTCGAAGCACCCGGAAAGTACACAGAAAAAATTGATAATTTTCTTCCATTTGTGAAGGAAAGTTCGATACCAATATTTTCAATCAGCTTAATTTTTAAGTTGGGTAATAAAGAATGCTTTAATGTTTTCTTTATTACTATTGCAACACCCCCTCCTCTTCGTTCTGTTCTATCGGAACGATAACACCTATACAGACTATTAGAAAAACACACATTAGCATTTAGACCTGTTTCGGAGATGAGACCAACATCGATATTGTTTCTACTTAAAAAGGAAAAAAAATTAAAAGCTTTATTGCGAATGCCTCTAGCATTCCAACATACCACTTTAAGATTAGCAGACATATTACTTATTACCATAAATATATTTTAAAGCTAATTGCGCAATTACGCTAAACTGTTCTGATTTATTTTTACAATTAGAAAGTTTTGTTACCATCTCGATGGTTAGTGACTGGATCTCTTCGGGAGAAAACAACGCACCCTCAGATTTCGGAGACGATTCATCTCTGGTATCAGCAAGAGGTTCGATGAATGGATTGGACAATTGCTGGCGATGGTGCCCACTCCATTCTCTCGGTTGGAGTTGAATTGGTGTTGGTGTGTTGATATTCTTCTGAGCCAACATTACCTTTGGTTGGGCTTTTAGAGGTGGAAAGTGTTCCATGGAATACAAAAACGAAGACGATCGTTGAGTATTCACCACAACAGGAGGACCACGTGGTGAGCTTTTAGATGAAAGCTTTCCTTTCATCTCCAAAAACGTTTGGCGACTTATACAGGAACTGTCAGTAGATTTGTGTTTACCTTTGCAATTGGCGTATTGTGCACTGTCAGATGCAGCGCATTCAATTGTTTTATGATTGCCAGCGCAGTGGTAGCAATATGTTTTGATGTTGCAGTTCCTTTCACCGTGTCCATACATCGGACAATTTCTGCACTGAGTAATTTTATTTGGTTGACGGCGTTGAAAATCCCACCTTACTTGGGTTTTAAAGACAGCTTTGATATTTTTTTTTTAAATCACACATACGGATTGACCCGTTCTCTAAATATACAATATAGAAAGTGTCCTCATAGTGTTCATATTTTTTAGTGATCATTTTGATGTCAACACATTTCAGCCCGAGGGTGATAAGTTATTTTTTTAACAAGTCAGTACTTATGGAATCCAGGCTAAAAAGCACAACTTTACATGTCTTAGCATTCGGGAAGTCGTGAGTGAAGAATTGGCATTTGTCAGATTTCAATGCGTTTGCAGTTCTATTGTGCGAGTCTAAATCATCGCAGATAACTTTGATTCCAATAGAAATTTTTTTTATGCAGTAGTTTAAAACGTTTATTGAATTTAATAGTTTGTGGATATATTCAAGGGATTTTTGGAGAATCTTAATGGGAGGGATAACCATTTTCTTTTCTTTATTTACAATATTGACATTGACATTTTCACCTTCAAGGTCACAATCACCATTGATGTTTGATTCATCTAAGCACTGTAATGGACTCCAGTAATTGTTTCTAGAACCCATTTTCAGGTTTTTAGAAGAAGACAAATTGTCTTCGCCCGTGGGGGATCGACTTCTTTTCAGAATTTTGATGGGTTTAAACAATTTAAGAGAAAACAAAAAGTTAAGTTTCATCGACGATAAATAACACGTCCTCTGCAGATAGGTATCTGACATAGACTGAGGAAAACGACGTACTCTGTACAAAGCTTACCGAAATGGAGCTACTCTATCGTGAGCTTAAGAAAGAAGTAGATTTACTCAGGAAAGAAAATAATGAGTTAAAAAAACACGTATCTACAAAAAGAAAGTACAGTTAGCCCGCATCGCTCACCTAGTCACGAATACCAGACGGACGAAGAAGAGCTAACACGTGAAACGAACTGGATCGAAAAGAAACGACCTAGCAAAAAACGCAAAGCTGGTTCGTCACCGGAAGTCGAGCCACAAAAACATGAAAAGCGCAAGGAGTTGCAAGAAAAGCAACAACAACAAAAAATACGTCCTCCGCCACCGATAAACGACGTTGGAATAACGGACTATAATAAGTTGCATTGCCTCATTAAAGGAACCCTGCCATCGAAGTTTAAGGTAACATCTCTGCGAAACAATACGTGGAAAATCAATGTCGATGATGCCGACGGTTACCGATCATTATCCCAAAAATTGAATGCCGAAAAGATTCAGTGGTATACTTACCAAAATAAGTTAGAAAGACCACTGCGTGTTGTAGCAAGAGGACTCCACCCCTCGTGTACTAAAGAAGATATAATGCACGACCTTCAAGATAAAGGCTTTAAAATTCTTGATGCCGTCAATATTATCAAGAAGGAAAAGCAACAGTCGGAGGGAGATCATGAAAAATTGGTAAGGCGTGGACTTCCACTATTCATGCTTAGTTTCGATAAAGATGAAAATAAAGATGCTGTTTATTATTGTATTGTATGTTGTTATTAATTTGAATTATGAATTGAATTGTATCTAGAAACTAAATAGTTGATTGTGAATGGAAGAAATAACTCTAGTACTATCATAAAATATAGAGAAGCAGATGGTCTAAACGGATTCTGCCGAGAGAAAAGCCAACGGCCCCTGTAAAAGAAATTGGTGTAAAGTTGATCGGTAGCCGTTGAGAGAAGAAGGTGACCTTGGTCAAAGAATAAATCTTTATAACGTTTAAAGTGACGGACTTTTATTTGAAATTGTGACGTATCCCAATATTTCAAGTTGTCGTGTGGATCTCATAAAAAAGCCCCACAGCGTTAAATTTATAGTTGATATCGCAAAAACGCTTGCGATTTTACATGGTGCCGAAAACCCGGGAAATCGTTAGATTTCAACTTTAAACCAGTTATATATATACGTAAAAAACATATACATATCTATATATATATATATATATATATATATATATAAATCGTGATTATTTGATTAAAATATTGAACTAGAAATCAGACAATCGCGATCCAATAAATCGTTAAAGACGTCATTACCACCAGCAGAGTGCATATTTTCCCGACCATCCCATCGCTTGGTGGCTGCCAGTGCATATTCTGTTGCAGGCTACGAACTTTGGACCTCGTTCGAGATCGAGGAGCGCCGGATTGTCATCAAATTTGGTAAAGACAAATCTAAAACTTTTCTTTCGTCACAGGCGGATACAGTGTAAGCGAGACAAGCAAAATAAGCTCTTCACAGAGACGAAAGAGGTGCATAAGAACGAGAAGACTACGAACTTGCGGATGTGGATTGCATTTGCATCATCGCCTACAAGTACATAGGAAATCTGGTAAAAGCTTTTTCCATAATAATTCTGTTGCGCTGTTATTGAATTTGTTGCTAAGTGAAGCGGTTATTTTGTTGCTGATGTATTTTCTTGCTGAGTGAAGCGGTTATTGTGTTGCTGAGTTATTTTGTTGCTGATTGAAGCGGTTATGGTGTTGCGGGTTGATTAATTATTTGTTGCTGACGATTTATCATCATTGCTGCTGGTTAGTGGCTGCTAGTTGTTGTTGCTGATCAACCAAGTTATCGGTTATTTTGTTGTTGGAACTTGGCAGCATAGTGGCGGTCGAATATTTTTAAGCTGTTGAATAGAGTTGTTTGGTTGCATTTGGAGATATTGTTGGTGATAAGCGTTGACATTTTATGTAGCCGACGTCGCTCTGTTAGCCTGACTTTGCTATCAAATTGTCTATCCCATTCCCATAGTAGAAGGGCGCTTGCACGTATCTACCTCTCTTATTGTCCCAATTCATCACAGTGAAAGCAGCAGACAAATTTTGAATTCTGATTCAAGTGCAGTTGTTTGAGTGATTGTTCGCTGACTGTAACCAAAATACAATTAGTATTACATCATGAATACTGATCATGATCAGAAGGATGAAGAGGGGGAAGTTGGGGAATTATTGGATAAATCTACCAAGGTGGAGAAAAGGTTGTCGGAACTAAAAACTCTGAGGTCAACGACCAAAGGGAGTTTGAAGAGAGTAAAAAACTTTATTGTTAGCAAAGGTGATGCATTATCTGTGACAGAGTTAGAGTGTCGTTTAGAAATATTAGAATCCTATTTCAAACAAGCGCTAAATGTTCAAAAAAGCATCGAACGGTTTGACATAAAGGAAGAGGAGGCAACTAATGAAGCATTTAGAGGTGAAGTGGAGGAATTCTATGTGTTCACGAAGGCGAAAACTAGGGAAAGAGTGGCAGAATTTAAAGGAAATTCAAACGCGGCAGACAGTTTTAATGCAACGTTTTTCCAACCGCCACCAGTCGCTCGGTCGAAGCTAGAGCAAATTAAACTGCCAAATTTCTCTGGGAAATTTTCTGAATATCCTAACTTTATTGGATTATTTCAGAATTTAGTTGACAAGGATGACTCGTTAGACAACTTGCAGAAATTTAATTATTTAAAACGCTGTTTGTCAGGACCGGCGCTAGGGGCAGTGAAGGAGTTCGACTTGACAGGGGCGAACTATCGTAAAGCATTAGCGCGATTAGACAAGAGATTTAACAACAAGTGTTTAATTTTCCAAGAGCACATTAATCTTTGCTAGAAGTTCCTAAGGTGTCCAAGGCCAGTTCCCTTTCGCTAAGAAATCTGGAAGATAGTTTCAATACCCACCTCACTGCGACGTTGTCTTTAGGAAATTATAAGGATATAACCGATGCAATATTAATATCGCTTGCATTAGATCGGGCGGATCCCGAAACTCAGGCGAAGTGGCAAGATGCGATGGATTACAACAAGCTGCCATCGTGGGATGCATTTACCAAGGTGCTAGATCATCGGTGTAAATATCTTGAAATCAAAGAATCAAAAATGCCACGTTCAGAGAATTTGTTGTCAGCTTCAGGTATCAAAAATGATCGTCGGTCACGGTGGCGGAATAGTAATGAAGGCAATAGTCGACAAAGCAAACCTACCACGTTAGCTGCGCAACAGGTGCTGTGTACATATTGTAATGCTAAGGAACACAAGATCGATAGGTGTAGTGAGTTCGCAAATTTGCCAGTAGCGCAGCGCTTTCACGAGACCAAAAGGTTGATGCTATGCATTAATTGTCTAGATAAGGGACATTCAGTAAGGCGTTGCTCAAAGGACAAGTGCAGCATTTGTTCTCTACCCCATCATCAGCTCTTGCATAGGTTTGGCCCCACTTCAGAGTCCGGTAGGACCCAAAATCCGCTGTCTTCCTCCACATTACTGGGAAGAACGAAGAACCAAGTGATA
Organism: Brachypalpus laphriformis; assembly: GCA_945910035.1. NCBI lineage: Eukaryota > Metazoa > Arthropoda > Insecta > Diptera > Syrphidae > Brachypalpus > Brachypalpus laphriformis. The sequence goes on from OX246754.1 coordinate 101,462,727, forward strand.
TTGGCTACGGCCTTGATAGAAGTAAGGGATCACTTTGGTGTCTACCATCCCGTTCGTGCTCTTCTGGACTCTGCCTCACAGTTGAATTTTGTAACCGAAGATATGGCTCAGAGGTTAAGGCTTGTAAAAACTAAAGCTGACATGCAAATAAGTGGTATCGGAAATGAAATCTCAAGAATTCGTCATACCACTCGTGCGATTTGCAAGTCGAGGATTTCTGAGTTTAGGACGGAATTAGAATTATTGGTCATAAGAAATATCACGGATCTACAGCCAAGTCAATCGTTTGATGTCGACAATTGGGATATTCCCAGAAACATCGTGCTAGCAGATCCGAACTTCAATAAGGCTTCGAAAATCGATTTGTTGATAGGAGCGGAATGTTTCTTCGAGTTGTTGGCGATTGGGCAAATAAAGATGGAAGGTCGACCTACGCTACAAAAAACTCTGTTCGGCTGGGTCGTATCTGGCAGATACGATCTTTCGTTGGTACCTCAGGCAACTGTTTGCTTAGTAAGTGCCCAAGAGGAAAATGACGATCGGTATTTAAATGAATTAGTAGCGCAGTTTTGGGACATGGAAAAGGTTGACTCCAAGAAAACGTATCTTACACCTGAGGAAGAGAAGTGTGAGGAACATTTCGTGCAAACCGTATTGCGAGGAGATGACGGCAGGTTCGTTGTTAGATTGCCATTTAAGGAGAATCCGGTTGCTTTGGGTGATTCGTTTAGCATTGCCAAGAGACCATTTCTTTCTCTTGAAAAGAGGTTGGATAGGAATCCAGAACTTAAAGCTCAATATGCTCAATTCTTAAGGGAGTATAAAGAGTTAGGACACATGGAAGAAGTTCCAAAAACCAAAATGAATCAGATTGAGTACTTTTGCCCTCATCAGTGTGTGCTTCGCCCAGAATCTTCTTCAACAAAACTCCGGGTAGTTTTCGATTGTAGTTGCCGTACATCGTCGAATATTTCGTTAAATGAGGTGTTGTTGAAAGGCCCAGTCATCCAAAATACATTGTTTTCCATCATTTTGCGATTTCGGCTATACAAATACGCCTTAACGGCGGATATTTCAAAAATGTATCGGCAGATAAAGGTGGACAAACGCGACCAGAAATACCAGTGCATATTGTGGAGAACTAAAGCCACAGATGATTTGAAGGCATATCAGTTGAGGACTGTTACCTATGGTACCATATCTGCGCCATTCCTAGCTACCCGGTGCTTAAAAATGTTAGCCGACTTGAATCGATCGAAGTATCCACTGGGGTCAAATGTTTTAAGCGAGGACTTTTACATGGATGACCTGATCAGTGGCGGGGATTCCTTGGACGAAATATCCAACATTTATTCGGAAGTTCGGACTATTCTTAAAGGTGCTGGGTTTGAGCTACGTAAATGGTGGACAAATGAGGAGACGCTGCTGAAAAGGATTCCTGAATGTCAAAAGGAAGTTCCTTTACGAATTAATGATTCGGATATCATCAAAACGTTAGGCATCAAGTGGAACCCTTCGGTGGATCAGCTGCAGTATATGGTTCCAGATATTGCTTTCACAAAAAACATCACCAAGCGAGTTATCTTATCCGAACTTTCAACCTTGTTTGATCCTTTAGGCTTAATTAACCCTGTTATCGTAAAGGGAAAGGTAATCCTCCAAAATCTATGGGTTAAAAAGGTTGATTGGGATGAATCCGTTCAGGCTAGGATTTTTAGCGAGTGGGAATTGTATCGTAATCGTTTGAAGGAGCTGGAACGCGTAACCATTCCACGTTACGTGCTAACTCCAAACCCAAAGTCGGTACAAATTCATGGCTTCGCGAATGCATCATCGCGGGCATATGGATGTTGTGTGTATGTACGAACAGTGGACACAAACAATAAGGTTCACTGCCATTTGTTGAGCGCAAAGTCTAGAGTAGCTCCGATCAAAACGGAAAGTGTTCCGAGACTTGAGCTATGCGCGGCGGAATTGTTAGTGTCACTGCTTGCAAAGGTTCTGCCCAACTTGGTCAGCTTAGTTGATGATATTTTCTTGTGGACAGACTCGGAGATTGTGCTCTGTTGGTTGTCGGCACACCCGTCTACATGGGAAGTTTTTATTGCTAACCGAGTATCGAAAATTCAAAGCGAACTACCATCGGCAATATGGAGACACGTGAGCACCAAGATGAATCCAGCGGATATCGTGTCGAGAGGAGCCTACGCAGGCGAATTACTGGAAAGCCGATGGTTTAGCGGACCAGAATTTCTATACCTGCCGGACACTAGTTGGCCAGAAAAGGATTGCTCAAGATTCAGCAAGAACATACCGGGAAGAAGAAAGGGAGACGTGACGCTAATGGCCTCAAAAATATGTACTCAATTTTCTGAGGGGTATATGCAGTCGAATGATTTCCAAAGGATATTGCGAATTTTCGGGTACGTCTGCCGGTTCATAAGCAATATGAAAAAATCTATTGCGAAAACTGCGTATGGGGCTACGCATCAGGAGATTGACATGATTGCTTCACAATCTACCCCATTGCTGTCTGCATCAGTGTTGAATGAGGCGTTGATGAGAATTTTGTGGCATATCCAACGGAGCGCTTTCAAGGAGGAAATCCAACAGTTGGAAGCGGAAACATTGATTAGCCCAAAGAGTTGCGTCAAAAATCTTAACCCTTTCCTGGACGGTAACTCTCGAAAACTCCTCCGAGTTGGTGGGCGTTTGCAGAATGCGAACATTCCTTATCCTATGAAACATCCCATCCTACTCCCAAAAGCTAATTTGTTTGTCAAAAATCTTGTTGTTTATTTGCACAGGAAGAACTATCATGCTGGGCCTCAGGCGTTAATCGGTATCATCAGGCAGCAGTTCTGGGTTCTGGATGTACGGCGACTAGCAAAGAAGGTTGTGGACAGCTGCTTACACTGCTTTAGGTACCGTCCAAAGCTACTGACGCAAATCATGGGCAACCTGCCAGAAGATAGAGTGCAGCCCACCAGACCATTCCTGAAAGCCGGTGTGGACTTTTGCGGGCCGTTTCATCTGACGCTAAAACGTCGAGGGCAACATACCTACAAGGCGTATGTGGCGGTATTTGTGTGCTTTGCGGTAAAAGCGGTACATCTGGAGGTAGTTTCGGATCTGTCAAGCCAAGGGTTCATTGCAGCATTCAAGAGATTTGTCGCACGACGTGGGTTATGTAGCGACCTGTTCTGCGATAATGGGACTAATTTTGTTGGGGCCCGAAATGAGCTGTTGGAGTTTAGGCAACAGTTCCTCAAGCAGCAGACCCAAGACGAGATCGCATCATGGTGTGCATCGGAACAGGTGGAGTTTCATCACATCCCTCCTAGAGCCCCTCATTTCGGAGGCCTTTGGGAGGCCGCCGTTAAATCAGCAAAGAGTCACTTATTTCGGACTATTGGACAAGCGTACTTGACGTTCGAAGAGCTCTCGACAGTGGTGGCCGACATAGAGGCTATACTAAACTCACGCCCCCTATGTGCGATGTCCAGCGATCCCAGTGATGAGGCAGTACTAACACCAGGACACTTCCTAATTGGTGCTCCCCTAAATGCTATAGTTGAGCCGTGCATGAACGGTGAGCGAGTATCTGGGCTGAACAGATGGCGGCGACTTTCTCAAATCAAGCAACACTTTTGGGCTCGTTGGTCAAAGGAGTATCTTCTTGGCATGCAGAAGCGAGCAAAGTGGAAGTCGTCCGCTGAAAATGTCAGTTTAGATACCCTGGTGTTAATCGCAGATGACAACATTCCATCGCAGCAGTGGCTGATGGGAAGAATCATCAAATTGGTACCCTCTCAAGATGGCAAAGTTCGAGTTGTGGACGTGAAGACGAAAAACGGCATTCTGAGACGAGCTATCCACCGTTTGGCCCCACTACCACAGAAGATTTGAAGTATCTGCTACCTAGATACTTCAAGGCGGCCAGAATGTTTATTATTGTATTGTATGTTGTTATTAATTTGAATTATGAATTGAATTGTATCTAGAAACTAAATAGTTGATTGTGAATGGAAGAAATAACTCTAGTACTACCATAAAATATAGAGAAGCAGATGGTCTAAACGGATTCTGCCGAGAGAAAAGCCAACGGCCCCTGTAAAAGAAATTGATGTAAAGTTGATCGGTAGCCGTTGAGAGAAGAAGGTGACCTTGGTCAAAGAATAAATCTTTATAACGTTTAAAGTGACGGACTTTTATTTGAAATTGTGACGTATCCCAATATTTCAAGTTGTCGTGTGGATCTCATAAAAAAGTCCCACAGCGTTAAATTTATAGTTGATATCGCAAAAACGCTTGCGATTTTACAGATGCTATATATGGTATTAAGACTATTCTAAACATCGTGGTCAAAATTGAACCCATGCGTAAGACCTCCAGATCGATCCCGCAGTGTAAGCGCTGTCAAGGCTTCAATCATACGCTGACTTACTGCCAGAAAGAGCCGCGATGTGTCAAATACGCAGGTTAGCATCTCTCGGAAGAGTGTCACCTAAACAAGCAAACCCCAGCCACTTGTATAAACTGCAAAGGAAAACATCCTGCGAACTATCGAGGTTGCGAAGTGGCGAAAGAGCTCCAAAAAAGGCGCGATACGCTTAAAAATTCAGTGCGCCCTTATCCGAAACCAATTAAGAACAGACCCAAAATAGCTACAAAAAAAGCAGCGAAAGATAAGAAATCCGTCAATATTGATTTAAGATCGGGTAACGAAGAAAACCCGAAACGCAGTAGAGAAAAAGTGACAGAAGCAAAGTCTTCGAATACTGACGCACAGTCTTATGCTCAAGTGGCGATGGCAGCTAATGGCAAGTTTATTACCGTCAACCTACGGGAGATCAAGGCAAAAAACCGTCCAAACTCTAACGTAAAGACTCCTACTCAAGTTGCGACATTGGAAAACGGTGATAGAATTACTTACTTAGGTGGCGCTACAGTTCGGGGTGAACCTGGGCCTCGAATAACAAGCCTCTCCATTTAGCTCGGTCTTTAGCTAGTTGCCTCCAGTTGCGCACTCCAAGTTGGTCGAGGTCCCCTTGAACTTGTGCGCGCCACCTACGGCGATGATTTCCTCTATTGCGTCATCCCTCGGGACTAGATTCGAAGACTCTGCGGGCCGGAGCGTTGGTGTCCATTCGCTCTACATCTCCTAGCCATCTCAGACGTCCAATACGCAGTTTTTTGACTAGGTCGATGTCGCTGTACAGCTCGTATAGTTCGTGATTGAATCTTCTCCTGCAAAACCCGTCAACGCAAACGGGAGCGAAAATCTTACGAAGAATTTTTCTCTTGAAGTGACTAAGGATATCTTCATCCTCTTTTAATAAAGTCCATGTTTCAGCGCCGTAAAGCAGGACTGGGATGATCAAGGTCTTATATAGAGCCTCCTTAGTTGTTCGAGATAGGGCTTTACTGTTGAATTGCCGTATAAGCCCAAAAAAACAGCGATTGGCAAGTGTTATTCTTCGATTGATTTCTGCACTGATTTTGTTTGTAGAATTTATAGCAGAGCCAAGGTAGACAAATTCCGTTACTACCTCGAAGATATAGCTGCCCACGGTGACGTTTTGTCCAATTCGTCGGTGTTGGCTTTCCCTTCTTGTTGACAGCATATACCTACTTGGTTTTGCCCTCGTTTATCGCCTCAATGCTTGCAAACGCACCGGTGAGGTCATTACCGACCTTGATGGAGCAGCGAGCGTTCTCCATCGTCAGCCTGCACAGGCGGACAAGTTTGGCAGGGATGTCAAAACTAGACATGGCTCTCTAAAGCTCTTCTCTATAGATGCGGTCATAGGCGGCCTTGAAATCGATAAAGAGGTGGTGAGTATCGACTTGGAATTCTTGGGTTTTCTCCAGGATCTGCCGAAGTGTGAAGATTTGATCGATGATGGACTTTCCTGGCCTGAAACCGCACTGATAGGGTCCAATCAGGCTGTTGATAAAGGGTTTCAGGCGTTCACACAATACCGCAGAAAAGATCTTGTATGCGGTGTTGAGGAGACTGATGCCTCTATAATTGGCGCAGTTGAGGGGGTCTCCTTTCTTGTGGATCGGGCAAACGGTGCTGAGATTCCATTCATCAGGCATACACTCGTCTGACCAAATATCAGAAATGAGTTGGTGTATGCATTCTACCAATTCATCCCCTGTTGCCTTGAAGAGTTCGGCCGGTAAGCCGTCAGGTCCAGCAGCCTTGTTCGATTTTGGCTTGGATATTGCTATCCTCACTTCGTTTTGGTCAGGTGGACGGAAATTTTGACTATCAACGTCTATGTTGAATGGTTCATTCTGCCTGACAGCGCGATGTTGGTCTTCGTCGCCATTATACAGTCTGCAGAAGTAGTTTTTCCATATTCTCAGCACCGACTGTGATTCTACTACGAGGTGTCCATTTTCATCTCTACAGGTTTCTGTACGGGTATTACTTCTCTGACACGTTGTAACGAAATAAAATAAGGAGGGATAGCTTATAACACTAGTTACATCCACGACTGGCTGACTAATGTGAAAACTATCCACTCCTCTGCCGCGAACGTAATTCGAAGAGATCTAAACCACGGCTCCAATCAAAAAAACCTTCCACCTCCATGGCTACCCTTATGACCTAAGGCAACAGGACTCCTGAGGCCAATCCAGGCAGCGCCGATGGAAGGGTGCTCGTACCACTACAGCGTAGGCATGCTAGCTCTGGCTCGTCCCAGCTCGCCGGATGGGGGGGTTCTTGCTGTAGTGGGATACGACGTGTGTTACGTATTTACATGCCTGTGGGTTGATGTTGTTTCCACGTAGAGGTAATAATAAGGAGACCCGAAATACCTTCTCCAGCGTGCCTGAAATCCTACCCTGGATCGTTTCCAAAGGGGGGGGGGGGGGGGACATTTGGTGGTAACTGTTTCCCTGGGTGGACCCACCCCTACATACCAGCGACTATAGTCCCTGCCATGCATCCATGGTCGTTATGTCACCCGAGTTTATAACGACCCCTAACTTGCCTCATCGAGTCTTAGGCTGAATTACCTACGGACGGCCCCATCCACCTACTAAGAGCTTACCACACTTTCATCGCCATTATAGAGCTTTGACTTCGGAGGGAACTCCTATACTGGTCCTACTCGGCATATTCCTTGCCGCTACCTACAAACAACATAAAACTGCGATCAAAAAAATCACGCGTAAAAACGATGCGGATATATCTTCCCATACAACCTCTATCCAACCAAAAGAAACCTCACCGGATTAGGGTTAATTTCGATGTCTGTTTTTTTGTTTATTTATTAGGTATAATTGGTTTTTTTGAGTTTTACAGACTAAGGGTAGGGAGGGTAATGTAATTTGAAAATTTAGCAAAAACTACAGTTGTTAAATGTGCATTAACAATAATTAAAAAAAAAACATGAGATTCGAAAAGATAAATTAAAGAAATAATGTTATTCGAAAATTCAATAAAAAAAAGTTATTTCGATCAGGCCGTATGGCGTATGTGTACCAAAAAAAAAAACTCAAGATCTCTGTTACTTTCGCTCACAGTTATAACACTATCCAAAATGAAGTAATAAAAAATGAAAATACAGTTCGCGCAAATATAGGCATGTCAAATTATATACATATATATAAATACAAAAAAAAAACATATAAAAATGGATTAAAAAACTCACCACTTGCTGCGTTTCAAATACGTATCGTGACGAGTCAGGGTGAGGCGAGGGTGTGCACATCCTTTCCGCCCAGGACTGCTGTAGAGCTATATTTTAGGGAAGTGTTTTTTTTTTTTTTTAAAAAAAAAGCTATATTTGGTCGAACTTTACATCAAGACTAATGCAAATGATACTTAGCTTTAACTTTACTTTACTATTATTATAGAAAATTATAGAACTACAATGGTACAAAGTCTACATAAAGGGTGGAAATAGTTCCGTAGGGGGATTGATGGGTGCTCCATGTGGATGGCCAAGCTCTCGCGTACAGCTGCTCGATGCCACGGTCGATGAGGACCTTGACGCTCACGCTGGCTGAAGATGGTGGTTTGCTTTGCGGTGGGGATTCAGATCGCGGGTTAACTGCCCGATCGCTGATGAACTGCTGCTGCGCGGGCGAAGATATTTAGGGGGCGAGAAGGGTGGGCATATGTGCGGTTCACCCTGCGCCCCTTTTTTTGTTCGTGGCTTGACACTAGCCGGAGGTGAAGGCGGGTTTATTTTTCTTTGTTCCTTTTCTCTTTTTTTTTTGTAGTTATTTCGTTAGTTCACTGAATGTTATGTTTTCGGTATTATTCGTGGGATATTATTATTTCTGCTAGTTTCTTAGTTTTTTTTTTTTTGCTTTTCTTGTATGGTTTTCACAGTAAATACTACGAGGGTTTTATTTAAATCTTCCGTTTTTTTTTTATATATTATAATTTACTTTTTTTTCTTTTTCGTTCAACTGTCGCAAGGGACGTTTCCACTTTTTTTTCTTTCCTTCGGTAAAACTTTTAGTTTTTTTTTTCTCTGACTCACGCCTCCGCACTCAAGCCGAACTTAACACCGAACAAACAACAAACAACTTCTCCTCTCCTTGCGAGGTAGCTGACCTGGCTTATATAACTTCTTTTTCTGTGCTCGCTTGCGGAAGTTTTATCGGATGATACCTCCGTTCTCCCATGTACATAAAATAGATAGTTTTTTTTTTTTTAAATAGCCGATTACTCAATTGATATCTGTTATGTACAACCGCCTCTCTGTTATCCGAATCGGTTATCACGGGTTTAGGTCTTTGCTGTCTATGACAATGCTATGCGCCCTCTAGGTTCTTCCGCCTTTAGACGCCTCTGTAGTTAGGACACTAACCTCGGAGATACCGACAGCAGTTCAACGCTCCCATCAGGCTATTACTTCTACCGGAGCCATTGCATACTTTCAAGTGCCAGGTACGGAGAGACGTTTCCCACAAAGCTTATTCACTTAGCGATGTCAGCAGAGCTAAAGGAATATGAAGAGAAACCCGGGAAGACGTAGACAGGAGGGAGCTAATCAAGGTGGTTGCTGCATGGAAGAAAAGCATGGGGGGAAGGGATGTGCGCTCTCGACCTGTACTCGAGATCGATCACGACTCTCATGCACACAGAGAGCAAGCCGGGCATGGGTTAAGGAAGTTTAGTTATCGCCTCAGGTCTTTGCAGTGGTATATGCCTATTCGCCTGCCCTTGAAATCTTCCAACTCATACAGATTATTCCCTATGACCTTTCGTACTTTCAGTTTAATGAATTTGGGACTGAGTTTTGCGTTAATGCCTTTCGCTGCATCGCTTAGAACAAAATTTTTTCTAAACACTTCGTCCCCCACTGTGTACTTAATGTTCCGGCTACGAGTGTTGTAAACTTTTTCGTAGCCAGCATGCGCTTTTTCCAACGATGCTTTTATGTAGGAGTGTAAAATGTTCATTCGCGAGGCCTTAGATAACAGATTTATCTCGGAGTTATTAAGAGCAGCTAATGCCTCTAGCAGTTTATAGTCCGTGCCGTGCTCTACCATCCTCTGGCCAAATACTGCCTCGTACGGTGACATACCTATTGCCGTATGAATCGTAGTCCTCAGAGCACAAGCTATGGATGGGAGGTGACAGTCCCAATTTCGTTGGTCCGGATCAATGTACGAGCGGATAGCAGCTAGGACTGATCGGTTGACTCTCTCACTAGCGTTAGCCTGCGGGGAGTAGGAAGCGGTTTTCACATGGTTTATCACATATGAAGCCATTAATTTAGCGAAGTCGGCACTAGTGAACTGCTTGCCATTATCAGATAAAAGGGTTTGAGGAAATTGTTAGTGAAAATTTGCTCTTGCAAGAATTTGATGGTGGTGTCTGTAGTGGCTTTTCGGATTGGTCTAACGAGGACAAATTTTGTTAATTGATCCAGAGCAATAATAATGTGCGTGTGGCCACTTTTAGAGCGAGGGTATGGTCCCAGAAAATCAATATAGAGCATTTGAAATGGTCTCTCAACTACAAACGCTTTTCCCATGGGAGGCCTCGAAATCATGTTCTGCGCTTTGGTTACTTTACATGTGTCACAGTTCAAAATATAGGCTTTAACTTGAGTAGCCATGTTCGGCCAGAAGAACTGTTGTCGTAGTCGGTACAGGGTTTTTGCTATACCACCATGTGAGGCTCGAGGCGGTTGATGGGCCAAGGTGATCAGTCGATCGGTCAGCTCAGTTGGAACCCAGAGCTTCCACACGATGTCATCTTCTAATAGATTTCCTGTACAATGCTTAACCTTCTTGTATACGAAACCGTTCGACACCTGAAGGTCCGGTAGCTGATCCTTTTGCTTTTCAATGGTGTCAATGAGCTTGCAGTACTCCCCAGATTGAAAGCTAGGGTCTGCAAGGTCAATATACAGCACATCGGTGGGACTTTTCATCAAGGCAGAGTCAGCACACAGACCGTCTACTTCATAGATACGAGATAAAGCATCCGGCACCACGTTCAGCGAACCTTTACGGTGCTCGATTACAAAGTCAAATCCCTGCAGTTTCAGGCTCCATCGAGCTAACCGACCACTAAGATCTTTTTGACTCATCAACCACTTCAAGCTGGCATGGTCAGTAACGATCCTAAAAGCCTGTCCTTCTACGTACGCCCGAAACTTTTGTACACCCATAACAGCTGCTAAGCATTCGCGTTCAGTGACGCTGTAGTTGCGCTGGGCCGCGTTAAGTTTGTGTGAGTAATAATAAATAGGCCGTTCCTCACCAATGGTATCCTTTTGACCTAAAACGCACCCTATACCCGAGGCCGAAGCATCACATGAAATTACAAACTCCTTCGAAAAATCGGGATTAGTGAGGATTGGGGCCGTAGTTAATGTGGTTTTGATGGAGTTAAACGACACTATGGCTAGGTCCGAGAATTCGAACTTTTTCCCTTTACGCAAGGTATCTGTCAGAGGAGCTGCTAGGGTAGCAAAATCCTTGACAAATCTCCTATACCATCCTGCAAGCCCTAAGAAGCGCCTAACCTGCCGAGCCGTTGTTGGAATTGGAAAATCCTTAATAGCCGAGATTTTCGAGGGATCCGTTTTGAGACAACCTTCCCCAACAATGTAACCGAGATACCTAAGTTCTTTAAAGCAGAACCTCGACTTTGTTATGTTTATTGTAAGCCCTGCGTCTTTCAATCTGGCAGCCACGACCCTAAGCATTCGAATGTGCTCTTCGAATGTACGCGATATGACCAGCAAGTCATCCAGATACACGAAGATATTTTCCCTCAGTTCATGTGGTACCACTTTGTCCATCAATCTGCACATGCGCTGAGGTGCATTGCAAAGGCCAAAGGGCATCACATTGAACTGATACAAGGGCCTACCGGGAACCGTAAACGCGGTCTTCTGCCTGGATGATTTCTCCAGCGGGATCTGCCAAAAGGCGTCCTTCAGATCCACGCTAGAAATGTAGTGCGTATCTGAAAGGCGCCCTAGCAATCCTTCAATATGAGGCAGTGGATACGCATCTTTTTTAGTTACTTGGTTCACCTTCCGATAGTCCAAACACAGGCGATTTTTCCCGGGCTTACGAATTAGGACCACCGGGGAGTTCCATGCACTTGAGCTTTCTTCTATAACTCCTACTTTAAGCATGCGATCCAATTCCTCATACAGCAGTTTCTGCACCGCTGAAGAAACCGGATAGTGACGTTGTTTGATGGGTTCCGCGTCCCCGGTATCTATGATATGTTCCTCTAACGATGTTTTTCCAAGGCCAATGGTGGCAGAGGAAGGAAACATATGAACGGTTTCTTTTAGTGCTCTGGCTTCCTCCACTGATAAAACGTGGGCACATGGGTCGGGAATGGCAACGTCGGGTGTAATCTCCGAAATAACGTCAGGAGCTAAATTATAGGACTTCCAAAAATCTACCTCTAAGTATAGTCTTTGCTGCAACGAAGGAACCACAAACACAGCTAGAGTTTTGGATACCCCCTTATAGGAGATATCAGCGACGAATTTCCCAATTATCGGTTGACCTTTCCCGTCGGCTGTTCTAATCTGTGAGGCAAATTTTGTCAGAGGGATGTTGTGTTGGCGTAAGAGTTCTAGTCCCCCTGCTCCCAAGCAACTAATGCTAGCGCCGCTATCCAATAATCCCAACATAGGTTCTCCAAAAACTGTGACCGTAGCATACGGTCGAGGGTCTTCTGAAGAGCAAAGAATGGTGGTCTCTATCGCTTTGTATAATCTCTTTTTCGAAATAAACCTATTACGTAACTTACGTACTTTTTCCGATACGGGACAGCTTTCAGAGCCGAATATTCTTTTTCTGGCAGAATAATAATTTACTATTCGCTCATGCAGGGTTTTAGGCGTTAGTTTTAAATCGCTTAGTTTACTTTTAGGTGAGGGAGTGTCTATATCTTTTAGTTCCGGAGTACGCTTCAAAATATTCACGAACGAAATTTCCTGATTTTGGGGATTAATGGGAGAGATGTTTATGCTAGGTGAACAATTCATGAAAGGATTTCCGATTGATGTTTTGGCTAAGCGTCCAGGTTCCGGTTTAGGGAGCAATTTCCCCTGGTCGCCAAACTGCTCCTTCGATCGTTTCCCGAACATCGAGGACATTGCGGGGTGGTGGTATTTTCTCGACCGCACTTATAGCAGAAGAGATTTCTTTGTGGATCAGAATACTCGAAGAAAGAATGCCCTGCTTTTTTGCAGTTCCAACACGTGAAGCAACTAGTGTCCCTTTTCTGTTGGAATGCTTCGAGATTTGGGTAACTCTCTTCTGCAAAGATACTGCCCTCGAGTTCAACTTCCGAGACAAAATTTCTACGTGGAGGCGGAATGCAAACGTTCCTCCCTCTTTGATGGTCATTGCCATTCAAATATTTTTCAATATTTCTGCAGACATACACCATCTCGGGAAGGCTATTAGTCGTAAACGTAAGTAATAACTCTCCCATACGTCTTCGGACATTTTGTTTGAGCAATTCTATAATTTCTGTATCCTGCTTGGGTGACCTCAGCCTGCTGTTCAACTGCTGTATGGCCGTATAGAAATCGTCGAACGATTCCGAAGGTTGTTGGTGTCTGTCGGACAGCTTTCGAGACAGTTCTGAGTCCGTTTCAAGGCTCCGATATTGCTCTAGTAAAGCAAGTCGACGGGCCAATTTCATCCCAAGTTGCATTATACGACTGCTTTAAGCGATCTAACCTGAACAAAAAATCATCCACGGTCATGTTACGACTGTCGAATTTAATACCCCATTTGTGAAAGTGGTGGATTCGGGGCCCAGTTGAAGGACGCGGAGGAACATTTAGGTTGAAAGAGGGATCGTTCAGACTTAAATTATTCAGCTGTCTCAGAAATTCGTTTGCATTCTCACTGTGGCTAACGTCTTGAGCTCGACGCCTGGAAGGGTTAGGCGCCTGTAGAGGAGGAGTAGGTGGTGATGGTCTTGGAACAGGTTGCGGATTTAATTGGTTCACGGTGGGTAGTGGATGATTGGCGGGAGTCGCTACCGCCAAGGTTTCACGCACTATACTCGCAACTTCGTTCCGAATACAGATCCGACTCTTTTCCATTTCGCCTTTAATAAAACGGTAATCAGCCGCTCTATTTATTCCTATTGCTGCCGTCACCACTTCATTTATATACTCTGCCAGTTGGTCGTTGTCCGCAGATACATGAGCCATTTCGGGTGGAAGTAGGGAATGTTTGCTGGTAGATGGGCGCGGCTCTGCGCTGGTACTTGGTCTCTGACTTTCATGGGCCAGCAATGAAGCCGCTCCTTCTTCGTTCTGCGCTGGATTTTCCTGGTTTTGAGTCGAATTGTGAAGGTTGGTGGAGTTAATGTTTAGCAAACGCATGGACAAATTTGAAAAATGCTTATTCCGCAGGCTGTAACGGTGTTTAGCCCGATTCCGTGGGTTAGACATTCTTTCAATTCTGGATGGTCAGGGCAATTTCATAAAGCTTCAACTTATCCTAAAAAACAACGTTTATAAATTCGAAGCAAGGAACTCGTAACAAAAAAAAACAACTCGAAAAGAAGAGATTTAAATAGATAGATATCCGAATATAACTTCTGACTAAACTATAAACTATAGAACTATAGGCGCAAATAAAAAACTAAAAAGAATAAGGAAACAATTTTATTTGGAACAACTCAAATACAGCTCTTCGCTAATGCTACTCATCTAATAATGAATCTAACTACTTACTATTTTAATCCTAACCTATTTTCAAAACTAAATGAACTTGAAATCTAATTCGAACTGGAATCAAAATAATTGTATTTCAACCAAACTAAAAGCATTCAGGTGGATGAGACAGGCTGTAATCGGCAAATCAACTGCGACATCGATGAGTGATGAACCCCTTAGGAACTGTATCTATGCTTCACGTGTAGGTGAGTGTGTATAACTTATAAACTGATCGCAGATGTCTTTAACGAGGGAAGGTAGACCAAATGCATCGAAAGCTTAGCTACTAGAAGCAGAGCTAGGGGACATTTGTATCTGTACTTCCCAAAGTAAACGTTTTGCTCGTTAGCAGTGTTAGGTCAAATCTATAAATCGAAGACGTTGGCACAATCGTGTTGAAAAATAAAAAATAAATACACATCCAACTACCGGACAACGCATCTTCTAACACACTGCAGCCAATGAACACTTCACGACAGACGTAATCTGGTTTTCAAAAACAAACCCGATCACCGGATAAAATGGTCGCCAGCTTACAGAAGAACCATTCCTTTATTGCATTTCAAAAGTATCTTACAACTCGTTAAAACTTCGCAACAGACGTAGGCATGATGTCCATACATCTACCTACCGGACAAAGCTTATCGCTTGCAAGATATCTGTAATAGATACAAGCAAGAAAAAAAGAAGAACATGACATTTTGGAAGCAGATTCAGTCACAAGGTTATAAAACTGTGCTAATTCTAGCAAGATAGAATGAAAGTTAACACCACCCCTTCGCACAGATTTTCAGCCAGGGATCTTAGCACGCTAGAATGTGCAGATATTCGGGCCCCACGTTGGGCGCCACCTGTAACGAAATAAAGTAAGGAGGGATAGCTTATAACACTAGTTACATCCACGACTGGCTGACTAATGTGAAAACTATCCACTCCTCTGCCGCGAACGTAATTCGAAGAGATCTAAACCACGGCTCCAATCAAAAAAACCTTCCACCTCCATGGCTACCCTTATGACCTAAGGCAACAGGACTCCTGAGGCCAATCCAGGCAGCGCCGATGGAAGGGTGCTCGTACCACTACAGCGTAGGCATGCTAGCTCTGGCTCGTCCCAGCTCGCCGGATGGGGGGGGTTTCTTGCTGTAGTGGGATACGACGTGTGTTACGTATTTACATGCCTGTGGGTTGATGTTGTTTCCACGTAGAGGTAATAATAATGGACCCACCCCTACATACCAGCGACTATAGTCCCTGCCATGCATCCATGGTCGTTATGTCACCCGAGTTTATAACGACCCCTAACTTGCCTCATCGAGTCTTAGGCTGAATTACCTACGGACGGCCCCATCCACCTACTAAGAGCTTACCACACTTTCATCGCCATTATAGAGCTTTGACTTCGGGGGGAACTCCTATACTGGTCCTAATCGGCATAGTCCTTGCCGCTACCTACAAACAACATAAAACTGCGATCAAAAAAATCACGCGTAAAAACGATGCGGATATATCTTCCCATACAACCTCTATCCAACCAAAAGAAACCACACCGGATTAGGGTTAATTTCGATGTCTGTTTTTTTGTTTATTTATTAGGTATAATTGGTTTTTTTGAGTTTTACAGACTAAGGGTAGGGAGGGTAATGTAATTTGAAAATTTAGCAAAAACTACAGTTGTTAAATGTGCATTAACAATAATTAAAAAAAAAAACATGAGATTCGAAAAGATAAATTAAAGAAATAATGTTATTCGAAAATTCAATAAAAAAAAGTTATTTCAATCAGGCCGTATGGCGTATGTGTACCAAAAAAAAAACTCAAGATCTCTGTTACTTTCGCTCACAATTATAACACTATCCAAAATGAAGTAATAAAAAATGAAAATACAGTTCGCGCAAATATAGGCATGTCAAATTATATACATATATATAAATACAAAAAAAAAAACATATAAAAATGGATTAAAAAACTCACCAGTTGCTGCGTTTCAAATACGTATCGTGACGAGTCAGGGTGAGGCGAGGGTGTGCACATCCTTTCCGCCCAGGACTGCTGTAGAGCTATATTTTAGGGAAGTGTTTTTTTTTTTTAAAAAAAAAAAGCTATATTTGGTCGAACTTTACATCAAGACTAATGCAAATGATACTTAGCTTTAACTTTACTTTACTATTATTATAGAAAATTATAGAACTACAATGGTACAAAGTCTACATAAAGGGTGGAAATAGTTCCGTAGGGGGATTGATGGGTGCTCCATGTGGATGGCCAAGCTCTCGCGTACAGCGCTCGATGCCACGGTCGATGAGGACCTTGACGCTCACGCTGGCTGAAGATGGTGGTTTGCTTTGCGGTGGGGATTCAGATCGCGGGTTAACTGCCCGATCGCTGATGAACTGCTGCTGCGCGGGCGAAGATATTTAGGGGGCGAGAAGGGTGGGCATATGTGCGGTTCACCCTGCGCCCCTTTTTTTGTTCGTGGCTTGACACTAGCCGGAGGTGAAGGCGGGTTTATTTTTCTTTGTTCCTTTTCTCTTTTTTTTTTTGTAGTTATTTCGTTAGTTCACTGAATGTTATGTTTTCGGTATTATTCGTGGGATATTATTATTTCTGCTAGTTTCTTAGTTTTTTTTTTTGCTTTTCTTGTATGGTTTTCACAGTAAATACTACGAGGGTTTTATTTAAATCTTCCGTTTTTTTTTATATATTATAATTTACTTTTTTTTCTTTTTCGTTCAACTGTCGCAAGGGACGTTTCCACTTTTTTTTCTTTCCTTCGGTAAAACTTTTAGTTTTTTTTTTCTCTGACTCACGCCTCCGCACTCAAGCCGAACTTAACACCGAACAAACAACAAACAACTTCTCCTCTCCTTGCGAGGTAGCTGACCTGGCTTATATAACTTCTTTTTCTGTGCTCGCTTGCGGAAGTTTTATCGGATGATACCTCCGTTCTCCCATGTACATAAAATAGATAGTTTTTTTTTTTTTAAATAGCCGATTACTCAATTGAT
Source organism: Brachypalpus laphriformis (assembly GCA_945910035.1). Lineage (NCBI taxonomy): Eukaryota > Metazoa > Arthropoda > Insecta > Diptera > Syrphidae > Brachypalpus > Brachypalpus laphriformis. Next base: position 101,479,933 of record OX246754.1, read on the forward strand.
ATCTGTTATGTACAACCGCCTCTCTGTTATCCGAATCGGTTATCACGGGTTTAGGTCTTTGCTGTCTATGACAATGCTATGCGCCCTCTAGGTTCTTCCGCCTTTAGACGCCTCTGTAGTTAGGACACTAACCTCGTAGATACCGACAGCAGTTCAACGCTCCCATCAGGCTATTACTTCTACCGGAGCCATTGCATACTTTCAAGTGCCAGGTACGGAGAGACGTTTCCCACAACGTTCTTTTTACCTTTTGGTAAAATTTCCGTACATTGTTCCTGGAGTATAAACTCCCGATATTCTCAGACGCGCGCTTCTCATGCTCTTTCTTCTTCTTTTGGAGAAGCCGATGTTCTTCCCATCTCTTTTGCTCGTAGAGCTCACGAGCAGCTCTCGTATTCCTTTGCAGCGCCGCTTTGTATGTCTCTTGTTTTGCTGCATGCACTCGTCGGCATTCTTCGTCAAACCAGGGGTTTCGCGGTGGGGGGCGAGCGAGACCCAGCACATCAGTCGCGGCGTTTCTGATGGCATGTTGGCAGCGTTGCCACTGGTCTTCGGTACTTGATGCTGGCGGCAAAGGGGTGATTGAGATATTTCGGGATACGTGTTCAGCAAACAGTCTGGCGGTCTCTTGCGATTGTAGCTTTTCGACGTTAAATTTTCTCACAGTAATTCTTCTTTGTTCCTCAGATTGGGATATCCGCATTCGTACCTTGGCTACAACGAGGTAATGATCCGAGTCTATGTTGGCCGCTCGGAAGGTCCGGACATCCAGAATACTGGAGGCATGCCTTGCGTCGATCGCAATATGATCAATTTGGTTGATCGTTACATGATCATTTGACCGCCATGTCTGCTTATGAATGTCGAGATGAGGAAACCATGTGCTTGCTATGGTGACATTTCGATCCACAGCGAAATCAATTAGCCTTAGTCCGTTTTCAGACGTGGTGTCGTGTAGGCTATGCTTACCGACTGCCCTACCAAAGACGTCCTCCTTTCCTATTTTGGCGTTAAAATCGCCCAATACCCTTTTAACGTCGTATTTAGGACATCGCTCGTATGTTTTGTCGTGGAGCTCGTAGAAACACTCTTTGGTGGCAGGGTCCTTTTCTTCCGTGGGGGCATGAACACATATTAGGCTTTTGTAAGCGAATTTAGCCTTGATCTGGATAGTCATAATACGCTCGCTAACGTGTCGGAAGCTTAAGACTTCTTGCCTAAGTCTGCCGCGTATGACAAATCCGCATCCGAATAAGCGTTGCCTGTTGCCTCTGTAGCAATCACCGTAGTAGATGTCACAGTTTTTCATCCTCTTTTTGCCCGGCCCATCCCATCGTACTTCCTGGATGGCGGTAATATCTGCTTTATATCAGTCTAGGGCCTCTGCTAGTTGTTCGGCTGCACGTCGTCTGTAAACGGACAGAACATTCAACGTACAGTTCCGAAGGTCGTTGTCCTTATTTCGTTTGCTGGGGTCGTCATAAGTTGAGTCATCCTTATCCGAGGCTTTTGGTTGTTTCGGAACCATGCGTTTTTTACGTGGTAGGGAAGTTACCCCGACGGCACAACCCCCAACCTGGAGGGCCAGTTCCTTAATTATTCCCCTAGGACGAGGGGCCGGGTGCACCGGTGTTAGTAGTCCACTACGGGAGTATGAGCGCTGCCGTTGTCCCATTAAGGGCTCCTCCGCCACCATCTCTATTCCAATGTCCTGACCAACATTGGAAATTCCTTATCGACCTGTGATCCGAATACGTCGAAGTAGCTCGCTCAAGGTATTCACTAAGTTCAATCTAACTGGAACTATAGAGGCCACCGTTGACTCTGTCTAGGGAATTCGTCCGCTGCCGCCTGGAACAGGAAGATGTGCTCTAGTGGAAAAGCACTCTTCCCCCCCTGTCTTATCTGCTGCCACCAAGAATCCGCCAAACGGGGTTGGTTACCCATTTCTTGAATTAAGGTACTAGGCACCCGGCTGTCACCGCGTGGAGGTTGAGAGTAGGAGTTGGTAGGCCTCAGCTGAGTGAAAACGCTTGTGTTTTCATATGATCGCATGCACTACCGTTTGACCAGCCAAACGGTCTTTATGCATTCCAAGGCGCAGAATGCATAAAACGGTGATAGAGGTAGCTCGCAAAATCCTGTATCCAATGTTTTCTCCTTAATACTTGCGAAACTTGAACAGCAATGCAAAACAAACAAACTTATTTTCGAGAGACTAGTTGCACTAGAAAGCAACATTCTTAACAGGCGCACTTCAACCCGAATATGAAAGAAATGCTAAAAATTCTTACATGGAACGCCAACGGACTCATACGAAGACTCGACGAGTTAGAAATATGTATACGAGAAAAAGATATTGATATATGCTTGGTTTGTGAAACTCATCTGACAAAACAAACGAATGTTAAGATAAGAGGATATAGCGTGTATCACGCCTTCCACCCATCGGAAAGAGCAAGAGGCGGATCATCCTTGTTTATAAAAGAATGTATCGAACACTCAGCGGAAGTAAAGATTGAATTAGAAGCAATGCAAGTAAGCACGGTACGTGTTAGAAATATACATTTTGCCTTCAACATTTCGTCTATATATTGTCCACTGCGATGTAAACTTGAAGAAAGTGATTTCATAAACATCTTCAACTTCCTTAAACCAAATTTTATTATTGGTGGCGACTTCAACGCGAAACACCCCATCTGGGGTTCAAGGTACGCCTCTCAGAAAGGTAGATAGCTTTATAATGCGGGTATGTAATGCAGTTGTGATTTTCACTCAACGGGTAAACCAACATATTGGCCGACTGATAGAAATGAGATACCAGATCTGATCGATTTCTTTATTGTTAGAGGAATATCTGGCAACTGTAAACAATTTGAAGAAAGCTTTGATCTCTCCTCTGATCATTCTCCAATCATTATGACGATGACCGGTCAGATTAACTGGCGCGAAAACTAATTGGGATGGCTTTAAAAAAGATATTGAAGCAAATACTGAGCTGAGCGTATCACTTAAAACGCCATATGAACTCGAAGTTGAAGTTGATCGCTTCGTCGAAATCCTACAGAATGCCGCGTAGAAGAATACTCCCAAACCTAAGAAAACGCCGGTCAGTTACATTCAAACTTATCCGCAGGAAATAAAAGAGATGATTAAGAAAAGCACGCAGAAAATGGCAACAAACTCGGGCTCCGCAACATAAAGAACATCTTAACCGTTTGTGCAACTCACTAAAAAATTCTATTAAAAACCTTAAGAATAATGAAATGCAAACTTAGCTAGAAAGCTTAACGGCAGAAAAAGATTCTAATTACTCGCTTTGGAAGGCTATAAAAGGTATTAAAAAACCTCAAATTCAAGCCACCCCAATTAGAAAAAATCAAGGCGAATGGGCCAGGCATGATAAAGAGAAAGCGCAAGTTTTTGCCACCCACCTGGAAGAAACTTTCAAACCGTTTGATGGACAAGCTCTTATTGAAAATATAAATACGTCTTATATAGCCAATAGCGTAATAATAAATGCAACACTTACCGAACTTAAGGAAGAAATAAAGAAACTTAGACCTAAGAAAGCTCCTGGATACGACCTAATTACGGGAGAGGTTCTTAAAGCCCTACCACGAAAAGCTCTAATTAAACTTCTGTTCATTATAAACGCCGCGATTAGACTAGAATATGTTCCCAGTCAATGGAAAGTCGCCGAAATCATAATGGTCCTTAAGCCCGGAAAACCGCCGAATGAAAAAAACGTCTTATAGACCGATTTCGCTTCTTCCAATTATATCCGAGGTGTTCGAGAGAATATTGATTAGGCGAATACAGCCGGTAATAGAAGAAAGGCATCTCATTCCGAATCATCAATTCGGATTCAGAAGTAAGCATTCCACAGTTGAACAAGTACATCGAAAAGTCACTTGAAGAAAAAAAGATTTGTTCAAGAGTATTCCTTGACGTCTCTCAAGCCTTTGGCAAGGTCTGGCACGAAGGCTTAAAGTTTAAATTACGACAAGTTCTGCCAGAGCACCTATATAATATTTTGAAGAACTACCTTACGAATAGACTATTCCGCGTCAAATGTGGAAATGAATATTCGGATTTCAAGGAAATAATGGCTGGGGTGCCGTAAGGAAGCGTTCTTGGTCCAGTCTTGTATCTATTATACACCCGTGATATACCGCAAGTAGAAGGCACCGAGCTGGCTACATTTGCCGACGACACTGCTATCTTGACAGTAGGTGAAACGGTCGAAGATACTGCAGAAAAACTGCAAGAAGCTTTGGATAGAGTAAAAGAATGGACAAAGGTTTGGCGAATCGCACTTAACGAGACCAAATCTGTTCATGTAAATTTTACTTATAAGAAAATAAATAATTTGCCTATCTTTTCAAACTCGGTTCAAATTCCGTTTGCAAACGAGGCTAAGTATCTTCGAATGACACTTGATACAAAGCTGAAATGGAAAACGCACGTTAAGAAAAAACGCAAAGAACTAGATAATAAATATCGAGAAATGTATTGGTTACTTGGAAAATATTCAAAGCTTAGTATAGTGGGCGTCGTGGCGTAAGTGGTTAGTGTGTCGGATCACTACGCATGAGGTTCCAAGTTCGAATCCCAGAAAATACCAAAAAAATTTTTCACGGTCCCACCTCTCGCGAGCGTCTGACAAACATCCGAGAGTATTGTTGTCACGAAAAAGCTTCTCAAATCGCCGTTCGGATTCGGCATTAAACTGTAGGTCCCTTCCATTTGTGTGAAAAATATAACGCACACAACATGAGTGGTTGCTAGAAGCTAGGCCCTGGCACTTTAAAGAGCTGTTGCGCCAAATATTTGTATTTTTAGAAAACAAACTGCTTTTATATAAGCAAGTGCTAAAGCCTGTATGGACATATGGTATACAACTCTGGGGCTGTGCTAAAATAAGTAATAATCAAATTTTACAAACTTTTGAAAACAAAGTGCTTAGAGGTATTGTTAATGCGACATGGTATATCAGAAATAGCAATACCCATAGAGATCTTGGCATTAAAACTATAGAAGACGAAATTCAAACCTACGCGAAAAGCATAAAAGTCGTTTAGAAAGTAACGTTAATACTACAGTCCTCCAAGTTTTGGATGAAAGAAATTTATTACGCCGGCCGTCTACAAAGAACCAAACCTTTAGACTTAGCGCGATAAGTAACCGCGTCTAAACTGCGCAGCTGGCAGGAACTTCTAATGGGAAGGTCCCTGCAAAACGTCCTTATTACGTGAAATGAAAACTACTTGATAAGTCGAATACTTAGTTGTAGTAAGAATAAAAAAACAAGTCTGTTTTGAAGGGAGGTTTTTTTAGTGGGTAAGAATCCCACACTACTATGAGCACGCGCTGTCGATCCTCACAGTGTTTTTTTTTTTTTGGTTGCGCCTGGAGGTGCAGGAATCTTCAAAAGATACCAATGGTCCGTACCATTGGTTATGCCCGATTCATATATCTGACAATGCCATCAGTGCTAGTCAGTACATGCCTACGGGCTAAACCTCACCCCCTCAGAGAGGCACGATGAGAACCGGCTGCGCGTACTCATAGTAGTAGGAAATTCGTTCCTCTCATATTTTCATTTTTTGTGATGACTACGACTAAGTTGCCTTAACGAGTAGTTTACGCTTCTGTAGTGTTAATCGCGTTAGGTAGGTAGCTTTCCAGTGAAGGCACCTACTAATACCGTCAGTACATGCGGTTTTTCCTTACGGCGCTAGGTCGAAAGGTCTTGTTCTTTGTAGTCGGCGCTCAAGGTTTGTCACGTCCATAGTACGGATTATTTCATTATTGCAATGAACATGAAGACGGGTACGAAGTTTGCGAGCAAAGTTTGTTACTTCGTCCCTCACGGTAGCAATTCCTAGATCTCTGTGAATATCACTATTCCTTATATACCAAGGAGCATTCACGATTGCTCTTAGCATTTTATTTTGAAATGCTTGCAGTAGAGCCATATTGCTTGGTTTGGTACAACCCCAAAGTTGTATACCATATGTCCAAGATGGTTTTAGCACTTGCTTATACAGAAGCAGTTTGTTGTATACGCTTAACTTCGAGTATCTTCCGAGTAGCCAATACATTTCTCTAAATCTGATTTCGAGCTCTTCGCGCTTCTTTTTAACGTGTGGTTTCCACTTAAGTTTTGCGTCTAGGGTCATTCCTAAATATTTTGCCTCGTTTGCGTAAGGTATTTGTACCGAGTTAATGGATATAGGTACGTTGTTTATCTTTCTCAACGTAAAATTGACATGCGTTGATTTTGTCTCATTGAGGACTATTCGCATACATTGTTCAAAGCTCGTTGGAGTTTTCCCGTTGATGATTCGACTGACTCATCCGTTACGAGGATAGCCGTGTCGTCTGCGAACGTTGCTACAACGGTCCCTTCATCTTGTGGTATATCTCTTGTGTAGAGCAAGAACAGGATTGGACCGAGAACACTTCCTTGTGGAACACCGGCGTAGATATCTTTGAAATCCGAATATTCACTCCCGTGTCTAACACGGAAAAGTCTGTTTTCAAGATAAGATTCCAATATTCTGTACAACTTTTCCGGTAAGATTACCCTTAGCTTATACCTTAGGCCTTCGTGCCATACCTTGTCGAAGGCTTGCGATACGTCGAGAAAAGCGCTAGAGCATATTTTTTTCCCTTCTAGAGCTTTTTCAATCTCGTTCGTTATTCGATACACCTGATCGATTGTGGAATGTTTGACCCGAAACCCGAATTGATGATCCGGGATCAAGTGTCTTTCTTCAATTACTGGTAGCAATCGTTTCAGCAGAAGTTTCTCGAAGACCTTAGATATTATTGGCAGAAGTGAAATGAGTCTATATGATTTCTTGTCATTTGCACATTTCCCCGGTTTCGGAACCATAATAACTTCGGCGACTTTCCATTGCCTTGGAACATATAATAGTCTTAAGGAAGCATTTATAATGTAGAGCAACTTAACCGGCACTTTTTTCGGTAGCTCTTTCAAAATTTCGCCAGTGATTAAATCATATCCCGGAGCCTTGTTATTTTTCAATTTTTTTATTGTCATTCGAAGTTCGGACAGGGATACGGTTTTTACTCTAAAGTTGTCGGGTGCCATATTATCATTCGGATCTTCGATTAACGGTTGTCCATCGAACGGCTTGAACGTTTCCTCTAAGTGATCGGCAAATAATTCTGCTTTCTCTTTGTCTTCTTTTGCCCACTCTCCGTTAGCTTTTCCTAATTGGCGGCGAGTGCATTACAGGTTTCCTTATGGACTTCAAGGCTTTCCATAGAGAGTAGTTTGAATACTTATCAGCGGTCAGACCCTCGAGGTAAGTAGAAGTCTCGTGATTTTTTAGGTCCTGCAGCACTTTTTTAAGCTTGTTACAAAGATGGTTCAGCTAAGTTTTATCCGGTGGCGCACGGGATTGTTGCCATCTCTTCCGCGCTCTCCTCTTTTCTCGTATGAGGTCTTCGATTTCAGGCTGGTATTTGACTTTATTGTTCCGCGCTTCTGTCTTTCGCAAAGGAGTGTTTTTCCACGCTGAGCTCTGTATGGCTTCGACGAGTTTGTCGATTTCTTCTTCTATTTCGAACGGTGTCTTTAGCGGTACATTTAAAGCAACATTTTCCTTGCAGTCTCTTCTGAAAGCGTCCCAGTTAGTTTTGTTACTAGTTAACCTAGGCGGTCCTTCTTTTTTTACTAGACTTCCACCTATTTTCAGAGTGACTGCCGAGTGATCTGAGCATAGATCATAGCATTCTTCGATTTCCGTAAAATTTTTAGTTAACCCTTTTGCGATAAAGAAGTCGACGAGGTCAGGGATTTTATTTTTGTCAGTTGGCCAATAAGTTGGCTTCCCTGTCGAAAAAAAGTTCACCCCACGTTTCATGCTGGCTTTGTACAATAATCTGCCTTTTGTCGAATTGCATCTTGATCCCCAGAAAGTGTGTTTCGCATTAAAGTCACCACCTAAGACAAAATTAAGTCCGAGTGAGTCAAAGAGACGAACGAGGTCGTCTTCTACTAGCTTATATCCCGGAGGGAAGTAACTAGATCCGATGTTGTAGTCTAAGTGGTTTATTTTTACGGAGACTGAGCTTATTTGCATAGAATCAAATTCTATTTCTATGTTTTCGGAGTGCTTAATACAGTCTTTGATGTAAAGAGAGGACCCGCCTCTCGCATTTTCCGAAGGATGATTCGCATGGTAATCGCTGTAGCCTTTTATTTTGGGTCTAAGTCCCTTTTTTAAGTGCGTTTCCGATACCAAACATATGTCAATGTTATTTTTCCGTAGAAACACTTCTAACTCGTCGATTTTTTTCAGAAGGCTGTTTGCGTTCCACGTTAGTATCTTAAGTAGCTGTTTCATATTCATGTTTTTTTGATTGTCTTGCGAGGTTTGAACTCGAGCTTGCTCAATTTGTCAAGTATAATTTTATTAACTTTGGTTTGCTCCTCAAATTTTTCCAATATAATGGTAAATATTTGGCTAACCGGATCTGTTGTAGCTGATCTTAATTTGTTTTCGTTTGACGCGACTTGCGCGTACGATCTCGCGTCAACCTGTGGCGGTTTTTCCGCTGCACTTGGACCAGCGACGTTCTCTTGCGCAATTTTTTTATTTCCCTTTATCGGTCGCTTCGTTTTGACTGGCTTAGCGGTCTTGGGCTTATCGGTTTTACGATCTCTTAAGCTTGGGTTCGGGTATATCGGTTTCTTGAGAGTATCGCGCCTTTTTTGAAGCTCCTTTGCTACTTCACAACCTCGATAGTTTGCTGGGTGCTTGCCTTTACAGTTTATGCAGGTCGCCGGAGCCTGCTTATTTAAGTCACACCTTTCTGATAAGTGGTTCCCGGCACATTTTACACATTTCGGTTCTTTTTGGCAATACGACTGGGTGTGATTGAAACCTTGACAGCGTTTGCACTGAGGTATCGATCGTGTATTCGTACGCATAGGCTCGATTTTAACTACGATATTCAAAATACTTTTTACGTTATAAATATCGTCTATATTTTCGCTTCTATCGAAGGCTAGCATAAAGAGCGGAAGTCCATGCTTGACCAAGATTTCATTGCCTTGTTCCGTTTTCTGCTTTATCTTCTTTAAGATATTAATTGCGTCAATAATTTTCAAGCCTTTTCCTTTAAGGTCATTTATAATGTCATCTTTAGTGCACGAGGGGTGGAGACCCCTTGCTATAACACGGAGTGGTCTTTCTGATTTATTTTCGTAGGTGAACCACTGGATCTTTTCCGCGTTTAGTTTTTTCGATATTGCTCGGTAGCCGTCAGAGTCAACTACATTAATTTTCCAATCATTGTTTCGGAATGACGTTACTTTAAATTCCGATGTCACAGTTCCCTTAAGAAGGCAATGCAATTTATTGTAGTCCGTAAAGCCGACGACGTTTATTGCAGGCGGGGGACGTAATTTGTCGTGAGTTTGTTTCTGTTTCAAGTCTTTTTCTTTGTCTTGTTTTCGTGGCTCGACTTCAGGTGAAGAACCGGCTCTTCGTTTTTGCTGGGTCTTTTCTTTGAGACCCCATTTGTTTCGCGTGCTAGCTCTTCTTCATCCGTGTGATATTTGGGACTAGCTGCACGGGGTGGGGTAATTTCCCGTTCTCTTTGCAAAAGTGAATTCTTTAACGCCTTGTTTTCCTCTTTTAGTGATTCTACCTCTCTCTTAAGCTCTTGGTAGAGTAGATCCATTTTATTTAGCTTAATACGGAGTTCATTGTTTTCTTCCTCAAAGCTATTACATTTCACTGAGTCCCGTTTCTCTTGCGCTTGCGCTTCCGGCGGACTTCTTTTTCCGGAGACATTCGGTCTTGATGGTGGAGACCGAGTTACCCTTGAATTTCTCAAAAAGGGGTTTATTAAATGCAACAATTGGCTCTCCCCAGAATCCGTAGAGCCTACCTCCGCAGAGGGTGGATTTTCCAGAGAACCTGGACTGCCACCTGGGGTACTATATCTATTTGTTTTACTCATTGCATATTATGTATACATTTTATCCCCGGTATACGAAGGGTGGATTTTAGTCGCCTCTTACGACAGGCATGCCTACCTCGGGTATATTCTGGCCCCTACCCTCACAGTGTCTTGTTGAAGATTTTCACCTACCCTCAGAAAAAAAAAAATCAGTGTCTTTATGCATTCTACGCCTTGGAATGCATAAAGACCGTTTGGCTGGTCAAACGGTAGTGCATGCGATCATATGAAAACACAAGCGTTTTCGCTCAGCTGAGGCCTACCAGCTCCTACTGTCAACCTCCACGCGGTGACAGCCGGGTGCCTAGTATGTTAATCCAAGATGTGGGCAACCAACCCCGATTGGCGGATTCTTGGTGGCAGCAGAAGAGAGAGGGAGGGAAGAGTGCTTTCCCACTAGAGCACTTATTCTTGTTCCAGGGGGCAGCGGATGAATTCCCTAGACAGAGTTAACGGTGGCGTCCATAGTTCCAGTTACGTTGAACTTAGTGAATACCTTGAGCGAGCTGCTTCGACGTATTCGGATCACAGGTCGCAATTTCCAATGTTGGTCAGAGCATTGGAATAGAAATGGTGGCGGAGGAGCCCTTAATGGGCCAACGGCAGCGCTCATACTCATACTACTGCCACCGGTGTACCCGGCCCTTCGTTTTAGGGGTATAATTAAGAAACTGGCCTTCCAGGTTGGGGTTGTGCCGTCGGGATAACTTCCCTACCACGTAAAAAATGTATGGTCCCGAAACAAACAAAAGCCTCGGATAAGGATGACTCAAGTAATGACGACCCCAGCAAACGAAATAAGAACAACGACCTTCGGATCTGTATGCGGAATATTCTGTCAGTTTACAGCGGCCTTATCTTGTACTGCTTTCGGATTCGGATTGCCATTCGGAAATGTAATCCGGTTCTAAAATGAATTGGTATTTTGTATGGTTATCGGATTGGGTGTAAGTGCTTCCAACTCGACATCAAAAATTTCCGAAAGTTAGATTGTCAAAAAATCTATCAAACGTCACTTAAATTACTTGGAAATTGAGTTTGTATACATTTGCTATAGAAACGCAATACAAAATAAGGCCCCAGAGCACGTGCAGCCGAACAACTAACAGAGGCCCTAGACTGCTATAAAGCAGATATTACCGCCATCCAGGAAGTGCGATGGGATGGGCCGGATGAAAAACTGTGACATCTACTACGGCGATTGCTACAGAGGCAACATGCAACGCTTATTCGGATGCGGATTTGTCATACGCGGAAGACTTAGGCAAGAAGTCTTAAGCTTCCGACACGTTAGCGAGCGTATTATGACTATCCGGATCAAAGCCAAATTCGCTAACATAAGCCTGATATGTATTCATGCCCCCACGGAAGAAACGACCCCTGCCACCAAAGAGTGTTTCTACGAGCTCCTCGACAAAACATACGATCAATGCCCTAAATACGGCTTTAAAATCGTATTGGGCGATTTTATCACGAAAATAGGAAAGGAGGACGTCTGATAACGGACTAAGGCTAATTGATTTCGCTGTGGAGCGAAATCTCACAATAGCAAGCACATGGTTTCCTCATCTCGATATTCATAAGCAGACATGGCAGTCTAGTGATCATGTAACGATCAACCAAATTTATCATATTGCGATCGACGCAATCCAGTATTCTGGATGTCTGGACCTTTCGAGCGGCCAACATAGTCTCAGATCATTACCTTGTTGTAGCCAAGGTACGAATGCGGATATCCCAATCCGAGCAGCAAAGAAGAATCACGGTGAGAAAATTTAACACCGAAAAGCTACAATCGCAAGAGACCGCCAGACTCTTTGCTGAACGCGTATCCCGAAATCTCTCAATCACCCCTCTGCCGCCAGCGTCAAGTGTCGAAGACCAATAGCAACGCTGCCAACATGCCATCAGAAATGCCGCGACTGATGCGCTGGGTCTCGCTCGCCCACCACCGCGAAACCCCTGGTTGGGCGAAGAATGCCGGCGAGTGCATGCAGCAAAACAAGAGACATACAAAGCGGCACTGCAGTGGAAGACGTGAGCTGTACGAGCAAAAGAGACGGTGAGAACATCGTCTTCCCCAAAAGAAGAAGAAAGAGCATGAGAAGCGCACGTTTAAGAAAATTGGGAGTCTATACTCCAGGAGCAATGTATGGAAATTTTACCAAAAGGTAAAAAAAACGTGTCAGAGAAGCAATACCCGTACAGAAACCTGTAGAGATGAAAATGGAAACCTCGTAGTAGAATAATAGTCGGTGCTGAGAATATGGAAAAACTACTTCTGCAGACTGTATAATGGCGACGAAGACCAACATCCCGCTTGCAGGCAGAAAGAACCATTTAACATAGACGATGATAGTCAAAATTTCCGTCCACCTGACCAAAACGAAGTGAGGATAGCAATATCCAAGCCAAAATCGAACAAGCCTGCTGGACCTGACGGCTTACCGGCCGAACTTTTCAAGGCAGCTGGGGATAAATTGGTAGAGTGCATACACCAACTCATCTCTAAGATTTGGTCAGACGAGTGTATGCCTGATGAATGGAACCTCAGCATCGTTTGCCCGATCCACAAAAAAGGGGACCCCCTCAACTGCGCCAATTATAGAGGCATCAGTCTCCTCAACATCGCATACAAGATCTTTTCTGCGATATTGTGTGAACGCCTGAAACCTTTTATCAACAGCCTGATTGGACCCTATCAGTGCGGTTTCAGGCCAGGAAAGTCCACCATCGATCAAATCTTCACACTTCGGCAGATCCTGGAGAAAACCCAAGAATTCCAAATCGATACTCACAACCTCTTTATCGATTTCATGCCTATGACAGCAACTATAGAGAAGAGCTTTATAGAGCCATGTCTAGTTTTGACATCCCTGCCAAACTTGTCCGTCTGTGCAGGCTGACGATGGAGAACGCTCGCTGCTCCATCAAGTTCGGTCATGACTTCACCGAGACCTTTGATGTCAAGAAAGGGTTTAGACAAGGTGACGCGCTGTCATGTGACTTCTTTAATATTGTACTTGAACGGATTGTGCGGAACTCACAAGCCAACACCGGAGGCACAATCTATTACAAGTCTGTACAACTGCTTGCATACGCCGACGATATAGACATTATCGGAAGATCTCAGCGGGCTGTCACCGGTGCTTTTGCAAGCATTGAGGCGGAAGCGGCCAAAATGGGTTTGGCGATAAACGAGGGCAAAACCAAGTATATGCTGTCAACAAGAAGGGAAAGCCAACACCGACGAATTGGACAAAACGTCACAGTCGGCAGCTATAACTTCGAGGTAGTAAGGGACTTTGTCTACCTTGGCTCTGCTATAAATTCTACAAACAAGATCTGCGCAGAAATCAATCGAAGAATAACTCTTGCCAATCGCTGTTTTTTGGGCTTTTAAGGCAATTCAACAGTAAAGCTCTATCTCGAACAAGTAAGGAGACTCTATATTAGACCTTGATCATCCCAGTCCTGCTTTACGGCGCTGAAACATGGACTTTATTAAAAGAGGATGAAGATATCCTTGGTCGCTTCGAGAGAAAAATTCTTCGTAAGATTTTCGGTCCCGTTTGCGTTGCCGGGTTTTGGCTGTACAGCGACATCGACCTAGTCAAAAAACTGCGTATTGGACGTCTGAGATAGCAAGGACATGTAGAACGAATACACACCAACGCTCCGGGCCGCAGAGTCTTTGAGTCTAACCCCGAGGTACGACGCAGTAGAGGGAATCATCGCCGTAGGTGGCGCCCACAAATTCAATGGGACCTCGACCAACTTGGAGTGCGCAACTGGAGGAAATTAGCTAAAGACCGAGCTAAATGGAGAGGCTTGTTGGTTGAGGCCCAGGTTCACCCCGAACTGTAGCGCCACCTAAGTGAGTAAGCCTTGGACATAGATTGGTGGAGGTTTGTTAGCTTTACGCGATTCTATTTCATTGTTGTTATTTTTCGCATTCTCTGTTTTTCTTTGTTGACTGTATCTTCATCTGTAGATAGTAATTCGAATCTGTTATTGGATTTCATTTCGGTAGGCTTGCTTAGCCAGTAAGCAGTTCCCCAGTTTGGGGACCTGCATTGCGATTGATCGGGAAACTACTGACTGCCCAAAACTTGGCTTGGGCCAGTAGCGAAACAATCAAGTTCGTGACGAAGTGCTTACTTTACCTCCTAGTGGTGGTCCCCGGGCAACTATACGTATAAACCCTTATACGTATAGGCCAAAATTGTAAGTGCGGGTTGTCTAGGGCCTTGATTCTAGGCTAGGTAACGTGGGCCAGCAACCTGCGTTACTGAAACCAGCTCGCTACTGAAACCGACACTATGCCTCGGATAAGGACTGATCACATGTTGACGACTTCTGGTTATTGTACCCGGACAAAGATAGGTTTCTGGAATGTAAAGACGCTCCTCGACTCGAGAAGAGACGGTCCTTACAATGCCAGATTCCTCCAACTGGAAAAGGAATTCATGCGATATAAACTGGACATTTTGGGGGTAAGTGAAGTAAGATGGTTAGAAGCGGGCGAGTACCAGTCTCCAACGCGTAACACTGTACTACTCTATTCTGGAAGACCATCCGGAAGTCCGCGGGAATATGGAGTTGGACTACTGCTAACAACAACCGCACGCAAGGGCCTGATTTCCTGGCAGCCTCATGGTGATAGGATTTTGACGGCCAGATTCCGGACTAGAGTACGACGCGTCACCATCATACAGTGTTACGCCCCAACGAATAGTTCGTCTGAGGACGAAAAGGAGAGCACAAGACCTGCCACAAAGTCAGCTGGGTTTCCAATGACAGGCAAGCAACCTCCAACCAAATTGACCATTTTGCTATCAGCCGCCGCTTTAGAAGCAGTCTCTGCCCAGACGAGGGGCAGATGTGGGGATAGTACGTGATCACCATCTTATGATAGCTACTCTCCAACTACGCACTGCTGCAGTTCGAAGATCCCACGACAACACAAGAATGCCCAGGTTCAACATCGATAGACTTAGTGATCCCTCAGTGCGCCAACAATTAAGGGAGCACTTTTCGCAAGGTGTGGAAGCAATCAGCAGTTCAATGCCCGCAACCATCCAAGACCATTGGTGTGCTGCGAAAAATATTTTTACATCTGGTGCTTTTGGAATTGTCGGTCGATCGCAGGGAAGACATAGGGCGTGGCTTTCCGAGGATACCTGGAGACGGATTGACGAACGAAAACAGCTAAAAGCTCGCATTGCAGCTACCCCAGCAGCAGGGAGAAGCGAGCTAGAGTCCCTATATCGCATGAAGATGAGAGAAGTTCAGCGTAGCGTACGACGTGACAAGCGCAACTACATCAACGCGCTGGCTACAGAAGCAGAAGAAGCTGCACGGAGGTGCGACTGCAGGACTGTCTACAGAATCACGAAAGAGCTGACAGGTGGTCGCAGCTCCAGCCAATACCCAGTGAAAAGCCTAGACGGCTCCTTGCTCATTTCGGATGAGGACCAGCTCAAGAGATGGAAAGAGCATTTTGCTACGGTTTTGAACCGTGTATTCGGTAGCGATATGCTCCCAAATCAGACTGAGATGCCCGAGGTGAGAAGTTCCCGAATACGCAGCACAACTCCCAGTAAAGATGAGATCATTACCGCGATCAAGGCACTCAAAACCAACAAGGCGGTAGGACTTGACGGTATTCCAGCAGAGCTCTTACGAGCAGCGCCCACAACATCGGCTGAGCTTCTGCTTCCACTTATAGATAGAGCTTGGGAAGCTGAGAGCTTTCCTAACGAGTGGAAAAAGGGAATGATCGTCAAGCTTCCTAAGAAAGGAAATTTAATGGAGTGCGGAAACTGGAGGGGTATCTGCGTGCTGCCTGCTGTAGCTAAGATAATAGCTAAAATCATCCTTGAGCGAATCAAACAACATCTCGAAGACACACTCGATGCCGAACAAGCAGGTTTCCGCTATGGATCCTCCTGTGCCGACCACATCAACACCCTGCGGATTATCATCGAACAGTGTGTTGAATATCGATCGCCACTGCACCTGCTGTTCATCGATTTTGAGAAGGCGTTCGATAGTGTCAACAGGGAGTTTATTTGGCGTGCCTTACGCAGGAGAGGCATTCCCGATAAACTAATTGCTATTATCAAAGCTACATATGAAGGCTCCAAATGTCACGTTCTGCACAGGGGAAGGTTGTCTGAGGAATTTGAGATCCAAAGTGGGGTAAGACAAGGCTGTATCCTTTCACCAATATTATTCCTATTGGTGATTAGCGATGTGCTTCATGCAGCTTTGTCGACGGGAAACGGAGGAATTCGATGGACTCTTACATCTCAACTGAAACATCTTGACTACGCAAACGATGTATGCTTACTCTCCCACAGAATTATGGACCTCCACCAAATGACAGCAGATGTGGAGAGGGAGGCAGGTGTCGTCGGGCTGAAAATTAATACGACAAAAACTAAAATCATCAGCCTTGGAACTAACTCATCGGCTCAAATATGCATTGCTGGACAACCGGTAGAGAGAGTAGAGGATTTCCAGTATCTTGGGAGTATTGTCTCGACCGATGGTGGAACCGAACTGGATATAGCCAACAGGATCGCCAAAGCAAAGTCCGCCTTCGGGATGTTGTCCAAAATATGGCTAAGCAATGCAATCAGTTTGAGCACCAAAATAAGACTGTTCCGCTCCAACGTTGAATCCGTGCTGCTATATGGTTGCAGTACGTGGAGAGTGACCACTACTATCACCAAAAAGCTGCAAACGTTCGTTAATAGGTGTCTGCGCAATATCTTAAGGATTTTCTGGCCCAATCGTATCTCTAACGAACACCTTTACGAGAGAACGGGTCAGGAACCAACAGGCACAACTATCTAACGGCGGAAGTGGCAGTGGATTGGTCACACGTTCCGAAAGGGTGACAGCTCCATAGCGAACCATGCTATGCAATGGAACCCTCTAACTCAGGATGGCAGAAGACCTGGCGTTCCGAGAAGAACATGGCGCAGAACAGTCGAGAAGGAGGCACGGCAGTTAGGGAAAAGTTGGGGAGAACTCAGACACATTGCCAGAAACCGTACACGATGGCGCGTAGGCGTAGTAGAGGCCCTAGGACCCACAAGGGGATACAGGACATAAGTAAGTAAGTAAGTAGTTTTGTTTGGTTTTTCGTTATTATTTTTTTATTTGTGCTGGTGTTTTCGATATTTTATTAGGAGGTGTTCTGATTCTTTTTTGTGCAGTTGTTTGGTCTTGTTTGTTTGAGGGAGTACTCTGTTGCTTTTTAGATGTTGTCTGTGTGCCAGAGTCAGTGGTGATCGCTAAGTTGTTTGAGTAAGATTGTGTCGCGAGAATCGGTGTTGAGAGTGTGCTGGTTACAGAAACTGTAGAGGTGGCATTAGTTGTCGCGACACTGGTTATTGCAGAGGACCAAGTTGTGCATGTTGTTGCGAATAAAGAGACTATGATGCTTACGTTTCCTAGTAAGGATGAAGTGTTATTTAGCCCCGGTGGGGGCGATCTTATGACACTCATCTAGTCTTGTTAACACTTTATGTAGTGTAGTATAAAAGGAGCTTTGAGTTTTAAGCTTCTGCTTTGGTTTCACAATATTTGCGCGCGCTCAGCAGCTTACGTTGTATGTTTGTATTATGTATGTCTTTGTTTAATAAAAGAGTAAAAAAAAAACGATTCACCTTAGATTTCCAATATAGGCACAGTGTAAACTTCAAACCGCCGTCGGACAGGAGAGAAAGCTATTTCCAGCGATGTATATTGGTTGTTTGTTCAGGTGGATAATTTTCAGAATTTCCAATTTATTTTAACACGATATGAAAACTTCTTGTCACGCATTGAAACATTATTTTCGAAATCACAAAATCGTATAACAATTAGTCACCACCACGCGTTGATAACGAATAATTTGATTTACCGAACAGCGTAAGAAAATATAATTATGCACTGAACCTCTCCAAAAGCTCATGTTACAGTTTAAGTTTTTCTTTTGCGTTCCTCTTCGAATTTGAAGTTTGAACGTGCTCAAAAATAAAGCTTTCTCTTCTCTTGCACCTTTATGCAAATTTTTTCCAAGTATGTTTCTTGGCAGTGAATTGAATGAGCGGATCTGGAATACAGATCTTTTAGAAATCTCAACATATCTGACATTATTTCCGTAAATTTGAAAGATTTTTGGAAGGATGTTTTATCAGCAAATATAGCTGATGAAAACGATCTTCTTCTTCCTTTTATCAGCGAGGCTATGATCCGAAAACAAGGGATCACAACCCTCCCACTTCACCGCATTTCTACTGATCCGCATGTGGGGTTCGCCTATTTGACCTCAGAAAATATCGGCAGGCCTGCCGATTTTGGATCACTCGGTTACTGAGGCCAATGAAATGCCGATGTCGTCGCATTTGTCTGATCCAGGCGTTTATAGGCCTGCCTTTCCTACATCGCGATGTCTTTGGAACGTGCATTGATATTGCCTTTTTAACAGGGTTCAAATGATCTCTTCTTTGAACGTGGCAATACCAACTGAGCCGGTCACGCTCTATTTTTTGTACGATGGTTTCCTTGATGTGAAAGCTTCCACGGATCTTCGAACTTCTTATTCGATCAAGCTTTGTCACTCCTGCTGTCATGCGAAGCATCTTCATCTCAGCTGCCGTTAATTTACTCTCATACTTTTTGTACATCGTCCAACATTGTGAACCGTATGTGAGCGCTGGACGTACAACTGCGGTGTAGAGCCTTCCTTTCAACTTAGGGGGCATTTTTCTGTCACAGAAGATAGCGGAATTTTCTCGCCACTTCATCCACCCTACGCTTACACGATGATTGATGTCGTCATCACAAGTTGCTTTGCTATTGATCATAGATCCCAGATATTTGAACTTTTCGCACTTGGGAAGCACTGTTCCATTCAAATAAATGTCTGGAATAGGCCTGAGTGGATCAGAGAACGGGCAGCACAAGTACTCTGTCTTTTTTGAACTAATGCGATACCCATTTCCCTCCAAAACGTCCACCCACACATCAAGTGCTCGTTGCAGGGATGTAGGATCCTCACTTATGATGGCTCCATCGTCAGCAAAGAATAACTGATGTACCTTGGGGTCCATCACTTTACCTTCAAGCAGATAATCAAGGACTGTAATAAAGAGCAAAGGACTTAAAACGCTTCCCTGGTGTACCCCGACTTTGATTGGGAACTCTTCGGTTACTCCAGCGGGGCATCTTACTCTTGTCTTTGCTCCTTCGTACATGTCCATAATCATCTGTACATAGGTTTCTGGAACCCCTCGATGTCTTAGCGCCACCCATATCAGATCTCGTGATGAAAACGATATGTTGCCAAAACCTAGAGAGCTTGTAAAATTTATTTTCTGTTTTTCGCACATTGAAGCAGGAGCTGAACGTGTTTTCTCTGCTGTTAATTTAAAGAAAACTATTAAGAAACAAACCTCTTGATCCTATACTCTGCGGAATTCTGTAAACAAAGACCTTGCTAAAAAAAATCTATGGTAATTGTGCTGAGCTTGAAGTTGAGAAAGAATGTCTTAAGCTTCACAATTCCAAGATGTACCTATAAAAGTTTTGTAGAATATTAGCCTTATCGAGGTATCTGATCGCAACGGAATAGCGGAAAAGTTGTTCGATATAAAGGGTGAAGTAAATGTTTCTCAAATTGTACATTTTGGAATTCATCTACCTGAACTCATGTTTTATGTCAAGTCCATGCGTTAATACACGTTGATAATTTATGTTCAAAAACGGATACTAGGGAGGTGATACGCGTTCCGTTCGGATATTTTTAACGTTTGAGATTTTTTTCCGAACGAATACCTCGATAAGGCTAAATATGAATTATAGAGGCTCAATTATGTGATTTTATACATGTTTTTTTTACGAACGTTTAATTAAAAGCTGTGGTCTTATTGACATATGTTATATGTTAATTTGTTTTCTTAAGCCTTTAGATATTTTTTGTTTTGTCATTTGTTTTTAGTTTTTAGTTAGTCTCGTATATTATTTTAAGTTTTGAAGGAAGTTTTCGTTTCTTGTTTTTTCCTTGAATAAAACAATTACTATTAAAGCAAGGTTTTTTCAAAACGACAAATTCGTGTTTGTTTTCCACTAGCTGCTTGTACCCGCTTCGCTGGGTCTTTTAATATGCGATTTCAAACATACTTCCTTAGAACACTCTCAGTTTGATCATTGAAATAGTTTACCTGCTAATCCTTTATGAGGGTCGCGGAAGCAGAATGATTAGGTGCACTCTCCATCATTCTTGATCCTCCGCCGTTGACTCCAACTCATCAGGAGGAATCCTTGGGCGAACTTGATCCAACCATTTATTTCTAGGCCTACCGAGAGTCGCCTACATGCTGGCACTGCAATCATAACATGTCTTTAAAGTTTGGTGACATACGCACTACGTGACTAAACCGTCAAAACATAAATTCTTCCGTTGGGGTAAGAAGCAGCTCAACATTGAGCGTCTCGCGTACTCTTGTGTTGCGCACTCGATCCCTACGATTTATTCCAGTAACACCGCGAAGGAACCTCTTTCAGCAGCTTGTATCATTAACTATAGCTGAGAGTTGAAACATATACCAATAATTTAGCTTCAACACTGAGTTCGGCCTTCCTTATAACAGATTGAGCAAGCTCTCTCAAATATCCAGCCTGACCAATTCTAGAGAATAACTCGGCATTGCTCTTTCCATAGCTCGTGAATAAAACCCCGAGATACTTAAACTTATCCACCTGCTTCAGTGGGATTCCACAAACATGCAGAGTGCACTGAATAGGCGTTCTGGAAACAACCATTACTCCCGATTTGATCACGTTCATTTGTTCATTTGTTTATTCCAGCATCATCACAAATGGCTACAAACCTTTCGAGCGCGAGCTGAAGTTCGATTTAAGCGGGTGGCAATGGTGTAGTGGTAACGTCGTCAATTGCCACGCTAATGGTTCATGGTTCAAATCCTGATGTCAGAAAGCATTTATTTATTTCTCATGAAATATATAAAGTCAGTTCGATCATTTGCGAAAGCTTGTGTGAACACTACTGCGAAGGCATAACACTGGCAATAGCTTGGTCATGTGGTTGCTCAAATTGTTCGCTCTGTTGATGATGATTTGCCCTTGACATAGGTTATCGGGAAAAAAGTACTGTGAATTAGAAGCAAAGACAAAAAATAAGAAAAATCTTCCCAGTTATCTGCACGCCGGAGAATCTCTAAAGCATAAACAACTGAGCTTCAAGAACCACAAAAATTTTCTCTCTCTCTATCTGTCCTCTGCAACGCCCGCACTGTGTGTTAAGATGTTAAAGGTATTCATAACCCGTTGACTGTGCGCAAATTATAAAAAAAAGAGGACCCAAGGATGGCCAAATCATCCTCAAACAGAAGATGAGTAATCCTTAAGTCCCCCACCTTGCAGCATTCTCTCCCACGGCTGCGCTGCAACATCCAGTCAATATATGTACAATGCAGAGGCGAGGTGACCAAACGTACCCTTGGCAGAGTGAAAGGTATCTATTTACTGCCGTTTACCCGAACACAGCTTCTTAGTTTGTATATAAATACTGCACCGCCCTTAATAGGGAGCGATCGACCAGAGTTCCCCTCGAGGAACCTTAACACATATTTTCTCCAAATATACAAAACAGGTGTATACAGGTTTAGCATACTCCCAGGCCTTTTCAAGAACCATTCTGAGATTGAATTACTGGTCGGTCCTACTTCTACCGGGACGAAAACCGCATTGTTCATCCCCCAAACTATCCTCAACCACAGTACACGTCTCTAACACCTTAGCAAAGACTTTTACAGTGATACAGAAATATACCCATGTAGTTGGCGCAATCTTTTTTGTCCATTTGCTTAAAAAGAGGGACAATCATTCCCATTTGCCAATCATCAGACGTTTTGCCGCATTCTCATGTCACGTTAACCCTAGGATGGGCAGCTGGGCCTGACCAGGCCCATTTTGAGTTTAAACATATGTAATGTTTTAATTTCTAAACAAATCGGCTCGAAACTCCTTGACTTCTTGCGGTTCTAGCTTAGTTTGAATGAATTCTTTTTTTCTACTGTGGGTGGAATCTTTCTAATTTTTTTACATATGTTTTTATTAAATTATGTATTTCTATTTCAGATATGTCGGTTTAACACCGCACCACAATCACACCACACTTCGTGTAGACGTGATTGTGAGCAGACGTAATCGTGAGCGATCCGAGTGTATAGATAGAAAACTAAAGATACTGTGAAGTTAGGACTTTTAAATTTTGTAAGCACATAGTTTCAATTATTTTGAAGTGTATGCTGCTGAAAACATTTTATAATTTAAAATGAACAAGTGCAATAAATGCGGAAGAGCCGTTCGTGGTGAATCAGGCATTAGATGTGCGGGAGTGTGTGGAAAAATATTCCACTATACGATTACATATAGTGGACTTAACACATACAGTAATAATATATTTGATGCATGTAAAAGAGTGAGGTACATATGTGAAGATTGTATGATGTACATAGAAAATGTGGATGCAGTGGTAAAAGAAATGCATAATACGGTTGAAAGAAACTGCAATTACTTAAGTCAATAAAAAAATGAATTTGAGAACTCTTTGAAAAAAAAATGAAATGGAAATAAAAGGTTTATTAGAAGCTATAGGAACTAGATACTCCGAGAGAATTAAAGCCATGCAAAACGCACAGCAGGCTTGTGAAAAGAGTGTAAATTTATTATTTATTTTTTATTTTTTTATTTTTATTTTTTTTCCGAGGGTAGGTGAAAATCTTCAACAAGACACTATGAGGATCGACAGCGCGTGCTCATAGTAGTGTGGGATTCTTACCCACTAAAAAACCTCCCTTCAAAACAAACTTGTTTATATATTTTTACTACAACTAAGTATTCGACTTATCAAGTAGTTTTCATTTCACGAAATAAGGACGTTTTGCAGGTACCTTCCCATTAGAAGTTCCTGCTAGCTCCGCAGTTTAGACGCGGTTACTTATCGCCCTAAAGTCTAAAGGTTTTGTTCTTTGTAGACGGCGTAGTAAGTTTCTTTCATCCAAAACTTGGAGGACTCTTATATTAACGTGACTTTCTAGTCGACTTTTATGTTTTCTCGCGTAGTTTTTGATTTCGTCTTCGACTGATTTAATGCCAAGATCTCTGTGGATATCGCTATTTCTGATATACCATGGCGCATTTACAATACCTCTTAGCACTTTGTTTTCAAAAGTTTGTAAAATTTTAATATTACTTATTTTGGTACAACCCCAGAGTTGTATACCATATGTCCATACAGGCTTTAGCACTTGCTTATATAAAAGCAGTTTGTTGTTTTGGAATATTTTCCAAGTAACCAATACATTTCACGATATTTATTATCTAGTTCTTTGCGTTTTTTCTTTCATCAAGTGTCATTCCAATATACTTAGCCTCATTTGCAATCGGAATTTGAACCGAGTTTGAAAAGATCGGCAGATTATTTACTCTCTTATAAGTAAAATTTACATGAACAGATTTAGTTTCGTTGAGTGCGATTCGCCAAACCTTTGTCCATTCATTTACTCTATCTAAAGCTTCTTGCAGTTTTTCTGTAGTATCTTCGACCGTTTTACCTACTGTCAAGATAGCAGTGTCGTCGGCAAATGTAGCTAGCTCAGTGCCTTCTACTTGCGGTATATCACGAGTGTATAATAGATATAAGACCGGACCAAGAACGCTTCCTTGCGGCACCCCAGCCATTATTTCCTTAGAATCCGAATATTATTTTCCACAGTTGACGCGGAATAGTCTATTCGTAAGGTAGTTCTTCAAAATATTATATAGGTGCTCTGGCAGAACTTGTCGTAATTTAAACTTTAAGCCTTCAAGGAATACGCTTGAACAAATCTTTTTTTCTTCAGATGACTTTTCGATTACATGTGTTATTCGGTGTACTTGTTCAACTGTAGAATGCTTACTTCTCAATCCGAATTGATGATCCGGAACGAGATGCCCTTCTTCTATTACCGGCTGTATTCGCTTAATCAATATTCTCTCGAACACTTTGGATATAATTGGAAGAAGCGAAATCGGTCTATAAGACGTTTTTTCATTCGGCGGTTTTCCTGGCTTAAGGACCATTATGACTTTGGCGACTTTCCATTGGCTGGGAACATATTCTAGTCTAAGCACGGCGTTTATAATGAATAGAAGCTTAATTAGAGCTTTTCTTGGTAGTGCTTTAAGAACCTCTCCCGTAATTAGGTCGTATCCAGGAGCCTTCTTAGGTTTAAGTTTCTTTATTTCGTCCTTAATTTCGGTAAGTGTTGCATTTCTTATTACGCTATTGGCTATATAAAACGTATTTATATTTTAAATAAGAGCTTGTCCACCCAATGGTTTGAAAGTTTCTTCCAGGTGGGTGGCAAAAACTTGCGCTTTCTCTTTATCATGCCTGGCCCATTCGTTTTGATTTTTCCCAATTGGGGCGGGTTGAATTTGAGGTTTTTTAATACCTTTTATAGCCTTCCAAAGCGAGTAATTAGAATCTTTTTCTGCCGTTTTCATTTCATTATTTTTAAGGCCTTTAATAGATCTTTTTAGTGAGTTGCACAAACGGTTAAGATGTGCTTTATGTTGCGGAGCCCGAGTTTGTTGCCATTTTTTGCGCGCTTTTCTCTTCTCCTTAATCATCTCTCTTATTTCCTGCGGATAAGTTTGAATGTAACTGACCGGCGTTTTCTTAGGTTTGGGAGTATTCTTCCACGCGGCATTCTGTAGGATTTCGACGAAGCGATCAACTTCAACTTCAAGTTCATATGGCGTTTTAAGTGATACGCTCAGCTCAATATTTGCTTCAATATCTTTTTTTAAGCTATCCCAATTAGTTTTCGCGCTGGTTAAAATTATCATCAGAAAAATTCAAAATTGAAATAGAATCTAAATTTAAGGATCAGTATAAAGTTATAGTGCATACGAAATTTAACCCTAAAGTTTGTATTATGAATCTAGAAAATGAAGAACTGGAAGAAGAAATCATAAATAAAATTAAAAAACAAAATTCTGAATTAAGTGCCTGTGATATTAGACTAGTTCACTCGTTTAGAAATAAAAATAAATACAGAAACTTGAGTGCAGTTCATAATCTTACACGTTGTTACAAGTGTCAGGGTTTTAACCACAAATCAAGTGCCTGTAAAAATAAAACTGCATGTATGAAATGTGGGGAGGATCAGCAGGTAAAAGATTGTACCAGTCATGATGTTAAGTGCAAAAACTGTACGGAGTTGAACAAATCTCTTGGCATGAATGTTAATTGTAATCATTCAGTGAATGACAGAAGCTGTCCGGTTTTTCTTCGAAACATAAAAATGCTTAAAGAAAGAATTCAGTATTAGCAACCAAACCAACTGAATTATTGGTGTGCTAATGTTCAAGGCCTTGCAAATAATTTTAATGAAATCGAGTTTTTAGTGAGTAATAACACCTTTGAAATCCTCGCCTTTTCCGAAACTCATGTAACAAAAAAACGTAAATAATAGTGAAATAAATCTCCCTAACTATAGTACTCCGTTACGTTGTGATAGTACAAGCAGTCATACAGGTGGTGTAGTGCTTTATATTAAAAAAGGTCTACAATACAGAATAATTAGTGAAAAACATGTTCCAATGAAAATATGGTGTTTATGTTATGAGATCTTCACAAATGACTTCAGAGAAACAGTAGCTGTTTTTTAAAGATCACCTAGTAGTTCAGAACGAGAATTTTGTACAACATTCTCGAGTTGGCTTGACGAGGTATTGCACACAAATTTTAACATAGTAATTTTTGGACACTTTAATATTAATCTACTTGATATCAATTATACTCACACTAAAGTTTTTCATGAAATATTAATACAAAACAATTTAAAACAAGTGATAAACAAACCAACAAGAATTGTAGAGAGCACGAGGTCACTGATTGACTTTGTTATATGCCCGAGAGAGAAAGTCATTTGGGCGGATACAGCTCCGGAACTAAATGTCAGTGATAATGAAGCAATAGTTATTAAGGTTGCCGCGAATAATAAACACGTACAAAATAATGAAAAATACATAGACTTATTTAAATATAATAAAAATCAATTTAGCCCCCCTGGCAGCCGACCTCCTCGTGGATGGGGTAACTTAAATAGCTATTCCCATCCATACAATCCAGTCACGGCTAACAAAGTGCACACCCCATGATGACAAGAAGAAGGCAACCGGCCTCGGATATTGCCAAGCCCGGTAAGCCAGGGCATCCTTTGGAGCCAGGCCTGAAGGGTGTCAGGATGCGAGCGTCTGGTGGTCGGCCTGTCCCGCTCGGCAGCCGGCCGGGTCAAACCTGAAATGGCTACGAGCTTCCTGTCAATGGTCTTGCGAACCATTACGGGGGTTAATTGGTGAGCGCGCTGTGCACCGATAGGGGCACAGGTGGACTCCCTGAGATTCGACAACGGCATCGACTTAGGATAGGCACATGGAACGTCTCATCGCTCACAGGGAAAGATCATGAGCTTGTTGGGGAAGCTGTTAAAAGTCGACTAGATATAGTTGGCGTCTCTTCAACAAAGCAGAGAGGTTCTAAAAATGTGGACCTTTCGGGTGGGTAGAAGCTCTTCCTGTCAGGAGTCGCACCCTCAATGTCTGTTCGGGCGGGGGTGCGGATACTCACAAGTCCCAGGTTGACAGACAGAGTATTGGAGTGGATACCATTAGGAGGGAGAGTTGCGATCTTGAAGTTGATGTTGCCCTTGAAAAGGTTGCAGATATGGATCCTTTTGTCTTGCTGGGTGACTTGACGTGGGCGCCGTGGCGTAAGTGGTTAGTGTGTCGGATCACTACGCATGAGGTTCCAAGTTTGAATCCCAGAAAATACCAAAAAGTTTTTTCACGGTCCCACCTTTCGCGAGCGTCTGACAAACATTCGAGAGTATTGTTGTCACGAAAAAGCTTTTCAAATCGCCGTTTGGATTCGGCATTAAACTGTAGGTCCCTTCCATTCGGGTGAAAAATATAACGCACACAACATGAGTGGTTGCTAGAAGCTAGGCCCTCTCACTTTAAAGAGCTGTTGCGCCAAATATTTGTATTTGTATTTGATGGGTGACTTCAATGCTCATGTGGGTGCAGATGGTATGACATGGGGGAGTGTGATTGGGAGGAACGGTGATCCTGATCAAAACGCGAACGGAGAGAGGTTGCTGGATTTTTGTTGTGAAAATGGCTTATCCATCATGAACACTATCTTTCCGCACAAAGACATTCACAAATGCACGTGGTACCATCAGAGTCTTCAGCAGAAGTCGCTGATCGATTTCTTTGTGGTACCATCGTGTCTGAAGAGCATGGTTTGTGATGTTCGCGTATTGAGAGGGGCCGAACTGTCAACTGATCATCACTTAGTGCTGTGCAAATTGTATCTTAGCGAGAGAGTGCCTCCGCCACCAAAGCGTAAACCAGCGATGGTTACGGGAGCCATTTGCGCGGCAATTGTCTGAGAGGTTTGAACGAATTCCAACTGCTCCATCAAATGTAGAGGAAGAATGCCAACTGTTTTCAACAGCGGTTATTGCCTCTGCGGGAGATGTTTGTGGAGTGAAGAGGCTTGGTGTGGCGGCTGGTGATGAGAAAAGAACTGAAAGAAAAGAAAAGAATGTTCTGGCAGACCGTCCGCCGACTCAGAGGAAAAAAGGATGAATATCGTTGAAGGAGTCAAATCCAAAGACGGTAGACTTCTTTCCAATGAGGAGGACATCTTACGCAGATGGAGTGCGCGCTTTTCAGAATTGCTCAATCCCGAAGAGGGCACCGAAGATGACAGACCTATGGTCGAGAGTTGGGCGGAAAGTAGTCCTACGGTAGAGGAAGTAACTTTTGCGATCAAAGCGCTAAAAGTTGGCAAATCTGCTGGTGTGGATGAAATTCAGTTAGAAATGCTCAAGGCTTTAGGTAAAGAGGGAGTTCAATGGCTCTCGCGTGTCATTAAAGTGGCCTGGGAATGCGGTGAAACATCTGTTGATTGGCAAATGGGGGTGATAGTTCCTCTTTTTAAAAAAGGGGACAAAAGAGATTGCGCCAACTATAGGGGTATATCTCTTTTAAGTCTCCCTGGAAAAGTTTTCGCTAAGGTGCTAGAAAAGCGTTCCAGAGCTGTGGTTGAGGACAGTTTGGGGGATGAGCAGTGCGGTTTTCGTCCCAACAGAAGCGCAACTGACCAGTTGTTCACTCTCAGAATGGTTCTTGAGAAGGCCTGGGAATATGCCAAACCTGTCTACACTTGTTATGTGGATTTGGAAAAAGCATATGATAGGGTTCCTCGAGGCAAACTCTGGAGTGTTCTGCAGGAGTATGGGATTGATGGTTCTCTGTTAAGGGCGATTCAGTCTTTATATACAAACTGTAGAAGCTGTGTTCGGATAAACGGTGTTAAATCAATACCTTTCACTGTGTGCGTTGGACTCCGCCAGGGGTGCGTTTTGTCACCTCTCCTCTTCATTGTATATATGGATTGGATGTTACAGCGCAGCCGTGGCGGGGAATGTTTCAAAGTGGGAGACCTAAGGATTAGTCATCTGCTCTTTGCGGATGATTTGGTCATCCTTGGGTCCTCTCAAACCGAACTTCAGAGCGCACTCGAAAGGTTTGTAGCCGTTTGTAATGATGCTGGAATGAAGATCAACGTGAACAAATCGGAAGTAATGGTCGTTTCCAAAAAACCCATTCAGTGCACTCTGCATATTAGTTGAGTCCCATTGAAGCAGGTGGATAAGTTTAAGTACCTCGGGGTTTTATTCACGAGTGATGGGAGGAGCAATGCCGAGTTATCCTGTAGAATTGGTCAGGCTGGATCAATTTTTGAGAGAGCTTGGCCAATCTGTTATAAGGAAGGCCGAACTTAGTGTTCAAGCTAAGCTATCGGTTTTTAACTCTGTGTATGTTCCAACTCTCACCTATGGTCATGAAATTTGGGTAGTGACCGAAAGAATAAGATCGCGGATTCAAGCTGCCGAAATGAGGTTCCTTCGCGGTGTTGTTGGAATAACTCGTAGGGATCGAGTGCGCAACACCAGAGTACGCGAGGCGCTCAACGTTGAGCAGCTACTTCTCCGAACGGAACGATCTATGCTCCGATGGTTTGGTCACGTAGTGCGTATGCCCCCAGACCGGCTTCCAAGACGCGCCATGGTTGCCGTGCCATCAGGTAGGCGACTTCGCGGAAGGCCTAGTAAAAGATGGTTGGATCAAGTCCGACATCTCTCCTGGAGCCGCTTAGGGATTCCCCCTGATGAATTGGAGTCAATCTCGGAGGATCGAGAAGGATGGAGAGTCCACCTGAGCATCCTACCCCCGCGATCCTAATGAAGGCTTAGCGGGCCATTGAAAATGAATGAATGAAAAAAATCAATTTAGAGCACTTAGTGAAAAATGTGATCAATTAATATAACTTTACCGACTTTCATGTTAGGTCATCATTATTACAAGATAATTTAATAGATTGTGTAAAAAAAACAAACAAAAAAACAAGAGCCTATGAATCAAACAAATGGTATACAGACGAACTAAGAACCCTAAAATTTAACAAAATTCAGTGCTTCCGTAAAGCGAGTATATTTAATAGACCAGCAGATTGGAACATTTACAGAAACATACGTAATATGTATAAAAATAAACTCAGCCTCGCTAAAAGAAACTGTATTTGTAGTAAAATTGAATCCTGTCATAATCAAAAGACCATGTGGAAAACAGTAAAAAAATATGGTTTTAAAAGAGGAAAAATCCGAAATCACAGAAATTCAGTTTGGTGATAAATTGGAAATCGAAAGTTTTGTGATCGCTAATAAGTTTAATTCGTACTTTATAGAAAGCATAAACGCGATTAGTAATTCTATACCAGTGAACAATCAGACTATCGTGGACTTACCCGAATCGCAGAATGTATTCAAATTTAAAGAAATCGAACTAAGTGACCTAAGAAAAATATGCAAATGATGAGCACTAAAAATGCCCTAAATTTAAATATTAGCATTGTCCTAGATTGTTTTGCTATAATTGGCCCAATAATTTTACGTATAGTTAACGATTCTTTTATTTGCGGTGAATTCCCGAAAAATTTAAAGGAATCTACCGTTTTCCCAATACCCAAAGAGACGGGCACTAAAGACTGAAAAATTTAGGCCCATCAATATGATGCCTTTGTTAGAGAAAATTGTTGAGAAGTGCGCGTACGAACAATTTTATAAATATGTTTGTGATGTCGAGTTATAAATAGAAAATCAATCGGGCTTTCGGCATAACCACTCCTGGGAAACGTCCCTAAACTGGCTGATAATGACTCTGAAGGAAAACAGGCATAGCGGTAATAAGATCGTAGCTTTCAAAGAGCATTCGAAACAATTGACCGTAACGTACTTATCAGTAAACTTTCAAAATATGGCGTAAAAGGCGTGGAACTTAACTGGTTTCAATCTTATTTAACTAATAGAACCCAAAAGATCTGGGTGAATAGTTCAACATCCAGTGCGAGAGATACATGTTTTGGTGTACCACACTTGGCTCCCTTCTGTTTTTAATTTATATTAATGATATGTGTAAAGTGTTAAAAATGTGTAAGACATCTTTGTTTGCCGATGATGCTCTTATGTTCATAAGTGGTAAACATTTAAGTGAACTCGTTGAATACATTAAGGACGAATGAATACCTTTGCTTATGGCTACAACAAAACAAACTGAAAATTAATGTTAACAAAACTAAATGCATGGTGATAAATAGTAGTGACATTATTAATTTGCTTCTTGATGGAAAATCCATCGAACAAGTGAATGAAATTAAATATCTAGGCGTAATATTGGATAATTTTTTGAACTTTAATAGTCATATGATTTATATAGCGAAAAAAGTCCCAAAGAAAATAGGGTTCCTTAAAAGGATCCGAAAAAATATAACCACAATATGCGCGGTCAATGTATACAATAGGATTATTAAACCACATTTTGAATTTTGTTCTACGATCTTATTTATAGGTAATAATGAACATATAAATCGTCCCCGTGCAGGGACGGGTTAAGAGTATCACTGCAGCGCCCCCCAACAACTAGCGCTTGTCGTAAAAGGCGACTAAAGGGACAAATCAGATCTAGGCAATATAACACCCAAGTGAGCCTAGCGACACATATACTACCTTAAAAACCCTCCCACAAGTGTGCATGCGAGTCCGTGGGTTGACACGACTGAAGATCACCGGTGCCATAAAAGAAAGATCAAACAATACTAAAACAGGAGCATGCGCATGTCAAACAACAAACACCATCGCAATATGGTAATATTGCAAAACTGTATCATTATGGTAATACTTGCAAAAAGGAAAGGCACTACCACTGCTGTGCATGGTACTGATCCTGGACCGAGCAGAAATGTTCGGGTCAGAGCTATACGGATTCCGGGGGCTAGCAAAATAATGAAACAGTTTGGAAGAAATTTGAGGGTCGCGAGTTGGAAAGTTGGAAGCATGACCGGTCGAAGTTACGAGCTGGAAGAGATGATGAATAGAAGGCGGGTGGGTATCTTATAATAATATATTACAATAGCAAAGCAACTTGTGATGGCGACATCAATCATCGCGTAAGCGTAGGGTGGATGAAGTGGCGAAGAATTTCCGCAATCTTCTGTGACAGAAAAATGCCACCTAAGTTGAAAGAAAGGCTCCACACCGCAGTTGTGCGTCCAGCGCTTACATACGGTTGACAATGTTGGACGATGTACAAAAAGTATGAGAGTAAATTAACGGCAGCTGAGATGAAGATGCTTCGCATAACAGTAGGAGTGACAAAGCTTGATCGAATAAGAAGTTCAAAGATCCAAGGAAGCTTTCACATCGAGGAAACCATCGTACAAAAGATAGAGCGCGACCGGCTCAGCTGGTATTGCCACGTTCAAAGAAGAGATCATTTGAACCCAGCTAAAAAGGCAATATCAATGCACGTTCCAAAGACATCGCGATGTAGGAAAGGCAGGCCTATAAACAGATCAGACAAATGCGACGACATCGGCATTTCATTGGCCTCAGTAACCGAGTGATCCAAAATCGGCAGGCCTGCCGATATTTTCTGAGGTCAAATAGGCGAACCCCACAGGCGGATCAGTAGAAATGCAGTGAAGTGGGAGGGTTGTGATCCCTTGCTTTCGGATCATAGCCTCGCTGATAAAAGGAAGAAATGAAGAAGAATGAACATATAAATCGCCTGCAAGTGCTGCAAAATAAAGCCATGAGAACTGTTCTCAAATGTAGCTTTTATACACCAATTACATGGATGCTATCTTGTTTAAAATGGTTGAACATCAAACAACGGATCATGTTCAACGTGTTAATGTTCGTGTTTAAAATGAAGTACAACCTGCTGCCTAACTACTTAACGTTAAATTTAGTTTACATCGGGGACTCTCAACCGTATAACTTAAGAGCAAACTCAGATTTTAGACTTAATTTATATAGAAACTCTAGAACACAAAATATGCTTAAGTATCGTGGGCTAAAACTGTACAATAAACTACCTCCAACAATAAAAAATGAAAGGGAGTTGTTAAGATTTAAAAAAAACTACTTACATATATCCCATATTAGAAATACAATTGTATAGACATGTCTAGTTTTCAAATTATACACATATACCTACTTGTAAACTTACTTTAAGTTAATTATTATATATAAACGAATTGTAATAGTAATATTTACTAAAATAAAAATATACATATATATATATATATATAATTTTTGTTGAAATGTCTTCTTCTGAATGGGTTTTGGTTTTAATGTTTTATTTTAATGGTATTCGGTCTAGATCCTGACAATGTAAAGAGCGTTCTCAACATATTGTGAGTTTCTGTCACCTAAATGCGGGGTGTACACGACCTAAGCATACTGTTCTTTATGGTGTCTAAAACATGGCTTAATTGTAGTATCTCGTCACAACTCGTTATGTTTCCTGGTTTTAAATTGTTTAGGAATGATCGTGTAAACAGAATTAGAGGTGGTGTGTGTATGTACGTTAGAGAGAATATTTTGTCCAAAAATATCTATTCGTCAAGCCATTCAGGTGTCGAGTTTCTTTGTATTGAGCCTAACAATTCCGTTGAAAAATGCTTACTAGTTGTTGTTTACTGTCCCCCAAACTGTTTCAAAGAGGATAATCTGAAGGAACTGGAGGATATCCCGCTAAAGTTAAGTCCAAAGTATGATCATGTGTTGTGGTGATTTTAATGTTAACCTTTTATCTAACAACTGCACTACACGTTTGTTTCACTATTTTTGTGATAAACTGGGACTGTCAGTCATTAACAATCGTTATCCTACATGTTTCCAGTCGACTACCAATCCATCTTTGATTGATCTGTTCTTGACTAGCTCAAAGCGCAGAATTCTCGGTGTTTCGGACTTAAGGTGTTAGTCCAAACTGAAGAAAATGGACCTTGCAACCGTAAGTTGTAGTTGAAAGGGGACTTAAGATGTTAGTCCAAACCACGAATGAAGATAACTTTACAACCTTAAGTTGTGGTTGAAAGAAATGCGAAAGGAAACTCTGGCACCGTATTTATGATACGTTATAATAACCTTTATTTATTATTAATTGACTTTGCTCGTGACACTTGATACTTTACTTGTTAACTCAAAAGGAAAGAGTGACAAAATTAGTTAAAGCTACGTTAAATGAAACCTCTGTTTCTATATACAAGTTGCAGCTGATCTTATATACAATGTGTATCGAGTTCAATAAACTTTGCCATAAATTTCTGAACATGATCGCTTACATTTAAATACAAAGAGATAATACATAGATAGACAATGTTTTCAATGCCCCCTATTGAAAGCCTTGTAGTTAGACTGTAATGCATCTATTCATGTAGTGCATCCTTTCTCTTTCCTTAATTCGGCCATCATTAATTCAGCCGTAGTTGTTTTAAATGTTGTAAGCAATAAGCTTTATGGGAGAGAGATAGCATGCATTACAAGATCTGTGGCCTAGCTTATTACTTCACATCTTTGATATAAGTTTTTGACATGTTTACATCGTGTGATTAAGTTTCGCGTGTGCTTAGTTAAAAATATATTTAATTTTTGCATAAATCGAATTGGCTAATGTTCATTGAACCACCAAGTTTGCAATATGTTAGTTGCACGCGCAACTTACTATTAATCCATATTGTACTTGGTAATTCAATGCACAAAGCCTGTTAAATTGCATCTACGGTGTCAAATGTGTGAAGTGTTTTGAGTTTCCTTTCTTTAGTTTGTTGTGCAGCAACATTCTCCCCGCCTCAGGATGTCGAGTTAGTGATGTTCAGTGTGGATGAGCTACAGCTGCGGTCATCGGCTTCATGTGCAAATTATAGTGATTGAGGTGTTCTTGTGGACATCTAAGTATGCATTCATGCAGTCTTTTTCGCAATGATGTTTAGTTCAGATGTTCAGATGTGTACATATCGATGCTAAATCGTGAGGTTTCTCACCCAAAGAAATAATAAAAAATGGTTGCATTAGAGTTTGTTTAACAGATTGCTGGTAAATTAATGTGAATATTTAGCTGGTGTTGTGCCTTCATTTCACCCGGAGGTGGATATGCTTTTAGGTGAGTTGGGTGCGTTAACCTTGCTTATTGGGGTTGCTTATACATACGGGAAAGTTTTGTGGGGTTTATAATTCATGGATTTATAAATCCATGCACGTCTATTTCACGGCTGTTTGTATTTCAAAAGTTCAATAGTCCAATGTTTATATTTGCGATTCGTTCGACGAATTGGATACCGGCAAGGAGGATAACTTTGCGATCGGACGTTCTAATACCGACTTTTCTGTTTTTATGGTCACCACGCGCGTAAGACCATCTGCTCCGGAATTTTGTTCTATTCTATTGCTGAGAAGTTGGTTTCAAGGAACCCTTGAAGGAAAGGGCCATTCCACCACATTTGGTTACCAATGAGCTCTTCCGGGGATCCGAAATCTGCAGGATTGTCCTTACTACCCACATGTCGCCAAGTAATAGAGCTCACAAGTGCTTGGATTTCGGCTACCCGATTAGCTACGAATGTTGTGCGAATTGACGAATTACCCTTGATCCATGCTAAAGTTATCATAGAGTCGGACCATGCGAATAGTTCCACTTCATTGAAATGCATAGCCTTCTCTGTTTTACGTAGAAGCTTAGCCAATAGCAATACTACACAGAGCTCTAAGCGTGGTAGTGATATACATTTTACTGGAGCGACTCTAGTTTTAGAAGTTATCAAACGGATGTGCTCCTGATCATTTTTTACAACTCTTGTGTACACCACTGCTGCATACGCTTTCTCAGACGCATCACTGAAGCCATGCAGTTGGACCTTGGCAGAGTTTTCGTACTCAATCCAGCGCGGTATTTGGATGTCGTTGTAGAATTAGCTTGGCCTTAACAATGCAAGGCGAGGTCCATCCTAGAGGATCGAAAAGTCTAGCAATATCCCCCAACACGGAACGTTTGGTGTGTTTTTCTACCTTGGGTAAGTTGAATGTGTAATTGAAAACATTCTTTCTCGGATGCCATTGGATACCCAAGGTTTTGATACCATCCGGAGAATCAAAAGTTAACGGAAGGTTGACTTCTCTTTCCGTTTCAGGTATTTGCTCCAGAACCGCTGAGAAATTACTGGCCCATTTGCGCAGAGGAAATCCAGCTTCCCTTAAAGTCGATAGAACATCTCCTTGCAATGTAATGGCATCCTCTTTGCTGTCGGACCCATATAAAAAATCATCGACGTAAAACCCTTCAAGAATAGCTTTAGTTACATGAGGATGTGTGGTTTCTACATCAGAAGCTACTTGCTGCAGTGTCCGTATTGCTGAGAATGGTGCTGATGCCATACCGAAAGTAACAGTATCTACCGTCATTCCTTCGCTGCGCTGTCTGCTGGAAGTGATGTTCACACATTTCTTCCTCCTGTGTGAGTTTTCTATCGTCCAAGTTTTCTTCAATTTCCCAAAATTGCTTGAGTTGCGCATCTAGGGAATTATAGTGGGTTTGAACCGTCAGAGTACTCAAACGTGACTCGATATTTGTGGTACCTGTCAGAATCCACTATAACGTGGTCTGTTGTGCAACCGGAGATCCCTGTTGATTCTTCACCAGGCCTTCTAAGATAACGGAAGCATACACGTCGGCACCTATCAGAAGATCAATCTTCCCAGGAACGTTGTAGGATGGATCTGCTAATCTAAGTTCCGACAGGTGATTCCATTGCGAGACCTCCATGTGATACATTGGCAACAAAGAGGTTAATTGAGTGAAAACAGACCCCCTGACATCGAGACAGAATGATGCATTAGTTAAAGAAAAAATCGTGAAATCGACCTGATGGAATGCGGTGCCCGTTGAAATTTGCCCTAAACCAGTAACATTCGCTAATGTCCATCAGTAGTAGGTTTGGGGGGCTTCTGGCTCAGGTGCTATTTGGTGCTATGTGTTAGAGTGAGAGCCCTTGAGGTGCTATTTGGTGCAATGTGTTAGAGTGAGATGGAAGATGTAGTGTTTATTTTAGTTTTATTGTTTTTGCAGGGGGAATCATCATCGGAACGAGGTGTCATATTTCAAGTTTGTTTATTTTTTTTGGCTTTGGACTGTGATCATCTGAGGAAATGTGAGTGTGTGTGTGATTGGTTTGGCTGATTCCTGGAATTGAGCGGGGTGTCATATTTCATGTTTGTTTATTTTAGCTTTTGGATTGAGATCTGAATTTGTGGCGCGAGGTGTCATATTTCACATTTGTTTATTTTTTGTCTTTGGGCTGAGATCTGAATTTGGGAGCGAGGGGTCATATTTCATAGTTGTTAGTGTTTAGCTGGGGGAATCATCATCGGAGCGAGGTGTCATATTTCAAGTTTGTTTATTTTTCGTCTTTGGACTGAGATCTGAATTTGGGAACCAGGTGTCATGTTTCGTATTTGCTAGTGTCAACTGGGGGAATCATAAGATCCGAGTCAGAGAGTGAGGCATTTGTATGTGTGAGTATGTGTGGAGAGCGATTTTTATATTTGGTTTGATTGATGAATTGCATATTCCATAGATGGGTTATGATTGCTTAGAGGGGAGTTTTTTATTGCTGCCGATCTGTGTGTTTTTGTGTGATTATATTTGATGTTGAGAGCGAGGTATTTGGATTTTATTCTCTGGGTGTGTCGTCTTTGGGGGTGGAGCTTAGATTGGGTTGATTTGGGAAATTGGTATCGGATTCCATACATGCGTTATGTTTGCTTAGAGGTTATTTTTTAATTTCTATTGATCAGTGTGTGTCTTTTTAGTTTAGGGATGTTGAGAGGGAGAGGAGAGAGGGGGGTTTGGCTGATTCCAGGAATTGATTTTTGGATTCTATAGAGGAATTATGAACACATATAAGAATTTGAGAAGAGTTTTGGGCTACGAGTCAGGCTGATTCATAGCTGTGTGTTTCTTTTTGAATGCTGACCCTGAGTTAGTAAGTGTTTATCCCAAAGCAAATGTTGGGCACTACAAATGTTTATCTGTTGCTATTCCGTAAAAATGTATACCATAATATGAGTAAAGAGGATGACATAAGGGAACAAAAGAAAAATCTGAATTATGTGAGTCAAATTGATTTGTTTGCTATTCGGTAAAGAAAAAGGGATCTATTGATCTGCGTGTGTGTGACGTCATCGGGGTGGAGCTTAGATTGGTTTGATTGGGGAAATTGGCAGATTCCATAGATGGGTTATGATTGCTTAGAGGCTATTTTTTTATTTCTATTGATCGGCGTGTGTGTGTGTGATTGGTTTGATTGGAGAAATTGGCAAATTCCATAGATGGGTTATGATTGCTTAGAGGTTATTTTCTAATTTCTATTGATCAGTGTGTGTCTTTTTTTCGTTTGGGAAGAATGAGAGGAAGAGGGAAGAGCGGCGGATTCCAGGAATTGGGTTTTGGATTCCGTAGAGGAATTTTGAAAACGTATAAGAATTTGAGAAGAGCTCTGGGCTACGAGTCAGGCAGATTCATAGCTGTGTGTTTATTCTTTTTTTTTTTTTGGTTGCGCTTGGAGGTGCAGGAATCTTCAAAAGATACCAATGGTCCGTACCATTGGTTATGCCCGATTCATATATCTGACAATGCCATCAGTGCGAGTCAGTATATGCCTACGGGCTAAACCTCACCCCCTCAGAGAGGCACTATGAGAACCGGCTGCGCGTACTCATAGTAGTAGGAAATTCGTTCCTCTAATTTTTTCATTTTTGTGATGACTACGACTAAGTTGCCTTAATGAGTAGTTTACGCTTCTGTAGTGTTAATCGCGTTAGGTACGTAGCTTTCCAGTGAAGGCACCTACTAATACCGTCATTACATGCGGTTTTTCCTCACGGCGCTTGGTCGAAAGGTCTTGTTCTTTGTAGTCGGCGCTCAAGGTTTGTCACGTCCATAGTACGGATTATTTCATTATTGCAATGAACATGAAGACGTGTACGAAGTTTGCGAGCAAAGTTTGTTACTTCGTCCCTCACGGTAGCAATTCCTAGATCTCTGTGAATATCACTATTCCTTATATACCAAGGAGCATTCACGATTGCTCTTAGCATTTTATTTTGAAATGCTTGCAGTAGAGCCATATTGCTTGGTTTGGTACAACCCCAAAGTTGTATACCATATGTCCAAGATGGTTTTAGCACTTGCTTATACAGAAGCAGTTTGTTGTACACGCTTAACTGCGAGTATCTTCCGAGTAGCCAACACATTTCTCTAAATCTAATTTCGAGCTCTTCGCGCTTCTTTTTAACGTGTGATTTCGCCGTGGCGTAAGTGGTTAGTGTGTCGGATCACTACGCGTGAGGTTCCGAGTTCGAATCCTACAAAACACCAAAAAAGTTTTTTCACGGTCCCACCTCTCGCGAGCGTCTGACAAACATCCGAGAGTATTGTTGTCTCGAAAAAGCTTCTCAAATTGCCGTTCGGATACGGCACTAAACTGTAGGTCCCTTCCATTCGTACGAAAAATATAACGCACACAACATGAGTGGTTGCGAGAAGCTAGGCCCTGGCACTTAATGAGCTGTTGCGCCAAATATTTATTTTTTTATTTTTTTTCCACTTAAGTTTTGCGTCTAGGGTCATTCCTAAATATTTTGCCTCGTTTGCGTAAGGTATTTGTACCGAGTTAATGGATATAGGTAAGTTGTTTATCTTTCTTATCGTAAAATTGACATGCGTTGACTTTGTCTCATTGAGGACTATTCGCCAGGTTTTTGTCCATTCGCATACATTGTTCAAAGCTCGTTGGAGTTTTCCCGTTGATGATTCGACTGACTCATCCGTTACGAAGATAGCCGTGTCATCTGCGAACGTTGCCCCAACGGTCCCTTCATCTTGTGGTATATCTCTTGTGTAGAGCAGGAACAGGATTGGACCGATCCGAATATTCACTCCCGTGTCTAACACGGAAAAGTATGTTTTCAAGATAAGATTCCAATATTCTGTACAACTTTTCCGATAAGATTACCCTTAGCTTATACCTTAGGCCTTCGTGCCATACCTTGTCGAAGGCTTGCGATACGTCGAGAAAAGCGCTGGAGCATATTTTTTTCCCTTCTAAATCTTTTTCAATCTCGTTCGTTATTCGATACACCTGATCGATTGTGGAATGTTTGACCCGAAACCCGAATTGATGATCCGGGATCAAGTGTCTTCCTTCAATTACTGGTTGCAATCGTTTCAGCAGAAGTTTCTCGAAGACCTTAGATATTATTGGCAGAAGTGAAATGGGTCTATATGATTTCTTGTCATTTGCACATTTCGCCGGTTTCGGAACCATAATAGCTTCGGCGACTTTCCATTGCCTTGGAACATATAATAGTCTTAAGGAAGCATTTATAATGTAGAGCAACTTAACCAGCACTTTTTTCGGTAGCTCTTTCAAAATTTCGCCAGTGATTAAATCATATCCCGGAGCCTTGTTATTTTTCAATTTTTTTATTGTCATTCGAAGTTCGGACAGGGATACGGTTTTTACTCTAAAGTTGTCGGGTGCCATATTATCATTCGGATCTTCGATCAACGGTTGTCCACCGAACGGCTTGAACGTTTCCTCTAAGTGATCGGCAAATAATTCTGCTTTCTCTTTGTCTTCTTTTGCCCATTCCCCGTTAGCTTTCCTAATTGGCGGCGAGTGCATTACAGGTTTCCTTATGGACTTCAAGGCTTTCCATAGAGAGTAGTTTGAATACTTATCAGCGGCCAGACCCTCGAGGTAAGTAGAAGTCTCGTGATTTTTTAGGTCCTGCAGCACTTTTTTAAGCTTGTTACAAAGATGGTTCAGATAAGTTTTATCCGGTGGCGCGCGGGATTGTTGCCATCTCTTGCGAGCTCTCCTCTTTTCTCGTACGAGGTCTTCGATTTCAGGCTGGTATTTGACTTTATTGTGCCGCAAAGGAGTGTTTTTCCACGCTGAGCTCTGAATGGCTTCGACGAGTTTGTCGATTTCTTCTTCTATTTCGAACGGTGTCTTTAGCGGTACATTTAAAGCAACATTTTCCTTGTCGTCTCTTCTAGTTTTGTTACTAGTTAACCTAGGCGGTCCTTCTTTTTTTACTAGACTTCCACCTATTTTCAGAGTGACTGCCGAGTGATCTGAGCAAAGATCATAGCATTCTTCGATTTCCGTCAAATTTTTAGTTAACCCTTTTGCGATAAAGAAGTCGACGAGGTCAGGGATTTTATTTTTGTCAGTTGGCCAATAAGTTGGCTTTCCTGTCCAAAAAAAGTTCACCCCACGTTTCATGCTGGCTTTATACAATAATCTGCTTTTTGTCGAATTGCATCTTGATCCCCAGAAAGTGTGTTTCGCGTTAAAGTCACCACCTAAGACAAAATTAGGTCCGAGTGTTTATTCCTGAATGCTGACCTTGAGTTAGTAAATGTTTATCCCATAGGAAATACTGTGCAGTAAAAGTGTTTATCCGTTGCTGTTCCGTAAAAAAAGTATAATATGAGTAAAGAGGATGACATAAGGGAAAACAAAAATCTGGACTATGTGAGTCAAATAGAATTGTTTGCTATTCGGTAGAAAAAAAAATTGGAATTTTATTTCTATTAATCTGTGTGTGCGTGACGTCATCGGGGGTTGGAGCTTAGATTGGTTGGATTGGCGAAATTGACTAATTCCAGGAAATTGGTATCGGATTCCGCAGATGGGCTATGACTGCTTAGAGGAGATTTTTTATTTTTTTTATTTCAATTGATCTCTGTGTTTATGTACGATCATATTTCAGAGAATAATTTGATTTAATTGGCAGTAAATAGCCAGTAAAGGCCATTGATATATATATTGGGCCAATAACATATATAAAGTAAGTAAAGTAAAGGCC
Source organism: Brachypalpus laphriformis (assembly GCA_945910035.1). Lineage (NCBI taxonomy): Eukaryota > Metazoa > Arthropoda > Insecta > Diptera > Syrphidae > Brachypalpus > Brachypalpus laphriformis. The sequence continues at coordinate 101,521,362 of OX246754.1, forward strand.
AATATATATATATTGGGGTTCAGCAAGAAAAAGCTAGCTGCAAACAAGTTACATGAATCGGATCTGTACGTCAACATAAATAGAGTGTAAATCGTTCGAATTGAATGTAATTTAATTGATGAAATGTATGGTATATCAACAATCGATCTGCTCATATACTACATGCATTTTCTCTTAATGTTAGGCGAGGGTATAAAATAGTCGAAGTTCCTCGCAATGTCATCTATTGGCCAGTGAACTGCGAGAGGATAAGTTCTATAACATTGAATCTCTTGGATTAATACGGAAATCTTACAAACTTTCGACCACATCTTAAACCACAATTATGATAATATACTCGTATGATAGCTCATCTTACCCGTCAACATATAAAAGAGTAGATCGTACTATTAACTCTATCAATATACTATCAACTTCCGATAGGAGTATCTACATCAAAACTTACTCTACAAAATAGACAATTCCTTTTATCGCTGGGGTACAGATTGAAAAAATATTTTGATTAACCGATGAGGTAAAATGGATCAAAATCAAACGAAAAAAGATATAAGTATGAAGGATACTCTTCAAAAAAAATGGAATATGCTTTAAAAAGCATTTCAATTAAATCATTATCATCATCACCAGAACCTAAGCAGAGAGAGCAATCCTCCGATGTTAAGTATCGAAAGATGAAAGACGATAAATAATAAAGAGATTGTTAACGTACAGATCCGATGCATGCAACTTGTTTGCAGCTAACTTTTTCTTGTAGTTGAGCCCTTAAAAGATATTGTGAAAACTGTCAAAAGTCGAAATACTGTTGAGTACGATATAATGACTAAAACAAAGCCTCGACGAAAATTACAATTCCAAAGTCGACCAAAAGGAAAACTTGCTCTGGAGGAGAGTGTTGACTCTTATATTCTGAGTCAAACATTCAACCAACGATGGATGATAAAGATTTTTCATTTAGAACACCCGAAAATTTCGATATAAATAATATTGATCAACAGACCCTGATAGTCTTGATCAAAGTACACCTGTCAATAGATCATCGCCATCAGAATCGAATCGGGATAAGATCTATGGTCCGCATTTCGATGTACAATCGAATTCAACAAAGTTAGGCAGATCAAGCTTTGTAATTAACGAGCAAAAGAATCTCGTTATTGATGATGAAATCTTCCCTGGAGCAGAGGACCTCTATGAATTAATTTTTCGGAAAAACCCTACAAAAGAACGATATACCAATGAAGACTTGGATGAATATCTTAAGATTCTACAAAAAACAAAGGTACACTTAAAAAGTTATGATGGCAACTCACAGGTTAAAGGCAATGGAGGTTATAAGTATAAACATGTTATTCGGCCTTTATTACAACACCTTACGCAAAGAGTTATAAAGAAAACTGGAAAAGCATACAACAATAATTTCAAAGATATGAGCTATTCTAATAATCCCGTCGAATATGTGTATTGGAATGATCCCAATGAGCTCGTTGATAGACTAAGACTTTTAATTGCATCGCAAAATGCTGGCAATAATAATCATCAAAATGAGGTAAACTCAATTGTGGAAGAGCTACGGGAAGCAAATATCATATATTAACATCAGTTCTTATCAAACACATTGTCAAAAGCAAAATTAGCGTTAAGAATTTATGTTTATCTATTGGAAAAGTTTTTAAGTGGATACAAATAAAATAAAAAAATCCTTTTAAAATATGAATTTGTGTTTTATAACATATCATTTGTTTTCAGATCTAAAATCGGTCAGTTTTTCTGCTCTGGGCTTGTACGTTTTACTTTCACAACGGTGATTATTCGATAAAATTTGTAATTTCAGCATTAAGTACTGCTTCCTTGACTATCTGCTTTTAGGTAAATGCATCATGAAGAGATTCTGGATAATCTAAATCTACTTCTAATACATACATATTTTCTCCATTATCATCTAGCACTTTTATATAGACAGTTGTTAATTTTTCCACATTTGTCCACTCAAATGCTTTATAAGGAAGTTATTGAGACATTACCCAAGCGTACAGTATCTAAATATAGAGTATATTGCGTAGGTTTATGACCGATCAAATGAAGAAATTAATTCATTATTTGATTTTGAATATTTGTCACTGCATTGCGTTAACCCTCTTACTGAAGGAAATCACTAAAGGCGATGCTTTAGTTGCCATTAAAGAATCCCTTAGTAGCATTATCTTACTTAGAACATTCCTCATTAGTTAGTTTATTTAAAAATTATATACGTAAGAGATAATTCACTTAATTTATCCCACGAGCTTAAATAATCATAAGGAAAGACGTCCCTTCTTTTGATGAAGTACATGCTTTGATAATTGCAAAAAACGAGACTTTGCATTAACCATCTTTTACTCCTTAACAACCCCTAAGTTACCCTCCACTTCACCTGTTTGTTTCAATATTTTTAGCTCTGCTCTGATAAAACATTAACTATTGTACGTCACCTCTTTATTTATTTATCTCCTTTAAAGAGCTAACCTACCTCTATATTCCTTATCTCACATTGAAATTACTAACTCAAGTCTGGCGTTTAAGAATAAATAATCATTTTGATTCACAGAGTACACATTTTTTATTCCTTCTTTATATCATCCTCTTTAGTCATATCATACATTTATTTCTTTTATTTTTTCTCTACCGAACAGCAAACAATCAATTTGACTCACATAGTTCAGATTTTATTTTTTTTCCTATGTCATCCTCTTTACTCATTTAATACTTTAATTCTTTATGGAACAGCAACAACAACAGCATTTGTAGTGCCATCCATGTAGCCCTTCTCACTCTAGCAAATGATCAATGGCCTAGCTATTTACTGCCAATTAAATCAAATTATTCTCTGAAATATGATCGTACATATACACAGAGATCAATTGAAATAAAAAAAAATAAAAAATCTCCTCTAAGCAATCATAGCCCATCTGTGGAATCCGATACCAATTTCCTGGAATTAGTTAATTTCGCCAATCCAACCAATCTAAGCTAACAGATAAACATTTATACTGCACAGTATTTCCTATGGGATAAACATTTACTAACTCAAGGTCAGCATTCAAGAATAAACACACAGCTATGAATCTGCCTGACTCGTAGCCCAGAGCTCTTCTCAAATTCTTATACGTGTTCAAAATTCCTCTACGGAATCCAAAACCCAATTCCTGGAATCAGCCCCTCTCCCCTCTCCCTCTCATTCTTCCCAAATGAAAAAAGACACACACTGATCAATAGAAATTAGAAAATAACCTCTAAGCAATCATAACCCATCTATGGAACTTGCCAATTTCCCCAATCAAACCAATCACACACACACACGCCGATCAATAGAAATAAAAAAATAACCTCTAAGCAATCATAACCCATCTATGGAATTTGCCAATTTCCCGAATCAAATCAATCTAAGCTCCACCCCGATGGCGTCACACACACGCAGATCAATAGATCCCTTTTTCTTTACCGAATAGCAAACAAATCAATTTGACTCACATAATTCAGATTTTTCTTTTGTTCCCTTATGTCATCCTCTTTACTCATATTATGGTATACATTTTTACGGAATAGCAACAGATAAACATTTGTAGTGCCCAACATTTGCTTTGGGATAAACACTTACTAACTCCGGGTCAGCATTCAAAAATAAACACACAGCTATGAATCAGCCTGACTCGTAGCCCAAAACTCTTCTCAAATTCTTATATGTGTTCATAATTCCTCTATAGAATCCAAAAATCAATTCCTGGAATCAGCCAAACCCCCCTCTCTTCTCTCCCTCTCAACATCCCTAAACTAAAAAGACACACACTGATCAATAGAAATTAAAAAATAACCTCTAAGCAATCATAACCCATGTATGGAATCCGATACAAATTTCCCAAATCAACCCAATCTAAGCTCCACCCCCAATGACGTCACACCCAGAGAATAAAATCCAAATACCTTGCTCTCAACATCAAATATAATCACACAAAAACACACAGATCAGCAGCAATAAAAAACTCCCCTCTAAGCAATCATAACCCATCTATGGAATATGCAATTCATCAATCAAACCAAATATAAAAATCGCTCTCCACACGCACTCACACATACAAATGCCTCACTCCCTGACTCTGATCCTATGATTCCCCCAGTTGACACTAGCAAATACGAAACATGACACCTGGTTTCCAAATTCAGATCTCAGTCCAAAGACGAAAAATAAACAAACTTGAAATATGACACATCGCTCCGATGAGGATTCCCCCAGCTAAACACGAACAACTATGAAATATGACCCCTCGCTCCCAAATTCAGATCTCAGCCCAAAGACAAAAAGATAAACAAATGTGAAATATGACACCTCGCGCCACAAATTCAGATCTCAATCCAAAAGCTAAAATAAACAAACATGAAATATGACACCCCGCTCAATTCCAGGAATCAGCCAAACCATTCACACACACACACATTTCCTCAGATGATCACAGTCCGAAGACAAAACAAAATAAACAAACTTGAAATATTACACCTCGTTCCGATGATGATTCTCCCAGCTAAACACTAACAAATATGAAATATGACCCCCTCCCCATCGTTTCCAAATTGAGATCTCAATGCAAAAACAAAAAAATAAGCACCTCATCTTCCATCTCACTCTAACACATTGCACCAAATAGCACCTCAAGGGCTCTCACTCTAACACATAGCACCAAATAGCACCTGAGCCAGAAGCCCCCTAAACCTACTACTTCCGTCGCTTTCTTAATTGAGAAGTTGAACAGCATTCTCTGTAATGAAGGTAGCCTCTGAGCCAGGGTCCACCAATGCCCTAAGAACATGTTGCGTTCCCGTAGAGGAATAAACTTTCACCAAAGCTGTAGCTAGTAGGGCTTTAGATCGCATTTGGTTAAAATGCGCATTAAACGTTTGATTTTCGGAGGTTGAAGCACCCTCTTGCTCATTGTATAACGTATTGGATGTGATAACGTGTTCGTATTTTGAATAAAGTGAGTGTTATACTGGGAATTACTGTTGTGCCTCCCGAAATGCGCATTATGCGGCGTAGTCTGTTGGTTATTGTTTGAATTCAACACAACTTTCGACTCAATATGTAGTGTAGTGTGGTGCTTAAGGCCACATTTATAGCAACGGTTGCTGCAAGTTGATGAATGGTGATCATAACCAAGGCAGTTAGAACATATGGAATTTTGCCTAACTACTTCGACGCGTGCTTTTGGTTCCATGCTCAAAAATGTCTTGCAATGCCGTATTGCATGAGAGGCCTTGCACAGGTGGCAAAGAAACTGCTTGTTTCCAGCTTGCGCTTTAACATGGAAGGCTGTAGCTGTACCTTTGCGAAAATTAGCTGTTGGCCCTGGCTGTCTTGAAAATCCGCTTTCATCTAAAAAATTTTCTAACGAACTGAATCGACCTTCAATAAATGATGAAAAAGTCTTCCAGTCAGGAAGCGCCTTGGAAGTGCCTAACTTATTTTCCCAATCTTTTTGTGTTTGTGGAGGAAGTTTGTGGTATACTACATATATGAGTATGCAATCCCAAGCGTCGGTTGTTATTCCTAGATTGTTCAGTGCATGTATACACACAGTGCTGGTATCATGCAAGGATTTGAGACCTGTGGCGGATTTATGGGTGAGTTTCTTTTGTTCCATTAGTATTCTAAGCTGTGTGTTAAGAAGTTTACGCTTGTTCTGAAATCTATCATTTAGGATTTCCCAAGCAGATACATAACTTTTGGCGTCGATGGGGAGGTGTTGTATTAAGCGTGCAGCTTTGTCACACACAGAGGTTTTAAGGTATTGCAGTTTCTGAACGTCAGATAGATCGGTGTTTTGATCGATCATACTCTCAAACAAGTTATGAAATTCACACCATTCCTCAAATTTTCCAGAGAAATTCTTAATATGAATTGATTGAAGGCGTACTTCACATGAGACGTTTCTAAAACCGAATTGCTTTTCTCTGCAAATTTGTCGATTTCATCCTGAATTATACCGATAAAACTGAAGTAAATTCGCTTGATTTTTAAAAATGTTTCGTTTCCAAAATATTTGTCTCTTATAGGATCAGCAGCGTTATTTACGATAGCACTGTGATTCTTTTTAGACTGTTTGAAAACATCTTCAATCTCATCGCTATACTCGTTCACGATATCTTTTTCAAATTCTTCAAAATCCGTTTGAAGTTCTTCAAGAGTTTTGTCTTGAATTTCAATATATTTGGATAGTTTAGACATTTTATCAATAAATTTGCACTAGCACTTGGTTGATTTTTGTTTAGGATAAAGTATGGGCGTTATAAGTGGATTTCAATTCACTTATGTAAATCTTAATTTTCTTAAATGTATGTTTGTGTACAAATGGTAGAAAATAAGTTGAAATTCCAACCTTGATATTTCAGTTCAATGAGTTGAAAACTGAATTGATTGCCACTCCGTTGATGCTAGATGCCGCTACTTAATATTGGTGTCTTCAATGCAGTTCTGCTATTCCTACCCGTTGCTCCAGTACTTGCCGCAACCGGATTCCGTTGCTCCAGGTTTCCGTTGAACCAGTTCCTGCTCCATTTAACAAATTTCTGCTCCGTGGAACCGGACTCGTACTCCTTTTTCTGCTCTGTTGAAACGGTCTTTTTGACTCCTTGATGTGAAGTGGTATCCTTAAAGCAAAATTCCTTAAGGCTTCACAGGACGAAAGCTTCGCTGGACCAATACTCGAAGACCTTGTAGTTAGACTGTAATGTATCCTTTCTCTTTCCTTGATTCGGCCATCATTAATTCAGCCATAGTTGTTGTTACCCCCTTCGGGTAGGGGTTAGAATATACCCGAGGTAGGCATGCCTGTCGTAAGAGGCGACTAAAATCCACCTTTCGTATACCGGGCTTAAAGTGTATACAAAAAAATGCAATGAGTAAAACGAAAAGATTTAATACCCCAGGTGGCAGTCCAGGTTCACTGGAAAATCCACCCTCTTCGGAGGTAGGCTCTACGGATTCTGGGGAGAGCCAATTATTGCAATTGATAAATCCCTTTATAAAAAGTTAAAGGGTACCTTGGTCTCCACCATCCAGACCGAATGTCTCCGGGAAAAAAAGTCCGCCGGAAGTGCAAGCGCACAAAAAAACAGGACTCAGAGAAATGCAAAAGCTTTGAGAAGGAAAATAACGAACTTCGCAATAAGCTTAATGAAATGGATCGACTCTACCAAGAGCTCAAAAAAGAGGTAGACATGCTGAGAGAGGAAAACAAGCTTCTAAAGAACTCGCTTTTACAAAAAGAACGCGAAGATTCCCCTCCCCGCGCAGCTAATCCACAATATCACACGGACGAAGAAGAGCTTGCACGCGAAACGAACTGCGACTTAAAGAAAAGACCTAGCAAAAAACGCAGAGCCGGCTCTTCGCCCGAAATCGAGCCGCGAAAAGAAGACAAGCAAAATGAGTCGAAGCCAAAACATACTCAAGCTAAAGCACGTCCTCCGCCTGCAATAAACGTCGTTGGCATAACGGACTACAGTAAGCTACATTGCCTTCTTAAAGGTACGACGACATCGAAATTCAAGGTAACGTCACTCAGGAACAATGCGTGGAAAATTAACGTTGATGATTCCGATGGCTACCGAGCAATATCACAAAAATTAAACAGGGAAAAGAGCCAGTGGTATACTTATGAAAATAAGTCAGAATGACAACTTCGTGTCATCGCAAGGGGGCTCCACCCCTCGTGCAGAAAAGACGACGTAATGAACGACCTCAAAGCTAAAGGTTTAAAAATTCTTAATGCCGTCAATATTCTCAAAAAGGTGAAGCAACAAACGAAACAAGGCCAGGAAATCATGGTCAAGCATGGACTTCCGCTCTTTATGCTTACCTTTGACAGGAGCAAAAATGTAGACGATATTTATAACATTAAAACTATTCTGAATATCGTAGTCAAGATTGAGCCTATGCGTACGAGTACGAGATCGATACCTCAGTGTAAACGCTGTCAAGGCTTTAATCACACACAGTCGTATTGTCAAAAAGAGCCGAGATGCGTAAAATGTGCTGGTAACCATCTCTCGGAAAAGTGTGACCTAAATAAGCAGGCCCCGGCTACCTGCATCAACTGCAAAGGAAAGCACCCAGCGAACTATCGAGGTTGCGAAGTGGCAAAAGAGCTTCAAAAAAGGCGAGACACATTTAAAAATATTCAACGCCAGAACGCAGAACCGGTTAAAAATAGTCGTGAAATTGCTAAGCCAAGGGTAACGACCGTCAATAAACACGTCAAAGTTAAGACGAGAGTCGAGCAAAGTAAAGTTCCTTCGGCAAAATCAAAGGAAAAGCCACAATCTCCAGAGACGCTAACATATGCTCAAGCTGCGTCGCTAGAAAACAAGCAAAGCGGTGTTACGGTAGACCCAGTTTCTCAAGTCTTCTCTATAATTCTTGCGAAACTTGAGGAGCAAACGAAGGTAAACAAAGTCATATTTGATAAATTGAGCAAGCTCGAGTTAAAACCTCGCCAAAAAAGAACTCCCATATGAATATGAATAAGTTACTAAAAATTTTAACATGGAACGCAAACGGCCTTCTACAAAAAAAAACGCCGAATTAGAAGTATTCTTACGGAATGACAACATTGACATTTACTTGATCTCTGAAACTCATTTGACAAAGGAATCCGGAGTAAAAATAAGAGGGTATCGTGCTTATCACGCATACCACCCTTCCGGAAGAGCTAAAGGCGGATCCTCCTTATTCATTAAAGACTGCATTGAGAACTCCATAAATACGACGATTGAAATCGATACAATGCAAACAAGTTCAGTTCGAGTTAAGAATAGGCACTCGTATTTCAACATCGCGTCTATTTATTGTCCTCCGCGATGCACGTTTAGAGGTAACAACTTTGTACGTCTCCTTGACTCACTTGGACCGAATTTCATTATAGGTGGCGATTTCAACGCAAAACACACCTTTTGGGGTTCCAGATCCAATTCACGGAAAGGCAGACTTCTGTACGAAGCCGGTATGCAATTCGGGGTTGATTTCTTTTCGACGGGGAAACCGACGTATTGGCCCTCTGATACAGCAAAAACACCGGACATAATAGACTTCTTCGTAGCAAAAGGAGTATCTTCAAATTTTGCGAAAGTAGAGGAAAGCTTTGATCTCTCCTCAGATCACTCGCCGGTAATCTTGACAATAAGCGACCGACTAATGACAGTAGAAGGTGTGCCTAGATTAACTAACAAAAAAACTAACTGGCGCGACTTTAGAACTGATTGCGAAGAAAATATTGTCTTAAATGTATCGCTCAAAACACCCTTCGAAATAGAAGATGAACTCGGCAAATTTTTTGAATCAATACAGAATGCCGCGTGGAAAAATACACTTTTAAGGAGGAAAGAAGTCCCATGCAATGAAGCTAATTATCCGCCGGAAATAAAAGAACTTATTCGAGAAAAGAGGAGAGCACGCAAAATATGGCAACAAACTCGCGCTCCCCAGCATAAAACCCACTCGAATTTCCTATGCAATAAGCTTAAAAAAGCGATCCAAGACCTAAAAAATCGAGAGATTTCAGCTTATCTTGAAAGTTTAACCGCCGAAAAAACCACTAATTACTCGCTCTGGAAAGCTGTCAAAAGAATTAAAGAACCGCAAATACATTCGCCACCGATAAGAAAAAACAACGACGAATGGGCAAAAGGTGACAAAGAAAAAGCGGATCTATTTGCCGAGCACTTAGAAGAGACTTTTAAGCCATTTGATGGAGAAACATTGGTAGACGATTTTACCGGTACGACTACGACATCTGACAACTTTAGAATAAAAAGTGTGTCTTTTATAGAACTTTGCCAGGCAATAAAAAACCTGAAAAATAATAAAGCTCCTGGGTATGATTTAATAACCGGACAAATCCTCAAGGAATTACCAAAAAAGGCACTATTAAAATTGCTTTATTTAATAAATGCTTCCATTACATTATTATACGTTCCAAATCAATGGAAAGTCGCAGAAGTCATAATGGTTCCGAAACCGGGGAAATCTCCAAATGACAAAAAATCGTACAGACCGATATCGCTACTACCAATAATATGGAAGGTATTTGAAAAACTCCTTCTGAAACGGATTCTTCCGGTCATTGAAGAGAGACGCCTAATACCTGACCACCAATTCGGGTTCAGAATCAAGCATTCCACAATTGACCAGGTTTATAAAACCGACGAAATTGAAAAAGCCCTTGAGGAGGAAAAGATTTGTTCTAGCGCTTTTCTTGACGTATCTCAAGCCTTCGACAGGGTTTGGCACGATGGATTGAATTATAAGCTAAGACGAATCCTTCCGGAGCAACTTCATAAGATCTTAGAATCATACCTTAAAAACAGACTTTTTCGTGTCAAGCACGGAACTGAATATTCTGATTTTAAAGAAATCGCCGCCGGAGTTCCGCAAGGAAGTGTCCTTGGGCCTATCTTATTCTTGCTGTACACTCGGGACATACCCCAAACTGAAGGCACTATTGTAGCTACGTTCGCGGACGATACGGCCATTCTGGCAACGGAAAGTTCAATCGAGTCAGCAACCATAAAACTCCAACGAGCCTTGGATAAAATCTGTGAGTGGACAAAAACTTGGCGCATTGTTCTTAACGAGACCAAATCGACGCATGTTAACTTCACCTACAAGAAAATAATCAACCTTCCCGTTTTCATTAACTCGGTACAAATAACGCATGCAAACGAAGCTAAATATCTGGGAATGACACTAGACGCGAAACTTAAATGGAAACCTCGCGTTAAAAAGAAACGTGACGAAGTCGAAAGTCGACTTAGAGAAATGTTTGGCTAATTGGAAGATATTCCAAACTAAGCTTATATAACAAACTGCTTCTGTATAAGCAAGTGCTTAAACCCGTGTGGACGTACGGTATACAACTTTAGGGTTGTACCAAACCAAGCAATAGGAATCTCATACAATCACTCCAAAATAAAATTATAAAATTAATCGTGAACGCTCCCTGGTATATCAGAAACAATGATATCCACAGAGACTTAGGGATAGCTACCGTGGAGGACGAAATAAAAAACTTCGCTCGCAAGCTTCGTATTCGTCTTCATGGCCATTGCAACAGTGCCATACTCCAAACTTTGGATGTGACAAATCTTACGCGCCGACTTCAAAGAACGAAACCGGTCGAATTAGCGCAATAAGACAAAAGCCGCATGTCTTGACGGTTTCAGCAGGTGCTTTTATTGAAAATGTACCTGCCTCAGGCGAATATAAATCTGAAGCTTAAACTACTCGATAAGGTCTAACTTAGTCGTAGTAAACAAAACGAAGGGAAGGGTGTTTTTAGTCAGTAGAAATCTGACACTACTATGAGTACACGGTCTCATAGTGTCTCATGAAGATTTTCACATACCCACAAAAAAAAAAAAAAGGAAAAAAAGCCGTAGTTGTTTTACATGTTGTAAGCAATAAGCTTTATGATGCATGGGAGAGAGATAGCATGCATTACAAGATCTGTAGCCTGGCTTATTACTTCACATCTTTGATATAAGTTTTCGACATGTTTACATCGAGTGATTAAGTTTCGCGTGTGCTTAGTTAAAAATATATTTAATTTTTGCATAAATCGAATTGGCTAATGTTCATTGAACCACCAAGTTTGCAACATGTTAGTTGCACGCGCAACTTACTATTAATCGATATTGTACTTGGTAATTCAATGCACAAAGCCTGTTAAAGCTCATATTACCCATAGTGGTAAGATTTATGTTACATATTTTCAATGCATGTATTTATTCCTGTCAGTTTCCTGAGCAGTGGAAAATAGCGACGGTTGTACCAAATCCAAAAAAAGGGAATCCGTCAATCCCCTCAGATTTCAGGCCCATTAGCCTATTGTGTTTTTTATCAAATGTATTTGAAAAAATGATAGCTGAACAGATTCAAAGGTATCTAACTACGAACAATATGATATCTGAATGGCAGTCCGGTTTTCGAATCAATCAAAGCTGCGAATCAGCCGTGTTAAAGGTAACTTCCAATCTACGTTTGGCACTTGATGCTGACAAGTTTGGGCTTATGGTCCTTTAGACTTTACCAATGCTATCAAATGCATTGATCACTCAATTTTGCTGGTTAAACTTAGGAATGAGTTTAATTTTTCCTCTGGTGCGCTTAAGATACTGAGTAAATACCTGTGTAATAGAGTGCAGATCGTAGAAATTGAAAGCGGATCATCCTTACCTTCTGTCGTTAATTCCGTGGTGCCCCAGGTTTGGGACCCTTACTGTTCTCAATATTTATTAACGACCTCCTTGAATCTATTATTCACTGCAAAGTACTGATGTATGCTGATGATGTTTCAATATACCTAGCTCGAAAAAATGGTTTGCTGGAAGACCGTGTTGCTCGAGTTAATGAAGATCTGTTGATCTTCATTATTATTATTATTAAACAAACTTCTGCCTAATCCGTTGAAAACGGGGGCTATGAGCCTCTCGAGAACTCAAGTAAATCTTCTGGTTTTCCAGCGATTGAAATAGGTGGTACAACCATCTCGTATGTCAGTAAGGTTAAATACATGGGTTTCAGCATAAACTCATGCCTAAGTTTCTGTGATGCCGTTTCTGAGGCAATTAGAAAAATTTACTCCGGTCTTCGTACCTTAAGATGTTCATCTCATTTGCTTGTTCCCAGTGTGGAATTGCGTCTAGTGAAAAGTCTGGTTATCCCGATTTTTACGTATAATTGTAATGTGTATCCTTCCATGGATTATGAATGTCATCGTAAACTAAATGTTGCGTTTAATGACTGTGCATTTTATATACAATGTCAGTAGGATAACCAATGTTTCACGTTTAACTCATATTCTTCTGGAACTCAGCTTAGATAAGTACTACTCTTACAGAATTCTTTAAAAAACACATTGAATTATTCAGAACAAATGTTCTGAATACTTAAGTGAAATGATACTTTTTACTCAGTCACGTAGAGGCGTAAATTTGATATTTCTACGCTTTTCTTACACAATAGCAGAACGTTCTTTCATCGTGTTAGCAATTCGACTCTGGAATTTTCTTAATGTCGAATTGCTGATTATAAATACACTACCCATGTTTACTTACTTACTTAGGTGGCGCTACAGTTCGGGTGAACCTGGGCCTCAACCAAAGAGCCTCACCATTTAGCTCGGTCTTTAGCTAATTGGCTCCAGTTGCGCACTCCAAGTTGGTCGAGGGCCCCTTGAACATGTGCGTGCCACCTATGGCGATGATTCCCTCTACTGCGTCGTCCCCGGGGTTAGATTCGAAGAGTCTGCGGGCCAGAGCGTTAGTGTCCATTCGCTCTACATGTCCTAGCCATCTCAGACGTCCAATACGCAGTTTTTTGACTAAGTCGATGTCGCTCTACAGCTCGTATATTTCGTGATTGAATCTTCTCCTCCAAAACCCGTCAACGCAAACGGGACCGAAAATCTTACGAAGAATTTTTCTCTCGAAGCGACCAAGGATATCTTCATCCTCTTTTAATAAAGTCCATGTTTCAGCTCCGTAAAGCAGGACTGAAATGATCAGGGTCTTATACAGAGTCTCTTCAGTTGTTTGAGATAGGGCTTTACTGCTGAATTGCCTTATAAGCCAAAAAAACAACGATTGACAAGAGTTATTCTTCGCTTGATTTCTGCACTGGTGTTGTTTTTCGAGTTTATAGGAGAGCCAAGGTAGACAAAGTCCCTTACTAGCTCGCAATTATAGCTGCCCATTGTGACGTTCTGTAAAATTCGTCGGTGTTGGTTTTCCCTTCTTGTTGATAGCATATACTTGGTTCTGTCCTCGTTTATTGCTAAACTCATTTTGTCCGCCTCCGCCTCAATGCTTGCAAACGCACCGGTGACAGCTAGATTGTGCCTCCGGTGTTGGCTTGTGAGTTCCGCACAATCCGTTCAAGTATAATATTAAAGAAGTCACATGACAGCGCGTCACCTTGTCTAAAACCTTTTTTGACATCAAAGGTCTCGGTGAGGTCATTACCGACCTTGATGGAGCAGCGAGCGTTATCCATCGTCAGCCTGCACAGACGGACAATTTTGGCAGGGATGTCAAAACTAGACATGGCTCTATAAAGCTCTTCTCTATAGATGCTGTCATAGGCGGCTTTGAAATCGATAAAGAGGTGGTGAGTATCGATTTGGAATTCTAGGGTTTTCTCCAGGATCTGCCGAAGTGTGAAGATTTGATCGATGGTGGACTTTCCCGGCCTGAAACCGCACTGATAGTGTCCAATCAGGCTGTTGATAAAAGGTTTTAGTCGTTCACATAATATCGCAGAAAAGATCTTGTATGCGATGTTGAGGAGACTGATGCCCCTATAATTGGCGCAGTTGAGGGGGTCTACTTTCTTGTGTATCGGGCAAATGATGCTGAGATTCCATTCATCAGGCATACACTCGTCTGACCAAATCTTAAAGTTGAGTTGGTGTATGCACTCTGCTAAGCCGTCAGGTTCAGCAGCCTTGTTCGATTTTAGCTTGGATATTGCTATCCTCACTTCGTTTTGGTCAGGTGGATGGAAATTTTGACTATCATCATCTATGTTGAATGATTCATTCTGCCCAACAGCGGGATGTCGGTCTTCGTCGCCGTTATACAGTCTGCAGAAATAGTTTTTCCATATTCTCAGCACCGACTGTGATTCTACTACGAGGTTTCCATTTTCATTTCTACAGGTTTCTGTACGGGTATTGCTTCTCTGACACATTCTTTTTACCTTTTGGTAAAGCTTCCGTACATTGTATAAACTCTCGATATTCTCAAACGGACGCTTCTCATGCTCTTTCTTCTTCTTTTGGAGAAGCCGGTGTTCTTTCCGTCTCTTTTGCTCGTAGTGCTCACGAGCAACTCTCGTCTGCCGCTGCAGTGCCGCTTTGTATGCCTCTTGTTTTGCTGCATGCACTCGCCGGCATTCTTCGCCTAACCAGGGGTTTCACGGTGGTGGGCGAGCGAGACCCAGCACATCAGTCGCGGCGTTGCTGATGGCATGTTGGCAGCGTTGGCATTGGTCTTCGGCACTTGATGCTGGCGGCATAGGGGTGATTGAGAGATTTCGGGAAACGCGTTCAGCGAAGAGTCTGGCGGTCTCTTGCGATTGTAGCTTTTCGGTGTTAAATTTTCTCACAGTGATTCTTCTTTGTTGCTCAGATTGGGATATCCGCATTCGTACCTTGGCTACAACAAGGTAATGATCTGAGTCTATGTTGGCCGCGCGGAAGGTCCGGACATCCAGAATACTGGAGGTATGTCTTACGTCAATCGCAATATGATCAACTTGCTTGATCGTTATATGATCATTGGACCGCCATGTTTGCTTATGAATATCGAGATGAGGAAACCATGTGCTTGCTATGGTGACATTTCGCTCCACATCGAAATCAATTAGCCTTAGTCCGTTATCAGACGTGGTGTCGTGTAGGCTATGTTTACCGACTGCCCTACCAGAGACGTCATCCTTTCCTATTTTGGCGTTAAAATCCGCCAATACGATTTTAACGTCGTGTTTAGGACATTGCTCGTATGTGTTGTCGAGGAGCTCGTAGAAACACTCTTTGGTGGCAGGGTCCTTTTATTCCGTGGGGGCATGAACACATATTAGGCTTATGTTAGCGAACTTAGCCTTGATCCGGATCGTCATAATACGGTCGATAACGTGTCGGAAGCTTAAGACTTCTTGCCTAAGTCTACCGCGTATGACAAATCTGCATCTGAATAAGCGTTGCCTTTTGCCTCTGTAGGAATCACCGTAGTAGATGTCACAGTTTTTCATCCTCTTTCTGACCGGCCCATGCCATCGCACTTCCTGGGTGGCTAACGTTCCCATATTTGTTTCGCTGAAATACAGGATAAATTGGAAAATATACATATGTCATTTATCGGGATTAAAAGAGAAAAAAAACAGGATTATTGCAAGATATGCATATTATATTTTTTTTCATATCTTTGCCATTTTTACAAATTAAATTCACTTGAAATAGAGACGGTTTACATGAAACACGGTCCACTTATCTATAAATATTTCTCGATTACAAGAGGAGAACCAAAATCTTACCAACGGTATTTGAATAACACAGACAAAACACACACAACGATGAAACATGTAACTATTCAGACTGATAAATACGCAAAAGTACATACATATGTGTGGAAAAGCACAGTCGCTCACGGACAGAAAATTAAATTATGAATAGAACACTGTAAACAAATGTGTTTCGAGGTGTAAAACAATTAAAGCTTTTGAATCTTGGTAAGAAAGATCTTTGATGGTGAGTTTTAAAGTGTAATTTTAAAGTTAAGGAGATGAACATAAAATAATTTTAAACTCTGTGAATCTTGAATAGGGAGTTGTGAGTTGAAATGATGCCTGCATTGGATTACAGGGTTTTCGAAGGAAAATACAGAAGTGATATATTGGCATGAGAAAACAGGATAATCCTGCGAAATACAGGATAGATGGGAGCGTTATGGATGGCGGGAATATCTACTTTATAGCAGTCTAGGGTCTCTGCTAGTTGTTCGGCTGCACGTGGTCTGTAAAGGGACAGAACATTCCACGTGCAGATCCGAAGGTCGTTGTCCTTATTTCGTTTGCTGGGGTCGTCATTAATTGAGTCATCCTTATCCGAAACGTTTGGTTGTTTCGGAGCCAAAGATTTTTTACGTGGTAGGGAAGTTACCCTGACGGCACAACCCCCAACCTGGAGGACCAGTTCCTTAATTATTCGCCTAGGAATAGGGGGCGGCTACACCGGTGCCAGTGGTCCACTACGGGAGTATGAGCGCTACCGTTGGCCCATTAAGGGCTCCTCCGCCACCATCTCTATTCCAAGGTCCTGACCAACATTGGAAATTCCTTACCGACCTGTGACCCGAATACGTCGAAGCAGCTCGCGCAAGATATTCACTAAGTTCAACCTAACTGGAACTATAGACGCCACCGTTGACTCCGTCTAGGGAATTCGTCCGCTGCCGCCTGAAACAGAAAGAAGTGCTCTAGTGAGAAAACACTCTTCCCCCCCTCTCTCATCGGCTGCCGCCAAGAATCCTCCAAACGGGGTTGGTTACCTATTCCTTGGATTAAGGAGAGTCACCGCGTGGAGGTTGAGAGTAGGAGTAAGTAGGCCTCACCTGAGTGAAAACGCTTGTGTTTTCATATGATCGCATGCACTACCGTTTGACCAGCCTATGTTTAAGAGGAGGATATTTCAACATTTATTAAATCAATGATAATCTCTATATTTAAATATATGATTTCTTTCTTTATAAAATAATTCATTCTAAAAACTCAAAAAACTTTGCATATTATATTCTAATTATTGTACGAGTATTATACCTTCAAAAAACTCTTGTCTTTTCGTTCTTAATTATTGGTTGCCAGTTACCACAGCTGCCTCCAGTTGCGCACGCCAAGTTGGTTGAGGTCCCCATCCACTTGCTTGCGCCACCTACCACGAGGTCGCCCGCTACTGCGTCCTCCATCCGGGGTGGATTCGAAAACTTTCTTAGCGGGAACGTTGGGCTCCATCCGCTCTAAATGACCCAGCCATCTTAGTCGCTGTATGTGAACTCTTCTGGCTAAGTCGATGTCCTTGTACATGCCGTATAGTTCGGCATTGTACCTTCTCCTCCACTCACCGTGCAGACGGGACCAAAGATCGCTCGAAGAACTTTTCTCTCGAAATTACCAAGGGCATCCTCATCCGGATGATATGCCTCTGCGCCATACAGCAGGACTGGGATGATTATTGTCTTATAAAGAGTTACCTTAGTAGTTCGAGATAAGGCTTTGCTACTCAATTGCCGTTTAAGCCCATAGAAACAACGATTGGCAAGAGTAATTCTTACTACCTCAAAATCTAGTCTGTCCATTGTGGCGTTCTGTCCAAGGCGCCGATGTTGGGTGTCCTTTTTTGTAGACAGCATATATTTTGTTTTGCTTTCATTGAACGCTAGACCCATCTTTGCTGCCTCGATCCCAATACTCGTAAATGCCCGATTGACGGCGCGATGAGTTCTTCCGATTATGTCGATGTCATCGGCAGAAGCGAGTAGTTGTACAGACTTGTGAAAGATTGTACCTCCGGTGTAGGCTTGTGAGTTTAGTACAATTCTCTCGAGTACTATGTTAAAGAGACCGCATGATAGCGCGTCACCTTGTCTAAGACCTTTCCTCGAATCGGACGGTGATGTTCTTACCGACTTTGATGGAGCAGCGAGAGCTCTCCATCGTCATTCTGCACAAACGGGCGAGCTTGGCAGGGATGCCAAGACTAGACATGGCTCTGTATACCTTGTCTCTATACACGCTATCATAAGGAACTTTTAAATTGATGAAGAGGTTGTGCGTATCGATTTTATATTCATGGGTTTTTTCCAAGATCTGCCGTAGTGTGAATATTTCGTCAATGGTGGACTTTCCCGGCCTGAAACCACACTGGTAAGGACCTATCAGGTTGCTGACGATCGGTTTTAGGCGTTCACATAATACGGCAGACAGGATCTTATATGCGATGTTGAGGAGACTTATACCTCTGTAATTAGCGCAGTTTAGGGGTCTCCTTTCTTCAGGATCGGGCAAACGATGCTGAGGTTCTATTCATCGGGCATACTTTCGTCGTAGTAGATTTTACAGATGAGCTGGTGCATGCTCCTTACCAACTCATCTCTTCCTGCGTTGAAAAGTTCAGCGGCAAGGCCGTCGGCTCCAGCAGCTTTGTCGGATTTGAGTTTAGATATCGCTATCCTAACTTCATTCTGATCAGGTTGACGGGAATCTTGACTGCCATCATCACTGTTGAATGGCTCATTCTGCCTGACAGCGAAATATTGGTCATCGCCGTTTAACAGTCTGCAGAAGTGTTCCTTCCATATTTTCAGCACCGACTGCGATTCTACCACTTTGTTGCCATTTTCGTTCCTGCAGGCTTCTGTTCTGGCTTTGAAACCCTGGCATGTTCTTTTTATCTTTTGGTAACATTTTCGAACATCACTCCTGCAATAAAGTCTCTCAGTCCCCTTCGATCGAGCGCTTCTCATGCTCTTTTTTCTTTTTTCTGAGAAGTCGATGTTCCTCTTTTCTCCTGCGCACGTAGAGCTCTTCTATGCAGCGCCGCTTTGTACGCCTCTTGTTTTGCTGCATGTGCTTGCCGGCATTCCTCATCAAACCAGGGGTTTCGTTGTGGTGGCCGAGAGAACCCAGTACATCAGAGGCGGTATCTCTGATGACTTGTTGGCAACGCTGCCACTGGTCTTCCGCATTTACTGCTGGCGGCATAGGACTTAGGCTAAGATTAAGAGAAACTCGATCAGCAAAGGTTCTGGCGCTCTCATGCGATTGTAGTCGCCCGACGTCAAATTTCCTCACAGTATTTTGTTGATTTCGCTCCGTTCTGGATATCCGCATCTGTACCTTGGCTACAAGTAGGTGGTGATCTGAGTGGCCGTTGACTCCTCGGAAAGTACGGACACCCAGAATACGGGAAGAGTGCATTGCATCGATCGCAATGTGATCGATTTGGTTGACATTTTTTCGATCAAAGGAGAGCCATGTTCCTTTGTGAATGCTGAGACGTGGGAGCCGCGTACTAGCTACGACAAAGTTTCGCCAGCTAGCTAGCTACTAGCTTTCAAAGTTCGAGTCCGTTATCGGATGTGATGTCGTGCATGCTGTGCTTTCCGACCACGCTACTAAAGACGTCCTCTCTTCCTAGCTTTGCGTTAAAATCACATAGGAAAATTTTAACGTCGTGGCAAGGGCATTGCTCATGCGTCATGTCCAAGAGCTGGTAGAAGTCATCCTTTGTCGCGTCGTCCTTCTCCTCATGAGGGGCGTGAACGCATATTAGGCTAATGTTGGCAAATTTAGCCTTGATACGGATAGTCATAAGGCGCTCGTTCACATGCCGGAAACTCAAGACTTCTTGCCTAAGTCTGCCTCCAATGACAAATCCGCACCCGAATAGACGCTGTCCTTTTTGTCTGTAGCAATCGCCGTAGTAGATTCACTCTAGGGCCTCCGCAAGTTGTTTGGCTGCACGTGGTTTTTAGAGGGACCTTACATTCCACGTGCAAACACGAAGATCGTTGTCCTTTTTACGTTTGCTTGGATCGTCAACAGCACAATCATTCGTATCCGAGGCTGTTGGTTGCGTTGTTACCGAAGGGTTCTTACGTGGTAGGGAAGTTAACCCGACGGCACAACCCCAACCTGGAGGACCAGATCCTTTTTTTGGAACCCCTAGGACGAGGGGCCGGATGCACCGATGTCAGTAACCCATTTCGGGGATATGACCGCTGCCGTTGGCCCATTGAGGGTTCATCCGCCACCATCTCTTTCTCAATACCCTGACACAGTATTGAATATCTTTACAGACCTCAGCTCCAAATATGTCGAAGTAGCTCCGGTAAGGTATCCGCTGGTCTGTAGACGTCACCGTTGATTTGATCGAGAGAATTCATCCGCCGCACGTCCTCCTTCTGAGGAGCTCTTGCTAGACTTCTGAGACGCATATTTCAGCCAATCAGGTCAACAAGAGATGTCTCGTCCGGTTAAACATATGCGCGCTGAAGTTCACCCAAGTGTGCTCAGGGCGCTCTATCTATTGTCGTAATTTCTTCATTTCACTATCTTTGGCCGAACATTTGCTTCAAGTCGGACTCGCTATTGTGGGCACTATTCGCTCAGACAAACCTTTCGTTCCAGCTGATTTCAAAAAATCAAAAAATCTTTCATTGTATAAGACGTTGCTTGGCTTTTACAATGAAAAACATGCCTTGTGTTCATACGTGCCAAAGAAAAACATGGACGTTGTAGGGCCGAAGGTGAAACGCGCCGAAATGTACGTGCCACACACGTGGAAACACGGGCTTCATGCAATGCCTGAGCTGCCAATAACTGAATTACTATTCTTTTTTCACATATTTCACACATATGTACAGTACATACGTTACAGATACGTTATGTATGGTAGATAGACCTACAAGCTGACCCCACCATTGAGGTCTGGACCAAGCGAGTGTATGAGGACTGCAACTACCACCTTACGCAGTTCCTATACGTTCACGGTGGTTTTCGCTAATATTTACACATATTTGGACAAGATAACTCACCTCTCTGTCCACATTGTCCAGACCAAGAAGATTATACAGAGCACGCAATATTCTATTGCAATCGCTTCACAGAATGGGGGAATATCCTGCCAAGTCCACCATTCCTTATAGACCAAATGCTGCGTCAGAGGAGAGTTGGGTGGAAATTTGTCACTTATAACGAATGTGCAAAAACAGTTCCGAATAATTGAGATAGCAAGGAGAGCTGAAGCAGCAATACAAGAAGCATAGCATTAATTGCTAACTGCTTAATAGAAGGCATAATACTATTGAACAAGTGCATCGCATAGTTACAAAAATTAGAAGAGCGTTCGAAGAAAAACAATATTGCTAAGCTTTGTTCATTTATATTACCCAAGCTTTCGATAACATCTGTTATGCACACTAACCACTTCACAATTACCTCAACATTTGCAGACGACACAGCAATCATCAGTTTTCATAAAGACCAAAATCTCGCATTTCAACGTCTCCAAAGTCATGTTCATGGTTAGAAAAATGGTTGGGAACTTGGAGAATAAAAGTGAACGAAACCAAATGTGCTCAAATTACGATTACCCTGAGGAAAGGAAATTGCGCCAACATCAAAATCAATGGTATCACCATCCCACAGCACTCGGAGTATAAATACTAAGGCATCCATCTAGATCGCCGTCTCACTTGGAGCAAACACATAGATATTGTAATATTCTTGCTGGGGTTCGTTTAAATAAAACCGTCTTTTGTGTATTTTAATCGTTATTTTTTAATTTTTTTTATTATCAAACACCAACTTTACTTCATCACAATATTCAATCACTTTATTCTTTATTTATTTCAAATTAAACTGTCGCTACAATGTCTAATCTCCCTCTTGTAATCGCTGTATGCACTTATAAAAAACTGTTTCCACGGTGGTTGTGGTATGGGTATTTATATGAAATTGCAAGGGGTTCTAAAACATGCTAGATGTTTCTCCGGGTGAATCGAGGATCCTGGAGTATTGGGATATTGTGTGGAATAGTTGTGGAACGTAAGCACATCAGGTTGGACTATTTACTGCTAACAGGTTTTGCAATAGATGTCGTTGCTACAGTTTGAGATACAATGTTTTAGTTTTTGGTACACAAACCACCCTGTAGTCAATGCTACACTGCCCCCTCTTAAACTTGTTCGTCCCGAGCAAGATCATCTGGATTACTGCCATGGTAACGATGAAGACGATCCAGGTGGACAATTTTCATCTTGCCTCTTACTCCACGCTGGATCCGGAAGACGACGTCATTGATGCGTCTGACCACTTTATAAGGGCCCTCCCAGTCTTGCTGCAGCTTGGGTGACCTCTCCTTTTGCCGGTGTGGGTTGTACAGCCATACAAGGTCTCCCTCGTGGAAGCTGGACGTTGTTGCCTTTGTGTCGTACCTGGTTTTCATGCGGTCACTCGCTATCCTTATCCTCGTCCTGCTCCTCTGATGTATGTCTCGGATCCTTTCCCTGAGGTCTGCCACGCAGTCCTCTTCACTCTTGGGCTCACCGTTAGGGGATCCAAACTTCACCTCACTAGGTAGCCGGACTGCTCGACTAAACAAGACTTCAGATGGTGTATGTCCAGTAGTACTGTGTACTGCATTTCGGTAGGCTATCAAGAAAAGAGGAATTTGTCGATCCCAATCGGGCTGGTGGTCTTCTACGACCTTGGAGAGATGTTCGTTTAAGGTTCTGTTGAAGCGCTCTACCATCCCGTCGGATTGCGGATGAAGCGGAGTCGTCCTCGTCTTTTTAATTCCTAGTTGTTGGCATACCTCTTGGAATATCTTTGATTCGAAGTTTCGTCCCTGGTCAGAGTGCAGTTCCAAAGGCACGTCAAATCTGCTCACCCAGTTGTTGACGATCTGTTCCACGATGGTCTTCGCTTCCTGGTTAGGGATGGCGAACGCTTCCGGCCATTTACTGAAGTAGTCCATGACGACTAGGATGTAACGGTTACCATTGCCGTTTTCTGGAAATGGACCAGCGATGTCAGCAGCGATCCGTTCAAATGGTGCACCCACGTTGTACTGGTGCATCTTGCCGCACGTTTTCGTTCTGGCTCCCTTGCTGGCGGCACACACGACGCATTTTCGGCACCAACTCTCTACGTCTACCCTTGCGCTTAGCCAATAGAAACGTTCTCGCACCTTTTCCAGTGTCTTGTTTGCACCCAAATGACCACCGGATGGTCCATCATGCATCTCCCGTAGCACCTCGTGTACTTTTGATCGCGGCAAGACAAGCTGCATTATGATATTTTTCCCAACCGGCCTTTCCCATTTCCTTTTCAGAACACCATCTTGCACATGAAGGGAGTCCCACTGAGCCCAGTATGCTTTGAGAGTGGGGCTCCTGTCCGAGATATCTTGTCCATCTGGCTTTTGCATAAACTACTTCCACGCTAATATCGGCTCGATGTCTGGGTCTTCTTTTTGAGCGTTGCGGATTTCCTCTGCACTCCAACCGGCGATAGGCTCAGCTCCTACCCTTTGGATGGAAAGAAGGTTCTTCTCTTCCTGTCGCACACAATACTTGCAGTCGATCTCGCATGGTTGCCGGGATAAGTCATCTGCATTAGAATGGAGTTTGGTTTGGGGACCCTGGATGGTGGTATTGGGGGCGTCGACTCCGACATCCGACTTCCGCCCCGCGAAACTGGTTCTTGAGCGGTCACCCCACTCCTGGTTTCGGGAAGCCTGACCAACAGGATGGATGTTATACCTGTTGGATGGTATTTCATTACGCCGACAATTACCATAGTGTGGATAGTTTCTGTAGCTGGGTAGAATTCTGCATTGCCGTTGTAGGTGCCCTATTTTGTTGAAGTTCCAGCAACGAATTTGTCCTCGGCGAGCGCTGTTTCGGACTTCGGCGTCCATCCTCTGGCAAGAGCATTCGACGGCGGCTACTTCTCTTACACGGTGGATTCCCTGACACGCCTGGTCTGCCGCCTCCATCATCAGAGCAAACGCCAAAGCTTCGGCGAGGGTTTTCCTTCCAGCCATCCTTACTGCCATTTGTAGTTTCGTATTGGCTATGGCATAGGTAAATGCTTCGATCGCCATATCGTTAATGATCTCCTCGCTGGCATTTGGATAGGACAAATATGCCAGCCGGTCGATGTCTGCTTGTAATTGCTGAGGCGTCTCACCCTTCATCTGGACTCTTCTGCGCAACTGGACCCTATGTACTTGATGCATGTGGTCGTCCCCAAATCGCATCTCAATGGCTTTCACCAGACTGTCGTAGTTGCGTTGTTTGTCTTCGGGAATAGTTTGTAGTAGCTCTGCAGCTGATCCTCTAAGCGCAAGCGTGAGGGCAATGGACTTCTCTTCGTCGTCCCAGTTGTTCGTCATTGCCGCAGCTTCGAACTGCCTCTTATGTATCGGCCATGATGTCTGTCCATCGAAGACGGGAGGCTGCATCTCTTTCCTTCTCGGGAAGTCGGTTGAATACTCCCGAACTTTCTGTTTCTTCACGTATTCGAGTTCCTTTGCCAAATTCTCGAATCTTCCTTCAACAGCCTCGATTTTTGTTTGAACATTCTCGAATTTTGTTTCAACATTCTCGATCTTAGCCTATACGTTTTCGAATTGTCCTTCAATTGTTCCGAATTTAGCGTCTAGAGAATTCCTCTGATCAGCCAAGGAATTTTCTAGTATCTCGAACTTCTTGTTTTGCACATCCAGCTTAGCACCTAGAGAATTCTTTTGTTCATCGAGCTTGGCATCTAGAGAATTCTCAAAATTGTTTATTCTGTTCCTCGAGCTTAGCATCTAGAAAGTTCTTTTGTTCAGCCAAGGAATTTTCTAGCTTCTCGAATTTTTCATTTTGAGAATTCTTTTGTTCGTCGAACTTTTTATTTTGCTCATCCAAAGAATTGTCTAGCTTTTCGAATTTTTCGGAAAGTAATTTCATCAAGGCTGACATGTCATTTGTCGTACTTACTTGTTCTTCTTCGATGTCGAACAAAGTCGTATCAGGATCTGTACCCTCGTCCGTCACTATTTTCGGCAACTTAATGATCAATTCTCTCTTTGTACCAGTCGTAAGCTGATTCTACTGGCTCAGTACTTCCTTTAGTTGCGGCACTGACAAATCTTCTAGCAATTTCCGAACCATTTTTATTTTTCACTTACACAAAAAGCAATACACAAAATTTGTTTTATTCCACTTTTCTGACACCAATGTAATATTCTTGCTGGGGTTCGTTTAAATAAAACCGTCTTTTGTGTATTTTAATTGTTTATTTATTATCAAACACCAACTTTACTTCAACACAATATTCAATCACCTTATTCTTTATTTATTTCAAATTAAACTGTCGCTGCAATGTCTAATCTCCCTCTTGTAATCGCTGTATGCACTTATAAACAACTGTCTCCACGGTGGCTGTGGTATGGGTATTTATGTGAAATTGCAAGGGGTTCTAGAACTTGCTAGATGTTTCTCCGGGTGAATCGAGGATCCTGGAATATTGGGATATTGTGTGGAACAGTTGTGGAACGTAAGCACATCAGGTTGGAATATTTACTGCTTACAGGTTTTGCAATAGATGTCGTTGCAACAGTTTGAGATACAGTGTTTTAGTTTTTGGTACACAAACCACCCTGTAGTCAATGCTACAATATGAAATCAGCTCAAATCCAACTTAAATTCAAATCAGTCTACTGGTTATTAAAGAGAAACTCAAAACTAAGCCTTGAAAATAAAGTGCTGGTCTATAATGCTTTTGATTATCAAGCCACTTTGGTCATACGGAATCCAACTCTGGGGTACTTCATCCGTTTCCAACATTGCCAAACTAGAAAGAAGACAGTCAAAAGTCCTACGAGCCATCACCTGCGCCCCGTGGTTCATTAGAAATGCCAACATTTTACGTGACCTGAAAGTCTCTACCGTACAAGAAGAAATTCGAAGATCTACTAAAAATTACATCAACAAACTGGAAATCCACCCCAATCCACTTGCTATAAACCTCCTATTTTCACATAGACATGTACGGCAGAAGAAAAAAGATACTCTTGGTTAAATAGATAATGCTTAACTTAGAACCTATCCTAGTTAAAAAAGAGAGGTTGTAGAGAACATTATTGTATTATAGCATTGACTACAGGACGGTTTGTGTACCAAAAACTAAAACACTGTATCTCAAACTGTAGCAACGACATCTATTGCAAAACCTGTTAGCAGTAAATATTCCAACTTGATGTGTTTATGTTCCACAATTGTTCCACACAATATCACAATATTCCAGGATCCTCGTTTAACCCGGAAAAACATCTAGCATGTTCTAGAACCCCTTGCAATTTCATATACATACCCATACCACAACCACCGTGGACACAGTTGTTTATAAGTGCATACAGCGATTACAAGAGGGAGATTAGACCAGTGTAGCGACAGTTTAATTTGAAATAAATAAAGAATAAAGTGATTGAATATTGTGTTGAAGTAAAAGATTAAAATACACAAAGGACAGTTTTATTTAAACGAATCCCAGCAAGAATATTACACTATTTTTAGCTCCTAAGATTTGTTACATTATTGCTATAATCTAGTATGATTGATTCAATAAATAATTACATATCATAAAAAAAAAAATTAATTGCTAACCAGCCCCGCGAAGTAATACCTTACGGCAGTCCGGCGGGGAGAGTAGTAGAAGTGTGCAGGGTGTAGATTAGTATGTAGGCGCATTCATGGCGTCGATTATTCAGGCTTGCGGATCATGCATGCTAGCAGCCCCGGCTAGTAGTATCTTTGGAAGATAACCGCTTCCCTTGGTGCAACCAAAAAAGAAAGATACGTTATGTATTTAACCTTGCACAATAAACAGTAAATTTATACCTGAACTAATACGAAATAATTTTTTTCTTTATTTAAATTCATTTTTATATCATATACAAGACCAGCGGTACACCAACTAAAACAATATTCATATGGGCCTATTGAGGCCCAGCAGGCTATCTTACCGCCCCCGAAATAGCTGCCCATCCTAGGGTTAATGACACGTGAGAGCCATTGCACTCATACCAAAAGCCTTTAGCATTTCTGGCCGGATTTCACCCACACCAGTAGATTCGCCAACTTTTAGCGATTTGATCGCCAATAGGTCTTTCATCTTCCTGATGACATGGCTTGTTCGGGATTAAGCAATTCTGAGAAGTGCTCACTCCATCTCCATCGGTCATTAAAAAGCAGTGTACCGTCTTTGGTGTTGACTCCATTCACGATATTTAACTTTCTTCCTCTGATTCGGCGGACGGTCTGCCAAAACATTTTATTTACATATATGCAGTCACGTTTCAATGAAATAGTTTATTACATATGAAAACGATAGCCTATGCTGCATGATGCTGGCAGTGGTCTTCATTGAAGAAAAATTGTGGGTGATGAGTTGATAATTTGTTTTAAGCATTGCTCAGCTTTAGGACAACGCAAAAGGGTGATTTATAGCTCAAATGAGTTTAAACGAATTTACTAAAAACGGTTTCTTTCGTTTTTAAATCAAATAAGCAATTGTTGAGTCAGGACCGTGTGAATTTAATTTAACCCCTTCTCTGCCACTTAAACCACGAATGCCCAGTTCCTGTAAGCGGTAGACCAATTTTTAATACAATCTTCCCCGGGAAATGCAGATCATAACGGTGAAAACTGCATCCAAATCCTATCAGTGGTTCTCGAGATTTGCGCAGACAGTCACGCTTTGGGGACTTCCTTTTATACGATGTATTGTAGTTTGTTTGATGAACTTGAATATGTGTGCACTCCACTGGTGGGCCATTGATTGCAGTGACCCACGCATATCTGTGATATCTTTATATCTCAAATAATTATATTTTTGCTTATTACTTCCGTTATAAGAATCACAGAATAATGATGTATACCTCAATCTCTTCAGCAGGAAATGTACTAATCGAGAAATCAAGTCGCATTTAAATCGGTTTAACCATTTTGTAGACATATGTGTGTAAACCATAGGAAAATGGTTTTTGTCAGTTAAGAAAACATATAAAACGGGGTTAAAAGTCTAAAAACGTATTCAGGATATTAAAATTACTCGTAAGTTATACCTCTTCTCACGACAAATCGATTGATATACATATACATATATTGTTGAGCTATGGTTACGTACCTACACCCTATTCGCGAACAAACAGAAAAAATGCGTTCTCTTTTATAGATGTAGAGAAGATAATACGTGTTTTTTCCTTTGTTCAAAAAGAGGGGAATATTGCGGGGGAAATTGACAGGAAAAAAGGGGAGAAAAACCAAAATGCGACAAAAAAAACGGGAAATTCATTTAGAAAATCTGGGAACACTGGGCAAGGGTATCACCGGCGATTACAACAAAAATCTTTCTCCAGGTGCCAAGCAGGAATATACAGTATATCAAAGTGAAACTCGTACACGTACGCATTTTTTTCATTTTTCACTTAAAAAGCTAAATTAAAATAAATTTTATTCAACAAATATCACAAAATATAATAATAAATTCAATATTTACTTCAAGTATTATAAAAAAAAATTATTAGAATAAGACATAAACTCGAAAATTGTTATTTTTCTTTACATCTATAAAAAAAAAACACCTCAAAGTTGAACTCGTACACAATATAATTAGGCAGTTGATTTAAGAAAAATCTGGAAAAAAAAATCACAAAATAATTTTTCAATATCTTGTTGGTAGTCCTTTGCATTTCGTAAGAGATTTTAATCTACATATTTGGCATAGATCTTACCAGTTTTTCACAATAAGATGATGGAATATTGTTCAATTCCTGCAAAAGGGCATTTTTAAGGTCATTGCGGTTCGGAATGCTGTGTTATCTTTTTTTCTCCTCCAAGGAACCCCAAAGATTTTCGATTACATTAAGATCAGGTGATTGTGGAGGAGTTTCAATTACGCGGGGGCAATTATACAGCAACCATGAACGAACATTCCGGCCTTATGCTTTGGATCGTTGTCTTGGTGAAACTAAAAGCAATCTATAATACAAAGATTTTCTCCACTTGCTTTCAAATTTGTTTTTAAAATGTTTAAGTACACATTCTGTTTCGTGATCTCCTCTATGAAACACAGATTGGTAGTTCCAACAGCCGACATGCAGCCCACACCATGACTGATCCTCCACCATGCTTGACGGTTGCTCTCAAATTGCTTTCCTTTAGATCTTCGTTCGGTTTTCTCCAAACAGTAACTCTCCCATCTGATCCAAAAAGATTAGATTTGCTTTCATCTACAAATATAATTGTTTTCCTATAGTTGAAGTCATTCTGAACGTTAGCTTTGGCGAAGTTCTTTCTCTTGTTCTTATTTTGCTTGTCGATAAGGGGTCTCTTTCTGGCCGTTCGATCATTATAATGGTGTTTCCTTAAAAAAATACGAATGGTCTCTGGACAAGCTTTTTTTCCAAGATAATTTTCTGCTTCTTGCACAAGTTTAGGAGCGTTAATCATTGGATTCTCTTTGACTTTATGTACAATAAGATCCATCGCTCATCGGTATCATTAAAAAGCTTTTCTTGGGCTTGCTTTCGATTATATTTTCTTCTCTGCAACGTCTTAACACATATTGTATGGTCGAGTGGCTTCGATATACGATATTTGCAATTTCTCGTAAAATGTTTCCTTTTTTATGGTCGAAAATAATTAGTTTTCTCATTTCCAAAGATGTTTGGCCACGTTGTCTTCCAATTTTAAGTCAAACTTTACTTTATTGCATAGTACAATGGAATGGAACAGCTTATTACTATTACGAAGTCAAACAGCAACCAACTCAGAAAAGTCCTTTTATGAATTGTGAGAAGCAATAGGGCACACATACCACATATTGTACGAGTTTCATTTTGAGGTGCTTTTGTACAGATGTAAAGAAAAGCAGTTATATTTGGTACTATATTTTACTCTAATTAGAATTTTTTTTTTAATTTTGGATTAAATACTGAATTTTAATTTTATAATAATGTGCTGAATAATTTCTATTTTAATTTAGCTTTTTATGTGAAAAATTTAAAAAATACACCTGTGTACGAGTTTCACTTTGACTTACTCATACTGTACATGTTAGGATGAAGAAACAGCTGAGATCTTTTGCAATAGCAATAGTAGGCATGTTAAGATATGTTTGAACATGTTTTCTTACAGTGATCACCGGTTATGCATTTGTGTTTAGAACTAAAAATTTTATTTACTCTTTCTTTGCACGTGTAAGTATCACCAGTGATCTTAGGGGGAGGAAGTTATTCAGCGCAAAGTTAGAGTTCGGAGTGGACGTGCTTTTGTATTTTGTGATTTCATATTAAAAAATTGTTAAAGAAATTGATCCCGAACAAATAGTTGAAATGTTGGAAGGGGCAGAAAATTCTAGTGATAGTTCGAGCAATTTTAGTGTGCATGACGACGAGGTTTACATCCCGGTGCAATCCGAGGTAAAGGCTACAACGTTGCCAGCAATTGCGAGGCAGAAAAGCTTGTAGACACATATTATACAGAATGTCCTGAGAAGCCATTTTTATGTCTCGAGCATTTTCAAGAAATCCATTAAGGCGCATAAGGCCTGATTCTTTTTAAATGAATTTCATTATTTTCTGTTATTTTTATCGTAATAGTGTAGAGTACATTCTTTTGTTTTTATGCAATAAAATGCGTTTACTTTTGGAATAATTTAATAAATTTCTCTAAACCGTTTTCAATATTATGGTAGAATCGAAAATCTAGAGGTCTATGAGTATATCAGCCGTGATACATTGGCACCTGGGGAAAGATTTTTGATGTGATCGCCGGTGATACACTGGTCTCTGCGGGACGACTTTAGCTTTGATCACTAGTGATACATTGGTAAGAAACGTGTTAAAAATGTGAACAAGTATAAATGTGAGTTAATACTTTTTTGTGGAGTCCTCTTTTTTTTCTAACCCTCTCTAATCTTGTAGGCATGTATTGGACCAATTTTTTTACAGAATCCGGTTCGATTTTATTTCATTCTTCTGCTAATACCGTTTTTAGTTGGTTTTTGTTGGAAACTGGAGTTTTACCAATTGCTTATTGCAGATATTCCCACGAAATCTCAATGGGGGTAACGTCAGGACATTAGGGTGGTGTTTTCATGAGATAGGGGCAATTCTACAGAGGCCAAGACCGAATAAAAACTTGGGATCGTTATCATGATAGAAGCGCCAATCCCCTCTAAGCGATAGTTTTTCGATGTATAGTAGCAAATTAGTTCTTAAAATGTCAAGATATATTTTCTGGTTCAAGTTTTCAACAATAAAATGAAGAGGACCTAGACCAGCAGCGGAAAAACAACACAAACCATCACTGATCCACCACCCTATTTGACAGTAGAACGCAAGTTCTTCAGATGAAGCTCTGCGTTCGGCCTTATCAAAACATAAGTATTTTCCTCAAACGAAAAGTGGTTAGATATATTAGTAAAAAAAAAAACTCCCACTTTCTGCGAATGGGAAATAAAGATACATTTCTGAAATATTTCGTTCTGTTTGGACGAACCTTTATGTACGTGCGCGCAGTAAAGTTATATTCAATGCGATAATTGGAAGCTTCTTGCAAAGCTCTCGCAAGCTTCTTGCACACAAACCTGATGGAGGAGAACGACAAAATAATGTGCAGGAGATTTTCCTTAATACAATCTGCGAATTTAGGTCAATTGACTTTGATTGGGTTTTCTTCTAATGCGATTTCATTTGTTTTCCAGGAAAACCAAAACAAACACGAGAAGAAAAGAAAATTATTTAAATTGTTTTTTTTTTTTTTTTGTTATATATAATTTGCGCGCACTCAAGGGGTTATGGATACCATTTATATGTTTGGAAAGGATAGAGAGGGAGAAAGATTGGTTAAGTGGTTTTTTTTAAACATGTTTCATGTTTCGGAAAAGCTCCGGTGGTGGCGTCCAAATAATTGTCTTTGCCAATTTCTTTCATAACAGAGAGAACAATTTTGCAGCCATATGAGCAAGCTACTGCCAGTGTTATGCCCTCGCAGTAGTGTTCACACAAGCACTCATAATTAATTGGACTGAATTTATACATATATGTGGGATTTAGAAGTAAAACACCGACCATTTAGATATATGTATATTTTGTTTATTTTTATTTTTTTTTTTTTGAAGGTGAAAATCTCGAAAGACACAGTGGGGTTAGAAACCCAAAGTAGTGTGGGACTACCGGCTCTCGTAATTGTCAAAAAAGTTCATGGGGCTTAGTTCGTCTTAACCTACGAATATTATTTCGTACATTTAAGACATCGTCTATCTCAGGATTGATATGCATCTGCAAACGCTCGTTGTGACGTATTGCGTACCTCGTAATTGTATTTGCTACGAGGTCGATCTGCAAATGCCGATGCAAGTCACTATTTCTAATGTACCATGGGGCATTCACTATTCCCCGAAGGACCTTATTTTGAAATGTTTGCAACATTTGAACATTTGTTTTCTTTGTGCAACCCCATAATTGGATACCATATGTCCAAACGGGTTTTAATATCTGATTGATTAATAGGATTTTATTCTCAATGGACAGTTCTGAGTTATATCCTAACAACCAATAAAGTATTTTTCTATATCTAATATTTAGATCTTCTACTTTCTTTTTCACATGTTCCTTCCATTTCAGTTTAGCATCCAGATTCATACCGAGATACTTAGCTGTGTTAGAGTAAGGAACTACTTGATTATTAATAACCACGGGAAGATTCGTTATTTTTTTTATTTGTAAAATTGATATGGATGGACTTTGACTCATTAAGTTTAATTCTCCATCGCTGCGTCCAATCACATATCTCGTTAATTGAATTTTGTAGTTTTTCTGTAGCTTTAGCCACACATCCATCTGTTGATAGAAGAGCAGTCTCGTCTGCAAATGTGGCTATCATGGTATCACTCGCATGCGGTATATCACTCGTATATAATAAATACAGGGTAGGCCCTAGAACACTTCCCTGTGGAACACCTGCTTGTATTTCTTTAAGTTCAGAATACGCTGAGCCATAACGAACTCTAAAGAATCTATTACCTATATAAGATTTAAGGAACTCGTAGTACTGTCTAGGTAGATCCCTATGAAGTTTATACTCTAAACACTTATGCCAAACTTTATCAAAAGCCTGTGCAATGTCTAAGAATATTGCAGAACAAATTCGTTTTCTTCCAGTGCCTTTTCTATAACATTGGTTATACGATGCACCTGGTCTATCGGCGAGTGTTTATTCCTAAACCCGAATTGATGGGTAGGGATAAGCTTTCTTTGCTCTATAACTGAGTCTAACCTTTTAAGAAGGAGTTTCTCGAAAAGTTTTGAAAATAACGGTAAAAGTGAGATTGGCCTATATGAGGTAACCTCTGATAAAGGCTGACCTTGTTTAGGAATAACAATAAATGCTGCTATCTTCCAGTGATGTGGGCATACCTTTGTTTAAAGCAAGCATTAATTATAAGCTTGAGTTTCAACAATGCAGTTGAAGGAAGTTTCTTCGGGATTTGAGCAGTTATAAGATCATAACCTGGCGATTTTCTATTATTAAGTTTATGAATACATGTCTCGATCTCTCTTAACGAAACATAAGGAATTTCCTTTTCGTCTACTCTGTTATAGAAATTAAGATCTTCATTTGCTACCCTAGGTGGAAACGGTTTGAAAACATTTGAAAGGTGCTGAGAAAAGAGTTTAACCTTTTCCTTTGGATCGCCGATCCATTTCCCATTAGATGTTTTCAACGGGTGATCTTGCGCTTAAGGTCTCTTTAAACGTTTAGCAGCATTCCAAAGGGAGTAGTCCGTGACTTTATCAGCCGTGAGATTACAAAGGTATTTAGCTAGACAATCATTTTTGAATTCAGTAATAGTTTTTTTAAGCCTATTATTGAGTCTATTAAAAATGGTTTTATCGCCAGGATATCTTGTCGCTTGCCATTTTCTACGAGCTCTTTTCTTTTCAATTATAAGTTGCTTGATTTCTGTGGGGTATTTCACCGAAGCCTGTTTTTTTTGTTGATAAGTCGGTGTACTATCTTCTGCTGCCTGTTGCGCATCGGCAGTGAATTGTTCTGTTTCAATGTCAATATGTTTTGTGGTGACTAGTGGGGACCTAAGGTTAATGAAACCTTCGAGAAGTTCTCTGAATTTACACCAGTTCGTTCTTTTGTTTTTTGGTCGTGGGTTTTTCATCTGTTCTATCGATAAACCATTGACTGTTAGAATTACAGGTGTATGATCCGATGACAGATCATCACTGCTTTTAACTTTAACTTCTTTTCTATTAATACCTTTCGTTATGAGGATGTCGATAACGTCTGGTATTTTCGTTGGGTCAGATGGCCAATAAGTTGGTGATCCAGTCGAAATAAATTCACAGTTAAAATTTCGCCCTGATTTGTAGAGCTTCCTGCCTTTTGTTGTTATTAGTCTTGACCCCCAATATGTATGTTTTGCATTAAAATCACCACCGGTGATGAAGTTGTTACCTAACATTTGGAAGAGATCAGTTAGGTCTTCCTCTGTAGGCGAGTGCTTGGGTGGGCAGTATATCGCAGCTACTTTAAACTCCTTGCCTTTAGTTTCTATGTTTATTGTCGCTACTTGCATTGCTTGTTTTGCTATTTTTGGCAATTCGTAGTGATCCCAGGTACTTTTCACAATCACAGCACTCCCTCCCCTGGCACTGTCAGCTGGATGAGGAGAGTGAAAACAAAGATACCCAGGAATTCTAATCTTAGTTCCCTGTTCGAAATGAGTTTCAGAAATCAGGCAAACATCAATATCTTCGTTATATAGAAAAACCTGAAATTCAGGGATGTGTTGGAGTAAACCATTTGCATTCCACGTTGCAACATTTAGATTATTTTTAATCATTAATACTTAGTTGTTTTTTTCCTGCTACTTTGCTTAGCAGTTTAATAATTTTATCCTGATTATCCAATCTTTGGATAATAGTAATAAGCATTTCCTTAACCGATATTTTCTCTTCCTTTCGTGTATTTTTCACAATTTGGGAATACGATTTACTTTCTACAGTTGGTATGTTCGTTTTAGCAGCAATTGGCACTTTGTCTATTGTGGTTTCTTGTTTTCAGCGTTTACTTGTTGCTTGCTTTTCTTATTGGATGCATTTCGTTGGTTGATTTTAGTAGCTTTACTTTTCCTTTCTTGGTATTCTTTTGCCATCGGACAACCCCTATAATTTGCTGGGTGATCACCATGACAGTTGATGCATTTAGATATATGTAAAATATAATTCAGCAATATATGTACGAGTATAATTAAGGATTTATTATTTAGTTTTAGGGATTTAAATAGGGAAGTGGTGGTGACGACTCGGTGGTTTAATGAACTCTGCTCACTCTCTCTATTTGTCGTCGTGATCTTCGGAGATCGTCAGCCGGTACCGTTTCTATGCGGGTGTAGACGATTAGCCTTACAGGGTGATCCCACAAATTCGGCCGTCCTGCAACTTTTCTCTGGCCTCGAGAAATGGTAGACTTCACGAAACCTATTGTGAACACATCATCCTGGGAACTTCTTCGAAACCATCGTCATTCTGGAGCGTCTTGTGGGATGATCAGAGTCAATCAATTTGGGAACGTCTTGGGAACATCTTTGGTTTCTTGGAAAACACATCTTGAATTGGAACTCATCGTCCTAAAAACATCTTCGGAATCATCCTCTTTGTCATATCAGTGATATGTACGTCTTGGCGGGCAGTTATGTGAGATTCATACGTCATGGCAGGTTGTCGTCTTATCAGGTGATGCTTGAACTGCAATTACTCATCGCCCGCGGAGTTTGCTACGGAGTTATCTTCCTCATCATCGTCTTCGCTGTTGGAGCAGGAATATTCACCGGTCTTCCACTTCTTCATAAAATCCGCGCTTGTTGTTGTTTTGCGGGGATCTTCCTGGCCACCGATCTTACGCACCTCGTATCGGTCGTTCGGTGATACCCTCGTAACTTTATAAGGACCTAGAAATTTTGGAAAGAGTTTAAGATTAGGACCGAACTGAGTTCTTTTTATTGCTATAAGGTCATCAGGGCTGTACTGATGAGCGACTTTTCGTTTACTGTTATAGTTTGTAACCTAGAAATTTTGGAAAGAGTTTAAGTTTAGGACCGAACTGAGTTCTTTTTATTGCTAAAAGGTCATCAGAGCCGTACTGATGAGCGACTTTTCATTTACTGTTATAGTTTGTAAGGTTTTCTTTTTGTATCTGATTGATGTTTTCGCGAGCTTCCTCCCTCATCTGATCTCGCTCGCTTTCGAACACCTGCCTCATCTCTTCATTAATGGCTTCAGCTAAGGTAACATCAGTCCGCGACTTCATCTTAACACCCGTCAGCAGTTCAAATGGGGTACGCTTGATACAGTTTTTTGCAACCCCAACTTAGCTATTACCTCTGCAGCGGAAGTAGTTTTGCATGGGTGGATCCACACAAATTTTGAAAAAGCGTCTAGTAGAGGGTTTAGGGGGCTTCTGGCTCAGGTGCTATTTGCTATGTGTTAGAGTGAGAGCCCTTGAGGTGCTATTCGGTGCTATGTATTAGAGTGAGAGCCCTTGAGAAGCTGAGGAGCTATGGGAGGAGCTATTCGGTGCAATGGGAGGAGCTATTCGGTGCTATGTGTTAGAGTGAGAGCTCTTGAGGAGTTGAGGAGCTATGGGACACATTCGCTGCAATGTGTTAGAGTGAGATGTACGATTTGGGGCGAGTCTTTTCTTTTCATATTCCACATTCACATTTGTTTATTTATTTGTTTTTGCATTGAGATCTGAATTTGGGAGCGAGGTGTCATATTTAATAGTTGTTAGTGTTTAACTGTGGGGGAATCCTCATCGGAGCGAGGTGTCATATTACAAATTTGTTTATTTTTAGTCTTTGCACTGAGATCTAAATTTGGGAGCGAGGTGTCATATTCCATAGTTGTTAGTGTTTAACTGTGGGGGAATCATCATCGGAGCGAGGTGTCATATTTCAAGTTTGTTTATTTTTTTGTCTTTGGACTGAGATCTGAATTTGGGAACAAGGAAATGTGTGTGTGTGTGTCTGTGTGTGTGTGTCTGTGTGTGTGTGTGTGTGATTGGTTTGGCTGATTCCAGGAATTGACTTTAGATGAATTGTGAACACGTTCAATCATGTCTATGAATTCGATTTGGAATTTCACAATGATTTATAGTTATGAAGTTGGAGAAGGGAATCAGCAAATGGTTTGATTGGGGAGGGAGAATCGATCGATCGATTCCTGGAATTGAGTTTCGGATTCTATAGAGAGAATTCATGTCTATGAATTGTGTTGGAAACGGCCGGCGGCCAGATGTTCGATTTGTAATTTCACAATGATTTCCTGGCAAAAGGTATGAGTCATCAAGTTGGATACCATCTGAATGTATGTGAGAGAGAATGGAATTCATTGAAAGCGGATCGGATGTTTCTGAAATTGGACTGGGGACGACGTGTATAAAAGAGCGAGCATTAGCCACATCAATCACACTTATTAACCGAATCTTCGCGAAGCCACAACTAAAAGCAAAAAAAGAAAAAATGTATAGCTGTGAAATTTGTGAAGTGACGTTTAGTGAAAAGCGGTCTTTGGTGAGGCACATGAAGTCGATTCATAGTCCGGAAGAACACCAATTAAAATGTGATCAATGTGTGGCTATATTCACAAGAAAGGACAATTTGAATCGCCATAAAAGAGTTAGTCACCCAACTATACTCTGTCCAACATAAATTGGCAGTTCAGGGAAGATCGGGATGTATGTCTCTCATTCGCACTCTTTTGTTTTCCGTAAGGTGCTATTCTAACAAAAGCTCTTACAGGGTTTCCGTAGTAAGCATTTCAAATTAGCAAAAATCTGAAAGAATATTATGTAGGGTTACCGTTCTTTTTTTAGATTGAAATTTTCATTTTATTTGTTTTATTTATAAAAAATACAAAAATACATACCCTCTCACATACATTCAGATGGTTTCCAACTTGATGACTCATACCTTTTGCCAGGAAATCATTGTGAAATTACAAATCACACACACACACACACACATTTCCTCGTTCCCAAATTCAGATCTCAGTCCAAAGACAAAAAAATAAGCAAACTTGAAATATGACACCTCGCTCCGATGATGATTCCCCCACAGTTAAACACTAACAACTATTAAATATGACACCTCGCTCCCAAATTCAGATCTCAGTGCAAAGACAAAAAATAAACAAACTTGAAATATGACACCTCGCTCCGATGATGATTCCCCCACAGTTAAACACTAACAACTATTAAATATGACACCTCGCTCCCAAATTCAGATCTCAATGCAAAAACAAATAAATAAACAAATGTGAATGTGAAATATGAAAAAAAAAACTCGCCCCAAATCTTACATCTCACTCTAACACATTGCAGCGAATAACTCCTCCCATAGCTCCTCAACTCCTCAAGAGCTCTCACTCTAACACATAGCACCGAATAGCTCCTATCTTACATCTCACTCTAACCCATTGCAGCGAATAGCTCCTCCCATAGCTCCTCAGTTCCTCAGGGGCTCTCACTCTAACACATAGCACCGAATAGCACCTCAAGGGCTCTCACTCTAACACATAGCACCAAATAGCACCTGAGCCAGAAGCCCCCTAAACCCTCTACTGCGTCTACAACGCAAAAAATCTAGGAGTACTGCTAACCGGTTGGTGATAAAGGTCCCAAGTGGTCAATATGGTAGGTATCAAGTGGAAATTCATTCTTCGAAATCGGATGCAAGTATCCTTCCTGCTTGCCAGCTTTCTCGTCTCCTCCTAACCTTCTCGATTTTGCTCCTCAGCTTAGGGATGAAGTATTCCTTGTCCAAGATTTCCGCCAGCTTTTTCGTTGCAAAATGTCCATCATCATGAACTATTTTAATAACTTTGATCGCCATGTTACTGGGGATGCACAGAAGCTTATTGCCTTTGCTATCGTCTTTATAGAGGACGCCATATTCCGTGAAGTAGTTTTCGTACCTATCGTTCTGCGCAATATGCTTAATTGCCTTAAAAAAATCATCTCCTGATTGTGCAACCTTTACCCTAGATAGGAACTCGGAGGAGACGACCATTGAGATGGGATTGCGGCTGAGGGCGTCAACATGCTTCATTTGGCTCCCAGCTCGATGCTCCAGTGTGTACTCATAGTTCTGTAAGAGAAGAGCCCATCCTGCTATCCTCGGAAGAATTTCCCTTTTCTCCATCGTGGCTTTAAAGGCCGCGCAATCAGTGACAATCTTGAACTTTATTCCCAGCAAATAGACTCTTAGCTTTTTTTATCGCGTTGACGATGGCGAGAACTTCCAGCTCATAGTTTCAATACCGCTCCTCTGCAGGCTTGGTCTTTTTGCTATAAAAGTAGACTGGGTGGAA
Organism: Brachypalpus laphriformis; assembly: GCA_945910035.1. Lineage (NCBI taxonomy): Eukaryota > Metazoa > Arthropoda > Insecta > Diptera > Syrphidae > Brachypalpus > Brachypalpus laphriformis. The sequence goes on from OX246754.1 coordinate 101,560,946, forward strand.
TTTACCATTATCAGACTTTTGCATCAGCCCCGCTCCGTATCCGCACTTCGATGCGTCGGTGTGAAGCTCTGTCTCCGCCTCCTGGTTGTAAAGTCTCAGGACTGGCTTTGATGACAGGAGCTTCTTCAGCTCTTCAAATGCATTTTTTTGTGGGAGTTCAAATTTAAAGCTTATATCCTTCCTGAAAAGCTACGTAAGTGGTTTAGCTATAACCGAGGAGTTTTTTACAAACTTTCGAAAATACCCCGTAAGACCTAAAAATTGTTGGACCCTTTTTACTGCATCTGGCACAAGAAATTTTCGAACAGCCAATGTTTTATACTCGGACGGTTTAATCGAGCCTCGTGAAATTTGAAAACCAAGGTAATCTATAGTGCGACAGCGGAATTGACACCTTTTCCATTTGACTCTCTCTTTCAGTCGTTCTAGGACCTGCCTATCTGTGTTGGTTGCTAAAACTACTAGATCGTCCATATAAACCAAGAGGTAGCCTTTACGTACTAACGGCATGAAAATAGAGTTTATATACTTTTGAAAAATTATAGGAGAACTACAGAGACCGAAAGGAACACGTAAAAACTCCTACTGACCAGACAGTGTGACAAATGAAGTAAATTTCACGCTTTCCTCGGCTACACGAACGTGAAAGAAACCATTTTCTAGATCCAACGTACAAAACACTTCTGCTTGACTATACTCTGTCCAACATAAATTGGCAGTACACGTCTTATGGGGAAGCTTTTTCAAAATCAGTAGCGTGCCATATTTTTGCACCATACTAAATTGAAAGAAACCCCCCATAAAAAGTATTTACCCGCCAGTGAATTTCCAATTGCATCTGACGTAGACCCAACATGATTGGCTGTGGCCTGTGGCTGCTGCTATTCAACCCCCATTAAATTGATGTGCATTCAGAGTTGCCAGTGTCCGTTGGGTAACTCGTTCAGTTTTTTTCCTTGGGTTTCTGTTGAGGAGCTTTTGGTTTTAGAGCTTTGAAAAAAGTTCTTAACGATAAGTGTTATCGTGGAGATCTTTTGCATTTCTTTTAATGTGTGGAAAATACATTGTAACGCAGTTACAAAATTGTAAGCTGTTTTCTTTAAGAAAAAAGTTTATTTGCGTAGGTATTCGTAGCGCGCGATCAGCTTTTTTGATGTTAAGTGTTTTTTTCTAAATTTGGATTGTGATACTAATGTGAAGTTAAGTGTTTTTATGTAAATTGTATTTTTAAAAGGCGTATTTTTTTTGGAGTTTTGTGTGCCTTTTATCTTACTTCTTGGTGGTGTGGAAAAAGATAAATTTGTTTTACTTTTTTATAAATAAAACCAATTAAATGAAAATTTCAATCTAAAAAAAAGGACGGTAACCCTACATAATATTCATTCGGATTTTTGCTAATTTGAAATGCTTACTACGGAAACCCTGTAAGAGCTTTTGTTAGAATAGCACCTTACGGAAAATAAAAGAGTGCGAATGAGAGACAAACATCCCTATCTTCCCTGTACTGTCAATTTATGTTGGACAGAGTATAAGCGCGTCGATTTGGTCTTCGATTATTGGAAGGGGATACTGACATCTTATGATTAACTTGTTCAACGATCTGTAGTCTATGCACAATCGCCTTGAGCCATCCTTTTTATTAGCCAACACGATTGGGCTCGCATACTCTGATGAACTGGGGCGTATTATGCCCTCCGACAACCACTGTGAAATCTATTCGTCCACTATCCTTTTTTCTAGCGGAGCTAGTCTTCTTGGAAGCTGAGATACGGGAATATCGGATTTCAATGTTAAATTCATTTCGGCAGGGGGCGTTTTTTTTTCTGGGGCTATAAGAGGACACCAATTCTTCGATTTCCTTTCCAAATCTTTCGTCCCCTATGTTCAACGATTTTTTATCGCAGCTGGCCGTAGAGATATGGCAAATCTGGTGAAAGACTTCTCCGATATCGGTAACAAATACACCATTCGGGGAAAGTTTTATATTTTTGCCGACCAGGATGTCTTTTCCGATGATAAAAGGTATTTGCATTATGGAATCAGACATAATAAATATATTGGTTTTACATGTGCACTCATCAATCTGTATGTCTGCACTGAAATAACCTAGTGTTTCCACAGAGTTTACGGAAAGCCCTCTAACTGGAAGGGACTTTTGAGTAACCGGAGGAGCACCAATTTCGATGTACGCATCGCTCCTGATTAATGTAAGATCACTGCCTGTATCTACCAATCGTCTGAGCTTATGCCCATTAACTGAAATAAGCTTCATCGAGCTTGGTGCATAGGCTTCCAAAATATTTGTTCTCCTTTGGGGCTGTTTCTTTTTAGGATAATCGAACGCCTTGTGCCCGAATTCATTACAGCCAAAACATTTTGGCTGCTTCGCAATGCACGTACTACTTTGGTGCCCTCGGCGCGCACAATTGAAACAACGACCTACTTTCCGATCCTCTAGCGTCGACCGAAGCTCCCTATGCTTGCTACTACTACTTGGTAAACTTTCCTTATACTTTAAATAATATGAAATTTTTTCTTTAAATTGCTTCATAGTCGTAGCCCCATAAAGCATAGCCTTGTTGTGTGGGGAATCATCGATCCCATCGATGACATATCCAATTATTGAGACATCCTCTACCCGGCCCTTTGCGCCTATCTCTCTCATCAACAACAAATAATCGTGAACCGTTTCTCCTCTTAATTGCCGCCTCTGTCCCAATTTTTTGTAAATGTCTGCAGCACAAACCTTTTCCGAAAACTCCTCCGTTAAAAAATCTTTCAGCTCTGCCCATTTACTAATAGTTGGCTCTGATCTAATTGCCAATTTCGCGGAACCCTTTAAAAGTCTTTTCCCAAAAAACACCTTTTCAAAGTCTGTCCATTTCATACTCTCCGCTGCTATCTCGATATCTTGTACCCAGCTCTTAATATCGTATTCGTCATTTCCACTAAACTCGGGCTCAATTGCCGCCACGTCTTGGAAAGTGATGTTATTTCCCCGCCCTCTGCATTTCAAAATTTCCTCCTCCATCGTCGTCTTTAACACGGATATCTCCATCCTAAGGTTCAACTCTTTATCCTTCTCCCGAATCGAACTTTCCCTAATGCTCAGTTCTAGCTCTTTTTCCTTTTCTCGGATTGAATTTTCCCTAACCATCATCTCTTCTTGCCTCCTTTCTAAATCTCGAAGAACTTCAGAAAAATCTTTCTCTACACCACCAATGCCAGTGCTGTTTTTATTTCTCCTACCCATTATTGACAGATTGCACTAAAGAAGTGTCCTCTTCCGGAGTGAGTTGCCAAAAGTAGAAATAAAATGCCTTTCTTTTTATTTGATATTGATCTTACGATATAACAAATTATAATTGCAATTAAGTCGCAGAACAGTAACGGCATATACTTGAGATTTGAATGATACGTAATCTTTTAATGTAACAGTTACCTTCTTCCAGTTAACTTACTCATCCAGTAAAACAGTTCATTTGTCTCTTGTATTACCCTTCTAGCACCGTATATTCCTCAAGATGAATTCACTTATGGGATTTTTGTTCGCCGATAACTCCAAATCAAGGTTGATGACGAGTAGATGGTAATCCTCATATTCTCATAGAAATTAATATTCCCACGCTGCTCACTGCCGAAGCCTCTTCACACCTTCGTACATTTTTTTTTTGAGCAACCCGCGCAATACGAAACTTGTTTAGTCGCCTTTATTTTGTATTTAATGCACCGATTAGAAGGTACATATTTAAAAGTTAAATCCCGGTTGAGCCCCCAGAATTGTGGGATTTATAAGTAAAACACCGACCATTTAGATATATATAAAATATAAATCAGCAATATATGTACGAGTATAATTAGGGATTTATTATTTAGTTTTAGGGATTTAAATAGGGAAGTGGTGGTGACGACTCGGTGGTTTAATGAACTCTGCGCACTCTCTCTATTTGTCGTCGTGATCTTCGGAGATCGTCAGCCGGTACCATTTCTATGCGGGTGTAGACAATTAGCCTTACAGGGTGATCCCACATATATATATTTCATAAGAAATAAATAAATGCTTGCTGGCATCAGGATTAGAACTATAAAACATTAGCGTGGCAATTGACGAAGTTACCACTACACCATTCCCAACATTGCATTCCAAGGAAACAACTAGTTTCGTGGTAATTGTCAAAAAAGAAATTATAAAAGGCACTGTATTACTGTGATTATTTTTGTAGTGAATAAGGTGAAATGCATACAGAACAACATATATCAGCAATTTTCAAAAAAGTCTCCGCATTGGGACCAAAGAATTAAAAGCTATTGCAATAGAATTGTTGTGGAGAAGTCCATTTTTCGTCTCCTTAAAAAAAACAAAAATTGTGAAATTTCATTCTTTTTTTATTTCGTAACAATCTAATCATTTAAAAACGTCTCCTCTGATGATGAATACTTACGAGTATACCGAGACAAGCATCAGAATAGCGCAGAATAGCATTATTGTGCGCACCATTTATTTATTTAGCTTAGTACAAGCAAGAGCTTAAATTTAAACTTAAAAACTAACAACAAGGGAACTTAACTCTAAGCTTAAAAGCATTTTTTTATTAAACTAGGTCTTAAAAAAACTATCTTAAAAACTAGAGAGGGAAAAGAAAAAGGTGAGGGAAAGGCGATGACTGGTTAGTGGAAATAAGAGAAGAGGTGTAGAGGAACTTTGTTGTCGGCCCATGGGAGACCGCGTAAACGGATAAACCTACGCTGCACAGCTTCGATTCTAAGGGAGTGGATGTTGTGATAAGGTGACCAAACTTGGCTGGCGTATTCAAGGAGTGGTCTGACAAAGGTGAAAGGTGACCGTTCCCATTCTTCAGCTGCCTTGACGTGGCGGAACGGCTTAAGTGTCAATGACCCTAAGGGTTCGAAAGGACCCCAGGTGAGACATCGAACTAAAGGCTGAAGACGTCTTGACTGTGACGCAAAACCTGTTGAAGGTATGATGGAAGAAACTTGTACGGTATCTACTCCAGGTGGTACTCGTGAAAACGATAATCCACCCGTGGTCTTTTTGACTACGGCCGGGACGAGGATTCTGGAGGTCCCAACCACCATACTTTTACCCCCCGCCTCTGGCGTTGAATCAGAAGTAGTAGCGACGCTTGTTTCAGAAGACTCCTGCAGCTCTGTCTCTGACTCGATTGGTAGACTGGGCTGGAATGGCAAAGAAAGTGGCGGAAAGGCTTCGGCTGGAACGTCTAATCTCTGTCTCAATAGAAGGGTAGCTGGTCGAAGTTGTGTCGGTGACGGTTTGACTCGGGAAACCAATAAGGCTGAACGAGCTCCCGAAGCGGCGCACTCCGATGGGCTCCTGACCAAGAGTCAATTGAAAAGGAGAAGAAGGAAGGCGGCGATGGCGCGGTGCAAAGAGGCTGCAGAGTCAGCTGAAGGCGCAAGCGCCGAAAACAGTCATCCTTCAGTAGCAACAGGAAAGAAGCCTAGGTCGGCAGAAAGTATTCCAACTGGAGCCGATCAATCCCTCAGACCTAACGCTGTCTCCTTTTCGGTCGGCTCGAACAGGTCCAATCTGATGGAACAAGTTTCGCTTGCTTTTCTTAGTGGAACCGTGTGCGCATTTGATGCGCGCTCTTCTGCCGGGCACACTCTTACCGGTGGCGTTATCTGCGCACAAAATCTGGTGGATACTGGTGCTGTTACCCCTAAAGGTCCCAGCACTAGCGGACAGAAAATGGCTGACGCAAGCAATGCCACGGGTAGGGGCGCTCGCCTCGCCGGAAGCATGTGCGCACCTGGTGCGCGCCGTTCTGCTAATAAAACTGCGACTATATCTTTGATATTTTCGCAGATAAACCTCCACCACTCAAAGGCTGCTACCGCTCTCTTAAGTAGCAGACTTTCCGTGGTGCGTACAAAACCCCACATAACATCTATCCAGGAGCCATATGTGCGGAACAAGCGCATATGTGGTTTTGGGGGTGTTCGTGGAGTAACGGTGCTATGAAAGACCGAGAGCTTGTCTAATTGTGCCGAATTTCCTCTCAGTAACCAAGCTTGGACAATTTTATGGACAGGACCTGGTTGCTGCAGCTGTAAGCTACGAAACGACCGGAAGTTGGAGAACCTTCGTCGTTGCGTCGGCTTACTTCCCTTATGATTCGGTAATGCCTCCACCACCGAAGGCGGTTGCCGAACTCATAAAGTACTGTGACACTCGGGAGATGGGACTAGTCATGTGTTGCGACGCGAATGCTCAGAATACAGTCTGGGGCAGCAGCAAATGTAACGTACGAGGAAACCATCTCCTAGATTTTATACTATCGTCTGGCATGGTTATTAACAATGTTGGCTCCAAGCCAACTTTTGTTACGGCAAGGAGGCAGGAGGTAATTGATTTGACTTTATCTAATAGGTATTCCAAGTCAATTACTAACTGGAGGATACTGCCGGAGGTGTCCTTGTCAGACCATAGATACATCGCTTTCCAAATCGAATGCAAGGCCATAACTTTGCAGGAGAGGAGGAATCCGCGGAAAACCAACTGGGTGCGGTTTAGGGAAGAGCTAGACAGATCTGTCAAAACTTCAACTAAACTCAGAACGAAACGAAAGGTTGAGGATGCTGTTCAAAACCTGACTAGTGTCCTTACCAGCTGTTTTGAATTGACGTGCCCATTGACAAAAACCCCCTGCAGAACTCCGGTTCCCTGGTGGAGCCCAGAACTGCAGCGACTTAGAAAAGAATCCAGAAAACTTCTAAATAGGTCACTCAAGACAAATTTAGAAGGTGACTGGAATCTTTTTAGATCGAAGCAAAAAGACTACAAGAAGTTAATTCGGTTGTCGAAAAGTGCTTCTTATAGAGATTTTTGTGAAAAGATCAAGACACTCGGTGAAACCAGCAGGTTGGACAAAGTTCTCAAAAGGGGCAAGCCGACCAAACCGGAGTCACTGAGAAAATCTGATGACAAGTTTACTGAGACGAAAGCGGAAACTTTTAGTCTTCTGCTGGAGACTCACTTTCCTGGCAATCGGATAATCACTAGGTCACAGCTTGGCCCGCTTACCCAGGCTGAGCTTGATCTAAGTCAGAAAACTCGGCGCAGCTGGTATATTGCATCAGCCGTGGTAACAGATGAGGCCATCAAATATGCTGTGGCATCTTTTGATGGTTTCAAATCGCCTGGCACCGATGGAATATATCCAGCTATGCTGCAACAGGGTATAGATCAGCTATTGCCAACTCTGAAAAGAATTTTCACCGCTGGCTTGGCACTGGCATATATTCCTACACCTTGGCGGACAGTCAGAGTAGCTTTCATACCGAAAATTGGTAAGGAAGACTATTCGCTCCCCAAGAGTTTCAGACCTATAAGTTTGACATCCTTCTTACTGAAAAGTATGGAGAGACTGGTAGAATTTCACGTGCGCAAAGTTGCTTTGAAACTGCATCCACTTTCGGAGATGCAGCATGCCTATCAGCGTGGGAAATCCTGTGAGACCGCACTTCAAAATCTAGTGGCCAGAATTGAATGCGCGCTTGATAGGAGAGAATACGCGATGGGTATCTTCATCGACATTGAGGGTGCTTTTGACAATGCGACTTTTGACTGCATGTGCGACTCTGCCAGACAACACGGGGTAGATGAAACATTAGTGTTGTGGATTAAAGCAATGCTAATGAATAGAACGTTGGTAGTGGATGCGGATTGTGGCCAATATGTTATGACAGGGGTAAACAGGGGTTGTCCGCAAGGTGGCGTTCTGTCTCCATTGTTATGGTGCATGGTGGTCGACTCTCTGTTGAACACTCTAAATAGTTCTAGCGTCTACGCTCAGGCATATGCGGATGATGTCGCCGTACTTTCTGTCGGGCCATGCCTGGCGACGGTCTGTGCTAACGCGCAGGCGGCTCTGGACATGATCGATGAATGGTGTACTAGGAGTGGGCTTTCGGTGAACCCTCTTAAAACTGAGGTTGTTCTTTTTACGAGAAGGAGGATTTTGACCGGTCTGACTCAGCCAGTACTAAAAGGGGTCACCATTCGCATTTCCAATGAAGCCAAATATCTGGGAGTGATTTTAGATAAGAAACTTCATTGGTCCAAACACGTCGAGTTGAAAACATCCAAGGCGCTCTCAGTCTTCTGGCAGTGTAAGGGTGCTTTTGGCAAGACTTGGGGCTTATCACCGAATAAGGTTCTCTGGATCTACACGGCTATAATAAGACCATTCCTCGCATATGCGTCGGTTGTTTGGTGGAAGGGGCTCTCGCGTAAATATGTGGTTGCCTTTTGTGCGAAACTCCAAAGAACGGCTTGTCTCGGCTGCTCGGGAGCTTTCCCGAGTACGCCTGGCTCTGCTCTAGACGCTTTGCTGAACTTACCTCCCCTTGATACTTATATCATGGGTTGCACTATCAAAGCCATCCATCGTCTTAGGCGAGGCGGTTTTTGGTATACTCCACACTGGAACTTTGATGAACTTGCGCGACACTTATCTTACGACTCCTGTCTTATGGATATGCCGTCTGATGCAATGACACCAGAACTCCAGCTGATGCGCAAATTCAGAGTCGACTTTCCTTGTGTCCAGGACTGGCTTCGGTCAGAGTCTGAGCCGGGAATGGAATGTAGTCGTATTTTCACGGACGGTTCCAAAACCAGTCAAGGGTCTGGCGCTGGTGTCTTCGTGGAAGTCGACAACAATTGACTTCACTTCTCGTTAGGCAAATATGCGTCTGTTTTCCAAGCGGAAACTTATGCAATCCTAATGGCCATGAATTATGTTGTGAAAACAGGTGGAAGGGACGTAGCATTTGTGTCTGTAGTGACAGTCAGGCTGCGCTTAAGGCCTTGCTTAACCCTTTAACCACTTCCAAAATAGTTCGTGAAACCAAAAACTCTTTGAACTCGGTCGCAAGGCTGAATTCTCTGTCTCTTATCTGGGTCCCAGGTCACACTGGGATCTTGGGGAACGAGATCTCCGATGAGATTGCTAGACAAGGCTCAGAGGAGGCTTTCTCAGGTCCCGAACCCGCGTTGGGTCTTCCAGCGTCTTCGGTTAGGGCTTCCATTGACGATTGGGTCTCTCACGAGCACAATTGTGTGTGGCATGACTCTCCAAGTTGCAGGTTAACTAAACGCATGCTCCCGGACGTCTGTAAGAAATCAGCGGCATTCTTGCTGTCTCTCAGCAGAAAAGACTGTAGACAACTTATCGGCGTCTTGACAGGCCACTTCGCTTTTGCCAAGCACCTTAACGTGTTAGGCTTAAGTGACACTACAATCTGCGACGCTTGTGGAGAGAGCGACGACACCGCGGAACTTATCTCTGTGAGTGTCCGGCCTTTGCTCGTATCAGGTGGCAGATCTTCGGTGCGGATGTGGTGAGTGCTGGTACTGTAAGCTCCTCATCACTGAAGTGCTTGCTTGGCTTTCTTAGAAAGTCAAGGAAATTCCAATAAAATGGGTAAATCAGGGTTTGCTCTCTGGCAGTACAATGGACCAGTTGTGTCTGAGTGCTCCAGTCGAGTGTTTCCTATCCCGACAAAAAAAAAAAAAAAAAAAGGTGATATATAGGGATTTAGAAACGTAAGGGTTCGAAAATTCTTTAGACCAGCGTTTTATAAAACCCAGAGAAGAATTGGCCTTGTGTACAATTTGATTAATGTGGGAACCGAAGTTTAGCTCCCTATCACAAAGAATACCCAAATCGCATATAGAGGAGACTGAGGGAACGGGCTCGCTAAGAAAGTAATAGGTTCTGAGGGTTTTTTTTTTTTTTTTCCGAGGGTTGGTGAAAAATCTTCCATAGACACTATGAGAATAGCAAGCGCGTGCTCATAGTAGTGTCAGATTCTTACTTACTTCTTACAACTAAGTAATAGCTTATCAAGCAATTTTTCTATCACGAAATAAAAACGTTTGGCAGGTTACTTTCCACTGAAAGATCCTGCATGTTCCGCAATCTAGACGCGGTTTATCATTATCTCGCCAAGTCGAAGGGTTTCGTCCTTTGTAGTCGGCGCAATAAATTGTTCTCATCCAATATTTGCAACCGCAAACCAGACGACTTACCACATCCTCTACTAGATAGTGACAGAGCGACAACAACGAGCGAAAAGAGGCGCTCGGAGTAAATTTAACCTCCTACGCTTTGGATGGATTAAATCCCATCTATGCTCTTGTTACTTTCATTAAAAGTTAAGAATGACATACAACAAATTATAATTATATTGTACTTTAAAAATAGTAAACTGTTTCCCATTTACTTTTCTCTCACTATTTATACTGAAAAGCAAACTGCTCGTTGGTTTCATAACTAGTCGCAGTGTTAACAAACATTTGTAATCCTTTACAGCTTATTATGTTTGGAATAAAAAAAAAAAAAAAAAAAAATCCAATATTTGTAGGACTGTATTGTTGACATGTCAGATTAGTCGGTTTCTATGCTTTCTCGCGAAGCTTCTAGTTTCAGTTTCGATTGTCGGAATTCCGAGATCCCTGTGGATATCGTCGTTTCTAATATACCACGGTGCTTGGACAATCTCTCTTAGCACTTTATTTTGAAAAGTTTGTAAAATATTTGCACTTGTTTTCTTAGTACAACCCCAAAGTTGTATACCGTAGGTCCACACCGGCTTTAGCACTTGCTTGTGTAAAAGCAGTTTGTTCTCAGTACTGAGCTGGGAATGTTTTCCGAGTAACCAGTACATTTCGCTATATTTGATTTCGAGTTCTTTACGTTTCATTTTCACGTGCGAATTCCATTTCAGTCTTGCGTCGAGTGTCATTCCCAGGTATTTGACCTTGTTTGCAAGAGGTATTCGGGCCGAGTTTAGGAAAATTGGCAAGTTATTAGTTTTCTTGTAAGTGAAATTCAGGTGAATAGATTTAGATTCGTTGAGGGCAATCCGCCAGTCCCTCGTCCATTCATTTACTTTATTTGGCGCGTTTTGCAGTTTTTCAGTCGTTTCTCCGATTGTTTTACCTACTGCTAGGATAGCAGTGTCATCGGCAAACATAGCAAGGATAGTGCCATCTTCTTTCGGTATATCACGAGTATATAACAGATAGAGAAGCGGCCCAAGAACGCTTCCTTGTGGTACGCCGGCCGAAATTTCTTTGAGCTGCGAGTATTCGTTTCCATGTCTAACACGAAAGATTCTATTGCCCAGATATGATACTAGAATATCGTATAAGCATACAGGGAGAACTTGTCGTAGTTTGGATTTCAAGCCATCATGCCACACCTTATCAAAGGCCTGCGAGACGTCAAGAAATACGCTTGAGCAAATCTTTTTTCTTCAAGCGCTTTCTCGATTACGTCAGTAATTCTATGCACCTGGTCAATCGTCGAATGCTTACTTCTGAACCCAAACTGGTGGTCAGGGATAAGATTATTTTCGTCTATAACCGGTTGAAGACGCCTTAGTAATATCCTCTCGAAAATTTTCGATATGACTGGAAGAAGCGAAATTGGTCTATACGATTTTACCTCATTTAGCGGTTTTCCTGGTCTTAAGACCATTATTACTTTCGCAACTTTCCATTGGCTCGGAACGTGTTTTAATCTGAGCGCAGCTTTTACAATATAGAGAAGCTTAATCAAAGCTTTTCTAGGTAAAACTTTGAGAATTTCTCCGGTGATTAAATCAGGAGCTTTCTTAGGTTTTAGATTCTCGATCTCATTTTTGAGTTCCTTTAGCGTTGCACTTGTGAGTGTTAAATTGCCAGATGGTAAATCCGGCCTATTGATGTTATCGTAAACCACTTGACTATCATAAGGTTTAAAGGTTTCTTCCAGGTGGGCCAACGTCCGCTTTTTCTTTATCTTCTCTTGCTCATTCATTTTGATTTAATTTAATTGGCGGCGCAGAGACTTTGGGCCTTTTGGTACCTTTTACAGCTTTCCAAAGTGAATAATTGGAATCTTTTTTCACTGTTAAACTTTCAAGGTAAGAGCCTATTGCACGATTCTTAAAATCCTTAATAGTTTTCTTCAACGAATTGCACAGACGATTCAAGTGTGCTTTATGCTGCGGAGCACGACTCTGTTGCAATTTTTTACGCGCTTTTCGTTTTTCTTTGACCAATTTCTTTATTTCCGGAGGATATCGTAAGCCGCATTTGTCCGGCGTTTTACTTGGAATGGGAGTATTATTCCAAGAGGCGAGCTGTACGATCTCGACGAAGCGACCAACTTCAACCTCAAGTTCATAGGGTGTCGTAAGTGGAACGCTCAGGTCAACATTATCTTCAATTTCGTTCCTAAAACCTTCCCAGTTAGTTGTTCTACCAGTTAATCTCGCTGGCTCTAGGTTATAGACTAGTTTTTCGCTCAATGTCAAAATAATTGGGGAATGATCAGACGACAGATCAAAACTCTCTTTGACTTTTATGTGGTTGGTAGATATTCCTTTCACAACGAAAAAATCTATCAGATCAGGTATTTTTGAAGTATCAGTTGGCCAGTAAGTCGGTTTACCCGTCAAATGGAAATCGCAACTGTACTCCACACCTGCCCCATAGAGCATTCTACCTTTTTTCGAACTATATCTTGAGCCCCAGAACGTGTGTTTCGCATTAAAATCGCCGCCAATAATGAAACTAAGTTTAAGCGATTCAAACATGTTAGTAAAATCACTTTTTTCAAGCGCGGAACGCGGTGGACAGTAGATAGACGAAATTTTAAGAGTACGCTGACTATTTTTAACTTCAATCGTGCAAAGTTGCAAAGTTTCAAGCTCTATCTTTAGGTCTTCCGATTGCTCGATACAGTCTTTAAAAAGCAAGGATAATCCGCCTCTCGCTTTTCCCGAAGGGTGACTAGCGTGGTACTCATTATAGCCTTTTATTTTTAAATGCGATTCCGTTTTGATGTGGGTTTCAGAAATCAAGCAAATATCAATATCTTTTTGGCGCATAAATATTTCCAATTCGTCAAGTTTTTGCAAAAGTCCGTTTGCATAGTACAGTACATACAGTACAGTACAAGTATATATTTTCAACATTCGTTTGAGGAATGGGGGGATGCGTTTACGAGAGAATGTTATGGATTGACATTTGGCGACGTTAAGTTCTAAAAAGTTTTTGTCGCACCATGTGTGGAATGAATTTAGATCGTTTTGAAGTAAGAGAGAATCGGTTGGGGTACATATTACCTTAGTGATATTCATCTCATCCGCGTAAATACACAGATCAAAGTCTTTTATGACGTGACCAACATCGTTTATAGTTAAGACAAAGATCAGCGGACCAAGATGACTGCCTTGAGGAACCCCTGAAGTGGCGTTAATGAAAATCTGAAGAGAACCCTGTACTGGCGTTTTTCTAGGTACGATCTCAGCCATGAAATGAAGGAGGGTGGGAAACCGAGGGCTTTAAGTTTAAGGTAAATTATTAAGTGACATATTTTATCAAATGCCTTGCTTAACATCTTGACTACGCAGACGATGTATGTTACTCTCCCACAGAATTATGGACCTCCACCAAATGACAGCAGATGTGGAGAGGGAGGCAGGTGTCGTCGGGCTGAAATCAATACGACAAAAACTAAAATCATCAGCCTTGGAACTAACTCATCGGCTCAAATATGCATTGCTGGACAACCGGTAGAGAGAGTAGAGGATTTCCAGTATCTTGGGAGTATTGTCTCGACCGATGGTGGAACCGAACTGGATATAACCAACAGGATCGCCAAAGCAAAGTCCGCGTTCGGGATGTTGTCCAAAATATGGCGAAGCAATGCAATCAGTTTGAGCACCAAAATAAGACTGTTCCGCTCCAACGTTGAATCCGTGCTGCTATATGGTTGCAGCACGTGGAGAGTGACCACTACTATCACCAGAAAACTGCAAACGTTCGTTAATAGGTGTTTGCGCAATATCTTAAGGATTTTCTGGCCCAATCGTATCTCTAACGAACACCTTTACGAGAGAACGGGTCAGGAACCAATAGGCACAACTATCCAAGGGCGGAAGTGGCAGTGGATTGGTCACACGTTCCGAAAGGGTGACAGCTCCATAGCGAACCATGCTATGCAATGGAACCCTCTAACTCAGGATGGCAGAAGACCTGGCGGTCCGCGGAAAACATGGAGCAGAACAGTCGAGAAGGAGGCACGGCAGTTAGGGAAAAGTTGGGGAGAACTCAGACACATTGCCAGAAACCGTACACGATGGCGTGTAGGCGTAGTAGAGGCCCTAGGACGCACAAGGGGATACAGGACATAAGTAAATGCCTTGCTGAAGTCGGTGGTAATGACATCCACTTTATTACCTTTCTCTAATGCTTGTAGTGTTTTGGAAACGAATTCGGTCAGGTTAGTCGTTGTGGACCTACTTTTTATGAAACCGTGCTGTTGTGGGGAAAAAATGGATTTGCAGTGGAAATACAGTGAGTCGTAGAAAATGCTTTCGAAGAGCTTAGGCATAGAGGAAAGTTTGGCTATGGGTCTGTTCAATATTCTATATTTTTAATTCAATTTTAATTCAATTTCATCTATTATTATTTGCACTAAATGAACTATTATTTTGATCACTACTGTAGCTTAGTTATTTACATAATGAATTTCTCCTTGTTATCAGGCGATACATCTGTTCTGTAACTTAAACCGTTTTTTAATTTGCTCTTATTTACTAAATTAAAGCGCGGTTCTGTGCGCTATCAGTTTGTAAGATCTTTCTCTTTTTCTTTTTGCTTTAGGTAGTGACAGATCAATCAAGCAGTCAAATAAATTTGTTATAAAATTAGAATTGCAGTCAGCGTTTTAATTTCTTGTTAAATATTAATATTCAATCTAAAAAATATTAGATTGACAAACAGGGTCTATAGTTAGAAATATCGTTTTAACTGCGTTTTTTATAGATAGGGAAAATAAAAGAGTCCTTCCATATCGCTTCTTGTATCGCATCTCGCACCGCATCACTTTCTACATAACTGGCCGCGTAGCTTTAGGTTTCGAATCGCACTTCCACCGTAACGGAATGGTCAGCATAGAAGATTGGAGTTATTAAAACAGACGAAAGAGCGTCTGACTTTCTGCATAAGGGCAACGTTTTTGATATAACTCCTCATTTCCAATGTACTTGCGTCAAAAGGTGTATTTAAAAAAATCTACTCTAGGGCGTAAGCTAGTTATTATATTTATAAGAAGAAATGTTTCTAGATTTGTTTTACGAACTTAGAAACGTAATGTCATAGTCGTTTTTTTTTAAACATTTCTTACAATTAACATCTCAAAGAGGAAGCGAAACATGGCAAAAATATATGTCTGTTGATACTACTGACAGAGTACAAGAATATGGAGGCGCTAGCACTTTTCAGGCAAAGAATTTTATTTGTGAAGTTCCAGCGATCGTGCCCCGTTTAGACGAGCCTTGTGATTGAAAAAAGTACCGTCAAAAGCGCGAATTTGTAAAAGAAATATATATTTTTATCTTTTGTAAAAGAATTATTCTGGACTTGTTTTTTGCGTACAAATTTTTCCATTTATTAATTAAATTTATTTTCTAGGTATCAGATTGGGACCGATATGCTGCAGAAGAATATGAAATCTTAATCTCAGAAGATACTCGAACGGAATAACATGTGTCAAGTATTTTGAGCTTAAAATATGTGATATTGAGATATGTATAATAAAGATATAGCCCCATTGCATAGTATGCTCTGCTTTATCCACTTAATACATATTTGTTTTTATTCTTTTTCGCTAAAGCAACCAATAGCATTAACGCGTTGTGCAGAATAGTTTGAACTATCAGGACCGCCATGGAATGTGAATCTTTCTTCAAAGTGTCAGAGTGAGTATCAATAGCATGTCATGCAACTAAGACCAAATTACTTTCTTAATTCAGTCTCGAATAACCATAAAAAAGGACAGGTTAAATCCGGAAATTATCCCATTGTAAAGGCATTAAAAAACGCATCTTCTGCTGCTTTGCAGCATACATTTTGGTATTTGCTTTGAATGAGGTTACTGACACCGGTGCAACGATAGTTGATTGTGCTTGATCGCCCTCGTTCTATTTCTATAGACCTTCTGATACGTTGGAGGTTCATTTTTGTTGCGTACCCGGCGCGAGTGCAAAAGTGCTTCACACATCTGAAAAAGAAAGACGAAAAATCGGAGAATTCAAGCAAGTGCCTTAGCAGATGGTGGCCCCTTGCAACCGAAAACGGCATATATGCAAAAAACTAAAAATACTAACTTTGCAATTATGTATATTTCGATGGGCTGTAATGGGAAGTTGGAATTCAAAAGGGACAGGAAACTAGGATGTGGATAGTACTATAGGATAGGATGGGACCGGAACAGGAAAAGAGTGTTGACATCGAAGATGTGGCACCGTTGCGATGCTTGATGGGAGGGTTCTTATCCTCGCTGTTCAACCTTACCCATACAAAAACACAAATCGTGGCGGATCAAAAAAAAAACCTAACTAAATTCCCGGCAACGGACGGGCCTTACCACATCGATGGACGTCGCTGAGGATGTAAATCAGCGCGGCCATTTCCCACCCAACCTGGAAGCTCGGTGGCTATTGAAAATTACAAATTACCGAGGTATTATGAGCTCTGGTACCTCATAAACAAAAAACAAAACTCGACTTTAATTTTTGCGACGTGAGCGAACATGTAAACTTTATTTATAAGTAATTAATTATAACAAAAAAAAAAATAAATAAATAGAACAACAAATAATTAATATACCTATATAAGAAAAAGTGTATGTATATATATAATATATATGCGTATACATTGTAACGGTATATAATTATATTTAGATCTGCACCAACTAATATTTATATATACACATGTGTGTTTATTTGTAACAAAGTATGTTATATACCGGGTGTCACAGTTAAGCAGTATAATTCTTTAAGAGAATATACCTGAAGTTCCGCCAAACAAAAAATTGTACGGCTGGGGGGGCTCTATTCTCACTACATTTTAAGTTATAGTCCATCAAAGTGGGTGACCTCTTGTTTGGAGGTGTAACCACTTTAAACGCTATACTCGTAACTTCTAAACTATTATAGGTACAAAAATAGTTTTATACATTTTGGAAAGATAATTTAGTAGCGCATACAAGTTTCAAACACATTGGGTACGCTGTGCAACTACAAAAAAGTTATGGCTCCTTAAACTCAAAATAATGAAAATTTGTTGTTCCATTTTTTCATTTAAAATGCATTTTTCTCAAAATTTTAACCTAATTTTTTTTTTTTTTATGAATTTTTTATCCCTAAAAAATTTCCTTAAAATTATGTTAAGCAGCTTTGTTACGTACGATCAACAGAAGTTGTAGTAAAAGCCATTTTTTGTCAGACAAAAATGGTCAAAAAGAAGTGTAGGTACATACTGTATTAGTCTTAAAACAGAACAGTTTATGGAATGTTTATAGCAATTGTTCGAAGGGCCTTCCTTCCATTTGAATACACTTTCGGGCGCGGATGGCAGATTAACGAGCAGCAAACTTCTTCTCATCTCTTCCGAAACGGCACTAATTTTTTCTTGGAGCTCTTCCAGACTCGACATTTCTCTAAAATAAACTTTTTCTTTCATAGCACCCCAGAAGAAGAAATCCATGGGTGTTAGATCAGGAGATCTGGGTGACCAAGGGTTCGAACCAAATCGACCAATCCACTGTTCGTTAAAAGTATGGTTGAGGAACGAAGTTACTCCGCTGCTACAGTGACAAGATGCTCCATCTTGTTGAAAGAACATCGCCCTTCTCTGAACAAGAGGAACATCTTCAAGGAGCTCCGACAATCGTTCTCCAAGAAATTCCAGGTAGTTATGGGATTTAACTCTTCGTGGAAGAACGTGCGGGCCTACTAAAGTGTTTCCTATTAATCCAGCCCAAACATTTACGCTAAACCTCCTTTAAAATAAGCAACACATTTTGAAGAAGTTGTTCACAATAATTAAATTCTTACCTTTGGAAGGATGTTGCGCGTATTAAATGGGGATTTGAGTCTGACCAATGGTGTAAATTATGGTGGTTTGTTACCCCATCTAGATGACGCTTGCTCCATCGCTAGCTCATCCCTCTCTAATGCGTCAACTAGCTCCCGACGAGCAAAAAACTGCAAGTTGACGGTCAAGAGACTAGGGACTAAGAGGTGGGAAGAGCTCTCAGAGCCAGATAGGAAGAGACTCCACAACGCACGGGCCTACCTGCAGGAGTTGGCCTTATCAGAGCGCTCGTCAGTGACGGGCTCACAGATGGGGAAGACCCCTGCAGCTATCCTGAGCGT
Organism: Brachypalpus laphriformis; assembly: GCA_945910035.1. Lineage (NCBI taxonomy): Eukaryota > Metazoa > Arthropoda > Insecta > Diptera > Syrphidae > Brachypalpus > Brachypalpus laphriformis. The sequence goes on from OX246754.1 coordinate 101,579,210, forward strand.
GAGAGAACCGATGGGACCGCCAAAGTCTACGATAAGCCGTAGCCAGTCTAGACCTGAGGCGATCACATTGGCAATCTCGGAGCAGCCTCCCATCGCAGCAGAGCCACAGAAACCATCCGAGGGCAGCAGTTCAGATGTCGGGGTGGCGAAGACGGACGATCCGAACGGGGCAAGCCGCAGCCAGCCTCGTGAGGAAAATCGGTCAGCGCCCATGCCGGATGGTGAATGTGGCCCTGCTGACAATGGAAACTCTACTACCTGTAGCTTCGCGACAGTAGTCAGCGCGGGTGGACTTGGCCTGGGACTAGCCCGACCATCATCCTCGGCCGAAAAGACTAGGGAAGTTAGGGCACAGAAGAGGACAACAACGCTCAGAAATAGGAAGCGTAATGCCATTAGGCTAATTCGGCGGCTTAAAAAGCGTGATCCGAAGTCCTTCACGGACAAGGAAAGGGAGGCTCTGGACAGGGAAGGTAAGAAGATCGCCTACGGTGGGAGCGGGAAGCCGTCAGCTCCCCATCTCGATCGTAGCTGGTCTTCGGTCAGCAACCGACCCTAAGCCATCTGTGGCAGGGCCGGCTGCAGACTGCTCCAAGAAGGCAACCTGCAGAAGGACGACGACACAGCACTACGAACGGGCAAGGGTCAGATTGCGTTGAGGGGGGAATGCCGTTTGCCACCCTCCTCTGCTGCAAACAAACCTACGCCGCTCTCGACTGTTCGGGGTAAAGGGATACAACCCGTCCCCATCGTGAGAAGTTCTAGGGCTTACGCAGACGCTAGAGAACGCAGCGCAGGGCAGACTAGGGGAACGGACGGAGGCCTACTCGCGAGAGGGAAGGTAAGCCTCTTGCCAACCTCCCCGATCACGGGCAGGCTGAGGCCCTTGTCAACCGAGCCGGAGTCAGTCGTTAAGACCTCATCCGAGCCGATTCCGAGCAGTTCCAAACGAGGTAGACATGACGACACGATCTCGCCGCCTACGAACAGTACCAGCAAGAAGGCCAGGCTGGCCGCATCTGCTAGTGCTGGTCTACAGGTGGCGATTGTAGACCATAACAGCCCAGAGAAAAGACTCAGCAAAGACCAGTGGAGGCTCATCGAGCTGCGCATACTCGAAGCCATCAATTCCACCATTGTCGAGAAGGAGGGACAATCATCTTTCTTTGAGCAACTGACCACCTTCAGAGGTTTTAAGCTCCTTTCATGCGACAACGAGTTCACGCTTAAGTGGCTCCAAACTTTCGTGGCTAGCACGCAGGCTCCATGGGCTAATGCCGACATTCGACTCGTCGAAAAGAAGGACCTGCTAGAATTTACTAGGCCAAAAGGGCGTATCCTGATACCTGGCCCTCATATTCCCAAGGAGCGTATTGAAAGGAACCTACGGCACCTTAACCCGGAGCTCCTTAGCGACGACTGGGAGGTGCTTGAAATGGGTGAGCACTCAGAAAAGGGCACAGAGATCGTGGTCCTGCTCAACCATAGATCAATGCCTATGCTAAGAAGGTTCAATAATAAAGTTCGCACTGGTATCACCCGGTGTAAAGTCCGACCCTTTACGGATAGGACAGAGAGGAAGCAAAGGGGGGCGGGTGACAAGGTAAGAAGAACATGAAATTTATTCAAATAAACCTGCACCACAGCATATCTGCTAGCGCCAATCTTATATATCTTCTAGGCGAAAGGAATATAGACATTGCTCCCGTACAAGAGCCATGGATCTCCCGTGGCGAAATTAGCGGGCTAAATCATAAAGATTTAGCACTGTACAGCAGCGAACCGCTAAACGCGGACCGTAAGAACAGAACTTGTATCGTAGCTAGGAAACACATTAACTTATTTCTTCTATCTACCTACAGCAATTCAGACCAGACGGTAGTAAGACTTGACCGGAGGGGGCTCCCCCCACTAATTATCTCAGCCGTGTACATGCCTTACGACGGAAATGATGGACCGCCATCCGAACTCACCCGCGCCTTAACCAGGAAAGCGGAAATCGAGAGATGGGACCTACTACTAGGCTGCGATGCGAACGCGCACCACGCGCAATGGGGCAGTGGTGATACAAACCCACGCGGTGAGTTGATTTTCGAATTTATTATCGAACATAATCTTTTAGTAGCCAATAGGGGTTCTGAACCCACTTTCGTAGTTAGAAACAGGCAGGAGGTTATTGACATTACACTAGCGAGTAACTCAAATACCCTCTCTATAGACAATTGGAATACTTTGGAGATAGAATCCTATTCCGATCACAGATTTATTGAATTTAATCTCATTGAAAGATGCGACTTTCCCAAACCCCATAGAAACCCAAGGAAGACCGACTGGACTACCTTCAGTTACGAGGTGCGGAGGAAGGCGAATCTACCACAAGAATGTGACCTACATGAGCCAGCGGACATTGACCGAAAAGCCGAGGAAATCACTGCCGTCTTCAAAGAGGCTTTCCAGAAGGCATGTCCCGTATCTAGACCTAAGACAAAAGTCTCCCCCCCATGGTGGACCAAAGAACTAGCCAGAATAAGGAGAGAAACAAGGAAACTCTTGAACCTGGCGAAATCAACGGGAGCTGACTCTGACTGGGAGCTATACAAAGCCAGTCAGAGGAACTTCAAGAGCGCAACGCAAAAAGCCAGAAGACAGTCGTGGCAATGCTTCTGCGACGAGATCAAGGGTACAACAGAAACGGCCAGATTGAGGAAAATCCTCTCCAGAGAATCGAAGACTCTAGGTTCCCTAAAGAACACTGAAGGAAACTGGACCGAGTCCTCTTCGGAATCCCTTGAATTGCTTATTAAAACGCACTTCCCGGGGTGTACTGCCGTACCATGTAGCAGTACTAATAACAATCACAGCGAATCGGAACCCCCTGCGGATCTGGTAACAGAGGACAGAATAGAGTGGGCAATAAGATCGTTCTCCCCTTTTAAATCCCCAGGACCTGATGGGATTATACCGATCATGCTGCAAAAAACTGCACCAATCATTACCCCAATTCTCAAAAAGCTATTTGCCAGTAGTCTTAAACAATGTTACATACCAAGAACATGGAGGGAGGTAAAGGTGGTTTTTATACCCAAGGCGGGCAAGGCTAGTCACACCACCGCGAAGGACTTCAGACCAATTAGCCTTACCTCTTTCATCCTGAAAACTTTTGAAAGATTGCTCGACATCTACATACGTAGCAGAATACGCCCGGGGGACTTATCCCCAGCCCAACACGCATACACGAAGGGTAAATGTGTGGAAACTGCCCTACACCATGTTGTCGGCTCTATAGAAAAATCACTTAAGGATAAAGAGTTCACACTAGCTGCTTTTTTGGACATTGAAGGAGCCTTCAATAATGTAAATACCGAAGCGGTTAAAAGAACCCTAAGAAACCTAGACATCGACATTAGTCTAATAAACTGGATTGTTAGCATGCTCGAGGAACGACATATAACCACCGAACTTAAGGGTTCAAAGCTTGAAGCATACGCCTCGAGGGGCACCCCTCAAGGCGGGGTAATCTCCCCACTGCTCTGGGTCATTGTTCTTAATGAGGTACTACAACAACTAAGGTACAGCGGGGTCAGAGCTACAGCGTACGCGGATGACGTCGTGCTGCTTGCTACAGGTAAATTCCTGCCTACCCTCAGCGAACAACTTGACGGAGCCCTTAATACTCTTAGCATATGGGCCAGGAGCTGCGGTTTAAAGGTTAATCCCCAAAAAACCGAACTCGTACTTTTTACGAACAAGAGGAAAACACCGGAGTTCAATACACCTTCTGTTGATGGTATCCCACTCAGATTATCCGATAGCGCAAAATACCCGGGCCTTGTACTTGACAAAAAGCTCAACTGGAGATTAAATATAGAGGAAAGAATCAAGAAAGCAACAATAGCCTTTTACTCATGTAGTAGAATTTTTGGTAGAACCTGGGGACCCTCCCCCAAAATCATACTATGGATGTATACGGCTATAGTTAGACCCATACTGACTTACGGCAATCTAGTATGGTGGCCAGCTGTCAACAAATGCACCAACTTAAAGGCAATCACCAAAGTTCAAAGACTAGCGTGCATTGGCATCACCAGTGCAATGAGGACAACCCCAACCGCAGGACTCGAGGCTATCCTCAACCTGCTGCCGCTAGACATCTTTACACGAACATCAGCAGCCATTTATGCTATGAGAATAAGTCAGTCAGCGAACTGGAAACCAAGCAGAACAGGTCACTCGATGATCCTACTCGATTACTTTGGCCTCATGCCCGTAACGGATTACATGACGCCATATTTAGACTTTACAAGGCCTTTCTCTACCGCCTACCCTAGCAGGGAAGATTGGAAAAGCGGTCATATACCTAATGCCGAATCTATAGCCATCTACACGGATGGTTCAAAAATGCGCACTGGTGTAGGATCAGGTATCTTCTCCGACCCTCTAGGTGTATCAATATCCATACGACTTCCAGACCACAGCAGTGTTTTCCAAGCAGAGGTCTTAGCAGTGGCAACAGCCGCCCGTGAGTCTGCGATAAGGGCAATACCGCCAGAAGGTATCACCATCTTTATCAATATCCATACGACTTCCAGACCACAGCAGTGTTTTCCAAGCAGAGGTCTTAGCAGTGGCAACAGCCGCCCGTGAGTCTGCGATAAGGGCAATACCGCCAGAAGGTATCACCATCTTTATCGACAGCCAGGCAGCTATAAAAGCGATTACTGCCATAGAAATTAAATCGAAGCTTGTGAAGTGTTGTCGAGAAGAGCTCAGGGTTCTTGGAGCACAGCACAAGGTATCGCTCTGTTGGGTCCCTGGACACGAGGGTATCCCAGGCAATGAGAAAGCCGACGAGCTGGCGAGAATTGGCTCAGCAGCCCCAACAGAACAAGTTGACCCCCCTGTGTGTATCCCGCCTTGCACACTCAAGCTCGCTGCAGGGAATAAAGCCACTGAGGAGGCGAACACAAGATGGAACTCCATGGAAACTTGCGCCATCACTAGGAAGCTATGGCCATCTTTCGACAAAGCAAAGACCGAGAGAATCATCCGTAAAGACAGGAAATCCCTTTCCACCCTCGTGGGCATCATCACGGGACACAACACTCTGCGGTACCACTTGAAGAAACTACGCCTGACGGAGGAGGAACTCTGCAGAGGCTGTGGTGACGAGGAAGTTTTTGAGGACACAACCCACTTCCTGTGCCACTGCCCGAGTCTTCAGCATTCCAGGAAAAAGTTCCTTGGTAAATTCTTCTTCCAGGATCTCGAGGAACTCTCCGGCGTTTCAACGGAAAAGATGTTGAACTTCATCAAATCATCGGGGTGGTTTGTATGCAGAAATGAAGTAAGTGACTGAGTAGTTTTTAGTTTCATTGGGTAAGGGATCACTTTTTCCCCCATGGGTACCACAATGGGTCATCGCTGACCTGAGTGTGGCAGAGAGCGTCGCTCCCTGCCAGCCCACATACCTAACCTAACCTAACCTACCCCATCTCTTGTGAATTGTGCTTCGTCAGTCCACAGAATGTTATTGAGGAAGTGCCTGTTTTCTGCTTGTTTGCGCAGTAGCCATTAGAAAAATTCCACTCCTCCTCGCGCATCTCCTGGTAGTAAATCCTGTACCAGTGTTAAATGGAAAGGGTGTAATCTATTACTCTGTAGAGCTCTGTGAATCCTGGTTCTGCGAAGTTCCAACTGCACAGCTAGTCTGCGGACGCTGACTGAAGGCTGAACTTTCACAGCACGCAAAATCCCACTCTCAACTTCTGCCGCCGCTGCGTCTGAATGTCGTTCCCTTTTATTTTGTGCAGGTGACCCAGTATTAACAAGGCGCTGATACGCATCAGCGAACATCCAACTACATGGTGTTCTACGATTTAGGTATCGTCGTTGGTACTCCAATCTTGCTAATGAAGCGTTTCCATTGCAGAACCCGTATACAAACCCTATTTCCGCGTATTCACGTTTTGAATACATTTTGTGGGGATCGGCTATTACCTCACAGAGCAAAATGTCGATTGTAAATCAGTTGAAACAAAATTACGGTACATTTGCAAATCTGTGATAATTCGTTTTTACCCTTTTTTTTTCCTATTCGACAATAGAATAGAATAGAGAATAGCTGAAGCATAAACAACTGAGCTTCATGAACCACTACACCAAAAATCTTTCTCTCTATCCATCCTTTCCAACGCCCGCACTGTGTGTAAACATGTTAAAGGTATTCATAACCCTTTGAGTGCGCGCAAATTATAAAAAAAAAAAAAAAAAATAAACTGTGCGATGTTATTTTTCCTCAGAGGCTGGGGGGGCTCGCCGGCCCCAGGGTTCACCCAAAATAATGCCCCAGACTTTGGGAAAGAGGTACTTTATTTCTTCTATCGGTGGTTAACGATAGTTGTCTTGGAACAATTCAAGTAGGTTTTTTAATTATTAACAATTTTTATACCTAACAATAGAAATGATAAGCTTAACACTATCGTCGTCCTGCGGCTGGTTCTGGTACGGGTCGGGGCTACGCGACCTGCTGTCCGGCTCAGCTCGGTGCGTCGTCTCGAAGGAGTTCCAGTCCGCACTTTGGGCAGGCTTAGGAGCGTGTGAGGTTTAACTCTCTTCCAGGTTCCAGTAGTCGTTCCTTTCTCTGTAGAAATCCCCACGACTCGTCTTGGCTATTACGCCTTTCGACTCAAATCATGGAGCAATTACTTGCTCCCTCAAGGCGTCGTGATTGGGGATGGAAAACCTCGGTTTTTAGCGAGTTGCTGTAAATAAACTCAGAGGTTTTCCTTTGGCTTCTAGATCAGAAGTGATTTTATAAAAAATTCATTTGTCTTATATACAAATTTACAATACATTCGTTCTTACCTAAATTCCACACTTCGCACATTGAACCCTATATTGCATATCCAGCATATTCCATATTATTAGTTGAGTGACCGATGTCAGTCAACACACGCTTGAACTCGGTATTGCCCCTTCGGCATATTTTTGTTATTAGTGGAGCGACCGCTGTCACTCGTCTTACAGATACACTTCAAGTAAACATATTGCAACCCAAGCGCATATTGTTCGCTCTCTGCGGACGTTGAACGCAGGCAAGTGGTTTTCACTTTGGGTTCTAATTACCCACGGCGCTTGTATGTTTGTTTGAAGCATATCCGCTTACGTTACTTGCGATTATTTATGGCTTGTGCCATCTGGGTTCAATTTACGAAGTGCAGTGTTTGTGCGTTTTACAGTTAATCGTTTTGTTTAATGATTCTTACTTAGGTGATAAGTGGTCACTGATGTGGCCCCTTCACACCACCCTTCCTGGGGAAAAAGGAGAAATCATGGCGTGTCTTGATTTCTTCTTTTCCGTTCCGCTTTTACAATCGGGAGATATGTGTTTGTAAAAATACTATTGGAATCTTCACATGTGTAGTACATTTTTGCTTTTTAAATTTTTCACATATATCATACATTTTTCTTTTACATTTTGGATTTTTTGGGATGTTTACTTATAAGCACAACGTTTTTTTTTTTTTTTTTATTTTTTTGACTTACATATGTCAAACAAATTTTCTTTTTGTGGTGGGCCCTCCACTTATTTCTACTTAAATCTTACATTTTAAGGGTTAATTCAAATTATTGTTTTTATATCATTATAATATTTATTTTTGTATGTTTAACCTATTTCTTATTACTATCGTTATTATATACATAAATATTTTTTTTTTTTTTTTTGTTTTTCTCTTTTATATACATATTCATCTTTTTAGTTACTATTCTCTTTACATATTTATCATGGTATTAACTATTTATTTTCCCTTATTTATACATTTATTTATTTTCTGTTACAATTTACACATTTATCTTAATTCGTAGGATTCTTATAATATAATTCTCTTTATTATCGTGTTTACATGCACATACCAATTATATATTTATTTTACTACTTTTTATCAATATAATGCTTATATAATAATTTAACTCTCTTTATTATCTTTACAATTATCTTAATACTACTTATTCATATATATCTTTAGTCATATAAATTCATATCATTAAGATATATATTGTACAAAAAATGGTTTTAATCGGTTCTTATGGACATTGATTTTCTTTTTTTCATATTTTATTTCACAATTTACCCCATTTTGGGATATGACCTCATATGGTCCAGTGTATATTGGATCTAGTTTCTTCCTGTTTTCATTTCTCAGTAGAACCAAACTCCCTGCTTCAAAATTTGAAACCTTCGCCCTAACATCTGTATCATACCTATTCTTCCTTATGATTTGCTTTTCTACTAAAGTATCTGTTTAAAGATACAAGGTTTAATTGAAACAAGCAACGTGAAAAACAAACTAATATGAAAACAAAGTGAAAATTTAAATGAAGAAGACCGAACGCTTCAAAAGTAGATGCACAACTATATTTTATTTTTACAATTTTCAGATAACATGCGAAATACGAATCTTAATCTAAGCGTGAGAATGACAATTTTGAAATGCGATATGAATCTTAATCTAAGCGCGATAATAACAATTTTGAAATGCAATATGAATCTTAATCAAAGTGCGAGAATAACAATTTGAAATAGAATATGTATGAATATTAATCTAAGCGTGCGAACAGAGACAATGCTTTATGGAACACGAGATGCGTGAACTGCTAATTTATCGTCTGGTTCTTTATGGAACACGAGATGCGTGAATTGCTAATTTATCGTCTGGTCACACGCTTGGAAGAATATGTTTTGAACAATATCGAATTTTGGCTATGAAAAAATTAAACTTAAACATACTTCCCCCTTTTGAGGGTTCGTAACTCTCTAAACTTAAATTAACTCCTACACGTTGGCTTCGAAACGTGAAGCTGATGTTCTAGGCTTAGGGGTGGGCCTTTTTGTACGATATCGAAGTATGATAAAAATCCCAATCATGCCAGCAAACAGAAAAGCACTAATGCCATAGTGGTGGTAATCATGTGAGTTGAGATCAGTGGGGGCTGGTAAGTCCTTTGATTGAGCAATAACATCCTCAATCTTCCTTTTCAGGTTATCAAACTCAGATGGGTCAATGTGAACTTCAATAGGTAGTTTTGGCGTCGTCGTGATTGCATCTTGTTTAATAATCCAACTGCTTACGTTTGCGCTGGGAATAAATGATGACGTTATTTTATTTTCGAATTCTATCCTACCTTTGATGACGATTTCAGGCAATTGTAGCACACAAGCTTTATTAAATTTCAGCAGTCCGTTTCCGGATAATGTTATGGCGTTACTTTTACCACTGCAAATCAGATGTCCAGAAACCGTTGATGTTATGGAGAAGATCCAACTGTTAGAAACCTTAAGTCTTTTCCATTGATTTTGAATCGGTGTTGTCTTCAATGTGCACTCATTTAAGCTGCCTTGATTATGGTTCAATAGTGCCATTTCGCAGTTATCTGGATTTCCTTGTTGAATGAGAGTTGGATGAACCTGGCTGCACATGTACTTAGTCGGCAAGAAAGGTTTGCATGAAACCATCTCTAGTTCGTTCATTAAAAAGTACCGATCCCTCGCCAATGACACAGCTAAGTACGGAGCGGATTTTTCAACAATGTACGTCTTGTTTCTGTGAATTATAGGAACAGTTATGAGGTTGAAAAGTTGAAATTCCTTCGTATTTGTTAGCGGTAATAGCATTTCAAACACAATGGAGTGGTTCAAGCTACGTCCTCTTACGGATGACATTTTATACATGTCTATAACTGACCCCTCTGACATTGATAAATATGAAGGCAGATTGTTCCTTACCAACCGAAGCTGCTGACTGAGTTGCATCGGGGTTATAAGTTGTGGATTTATCTTTGCATGGTTTAAATCCAGCAGGACATCTAACAAGATTTCTTGCACATGTTCGAAGTTGGTAAGAACTAGAATCAAGTACGATATCATTGATGACAGATTCTGCATTGCCTCGTTTGCCTTTTGTTTTTCATTAATGATTCCGATTGTCTTTGAGAGGTAATCATTAAGAGTTTTAAATTGATCTTGAATTTGAATGTGATTCCGCTTCAAAATGTTTAAAGTTAAGTTCACTCAAACGTTTTTCATTTTTATAAGCATTATCAATTTGATGTTGTATTTTATTCGCATTTTCTTGATCAAGGATACCAAACAAGCTATGCGCTAATGTCCCAACAATATCGAATGGAGATCTTGCTGCTCTGGTTTTTTCAAATTTTGGGGCGTGGTAATTGTGAAGTAATTCATTATTATGGTCGATCACTGCAATCCTATTTCGTAAGGTTTCTATAATAGGGACATAGTAATTTTGCTGGGATAGATTTTGTGTGCACATTTCTACCATACGGTTCATATATGATTTCAGCCCGCCGAACTCTTGCCAATACGTGGACATATTGTAGTATATAAAGATCTTCCAATAAGTGTTTACTGTTCGAACCCTACCAATAACTTCAAAGTAAATGCCAACACCGTCATCAAGTTCTTTCACGTTTACTTCGTTGTGTGTTTGACATAGAGAAGCTGGTAACAATAGGAGTACTAGAAGCACCGCTGAGAGCAATGACACCCTTTTGGGTTTTTTAGGTCTTAGATTTCTCCTGTTCCTTTGTACGATGGAGGTTGGAACTTCCTTTTGTTTATCGGGTTCATCTATGGGAAGCGGACAAAGATTGTGAATCGCTCGTTGGTATGTTCCATTTTGTGTTTTGATATTAGCTACGCGTACTTTATTATCGCTGCCCTTAAAGATCTCGACAACACGTCCCAATTTCCAACGCATTGGAAGAGTATTGGCATCCTTGATGAGAACCAGTGTGTCCGGCTTAAGGTTGTCAGACTCAGTTTTCCACTTGTTTCTTTGCTGCAAGAGATGCAAATATTCCGTCGACCATCTTTTCCAAAAGTGCTGTTGAATTTGTTGTATCTGCCGGAACTTGTTGAGGCTGCTCATTTTGCATTCTGTAACATCTGGTTCGGCTAAGACTGTTAACGGACTTCCAATTAAAAAATGACCAGGTGTTAATGCCTCCAAATCATTTGGATCGGATGATATCGGAGTCAAAGGGCGGGAATTCAGAATTGCTTCTATTTGTATGACCACAGTAAGCAATTGTTCATACGTCAATGATTCTTCTCCGAGGTAACGGACGAGGAGTATTTTTGCTGATTTAACAGCTGCTTCCCAAAGCCCTCCAAAATGAGGCGATCGAGGTGGTATGTTTTTCCACTTGATTCCATTTTCAAGGCATGTCGAATGAATCGTTGACTGTAGTCTCTCTGAATTGAAAATCTTCGTTAGCTCTGATAATTCATATTTTGCGCCAACAAAATTCGTGGCATTATCACAAAATATCGTATGGCAAAGGCTTCGCCTGCCTATAAACCTTTTTAGAGCATAAATGAATGCTTCGGATGACAAATCATCTACTACCTCTATATGTACGGCTTTAGAAGAGAAGCAAACAAATATTGCTAAATATGACTTAGTAGGAGTCTTACCTCTAACCTTGAAATGAGTTTTTATAGGTCCGCAAAAGTCTACTCCTGAATGATAGAAAGGTCGCGCTGGAATTACCCTTTCCGGGGGCATGTTTCCCATCAGCTGATCAATAGATGTTGGCCTTGATCTAAAGCATTTGATGCACTTGATGATTACTTGTCGGGCTGCGTTTCCAACACCCAAGATCCATTATTGCTGTCTGGAAAGTGAAACTAGCATCCTATGCGAAGCGTGCATGTATTTTTGATGTAGATGCGTTAAAATCATTTTAGTTATAATATTATTTTTTGGAATTAAGATTTGATGCTTGGCATCTGGCAAAATTGTTGCGTTTGCCAACCTCCCTCCAACCCGAATAAGTTTTGTTCTGGCATCAAAATATGGAGAAAAAGATGATATATTTGATTTTCTGCTTACAGATTTATTCTCTTCCAAAGCACGATAGTCCTCTGGAAACGACACCTTTTGTGTGCACACAAGTAACCAACGGGTTCCTTCTTTTAGTTCTTCAAGAGTTAACTGACCTGTGTTTCTCAGCACCCTTGGTTTTCTTGAATTGTTAACGAATCTAAAACAAAATTAGAATATTTTTGTTAACGTAAAAAATGAATTCCTATGTTTGATATTTCCAAAAAAATTGGGATCGCCTTTTATGGATGTTGTTAGAACCGATTTCTTTTTACGGCGTTCTGGAATCGAATCTGGTGGAGTGTAATTTTTAGCCCAAATGCTTTCACCATCTCTAAGAAATTTAGGACCCTCGAACCATATTGATGATGCTAAAAGTGCTTCTAGGCTTGATCCTCTGGATACTAAATCGGCAGGATTGAGGTCGCCTTTGATATATTGCCACTGATAGAACTCTGAAGCTGATTGGATTTTTGCTACTCTATTCGCAACATACGTTTCCCATGTATAAGAAGGTGATTTTAGCCAGGCTAATACTGTTGTTGAGTCTGTGTAAAAACATACTTTATCAATTTTCTTTGGCAGTATTTGGATAATCCTTTCTACTAATTCCACCATTAGTACTGCTGCTTGTAATCCTAGGCGAGCAATACTCACAGTTTTTAATGGTGCAACTCGTGATTTAGAACAGAGAAGCTGGCAAAGGTTTTCGTTGCTTTCATCAGTTGACTTTAAGTACACGCATGATCCACATGCGCCTAAACTGCTGTCGGAAAAAGCATGAAGTTCAATTATCCTAGCCGATGAACGCAGCACGTATCGTGGAATGCTTGTCTTTTTCATGTTTGAAAATTGATCAAGGTAATTAATCCATTTTTGAGCTTGTTCGATTGGAAGAGTTTCATCCCAAGGCAACTTGGTTTTCCACAACTCTTGTAGGAAAAGTTTGCCAAGAACAATCACTGGCCCGACTAGACCTAGAGGGTCAAAAAGTCGTGCAAGATCAGCCAGCACCGTCCGCTTCGATATTTGAGTGTTCAGCTTAATTACCTTTTCTTCATTGAGGCTAAATTTAAAGACATCTTGCGAGGGATCCCATATTAATCCCAATGTTTTTATCACCTCGGAATGATGAAAGGTAACTAACTTTCCTTCTAAAGGAAGGAGAGGTTCCTTCTAAAATCATTGAACTATTTGAGCAAAACTTTTTCAATTCAAAATTACCTGCCTTGAGTAAGCAAATTGTCTCATTTAGTAATGCTTGAGCATCCTCAATAGTCTCTGATCCAGCTAAACAATCATCCACGTAAAATAAGTAAATATTTGGCGCAACAGCTCTTTAAAGTGCCAGGGCCTAGCTTCTCGCAACCACCCATGTTGTGTGCGTTATATTTTTCACACGAATGGAAGGGACCTACAGTTTAATGCCGAATCAGAACGGCGATTTGAGAAGCTTTTTCATGACAACAATACACTCCGATGTTTGTCAGACACTCGCGAGAGGTGGGACCGTGAAAAAACTTTGTGGTATTTTCTGGGATTCGAACTTGGAACCTCATGCGTAGTGATCCGACACATTAACCACTTACGCCACGGCGCCCACCATCCACGTACACATTATTTTTAATGACTTCAGCTGATCTGTCAAAGACTTCTTTATTGTCTTCTGCTAGCTTCAAAAGACATCTAGTTGCTAGGTAAGAAGCAGACGCTGTTCCATAAGTGACGGTGTTCAACTGGTACAACTGCAATGGGGTGTCAGGATTTGATCTCCAAAAGATAAGTTGAAAGGGTCGATCTTCCTGGCTTACTAAAACCTGGCGATACATCTTAGCTATGTCCCCCGTAAAGACATATTTATGTGTCCTGAACTTCAAGACTATTGAAAATAAATCTGGTTGTACAGTTGGACCAACCATGAGTATATCATTGAGTGAATGGCCAGATGTTGTCTTTGCTGACGCATCGAAAACCACCCGCAGCTTTGTTGATGAACTTTCGGCCTTCATGACGCAATGATGAGGTATGACGTAATGTGTTTCTGGAATTTCGTCTTTAGAAATGAGTGTCATGTGACCCAATGCTTTATACTCCTCCATGAAACTAATGTATGATTCTTTAAGCTTGTCGTCTTTGCTTTTTTTTTTTTGTCGGGATAGGAAACACTCGACTGGAGCACTCAGACACAACTGGTCCATTGTACTGCCAGAGAGAAAACCCTGATTTACCCATTTTATTGGAATTTCTTTGACTTTCGAAGAAAGCCAAGCAAGCACTTCAGTGATGGGGAGCTTACAGTACCAGCACTCACCACATCCGCACCGAAGATCTGCCACCTGATACGAGCAAAGGCCGGACACTCACAGAGATAATGTTCCGCGGTGTCGTCGCTCTCTCCACAAGCGTCGCAGATTGTAGTGTCACTTAAGCTTTACACGTTAAGGTGCTTGGCAAAAGCGAAGTGGCCTGTCAAGACGCCGATAAGTTGTCTACAGTCTTTTCTGCTGAGAGACAGCAAGAATGCCGCTGATTTCTTACAGACGTCCGGGAGCATGCGTTTAGTCAACCTGCAACCTGGAGAGTCATGCCACACACAATTGTGCTCGTGAGAGACCCAATCGTCAATGGAAGCCCTAACCGAGGACGCTGGAAGACCCAACGCGGGTTCGGGACCTGAGAAAACCTCCTCTGAGCCTTGTCTAGCAATCTCATCGGAGATCTCGTTCCCCAAGATCCCAGTGTGACCTGGCACCCAGATAAGAGACAGAGAATTCAGCCTTGCGACCGAGTTCAAAGAGTTTTTGGTTTCACGAACTATTTTGGAAGTGGTTAAAGGGTTAAGCAAGGCCTTAAGCGCAGCCTGACTGTCACTACAGACACAAATGCTACGTCCCTTCCACCTGTTCTTCACAACATAGTTCATGGCCATTAGGATTGCATAAGTTTCCGCTTGGAAATCAGACGCATATTTGCCTAACGAGAAGTGAAGTCAATTGTTGTCGACTTCCACGAAGACACCAGCGCCAGACCCTTGACTGGTTTTGGAACCATCCGTGAAAATACGACTACATTCCATTCCCGGCTCAGACTCTGACCGAAGCCAGTCCTGGACACAAGGAAAGTCGACTCTGAATTTGCGCATCAGCTGGAGTTCTGGCACGGCGACATCATCCGCATATGCCTGAGCGTAGACGTTAGAACTATTTAGAGTGTTCAACAGAGAGTCGACCACCATGCACCATAACAATGGAGACAGAACGCCACCTTGCGGACAGCCCCTGTTTACCCCTGTCATAACATATTGGCCACAAACCGCATCCACTACCAAAGTTCTATTCGTTTGCATTGCTTTAATCCACAACACTAATGTTTCATCTACCCCGTGTTGTCTGGCAGAGTCGCACATGCAGTCAAAAGTTGCGTTGTCAAAAGCACCCTCAATGTCGATGAAGATACCCATCGCGTATTCTCTCCTATCAAGCGCGCATTCAATTCTGGCCACTAGATTTTGAAGTGCGGTCTCACAGGATTTCCCACGCTGATAGGCATGCTGCATCTCCGATAGTGGATGCAGTTTCAAAGCAACTTTGCGCACGTGAAATTCTACCAGTCTCTCCATACTTTCCAGTAAGAAGGATGTCAAACTTATAGGTCTGAAACTCTTGGGGAGCGAATAGTCTTCCTTACCAATTTTCGGTATCAAAGCTACTCTGACTGTCCGCCAAGGTGTAGGAATATATGCCAGTGCCAAGCCAGCGGTGAAAATTCTTTTCAGAGTTGGCAATAGCTGATCTATACCCTGTTGCAGCATAGCTGGATATATTCCATCGGTGCCAGGCGATTTGAAACCATCAAAAGATGCCACAGCATATTTGATGGCCTCATCTCTTACCACGGCTGATGCAATATACCAGCTGCGCCGAGTTTTCTGACTTAGATCAAGCTCAGCCTGGGTAAGCGGGCCAAGCTGTGACCTAGTGATTATCCGATTGCCAGGAAAGTGAGTCTCCAGCAGAAGACTAAAAGTTTCCGCTTTCGTCTCAGTAAACTTGTCATCAGATTTTCTCAGTGACTCCGGTTTGGTCGGCTTGCCCCTTTTGAGAACTTTAACCAACCTGCTGGTTTCACCGAGTGTCTCGATCTTTTCACAAAAATCTCTATAAGAAGCACTTTTCGACAACCGAATTAACTTCTTATAGTCTTTTTGCTTCGATCTAAAAAGATTCCAGTCACCTTCTAAATTTGTCTTGAGTGACCTATTTAGAAGTTTTCTGGATTCTTTCCTAAGTCGCTGCAGTTCTGGGCTCCACCAGGGAACCGGAGTTCTGCAGGGGGTTTTTGTCAATGGGCACGTCAATTCAAAACAGCTGGTAAGGACACTAGTCAGGTTTTGAACAGCATCCTCAACCTTTCGTTTCGTTCTGAGTTTAGTTGAAGTTTTGACAGATCTGTCTAGCTCTTCCCTAAACCGCACCCAGTTGGTTTTCCGCGGATTCCTCCTCTCCTGCAAAGTTATGGCCTTGCATTCGATTTGGAAAGCGATGTATCTATGGTCTGACAAGGACACCTCCCGCAGTATCCTCCAGTTAGTAATTGACTTGAAATACCTATTAGATAAAGTCAAATCAATTACCCCCTGCCTCCTTGCCGTAACAAAAGTTGGCTGGGAGCCATTATTGTTAATAACCATGCCAGACGATAGTATAAAATCTAGGAGATGGTTTCCTCGTACGTTACATTTGCTGCTGCCCCAGACTGTATTCTGAGCATTCGCGTCGCAACACATGACTAGTCCCATCTCCCGAGTGTCACAGTACTTTATGAGTTCGGCAACCGCCTTCGGTGGTGGAGGCATTACCGAATCATAAGGGAAGTAAGCCGACGCAACGACGAAGGTTCTCCAACTTCCGGTCGTTTCGTAGCTTACAGCTGCAGCAACCGGGTCCTGTCCATAAAATTGTCCAAGCTTGGTTACTGAGAGGAAATTCGGCACAATTAGACAAGCTCTCGGTCTTTCAGATCGCTCGTCACATAGCACCGTTACTCCACGAACACCCCCAAAACCACATATGCGCTTGTTCCGCACGTATGGCTCCTGGATAGATGTTATGTGGGGTTTTGTACGCACCACGGAAAGTCTGCTCCTTAAGAGAGTGGTAGCAGCCTTTGAGTGGTGGAGGTTTATCTGCGAAAATATTAAAGATATAGTCGCTCCAAACTTGCTCCATCAGATTGGACCTGTTCGAGCCGACCGAAAAGGAGCCAGCGTTAGGTCTGATGGATTGATCGGCTCCAGTTGGAATACTTTCTGCCGACCTAGGCTTCTTTCCTGTCGCTACTGAAGGATGACTGCTTTCAGCGCTTGCGCCTTCAGCTGACTCTGCAGCCTCTTTGCACCGCGCGCCGCCTTCCTCCTTCTCCTTTTCAGTTGACTCTTGGTCAGGAGCCCATCGGAGTGCGCCGCTTCGGGAGCTCGTTCAGCCTTATTGGTTTCCCAAGTCAAACCGTCACCGACACAACTTCGACCAGCTACCCTTCTATTGAGACAGAGATTAGACGTTCCAGCCGAAGCCTTTCCGCCACTTTCTTTGCCATTCCAGCCCAGTCTACCAAACGAGTCAGAGCTGCAGGGGTCTTCTGAAACAAGCGTCGCTACTGCTTCTGATTCAACGCCAGAGGCGGAGGGTAAAAGTATGGTGGTTGGGACCTCCAGAATCCTCGTCCCAGCCGTAGTCAAAAAGACCACGGGTGGATTATCGTTTTCACGAGTACCACCTGGAGTAGATACCGTACAAGTTTCTTCCATCATACTGGTTTTGCGTCACAGTCAAGACGTCTTCAGCCTTTAGTTCGATGTCTCACCTGGGGTCCTTTCGAACCCTTAGGGTCATTGACTCTTAAGCCGTTCCGCCACGTCAAGGCAGCTGAAGAATGAGAACGGGAGTCGTCTTTGCTTAATTTGTTTTCTAATGAAAGAAACCTTCTTCTTGCCATATGGAGGGAGTCTCCTAACATTATCCTTGGATCCTCCTTAAACGGTTACGACGAATTTACCTTAAGAATTTAGTGTCGTATTTTCTTTGAAATGCTTCTCACACTGGTGTTCTTCTTCGCTCAGGGTGTTAATGGGAGTTTCATGGCTTTCGGTTTCCCAAAATGAACGCACAAGTTTGTCCAACGATGACAAGGAAGGCTTTGTCGCTATGTGACAATGCGCAGTGGTGTTTGGAGCTGGAGCGCTTCCTGCTACGATCCATCCTAACTTTGTGTTCCGCAGAATTGGCAAATCGTTTGACAACCTGTACTCTCCCGGTTGCAACAAGTCAAAGAACAGTTCAGGTCCTAAGAGCATGTCGATTTGATGCTTGGATTTGAAGAACGAAGGATCTGCTAACTGCATTTTAGTTGGAAGCTCCCACTGAGACAAGTCGATTTCTCCGCTGAACTGGTAATCACTTATACGAGACATTACATTTGCCTCTATCGTTTCTTTAAATGATGATGCTCTGGACTCAAATGATATTGAGGCCACAAAATCCGGCTTGCACTCCTGCGCTCCTATTCCACTGATTGGAGTATCCATGCGACGTTTCTTGATTCCCAATTGATGTAAAAATGATGTCGTCACAAAGTGGAGCTGGGAACCAGAGTCAAGCAGAGCTCTGCATGGGATTCGAGTACCGTATGAAGAAATCACATTGACCACAGCCGTAGCCAGATGAAAATGACGTTTTTTAGTTCTTATTTCTGTTGCTGTATTGTTTACTGATGGATTTTGGGGCTGTGGGACTTTATTAACTTTACCTTTCTCACCCCACTGATGTGTAGATGAGTTGTCGAAGCTCTGCTGTGGTGGAGGAAGTTCTTGCTGTCGTCTCTGCTGGTGAAGCAATGTATTGTGGCTCATGTTGCATTTTTGTCATCTTCGGGACTGGCATGATTGGGAAAAGTGGCCCTTCTTCAGACAGTTTCTGCATAACATCAGTCTTTGAACAGCCTTTCCTCGGTCCACATCTGAAAGAGACAAAAAATTAGTGCAATTGTAGATAGCATGCTTACTTGAACTGCAATAATTGCAAATAGGCGATGGGTCCTGGCCAAACTTGGAGGCGACGCCCCACGTGGGCTTCTTTCGATCGTCATGGCTGCTGATGGCCTCTAAACTCTGGAACTTCCTCCTGTCATCACGGCTACTAATGGCTTCTAGAGTTTGGAACCTTGACTCGACAAACTTCAGGAACTCTTCAATGGTGGGGCTGCTTCTCGGGACGCTCATGGAGAATTCAAATTGTTCCCTGCTCTCTCTATCCAGTTTTTTCAAGAGAAGATGGACCACGATTGGATCCCAACTTGCAGTGTCAACGTTAAGATTTGTGATCACCTGCAGGCACTCCTTTGTATTGTCGTGGAGCTTTCTGAGGCTCGAACTTGTTGCTGTGGTAACTGGCTGCACTAAGAGCTTGTTTAGTTGAGCTGTCAGCAGCAATCTTTTGTTACTAAAACGTGTAACAAGCACGTTCCATGCTACTTCATAATTACTGTCCGTTGGTTTGAAGTTTTGAATTAGTTCCAAAGCCTTTCCAGTTACGTTGGCTCGCAAGAAATAAAGTTTTTGTGCTGGCGGAATTGGCTGGTCATGAATCATCTGCTTAAATAAGTCATGGAACTGTAACCAATTCAAGTATTCACCATTAAACTTGGGAAGCTCTATTTTTGGTAGCTTCATCATTATGTTCAACGTCTTTGTCTCACTGCTCTTTTCTTGAAGTTTGGAAGTGTCGGCGTGCAATTTCAGCAATGTCACCTCCACTCTTTCCTGCAAATCAAAGAACTCTTCCACGTCGTCAGCAGTGATTTCGTCCTCTAGTTTGCGATATAAGCACGTGATTTCTTCCCAATTCTGTTCAATATTTCTTGCCCTCATTTGACAGAATTGGTCACTTCTTTGTCGTGATGCTTCTTCTATCGACTTGTTGAGTAACCTCTTTAATATATTGACTAAGAGGCCAAACCTTTGCTTGTTGCTCACGTACGCTTTTGGCGTGGTAGGCTGTTGTTGTCCTGGTGCTCTGGGCTCAGTACAAAATCCCATCTTATATTTCGGAATTGCACCTTGCTCTTGTGTCTTTCCTATAGGCTTAAGGGGTACTTCCGATCTTGTTGAACCGTCTATTCCAGTACTGCTTTCGGTAGACTCTTTATCCTCCTTTTGAGTTTCGCCTTGTACCGTAAACCTAGCTGGAACAAATTCCTTATGGGAATCATCTTTCTCTTTGATTTCCTGAATTCGGCGAACCACATCGATTCGCATGCGTTCTGCTGCCTTTCGCACCGTAATAATCCCTCCTAAAATACGGGTGATGAAGTTGGTCGGAACATTTGTCACGGATTTCAGTATCCCTCCTGTCAAAGTTTTCCCATTGACATTCTAGCTTTTCTTTTATCTTGTTGAGATAATCTAGAGTCTTCCTGTTGGGAATATCTTTATTGTAATTTCTGATAATTGTGCAAATTACTTCCCCCAACTCTTCCTGTTGGCTAGCGAAGAATTCGATGTCTCCATCTTGACCAATACTTTCACTTTCTGCCATATTTTACACTTCACTTGACTTTAATTATTGTAAACTTCACACTTTTTTATAATTGATTTTATAAAGATAAATTAACTTGTTTACAGGCCAACAAACTTTTTTGATGTGTGTCCTGTCACGGTCGCCAATGTTTAAAGATACAAGGTTTAATTGAAACAAGCAACGTGAAAAACAAACTAATATGAAAACAAAGTGAAAATTTAAATGAAGAAGACCGAACGCTTCAAAAGTAGATGCACAACTATATTTTATTTTTACAATTTTCAGATAACATGCGAAATACGAATCTTAATCTAAGCGTGAGAATGACAATTTTGAAATGCGATATGAATCTTAATCTAAGCGCGATAATAACAATTTTGAAATGCAATATGAATCTTAATCAAAGTGCGAGAATAACAATTTGAAATAGAATATGTATGAATATTAATCTAAGCGTGCGAACAGAGACAATGCTTTATGGAACACGAGATGCGTGAACTGCTAATTTATCGTCTGGTTCTTTATGGAACACGAGATGCGTGAATTGCTAATTTATCGTCTGGTCACACGCTTGGAAGAATATGTTTTGAACAATATCGAATTTTGGCTATGAAAAAATGAAACTTAAACAGTATTCCTAGCATCCCTGTGAGCAATCTGTAATTTATTCTTAAGATCTGTTATGTAATCCTCATAGTTGTACACTGGATCCACGTTTCTGATTAGATTTGACTGTAGGTTGCACTGTTTCCCAAATACTAATTCAAATGGCGTGAAACCTGTTTCCGAGTGCACTGACGTATTATAACAGAAAACATAATAGGGTAGCCATTCGCTCCAATCTGTATGCTTTTCTGCTACATAGTTTCAAAGGTATGCTCCTAAAACCTTATGAGAATTTTCTAGTGCTCCGATGCTTTCGTGATAGTAAGCCGTGGATTGCAACTGTTCTATTTTTAACAATTTGCATACATCCTTGAATACTTTATTTATGAATTCTGTTCCTTGATCAGATGCTGTAGCCCCTGGAACTCCATACTTTAGAATAAAATATTCTACTAGTCCCTTGGCTACTGAGGTGGCTTCCTTATTTGAGTTCGTCTTGTAGGGTTAGGATATATTTTGATCCATTCTCTGATTCATCTAGAGGTCCTACTAAATCTAAGAAAATCTTGTCAAAACTTGACTCAGCCGTTGTCGTAATCGTCATTGGTTGCTTTCTTGGCTGCATGTATTTGTTTCTTTGGCACATGGAACAATGCTTAACGTATGTCGTCACATCGTTTTGCATTCCTGTCCAAAAATATTTCCTTCGAATATTTCTTAACATGCGGTTTATTCCGGCATGTCCACTTGTTGATAACATATGATAGTCGTTGAGTATTAGCTTCTTTTTGCAAGGGTCTGTTACTTCGATAGTATTCTCAATTAAGTGCACTTTTATTTTACTCTCTCTAAATATTTCTTCTAATTTCTTCTTCAATACATTTATTTTATTTTTGTGACGGCCGTCTGAGAGTTTTATTAATTCCTTTTTCGTTATGTAAACCTTATTTATTGAAAGAGACCCGCAAATTGTATGCACGTCCCTCAACAACATTTTGTCAAATGATGCCGATCGGGCAGTAGTGCTGTTCTTGGATCCTTCTTTATCAATTATTGGTACGCAATCTTTCTGCACGTCCCTCGACAACATTCTGTCGAATGATGTCGATCGGCAATAGTGCTAATCTTGGACCGATTAGACAATTATCCTCTGGAACATAACCCAAAATATTGTTTGGGCCTAATATTATATTTTCACCCTTAATTTCTGCAAAACTTTCATGTCCTTGAACGAAGCTATCAATGATTTTTAATTCAACTATCTTTAATCCATTTTCTGGTGGTTTCAATAGATCAGTTATGACTTGATCTTGGTTTAATGTTTCATTTGTTGCTTTCTTATCTTGTTGCTCCAAATTATTTTCCTTGGATTGGGCTCTGGTAGTAGCGCAAACGTATAGTTTTTCGAAGTCTTCGGAATTGATTGTTATCCTACTCAGAGCATCTGCTGTGCAGTTATCTTTTCCCGGTGAATATTCGACACGAAAACTGTACTCTTCTAGTAACAGTCTGAATTTGGTTAATCGACTAGTTGGCTCTTTCAGCGAAAATAGATACACTAACGGACTGTGGTCCGTTATAATTTTGAAGCGTCTTCCGAATTGATATGGTCTGTAGTGTTTGACTGCCCATACTATGGCAAGTAACTCTTTTTCAATAGTGCTATAGTGCTGGTCAAACGGTAGTGCATGCGATCATATGAAAACACAAGCGTTTTCACTCAGCTGAGGCCTACCAACTCCTACTCTCAACCTCCACGCGGTGACAGCCGGGCGCCTAGTACCTTAATCCAAGAAATGGGTAACCAACCCCGTTTGGCGGATTCTTGGTGGCAGCAGATGAGAGAGGGGGGGAAGAGTGCTTTTCTCACTAGAGCACTTCCTCATGTTCCAGGCGGCAGCGGACGAATTCCTTAGACGGAGTCAACGGTGGCGTCTATAGTTCCAGTTAGGTTGAACTTAGTGAATACCTTGCGCGAGCTGCTTCGACGTATTCGGATCACAGGTCGGTAAGGAATTTCCAATATTGGTCAGGACATTGGAATAGAGATGGTGGCGGAGGAGCCCTTAATGGGCCAACGGCAGCGCTCATACTCCCGTAGTGGACTACTGGCACCGGTGTACCCGGCCCCTCGTCCTAGGGGAATAATTAAGGAACTGGCCCTCCAGGTTGGGGGTTGTGCCGTCGGGGTAACTTCCCTACCACGTAAAAAGCGCATGGTTCCGAAACAACCAAAAGCCTCGGATAAGGATGACTCAACTAATGACGACCCCAGCAAACGAAATAAGGACAACGACCTTCGGATCTGTACGTGGAATGTTTTGTCCCTTTACAGACCACGTGCAGCCGAACAACTAGCAGAGGCCCTAGACTGCTATAAAGCAGATATTACCGCCATCCAGGAAGTGCGATGGGATGGGCCGGGCAAAAAGAGGATGAAAAACTGTGACATCTACTACGGTGATTGCTACAGAGGCAACAGGCAACGCTTATTCGGATGCGGATTTGTCATACGCGGCAGACTTAGGCAAGAAGTCTTAAGCTTCCGACACGTGAGCGAGCGTATGATGACTATCCGGATCAAGGCTAAATTCGCTAACATAAGCCTAATATGTGTTCATGCCCCCACAGAAGAAAAGGACCCTGCCACCAAAGAGTGTTTCTACGAGCTCCTCGACAAAACATATGAGCAATGTCCTAAATACGACGTTAAAATCGTTTTGGGCGATTTTAACGCCAAAATAAGAAAGGAGGACGTCTTTGGTAGGGCAGTCGGTAAGCATAGCCTACACGACACCACGTCTGATAACGGACTAAGGCTAATTGATTTCACTGTGGAGCGAAATGTCACCATAGCGAGCACATGGTTTCCTCATCTCGATATTCGTAAGCAGACATGGCGGTCCAATGATCATGTCACGATCAACCAAATTGATCATATTGCGATCAACGCAAGGCATGCCTCCAGTATTCTGGATGTCCGGACCTTCCGAGCGGCCAAAATAGACTCGTTGTAGCCAAGGTACGAATGCGGATATCCCAATCTGAGCAACAAACAAGAATCACTGTGAGCAAATTTAACGTCGAAACGCTACAATCGCAAGAGGCCGCCAGACTCTTCGCTGAACGCGTATCCCGAAATCTCTCAATCACCCCTTTGCCGCCAGCATCAAGTACCGAAGACCAGTGGCAACGCTGCCAACATGCCATCAGAAACGCCGCGACTGATGTGCTGGGTGTCGCTCGACCACCACCGCGAAATCCATGGTTTGACGAAGAATACCGGCGAGTGCATGCAGCAAAACAAGAGGCATACAAAGCGGCGCTGCAAAGGAATACGAGAGCTGCTCGTGAGCTCTACGAGCAAAAGGGACGGGAAGAACATCGGCTTCTCCAAAAGAAGAAGAAAGAGCATGAGAAGCGCGCGTTTGAGAATATCGAGAGTCTATACTCCAGGAACAATGTACGGAAGTTTTACCAAAAGGTAAAAAGAACGTGTCAGAGAAGCAATACCCGCACAGAAACCTGTAGAGATGAAAATGGAAACCTCGTAGTAGAATCACAGTCGGTGCTGAGAATATGGAAAAACTACTTCTGCAGACTGTATAACGGCGACGAAGACCAGCATCCCGTTGTCAGGCAGAATGAACCATTCAACATAGACGATGATAGTCAAAATTTCGGTCCACCTGACCAAAACGAAGTGAGGATAGCAATATCCAAGCTAAAATCCAACAAGGCTGCTGGACCTGACGGCCTACCGGCCGAACTTTTCGAGGCAGCTGGGGATGAATTGGTAGAGTGCATACACCAACTCATTTCTAATATTTGGTCAGACGAGTGTATGCCTGATGAATGGAATCTCAGCATCGTTTGCCCGATCCACAAGAAAGGAGACCCCTCAACTGCGCCAATTATAGAGGCATCAGTCTTCTCAACATCGCATACAACATCTTTTCTGCGATATTGTGTGAACGCCTGAAACCCTTTATCAACAGCCTGATTGGACCCTATCAGTGCGGTTTCAGGCCAGGAAAGTCCACCATCGATCAAATCTTCACACTTCGGCAGATCCTGGAGAAAACCCAAGAATTCCAAATCGATACTCACCACCTCTTTATCGATTTCAAGGTCGCCTATGACAGCATCTATAGAGAAGAGCTTTATAGAGCCATGTCTAGTTTTGACATCCCTGCCAAACTTGTCCGTCTGTGCAGGCTGACGATGGAGAACGCTCGCTGCTCCATCAAGGTCGGTAATGACCTCACCGAGACCTTTGATGTCAAAAAAGGCTTTAGACAAGGTGACGCGCTGTCATGTGACTTCTTCAATATTGTACTTGAACGGATTGTGCGGAACTCACAAGCCAACACCGGAGGCACAATCTATTACAAGTCAGTACAACTGCTTGCATACGCCGACGATATAGACATTATCGGAAGATCTCAGCGGGCTGTCACCGGTGCTTTTGCAAGCATTGAGGCGGAAGCGGCCAAAATGGGTTTGGCGATAAACGAGGGCAAAACCAAGTATATGCTGTCAACTAGAAGGGAAAACCAACACCGACGAATTGGACAAAACGTCACCGTGGGCAGCTATAACTTCGAGGTAGTAAGGGACTTTGTCTACCTTGGCTCTGCTATAAATTCAGCAAACAAAATCAGTGCAGAAATCAATCGAAGAATAACTCTTGCCAATCGCTCAGTAACAGCCAGTAACAACAGTAAAGCCCTATCTCGAACCACTAAGGAGACTCTATATAACACCTTGATCATCCCAGTCCTGCTTTACGGCGGTGAAACTTGGACTTTATTAAAAGAGGATGAAGATATCCTTGGTCGCTTCGACAGAAAAATTCTTCGTAAGATTTTCGGTCCCGTTTGCGTTGACGGGTTTTTTGAGGAGAAAATTCAATCACGAACTATACGAGCTGTACAGCGACATCGACCTAGTCAAAAAACTGCGTATTGGACGTCTGAGATTGCTAGGACATGTAGAGCGAATGGACACCAACGCTCCGGCCCGCAGAGTCTTCGAATCTAACCCCGAGGGACGACGCAGTAGAGGGAATCATCGCCGTAGGTGGCGCGCACAAGTTCAAGGGGACCTCGACCAACTTGGAGTGCGCAACTGGAGGCAATTAGCTAAAGACCGAGCTAAATGGAGAGGCTTGTTGGTTGAGGCCCAGGTTCACCCCGAACTGTAGCGCCACCTAAGTAAGTAAGTATAATTTTTTTCTGCATTATTAAGAGTTTTGCTCGCATAAGCAATGGGTCTGTCATCGAAATTCGATAACACTGCGCCCAAAGCAAATCCTGATGCATCTGTTCGCAAGATGAATTCTTCGTTGAAGTTCGGAAACTGTAAGATTCTAGGACTTATAAGATATTCTTTGAGTGCATTGAATGATCCTACACAGTAGTCTTCATTAAAATTAAACTCTTAATTTTTCCGTAACAACCGATTCAGAGGAATTGCTAATGTGGCAAAATTCGGTATAAATTTGCGGTAGTAATTTGCAAATGCTACGAACCTTTTGACCTCATCCGCGTTCTTGGGGGTGGGAAAATTTCTCATTACCTCTGATTTTGATGGGTCGGGTACTATACCTTTATCGGAAATAATATGTCCTAGGTATAATACTTCTTTTTTGAGAAAAGAACATTTTCCCGAGTGCATCTTTAAATTAACCTTTCTGAGTCTTTCAAATACATCTATTAAATTCTTGTTGTGTTGTTCTAGGCTTTTACCAAATACTATTAGACCGTCAAGGTATACAAAACAACGTGAGTGTGTTAGACCTGACATAGCTATAGACATCATTCTCGAGAAGGTACTGGGTGAGATTTTGAAGCCCATTGGTAAACGTTTAAGCTGATAATGCCCTTTCTCAGTAGAGAATGCTGTACAAGGTCTGCTGTCTTTGTCTAATTTCATTTGGTAATAACCTTGGCTGAGATCTAAACAGGAGAAATATGTTGCTCCTCCTACCATGTCGAATATGTCCCTAATGTTCGGTAGCGGGAATTTGTCGTCTTCAATTACTTCGTTTACTTTTCTGTAGTCTATTACTATCCTAAATTTCTGTACACCAGTTACTGGGTCTTTCTTCTTTGGTACGACAAGATTGGTGAATTCCATGCTGAAATGGATGGTTCAATTATATCGTCTGCCAACATCTTCTGCCCCTCATCTTGTATGTCTTGTTTTTGTGAGTGAGGTAGTCGGTAGGGTTTAGTACATTTGGGCGTAGCTCCCTCTTTGAGTGATATGTGGGCTTGACCTATATGCGTGTATGTGAGTTTGTCATGTTTAAGATGGAAAATATCTTGGTATTTTGAACAAATTGTTTTGAGTTCTGATTTTTCTTCTTCGTTTAGTGTATCGAAATTTATTTCTGTGAGTAGTGTTCTGAGTCGTGTGTTTGGTGATGTTGTATTTTGTTCATATTTGAAGGTGTAGTAGTCAGACAATGGCATGGATGTTGGTTCTATCCATTTCAGCTTAACTTCGGATTCACGTGTGTTTAGGATTTTGAGAGGGATTTTTCCTTTCTTTCCCTCACACAATTCTTGTGAGTGGAATACTCGTGTATCTAGGTTTTTGCTGTCTAGCCAATAGGTAGCTTCGGATCGGGGTGCAATATGAATGGAAAATTAATTGTAGGGGTTGGGAATTGATAGTGAAACTTGGGTAGTGTTTATATTTAGCTTTAGCTTGAGAGACTCACTTGAGAGACTTGAGAGACTAGCCCCCCTGGCAGCTGACCTCCTCGTGGTGGGGGGCGGGCAACGTGACTGGGATGTGCGGATGGGGTAACTTAAATAGTTATTCCCATCCATACAACCCAGTCACGGCTAACAAAGCGCACACCCCATGATGACACGAAGACGACCGGCCTCGGATATTGCCAAGCCTGGTAAGCCAGGGCATCCTTTGGAGCCAGGCCTGAAGGGTGTCAGGATGCGAGCGTCTGGTGGTCGGCTTGTCCCGCTCGGCAGCCGGCCGGGTCAAACCCGAAATGGCTACGAGCTTCCTGTCAATGGTCTCGCGAACCATTACGGGGGTCAAGGGGTGAACGCGCTGTGCACCGATAGGGGCACAGATGGACTCTCTGAGATTCGACAACGGCATCGACTTAGGATAGGCACATGGAACGTCTCATCGCTCACAGGGAAGGATCTTGAGCTTGTTGGGGAGGCTGTTAAAAGTCGACTAGATATAGTTGGCGTTTCTTCAACAAAGCAGAGAGGTTCTAAAACTGTGGACCTTTCGGGTGGGTGGAAGCTCTTCCTGTCAGGAGTCGCACCCTCAATGTCTGCTCGGGCGGGAGTGGGGATACTCACAAGTCCCAGGTTGACAGACAGAGTATTGGAGTGGATACCATTAGGAGGGAGAGTTGCGATCTTAAAGCTCAAGCTTGAAAGATCAACTCTGGCATTGGTGCAGGTGTATGCACCGAACCTTCTGTCAGAGTACGCAGCTTTCTTAGATGAAGTTGATGTTGCCCTTGAAAAGGTTGCAGATATGGATTCTTTTGTCCTGATGGGTGACTTCAATGCTCATGTGGGTGTAGATGTTATGACATGGGGGAGTGTGATTGGGAGGAACGGTGATCCTGATCAAAACGCGAACGGAGAGAGGTTGTTGGATTTTTGTTGTGAAAATGGCTTATCCATCATGAACACCATCTTTCCACACAAAGACATTCACAAATACACGTGGTACCGTCAGAGTCTTCAGCAGAAGTCGCTGATCGATTTCTTTGTGGTACCATCGTGTCTGAAGAGAATGGTTTGTGATGTTCGCGTATTGAGAGGGGCCGAACTGTCAACTGATCATCACTTAGTGCTGTGCAAATTGTATCTTACCGAGAGAGTGCCTCCCCTACCAAAGCGTAAACCAAGGATGGTTACACGCATACGATGGGAGAGGTTACAGGACGATGAGATACGGGAGACATTTGCGCGGCAAATATCTGAGAGGTTTGAACGAATTCCAACTGTTCCATCAAATGTAGAGGAAGAATGGCAACTGTTTTCAACAGCGGTTATTGCCTCTGCGGGAGATGTTTGTGGAGTGAAGCGGCTTGGTGTGGCGGCTGGTGGTGAGAAAAGAACTGCTTGGTTTAAAACGCCCGGAGTTCAAGAAGCCATCAGAGAGAAGAAGAGAGCCTTTAAGGTGTGGATTCACTTGGGGAACTCCGATTCTCGAAATCGGTACACTGAGGCGCGAAGAACTTGCAAATTAGCTGTGAAAACAGCGAAAGAACAGTCTTGGAAGGAGTTTGGCGAGAAATTGGAACGTGACCACAGATCTGCAAATAAGATGTTCTGGCAGACCGTCCGCCGACTCAGAGGAAAAAAGTTGAATATCGTTGAAGGAGTCAAATCCAAAGACGGTAGACTTCTTTCCAATGAAGAGGACATCTTACGCAGATGGAGCGAGCACTTTTCAGAATTGCTCAATCCCGAACAGGGCACCGAAGATGACAGACCTATGGTCGAGAGTTGGGCGGAAAGTAGTCCTACGGTAGAGGAAGTAACTTTGGCGATCAAATCGCTAAAAGTTGGCAAATCTGCTGGTGTGGACGAAATTCGGCCAGAAATGCTCAAGGCTTTAGGTAAAGAGGGAGTGCAATGGCTCTCGCGTGTCATTAAAGTGGCCTGGGAATGCGGTGAAACACCTGCTGATTGGCAAATGGGGGTGATAGTTCCTCTTTTTAAAAAAGGGGACAAAAGAGATTGCGCCAACTACAGGGGTATATCTCTTTTAAGTCTCCCTGGAAAAGTCTTCGCTAAGGTGCTAGAAAAGCGTTCCAGAGCTGTGGTTGAGGACAGTTTGGGGGATGAGCAGTGCGGTTTTCGTCCCGGTAGAAGCACAACCGACCAGTTGTTCACTCTCAGAATGGTTCTTGAGAAAGCCTGGGAATATGCCAAACCTGTCTACACTTGTTTTGTGGATTTGGAAAAAGCATATGATAGGGTTCCTCGAGGCAAACTCTGGAGTGTTCTGCAGGAGTATGGGATTGATGGTTCCCTGTTAAGGGCGATTCAGTCTTTATATACAAACTGTAAAAGCTGTGTTCGGATAAACGGTATTAAATCAATACCTTTCACTGTGGGCGTTGGACTCCGCCAGGGGTGCGTTTTGTCACCTCTCCTCTTCATTGTATATATGGATTGGATGTTGCAGCGCAGCCGTGGCGGAGAATGTTTCAAAGTGGGAGACCTAAGGATTAGTCATCTGCTCTTTGCGGATGATTTGGTCATCCTTGGGTCCTCTCAAACCGAACTTCAGCGCGCACTCGAAAGGTTTGTAGCCGTTTGTGATGATGCTGGAATGAAGATCAACGTGAACAAATCGGAAGTAATGGTCGTTTCCAAAAAACCCATTCAGTGCACTCTGCATGTTAGTGGAGTCCCACTGAAGCAGGTGGGGAAGTTTAAGTACCTCGGGGTTTTATTCACGAGTGATGGGAGGAGCAATGCCGAGTTATCCTGTAGAATTGGTCAGGCTGGATCAATTTTGAGAGAGCTTGGCCAATCTGTTATAAGGAAGGCCGAACTTAGTATTCAAGCTAAGCTATCGGTTTTTAACTTGGTGTATGTTCCAACTCTCACCTATGGTCATGAAATTTGGGTAGTGACCGAAAGAATAAGATCGCGGATACAAGCTGCCGAAATGAGGTTCCTTCGCGGTGTTGTTGGAATAACTCGTAGGGATCGAGTGCGCAACACCAGAGTACGCGAGGCGCTCAACGTTGAGCAGCTACTTCTCCGAACGGAACGATCTATGCTTCGATGGTTTGGTCACGTAGTGCGTATGCCCCCAGACCGGCTTCCAAGACGCGCCATGGTTGCCGTGCCATCAGGTAGACGACTTCGCGGAAGGCCCAGAAATAGATGGTTGGATCAAGTCCGACATCTCTCTTGGAGCCGCTTAGGGATTCTCCCTGATGAATTGGAGTCAATGGCGGAGGATCGAGAAGGATGGAGAGTCCACCTGAGCATCCTACCCCCGCGACCCTCATGAAGGATTAGCGGGCCATTGAAAATGAATGATGAATTGAGAGACTCTAAATCTACTATCGCTCCGAAATCTTTCAGAAAATTGGCTCCGATGATACCGTGTGTGGGTATTGGAAATGAATCGGGCACTACGTGTATGTAATTTTGTGTTGTCCCAACAAAAATTTATTTGTGCAAGTTCCTATTGTCGTTAGCTCCCCTGAGATACCCATTATCGTTGTCCTACCATTAGTGTCTATTGTTGTGTCCTGATCTAATGCGTGCTTTTTTATGGTACATATTGATGCACCGGTGCCTATTAAAAAATCTGTTTCTATGTTGGTTTGTTTATTAATGAGTCGAACATATAGGCCGTTGGCTATGCCACCTGCACATATCGCAACTGGTGACAGTGAGCTTAATGGTTTCCCTCCGATCGGCCGGCTTCCCGATCGGTGGGTATTCTGCCTGACTTCATTTTGTGTGTTACTTCTTGACATGCTACCTCTGAATCTGTTAGTGCTGATTGGGTTGAATCCTCTTTCGTTGTGACTGCTACCTCTGTTTCTTTGAAGATGTTTGGAGGTGTTACTATTGGAGTTATCTCCTCGCTGATAGTATTGTCGGTATTGCAAGAAGCTGTTATTTCTGTTCTGATGATACCTATTCGGATTGGTTTGGTAGTTTGCTCTATTCTCATTCCGTACTCGTCTATATGCATTTTGAGATTGCGAGCGTCGTTGCTGGAATCTTGGGTGGGAATAAGTATACCGAACAGTTTCTGTGTTATGTATTGTGCTAGGCTCGAGTTCTAGCAGATGTTCGACAGCACTCTGCATGTTAGTATGACGGGCGCAATCGAGAATTATCTTAAACCTGTTTTGTACGCCTTTCTTAAGGTATGCTAAGCCTCGTCGCTCGTTAGCGCAGGTCAATATAGTTCTAGCGCTTTCTTCCTGTGTGGCGATTTCTAGCTCAGTCATGTTATTGATCAGGCACTCTACTTCGGAGATGAATTCTCGCATGGGTCTGTTACCTTGGCGCGTTTTGTCGAGTTTCGCCTGTATGCTCTCGATCGTGTCCTTAGATCCACACTCAGCAGATCTTTTTTGAGGTTCGCAAATGTAGTAGGCTGGCTAGAGCCTAACTCAGTTAATGCCTTTCCTTTAATCTTACATTTCAGTAGAAATGTGATCAAGGTAGTCTTGGATATTGTACTGAGCGTGTCATGGTAGAACTCAACGCTATTTAAGAAATCCCTGATGTTTTCGGTGCAAGTGTTGTTATCTTCGCATGCTAACGTTGGTAATTTCTGTGCAGTATTGAAGTCGAACTCGGCCATGGTTGGTTCTATAAGAAATCAAAGCACGGCTCCTAACAATTATGAAAATAAGGAAATCTAGATAAAAAAAATTTCAGACTAATTCATTTTCCTCTGCTCGAGATGCTGGCTATGGTGATATGAGGTATCTCTCATGCCTTTTTCCATAAGATTCATACATATCTAAATCAGTCAATAATTCTTATGTCTGTCTAGTAAGTTTCAAAACAGCATTAATGCTTAAATGCGGAAAATAGTTTTGAAATTTACTTATATCTTTAAATAATATAAATCTTTATTTTATAATATTAATATGTGTGTGAAATTACTTTTGTCATTACTCTAAAAACTAAGTCTTACGTAAATAAATCGAATTGAATTGTTTTGAAATGGAGGTTATTTTATTTTATTTTGTGTTTTTATTTTTTTATTTTTATTTAAGCTATTTATTTCTTTTTTTTTATACCTGAACGGGTCTTCGTTCGAGGTGCTTTATTACGTAGGCGATGATCTTCCTCCGGTAGAGCTGGAGCCCCAAATACGTCAGTCCTATGAGGATGGCTGTTGTGAACATAACGGCCAGCACGATGGCGGTGTGGTCTATCGCTTGGTTTACGCTCGGTGCGGAGACCATCTGGGGGCCGGTGTTGATGGTTTTCTGTCGGCTTTCAGTACCTCCCATTTGGCTGAGGTTGCGACGTGGTACTGTTGTAACGTTTTTCTTTTGGTCTAGCTCTTATATTGGCTTTATAGTATCGATCTAAGCTACTGATTTCATTGAGGCTACTACGTCGTCGTAGATAAAAAGGAAAATTTTACTGACGAGCATCCTAGTCTATAAGCAGGATCCTTGTTCGCAGCATCGTTGTTCGCAGTTGATGTATACTCTTCTATAGGTCATGGTATTTCTTCGCCTCTGCTTTGACAGGAACAGAAAGATCGCAGCTATGGCCTTCCTTGGGACATGGGCTGGTGATAATCGCCTTTCGATGGTCTCTTGGAGTCTCCTGCAGTCTTCTGGTTCTTCTTCTGGAAGTATTTAATGTACTCCTGGCAGGATCGCCATGTGAGGTTTTACCCTCTTCCAGGTTCCAGTATTCGTTCCTTTCTCTGTAGAAATCCCCACGACTCGTCTTGGCTATTACGCTTTTCGACTCAAACCTTGGAGCAATTACTTGCTCCCTCAAGGCGTCGTGATTGGGGATGGACAACCTCGGTTTTTAGCGAGTTGCTGTAAAAAAACTCAGAGGTTCTCCTTTGGCTTCTAGATCAGAAGTGATTTTATTAAAAAATTCATTTGTCTTAAATACAAATTTACAATACATTCGTTCTTACCTTAATTCCACACTTCGCACCGATGTCACTCAACTCACGCTTGAACTCGGTATTGCCCATTCGGCATATTTTTGTTATTAGTGGAGCGACCGCTGTCACTCCACGCGAGCTCGTCTTACAGATACACTTCAAGTAAACATATTGCAACCCAAGCGCATATTGTTCGCTCTCTGTGGACGTTGAACGCAGGCAAGTGGTTTTCACTTTGGGTTCTAATTACACATGACGCTTGTATGTTTGTTTGAAGCATATCCGCTTACGTTACTTGCTATTATTTATGGCTTGTGCCATCTGGGTTCAATTTACGAAGTGCACTTAGGGTAGGCTTAGGAGGGATTCAGTCCGCACTTTTTTTTTTTTTTTTGTAATTTTGCGGGGACGCAAAGGGTTATGAATACCTTTAACATGTTTACACATAGTGCGGGCGTTGGAAATGATGTACAGAGAGAGAGGAAGAAAGATTTTAGTGTAGTGGTTCTTAAAGCTCAGCTGTTTTATGCTTCAGCTCTTCTCCGGGTGTGGCACCCAGATAACTGGGGAGATTTTTGTTATTATTGTCTTTGCTTCTGATTCACAGTACTTTTTTCCCGATAACCGATGTCAAGGGCAAGTCATCATCAACAGAGCGAACAGTTTTCCAGCGACATGACCAAGCTACTGCTAGCACAGATAATAAACTTACCCAGATGTCGCATCCCCATACAAAAAACTGTTGATCTTTTCTGTGATGAGCAAACAACGATGGGCAAACAAAAAGCTTTTCTGCTTCGCAAAAAAAAAACGGAAAATAAATTTTCTGTGCGAAGAGCTTTTTCTTTTGCTACTCTTTGTACCGTCTGCCACCAGCGACTGCGAGACACAATTTCATTTATACATACATATGTATCTACATATATTCATATGTATCTACATATATTCATATGTAGGTGTTTGAGACAGTATGGCAACTCCCCTAAATTTACCATTAATCAATGTATATAAAAATCAAGAATAATTTTGAAATATCATTTTGCTATATACTTTGCTATTGTCAATAATTATATAAAAAGAACAAAGGAAGTAAAGAAACACACACAGTTTATAACGTTCAAAAGAAAAGAGGTGTTTTATTTTGCGGAGTTTTTACTGATACATTTTTTACAGACAATATTGTGCAGTTTTATTACATATATTGCAGAGTGGTCGAATTACCGCGAACATTTTGGTCCATTCGAGCCAGCAATTTAAAAAACAAAAAGTAAACAAAGTGTGGTGTGGCGGTGCACTGAAAAAAATTTTTTGGAACAATTTTGAAATACCATTTTGAATTTGAAAACAATAACAAAGTGAAGTAAAATTTACTTAGCTTAAACAAAATCAAGTGCGTGCGTCGGTTTTTTCTTAAAAATAATATTAAAAAAAAAATAATAATAATAAAAATTTTTTTTTTTTAACTTAACAAAATCCCGCGCCGTGTAATTTTTTCTTCTGGAGACAGTCCTTCAACACCTGGCAGCAGCAACTTGAACGGGCAATTTTACATCCGAGGTCTGGAGCACTGGAATACTGCAAGTAAGTGCATAGATTAAGGTAGCTGTTGAGATAAATTAAATACATATAAAAAAAAAATGTCTTACGGTACGCTGCTACTGAACTTTCTGGCCCGATTCAAGCAGGATTTTGAAAATTCCGGGAAGGCTGACGCTAAGAGGCTGCAGAGGGTTAATTATCTGCAGACGCGTCTTGAAATGATGGAGAAATCCATGCAGCTGGGCGCAAAATATAACGAGGAAATTGTGGGCGCCGGAAAACTTGAGGAAGGCTGCGACATCAAGAAAGTAGCCCAAGCATACGATGACATGCTGGAGATCTACGCTGACTACAAGTCATCACTAATGGATGCAATGAACAAGTTGAAGCCTACGATGACTGACACCGAGAAGTCAACAGCGGATTCTGCATCTAGAGTCAATGAAGGTCATAGGTATGACGCGCTTAGACTCCCAAAGATTACACTGCCAACGTTTTCTGGGGGTTATGAATCGTGGAGGTCCTTTCACGATATGTTTGTCAGCTTGGTCCACACGAACACGTCACTCTCTGAGGTACAAAAGCTGCACTATCTTAAGTCCAGCGTCATCGGGGAAGCAGAAAGGCTGCTACTGCACTTAGCCATCGATAGCGAGAACTACCAGAAAGCGTGGGAGATTTTAGTAGAGCGGTACGACCACAAGAGAGTGTTAGCCAACCTACTTCTTCGGTCAACCCTCCTTCAGCAGCGAATCGGCAACGAACTTGAAGTGCATCCTAGATACTTCCCAGGAGATTTTCCACTCACTCGAAAATTAGGGGCTTCCAGTAAAGCAGTGGGATACAATTCTGATTTTTATTATCCTCCAAAAGCTATCTAGTGCCACTCAACAGCTGTGGGAAGAAAAATTGGGTAACAAGTCAGAGTTGCCCACCTTGAAGGAATTTTTTGATTTTCTATGATCACGTTTTAGGGCTTTGCAAGTGGTTGAGTAGCAAGCAGCTCCCGCAGGATGTCCAAACGAGGAACGTGAGTTGTAGAGTGTGTCACAAAGGGCAACACGCATTGAGGGAGTGCAAGAAGTTCTTTCAAATGGAGGTTGGCCAGCGGAGACGTACTGTTTACAACGTAGAGGTATGTGAGAATTTTCTTGCATACAGCCACTTCAAACAGAGGTGCCCAAGCCCGAAGTGTTGCTACTACTGCAAGCAACGTCACCACACACTACTGCATGACAGTTCTCGCAACCCTTACCAACAACACAACGTAGTACCAGCGCCACACGCCACACCAACACAACACAATACATTTCAACGTAGTTCGACCCAAATAGCCACCACTCATCCACACACTCAAACTCACACGTACCAAGTTTCAGGGGGGAGGGTCAGCAGCGGATCATCACAGAAGATCGTCGATCTAGAAATCCGATCAATGACCTCCGATTTCGCAGGTACTATGCGAGCCCTCGTATTCAGATCCCTGACTGGGCTTCTTCCGACCCACAAAATTAATTTCAATAAATGGACTCACCTGGATGGATTACAGCTGGCGGATCCAACGTTCAACATCCCCGCAAAGGTTGATTTACTCCTTGGCAGCGACATATACCCAGATATCATCTTGGGAGACGTGGTGCGAAGCAGCGAGTGCTTGGGGCCGATAGCACAGAAAACATAACTGGGATGGATCCTGCTAGGGAAGGTTCCTTGGGAAATACAAAGAAAGATCCAAAGCTACGTGAATCAACTGGACCTCGATACAACTCTTCGAAAATTCTGGGAAATAGAGGAAGAAGCGTATGATTTGAAAATTTGAAGCGGAGGAGGATAAACAGTGTGAAGAACACTTTAAAAACCACACGACGCGCTTACCTGATGGCCGGTACCAGATCTGTCTGCCATTTAAAGGTGGAAAATACCCAAGCATGGGCCCAACACGAGAAGGTGCGGTCAGAAGGTTCCTTCAGTTGGAGAAGCGACTCCAAAATAACCCGAAACAACACATGGAGTATGCCAAATGTATAAACGAGTATCTCCAACTCGGCCATATGACCCCAGTGGAGGAGTCATATGACATACTCAAAACTCCATATCATTTTTTTTATACCCCATCACGCCGTCGTTAAGGAATCCAGTACCACCACAAAGTTGAGAGTCGTCTTCGACGCAAATTTCAAACCATTTTTTGGCTCTTCCTTGAACGACATGTTGATGGTGGGCCCGAAGATGCAAACGAACATGATCGACATTGTCCTAAGATGGCGGAAATATAGGTTTACCTTCACTTGTGATGTGAAGAAGATGTACCGCCAGATCCGTATTGACGTCCCAGATGTGAATCACCAGTTGATTCTGTGGAGAGATCATCCCAGCCAGGACCTGAAGATCTTTCGTCGATTTGTTGCTCGGAAGGGGCTATGCCGGGAGCTGTTTAGCGATTGTGGGCGAAACATCGTCGGAGGCGTTTTGGAATTACAGCGGCAGTTAAGAGAGGCGAAGGCGGATTGGAAGACGATAGCAGAGTCGCTGTCCAACGAAGGAACGAGATGGAGGTTCATTCCACCGGCTTCCCGGCACTTTGGTGGCTTATGGGAACTGGTGTGAAGTCAGTAAAGTTTCATCTGAAACGCGTGGCCGAAAACCAGTACCTGACATTCGAGGAGCTCACCACCCTTCTTACCCAAATAGAAGCGTGCTTGAACTCCAGACCGCTGTGTCCTCAGTCAGATGACATCAACGACATGCAACCAATCACGCCCGGACACTTTCTAGTAGGAGAGCCGTTAGTAGTTCCACCACAGCCAGAATATGACTTGGAGAAAATTACCCACCTGGACCGGTGGAAACGTGTCCAGACGCTACTCCAGTCATTCTGGAAACAGTGGAGTAACGAATATTTGTCCAGACTCCAACAGCGCCCGAAGTGGACTAAGGTCACTCCCACGACAATCAACATAGGGGGCCTAGTTCTGATAAGGGACGGAAGATGTTTGAGACAGTATGACAACTCCCCTAAATTTACCATTAATCAATGTATATAAAAATCAAGAATAATTTAGAAATGTCATTTTGCTATATACTTTGCTATTGTCAATAATTATATAAGAAGAACAAAGGAAGTAAAGAAACACACACAGTTTATAACGTTCAAAAGAAAAGAGGTGTTTTATTTGGCCGAGTTTTTACTGATACATTTTTTACAGACAATATTGTGCGGTTTTATGACATATATTTCAGAGTGGTCGAATTACAGCGAACAGTAGGTACGTACTTTCCCCTTTCATTTTGCTATATTGCCCGAAGTTTCGATCTGTGTAGATCTGTGGTAAGTGGTAAGTGAAAAGTGATATTTTACTGTGTGTGTCCAGTAAACATTTTGAAGAGTTAATCTAGGAGAGGTAAAATATATTATTTAAGTTTATTTCAGGTTGATTAGGTACCTTGGTACTTACAAATACAAAAAAGTTGCGAAAAAAAAATCGACTTAGAGGAAATGTCGTGGCGAATAAAGTGCGTTATTGTATGCTGCAATGCAACAACTGCCCAATTTCCAGAAAGGAAAATGCTTAGATTTCCTAAAAAGGGAATTAAGAAATATAATGACTGGCTAGCACAGGCAGAAGAATCCCGTGATGTTGTTGAAAATCATAAACGGCCATATATTGTAGTAAACATTTCGATTTGAAATTTTTTGGGAAAAAAAAATTAAAACACGACGCTGTTCCTACACTTTTTATGAAAAGGAGTGAATTGTTTTTGGAATCTAATGACAATGAACTTGCTTTTGATCCTAAAAAAAGCCAAAATAAACTACTCTAATCACAAAAGATTAAAAGTGCAAACGAGTACCGATATATCCATTGATGAACTAAATGAAGTTTCAGCACTTATAGACTGCAACAGATCTATAGA
The DNA here is from genome assembly GCA_945910035.1 of Brachypalpus laphriformis. NCBI lineage: Eukaryota > Metazoa > Arthropoda > Insecta > Diptera > Syrphidae > Brachypalpus > Brachypalpus laphriformis. The sequence goes on from OX246754.1 coordinate 101,618,385, forward strand.
TTTCATAGAATCTGTATGCAAGAAATGCGAAGCGAACACAAAAAAACAATTTTATTATTTTCAACAAATAAGTAGATTGAAAAAAATAACAAAATCCTCAAAGAGCTAAGAAAAGTATGAAATTCAGAAAAATCCTGGCAATTAAAGTCCGCAGGCTAAAAAAAGATAAAGCACAGCTTAGAGAATATCAAAAGCAAGCAATAGAAGAAAAAATAGATTTCTTACATGATATAAATAAAAATTCTAAAACATTTTGCAAACTCATTTTATCATAAGGCAAATGACAATTTTCCCAAGAAGAAAGGTGGATTTGCCAATATATATTTTTCCGCTCTTCGTCTGGATATAATTTTCTTCGCGATCAGCTGCAATTGCGCTTGCCACACCCAGCTTCATTGCATAGATGGATAAAACTTAAAAGTTTATCTCCTGGTCTAAACGAAAATGTTTTTGAGGAAATACAAAAAAATGTTTTAACATTGGAACCAAAAGACAAAGAAGTCATTTTAATATTCGATGAGATGAGTATCCAGGCGAATTTAACATACAACAAATATAAAGACATAATCGAGGGCTTCGTTGATTATGGACAAAATCAAAGATTAGATTCGTGTGCGAAATCAGTTTGCGTGTTCATGATTCATGGTATACCATATGTGGTAAATATAAACAAGTGCTTTATCATGTGACCTGTCCAAGCAATATACCAACAAAGCAGCTCGAAATTGAAGTATACAACTATATTGACATATGTATCTGGGACTAAACGTAGGACGCATTTGCTGTGACCAAAGCTCTACGAATCGAAGCCTTTTCAATAAATTAAAGCTGGATGAGGACAACAGTTCCTTTCTTTATAAAGAAAAAAAAAGTGTATGGAATGTATGATGTGCCACATTTAATCAAAAAAATCCACCCTCGCAAGAGGCATGCTCTACGGATTCTGGGGAGAGCTATTTATTGCATCAGGACTTAATCAACCCATTTAGGAAAAGCTCGAGGCTACAAAGATCTCCGCCTCAGGAGTTTTCACCTAAAGCGCAAAATAAAAGTCTCGCAAACCCGGATATGTTAATTCGGAAAACGCAAGCTTTCGAAGAGAGTACTCTGCAAAAGGAGAACGCCGTACTCTAAAAGAGGCTCGACGAAATGGAGATGTTGTGTCGAGATCTCAAAAGCAAACTTGATAAACTTGAATCTCAAAACGAGTCTTCAAAAACGCAGACTGTTATCTACTGTGAGCCTTCTCCGGGTAGCCATCACTACAGCACGGATGAAGAAGAACTCACGCGCGAAACGGATTGGACACTCAAACGAAGACCATCGTAAAAAAACGTAAGGCCGGTTCATCGCCTGAAGTTGTTTCACAACAGCAACCTAATCGCAAAGCGCAGCCGAAACCGGAAAAGCAAATTGAAAGCAAACGCGCCCCTCCACCAATAAATATCACGGGCGTTGGCGACTATAATTCTCTGAGGAAAATTCTAAAAACAACGATCGCTAGTGAATTTAAAGTAACTTCCTTGCGAAACGATGCGTGGAAAATCAAGGTTAATGACGCTGAGGACTATCGGGCTGTATCTCAAAGGCTAAATAAGGAAAAAATTCAATGGCATACTAACGAAGACAAGTCTGAGAGACCCTTGAGGGTCGTAGCTAGAGGGTTTCATCCATCATGCGCTAAGGAAGACGTTATAGATGACTTAAGCGTTAGAGGTTATAACATTCTGGACGCCGTGAACCTTTTAAAAACAGGGAAAAAACGACCAGACCGTGGTGAAGAAACTACATTGAAACGTAAGTTTCCGCTTTTTGTGCTATCATTCCATAAAACGAAAAGCCAGCAAAAGATATTCAATATTCGTACAATCATGAGTATGGTCGTTAAAATTGAGCCGCTACGTGTCAACACGAAGACAATCCCTCAATGCAAGCGATGCCAAGAGTTTAATCATACACAAGCGTACTGTCGGAAACAGCCGCGCTGCGTTAAGTGCGCTGGGAAACACTCTTCGGAAAATTGCAATTTGAGCACAAATGAAAAAGCTACTTGCGTTAACTGCAAAGGAAGGTACCCAGCAAATTATCGCGGTTGCGAGGTCGCTAAGGAATTACAAATGCGACGGAAAAAATCTACAACGCCGATTGTACGGGGAACGAAATCAGTCGATCGGGCTCCTACGTCGGAAGAACGTATTGCTAAGCAGACTGAGCGGTCTCGTAAGCCAGTTGTACAGATTCCTAAGCCGACTGAAAGGACGCTCGAATCAGCAGTGCAGACTCTTGAAACAGTCAATCAGCCTTCTAAGCCGGGTAAACGTACGTCAAAGTCGTCCACTAAAAAGGCTGAACGAAAAATAACCTCTGACAAGCCAGCGAACCCCGTACGTCTGACGTATTCTCAGGCTGCAGTCAAAGCAACCAAACGAAACGTCGGATCACCCTCTGATCCGTTGAATGAAATTCTAAACTGCATCTACGCTAAGTTCGAGGAACAATGTGAAATTAACAAACGGATTCTCGAAGGTCTCAGTAACGTCGAAAGCTTTTGTATGGCTAACCATAAATCTAAATCTAAGTAAATATGAACTCTTTTCTTAAAATAGTAACATGGAATGCAAACGGACTCTTACAAAAATCTAACGAATTAGAAATGTTTCTAATAAGAGAAAATATCGACATATGTTTGATCTCCGAAACCCATCTAACAAGGGAATCGCAGATAAAGATAAGAGGCTACGCTGGTTATCACGCCTATCATCCTTCTGATAGAGCGCGGGGCGGTTCGTCCTTATTCATTAAAACTAACATCGAACATTCGGTCGACATAAGCATAGAGCTGGAAAAACTTCAGTTGTGCGCAGTAAGGGTTAAAAATAAGCACCTGAGTTACAATATAGCGTCTGTTTACTGTCCGCCGCGATGCCCACTAGAAAAAGACGACTACTTTCGTGTCTTCAATGCTCTTGGTTCAAGCTTTCTTATTGGTGGAGATTTCAACGCGAAGCACACCTTCTGGGGTTCAAGATGTACATCTTCTAAAGGAAAAATTCTCTACGAAGTGGCAAATGAATTCGGTTGTTGTTTTTATTCGACAGGAAAACCGACCTATTGGCCAACTGACTCACAAAAAGTTCCCGATCTTATCGATTTTTTTTATTACAAAAGGCATTTACGAGAAGTTTGTTACAGTCAAAGAATGTTTTGACCTCTCTTCTGACCACTCGCCGGTAATTTTATTACTTGGAGAAGCGCTGATTAAGAAAAAAGGACCTCCAAGACTCACTAGCAATAAAACAAATTGGGAGGGTTTTAGAAATGATTGCGAAACAAATATCGCCTTAAATGTATCACTTAGAACACCTTGTGAACTAGAGGACGAAATTGATCGTTTCGTGGAAGCAATTCAAAGAGCGGCATGGAGAAACACTCCTTCTAGAAGCTATAAGATTAACCGCAACGAAAAGTATCCCATCGAACTGGTGAGAGAGAAACGAAAAGCGCGAAAGAAATGGCAAATCACTCGTGCACCGCATCATAAAACGGTCCTTAACCGACTATGCAATCGCCTTAGAGATAGTATTCGCGAATTTAAAAGCAAAAAGATAGCGACCTATCTTGGAAATCTTTCCGGTGAAAAAGTATCAAATTATTCGCTTTGGGAAGCGCTAAGAGGCATCCGGAAACCTCAAATGCAAGCGCCACCAATTCTGAAAAACGATGGAAACTGGGCCAAGAGCGACAAAGAAAAGGCAGAACTTTTTGCTTTGCACTTAGAAGAAACGTTTAAGCTATTCAACGGCCCTTCGTTAACGCCCGACTCCCCAGTCACGACATCTGACAACTTTAAAGTAAAAAAAGTTGCATTGATTCAACTGAGGGAAGTGATTAAAAATTTAAAGACGAAAAAAGCTCCGGGCTACGACTTGATAACGGCGCAGGTAGTCAAGGAATTGCCGAATCAAGCTATTATCAAACTGCTCTATTTGATCAACGCTTCGTTTAGATTGCTTTATGTTCCGAGGCAATGGAAAGTCGCCGAGATTATAATGGTCCCGAAACCAGGCAAACCGCTAAATGAGAAGAAATCATATCGTCCTATTTCCCTATTGCCGGTTATCTCAAAAATATTTGAAAAACTTCTTTCCAAACGTCTACAGCCCGTAATCGACGAAAGACGTCTCATTCCTGACCATCAGTTTGGATTTAGAATTAAACATTCTACAATTGACCAAGTCCACAGAATAACTGACGTGATTGAGAAAGCTCTGGAAGAAAAAAAGATTTGTTGTGGTGTATTTCTTGACATCTCACATGCTTTCGATAAGGTTTGGCACGAAGGCTTGGAATATAAATTGCAACGACTACTGCCACGGCAACTCTTTTTAATCTTACGATCGTACCTCACCGAGAGACTCTTTCGTGTTAAGCACGGAAACGATTACTCTGACTTCAAGGAGATTGCAGCCGGAGTCCCGCAAGGAAGTGTCCTTGGCCCACTTCTATATGTACTCTACACGCGTGACATCCCGCAAGAAAGAAACTGTGTCGTCGCCACGTTTGCGGACGATACGGTGATATTGACAACAGGAGATACCATTGAAGCAGCAACCGGAAAGCTTCAACATGCTATTAATAAAGTCCACGCTTGGACGAATTCTTGGCGTATTGTACTGAACGAAAGCAAATCTACTCACGTCAACTTTACGTACAAAAAAGTGGATAGATTGCCTGTATATCTAAACTCGGCTCAAATACCGTACGCAAACGAAGCAAAATATCTAGGAATGACTCTAGATGTCAAGCTCAAATGGAAATCGCACGTGAAAAAGAAACGCGACGAACTTCAAAACAAATACCGACAAATGTACTGGCTACTCGGAAAACATTCGAAGTTGAGCTTACATAACAAACTGCTTATCTATAAGCAAGTGCTAAAGCCAGTGTGGACGTATGGTATACAACTATGGGGTTGTACCAAGAAAAGCAATAGAAACATCATACAAACTTTTGAAAATAAAGTTCTTAGAACGATCGTTAACGCACCGTGGTATGTACGTAACGAAGATATTCATCGAGATCTGGGAATTCCCAGCGTCGTCGAAGAGATAACAAAATTTGCGCGTAAACTTACCAGACTTACAAACTCTGGATGGAGTTGTTAGCTGGAAAATAATTGAGTATATCTATAATACAGAAAGAAATAGTACCACAAAAATGTGTCCAAAACTAAAATATGCTCATATAGATCCCACAGAATTTCAATTTCCAGGGAAAATTGCGCAGTTTGCGCAACCAACAGCAGAATTTATAAATAAAATCAATAAAATATTTGATTTATTGAATGAAAGACCTGCACTTATTCGAAATGACGTAAATATTGGATTTTTAAAAGAAATGCAATCATATTTAAAACAAATTCAGCCAATCAATGCAAAATGTAAGCCCTTCTGCTTTATGGGCCTGATTATGACAATAGAAAGTATTTTAATGATAAAAAAAGAATTATTTAATGATTACTGTGAGTTACATTATATATATGTTAACAAGTTCAATCAGGACCCACTTGAAAACCTTTTTGGAAAAATAAGAGCAAGAAATTTTAATCAAAATAATCCAAACGCGTCTAAATTTGGTTCATTACTGGCCAAAATTATGGCTCTAAAAATTTTGTTTAAGTCAAAAATTTTCCAATTGTGAAGAAGAAGATTCTGAATAATTACAGTTAGAATTGGATTTACAGTTACTGAAAATAAAACAAATGTTTGCCGTGTTTTTTTAAACCTAGCCTAGTTCATTTAAACGATTTGCCAGCCAGCCAAAGCCAGCCGATTTTATACGAACATATCTCTAGGAACCAAGTAACCTCGCAGTGGCAGCAACAACAAATAACTAAAAAACATTCGTTTTTGCGCCGCCTGAAATTAGGTATCACGAAATTCCCAGCCAGTAACCTTTTGCTGGGGATAAAATCAAGGGAAGTGGACAGCCAGTTATTGTATTTGTTTTATGAGTAAAATTTTACTTTACTTGCAACTACTGGCTGGCTAGGTTTAAAAAAACACGGCTATTGTCCTAACACAGGAGCAGGAGAAAAATGAAAACATATTCGATCTAGCCAAATATTGTGAATCCGAACTTCTAGCGATAGAATTACCACACGATATCAATAAAAATGGCAGAAATGAATGACATAGCCACAAGGTATTTTGCAGGTAACTGTTTTTTTTTTAAACACTTAAAAAAATGAATGCAGTTTGCGAGAACTGTGTCAAAGAAATGACAAAGGACAAAAACAATTTCGATCACACGGAAATATTGATCAAATTGAAAGAATATGAGCACTCGAATGAAAATCCAATACCTGTCTAGCCATCAGACAAGTACTTCAAAATATGTCAACTTCATATAGAAGTATTTACCACTTGCTTTCAGAAATGTCCATTTGCATCTAATCTTAGAGAAAATATAGTAAATCAATGTATCTCAAAAACAAAACAAATTTGCACTATCCAGATTGGTTTGAAACGACAGATAAATGTTATTCGCACAAAATTGATACAGTCAATTTCCTTGTGGTAGTTCTGCTTTGGAAAAATTTTAAGTGGTTTATTGACAAGAGCATAAACAAGAAAAGGAATTCAAAACAAAAGACAAAAAAGTCGCAAAATGTATGAATATTTGAAAAAAAAAACGAAGGCGGTGGTGAGGTAAGGGAGGTGCCACGTCCGCGTTCGTGTCCCCTGGAAACCACTTTAGTTAAGGCACTGTGAATAGCTAAAAATCATACTTCTAATATGTATTATGTAAATGTCTAAAGACAAAAATATTTTGCAAATGCATTTTCACTTTAGTTAAAAGTGATTTGAAGATTTTGTTTCCTATTGTTTAACGTGCATGAACAAAAAAATAATAAAAGAGTGGCTATGGCTACCTATCAGACGTCTTTTTTTATGTAAAATGTAAGGACCAAACATCAAACATACTGTAAATGAGAGTAGGAGAACCACAAGGATTTGTAAAAGACAGATGTATTCAAACAACTAGGAAATAAATAAACATAATTATTTGTCTCAGCCTCAATCTTATAATACGTACATACCTACATACAAATGAATAAAGTAAAGTAAAATAAAGTTAGCCTACAATACCTACAGCACCTACTATTTAAATTTTTTCTACCGTACCTACAAATTCTTAACATCATCGCAGATCGCATTAAAATTAATCCTGATCTTAACCTACCCTAATTTAATGTACATATGTAGGTATACAAACAATTCAAATTCTACATGGACAAAAGAATTCGCCATTAAAAAATAAATTTGGAAATTTTTTTTTTTTTATTTTATCGAAAGAAGAGGCTGGACTTTGCAAATGAGTTCTTAAACAAACCCCAATTCTTCTGGAATAATGTTTTGTTCTCTGATGAGAGTAAATTTTGTGTTTACCGATCAGATGGACGTGTCTTAGTATGGAGAAAGGTAGGCAACGCGTTGCAACAAAAAAACCTGCAAACCACTGTGAAACATGGGGGTGGTGCCGTAATGGTGTGGGGGTGTATGGTTGCTTCAGGTGTGGGGGAGCTTGTGTTTATTAATGAAATAATGAAAAAAGAACTTTACCTTAAAATATTGAAGGAAAATTTACGGAAAAGCGCTGAAAATTTAAATTTGGGTAACGACTTCTATTTTCAACAGGATAATGACCCAAAGCACACTGCTAAATGGTTCGTTTATGGATACTCTATAACACTCCTCATACATTGAAAACACCACCCCAATCACCAGATCTCAATCCCATAGAACATCTGTGGGATGTGTTAAATAGACGGGTACGAGAACATCACATAACATCGAAAACACAGCTCAAGGAGTTGCTACAGGCGGAATGGAAGAATATTGGCACTGATATTACTAAGAACTTAATACTTTCCATGCCAAATCGACTGCAAGCAGTTTTAATTAATCAAAACGGAAGGCAAACAAATTATTAACTTATTGGATTTTCGAACAATTTGGTTAAGTTTTTATGAATTACGAATACGTTTGTCCATGTGGAATTTGAATTGTTTTGTTATTTTTGTTTATTTACAGTTATTGCGAAATTGAATTGTTTCTTTTAGATGTTTTATGTTTACGTTAAGAACTAATCTTTTAAATAATAAAAACCAAAAAATCGAACATAACGGTATTAATAATTTTTTTTTTTGTTATTTTTCGTCATGATACCATTTTACGAATACTTTTGTCCATCAGTGTATGTATGTTGGTATTTGTCTGCTCCGTCTGTTCCTCACCGTGCCAAAGTCGCAGGCCAGGACAAAAAATACGAGAATACAAAACAAAACAAAAAATATATTTCGCTGTGGGTATGTCACAAACTCTACGCTGGTGGTGAAAGCTTTTCGCAAAGCAAAAGATAAAGCTTTTCGGACAGAAAATTTATTTTCGGTTTTTTTTTCTTTGCGAAGCAGAAAAGCTTTTTGTTTGCTCATCGCAAAAAGATCAACATTTTTTTGTATGGGGATGCGACATCTGGGTAAGTTTATTATCTGTGCTGCTAGTGTTATGCCTTCGCAGTAGTGTCCACAGAAGCTTTTGCAAATGATCTAAATGACTTTATATATTTCATGAGAAATACATAAATGCTTGCTGACATCAGGATTTGAACCATGAACCATTAGCGTGGCAATTGACGACGTTACCACCACACAATTGCCACCCCACTTAGGGCAGGCTTGGAAGGTAGCAGTCCGCACTTAGCGCAGGCTTGCTGTGGACCAGCCCGCACTTAGGGCAGGCTTAGGAGGGATCTAGTCCGCACTTAGGGCAGGCTTGAAAGGTAGCATAGCTTCACATTCTCGTGTGCGACCTTTATATTTTTTTGACATTGCATTTTGCTCCCTTTCCTCCGTTTCCTCTTGTTCGACTGAGGATTCGGAGAGTATTCGCGGGTTCGCTACCCGCCAACAGATGGCGGCCTGCGCATTAGGCGGTTTGCGAAGTGTGCGCCGTGTGTGGATGGTCGCTGGTTTGAATTTGGAATATGTCATTTCGTTACATTCCCCTCCTTCTTCGGCAGACGAAAACCTTCTCGTCGTAAAATAATTTTCCCTCCATCAGGAATCCAAAAGTTCTTACAACTACTTAAACTATAAATATGAAAGGCTAAGAAAAATAAAATAATAATAATAGAAAAAAAACAAATTATGATGACGGTGACTGCAGAACTTCAGGCGGTCGGGGCTGCGACCATCGTGATCTGATGTACCTACGTGGCGGCGGTGTCAATGGTGGCGACTGTGAGAGGAATACTTCAACCTTACACCATGGCGGAGGTTTTGACAGTGCCGGTTTGGCCATGGTTAACGTTGAGCCTATTGAGGGTGACGGCTCGTTCTTTTGTGTCGGCAATAGTCTCAATAATCCCAGTCTAATAATCGGCGTAAAGGGTAATGGTAGACTTGCTGGTGAAAATGCCAACAGCATTGTTTTCTCTGGCTGTGTTTGTGTAACATTTCGCAATGACGGCGCCGGTATGACATCTGACGGTGGCGACAAGTTGGCATCTCACAACTCTGGCGGCACTGATGTCAACGGAACTGAAGGGTCTGGCAGTGTTGAAAACGGTGATGGTATGGTTTCTGGTAACGGTGATAATGGTGATGGCGGCAGTATGACATCTGACGGTGGCGACAAGTTGTAGTTTCGAGAATCTACCGGCACTGATGTCGACCGTAATGACGGTTCTGGTATCAGTGCTGATAGTTATGGCAACGGTGATGACGGTGATGACGGTGATGGCGGTGGTATGACATCTGACGGTGGCGACCATTTGGAGTTTGACAACTCTGACGACACTGATGTCATTTGTGATGGTGGTGACAGCGGTAGGGACGGTGACGGCGGTGGTTTGGCATCTGGTGGGTGCGGCCAATTGGAGTTTCGTAACTCTGGCGGCACTGATGTTGACGGTGATGGGGGTTCTGGTATCGGTGATGATGCCTCTGGTAACGGTGGTGACGGTGACGGCGGTAGTGGCAGTAATGGTAGTGGTTTGGCATCTGGTGGGCGTGACCAATTGGCGTTTCGCAACTCTGGTGGCACTGATGTCGACGGTTATGACGGTGACGGTGGTAGTATGACATCTGACGGCGGCGATAATTTGGAGTTTGACAACTCTGACGACACTGTTGTCATTCGTGATGGTGGTGACAGCGGTACGGACGGTGACGGCTGTCGTTTGACATCTGGTAGGTGCGAACAATTGGAGTTTCGTAACTCTGGCGGCACTGATGTCGACGGTGATGACGGTCCTGGTAACGGTGATGGCGGTAGTGACGGTAATCATGTTGGTTTGACCTATGGTGTTAGCGGCCGATTGGAGTTTCGCAACTCTGGCGGCACTGATGTCATCGGTAATGGGGGCTCTTGTAATGGGCTGGATCCGGTGTAGCGGCTTCATTGGTCGCATTGATAGGTTGCACTCTCGCAGCGGTATCAACGGTGATAAAGAAAGCTTCATCCTGTTGACAGCTTCACGCTGCTGTTTTGGAGGTGCCCTCGGATATGTACGTCGGCCTTCTACTGCGCAGAGCAGTCTTGCTGACGTTGGTGGACTCGGTGTATTGTGGCACGGACAGTCCCTCGTCAGTCTTCCGCCCTCTCCACAATGGGAACAGAAGCGGCGGAACGGTTGACGGCATTCTTGTTGGCGGTGCCTATTCTGCTTGCAATTCCATCAGTGCGTGTTGCGGTTGTAGATGATCTGGGCGGGTAGAGTCTTGACGGCTTGGTGTCTCGGGGGATGGTTTGGAACGGCCGGTGGTGTACTGGCTTTTTCTTCCTTCCTTACGAACTCATATTCCTCTGCGAGATCCATCAGCTCTTTCAGCGTCTCAAAATCCCGACGCTTGATGTACAATCGGTACTCGGGTCGTAAACTATTTGGCCTTCTCTCGTGGTCCTTGTCGTCTCTTCATGATTTCATCCTCCAACTTGCGGATGAATCGGGTCGGGCGGTAATATCGGAGGAAGGCTTGGCAAAAATCTTCCCAAGTATTCCAATTCTCACATTTGATTCGAAACCACTCGAGCGCTGCTCCTCGGAAGATCTCCGCAGAGTACGCGGTATGTATTCCAGTGAAATGTCGTAGCACTGCGTTAGCTCTTCGAGCCGCTCGATGAATTCGGGCGCACTTACAGACGCGTCAAATCGTAGGCCCCATTTTGTGACGGTATCCATTACTTCGGCTTTATAGCTAAAGACCCACTTATGATGCGGTGCGGCTTGCGGGGGATTCGGTGTCACGGTGCTGGCTTGCTGAGTCGTCTGGTTCACCTGGATTAGCTGGTCATCCTCTGCTTCCTTATGGGGTATCGGAGTGTCCTCTCGGTCGGACATGGTTGGTTCCTCTTCGGTATCGGTTTCGGTCGGGTTTTACGGTGGTACCTCTTGTAGAGGTCTCTGCTCGGGCGCCAATTGTAAGGGTATCTTTCTTCAAAAACTGAGGTGGGCTCGCCGGCCCCAGGGTTAACCCAAAGGAACACCCTAGACTTTGGGAGAGAGGTACTTTATTTCTTCTATCGGTGGTTAACGATAGTTGTCTTGGAACAATTCAAGTAGGTTTTTTAATTATTAACAATTTTTATACCTAACAATAGAAATGATAAGCTTAACACTATCGTCGCCCTGCGGCTGATTCTGGTACGGGTCGGGGCTACGCGACTTGTTGTCCGGCTCGGCTCGGTGCGTCGTCTCGAAGGAGTTCCAGTCCGCACTTAGGGCAGGCTTAGAAGGTCGCAGTCCGCACTTAGGGCAGGTTTGCTGTTACCCAGTCCGCAATTAGGGCAGGCCTAGGAGGGATCCAGTCCGCACTTATGGCAGGCTTGGAAGGAAGCAGGCTTGCTGTGACCCAGTCTGTACTTATGGCAGGCTTAGGAGGGACCCAGTCCGAACTTAGAGCAGGCTTAGGAGGGATCCAGTCCGCACTTAGGGCAGGCTTTGATGGTAGCAGTCTGCTCTTAGGCCAGGCTTGCTGTGACCCAGTCCGCACTTAGGGCAGGCTTAGGAGGGATCCAGTCCGCACTTAGGGCAGGCTTGGAAGGTAGCAGTCGGCTCTTAGGGCAGGCTTGCTGTGACCCAGTCCGCACTTAGGGCAGGCTTAGGAGGGATCCAGTCCGAACTTAGGGCAGGCTTGGAAGGTAGCAGTCCGCCCTTGAGGCAGGCTTGCTGTGACCCAGTTTGCACTTAGAGCAGGCTTAGGGGGGATCTAGTCCGAACTTAGGGCAGGCTTGGAAGGTAGCAGTCCGCATTTAGGGCAGGTTTGCTGTGACCCAGTTCGCACTTAGTTAGATGTAACGGTTGCCATTGTCGGTTTCTGGAAATGGACCAGCGATATCAGCCGCAATCCGTTCAAAGGGTGCGCCCACGTTGTACTGGTGCATCTTGCCTCGCGTTTTCGTTCTGGGTCACTTGCTGCCTGCACACACGACGCATTTTCGGCACCAACTTTCTACGTCGTCCCTTGCGCTGAGCCAATAGAAACGTTCTCGCACCTTCTCCAGCATCTTGTTTGCACCCAAATGACCTCCGGATGCTCCATCATGCATCTCACGTAGCACCTCGTGAACTTTTCATCGCGGCAAGACAAGCTGCATTATGAAATCGTTTCCGTCCGGCCTCTCCCATTTCTATTTCAGCACACCATCTTGCACATGAAGGGAGTCCCACTGAGCTCAGTATGCCTTGAGAGTGGGGCTCCTGTCCGAAATATCTTGCCCGTTTGGCTTTTCCATAAACTCCTTCCACGCTAATATCGGCTCGATGTCTGGGTCTTCTTTTTGAGCGTTGCGGATTTCTTCTGCACTCCAACCGGCGATAGGCTCAGCTTTTTTTTTTTTTTTTTGATAATTTGCGCGTGCCAAAGGGATTATTAATACCCTTATACTGGTTCTCAGGGTACGGGCGGATAGGAAGAGGGGAGAAGAAGACAGAGGAGATGCCGGTTTGTGTTGGCTTTAAATGGTTGAAGGTTGTAATGAATAGGAAATACAGAGGCTGGTAATTCGTTCCTTAAACGTGTTGTTCGGCTTATAAACGAATCCCTATATTTGACAGTACGTCGGAAGATGGGCTTAAGGGTGAACTGATGTGCATTCGAAGCGTGACGCGTATTGCGGGTGATGTTTTGAAGGGGAGGAATGCAGCTGGCTATTTCGCTGGAGCATTTTTTATAAGGACTGAACCGAATAAAGTCTGTAAATTTTAATAAGGGCAGTACGTCCCATGTGTAAATAACTAAATAACAATTTTTTCCTAAATTGTACTTCTTACTCTATAGTTTCATTTTATATTTGATTTTGGTTAAGAGTAGTTCTTAATATTTATAGAAGATGAATCAAGAGGAACGCCGTAAAAAGATCATCGACAAATGGCTCGAAAATCCGTCGCGGCCAAACCATTTTATTGCGAAAAATTTAAACGTAGCGCGTAGTACAGTTGATTCCGTTATAAAAGGATATTTGGAGACGTTGACTGTTAAGCGAAAACAGAAAAGTGGACATAAAAGCGGAGCACATGACAAAAGTTTGGACAAAAAAATAGTGGGTGTCATCGTTAAAAACCGTGCCATGTCATCCAGAGATGTTGCTCGGAAATGTAATACCAACCAAACTATGGTACAAAGATGTAAAAAACGGGCTGGTTTAAAATCGAGGAAAAAACAAAAAATTCCAAAAGTTACCGAAAAGCAAAAAGAGACATTAAAAACACGAGCTCGAAAGTTGTACGACTTGATTGGAAGCAAGAAGATGTGTTTGGTTTGGACGATGAAACCTGCGTTAAAGCCGACTTTAGTACTCTTCCAGGAGATCAGTTTTATAATTCTTTTGAAGGAGAGATTCTTCCGCAATCAGTAACATCGATTGGAGTGGAAAAGTTTGGATCGAAATATCTCGTGTGGCAAGCTCTTTGCCGATGTGGACACAGAACCGTTAGTTACAACTGGCACAATCACCGCGGACATTTATATCAATGAGTGCCTAAAAAAACGTTTAATTCCATTTATAAATAAACACGAGGGTTGAATATTATTTTGGCCAGATTTGGCTTCAGCTCACTATGCTAAAGCGACATTAAATTTTCTTGTGTCTAAAAACATAGATTTTCTCCCAAAAAACTTGAACCCACCTAATGCTCCACAGTTTTGTCCCATTAAAAGGTATTGGGCCTTGGTTAAGGCAAAATTGAGGAAAAGTGAGCAGTGTGCTAATGACCCCAACGATTTTATTATCAAATGGCAAAGAGCATCCAAAGAGGTCACGGATATAACTGTCATCAACCTCATGAAGGACATCCGAGGGAAGTTCATATTCATTAACTGTAAATGAATTTTAAAAAACTTAGTTATTAAAGCAAATAAAAATTATTTAAATGAACTATCACAAAATATTTTTTTTTTTTCGCTATGAAATTTTTAAATTTTATTCGGTTCAGTCCTTAAAAAAAGCGATAAAAAAGAGAAAGACACGAGACATTTCTACGATGTTCAAGTGAGACTATGGAGCTCACGATGTCTCTATCACCTATTAGTTTTAACGCGCGGTTCTGTACCCTATCTAGAATGTGCAGAACGGTCTTGGGTGCACCAGACCAGATGTGGGCGTTATATTCCAGCTTTGGGCGGATGAATGCCTTATAGATGGAGGCCAGATCAGACGGGGTAAAATATTTCTTGCACCGCTTAAGGAATCCTAGACATTTTGCAGCATTTTTGGCGACTTCGAATATGTGATCGTTCCATCGAAGGCGGTTATTGATGCACATACCGATAATGGCAAGTCTTTCGGATTCAGCGATGCCAGTATTATTCATGGATAATGGTTGAGGGCCTTGGTTTCGCTTGAGAGACAGAAGACAGCATTGAGTTTTGGATGCATTAAATTCCACTCTATTGATTGAACCCCATTTGGTTATGCTGTCCAGGTCGGAATTTAATGTGTTTAACATACGTTGTCGTTCCTCTTCTACAGCCGAAGAGCAGGGACGTGAGTTAGGGAACGAATATGAAAAACTGAGGGTACTGTCATCAGCGAAGGAATGGATTGGATTAGAAGTTGCAGACAAGAGGTCATTTATAAAAATGAGGAAGAGCGTCGGAGACAAAACGGAGCCCTGGGGAACACCAGCATTTATATGGTGAATTGCAGGCTTGAAGCCGTCCAAGACAACCTGTATTGAACGGCCCAAAAGGTAATTTCTAATCAATTGAAGAAGAGACTCATCGATGCCATATGCACGCATTTTCGACAAAAGAGCCTGATGCCAAACTCTGTCAAATGCCTTAGAAATATCGAGCGCAACCATCTTTGTTTCGCCGAAGTGATGGAGAGATTGGTTCCACTTCTCGGTGAGATATGCCATCAAATCACCAGTGGACCTGTTGCTACGAAAACCATACTGCCGGTCATTGAGGAGTTTTCGTGAAACAAGATATTTCATAAGCTGACGATTTACCAGCGTTTCCATGACCTTGGAAAGAAGGGACGTAAGTGCAATCGGTCGGTAATTGGACGGGGAGGAAGATTCGCATTTTTTAGGGACGGGCTGGACAAATGATGTTTTCCACCTACTCGGAAAGAGCCCAGAAGAGTAGGACAGACAGAAAAGCTTACGCAGAGGTTTTGCCAGCGTGGAAGAACACCTCTTCAGAACTATGGGGAAGATACCATCTGGACCAGCGGATTTGTGTATGTTAAGACCTTTGAGTACTCCTGTAACTGTACGAGTGCGAAAGTGGACTTGTCCCATGGAAAATTCGACGCTCTCAAGTACAGGCGGAGACAAAGCACTATCTGGCATGGTGGAGTTCGCTGCAAAGTGAGCAGCAAGCAAATTAGCTTTCTCCAAGGAGCTGACAGCTGGAATGTCATTGTAAATGAGCGTTGGGATGGAGGACGAGACAGAATTTTTAATATTTTTGACGAATGACCAAACATTTTTACTACCTTTGGGACATTGTAGAATTTTTTGTCTCAGTTTCTGGTCATGTAAGAATTTTACACGTCGAATGTGGGCATTGCAGTCATTTCTGGATTGTTTAAACTTCTTTCGGTTTTCCTCAGGTTTGTTGGCTTTATAAGACCGAAAACTTACCTCTTTCAACCTGATAGCCTCTTTACAGCTCTGGTCAAACCACGAGTTTGCCTTAGGTTTGATGCTTTTTATTCTGTTAGGAATAAACGCATCCATACCTAAGCGAATAGTGTCAGTAATCATATCGGCGGCGGCATCCACGTCGCTATCGAGGAAGCATAGCGACCAGTTAAAACCCATAAAGAAACTATTAAGGCCGTCCCACTTGGCTTTCTCGTAACGCCATACTTTTCTTTTGGGAGTTTTTTTCTTTAACTGAGTGGTCAGAGTACGAGAATTTAGCCGATATGATGTTGTTGTCAGACCGGCCTAGAGGCGCTAACACATCAATGATGTATTTATCAGGGTGTGAGGTAAGAAACAAATCCAGAGTGTTGGCAGAATGACTTGCAATGTCCGGTATGCGTGTAGGCTCATTTACAAGCTGAGTCAAATTGTTTAACTCAGCGACAAGTTCAACATACCTTCCTTCGGGTGTTGTCTGGCCAGAATGCCGAAGCCAATCCGAATTGTGTATATTGAAATCGCCCGCAATGACGATTTCAGTATGAGGATACAGGGAGACAATTCGTGTGATGGAATCGGGCAACGCATCAAACTCGTTAAAAGTTGAATTGCTATCCGCACTAGGGCTTCTGTAAATAAAACAGTAGTGAATTATTTGCTTACGGACGGTGAATTTTAGCCATTTGTAATTAAATTCCGGATTGGTATAGTGGCCATACTGTGGTGGAACTTGGCAAGCCATATCACTACGGACGTAAATGGCGAGGCCGCGATGGGGAAAGAATAATGGTACTGAGTTATATCCAGGCAGCTTTAGATCGGATGATTCTTCAACTACCTGTGTTTCACCAAGTGCCAAAACAGCTGGTTTATGGGAATGAGCGTGGGCGTATAAGTCAAAGAAATTTGTTCTAAGCCCACGAATGTTAGTATAGTCAACCCTAAATTCCCTCATCATTACAACACAAAAACACAAAAAGACACAACTCTGACGCTACTAAGCAGGGCCGTGAAGTGTAGATCCTAAGTATACCTTTCCACAACAAACTATCGCCGGTGTTACGCCCAAACGACAATCAGCTGTGGTCCGCTATTCGGAAAAGCACTCACGGTCCGCTATACATCAGATGTTACGCTCTCTCAATCATCACAATTGAAAGCATGTAAAGAACATGCGACAATTGCGAAGACTAAGAAGCGCGACAACGAGTGAGTTGGGGTGGGAAGGATGGAGTGACCCGGCACTGATATTTTTTTTAAGCACTGCACTTCACTGATGTAAAAATAATTGGGCGCGCGAAATAAATAATCAAAGTCGCGAGATTTTTTTTTAAGGAAGTTTTATTTATTTATTTTACTCTTATTCTATTATTCTCGGTTATTTAATTTGATTATTATATTCAATAATACGGCCGCTGTCTCAATTCGGGGCGGCATCGTAAGATTGGGTTGATGATTAAAACTCAACTGAACTTACAAACTAAAAGGAATGCCAAAGGAAGTCATCGTGGACCTAGAATTTTCCTATTGCGATATACTATATAATCTACTCAAGCAATACCGATTAAGAAATCTAGCCTATATTCGGTATTTCTTGTGTAGTCCACAATTCATGCTATGTTTACATTTATAAGTGGTGAACCCAGTGCATTGGTTCACTTTCAATCGATGCTGAGTTTACATTTTCAAGTGGTGAACCCAGTGCATTGGTTCACTTTGAATTTTATGTTTATTTATGCTTTACTGGGTCGTCGTAAATTTAATGGGTCAACCCAAAAGTTACGACGGCCACAAATCAGGAAATACATTAAATGGAAACAAAGCAACACTTGAAAAATGTAAGCTCAGCCAGTGAAATTAAGACCAATACTTAACTCCTCCTTCGTTAGAGAAAATTTCCTCCTGGAAATTATTATGACTTGGGGATTTCATTTGCTTTTTCCCTTGTTCTTCTGTTAAGTTTTTAATTTTATTTTTAATTTTACCGGTTCTTCTGACATTTTTATACATTATACTTCCGACAGTGATTGCAATTAATATGATTAAGCACATAGTTGTACCAGAAAGTATGTCTCTTATCAACTTCTTGTACTTCTTTAAACTTTTCGAACATACTGTTAACTGTTATGTTTTCTTTAAATATTTCTTCATAATATAACTGAAAGGTGTAGTTTGTTTCTTTGTTCTTTATAATTGCATCATTAATTTTTATATTACAATTTTGAATGTTGATAATGTAATTTCCTTTAAGCTTCATGTCTCTAAGATCACAATTGTTTTGAATAGTTACATTTTCAGCGTTCTTAACAATATATGTTCTATCATTTAATTTAATAATTTCAAAGTTTTTATTTATTGTCATTCAACACTTTTGTTTTACAACACAGTCACTTTTTTCTCTTAACTCGTTAACATTGTTTTCCTGACTATTATATTGATACTCTTTTCCTTCGTAAGTTATTACCAGGGTTAGGATTTTGTTGACATAAAAAAGTAAAAAAAGGCAAAACAAAACACTTAAAAAGGCAAAAAAAGGCATTTATTAAAAAATAAGAAAAGGAAAGTAAATGCACATTTAGTTATAGTAGCATTGAACTACCAAGAGCTTTTTGAAATTTTCTGGTAATAATCTTCTCCGGTTGTTTGAAGTTTGGAATCCAAGTCGCCGTTCTTTACAGAATTTATTTGCTCAATAGTTTTCAGTCCCGTATTTGCATTGAAAGCGGCAGTAAACTTCTTCAGGACTTCCTTTGCAATCGGCCCTTTGCTTTTTTCAAGTTTTGCTCAATGTTCTTTAAAACCGGCAACACTTCGCCAATTAATGTTCCTTGATCAGAATAATGCTAGTTAAAATTATAAGTACAGACTCTCAAAAATACCTGTTTTTTGTAAGTCTTCGAAAATTCGTTTTTTTGGGTCGACTCAAAACCTAAAATTGACTTTGATGTACGCCAGCTGCGCTTGTACTGCTTCATCTTCAATGAATTCCTTTGCAAACACAACACAACTTGCATCGTCTTCAAGAACGCTGACGATTTTTTTAATCCGAGCGAAATAATCCGCATAAGATGTATTGTATACAAACAAGAAATATGTAATAGAGTTATACACAGTAACGTTTGCGGTCACATACAAGTGCAAACCGTCTGTGGCCATGTACATATATGCATGTTGACTCTCCCAACAGACTAGACGTTTTAAATTTTAATGCATCTAGGAATTTAGGCATGCGTATTACGTAGTGTGAGTAAAAAGTATGTTTGCACAGATATACATACATACATGCAAACGCGCATTTTTCTACAATTTTTTTAGCGAGCAAACTTTGAGAAAAAAGCAAAATAGGCAAAAAAGGCAGAAAAAGGCAACAACGGCAAAAAAAGGCAATAATGATATAAAAAGGCAAAAAAGGCAAAATAAAATACATATATTTGGAATCAGGAGGACATGAAACGTGTTTGTGTAAAGTCGATACTATCTTCCGATTAAGCAAAAAAAAGAGGCAAAGTTAGCAAAATCCTATCCCTGGTTATTACCATAAATGGTTCTAAATTGATTTCTTGTTTTTTTCTGAATTTGTGATAGGCACAATAATTTTAATTGTATACCGTATACCGAGTATGGCGTATACAAAAAACATGCAATGAACAAAACAAAAGATTTGAATACCCCAGGTGGCAGTCCAGGTAAACTGGAAAATCCACCCTCTTCGGAGATCGGCTCTACGGATTCTGGGGAGAGCCATTTATTGCACCTTATAAATCCCTTCTTAAAAAGTGCAAGGGTATCTCGATCTCCACCAACAAGATCGAACGTCTCCGGAAAAAGAAGTCAGCCGGAAGCGCAAACGCGTGAAAAACGGGACTCAGCGAAATCTAAAAGCATTGAGGAGGAAAACGACGTACTCCGTACCAAGCTTAGCGAAATGGAGCTACTCTACCGTGAGCTCAAGAAAGAAGTAGATTTACTCCATCAAGAAAATAATGCCCTAAAAAACACGTACCTACAAAAAGAAAATACAGTTAGCCCACATCGCTCACCTAGTCGCGAATACCAGACGGATGAAGAAGAGCTAGCACGCGAAACGAATTGGGTCGAAAAGAAACGACCTAGCAAAAAACGCAAAGCTGGTTCCTCACCGGAAGTCGAGCCACAAAAAGATGAAAAGCGCAAGGAGATGCAAGAAAAGCAACAACAACCAAAATTACGTCCTCCGCCACCGATAAACGTCGTTGGAATTACGGACTATAATAAGTTGCATTGCCTCATTAAAGGAACCCTGCCATCGAAGTTTAAGGTGACATCTCTGCGAAACAATACGTGGAAAATCAATGTCGATGATGCCGACGGTTACCGATCAGTATCTAAAAAATTTAATGCCGAAAAGATTCAGTGGTATACTTATAAGAATAAGTTAGAAAGACCACTGCGTGTTGTAGGTAGGGGACTCCACCCCTCTTGTGCTAAGGAAGATGTAATGCACGACCTTCAAGGCAAAGGCTTTAAGATTCTTGATACCGTCAATATTATCAAAAAGGAGAAGCAACAGTCGGAGGAAGATCATGAAAAAATTGGTAAAGCGCGGACTTCCACTATTCATGCTTAGTTTTGATAAAGACGAAAATAAAGATATTATATATGGTATCAAGACTATTTTAAACATCGTGGTCAAAATCGAACCCATCCGTAAGACCTCCAGATCGATCCCGCAGTGTAAGCGCTGTAAAGGCTTCAATCATACGCAGACTTACTGCCAGAAAGAGCCGCGATGCGTCAAATGCGCAGGTAAGCATCTCTCGGAAGAGTGTCACCTAAACAAGCAAACCCCAGCCACTTGTTTAAATTGCAAAGGAAAACATCCTGCGAACTATCGAGGTTGCGAAGTGGCGAAAGAGCTCCAAAAACGCCGCGATACGCAAAAAAATTCGATGCGTCCGAATATGAAACTAATCAAGAACACACCCAAAATAGCTACGAAAAAAGCACCGAAAGATAGAACGTCCGTCAATATTAACTTAAGATCGGTTAATGATGAAAAATCCGAAAGTAATAGAGATAAGGTGACAGAAGCAAAATCTTCGAATATTGGCGCACAGTCTTATGCTCAAGCGGCGAAGACAGTTAAGGGTACGTACACGACCGATAACTCATTGCACATCAAAGCAAGAAACCGTCCAAACTTTAATCTAAAGACTCCTTCTCAACTTGCGACATTGAAAATTGGTGATAGAGGTAGTTCAGAAGATCATGTATCCAATGTTTTTTCCCTAATTCTTGCGAAACTTGAAGAGCAATGCAAAACAAATAAACTAATTTTCGAGAGACTAGTTGCACTAGAAAACAACATTCATAACAGGCGCACTTCAACCAGAATATGAAAGAAACGCTTAAAATTCTTACTTGGAACGCTAACGGGCTAATACAAAGACTCGACGAGTTAGAAATATTTATACGAGAAAAAGATATTGATATATGCTTAGTCTGTAAAACTCATCTGACAAAGCAATCGAATATTAAGATAATGGGATATAGCGTGTATCACGCCTTTCACCCATCGGAAAGAGCCAGAGGTGGATCATTTTTGTTTATAAAAGAATCTATCGAACACTCAGCGGAAACAAAGATTGAATTAGAAGCAATGCAAGTAAGCACGGTACGCGTTAGAAATAGACATTTTGCCTTCAACATTTCGTCTATATATTGTCCACTGCGATGTAAACTTGAAGAAAGTGATTTCAGAAACATCTTCAACTTCATTAAACCAAATTTTATTATTGTTGGTGACATCAACGCGAAACACCCCTTCTAGGGCTCAAGGTACGCCTCTCAGAAAGGTAGAAAGCTTTATAATGCGGGTATGCAATTCAGTTGTGATTTTTACTCGACGGGTAAACCAACATATTGGCCAACTAATAGAAATAAGATACCAGATCTGATTGATTTCTTTGTTGTTAAAGGAATATCTGGCAGCTGTATAAAAGTTGAAGAAAGTCTTGATCTCTCCTCTGATCATTCTCCAATCATTATGACGATAAGCGAAGCTCTGACTAAAAAAGTAGGGCCAGCCAGATTAACCAGCGCGAAAACTAATTGGGATGGCTTTAAAAAAAGATATTGGAGCAAGTATTGAGCTGAGCGTAATACTTAAAACGCCCTATGAACTTGAAGTTGAAGTAGATCGCTTCGTCGAAATCTTACAGGATGCCGCGTGGAAGAATACTCCCAAACCAAAGAGAACCCCGGCCAGTTACATTCAAATTTATTCGCAGGAAATAAAAGAGATGATTAAGGAGAAGAGAAAAGCGCGTAAAAGATGGCAACAAACTCGGGCTCCGCAACATAAAGCACATCTCAACCGTTTGTGCAACTCACTAAAAAGATCTACCATATTAAAGACCTTAAGAATAATGAAATACAAACTTACCTAGAAAGCTTAACGGCAGAAAAAGATTCTAACTATTCGCTTTGGAAGGCTATAAAAGGTATTAAAAAAACCTCAAATTCAAGCCGCGCCAATTTAGAAAAATCAAGACGAATGGGCCAGGCACGATGAAGAGAAAGCGCAAGTTTTTGCCACCCACCTGGAAGAAACTTTCAAACCGTTTGATGGACAAGCTCTTATTGAAAATATAAATACGTCGTATATAGACAATAGCGTAATAAGAAATGCCACACTTACCGAACTTAAGGAAGAAATAAAGAAACTTAAACCTAAGAAAGCTCTAGAATACGACCTAATTACGGGAGAAGTTCTTAAAGCACTACCAAGAAAAGCTCTAATTAAGATTCTGTTCGTTATAAACGCCGCGATTAGACTAGAATATGTTCCCAGTCAATGGAAAGTCGCCGAAGTTATAATGGTCCTTAAGCCTGGAAAACCGCAGAATGAAAAAACCTCTTATAGACCGATTTCACTTCTTCCAATTATATCCAAAGTGTTTGAGAGAATATTGGTTAGGCGAATACAGCCGGTAATAGAAGAAGGGCATTTCATCCCTGATCATCAATTCGAATTCAGAAGTAAGCATTGTACAGTTGAACAAGTACATCGAATAGCACATGTAATCGAAAAATCACTTGAAGAAAAAAAGATTTGTTCAAGCGTATTCCTTGACGTTTCTCAAGCCTTTGACAAGGTCTGGCACGAAGACTTAAAGTTTAAATTACGACAAGTTCTGCCAGAGCACCTATATAATATTTTGAAAAACTACCTTACGAATAGACTATTCCGCGTCAAATGTGGAAACGAATATTCGGATTTTAAGGAAATAATGGCTGGGGTGCCGCAAGGAAGCGTTCTTGGTGCAGTTTTATATCTATTATACACTCGTGATATACCGCAAGTAGAAGGCACTGAGCTAGCTACATTTGCCGACGACACTGCTATCTTGACAGTTGGTAAAACGGTCGAAGATACTACAAAAAAACTGCAAGAAGCTTTGGATAGAGTAAATGAATGGACAAAGATTTGGCCAATCGCACTCAACGAGACCAAATCTGTTCATGTAAATTTTACTTATAAGAAAATAAATAATTTGCCGATCTTTTCAAACTCGGTTCAAATCCCGTTTGCAAACGAGGCTAAGTATCTTGGAATGACACTTGATACAAAGCTGAAATGGAAAACGCACGTAAAGAAAAAACGCAAAGAATTGGATAATAAATATAGAGAAATGTATTGGTTACTTGGAAAATATTCCAAGATTAATATATATAACAAACTACTTTTATATAAGCAGGTGCTAAAGCCTGTATGGACATATGGTATACAACTCCGGGGTTGTACCAAAATAAGTAACATTAAATTTTACAAACTTTTGAGAACAAAGTGCCAAGGGGTATTGTTAATGCGCCATGGTATATCCGAAATAGCGATATCCACAGAGATCTTGGCATTAAAACAATCGAAGACGAAATCAAAAACTACGCGAGAAAGCATAAAAGTCGACTAGAAAGTCACGCTAATATAACAGTCCTCCAAGTTTTGGATGAAAGAAATTTACTTCGCCGTCTACAAAGAATCAAACCTTTAGACTTAGCGCGTTAAGTAACCGCGTCTAAACTGCGGAGCTAGCAGGAACTTCTAATGGGAAGGTACCTGCAAAACGTCATTATTTCGCGAAACGAAAACTACTTGATAAGTCGAATACTTAGTGGTGGTAAAAATAAAAACAAGTCTGTTTTGAAGGGAGGTTTTTCAGTGAGTAAGAATCCCACACTACTATGAGCACGCGCTATCGATCCTCATAGTGTCTTGTTGAAGATTTTCACCTACCCTCGGAAAAAAAAAATAAAAATTATTTTAATTGGGAGGGTTATGATCTGTTCGGGGATTTTTAAAGCAATGATAAAAGAGTCATCTTGATAATGCATTATTCCTGTTCTAATATTTTTTAGTTTACCTAGGTCCATATCTGTCATCATTAGTTCTTCTCTAGTGAGCAAACTGGGGTGAGTTATTCCCATTTTTATTGAAGCGATTGTATCTAATAAGTTATCGATCAGTTTTTCTTACATCTGAAGTCTGGTCAAAACTTCTGTCCTCTGAAGTCGGTCAATTATCGTCTTTTGTAGTTTTTGGCTTTCGTTCTGGTAACGTGCTATTTCTTCCCTGTCTCGTTTAACTAAGTCTTGAATGTTTTTCATATTGTCGTCTAGCTGTCTATTGATTTTAATTTGTGTATTTAGTTCTTGTATTGCGTTTTTATTATTAGTGTCTATAACCTGAAGGTATTCTTCAATTTCTTCCTTATCTTCGTTATCCATTGTACCGAATAACCACTTCTGAGCTGTACCTACTATGTTTATTAATCCTCTTCTTGACCTTTGCTTATAGGGCCTTATACTAAGAATTTTGGTGTATATTGTATAACGTTCCTTTTTAATTTCTAAATTTTGTCCGACAATTTCGAATTTCTTGATCTCATTTAACGTCTGCAAAATATCGTTCAGATTGATAATGTGTAGGATAGTTTGCGTTTGGTTGACGATTTCTCCGTCCCCGATGTTTATGATAGTGAAGTCGTTGTTGTTCTCAATTGGTGTTATTACGAGTGTTGCTTGTGCCGGGTTCGTTCGCATCAGTATTAGCAGTGGTAGTAGTAGTAGAAAGAGCGATCGGACCTGCAAATTTCCTTGGACGTTTAATATTTGCTGTATGTACATTGTCTAATCTCTTAACTCTAAAGTTAGGTTCATTCTTGTGCCTTACTTGTTTATGTTTTTTTATATAGCCTACTTGCCTTGTTTCTGCGTAATTTTCTCTTCTTCTGTTCTTGTTATCAATAAGTTGTTCCTTCTTGGTCTTTAGTTTCATTACTAGTGCATCTATATTTGTATTTTGGGCTTGCGTTGGAGACATATTAATTGTGGAGTGATACCTTCTGTTATAGATTCGAAACGCTTTAAACATTCTTACGTTTACTGATTCTTCCTGTTTCATTGTTAGTAAGATTTCTGCTATTGTACTATGTAAGCGCTCTATATCGGCATTGCCCGTATGAGCATTTGGCTTAGTAAAGCGTACCTGCACATTTCGTTCCCTAAGAAATCCTCTTATGTACATTGTATTGAACTCGTTGTCTGTTATTATTTTTACGGGTACACCTTCTCTAGTAAAGTGTTCTGTGATAGCGTCTGTCTTATGTATATGGTTCTTGCTCTCTAATCTATAGACATATCCTTTTTTGGTGAGTTTGTCAATCATAGTTAAAAATATACATATGTTTGTGGAAGTGGTAAATATCTATATGAATTATTTCATTTGGTTGGTTAGGGGTCTCGGTTATTTTGAATTTCTCTTGTATCGGTTTCCTTTCATACTTAGCTTTCTGGCAGACATCGCAGTTGTTTATTATTTGTGTAATTACTCTAGTCAGCTTGGGATAGTAAATTTGTTGTTTCAGCGTATTATAAGATTCTATAATTCCTGAGTGTTGAGTCTCTTTAATGTGATAAAGGGATATCTGTTTCCTAGCCTCATCCTAAGTTCTTAAATCTCTTATTCTTCGCGTTAGTTTCACAAATTTCATTTTGCTGTTTCCTGCATATAAATTTATGATTATTTGCTGGACTTTGTTATAATCCGGCTCTCTTACATCAGCATAAATTCCAATTGTTCCTGGAGTCATTTCTTTCAGTTGGTCTGTTATTATTCCTATAGAATCTGAAGCTCTAATATACAAAATTCTCTTACCATGAAGTGTTTCGATTTTAGGTTCCTTATCATAACTTAAAATGATTTGTTGTTTGTATATATTGACTATACCTTCTTTGATAGGAATGTTGTCCAGTTGTTCCTCCATTCATGAATGGATTGTTTCGTTGTCCGACATTTGGTTGACTTCCAAGCTCACTTCTTCGATTCTGCTTAGAAAGTCGGCAACTTTATTCTCCTGTCGCTTGAGATAATCATTCTCATAGTCAAACTCTTGCAATTTAAGTAACCACCTTTGGTTGCGCTGAGAGAACTCGGCACCATTATATTTTTTATTCAAATACTTTATGGGGAGATGATCGGTAGTGATCTTGAACTTGGTTCCCCACAGATATGGCCGTAATTTCGATACACTCCAAACAATTGCTAGGAATTCCTTATCTGTTACTGAATAATTCCTTTCATGCTCGTTAAGAGTCCTTGAAATAAAACAAACTGGTTGTTTGTCCTGGGTGAGGACAGCTCCGATGGCGAAATTACTTGCATCAGCGTATAAATGGAATGGTTTTTGAAATTCCGGAAATTTAAGAATTGGGTGAGTTATCAAGTTAAGTTTGAGTGTCTTAAACGCGTTTACGTATTCGGGGTCATTCACGTTTATCCTGGTATCTTTTTTAAAGTACCTGGTCATTGGATATGCTAGTTTTGCATAATCCTGTATAAATTTTCGGTAGTACCCTGAGGCTCCTAGAAAACTTCTAAGTTGTTTTTCCGTTTGCGGAAGTGGAAGGTTTTTGATCGTACCTACTTTATTAGGGTTTGGCTTTATGCCCTCTTCTGTCAGAATGTGGCCTAGAAACTCTGTTTCTTTCTTAAGAAATGAGCACTTACCAATTTGTAGCTTTAAATAATGTTTTCTTAAGATTCTGAAAATATCTCTAAGATTTGCTAAATGTTCTTTTAAAGAAGTGGAGAATATCAAAATGTCGTCTAAATAGACAACACAGGTTGGAATGTAGCTGGTGCGTTTTTAAGCCCAAAAGGCATACGAACATATTCGTATAATCCTTGTGAAGTTATAAATGCAGTTTTGGCTACATCATCTGGGTGCATTAATATTTGGTGATACCCTTTAGCTAAATCAAGTGTAGAAAAGTAAATTGCTTTCCCTAACTTATCAAAGAGGGTATCTATATTTGGTAGAGGAAACCGATCGTCTTCAGTGATTGCATTTAGCGCTCTATAATCGACACAAATGCGATACTGCAATTGACCATCCTTATCTGTTTTTTTTTCAACAACCACAATCGGTGAAGCATATCTACTCAAACTTTTTTTAATTATACTCTGTCACTCAATATCAGCAATTTGCTTAGCGACTTTCTCTTCATGTTTCTTTGGTAACCTATGCAATTTAGAATACAAGGGTTTACCTTCTTTAAGTGAATTTCGTGTTTTATTGTCGAAGTGTGGGTTAACAGATCGCCATCCCGATATTGGATATCTGTGAATTCATTTAGTAAGGAGGCTAATGCTGCTTGTTCCTCGCGATTCAGGCTGCAGAAGTCAGGATTACCTTCTTCCAGATAATTGCAGGACAACTCTTGTCCACGTTCTATCTTCAGGATGGTCTTGTTTTTTAGAATTATTTTCCCTTGCTCGATATCAATATTTTTTACTATTTTTTTAAGGACATCCATGGCTAAAAGTATGGAATAATTCTTATTTTGTAAGCTCTGAGCATACGCCTTTATAAACGTATTATTGCTATAGCCGAATTCCGTTGGAACGGGAAATTGAATTATATCCGTACTCTGCGTTATTGTACTATTAATAGTTTTGATTTCGATTTGTCGAGTATCTAAAATTGGGTATTGTGTCATGTCAAGTTTGTTCGTGTTTATTATAATCATGGCACTACCTGTGTCTATTAAAATGTAATGTCTTTGGTTTTGGATGTTAGTAGCTATGGTTAATAATTGTCCGAGGCTCCATTCAGAAAAACCGGTGGTTCTACTGAATTGATCTCCTGTCTGATAGGCCCTTGATCGGTCTGTATATTGTTAGTGTCCATGGGCTGAGGCCTGGGAAACAGATTCTGTCTGACATTTCTTGAAGGTCTTAGTTCGTTCCGATAATAATTACTATTTCTAACGTTCCCGGAAGATTTGCCACTTTGGTTACCCTTATTCTCAAAATTCCCCGAAGGTCTTTGTCCGCTGGAGTTATTATTGTAATAATTATTAAAATTTGGTCCACTTTCTCGACTGTTAGGGAAACTATGCCTATAAGTTTGGTGCTGGTTAGTTTGGTTAAATGTAGGTCTATTTGTTTCATTAATTTTTAAATTTCCATTATCATAGCCTATGTAGGAAAATAGGATATTCTTTATTTCGTGTATATCATATAAATTCCGTATTTCTCTGGCTAAATTTCCTATAGTTAATTCTCGTACTTTATTAATTACAGTATTATAATATAATAATTTTTCTTGTTCCTGATTCTCACAAAATACTACATATGTATGTACAAAAAAAAATATTTGGCGCAACAGCTCTTTAAAGTGCCAGGGCCTAGCTTCTCTCGCAACCACTCATGTTGTGTGCGTTATATTTTTCACACGAATGGAAGGGACCTACAGTTTAATGCCGAATCCGAACGGCGATTTGAGAAACTTTTTCATGACAACAATACTCTCGGATGTTTGTCAGACGCTCGCGAGAGGTGGGACCGTGAAAAAACTTTTTTGGTATTTTCTGGGATTCGAACTTGGAACCTCATGCGTAGTGATCCGACACACTAACCACTTGCGCCACGGCGCCCATATGTATTTACTCTACTTAATATGTATTCCAACTTATTTGTTAAATCGGAAATCGAACTTACTTTCATATGGGTGATTTCTCTAGTCAGATCAGTGGCGTTGATGATGGGTCTATAGTCTTGCTTAAACAGTTCCTTCGCCTGTTCCCATGAAGTGACTCCGCTGATTATTAGTAGATCCATAGCTCGTCCTTTAATCATTACTTGTTGTATGATGTTTCAGGTGGCTTGATAATCTCCTACCGTATTCCGAGAGTGGTTTTCTACCATAACAATGAAGTGCATGAGAGATTTGCTTTCCCCATCGAACTCTGGTAGATATTGGATTTAGACGGATTAAGACGTTGCTTCCATGACTCGGCTGTGCCATCTTAGATTTAATAGCCATTAAGCTATTCAGAATGTCCCGATTAGTCACCTCCGGCATCTCTACGAAATTCTGTTCCATTTTGTCTATTTTTTTTTTTCGTTTTTTTTTTGGCTCTTTATTTTTTTTTTTTTTTTTTTTTTTCTTTTTTTTTTTAAGTCAACCGCAATTCACTGACTCTATGCTGTTCTGTTCACTGAACTGTTCACGGAATTCTTCGAGTACAATAGTCGAACACAATGCACTTTAGATACTTTAGCGAACGTCGCCGTTTTCTTAGGACTGCGTTTTGAACTTTCGCGTTTTGGATCAGGATTCTTGTACCTGATACTACCGACTGCGTCAAATAAATAATCAAAGTCGCGAGATTTTTTTTTAAGGAAGTTTTATTTATTTATTTTACTCTTATTCTATTATTCTCGGTTATTTAATTTGATTATTATATTCAATAATACGGCCGCTGTCTCAATGCGGGGCTGCACCGTAAGATTGGGTTGATGATTAAAACTCAACTGAACTTACAAACTAAAACGAATGCCAAAGGAAGTCATCGAAGACCTAGAATTTTCCTATTGCGACATACTATATAATCTACTCAAGCAATACCGATTAAGAAATCTAGCCTGTATTCGGTATTGCTTGTGTAGTCCACAATTCATGCTATGTTTACATTTATAAGTGGTGAACCCAGTGCATTGGTTCACTTTCAATCGATGCTGAGTTTACATTTTCAAGTGGTGAACCCAGTGCATTGGTTCACTTTGATTTTTATGTTTATTTATGCCAAAAGTTACGACGGCCACAAATTAGGAAATACATTAAATGGAAACAAAGCAACATTTGAAAAATGTAAGCTCAGCCAGTGCAATTAAGACCAATACTTAACTCGCGCGATTAATGAAAATTAATTTTTATGTGTAATTTAAATTTTATTGTTGATAATTGATGGGTGGTGTAGGGGGAGATCGATCATTTTTTTTTATTTTTTTTGTTTATTAATTTTTGTGGACTATTTTTGATTTTTGATGGTTGGTTGGTGGAGAGCTGGAGATTTACAAAAAAACGCGCCCGCACACAACGACAGACAACACGGCACGGCACACAGCTCTTACCCTTTGGATGGAAAGAAGGTTCTTCTCTTCCTGTCACACACAATGCTTGCAGTCGGTCTCGCATGATTTCCGGGATAAGGCATCTGCATTAGAATGGAGTTTGGTTTGGGGAACCTGGATGGTGGTATTAGGGGCGTCGACTCCGACATCCTACTTTCGCCCCGCGAAACTGGTTCTTGAGCGGTCTCCCCACTCCTGGTTTCGGGAAGCCTGACCAACAGGATGGATGTTATACCTGTTGGATGGTATTTCACTACATCGCCAATTACCACAGCGTGGATAGTTTCCGCGGCTGGGTAAAATTCTGCATTGCCGTTGTAGGTTCCCTCTTCTGTTGCAGTTCCAGCAACGAATTTGTCCTCGGCGAGCGTTGTTTCGGACTTCGACGTCCATCGTCTGGCAAGAGCATTCGACGGCGGCTATGTATGTATGCATATATGTATGTATATTTATTTATATTATTTCTCAAAAAAGGACTTAACAATATTTTAAACAAGAATATAATAGTAGCAATAAAAGAAATAATAGTGACATAGGTATTTTTGTAGAAAAAAATAGAGATAATGCCACAGTAAGGACCAAAATTAAGTAACATGATAATAAAATTGTAGGTGAAAAGAAAGAAACAAATAAAAATATAAAACTAGAGTAGAGAAATCCGAAAAATAGCGATGTGGAGAAAATATTTAATAATTGAACTAATTCATTGAAAGCGGAATGTAATATTACACCAAAATATCATTGAAGGACACTAAAGAGAGAAGCAATATTCTTTAGATCAAAGGAGAAAAGCCAATCCTTTACACATTTTGCAAACACATTAGCAGAAGTAAGCAGTCTGATAGAAATTGGTAAACTATTGAATAACCGACACGAAACAACATTGTAAAAGTTACGAAAGGCGGTTGTACTGAAATCGGGTAAAGCGACCAGATTTAAGGAATTGCCTCGTAAAGTGTAATTGGGAACCTGTCTGAAAGACGTGTTACCAGATCTTGAAAAGAACACTTTTAGGACCTTGTAACAATATAAGTGTTGAAGTGGAAGAATTTTCAAATCACGGAATAACGGAAAACTAGGATGTCTACGAGATCTCCGACAAATCATTTTTAAAACATGTTTCTGAAGTGTTAAAAGAGGCCGTAATTTGCAAAAGTAAGATTCTCCCCAGCAGCTAATCCCGTACTGTAATCTTGAGTGGAAGATGCCATAATAGATATTTAAAAGGAGTTGGATAGAGCAAACGTTTCGCAGGAAATAGAAGTTTCTCACAGTGCCACGAAAATAATTCCTTAAAACTTCTAAATGACTGTTGAAATTTGATTTTGCATCTATGACAAGCCCTAATTACTTAAGTTCATTAACACGTTCCACCTTAAAACATTTATCATTGCAACAAACATCAGTATTACAAGTGGAGGGTCCTGCATCGCAAAAACAAGTTAACAGTGGATACTTGAGGCAATCAGGCGCATGGTAAAAAAGTTCCGGTACTGTAATAATTTGTGTAAAAAGACTAAAAAACATAACCTTAGTTTTCGAGCCCACTAACAGACTATGCTTCGCAAACCAGACTCTCAACAAAAAAAGATCCCAATTTAAGGCAGAAATAAGCTCCAATAGACTATTACAACCATAAGTAAAGCCCACATCGTCTGCGAAGGGTGTCAGCAGACCCTTAAAATGGCAACTGAAGAGGGAGTTAATATATATTTAAAAAGTATAGGCCTTAATACAGAACCCTGTGTCACACCCAGACTTAAAAACTTGAGATTACTCCTAACTGAATCAATTTTAACCCTTTGGCTCTTGTTTTTCAGATATGATCTAAACCAATCAAGCGTAAAACCCCTAAAGCCAGCATTTTCAAGTTTAGATATTAGCATGTCATGATTGACCATATCGAAGGCTTTGGTTATACCAACAAACTATTATATTATTACAATTATTATAAATTTGGGAACAAAACTTTAACAAAGCATCTTGGGTAGATCTACCTTCTCTAAAGCCAAATTGAGCCGTACTGAAAAATGTTGTTTTATTTAAAAAATTAACCACTCTGCTTTTCATAACCTTTTAAAAAATTTTGCTAATTGAGGGTAAACGTGAAATGGGTCTATAGTTGCCTACCTCATCAGTCGCACCTTTCTTATAGAGAGGTAAAATATCAGCACGTTTAAGAGCATCTGGAAAAACACCAGAGAAAACGATATTATTAAAAATATGAGAAAGGACATCAACCAGGAAACATGCAATATTTTTCAACAAAAAATTCGAGACTCCATCTATTCCAGTAGAGTTAGAAACTTTTAGTGAACCAATTGTTTTTAGTAATTCTAAGCCATTAACAGGGATAAAAACAAAACTTTGTACCCAAGGCCTACAAGAAAGATTACATACCGAACAATCAAAATGTACTGGACTCAGATGTACATTCTGGGATATTTTTGAAAAATAATTGTTGAAGGTGTTAGCAATCCCAAGATTGTCAGAAATCAAAACATCATCATCATCACGTACAGCAACTATATTTTTACCAGCTTATGTTTTGTTGACGATGCTATTAACCAACTGCCATTCACCCTTTAAGTTACCTTTGACTGCATTAAATCGGTTTGAATAATAGACATCTCGACAAACAGGAATTTTTTTTTTCAACTCTGAGCACATAACTTTGTACAACTGTTTTAAGTGTAGATTATTCGGCTGCTTCACACATTTAACTCGAAGTTTATTCTTTTTCCTTACTTTATGAAATAAATCAGTCGTTATCCAGGGTTCAAGACGTACGTTTGACTTCTTTTGGTGAATTACGAATGAGCAACTAGATATATGCCTGGAAAGAATATCACTAAAAGCGTCGTAGGATTTTGAAGGATCATTTTCAGCAAATACTTCCTCCCAACACTCAAGAGATAGACAAGTTTTAAGTTTTTCAAAATCAATTTTTGTTTTAAGGGTATGGAAATTGGGAGCAGATAAAATTCTGTCTAATGAAATATAAACTAGTAGACCAGTCATGCAGTGATCTGTGATTTTTAAGTCAAATACACACTTTTCACAGGCGTTTGGGGAAGAACCAAAACGACTAAGTATATGATCAATACATTTACCTGACTCTATCCTAGTAATCTTATTTACGAAAGATACTAACCCATGAGAAGCTACTAGGTCCAAATAGCTAGCAATAGCTTCATTATGCTTCAGTATGTTAATATTAAAATCACCTATAACGATTAAGTTATAGATTTAAGGCAATTCATAATAATTTTTTCAAAATCATAGGTCCAAATTTCTGAGATAACTACGAAATCAGGAATGCATACAAAAGAATCTAAATGGGATACCAGTGATGTAAAATTCTCTCTTAGGCTTCGGATATTTTGGTGAATAAAAAAGAGTTTGTTAGAGCAGTACAATTTGTTAGTAAACACATCTTCGCAATTCGTACTCTTAAGATTATAGGAAGAAAAATCATCATTGACAAAATTCAGTAAATTCATTAAGAGAAGTTAAAAAGAAAATAATGAAAAATAATTGGAACTGATCAAGATCATTAAATGACCTTATAGAAATGATTTTCCCACCATCAACCTTTCTCATTAAAATTCGATTATTTTTTAACCATAAATATTTATACTCTCTCTGCTTCTTTGCCCCCTTCGCTTTAGAGAATAACGCTCGTGAGAACTTAGTGAGAGCATCGTTTATGTATATAACCGATCTCCTCTTTGTGCTGCTTCCATCGCCGCTGCCACCAACACCGCTGCTACCACCGCAATCACCACCGTTGACAAATAGATCCGAATTCAGCATGCTCCTTTTCTTGACCTTCTCTCTCATAATGTGTTGTTTGAGAGAGGAGTCAGAAAGGCATAGACATATGACTGGTGTGCAGTGTTGGAACTTAAGAATTTAAAAGTGTGGTAGATTTAGAAAAAAAAGGGTAGTAGATTTTAAAAAAGAGTAGTAGATTTGAAATTTAACTGGTTCGATTCGAATCTCCGTGTGCAGTGTGAAATTATTGCAATCAGCACAATTTTCATAAACGAAAGGCAAACAACCTATATTCCTATTGCGTTCTTAATTTTTGTAATAGTATGTGTATTGTGTCGTCAGAGAACAGAAGAACGTTCTATGATTCTGTTTATGTATTGTAGTATCAAGTACATCTTTAGGTACTGCGTGGTTTGTGTAAGCAACGACATCTATTGCCAAAACCTGCTAGCAGTAAATATTCCCACCCGATGTGCTTACATTCCACAATTGTTCCACACAATATCCCAATTATTCCAGGATCTCCAATTCATCCCGAGCGACATCTAGTATATTCTAGAAGGTCTTGTATTTTATATAAATACACATACCACAACCACCGTGGACATAGTTGTTTATAAGTGAATACAGCGATTACAAGAGAGATTGGACCAGTGGTATAAACAAGCGACTTTGTGAAAGTAAAGCGACAGTTTAAATTGAAATAAATAAAGAATAAAGTGATTGAATATTTTATTAGTAATAAAAAAAATTAGTAATAAGAAAATAAAATACACAAAAGACGGTTTTATTTAAACGTACATATGTCCATCTCCATATTTTTTTTTATTTGGAAAAATTTGGAAGTGCGAAAAAAATGTAATGAAGAAGAAATAAAAAACGTGGTCGATTTTTTGCTTAGAGTGGTAAACGTGGTAGATTCAAAATTTATTGGAAATAGTGGTAGATTTACCACAATTGGGGTAAAGTCCCAACACTGCTGGTATGTGAGATTCACTTGAAGAACCAGAGTTATTTTTTTGACTTTCTCTCCCCACCTTTCGTACATAGCAATCGCTAATCGTGTCATCGGGAACCCTCATTGACAACGCCTTTTCAAATATTCGTTGCGCTATGCTCTTCGCAGTTTTGTCGTTGACGATGGGCACTCCAGTAATCTCAGTTGCTTAGTTGTTTCTGCTGCTGCCAGTTGAGTCTACTTTCCAGCAACGAAATTCTAGATTTAAGTTCGACATTTTCAGTTCGCAACTCATTTATCGAGAGAAGGAACTGCTTATAAGTCTTCTCCAGGCTTGCCATTTTTTCATAAACCATGCGAGGAGTAAACTCTTCATCAACTTGCTCGCTGGTGGTTGTATCAAAAGATGAAGTTTGTAGATGATCACTACCTTTTGGTTTAACTTTCAAGTGTAGAGAGGTTGCTTGCTTACATTTGGAATTAAATGTGTTTAAGTCTTTCGATGGGTTTTGCATGTGATATGATTTACGCCTAAGCGTTGAGCAATTATCACACTGATAGGAAACACCACTCGTTTTAAAATAATCGATATCTTGCTGTAGGATGTTGACGCAAGAAGCGTGATAAAAACTTTTACAATCACCACACGAAATTTTCGATATTGAGCTTCTCTCAATTTTCTCGGTACAAACTTGACAATTCATTTTATAGCAAAATCTGCACACTTGACTCTTTAGACACCCGTACTGTTCGTAGGTTCAAACTGAACTTCCCTCACACGGTGGATTCCCTGACAGGCCTGGTCTGCCGCCTCCGTCATCAGAGCAAACGCCAAAGCTTCGGCGAGCGTTTTCTTTCCAGCCATTCTTATTGCCATTTGTAGTTTCGTATCGGTTATGGCATAGGTAAATGCTTCGATCGCCATATCGTTAATGATCTCCTTGCTGGCGTTCGGATAAGACAAATGTGCCATGTCTGCTTGTAACTGCTGGAGCGTCTTACCCTTCATCTGGATTCTTCTGCGCAGCTGGACCATATACACTTGCTGCATGTGGTCGTCCCCAAATCGCATCTCAATGGCTTTCACCAGACATTCGTAGTTGCGTTGTTTGTCCTCGGGAATAGTTTGTAGTAACTCTGCAGCTGATCCCCTAAGCGCAAGCGTGAGGGCAATGGGATTCTCTTCGTCGTCCCAGTTGTTTGTCATTGCCGCAGCTTCGAACTGCCTCTTATATATCGGCCATGATGTCTGTCCATCGAAGACGGGAGGCTGCATCTCTTTCCTTCTCGGCCAGTCGGTTGAATACTCCCGAACTTTCTGTTTCTTCATGCGTTCGAGTTCCAAATTCTCGAATCTTCCTTCAACAGCCTCGAATTATGTTTCAACATTCTTGAATCTTCCTTCAATGGCTGTTTCAAATGTCTCAATTTTGGCCTTTACGTTTTCAAACTTCTCATCAATTGTTCCAAATCTTGTTTCCAAACTTTTATTTTGTTCAACGAATTTGCTTTCGAGAACACTCCTTTGATCGAATAGCTGATGTTCCAGAGAGTTCTTTTGTTCGTCGAGCTTAGCATCTAGAGAATTCTTCTGCTCAGCTAAAGAATTTTCCAGTAGCTCGAACTTCTTGTTTGCACATGCAGCTTTTTATTTTGCTCGTCAAAAGAATTATCTAGCTTCTCGAATTTTTCAGATAGCAATTTCATTAAAGCCGACATGTCACTTGCAGTACTTACTTGTTCTTCTGCGACGTCAAACAAATCTGTTTCAGGATCTGCACACTCGTCCGTCACTATTTTCCGCAACTTAATGATCAATTCTCTTTTCGTACCAGTCGTAAGTTGCTCCCGCTGGCTCAGTACTTCCTTTAGTTGCGGCACTGACAAATCTTCTAGCAATTTCCGAACCATTTTTTTTTTCACTCACGCAATAAGCAATACACAAAATTTGTTTTATTCCACTTTTCTGACACCAATGTAATATTCTTGCTGTGGTTCGTTTAAATAAAAACGTCTTTTGTGTATTTCACTGTTTATTTATTGTCAACTACTAACTTTACTTCAACACAATATTCAATCACTTTATTCTTTATTTATTTCAAATTAAACTGTCGCTACAGATTTGCTTTCATATCGCTTGTTTTCACCACTGGTCGAATATCTCTTGTAATCGCTCTATTCACTTATAAACAACTGTCTCGACGATGGTTGTGATATGGGTATTTATATAAAATTGCAAGGGGTTCTAGAACATGCTAGATGTTTCTCCGGGTGAATTGATGATCCTGGAATATTGGGATATTGTGTGGAACAATTGTGGAACGTAAGCACATCAGGTGGGAGTATTTACTGCTAGCAGGTTTTGGCAATAGATGTCCTCGCTAGAGTTTTAGTTTGGTACACAACCCATTCTGTAGTCAATACTACAGTACGTCAATTTATTATTCTCACTTAATTTTGCTTGACCATTTTTGTCTGTCAAAAAATGGCTTTTACTCCAACTTCTATTGATCGTACGTAAAAAAGTTGCTTAACATAATTTTAAGGAAGTTTTTTAGGGATAAACGTTTAATAAAAAAAAATTATGTAAACATTTTGAGAAAAATGCATTTTAAGTGAAAAAATGGAACAACAAATTTTCATTATTTTGAGTTTAAAGAGTCATCACTTTTTTGTAGCCGCACAGCGTACCCAAAATGTTCGAAACTTGTATGCGCTACTAAATTGTCTTTCCAAAATGTATAAAACTATTTTTGTACCTATAAATGTTTAGAAGTTATAGCATTTAAAGTGGTTACACCTCTAAATAAGAGGTCACCCAGTTTGATGGGCTATAACTTGAAATGTGGTGAGATGAGACCCCCCCTGCCATACAATTTTTTGTTCGGCGGTATTTCAAGTATCTCTTCTTAAAGGATTATACTGCTTAACTGGGTCGCCCGCTATATATATTTATGTATCTATATACATTCATGTACAAAATAAAGTGTGGCGGTCGTGACTCTTTAAAATTCCCTAGATATATTTGTCTGTATAAAATCGTATCCGTCACTGACCGCAATATCCGGGGATACCTCACAAAATTTTATTTTATATTTTCGTTTTTTTATTATATGTAGGGTATCAGCAACTACTTTTTCTAACTATAAAAAAAAATTACCTATACTCACCCCAATAAATTCACTGAATCTAACTAAAAGAAAACACTGCCTCTTGTTTCTTTATCTGTAGTGTGAAGGGGCCACACCAGTGACCACTTATCAAGAATCATTTAACAAAAACGATTAACTGTAAAACGTATAAACACTGCACTTCGTAAATTGAACCTAAATGGCACAAGCCATAAATAATCGCAAGTAACGTAAGCGGATATGCTTCAAACAAACATACAAACGCCATGGGTAATTAGAACCCAAAGTGAAAACCACTTGCTTGCGTTCAACGTCCGCAGAGAGCGAACAATAAGCGCTTGGGTTGCAATATGTTTACTTGAAGTGTATCTGTAAGACGAGTGACAGCGGTCGCTCCACTAATAACAAAAATATGCCGAATGGGCAATACCGAGTTCAAGCGTGAGTTGAGTGACATCGGCCACTCAACTAATAATATGGAATATGCTGGATAGGCGATATAGGGTTCAATGTGCGAAGTGTGGAATTTAGGTAAGAACGAATGTATTGTAAAGTGGTATATAAGACAAATGAATTTCTTAATAAAATCACTTCTGATCTAGAAGCCAAAGGAAAACCTCTGAGTTTATTTACAGCAACTCGCTAAAAACCGAGGTTTCCCATCCCCAATCACGACGCCTTGAGGGAGCAAGTAATTGCTCCAATGTTTGAGTCGAAAGGCGTAATAGCCAAGACGAGTCGTGGGGATCTCTACAGTGAAAGATACGACTACTGGAACCTGGAAGAGGGTAAAACCTCACATGGCGATCCTGCCATGAGCAAATTAAATACTTCCAGAAGAAGAACCAGAAGACTGCAGGAGACTCCAAGAGAACATCGAAAGGCGATTAGCACCAGCCCATGTCACAAGGAAGGCCATAGCTGCGATCTTTCTGTTCCTGCCAAACCAGAGGCGAAGAAATATCATGTCCTATAGAAGGGTATACATCAACTGCGAACAACGATGCTGCGAACAAAGATCCTGTTTATAGACTAGGATGCCCATCAGTACAATTTTCTTTTTATCAACGCCGACGTAGTAGCCTTAATTTTGAACGACAATGAAATTGATAGCTTTGATCGATACCATAAAGCAAGAGAAGAAATTGACCAGAAGTAAAGAAGATGCCAATATGAAAGCTACATCAGAAGAAAAACGTGACAACAGTACGATGTCGCAACAAACGGGATTTAGCAATTCAATGCTTAAAGTTCCCTACGTATACTTTTACGAGCTAACACGATGCCTGTTGATTTCCAATGCTGGTCTACCAAACCAGTAATTTATCTACAGCAAATACCAGGTGCCGAAACATTAGTCACCCGTACAGGATTACACCAAGGGACCATACCCATTCAGTGTGATCCAACAGACTTAAACCGGAATTGGTCCCGATATAACATCTTTAATGTGACGTAAGCAACAAGGGCATCAATAGCAGCAACAGGGACACTACAAAAACAAAAGAAAATTTATTTGATATAAGTAGTAAAAAAAAAAAAAATTTAATAAAATAAAATAACCTCCATTTGAAAACAATTCGATTCAATTTATTTACGTAATGGTTAGATGTAAGACTTAGCTTTTTAGAGTAATAACAAAAATAATTTTACACACATAGCTATTAAAATTATAAAACAAAGATTTATATTATTTAAAGATATAAGTAAATTTAAAAACAGTTTTCCGCATTTGAGCATTAATGCTGTTTTGAAATTTACTAGACAGAAATAAAAATTATTCGCTGATTTGGATATGTATGAATTTTATGAAAAAAGGCATAAGAGGAGGTATATCACCATAGCCAGAACCTCGAGCAGAGAAAAATTAATCAGTCTCAATTTTTTTTTATCTAGATTTCCTTGTTTTCATAATTTTTAGGAGCGCGTGTTTTCATATCTTTTAGAACCAGCAGCCAAACCATCAAGCGGAAAGAATTAGTTGCTATAGTATGCGCAGTCAAACATTACAGACCATATCTAACGGACCACAGACCGTTAGTGTATCTATTTTCGCTGAAAGAACCATCTAGTCGATTAACCAAATTTAGACTATTACTAGAAGAGTACAGTTTTCGTGTCGAATATTCACCGGGAAAAAAAAACTGCACAGCAGATGTTCTGAGTAGGATAACAATCAATTCCGAAGACTTCGAAAAACTATACGTTTGCGCTACTACCAGAGCCCAATCCAAGGAAAATAAGTTGGAGCAACAAGATAAGAAAACAACAAATGAAACATTAAACCAAGATCAAGTCATAACTGATCTATTGAAACCACCAGAAAATGGATTAAAGATAGTTGAATTAAAAATTATTGATAGCTTCGTTCAAGAACATGAAAGTTTTGCAGAAATTAAGGCTGAAAATATAATATTAGGCCCAAACAATATTTTGGGTTATGTTCCAGAGGATAATTGTCTAATATTAAATCGGTCCAAGATTAGCACTATTGCCCGATCGACATCATTCGACAGAATGTTGTCGCGGGACGTGCAGAAAGATTGCGTACCAATAATTGATAAAGAAGGATCCAAGAACAGCACTACTACCCGATCGGCATCATTTGGCAAAATGTTGTTGAGGGACGTGCATAAAATTTGCGGATCTCTTTCAATAAATAAGGTTTACATAGCCAAAAAGGAATTAATGAAACTCTCAGACGGCCGTCACAAAAATAAAATAAATGTATTGAAGAAGAAATTAGAAGAAATATTTAGAGAGAGTAAAATAAAAGTGCACTTAATTGAGAATACTATCGAAGTAACAGACCCTTGCAAAAGGAAGTTAATACTCAACGACTATCATATGTTACCAACAAGTGGACATGGCGGAATAAACCGCATGTTAAGAAATATCCGAAGGAAATATTTTTGGACAGGAATGCAAAACGATGTGACGACATACGTTAAGCATTGTTCCATGTGCCAAATAAACAAATACATTCAACCAAGAAAGCAACCAATGACAATTACGACAACGGCTGAGTCAAGTTTTGACAAGATTTTCTTAGATCTGGTAGGACCTCTAGATGAGTCAGAGAATGGATCAAAATACATCCTAACCATACAAGACGAACTCACAAAATTCGTCGAGGCAATACCACTCCCAAATAAGGAAGCCACCTCAGTAGCCAAGGGACTAGTAGAATATTTCATTCTAAAGTATGGAGTTCCAGGGGCTATAGCATTTGATCAAGGAACAGAATTCATAAATAAAGTATTCAAGGATGTATGCAAATTGTTAAAAATAGAACAATTGCAATCCACGGCTTACCATCATGAAAGCATCGGAGCACTAGAAAATTCTCATAAGGTTTTAGGAGCATATTTTAGAAACTATGTAGCAGAAAAGCATACAGATTGGAGCGAATGGCTACCCTATTATGTTTTCTGTTATAATACGTCAGTGCACTCGGAATCAGGTTTCACGCCATTTGAATTAGTATTTGGGAAACAGTGCAACCTACCGTCAAATCTAATCAGAAACGTGGATCCAGTGTACAACTATGAGGATTACATAACAGATCTAAAGAATAAATTACAGATTGCTCACAGGCATGCTAGGGATACTTTAGTAGAAAAGAAAATCATAAGGAAGAATAGGTATGATACAGATGTTAGGGCGAAGGTTTCAAATTTTGAAGCAGGGAGTTTGGTTCTACTGAGAAATGAAAATAGGAAGAAGCTAGATCCAATATATACTGGACCATATGAGGTCATATCCCAAAATGGGGTAAATTGTGAAATAAAATATGAAAACAAGAAAATCAATGTCCATAAGAACCGATTAAAACCATTCTTTGTATATATCTTAATGATATGAATTTATATGACTAAAGAAATATATGAATAAGTAGTATTAAGATAATTTTAAAGATAATAAAGAGAGTTATATAATTATATAAGCATTATATTGATAAATACTAGTAAAAAAAAAATATAATAATTATGATGTACATATAGACACGATAATAAAGAGAATTATATTATAAGAATTATACGAACTAAGATAAATGTGTAAATTGTAAGAGAAAATAAACAAATGTATAAATAAGAGAAAATAAATAGTTAATACCATGATAAATATGTAAAGAGAATAGTTAATACCAAGATGAATATGTAAATAAAATAAAAAAAAATAAAAATATATATAGAATAACGATATTAATAAGAGATATGTTAAACATACAAAAGTAAATATTATAATTATGTAAACACAATAATGTAAAATTTAAGTATCGTAGAGATAAGTGGAGGCGCCACCACAAAAACAAAATTTGTTTGATATAAGTAATTACAAAAAAAAAAAAAAAAACATTGTGCTTATAAGTAAAGATTCCAGAAAACCCAAAATGTAAAAGAAAAATGTATTATATATATGAAAAATTTAAAAAGCAAAAATGTACTACACATGTGAAGATTCCAATAATATTTGTACAAACACATATACAGATCCCACAATAGTAAAAGCGGCACGGAAAAGAAGAAATCAAGACACGTCATGATTTCTCCTTTTCCCCAGGAAGGGTGGTGTGAAGGGTCAGGCTGGTCAAACGGTAGTGCATGCGATCATATGAAAACACAAGCGTTTTCACTCAGCTGAGGCCTACCAACTCCTACTCTCAACCTCCACGCGGTGACAGCCGGGTGCCTAGTACCTTAATCCAAGAGATGGGTAACCAACCCCGTTTGGCGGATTCTTGGTGGCAGAAGATGAGAGAGGGTGGGAAGAGTGCTTTTTTCACTAGAGCACTTCTTCCTGTTCCAGGCGGCAGCGGACGAATTCCCTAGACGGAGTCAACGGTGGCGTCTATAGTTCCAGTTAGGTTGAACTTAGTGAATACCTTGCGCGAGCTGCTTCGACGTATTCGGATCACAGGTCGGTAAGGAATTTCCAATGTCGGTCAGGACATTGGAATAGAGATGGTGGCGGAGGAGCCCTTAATGGGCCAACGGCAGAGCTCATACTCCCGTAGTGGACTACTGGCACCGGTGTACCCGGCCCCTCGTCCTAGGGGAATAATTAAGGAACTGGCCCTCCAGGTTGGGGGTTGTGCCGTCGGGGTAACTTCCCTACCACGTAAAAAGCGCATGGTTCCGAAACAACCAAAAGCCTCGGATAAGGATGACTCAACTAATGACGACCCCAGCAAACGAAATAAGGACAACGACCTTCGGATCTGTACGTGGAATGTTCTGTCCCTTTACAGACCACGTGCAGCCGAAGAACTAGCAGAGGCCCTAGACTGCTATAAAGCAGATATTACCGCCATCCAGGAAGTACGATGGGATGGGCCGGGCCAAAAGAGGATGAAAAACTGTGACATCTACTACGGTGATTGCTACAGAGGCAACAGGCAACGCTTATTCGGATGCGGATTTGTCATACGCGGCAGACTTAGGCAAGAAGTCTTAAGCTTCCGACACGTGAGCGAGCGTATTATGTCTATCCGGATCAAGGCTAAATTCGCTAACATAAGCCTAATATGTGTTCATGCCCCCACAGAAGAAAAGGACCCTGCCTCCCTGTTTCTACGAGCTCCTCGACAAAACATACGAGCAATGTCCTAAATACGACGTTAAGATCGTATTGGGCGATTTTAACGCCAAAATAGGAAAGGAGGACGTCTTTGGTAGGGTAGTCGGTAAGCGTCTGATAACGGACTAAGGCTAATTGATTTCGCTGTGGAGCGAAATGTCACCATAGCAAGCACATGGTTTCCTCATCTCGACATTCATAAGCAGACATGGCGGTCCAATGATCATGTCACGATCAACCAAATTGATCATATTGCGATCGACGCAAGGCATGCCTCCAGTATTCTGGATGTCCAGACCTTCCGAGCGGCCAACATAGACTCGGATCAATACCTTGTTGTAGCCAAGGTACGAATGCGGATATCCCAATCTGAGCAACAAAGAAGAATTACTGTGAGAAAATTTAACGTCGAAAAGCTACAATTGCAAGAGACCGCCAGACTCTTCGCTGAACGCGTATCCCGAAATCTCTCAATCACCCCTTTGCCGCCAGCATCAAGTACCGAAGACCAGTGGCAACGCTGCCAACATGCCATCAGAAACGCCGCGACTGATGTGCTGGGTCTCGCTCGACCACCACCGCGAAATCCATGGTTTGACGAAGAATACCGGCGAGTGCATGCAGCAAAACAAGAGGCATACAAAGCGGCGCTGCAAAGGAAGGCGAGAGCTGCTCGTGAGCTCTACGAGCAAAAGAGACGGGAAGAACATCGGCTTCTCCAAAAGAAGAAGAAAGAGCATGAGAAGCGCGCGTTTGAGAATATCGAGAGTCTATACTCCAGGAACAATGTACGGAAGTTTTACCAAAAGGTAAAAAGAACGTGTCAGAGAAGTAATACCCGTACAGAAACCTG
Organism: Brachypalpus laphriformis; assembly: GCA_945910035.1. Classification (NCBI taxonomy): domain Eukaryota; kingdom Metazoa; phylum Arthropoda; class Insecta; order Diptera; family Syrphidae; genus Brachypalpus; species Brachypalpus laphriformis. The sequence goes on from OX246754.1 coordinate 101,663,306, forward strand.
TAGAGATGAAAATGGAAACCTCGTAGTAGAATCACAGTCGGTGCTGAGAACATGGAAAAACTACTTCTGCAGACTGTATAACGGCGACGAAGACCAACATCCCGCTGTCAGGCAGAATGAACCATTCAACATAGACGATGATAGTCAAAATTTCCGTCCACCTTACCAAAACGAAGTGAGGATAGCAATATCCAAACTAAAATCGAACAAGGCTGCTGGACCTGACGGCTTACCGGCCGAACTTTTCAAGGCAGCTGGGGATGAATTGGTAGAGTGCATACACCAACTCATTTCTAATATTTGGTCAGACGAGTGTATGCCTGATGAATGGAATCTCAGCATCGTTTGCCCGATCCACAAGAAAGGAGGCCCCCTCAACTGCGCCAATTATAGAGGCATCAGTCTTCTCAACATCGCATACAACATCTTTTCTGCGATATTGTGTGAACGCCTGAAACCCTTTATCAACAGCCTGATTGGACCCTATCAGTGCGGTTTCAGGCCAGGAAAGTCCACCATCGATCAAATCTTCACACTTCGGCAGATCCTGGAGAAAACCCAAGAATTCCAAATCGATACTCACCACCTCTTTATCGATTTCAAGGTCGCCTATGACAGCATCTATAGAGAAGAGCTTTATAGAGCCATGTCTAGTTTTGACATCCCTGCCAAACTTGTCCGTCTGTGCAGGCTGACGATGGAGAACGCTCGCTGCTCCATCAAGGTCGGTAATGACCTCACCGAGACCTTTGATGTCAAAAAAGGCTTTAGACAAGGTGACGCGCTGTCATGTGACTTCTTCAATATTGTACTTGAACGGATTGTGCGGAACTCACAAGCCAACACCGGAGGCACAATCTATTACAAGTCTGTACAACTGCTTGCATACGCCGACGATATAGACATTATCGGAAGATCTCAGCGGGCTGTCACCGGTGCTTTTGCAAGCATTGAGGCGGAAGCGGCCAAAATGGGTTTAGCGATAAACGAGGGCAAAACCAAGTATATGCTGTCAACTAGAAGGGAAAACCAACACCGACGAATTGGACAAAACGTCACCGTGGGCAGCTATAACTTCGAGGTAGTAAGGGACTTTGTCTACCTTGGCTCTGCTATAAATTCTTCTAACAAAATCAGTGCAGAAATCAATCGAAGAATAACTCTTGCCAATCGCTGTTTTTTTGGGCTTATAAGGCAATTCAACAGTAGCCCTATCTCGAACAACTAAGGAGACTCTATATAAGACCTTGATCATCCCAGTCCTGCTTTACGGCGCTGAAACATGGACTTTATTAAAAGAGGATGAAGATATCCTTGGTCGCTTCGAGAGAAAAATTCTTCGTAAGATTTTCGGTCCCGTTTGCGTTGACGGGTTTTGGAGGAGAAGATTCAATCACGAACTATACGAGCTGTACAGCGACATCGACCTAGTCAAAAAACTGCGTATTGGACGTCTGAGATGGCTAGGACATGTAGAGCGAATGGACACCAACCAACGCTCCGGCCCGCAGAGTCCTCGAATCTAACCCCGAGGGACGACGCAGTAGAGGGAATCATCGCCGTAGGTGGCGCGCACAAGTTCAAGGGGACCTCGACCAACTTGGAGTGCGCAACTGGAGGCAATTAGCTAAAGACCGAGCTAAATGGAGAGGCTTGTTGGTTGAGGCCCAGGTTCACCCCGAACTGTAGCGCCACCTAAGTAAGTAGGTGGTGTGAAGGGGCCACACCAGTGACCACTTATCAAGAATCATTTAACAAAAACGATTAACTGTAAAACGTATAAACACTGCACTTTGTAAATTGAACCCAAATGGCACAAGCCATACATCGGTCACTCAACTAATAATATGGAATATGCTGGATAGGCAATATAGGGTTCAATGTGCGAAGTGTGGAATTTAGGTAAGAACGAATGTATTGTAAAGTAGTATATAAGACAAATGAATTTCTTAATAAAATCACTTCTGATCTAGAAGCCAAAGGAAAACCTCTGAGTTTATTTTCAGCAACTCGCTAAAAACCGAGGTTTTCCATCCCCAATCACGACGCCTTGAGGGAGCAAGTAATTACTCCAAGGTTTGAGTCGAAAGGCGTAATAGCCAAGACGAGTCGTGGGGATCTCTACAGTGAAAGATACGACTACTGGAACCTGGAAGAGGGTAAAACCTCACAGTAGCTTGTTCACAAACCTGAGCTGTTGGGGGATTTTATCTCCTTCGGTTATACTTCCCTCTGTTATACGAGTACACAGGGAAGAACAAAAAGTGAAATAAGGTGGTAGCTGTCAAATTGACAGAGCATCAAAAAAAATAAAAAATAGATATAAACATAGGTAAGTATCCGCTGCAATTTGTTTTAAAGTTAATGTAGCAAAGCTAAATGTATTTCCAGGGGAATATTTTCATGACCGGATACATCCGGTTGGTCCAGCAACACTTTGGGAGTGTTTGGCTACGCATCGCAGGAAGGATGTTGATATCTAGAACCAGTACGTACAATGGGCGAACAGTCGAGGAAGGTCATGCATCACTTATCAATCTTTGTGTTTATTTTATTTATTTTTTAATTTTTTTATTGTAGAGTGCAGGTGACCATAACAGGGCAAAGCCAGCCAGTGTCGGCAAATGCTAATAAAACTAGGAAAAAACAAAAGACATAACATAAAAAGAAAGAAAATATAATTTAAACAAGACTTATATACTTATGCTCCTGCATCCGTGCTGTAAAATGTAAATAAATCTGACATTTCAGATTTTACGAGGAGAGTATGCATTCGCGCACCACTGATAAAGGGAACCCCCTTCGGGTAGGGGTTAGAATATACCGAGGTGGGCATGCCTGTCGTAAGAGGCGACTAAAATCCACCCTCCGAGCATAGTGTATACAAAAAAATGCAATGAACAAAACGAAACGATTGAATACGAAAGGTGGCAGTCCAGGTTCACTGGAAAATTCATCCTCTTCGGAGGTCGGCTCTACGGATTCGCGGGCGAGCCATTTATTGCAACTAATAAATCCCTTCTTATAAAGTACAAGGGTATCTCGATCTCCACCAGCTAGATCGAACGTCTCCGAAAAACGAAGTCCGCCGGAAGCGCAAGAGCGTGAAAAACGGGACTCAGTGAAATTAAAAAGCTTTGAGGAGGAAAACGACGCTCTCCGTACGAAGCTTACCGAAATGGAGCTACTCTACCGTGAACTTAAAAAAAAGGTAGACTTACTCAGGCAAGAAAGTAATGCCCTTAAAAACATGTATCTACAAAAAGAAAATACTGTTAGTCCACATCGCTCACCTAGTCGCGAATACCAGACGGATGAACAAGAGCTAACACGCGAAACGAATTGGATCGAAAAGAAACGACCTAGCAAAAAACGCAAAGCTGGTTCCTCACCGGAAATCGAGCCACAAAAAGATGCAAAGCGCAAGGAGTGTCAACAGAAGCCTCAACAAATAAATTTACGTGTTCCGCCAGCGATAAACGTCTTTGGAATTACGGACTATAACTAATTGCATTGCCTCATTAAACGAACGCTGACATCTCTCCGAAAGAATACCTGGAAAATCAATGTCGATGATGCTGATGGTTACCGAGCAGTGTCTCAAAAATTGAATGCCGAGAAGATTCAGTGGTATACTTATGATAATAAGTTAGAAAGACCACTGCGTGTTGTAGCAAGGGGAACCACCCCTCGTGAGCCAAAGAAGATGTTATAAACGACCTTCATGACAAAGGCTTTAAAATTCTTGATGCCGTTAATATTATCAAGAAGGAGAAGCAACAGTCGGAGCGAGATCAGGAAAAAATGGTATAGCGTGGACTTCCATTATTCATGCTAAGTTTCGATAAAGACGAAAATAAAGATGTTATTTATGGTATTAAGACTATTCTAAACATGGTGGTCAAAATCGAACCTATGCGCAAGAGCTCCAGATCGATCCCGCAGTGTAAGCGCTGTCAAGGTTTCAATCAGACGCAGACTTACTGCCAGAAAGAACCGCGATGCGTCAAATGCGCAGGTAAACATCTCTCGGAAGAGTGTCACCTAAACAAGCAAACCCCAGCCACTTGTATAAACTGCTGTGAAGGTATCTTTCTTCAAAGGCTGAGGTGGGCTCGCCGGCCCCAGGGTTAACCCAAAGGAACACCCTAGACTTTGGGAAAGAGGTACTTTATTGGTAAATGGAATGGTTCTATACAATATTGTTGCGTTAACAATGCAAATAGTTCTTAGCTTACAATGTTTATAATTTACTCAGTTTGTTTCTCTCAGAAGGGGAGAAACCTATCGGACGGGCCGGCTATCGCTAGTAGCAGACCCGTGGATTATTGTCCAATCACCGAGGTGAAGGCAGAAAATTGGTGGAAAGTCGTAAGACTAATTCCGAGAAGCTGTCAAAAGTACACTGGATTGGTACCACCACGCTTGAGCAGACTCCCTCGACTGACTCTCATCCACACTCCTTTATGGAAAAATCCTGCAAGACGAGAATATGAATCTTGAGCCAATGCAAAATTTCCTCCACATTCTCGTCTGCGATCTTTGTATTTATTTTTTCTCCTATTGCACTATTCTCCTTTTCCTCCGTTTCCTCTTGTTTGACAGAAGATTCGGAGAATATTCGCTGTTTCGCTACCTGCCAACAGATGGCGGCCTCCGCATTAGGTGGTTAGTGAGATGTGCGTAGAGTGTGGATGATCGCTTCTGTGGTGGTGGATTATGTCACTTCGTTACATTCCCCTCCTTCTTCGGTAGACGAGAACCTTCTCATCGTAAACGGTCACTGACCTGTAGAGGGGAATCTATGAACGGAATCTAAAATATTTTTATTTCAATCAGGAAAAGATCTTACATCTACTTAAAGCAAAAAAAAAACCATAAATAACTAAAAATATTAACGCTAAAATAATGAATAGAAAAAAAACTAATCCTAGCACTACTGATGACGGTTACTGCAGAAATTCAGGCGGTCGGAGCTACGACCATCGTGATCTGATGTACGTTGGTGAAGTCGGTGTAATTGGTGGTGACGGTGAGGGGAATGTTTCGACCTTTGACCATGACGGAGGTTTAGACAGTGGTGGTTTAGCCATAGTTAATGTTGAGCCTATTGATGGTGAGGTTTCGTTCGCTTGTGTCGGCAATATTATCAATGGTCCAGGTCTGATAATCGGTGTAGAGGGTAACGCTAGTAGACTTGCTGGTGGAAATGGCAACAGCGGCGTATCCTCGTCTGGCGGTGTTGGAAACGGTGACGGTACGGTTTCTTCGTCAGGCGGTGTTCGTGTAACACTTCGCACTGACGGCGGCGGTATGACATCTGACGATGACGGCGAGTTGGCATCTCTCAACTCTGGCGGCACTGATGCCGACGGAACTGAAGGGTCTGGCAGTGTTGAAAACACTGACAGTATGGTTTCTTTCTCGGGTGGTGTTTTGACATCTGGTGGGTGCGACCAGTTGGAGTTTCGCAATTCTGGCGGCACTGATGTCGATGGTAATGACGGTTCTGGTATCGGTGACGGCGGTTCTGGTAACGGTGATGACGGTGACGGCGGCGGTATGACATGTGACGGTAGCGACAAGTTGTAGTTTCGCAACTCTGGCGGCACTGATGTCGATGGTAATGACGGTTCTGGTATCGGTGACGGCGGTTCTGGTAACGGTGATGACGCTGACGGCGGTAGCGACGGTGACGGCCGTGTTTTGACATCTGGTGAGTGCGACCAGTTGTAGTTTCGCAATTCTGGCGGCACTGATGTCGACGGTAATGGCGGTTCTGGTATCGGTGCTGATAGTTCTGGCAACGGTGATGACGGTGACGGCGGTGGTATGACATCTGACGGTGGCGACAATTTGGAGTTTGACGACTCTGACGACACTGATATCATTCGTGACGGTGGTGACAACGGTAGGGACGGTGACGGTGGTGGTTTGGTATATGGCGGCTGCGACCAATTGGAGTTTCGCGACTCTGGTGGCACTGATGTCGACGGTGATGACGGTTCTGGTAGCAGTGATGACGGTGACGGCGGTGGTATGACATCTGACGGTGGCGACCATGTGGAGCTTGATAACTCTGACGACACTGATGTCATTCCTGATGGTGGTGACAGCGGTAGGGACGGTGACAGCGGTAGGGATGGTGACGGCGGTGGTTTGACATATGGCCTGTGCGACCAATTGGAGTTTCGCAACTCTGGCGGCACTGATGTCATCGGTAATGGAGGCTCTTGTAATGACTGCGGCATTGACGACAGTGACGATGTCACTACGGGCGGGATCCGGTGCGGTGGCTTCATTGGTCGCGTTGATAGGTCGCACTCTAGCAGCGGTACCGACGCTGATGAAGAAAGCTTCATCCTGTTGACAGCTTCGGGCTGCTGTTTCGGAGGCGCCCTCGGATATGTATGCCGGCTTTCTACTGCGCAGAGCAGTGTTGTTGGCGTTGGTGCACTCGGTGTATTGTGGCACGGACAGTTCCTCGTCATTCTTCCGTCCTCTCCGCATTGGGAACAGAAGAGGCGGAACGGTTGACGACATTCTTGCTGGCGGTGCCCATGCTGCTTGCACTACCAACAGTGCGTGTTGCGATCGTAGCTGATCTGGGTGGGTAGAGTCTTGACGGCTTGGAGTCTCGGAGGACGGTTTGGAACGACCGGCAGTCCACTGGCTTTTTCTTCGCTCCTTACGAACTCATATTCCTCCGCGAGATCCATCAGCTCTTCCAGCGTCTCAAAATCTTGGCGCTTGATATACAACCGGTACTTGGGCCGCAGACTGTCGTAGATTCGGTCTACGCTGTTATTGCAATCCATTTGGGGATGTTGTCGGATCAGGTACTGATATGCTCGGATGTACTCCTTGGCCTTCTCCCGTGGTCCTTGCTGTCTCCGCATAATTTCATCCTCCAACTTGTAGATGAATCGGGCCGGGCGGTAATATCAGAGGAAGGCCTGGCGGAAATCTTCCCATGTCTTCCAATTTTCCTGGTTGATTCGAAGCCACTCGAGCGCTGCTCCTCGGAAGATCTCTGGCAGGGTACGCGGTATGTATTCCAGTGGAATGTCGTAACACTGCGTTAGCTCTTCGAGCCGCTCGATGAATTCGGGCGCACTTCCTGACCCATCGAATCGCAGGCCCCATTTGCGGACGGTGTCCATTACTTCGCCTTTATAGCTTAAGACCCACTTATGGTGTGATGCGGCTTGCGGGGGATTCGGTGTCACGGTGCTGGCTTGTTTGGTCGTCTGGTTCATGTGGAGTAGCTGGTCATCCTCTGCTGCCTTATGGGGTATCGGAGTGTCCTCTTGGTCAAGCATGGTTGGTTCCTCTTCGGTATCGGTCATGGTCGGGTTTTACGATGGTACCTCTTGTAGAGGTCTAATTGTGACGGTATCTTTCTTCAAAGGCTGAGGTGGGCTTGCCGGCCCCAGGGTTAACCCAAAAGAACACCCTAGACTTTGGGAAAGAGGTACTTTATTGGTAAATGGAATGGTTCTATACAATATTGTTGCGTTAACAATGCAAATGGTTCTTAGCTAACAATGTTTATAGTTTACTCAGTTTGTTTTTCTCAGAAGGGGAGAAACCTATCGGACGGGCCGGCTATCGCTAGTAGCAGACCCGTGGATTATTGCCCAATCACCGAGGTGAAGGCAGAAAATTGGTGGAAAGTCGTAAGACCAATTCCGAGTGGCTGTCAAGAGTACACTGGATTGGTACCACCACGGTTGAGCAGACTCCCTCGACTGACTCTCATCCACACTCCTTTATGGAACAATCCTGCAAGACGAGAATGTGAATCTTGAGCCAATGCAAAATTTCCTCCACATTCTCGTCTGCGATCTTTGTATTTATTTTTTCTCCTATTGCACTATTCTCCTTTTCCTCCGTTTCCTCTTGTTTGACAGAAGATTCGGAGAATATTCGCTGTTTCACTACCGGCCAACAGACGGCGGCCTCCGCATTAATTAGTTAGTGAGATGTGCGTAGAGTGTGGATGATCGCTTCTGTGGTGGTGGATTATGTCACTTCGTTACACTGCAAAGGAAAACATCTTGCGAACTATCGAGGTTGCGAAGTGGCGAAAGAGCTCCAAAAAAGACGCGATACGCTTAAAAATTCCATGCGCCTGAATCAGAAACCAATTATTAACAGACCCAAAATAGCTACGAAAAAAACAGCGAAAGAAAGAAAATCCGTCAATATTGGCTTAAGATCGGGTAACGAGACGCTCTCGCGAGCGTCTGACAAACATCCGAGAGTATTGTTGTCACGAAAAAGCTTCTCAAATCGCCGTTCGGAGTCGGCATTAAACTGTAGGTCCCTTTCATTCGTGTGAAAAATATAACGCACACAACATGAGTGATTGCGAGAAGCTAGGGCCTGGCACTTTAAAGAGCTGTTGCGCCAAATGTTTGTATTTGTATTTTGAAGAAAAACCCAAACGTAGTAAAGAAAAGGTGACAGAAGTAAAATCTTCGATTATTGGCGTGCAGTCTTATGCTCTAGCGGCGATAACAGCTATTGGCAATTATATGGCCGACAACTCACGGGAGATCAAAGCAAGAAACCGTCCAAACTTTAATGCAAAGGCTCCTGCTCAAGTTGAGACTTTGGAAAACGGTGATAGACGTAGCTCACAAGATCCTGTAGCCCATGTTTTCTCCCTAATTCTTGCGAAACTTGAAGAGCAATGCAAAACAAACAAACTTATTTGCTAGAGACTAGTGCAACTAGAGAACAACATTCATAACACGAGGAATTCAACCAGAATATGAAAGAAACGCTTAAAATTTTACACGGAACGCCAACGGGCTCATACAAGGACTCGACGTGTTAGAAATATTTATACGAGAAAAAATTAGTCTGTGAAACTCATCTGACAAAGCAATCGAATATTAAGATAAGGGGATATAGCGAGTATCACGCCTTCCACCCATCGGAAAGAGCCAGAGGTGGATCATCTTTGTTTATAAAAGAATCTATCGAACACTCAGCAGAAACAAAGATTGAATTAGAAACAATGCAAGTAAGCACGGTACGCGTTAGAAATAGACATTTTGCATTCAACATTTCGTCTATATATTGTCCACTGCGATGTAAACTTGAAGAAAGCGATTTCCCAAACATCTTCAACTTCCTTAAACCAAATTTTATTATTGGTGGCGACTTCAACGCGAAACAACCCCTCCTGGGGTTCAAGGTACGACTCTCAGAAAGGTAGAAAGCTTTATAATGCGGGTATGCAATTCAGTTGTGATTTTCACTCGACGGGTAAACCAACATATTGGCCAGCTGATAGAAATAAGATACCAGATTTGATCGATTTCTTTGTTGTTAACGGAATACCTATCTGGCAACTGTATAAAAGTTGAAGAAAGTCTTGATCTCTCCTCTGATCATTCTCCAATCATTATGACGATAAACGAAGCTCTGATTAAAAAAGAATGACCAGCCAGATTCACCAGCGCGAAAACCAATTGGGATGGCTTTTAAAAAGATATTGAAGCAAATATTGAGCTGAGCGTATCACTTAAAACGCCCTATGAACTCGAAGTTGTAGTAGATCGCTTCGTCGAAATCTTGCAGGATGCCGCGTGGTAGAATACTCCCAAACCAAAGAGAACACCGGTCAGTTACATTCAAACTTATTCACAAGAAACAAAAGAGATGATTAAGGAGAAGAGAGAATCGCGCAAAAAATGGCAACAAATTAGGGCTCCGCAACATAAGGCACATCTTAACCATTTGTGCAACTCGCTAAAAAGATCTATTAAAGACGTTAAGAATAATGAAATACAAACTTACCTAGAAAGTTTAACGGCAGAAAATGATTCTAATTACTCGCTTTGGAAGGCTATAAAAGGTATTAAAAAACCTCAAATTCATGCCGCGCCAATTTAGAAAAATCAAGACGAATGGACCAGGCATGATAAAGAGAATGCGCAAGTTTTTGCCGCCCACCTGAAAGAAACTTTTAAACCGTTTGATGGACAACCTCTTATTCAAAATATAAATACGTCGTATATAGACAAAAGTGTGATAAGAAATGCAACAATAACCGAACTTAAGGAAGAAATAAAGAAACTTAAACCTAAGAAAGCTCCTGGATACGACCTCATCACGGGAGTGGTTCTTAAAGCACTACCAAGAAAAGCTCTAATTAAGCTTCTGTTCATTATAAACGCCGCGCTTAAACTAGAACTTGGAGAACTACCTTACGAATAGATTATTCCGCATCAAATGTGGAAAAGAATATTCAGATTTTAAGGAAATAATGGCTGGGATGCCGCAAGTAACCGTTTCTGTTCCAGTTTTATATCTATTATACACTCGTGATATACCGCAAGTAGTAGGCACTGAGCTAGCTACATTTGCCGACGACACTGCTATCTTGACAGTAGGTAAAACGGTCGAGGATACTACAGAAAAACTGCAAGAAGCTTTGGGTAGAGTAAATGAATGGACAAAGATTTGGCGAATCGCAATCAACGAGACCAAATCTGTTCATGCAAATTTTACTAATAAGAAAATAAATAATTTGCCGATCTTTTCAAACTCGGTTCGAATCCCGTTTGGAATGACACTTGATGCAAAGCTGAAATGGAAAACGCACGTTAAGAAAAAACGCAAAGAACTAGATAATAAATATAGAGAAATGTATTGGTTACTTGGAAAATATTCCAAGCTTAATATAGAGAACAAACTGCTTTTATATAAGTGCTAAAGCCTGTATGGACATATGGTATACAACTCTGGGGTTGTACTAATATTAAAATTTTACAAATTTTTGAAAACAAAGTGCCAAGAGGTATTGTTAATACGCCATGGTATATCAGAAACATTGATATCCACAGAGATCTTGGCATTAAGACGATCGAAGGTGAAATCAAAAACTACGCGAGAAAGCATGAAAGTCGACTAGAACGTCACGTTAATATTACAGTCCTCCAAGTTTTGGATGAAAGAAATTTATTACGCCGTCTACACTCGGCATATACCACAAGTTGAAGGCACTGAGCTAGCTACATTTGCCGAGGACACTGCTATCTTGGCAGTAGGTAAAACGGTCGAAGATACCACAGAAAAACTGCAAGAAGCTTTGGATAGAGTAAATGAATAGACAAAGGTTTGGCGAATCGCACATAGTTTTGGATGAAAGAAGTTTATTACGCCGTCTACAAAGAACCAAACCTTTAGACTTAGCACGATAAGTAACCGCGTCTAAACTGCGGAGCTAGCAGGAACTTCTAATGGGTAGGTACCTGCAAAACGTTATTATTTCGTGAAATGGAAGCTACTTGGCTGGTCAAACGGTAGTGCATGCGATCATATGAAAACACAAGCGTTTTCACTCAGCTGAGGCCTACCAACTCCTACTCTCAACCTCCACGCGGTGACAGCCGGGTGCCTAGTACCTTAATCCAAGAAATGGGTAACCAACCCCGTTTGGCGGATTCTTGGTGGCAGCAGATGAGAGAGAGGGGGAAGAGTGCTTTTCTCACTAGAGCACTTCTTCCTGTTCCAGGCGGCAGCGGACGAATTCCCTAGACGGAGTCAACGGTGGCGTCTATAGTTCCAGTTAGGTTGAACTTAGTGAATACCTTGCGCGAGCTGCTTCGACGTATTCGGATCACAGGTCGGTAAGGAATTTCCAATGTTGGTCAGGACATTGGAATAGAGATGGTGGCGGAGGAGCCCTTAATGGGCCAACGGCAGCGCTCATACTCCCGTAGTGGACTACTGGCACCGGTGTACCCGGCCCCTCGTCCTAGGGGAATAATTAAGGAACTGGCCCTCCAGGTTGGGGGTTGTGCCGTCGGGGTAACTTCCCTATTACGTAAAAAGAGCATGGTTCCGAAACAACCAAAAGCCTCGGATAAGGATGACTCAACTAATGACGACCCCAGCAAACGAAATAAGGACAACGACCTTCGGATCTGTACGTGGAATGTTCTGTCCCCTGAGCGAGCGTATTATGACTCTCCGGATCAAGGCTAAATTCGCTAACATAAGCCTAATATGTGTTCATGCCCCCACAGAAGAAAAGGAGCCTGCCACCAAAGAGTGTTTCTACGAGCACCTCGACAAAACATACGAGCAATGTCCTAAATACGACGTTAAAATCGTATTGGGCGATTTTAACGCCAAAATAGGAAAGGAGGACGTCTTTGGTAGGGCAGTCGGTAAGCATAGCCTACACGACACCACGTCTGATAACGGACTAAGGCTAATTGATTTCGCTGTGGAGCGAAATGTCACCATAGCAAGCACATGGTTTCCTCATCTCGACATTTATAAGCAGACATGGCGGTCAAATGATCATGTAACGATCAACCAAATTGATCATATTGCAATCGACGCAAGGCATGCCTCCAGTATTCTGGATGTCCGGACCTTCCGAGCGGCCAACATAGACTCGGATCATTACCTTGTTGTAGCCAAGGTACGAATGTGGATATCCTAATCTGAGCAACAAAGAAGAATTACTGTGAGAAAATTTAACGTCGAAAAGCTACAATCGCAAGAGACCGCCAGACTCTTCGCTGAACGCGTATCCCGAAATCTCTCAATCACCCCTTTGCCGCCAGCATCAAGTACCGAAGACCAGTGGCAACGCTGCCAACATGCCATCAGAAACGCCGCGACTGATGTGCTGGGTCTCGCTCGACCACCACCGCGAAACCCCAATTTGGCGAAGAATGCCGGCGAGTGCATGCAGCAAAACAAGAGGCATACAAAGCGGCGCTGCAAAGGAAGACGAGAGCGGCTCGTGAGCTCTACGAGCAAAAGAGACGGGAAGAACATCGGCTTCTCCAAAAGAAGAAGAAAGAGCATGAGAAGCGCGCGTTTGAGAATATCGAGAGTCTATACTCCAGGAACAATGTACGGAAGTTTTACCAAAAGGTAAAACGAACGTGTCAGAGAAGTAATACCCGTACAGAAACCTGTAGAGATGAAAATGGAAACTTCGTAGTAGAATCGCAGTCGGTGCTGAGAATATGGAAAAACTACTTCTGCAGACTGTATAACGGCGACGAAGACCAACATCCCGTTGTCAGGCAGAATGAACCATTCAACATAGACGATGATAGTCAAAATTTCCGTCCACCTGACCAAAACGAAGTGATAATAGCAATATCCAAGCTAAAATCGAACAAGGCTGCTGGACCTGACGGCATACCGGCCGAACTTTTCAAGGCAGCTGGGGATGAATTGGTAGACTGCATACACCAACTCATTTCTAATATTTGGTCAGACGAGTGTATGCCTGATGAATGGAATCTCAGCATCGTTTGCCCGATCCACAAGAAAGGAGGCCCCCTCAACTGCGCCAATTTTAGTATTTAGTATTTTATTTATTTATATGCTGACACATTAAGATACAATATCTTATAAATTTGTGGAGCTTGGCAAAAAGAACACATTATTTCAATCAAAAAAATTCAATGAATTAATCCTAGTAAATTAAGGAAAAAAAGAAGAAGAAGAGAAAAAGAAAAAAAAAAAAAAGCTATTAACAGAGGACATACAAATTGTGTTGGTTCAGAAAGGAGGGAAAACTAATCGAATGCAGAGAGGAATAATTGCAATCGCGTCCTAAATTCGGTGAGATTACTAGTTCTTCGTACAGTGGGTGGTAGAGAATTCCATAAGCGAGCGGCATTGACGAGAAATTGCCTTTCAAAACGAAAACCGGGGAAGGATGAGCTGTGAGAGTCTGTTTGATGCTGAAAACTGAAGCCTATTGTAAAGATAGGACGGGTGATGGCTCTGAATTATATTAAATAATAGCAAAAGTGTTCGAGAATTTAAGAGGTTATCGAACGACATACCATAGATACTTTTAGAAAATCTCGAAACATGATCGTACCTCCTTAAACCGTAAATATAGCGCGCGATATTGTTATATGCCACATTAAGTTTTCTCTGGCTCACAGCATCGCTTTTGCAAAAGATTTCACATCCATAAGTAAGGACAGGTATAACTAATGTCTTAGCGAGCATTTTGCGTGTTTTTAGAGCAGTGAAATCTTTTGTGACCCAAAGCGAGCGAAGAGCACCATATACTTTGCCGACAATGGAATTAACGTGGTCCTTCCAGGTTAAATTTCTATTAAATTTAATTCCCAAGTTTTTTGCATTGTCAACAAATTCTATGGGAGCATTATTTAGCTAGATTCGGGGGAAGTACGATAAGTCTACCGATTTCTTAGATATTACAATGACTTTAGATTTTTCAGGATTAAGGACTAAGCTATTGACTCGCGACCGGTTATAAATATTTTGTAGATCCTCGTTTATGGTCTGAGCACAATGTTCGATGAGTCCCAGAGGACAACTTTTATATAACTGAACATCATCGGCGTACATGTGTATAAGAGATTGGACAGCAATTTTAGGAATTTCATTGATGTATAAAGAGAAAAGAAGTGGCCCCAATATTGAGCCCTGTGGGACACCTTGCTTTAAGCTTAATAATGCTGATTTCTTATCTCCAATTACTACAGCTTGCTTTCTACCTGACAGATATGAGAAAATTAATTTCACTGCTTCAGGTGCAAAATCATACAGATTTAATAATTTGCTGCATAATACGGGATGACTTATCGAATCGAATGCCTTCGAGAAATCAAGAAGCACCAAGAAAGTTATCTGATCGCTGTCTACTGCGCTTCTAATATCATCAACAACGTTCAGAACTGCTGTTGTGCAGCTGCGATTGGGACGAAAACCTGATTGAAAAATGGAAAGTAGACCTTTCTCGTTCAGATAAGTATTAATCTGTTTCTGAATAATTCTCTCGAACACTTTAGAGAGGAATGGGAGTATTGATATAGGTCTGTACTCATTCTTGTTTCTTCCTTTAGGGATGGGAATGACCTTTGCAAGCTTCCACTGAGTAGGAAAAACTGACGTTGTTAGGACCGTGTTTAGTATATGTGTTAAAAAAGGTAAGAGCTTGGGAAGGAGAGCTTTTACGAAAACCGGGTGAACGTCGTCCAGACTTACTGCATTCGATTTGATCGATACCACACTTTCAACCACATCAGCAGGCTCGACCCTGGAGAAGCTAAATCCTGGAGACGCTTGATTTTCATACGTGAGGGTTGGAGGATCAGACAAGGGCTGTGGCACTTGGGAAATGAACTTAGAATTGAGTTCATCACAGTCGGCATTTATTGGCGGTTCTGGCTTTTGCCTTCCAATTCCCATACTACGCAAACTGTTCCAGAGTTTTCGCCCGTTACCTGATGTGGCGATCCGGCTTGTGAGAACTCTTGCCTTTTCTGTGCGGATAGCAGTGACTACCTGATTGCGAAGTAAGCGATACTGACGACGATCCTCATCAATTTTGTATTGTTTCCACCGATTGTAAACTTGGTTTCTCTCATTCAAAAGCCGACGAATGTCATTTGTGAACCAAGGTTGTGAGCTGGATCTTAACACCACTGTTTTAATAGGGACATGTTCGTTGAAGAGATTAACAACATTGGTGTTCATCTGAAGATGGCATGTAAAAAATATTTTCCCATGGAATACTATTAACACTATTTTCAAGTGCCAGTCTATCAATGCTTTTAAAATCACGAAATTTACATGATCGAACTGATGGTGAAGATAGGTTGAAATCGTACGTTAGATGAATAAGGTCATGACGTGAAAAAGCAGGTGCAGACAACTGGTCGTAGAATAGCGCTTTATTAGTGTCGGTTATAAAAAATACGTTCAGAAGGGTGCTCTCAAATTGGGAGAAATGAGTTGGAGTCCGAATGTTGACAGGGTACATGTTAAATGAGCTCATATCATTCATTAATCCATTGTTAGTTAACAAATCGCTATTAAGATCACCACAGACAATGATATTAGGACAGCTGGCGGCGATGTCTTCCAGCAAAGCCATCAAAGGAGATAAGCTAATCGACCGTTTTGGCCTGTACGCAGTCCCAAGCAAAAGCTTGTCATTGTTGCTATGTAACTCAACGAATATATACTCTAACTCGCAATCAACCGGTGATACGTAACGAGGGTAACACTTTATTCCTTCTCTCACATAAGTCGCAGTACCGCCACCAATACGATTGCGCCTATCGGCTCGAAAGAGCCTATAGCCATTTAATGCGAATAATTTACCGTTGTCATGCTCATTAACATCAGTCCAGAACCAAGTCTCGGAGACGCAGATTACATCTACCTTTGAGCCCTCGAACAAAAGACGAAACTCGTCAATTTTAGGAAACAGACTCTGTGCATTAATATGACATATTTGAATGCCTTCTCTCTGACAACAAAAGACTCCAATCATGCAGCGGAGTACATTTCTGCTGCCTGACTCGCTTACGGAAGTGGAACTCTCTTCAACCAACTCCATTCGCGTTACGATGGGAAAACCCTCCACTGTCGAGAAGAACAAGTAAAAAACCTAAACAGAAACAGTACGATGCATCTCCTAATAAAAAGAAAAGAATCAATGAACCAACAGAACTTTTTGCCCGTGGGTAGCTGAAAAATGAAATTACACTAAAAATTAAGTAAATGTTATGTAAATGCATTCTCAAATTAAACGATTAACATTATATATAAAAAGAAACAAAAATAATAAAATGTATAATAATAATCATATATGTAGTATTTTTCATTTAAGTTCGATTTGATACATTCACTTCCGTCGCAGGAACACCGGCAACATTGACCAGATCTTCAATGCTATCCACATGTACCGCTTGACAATCAATGCTGCGCTTAACATAGACACACCCTCGTACTGTGAATACAGCTGATAGTTGTTTGTGTTCTTTTTGGTTGAGCGCGGCATGTAAAATTTCTAGTCTTCGTTTTGAGAGACTCTCACGTAGAAATATTGGAGAGTCTGACGGGAAATCTATATCACGTAAACAGAGAGGTTTTGTGCATTGTTTACGATATATTGCCAATGACTTTAATAAGAAATTTCGATCGTGTGGAAAGCTGAATTTAATTAGGATTGCAGAGCTATTGGATGTTTTCGTTAGCCGAGTGCGAATTATAGCATTTAAAGTCGGTGGCATTATGTTCAAAGTGTGACATAAGCGATGATAAATTGTTTTCAGGTTTTCATCTGGGTTGAAAGGAACTCCATAGAGAACAGCATCGGTTGCCACAGTTTTATTCGCTGCTGCCTCTATCGCTTGTCTGGCGGAAAACAACTCGGTCTCCAGGTTTGCGATCTGCTTTTGTTGTTGACATGAGACTTCGGATAGTTGTTTTTGTACCTCGGTGACTGATTTCTTGATAAGGAGAACTTCCGATCGAAGGGAATCATTTTTTTTGGTGGTCGAGGAAAATGATTGTTCGAGTGTTGACACACGCTCATTTATGTGCGAAATGTCGCTTTTAAGGACGGTTACCTGAGATTCGAATTTTTGAAGAATCGAGGCCTCTAGGCTGGACATTTTAGAGGCATCAGTCTCCTCAACATCGCATACAAGATCTTTTCTGCGTTATTGTGTGAACGCCTGAAACCCTTTATCAACAGCCTGATTGGACCCTATCAGTGCGGTTTCAGCCCAGGAAAGTCCACCATCGATCAAATCTTCACACTTCGGCAGATCCTGGAGAAAACCCAAGAATTCCAAATCGATACTCACCACCTCTTTATCGATTTCAAGGCCGCCTATGACAGCATCTATAGAGAAGAGCTTTATAGAGCCATGTATAGTTTTGACATCCCTGCCAAACTTGTCCGTCTGTGCAGGCTGACGATGGAGAACGCTCGCTGCTCCATCAAGTAATGACCTCACCGAGACCTTTGATGTCAAAAAAGGCTTTAGACAAGGTGACGCGCTGTCATGTGACTTCTTCAATATTGTACTTGAACGGATTGTGCGGAACTCACAAGCCAACACCGGAGGCACAATCTATTACAAGTCTGTACAACTGCTTGCATACGCCGACGATATAGACATTATCGGAAGATCTCAGCGGGCTGTCACCGGTGCTTTTGCCAGCATTGAGGCGGAAGCGGCCAAAATGGGTTTGGCGATAAACGAGGGCAAAACCAAGTATATGCTGTCAACTAGAAGCGAAAACCAACACCGACGAACTGGACAAAACGTCACAGTGGGCAGCTATAACTTCGAGGTAGTAAGGGACTTTGTCTACCTTGGCTCTGCTATAAATTCTACTAACAAAATGAGCGTAGAAATCAATCGAAGAATAACTCTTGCCAATCGGTGTTTTTTTGGGCTTATAAGGCAATTCAACAGTAAAGCCCTATCTCGAACAACTAAGGAGACTCTATATAAGACCTTGATCATCCCAGTCCTGCTTTACGGCGCTGAAACATGGACTTTATTAAAAGAGGTTGAAGATATCCTTGGTCGCTTCGAGAGAAAAATTCTTCGTAAGATTTTCGGTACCGTTTGCGTTGACGGGTTTTGGAGGAGAAGATTCAATCACGAACTATACGAGCTGTAAAAAACTGCGTATTGGACGTCTGAGATGGCTAGGACATGTAGAGCGAATGGACACCAACGCTCCGGCCCGCAGAGTCTTCGAATCTAACCCCGAAGGACGACGCAATAGAGGGAATCATCGCCGTAGGTGGCGCGCACAAGTTCAAGGGGACTTCGACCAACTTGGAGTGCGCAACTGGAGGCAATTAGCTAAAGACCGAGCTTAATGGAGAGGCTTATTGGTTGAGGCCCAGGTTCACCCCGAACTGTAGCGCCACCTAAGTAAGTAAGTAAGTAAGCTACTTGATAAGTCGAATACTTAGTTGTAGTAAGAATAAAAAAACAAGTCTGTTTTAAAGGGAGGTTTTTTAGTGGGTAAGAATCCCACACTACTATGAGCACGCGCTGTCGATCCCCATAGTGTCTTGTTGAAGATTTTCACCTACCCTCGGAAAAAAAAAAAACAAAAAAAACTGATAAAGGGCGCGCAAGTCGGGTGGTTTCTTTCATGCGCTAAAGTTTCGCACACTTGTATGCAGTAAGTATTTCTACATTCCAGAGAAAAGGGGAAAAGGGGAAACTGCCTCGAGAAAGGGGAATTGAAATATTATTTTTGAAATCACAAAATCTTATAATAATAAGTCACCAACATGCATAAATCTTCGTTGTCAACAATTGATTTGTTTTACCGAACACCATAAGAAAGTACAATTACTTACTTACCTACTTAGGTGGCGCTACGGTTCGGGGTGAACCTGGGCCTCAACCAACAAGCCTCTCCATTTAGCTTGGTCTTTAGCTAGTTGCCTCCAGTTGCGCACTCCAAGTTGGTCGAGGTCCCCTTGAACTTGTGCGCGCCACCTATTGCGTCGTCCCTCGGGGTTAGATTCGAAGACTCTGCGGGCCGGAGCGTTGGTTGGTGTCCATTCGCTCTACATCTCATAGCCACCTCAGACGTCCAATACGCAGTTTTTTAACTAGGTCAATGTCGCTGTACAGCTCGTATAGTTCGTGATTGAACCTTCTCCTCCAAAACCCGTCAACGCAAACGGGAGCGAAAATCTTACGAAGAATTTTTCTCTCGAAACAACCAAGGATATCTTCATCCTCTTTTAATAAAGTCCATGTTTCAGCGCCGTAAAGCAGGACTGGGATGATCAAGGTGTTATATAGAGTCTCCTTAGTGGTTCGAGATAGGGCTTTACTGTTGAATTGCCTTATAAGCCCAAAAAAACAGCGATTGGCAAGAGTTATTCTTCGATTGATTTCTGCACTGATTTTGTTTGTAGAATTTATAGCAGAGCCAAGGTAGACAAAGTCCCTTACTACCTCGAAGTTATAGTTGCCCACTGTGACGTTTTGTCCAATTCGTCGGTGTTGGCTTTCCCTTTTTGTTGACAGCATATACTTGGTTTTGCCCTCGTTTATTGCTAAACCCATTATGGCCGCTTCCGCCTCAATGCTTGCAAAAGCACCGGTGACAGCCCGCTGAGTTCTTCCGATAATGTCTATATCGTCGGCGTATGCAAGCAGTTGTACAGACTGGTAATAGATTGTGCCTCCGGTGTTGGCTTGTGAGTTCCGCACAATCCGTTCAAGTACAATATTGAAGAAGTCATATGACAGCGCGTCACCTTGTCTAAAGCCATTTTTTTTATCAAAGGTCTCGGTGAGGTCATTACCGACCTTGATGGAGCAGCGAGCGTTCTCCATCGTCAGCCTGCACAGACTGACACGTTTGGCAGGGATGTCAAAACTAGACATGGCTCTATAAAGCTCTTCTCTATAGATGCTGTCATAGGCATGAAATCGATAAAGATGTGGTGAGTATCGATTTGGAATTCTTGGGTTTTCTCCAGTATCTCCCGAAGTGTGAAGATTTGATCGATGATGGACTTTCCTGGCCTGAAACCGCACTGATAGGGTCCAATCAGGCTGTTGATAAAAGGTTTCAGGCGTATATCGCAGAAAAGATCTTGTATGCGATGTTGAGGAGACTGATGCCTCTATAATTGGCGCAGTTGAGGGGGTCTCCTTTCTTGTGGATCGCAGAGAACATATCCAATACCTCATGTGACAATGTGACAATAGGAAGAAGGAGGAAAACGTGTATTTGAAATATTATTTTTGAAATCACAAAATCTTATAATAATAAGTCACCAACACTGCATAAATCTTCGTTGTCAACAATTGATTTGTTTTACCGAACACCATAAGAAAAATTACGCACAGAACATATCCAATACCTCATGTGACAATGTGACACTAGGAAGGTGATAGGCGTTCCCATCGAATTTTTTTAACGTTTCGGAACTTTTTCCGAACGGATACCGCGATAAGGCTGAGTATATACCATATGTATTATAGAGGCTCAGGCGCAGCCTGTCAATATGTAGACTCAGCGCAAGACGACGCTTTCCACACCCTTTTCGTCTGTTGCAGATGGATAGAACAGAGGAGTAAAAACACACACTCCCCCGAACCTCCGAAACAACGATTTTATAAAGCCACTTAACAAATCCTGAAGACAATGAATTTTTATATAGTGAATTTTTTCATAGCGTAGAATTTTGAATTTTTATTTTGAATATTTTTTTTAATTACCGTTTTGTTTAAATTCCTCTTTTTTTTTGACAAGAGCAGGTGAAAAATCTTCTGAAGACACCATAAGGCCCGACCGCGCGTGCTTATGGTAGTGTGAGATTTTTACAACTAAGCCAGTGCTTATCCAGTAGTTTTATTTTCGCTTACGAAAATCGTTATTCTGGAAAAAGATGATCGTATGTGATTAAAAATAAATGTAGCGCTTTAGACAGGTTAAATTCCAACGAAAGTTCCTGCCTTTTTCACGACCTTCATATGCTATGACGCGAGGTCAAAAGGTTTTGTCCTTTGAAGACGACGAATTGAATTGTTCGCGTCAAGTAGTTGAGTGATAGTACGGTTACAATGGCCGTGAACACGATCTTTGTGTTTACGCGCAAATTTTGTTATCTCTTCGACGACGCTGGGAATTCCCAGATCCCGATGAATATCTTCGTTACGTACATACCACGGTGCGTTAACGATCGTTCTAAAAACTTTATTTTCGAAAGTTTGTATGATGTTTCTATTGCTTTTCTTGGTACAACCCCATAGTTGTATACCATACGTCCACACTGGCTTTAGCACTTGCTTATAGATGAGCAGTTTGTTATGTAGGCTCAACTTCGATTGCTTTCCGAGTAGCCAGTACATTTGTCGGTATTTGTTTTGAAGTTCGTCGAGTTTCTTTTTCACGTGCGATTTCCATTTGAGCTTGACATCTAGAGTCATTCCTAGATATTTTGCTTCGTTTGCGTACGGTATTTGAGCCGAGTTTAGATATACAGGCAATCTATCCACTTTTTTGTACGTAAAGTTGACGTGAGTAGATTTGCTTTCGTTCAGTACAATACGCCAAGAATTCGTCCAAGCGTGGACTTTATTAATAGCATGTTGAAGCTTTCCGGTTGCTGCTTCAATGGTATCTCCCGTTGTCAATATCGCCGTATCGTCCGCAAATGTGGCGACGACACAGTTTCTTTCTTGCGGGATGTCACGCGTGTAGAGTACATATAGAAGTGGTCCAAGGACACTTCCTTGCGGGACTCCGGCTGCAATCTCCTTGAAGTCAGAGTAATCGTTTCCGTGCTTAACACGAAAGAGTCTCTCGGTGAGGTACGATCGTAAGATTAAAAAGAGTTGCCGTGGCAGTAGTCGTTGCAATTTATATTCCAAGCCTTCGTGCCAAACCTTATCGAAAGCATGTGAGACGTCAAGAAATACACCACAACAAATCTTTTTTTCTTCCAGAGCTTTCTCAATCACGTCAGTTATTTTGTGGACTTGGTCAATTGTAGAATGTTTAATTCTAAATCAAAACTGATGGTCAGGAATGAGACGTCTTTCGTCGATTACGGGCTGTAGACGTTTGGAAAGAAGTTTTTCGAATATTTTTGAGATAACCGGCAATAGGGAAATAGGCCGGTATGATTTCTTCTCATTTAGCGGTTTGCCTGGTTTCGGGACCATTATAATCTCGGCGACTTTCCATTGCCTCGGAACATAAAGCAATCTGAACGAAGCGTTGATCAAATAGAGCAGTTTGATAATAGCTATATTCGGCAATTCCTTGACTACCTGCGCCGTTATCAAGTCGTAGCCCGGAGCTTTTTTCGTCTTTAAATTTTTAATCACTTCCCTCAGTTCAATCAATACAACTTTTTTTACTTTAAAGTTGTTAGATGTCGTGACTGGGGAGTCGGGCGTTAACGAAGGGCCGTCGAACGGCTTAAACGTTTTTCCTAAGTGCAAGGCAAAAAGTTCTGCCTTTTCTTTGTCGCTCTTGGCCCAGTTTCCATCGTTTTTCAGAATTGGTGGCGCTTGCATTTGAGGTTTCCGGATGCCTCTTAGCGCTTCCCAAGGCGAATAATTTGATACTTTTTCACCGGAAAGATTTCCAAGATAGGTCGCTATCTTTTTGCTTTTAAATTCGCGAATACTATCTCTAAGGCGATTGCATAGTCGGTTAAGGACCGTTTTATGATGCGGTGCACGAGTGATTTACCATTTCTTTCGCGCTTTTCGTTTCTCTCTCACTAGTTCAACGATTTCTCTGGGATACTTTCCGTTGCGGTTGATCTTATAGCTTCTAGAAGGAGTGTTTCTCCATGCCGCTCTTTGAATTGCTTCCACGAAACGATCAATTTCGTCCTCTAGTTCACAAGGTGTTCTAAGTGATACATTTAAGGCGATATTTGTTTCGCAATCATTTCTAAAGCCCTCCCAATTTGTTCCATTGCTAGTGAGTCTTGGAGGTCCTTTTTTCTTGATCAGCGCTTCTCCAAGTAATAAAATTAACGGCGAGTGGTCAGAAGAGAGATCAAAACATTCTTTGACTGTAACAAACTTCTCGTAAATGCCTTTTGTAACAAAAAAATCGATAAGATCGGGAATTTTTTGTGAGTCAGTTGGCCAATAGGTCGGTTTTCCTGTCGAATAAAAACAACAACCGAATTCATTTGCCACTTCATAGAGAATTTTCCCTTTAGAAGATGTACATCTTGAACCCCAGAAGGTGTGCTTCGCGTTGAAATCTCCACCAATCAGAAAATTTGAACCAAGAGCATTGAAGACACGAAAGTAGTCGTCTTTTTCTAGTGGGCATCGCGGCGGACAGTAAACAGACGCTATATTGTAACTCAGGTGCTTATTTTTAACCCTTACTGCGTACAACTGAAGTTTTTCCAGTTCTATGCTTATGTCGACCGAATGTTCGATGTTAGTTTTAATGAATAAAGACAAACCTCCCCGCGCTCTATCAGAAGGATGATGGGCGTGATAACCAGCGTAGTCTCTTATCTTTATCTGCGATTCCCTTGTTAGATGGGTTTCGGAGATCAAACACATGTCGATATTTTCTCTTATTAGAAACATTTCTAATTCGTTAGATTTTTGTAAGAGTCCGTTTGCATTCCATGTTACTATTTTAAGAAAAGAGTTCATATTTACTTAGATTTAGATTTATGGTTAGCCATACAAAAGCTTTCGACGTTACTGAGACCTTCGAGAATCCGTTTGTTAATTTCACATTGTTCCTCGAACTTAGCGTAGATGCAGTTTAGAATTTCATTCAATGGATCAGAGGGTGATCCGACGTTTCGTTTGGTTGCTTTGACTGCTGCCTGAGAATACGTCAGACGTACGGGGTTCGCTGGCTTGTCAGAGGTTATTTTTCGTTCAGCCTTTTTAGTGGACGACTTTGACGTACGTTTACCCGGCTTAGAAGGCTGATTGACTGTTTCAAGAGTCTGCACTGCTGATTTGAGCGTCCTTTCAGTCGGCTTAGGAATCTGTACAACTGGCTTACGAGACCGCTCAGTCTGCTTAGCAATACGTTCTTCCGACGTAGGAGCCCGATCGGTTGGTTTCGTTCCCCGTACAATCGGCGTTGTAGATTTTTTCCGTCGCATCTGTAATTCCTTAGCGACCTCGCAACCGCGATAATTTGCTGGTGCCTTCCTTTGCAGTTAACGCAACTAGCTTTTTCATTTGTGCTCAAATTGCAATTTTCCGAAGAGTGTTTCCCAGCGCACTTAACGCAGCGCGGCTCTTTCCGACAGTACGCTTGTGTATGATTAAACTCTTGGCATCGCTTGCATTGAGGGATTGTCTTCGTGTTGACACGTAGCGGCTCAATTTTAACGACCATACTCATGATTGTACGAATATTGAATATCTTTTGCTGGCTTTCCGTTTTATGGAATGATAGCACAAAAAGCGGAAGCTTACGTTTCAATGTAGTTTCTTCACCACGGTCTGGTCGTTTTCTCTCTTTTTTTAAAAGGTTCACGGCGTCCAGAATGTTATAACCTCTAACGCGTAAATCATCTATAACGTCTTCTTTAGCGCATGATGGATGAAGCCCTCTAGCTACGACCCTCAAGGGTCTCTCAGACTTGTCTTCGTAAGTATGCCATTGAATTTTTTCCTTATTTAGCCTTTGAGATACAGCCCGATAGCCCTCAGCGTCATTAACCTTGATTTTCCACGCATCGTTTCGCAAGGAAGTTACTTTAAATTCACTAGCGATCGTTGTTTTTAGAATTTTCCTCAGAGAATTATAGTCGGCAACGCCCGTGATATTTATTGGTGAAGGGGCGCGTTTGCTTTCAATTTGCTTTTCCGGTTTCGGCTGCGTTTTGCGATTAGGTTGCTGTTGTGGAACAACTTCAGGCGATGATCCGGCTTTACGTTTTTTAGATGGTCTTCGTTTGAGTGTCCAATCCGTTTCGCGCGTGAGTTCTTCTTCATCCGTGCTGTAGTGATTGTTTAAATTCCTGAACAAACCTAGTTTTATATAATGGAATAAGTGTTTAATTAAGAAAAAAATAAATAAATAAGAATTAGTGCAGTGGGTTGTTCTGCCTTTAATAGTGGGATTATTAAATAGCTAAGTGCGTTTAAAAGGCATTAAAGCGGCCTTTTTTGGAGTTTTTTTTAACACCGAGGGACGAGTAAATCTGTAAGTTTACTCTTTTTTGTTTTATCTGTTCTTTGGAATCTATATACGAATATTTTATTAAATATAAGTTTTCTATATTTTTTTCGTCTTCTTTTGAATAAATGATAAGCTAGATTCTAAGTGGGATTGCCAACCTTTTTGAATTTAATGAAAATAAAAATTATATTAAGTTCCCATTTACTTTACTTTACTTTACTAGGATCTTGTACGCACTGCGACCTATAAGATTTATTGTGCCAGCCCGGTGTTTAGCTGAGAACTTGGTTAAGGCTCTTGATAAACCTCAACAATTTAGTAGATATTTTGTCTTACCTTTTTAATTTAAGCATTATGTCTGGGACTTTTCCCTCTGCACTTAAATGCGCTGTAGTGATTCCTTTATTTAAGAAGGGTATTAGGACAGACAAATCAAATTATAGACCAATTTCTCTGTTACCTTCAATCTCAAAAGTGTTTGAAAAATTAATAAAAAAGAGAATTTTATCTTAATCATACAAATTTTCTTAGTCCTATGCAGTTTGGTTTTATGAATGGCTTCTCCACTGAGGATGCTTTGTTGGATTTTTGCTCTATTTTATACAAGGGGTTAGATAACAAACATTTTTGCGCTGGCCTTTTTGTGGATATAACTAAGGCGTTTGACATGGTTGACCATGAAATTCTCTTAGATAAATTATATAAGGCCGGTTTCAGAGGATTCATATATAATTGGTTTGAGTCTTATCTTAAAGATAGAATGCAATACGTAAAAATTGGCAGCAATATAAGCAGTTCAAAAACCAGTATCTTGGGGGTTTTATTTCTTATATACATAAATTCCTTATTTGCTCTTCCATTCGTGGGTAAAACTAAAGCCTTTGCCGACGACCTTGGAATTGCATATTGTTCAGTCAGTTCGTTAGACTTAATTGCTGACATAAACCATGATGTTTTCTTACTAAGATGTTGGTTTGCCAATCATAGACTTATTGTTAGTAGCAAAACTAAGTTAATGTTTTTCAGTCTTACTGAGCAGGAGTATCCCGACTCAGATATAATATTTCATTCTCATGACTGCGCGAGTCACGATTTGCTGAACAACGAATGCCGATTCCAAAGTGGGCAAACTTTCAATAGGAATGCTAACTGCAGTATTGATTGCTTCAAGATTGAAAGTGTAGATAGTTTCAAGTATCTTGGTGTTACCATAGACACAAATTTGAACTGGTCCAAACACATTCTTTCTTGGAAAAATTATCTTCTTTATTCTACTCGTTGTCTCTTCCGCCTTAGAAAGTATTGCTCTCTTAACACTTTGAAAAGGTTTTATTATGGTTTATTCCAATCACGATTGCAATATGGACCTTGCAGTTGGGGTGGCGCTTACCTTAGCAAACTACAGCAATTAACGGTCTCTCAAAAATCTGCAATTCG
Source organism: Brachypalpus laphriformis (assembly GCA_945910035.1). NCBI lineage: Eukaryota > Metazoa > Arthropoda > Insecta > Diptera > Syrphidae > Brachypalpus > Brachypalpus laphriformis. Next base: position 101,690,204 of record OX246754.1, read on the forward strand.
AAATGTTTGTAATTCTCACCGTTCAGCACACACATTGGATCTATTCAGGTCCTTGAAAATTCTTCCTTTGCGTCATTTATTTTATTTTAAGGTTCTGAAGGTCTTCTTTATTAGAGGCGGGTATCTGGATAGTCCAATTTCTGACTTACACAGCTTGCGTAGCCATTCAAACTTTGTTGTAAATGTTCCTGCTTTTCGCACTACAAGTTACAGAAACTTTTACTCTACTGTTTCATGCAAATTATTTAACACTCTGCCCTTGGAAATTCGGTCCATAAGAAATTTATCCCGGTTTATAAAAGTAATTAAATCATGGCTTCTTGGTTTTAATCATCACGAAATCGAAACCCTGTTGCGTTTTTCAGTTTAAAAAGATAAAAAATAAAATGATTTGCTCATTTGCTTAACTTAGTACGTAGCTATTTCTGCCATTTATATTTAGTTTTTGATTGTATCACTTTTTTATTTGTTAAAGATCAATTTTTACTCTTCCTCACTTACTGGATTTAAAAAAAATGTAATTTCTGTTTATCTACCTTTGTACACCCCACACAAAGTAAAATTTATTAAAATGTGGCATCACTTCTATTTTTTTTAAATAAAGATGTCACTAACTATTCTATATGTATTAAATGCTCACAAATTTTATATTGAATTGTAAACTTTTTTTGCTTACATATGAATAAAAAAAAATTGAATTGAATTGAATTGACAAAGCTCCAGGCTCAATATTCCAGAAGTCAGAGGGACTCAATAAAGCCCTTCTGATATGGAGAAGTCTTTTTCTTGCGGCCATGGGGCATTCACAAAGAATATGTTCTGCCGTCTCTTTTTGCTCTCCACATAGCCGGCATTCGTCTGTATCTGCTACTCCTATCTTGTGCAGATGGTACGTGAGTGGGCAATGACCAGTCAAGTAGCCTTTTAAGGTGCTTACGTCTGCTTTCCTAAGCTCGAGTAGCTTTTTAGCCTTGCAGCGGTTGAGATTAATGAACTTCTTTGCCTGTCTTAGGCCCTTGAGTTTGGCCCAGTACTCTGCATGATGATCATCTTCCTATTTCTTTATTTTTATGTTAACGCTACTCCGTGCGACTCCAAAATAGGGTTCAGGACCGACTAGTGGGTAACTAGCGCCTCTTCTCGCTAAGCAGTCCGCCCGTTCGTTGCCCTCGAAGCCTTCGTGTCCTGGTATCCAGGCCACAGTGACTGTGTTTTTCGATGCGAGATCTTCGAGTAGGTTTAGACAGTCCCATACAAGTTTTGATCCTACCGTGTACGATTTCAGAGCCATAAGTGCTGCCTGGCTGTCTGAGAGGATATAGATACGAGTACCCTCGACTCTTCTACGCAGACATTCTCGTACACAGAGCTCGATCGCATGGACTTCCGCCTGAAATATTGTTGGTGATTTCCCAAGGGTAGCCGCACGTTGGAACCTGGGTCCATAAACCCCTGCGCCAGTGCTACCATTTTCCAATTTGGAACCATCTGTGTACCAAGTTTGAGAGTTTGGTAAGACTACAAGTCCTTCATTCCTCCATGGGTGGCGGTCAGCTACGACCACATTGAATTTCCTATAGAACCGGTATTTCTTGATCATAGTATCTGGGATTTTGAGAATAGGGTAATTTTGAATATAACCTAGAATCTTCAAATGGCCTGTAAATTCTCCGATTTTAAGGTCCGAGATCTTGGGTAGCCTAAAAGCACTCAGCATAGCTTCTTTTTATAATGCAAGGTGCAACGGTGTGAAGCTAAGCATTGCTCCCATTGCTGCCGTAGGGCACGTTTTCATTGCTCCTGTGATACTCAGACAGGCTAGACGATGTATTTTATTCAACTGTTCCTGAGTCTTGGCCTGTAAGGTTTTTGGCCACCAAGCCAACGATGCATATGTGACCATGGGTTTGATAATGGCGCTGTACGTCCAATATATTATCTTGGGTTTTAGCCCCCAAGTTTTACCATGTAGGCGCTGGCACATAAATATTGCTCTTGTCGCTTTCTCGGTAACCTTGTTCAGGTGTGAATTCCAGGTGAGCGTCTTGTCAAGTATAACACCTAGGTATCTCGCTTCCTTGGATATGTCGATTCGGACGTTTTCCAGTCTAATTTCTTTGAGAGTGTGGTTTCTTTTCCTGGAAAAGGGTACAAGTATAGTTTTCCGGGGTTGATGGTAAGTCCCTTTGTCCTGCACCAATCGGAAGTTAAATTGAGCGCACCTCACATTAGTTGAGAAATTATGTCCTCAAATTTGCCTCTGACGCTGATGACAATGTCATCTGCGTATCCTTGTACTTTGTAACCCGATTTTTCAAGTTGCTCTAGGAGTTCGTCAATAACTAAGGTCCAGAGCAGGGGAGAGAGGACTCCTCTCTGCGGGCAACCTCTGGTAGCTGTTATAGTTTTATGCGAGCCTCCTCACTCGATTCTTATCTTCCTGCTGCATAGCATAGTTAGGATCCAGTTTATGTTCAGAGGAGCGATATTTTTCCTGATCATAGCCTTTTTAATAGCCTCATAGGAAGTGTTGTCGAATGCTCCCTGTATACCTATGAAGGCACATAGGGCTGTTTCTTTGGCAGCTAATGATTTTTCAATCAATAATGTTAAGCTATGAATGGCTGTTTCCGTAGATTTCCCAGGTTGATAAGCAAATTGGTTTGCATGCAGAGGATCATGTATACGGAACTTTTCCCTTATATGATGATCGACAATTTTCTCCATCGTTTTTAGGAGAAAGCAACTGAGACTAATGGGTCGAAAGGATTTAGGCTATTGCTCCGCCTGCTTTGCCGCCTTTGGAATGAAGACCACCTTAACCTCCTTCCACCTTTTTGGTATGTAGCCTAGTGTAAAGCTAGATCTGAAAATTCTTATAAGGGTAGGAATTAACAGGTTTGCTCCTTGTTGTAGTAGTAGGCAGGGAAATATGCCATCTATACCTGGTGATTTAAATGGGCTAAGGGTAGGTAGAGCCCATCTAATATGGTTGGCAGTAAAGATTTTGCCAGATAGACTATAGTCTCGTGTAGAAGCAATGAGAACGTCGTTCCTCAGGTGTTCTGGAGAGACAGCACAAACAGATATACAGCCTGGAAAGTGGGTATCAAGTAAGGCTTGACAGGTTTCCTCCAGACTGCTGGTGAATTCCCCATCTTGTTTCTTTAGGGAGCCAAGATGTTTAGAGTGACTCTGGGCTAGGGCCTTTTGAAGGCGAGCCGCAATGGGGAAGCTTTCGGTACGTTCGCAGTGAGTTCTCCAAGATTCGCGTTTAGATTTTCTAAGTTCTTTGTTATAACTTGTTAGAGTTTCTTTGTAAAGGCCATTGATTTTAGCTCTATTGAATAGCTTCCTAGTTTCACGCCTTAGTGACTCAAGACGCTTATTCCACCAGGGGGCGTCGCGGTTGGTCCTTTTCTGTGTTTCGGCACAACTGCCTTCATAAGCGACGGAAATGGTTTTTCGAGGGTGTTCTGCCTCGAATTCCAACTCTAAAATGGTATGTATAGGATTCAAAGCACGATTTAGTTCTGCCTCGAGGATAAACCGATAGGAGTCCCAATTAGTGTGCCTAGGGTTCCTGTAATTTAGCGTGTCACTCATGGAGATCCCTATATCGAATCTTATGTGGTTATGGTCCGACATAGAGACTTCATCAGACACGTGGCAGTTTGTGATGAAATTGTATATAAAAGGGCTTGCCAAAGTGAGATCTAGTACCTCTTGGCGGATGATGTTAGTAAAAGTAGGAACGTTTCCCCTATTTACCACCACCATGTTGTTAGTACATACAAATTCAAAAAGCGATTCACCTCTTTTGTTGTTGTCCGAACTGCCCCAGGCGGTGTGATGGGCGTTAGCGTCACAGCTGATAATCCAGGGTAGCTTTTTGGCAGGGCAGTAAGCCATCAAGTACCCTATCTCATTCTGCGGTGCCTCGGCTGTGTCCCCGTGAAAGTAAGCGGAGGCGAAGACAACCTTCGTGGTTCCACTTGTTAGCGGCACTTCTGCCACTATCGCCACCAGATCCCTAGTAATGAACTCTGTAATGGGAAGTATATTATGAGTATTTTTAATTAAAATTGCTGCCCTAGGATTACTCCACGAGTCAGAATAAATTAACTTACAGTTCTTCGTTGGGAGCCCTTTAATGGCTCCCTCGAGCACTAATGGCTCTTGCATCAGTGCCAAGTCAACATCTTCCTTGATGAACCGCATCTTTCCAGGGCTTCATTTTGGGTACTGTTGTCTTGGGCCAGTCCGCTGTTGCCCTATTTTTACAGCTGAAAAGAAGCCAGCCGGATTTGAAAGTACAACCGAGGAACTGCGGTTTAGTAGAGCTTTCGGTCTGCTGCAGGATGATGTCCAGTACCTTGTCCTGTACCCGTCTGAGCTGGTCTGTAGTCCAGATGGTGGTAAGACACCAATCTTGACGATGTCAACGGCGGCGTCCCTGTAGGTTTTTACAGGGCTTGATGGTCCGAGCCTAACTTTTGACGTGGTGGCTATCCTCTTCGCTGCGTTGTCTGGTGGTGTAGCGCTGTCACCTCTTGGACGTTTTGAGGGGGCTTCTTGCCTGTTTGCTTTCTTGCTTTCTCCAGGCTATGTCCTTTCCTCAGAAACTCTTTCAGTCTCTTGCGTCCAGCTCCAGATAGATTGACCCTTTCTGAAAGGAGACTTTTGACGCCTTCAATATGAGCATCAATCACCGTTGCAGGAGAGCCAGGTGATCCTAGGAGAGTCTCTTCATTCTCCGTATTTATGGTGTCAGTTGTGAATATGGTACTTGAAGCCACGTCCTCTGCTATGACATCCATAAGTTCAGACTCCACAGTAGGACCAAGTGCCCTCTCTGTAGAGTCTGAGAGGCCCAAAGCGGCCCCGGTTTGCACGTTAAGAGGAGTGCATTCCTCATCGTTTGGTTACGAAGCAACCTACAGCCTCGGATACGGATGATCTTACTAATGACGACCCATGCAAACGTAAAAAGGACGACGATATTCGTGTCTGCACATGGAATGTTAGGTCCCTCTACAAACCGCGTGCAGCCGAACAACTTCCGGAGGCCCTAGAGTGTCTCAAAGCAGACATTACCGCCATCCAAGAAGTGCGATGGGATGGGCCGGGCAAAAGGAGTATGAAAAACTGCGACATCTACTACGGCGATTGCTACAGACAGAAAGGACAGCGTCTATTCGGGTGCGGATTTGTCATTGGAGGCAGACTTAGGCAAGAAGTCTTGAGTTTCCGGCATGTGAACGAGAGCCTTATGACTATCCGTATCAAGGCTAAATTTGCCAATATAAGCCTAATATGCGTTCACGCCCCTCACGAGGAGAAGGACGACGCGACAAAGGATGACTTCTACCAGCTCTTGGACAAGACGTATGAGCAATGCCCTAGCCACGACGTTAAAATTATCCTAGGTGATTTTAACGGAAAGCTAGGAAGAGAGGATGTCTTTAGTAGCGTGGTCGAAAAGCACAGCCTGCACAACATCACATCCGGCAACGGACTCAGGCTAATCGACTTTGCGAAGGGGCGAAACTTTGTCGTAGCTAGTACCCGGTTCCCACGTCTCGAAAAACTGTCAACCAAATCGATCACATTGCGATCGACGCAAGGCACTCTTCCAGTATTCTAGGTGTCCGGACTTTCCGAGGAGCCAACGTGGACTCGGATCACTACCTAGTTGTAGCCAAGGTACGGATGCGGATATCCACAACGGAGTGAAATCAACGAAATGCTGTGAGGAAATTTGACGTCGAAAAGCTACAATCGCAAGAGACCGCCAGAACCTTTGCCGATCGTGTTTCTTCTAATCTCAATCTAAGTCCTATGCCACCAGCAGCAAATGCGGAAGACCAGTGGCAGCGTTGCCAACAAGCCATCAGAGATGCCGCCTCTGATGTACTGGGTTTCTCTCCCCCACCACAACGAAACCCCTGGTTTGATGAGGAATGCCGGCAAGCACATGAAGCAAAACAAGAGGCGTACAAAGCGGCGCTGCATAGAAGGACTAGAGCTGCTTACGAGCTTTTCGTGCGCAGGAGAAAGGAGGAACATCGACTTCTCAGAAAGAAGAAAAAAGAGCATGAGAAGCGCTCGATCGAGGAGATTGAGAGACTTTATTGCAGGAATAATGTTCAAAAATTTTACCAAAGGGTAAAAAGAACGTGCCAGGGTTTCAAAGCCAGAACAGAAGCCTGCAGGGACGAAAATGGCAACATAGTAGTAGAATCGCAGTCAGTGCTGAGGATATGGAAGGAACACTTCTGCAGACTGTTAAACGGCGATGATGATCAATATTCCGCTGTCAGGCAGAATGAGCCATTCAACAGTGATGATGGCAGTCAAGATTCCCGTCTACCCGATCAGAATGAAGTGACGATATCGATATCTAAACTCAAATCCAGCAAAGCTGCTGGAGCCGACGGCCTTGCCGCTGAACTTTTCAAGGCAGGAGGAGATGAGTTGGTAAGGAGCATGCACCAGCTCATCTGTAAAATCTGGTCGGATGAAAGTATGCCCGATGAAGTCTCCTAAATATCGCATATAAGATCCTGTCTGCCGTACTATGTGAACGCCTAAAACCGATCATCAACAACCTGATAGGTCCTTATCAGTGCGGTTTCAGGCCTGGAAAGTCCACCATTGACCAAATATTCACTCTACGGCAGATCTTGGAAAAAACCCATGAATATAAAATCGATACGCACCACCTTTTCATCGATTTCAAAGTTGCCTATAATAGCGTGTATAGAGACGAGTTATACAGAGCCATGTCTAGTCTTGGCATCCTTGCCAAGCTCGTCCGTTTGTGCAGAATGACGATGGAGAACTCTCGCTGCTCCATTAAAGTCGGTAAGAACATCACCGAACCACTCGATGTCAGGAAAGGTCTTAGACAAGGCGACGCGGTATCATGCGATCAACATAGTACTTGAGAGAATTGTACGAAACTCACAAGCCAACACCGGAGGTACAATCTTCTTCAAGTCTGTACAACTACTCGCTTATGTCGATGAAATTGACATAATCGGAAGAATTCAGCGGGCAGTCAATGGGGCATTTACAAGTATTGAGAACGAGGCAGCAAAGATGGGTCTAGCGGTCAATGAAAGCAAAACAAAATATATGCTGTTTACAAAAAAGGACACCCAACATCGGCGTCTTGGACAGAGCGCCACAATAGACAGATACAATTTTGAGGTAGTAAAGGATTTTGTCTACCTAGGCTCTATGGTCAGCTCCGCAAATGACATCAGTGGAGAGATCACACGGAGAATTACTCTTGCCAATCGTTGTTTCTATGGGCTAAGACGGCAATTGAGTAGCAAAGCCCTATCTCGAACTACTAAGGTAATTCTTTATAAGACATTAATCATCCCAGTCCTGCTGTATAGTGCAGAGGCATGGGCTTTGACAAAACCGGATGAGGATGCCCTTGGTTATTTCGAGAGAAAAGTTCTTCGAGCGATCTTTGGTCCCGTCTGCATAGACGGTGAGTGGAGGAGAAGGTACAATGCCGAACTATACGGCCTGTACAAGGACATCGACTTAGCCAGAAGAGTTCACATACAGCGACTAAGATGGCTGGGTCATTTAGAGCGGATGGAGCCCAACCTTCCCGCTAAGAAAGTCTTCGAATCCACCCCGGACGGACGGCGCAGTAGAGGACGACTTCGCGGTAGGTCAATTCAATTTTCAATTCAATTTATTTAAGTTTGGGTGTACAAATAAGACTTAGTCTTCTATAGTACTTAAAATAATGGGTTATATACAAGATTCAATTCAATAATAATTTAATTTAATATAAAACTATGATAAGATACAGTAATCAGGAGAGGATAGAAAGGGAAGGAAAAGTAGGAAGAGAGGGAATAGCGTAGTAAGAAAGCGAGAAATGGACTTTTGTTGCATTTTTAAGAAAAATACTCTAAAGCGGCATAAATTGTGTGGCTCCAATTATTTGTTTTATAGTTGTGGGTAGAGAGTTCCAAAGTCTGATGGCAAAGACGAAGAAAAGACGCGAGGAGTTCAAATACTTCGAAGAGGGAGTTATAAGCTTAAACGTTCTAGCCGAACGAGCAAATTGCAATTTTTCGAACAGGTATGGTGGCGATCTGTTCTGTATAATTTTGTGCAAGAAGACACAGCACCTAACATACAAGAACTGCTGAAGCGTACAACCAAGGACATTTTTGTGGTAGTTGGATATGTGGTCATATCGACGAAGCCCGTATACATACCTAACCATATCGTTGAATGCAAGAGTTAGTTTATGCTGAGATAGAGTTAGTTTATGCTGAAGTAGGGAACGAGTAAGGTTTTGACTAGTCTCAGCCTCGTATTTACAGGAGTAAAACTAGAGATCAACCAAAGTTTGCGTAGACCACCGTAAACTCGTCCCACAGTGTAATTAATGTGGCTTAATGGGGAGAGAGAGCGGTTAATCTTGAAACCTAGGTTGGTTACAGTTTCCACGAACTGCAATTGTGTGTCGTTGAGGCAAATTGGCGGCAGTAGTTCAGTATTGTGAAGTCGCTTAGATAATAAAATCAGCTGAAACTTTGCTGGGTTGAGGGTCGAGCAATTACGTAGCGACCATTGGGAGATTAAGGATAGATCCTCGTTGAGCCTGCAAACAAAATCCTCAACTAGACCTATAGGTCTAGATAAGTATATTTGCGCATCATCCGCATAGAAATGAAGGCTAGCATTTAAGCAAACTTTAGGGAGGTCATTAATAAACATGCAAAATAAAATAGGACCCAGTATTGAGCCCTGCGGTACTCCTGCAAGTATGTTTCTGACGCGAGAGGATTTATCACCAACCACAACCCTTTGACAGCGATTACTTAAGTAATTACTAATGAGACGCACCGAACTTTCACTAAATCCAAAGTACCTTCTTAGTTTTTCAAAAAGGATTGAGTGGTTGATTGTATCAAAAGCTTTTGAAAAGTCAAGCAGGCAGAGTATTGTGATGAAGTCCAATTCATAGCTGATCCTTATGTCATCGAGAATTTTAACCATAGCTGTAGAACAACTATGGTTGGCTCGAAAACCAGACTGGACCGAAGCAAGTAGGTTATGTTGATCAAGGTGTCTCAAGATCTGATTAGCAAGGACTTTTTCCAAAACTTTTGAAAGGCAAGGTAAGATACTTATGGGGCGAAAGTGTGCAGCCAAAGAGGGTAGAGGTTTTTTTTTCGGAACAGGAATGACTTTAGCCCGCTTCCAATTAGAAGGAAAGGACGATGACGTTATACAAAAATTAATTAAGTGCGTAATCACACTAAGAATGTGGGTTGAGATCATTTTGACAAACCTGATAGGAACTCCATCCTCACCAACGGCATCTGACTTGAGAGACCGAATGATGTTAATAATATCAACTTCCGATACAAATTCGAATTCAAAAACAGTTAGCGGTTCAGAAGAATGTTGAAGGTTGGGCAGAGAAGGTGTATTTTCTACTGAGTTGGATAAGAAAGCATTATTAAGATCATCAAGATCAGGTATAGTGTCTCTAACATTTTTCTGACGAACACCAACCGAGGGTAAGTTGCTCCAAAGCTTTTTGGCACTTTGGTCTATTCCCAGCTTACATAGAAAATATCTTTTCTTACATAATCTCGTGATGGATGTTGAGAAATTACGTGCTCGGCAGAAATTTTCCCAATTCAGACTGGTTGGATTTCGTTTCCACTTCGAATATAGTTTCCTACGAACTTTAATAGCATTATGAACCTCAGATGTAAACCATGGACAATTTCTATTACGCACCATCACTGTTTTTAAAGGCACATGGTTATTGAACAGATTAAGTATTAGAGATTGTAATAGCTCCACTTTATCACACACACCTGAGACAAAATAACAACTATGCCAAGGGATTAAGCTCGCCTCCATTTGCAAGGCGTTGTTATCCACTGAAGCGAAATCTCTGAATTGGAAGTTTGATGGTATAGAGGAACGAGATAAGTCAATGTTATAAGTGCAGAAAATTAGATCGTGGTCTGTGACACCCTCCAATGACAGCTAAAAAAACAAATACAAATATTTGGCGCAACAGCTGTTTAAAGTGCCAGGGCCTAGCTTCTCGCAACCACTCATGTTGCGTGCGTTATATTTCTTACACGAATGGAAGGGACCTACAGTTTAATGCCGAATCCGAACGGCGATTTGAGAAGCTTTTTCGTGACAACAATACTCTCGGATGTTTGTCAGACGCTCGCGAGAGGTGGGACCGTGAAAAAACTTTTTGGTGTTTTCTGGGATTCGAACTTGGAACCTCATACGTAGTGATCCGACACACTAACTACTTACGCCACGGCGCCCACTAAGCTGGTCCTGTAGTAACACGTTGGTCCTGTAGTAACACGTTCGACCGATCAGATACCAACAGAAGGTCCAGAAGACTCGGAGAGCAGTTAGGTGCGAAGTGGGTGGCATATGCGTTAACTATAGCCAGCGCGTAAGTTGCAGCTAAGTCTAAGAGCTGGTGAGATCTACTGTCACATTTGAATAGGTCAGCATTAAAATCACCGCATATAATGATGTGTTCATAATATGGGGAGACCTCTTGGAGTGTGGAGAACATAGGTTCTGGAGAGCAGCTCCGGTTGGGACAGTAAACAACGCCTATAATGCACTTTGTGTTACCATCAGTAACTTCTACTAGAAGATACTCAGTAGCACTCGCCTCAGATTTCCCAATTATCTTGCAATTTAAGGAAGTATTACAGTAAAGAGCTACTCCACCACCTATTGTACTCGTGACTCTATCGTTCCGAACAATTCTATACCCTGGAATATTGTACAGGTGATCTTCCAAATTAGGCCTCAGCCAGGTCTCAGTAATACAGATCACATCTACTCCCGAACCATTGAAAATGTGACGTTAGTAATCGACTTTAGAAATATTTAAGCTGCGAGCGTTGATATAGCATATTTTGAACCCCTCACGCGCATTCGACAGAATATTAACCATTGAACGCACGGTAACTTCAGCAGTGCCATCACACATATACCTATTGTTGTGAGCCATCATTATTAACAAAAACAAATAAAAGTAGCACAAAACAATAACGAAATATACAGATTTTACATTTAAAAAAGCAACTGATAGACGAAGATAGAATAACATAAAGAGCTAAGATGAATGGGATAGGAAAGAGGTAAAAAAAGGGAAAGCAGGAACAATTGTATAGATAAAAGAACATAATTATATACATGATTAATTTTAAAGTTAATGCAAATCAAAACTTGTTACAGCTTTTACTATTATTTTTTACTAATTAAATTATATATATATATATTAATTTTTTTTTTTTTTGTTAATTACTTGTTCTGAAGAACATATTTCAAATTTGCTCTAGATGACTGAAGTGTTGAAGATTAGGGTAGAGTTGAACGTTTTCGAGCCAATGTCGATGTTGATGAAATTTTTATTTCGTTATAATCTGCACTCTTTTTTACATAAACGAAACCATTACGAGTTCTTACAGAGAACAATAAACCCTCTTTACGTAAGCGAAGAGCATGTTTTAATAGAGAGCTATTCACTGGAGTAAGACTTTCGTTCATGTATATACGGGTCGTGTTGGTGTTGGTGTTGTTTTTGGTGGAACTGGAACTGCTGCTGTTGGTGGAGGTGTTGTCGATCAGCGCATTCTCTTTCTCCAGTTGCGAAAGTGTGAGGCCGTTGCTTGTGCGAAAAGCAGAGAGAAGTGCTCTTTGCTCAGCGTGTGAAGAGTGCCGAATAAGTAGCGGCCGATTACTGCCGGTGGTTTGACTTCCTAAGCGAAAAGCATCAATGTGTGGAGAATATTGGTGACGTAGTTTAGCGGCAATATTCTTTGCAAGATCAACAGCATTTTCCTTTGTTGTTTGTGGAATGCCATGTACAATTACATCACAGAGACGCGTCTTACGTTGTAGGTCAGCCAATTCCTCTCTTACTTTCATGTTGTCTTCCTGGAGTACTGCAATTACGTTCTCGCACTCTTGCACCTTATTGTTAAGAGCAGATATGACTTCACTTATCTTATTGTTGATTTCGGTTTTTGTTTCATTGATTAGTGATGAAATTTTTGCCATCATATTGACTTCCATATCTCGTAGCTGCTCAGATAAAGATGGTTTTTTGTCGGATTTTTTGTCGGATGGGAGAAGTAAATTTATTTGATTCTTGATGGCGGGTGAATTAGATGGAGATGACACTGCATTTTCTCTTTAAGAGCTTGTTGGCGAGTAGACATGATGAACAGATGAATGAGCAGGCAGTTCAAATTTTGTTATTTAATTTAATTTAATAAGAACACCTTATAATTGGCTCAGAGTACTTATTTGAAAAAGAAACAAATAACTTGAAAACTTTAAGGATAAGTTATGTATTTTTAGCTTCGATAACCGGGTAAAAAAGGCTTAAATGTCAAGAGCGAATAATAAACACGTCTATACACTTGACATTGCACTTTGCACCGTCCATCGTGGACGCCACATCGGAAAAAAAGTTCAAGCCATTACGCATTGAAAGTGGGATATTTGCCCAACACACAAAAACCCAACATATCATTGAAATTGAACAATGGACACTGATGACTTAGTCCTGGACCAAACCCAGGTATAAGCACATCGAATGGAGAACTAAACTGCCTAACTCAGTTCCAGAATTTAAATGAACCAGACTATATCCTGGTAAGGTCTACGACGATGTAAGCAAAAGTTTCTATTATACACATGGCCCAATAAAAAAGCAGTGTCATCGAAGCATCATATTCCAAAGCAAAATCTTAATTTCGTTCAATTTGGTTGTGCTCAGTAAATTTTAATCAATTTTTTTTATGTCATCCACCAGAACATAGTTCTTTACAGCGAAACCCAGTGAAGAGTGTAGGGAAGAAGAAGACTCGAAAGGCTTGTAGCCGTGTGTGACGATGTTGGAATGAAGATCAACGTGAACATGTCAGAAGTCGTTTCCAAAAAATCCATTCAGTGCACTCTGCATATTAGCGGAGTTCCACTGAAGCAGGTGGATAAGTTTAAGTAATTAGGGGTCTTATTCACGAGCGATGGGAAGAGCAATGCCGAGTTATCCTGTAGAATTGGTCAGGCTGGATCAGTTTTGAGAGAGCTTGCAAAATCTGTTATAAGGAAGGCCGAACTTAGTGTTCAAGCTCAGCTATCGGTTTTTTACTCTGTGTATGTTCCAACTCTCAGCTATGGTAATGAAATTTGGGTAGTGACCGAAAGAATAAGATCGCGGATACAAGCTGCCGAAATGAGGTTCCTTCGCGGTGTTGCTGTGTCGTAAAGGACACCCTCGGGGTTAAATTCGAAGACTCTGCGGGCCGGAGCGTTGGTGTCCATTCGCTCTACATGTCCTAGCCGCCTCAGACGTCCAATACGCAGTTTTTCGACTAGGCCGATGTCGCTGTACAGCTCGTATAGTTCGTGATTGGATCTTCTTCTCCAAAACCCGTCAACGGAAACGGGACCGAAAATCTTACGAAGAATTTTTCTCTCGAAGCGACCAAGAATATCTTCATCGTCTTTTCATAAAGTCCATGGTTCAGCGCCGTAAAGCAGGGCTGGGATGATAAGGGTCTTATACAGAGTCTCCTTACTTGTTCGAGATAGGGGTTTCTGTATAATTGCCTTATAAGCCCAAAAAACAGCGATTGATTTCTGCGCTGATGTTGTTCTTAGAGTTTATAGCAGAGCCAAGGTAGACAAAGTCCTTTACTACTTCGAAGTTATAGCTGAACACTGTGACGTTCTGTCCAATTCGTCAGTGTTGGTTTTCCCTTCGTGTTGACCACACATAGTTTGATTTGCCCTCGTTTATCGCTGAACCCGTTTTGGCCGCTTCCTCTTCAATACTTGCAAACATACCGGTGACAGCCCGCTGAGTTCCTCCGATAATGTCTATATCTTCGGCGTATGCAAGCAGTTGTACAGACTTGTAATAGATTGTGCCTCCGGTGTTGGCTTGTGAGTTCCGCACAATCCGTTCAAGTACAATATTGAAGAAGTCATATGACAGCGCGTCACCTTGTCTAAAGCCTTTTTTGACATCAAAGGTCTCGGTGAGGTCATTACCGACCTTGATGGAGCAGCGATCGCTCTCCATCATCATCCTGCACAGACGAATAAGCTTGGCAGGGATGTGAAAACTAGACATGGCTCTATAAAGCTCTTCTCTATTGATGCTCTCATAGGCGGCCTTGAAATCGGTTAAGAGATGGTGAGTATCGATTTCGAATTCTTGGGTTTTCTCCAGGATCTGCCGAAGTGTGAAGATTTGATCGATGGTGGACTTTCCTGGCCTGAAACCGCACTGATAGGGTCCAATCAGGCTGTTGATAAAGGGTTTAAGGCGTTCACACAATATCGCAGAAAAGATGTTGAGGAGACTGATGCCTCTATAATTGGCGCAGTTGAAGGGGTCTCCTTTCTTGTGGATCGGGCAAACGATGCTGAGATTCCATTCATCAGGCATATACTCGTCTGACCAAATTTTGGAGATGAGTTTGTGTATGTATTCTACCAATTTATCACCAGCTAGCTTAACAAGTTCGGCCGGTAAGCCGTTAGGTCCGGCAGCCTTGTTGGATTTTAGCTTGGATATTCCTATCCTCACTTCGTTTCGGTCAGGGGGCGGACATTTTGATTATCATCGTTCGTGTTGAATGGTTCATTCTGCCTGAAAGTGGGATGTTGATCTTCGCCGCCGTTATACAGTCTGCAGAAGTAGTTTTTCCATATTCTCAGCACTGACTGTGATTCTACTACGAGGTTTCCATTTTCATCACTACAGGTTTCTGTACGGGTTCTCTGATACGTTCTCTTTACCTTTTGGTAAAATTTTCGTACATTGTTCCTGGAGTATAAACTCTCGATATTCTCAAACGCGCGCTTCTCGTGATCTTTCTTCTTCTTTTGGAGAAGCCGATGTTCTGTCCGTCTCTTTTGCTCGTAGAGCTCAGGAGCAGCTCTCGCCTTCCACTGCAGCGCCGAATTGCATGCCTCTTGTTTTGCTGCATGCACTCGCCGGCATTCTTCGTCAAACCAGGGGTTTCGCGGTGGTGGGCGAGCGAGACCAAGCACATCAGTCGCGGCGTTTCTGATGGCATGTTGGCAGTGTTGCCACTGGTCTTCGGCACTTGTTGCTGGCGGCCTAGGGGTGATTGAGAAATTTTGGGATACGCGTTCAGCGAAGAGTCTGGCGGGTCTCTTGCGATTGTAGCGTTTCGACGTTAAATTTTCTTACAGTGATTCTTGTTTGTTGCTCACTTTGGGTTATCCGCATTCGTACCCTGGCTACAACAAGGTAATGATCCGAGTCTATGTTGGCCGCTCGGAAGGTCCGGACATCCAGAATACTGGAGGCATGCCTTGCGTCGATCGCAATAAGATCAATTTGGTTGATCGTTACATGATCATTGGACCGCCATGTCTGCTTATGAATATCGATATGAGGAAACCATGTGCTTGCTATGGTGACATTTCGCTCCACAGCGAAATCAATAAGCCTTAGTCCGTTATCAGACGTGGTGTTGTGTAGGCTATGTTTATCGACTGCCCTACCAAAGACGTCATCCTTTCCTACTTTGGCGTTAAAATCGCCCAATACAATTTTAACGTCGTATTTAGTACATTGCTCATATGTTTTGTCGAGGAGCTCGTAGAAACACTCTTTGGCGGCAGGGTCGTTTTATTCCGTGGAGGCATAAACACATATTAGGCTTATGTTAGCGAACTTAGCCTTGATCCGGAGAGTCCTAATACGCTCGCTAACGTGTCGGAAGCTTAAGACTTCTTGCCTAAGTCTGCCGCGTATGACAAATCCGCATCCGAATAAGCGTTGCCTGTTGCTTCTGTAGCAATCACCGTAGTAGATGTCACAGTTTTTCATCCTCTTTTTGCCCGGCCCATCCCATCGCACTCTCTGGATGGTGGTAATATCTGCTTTATAGCAGTCTAGGGCCTTTGCTAGTTGTTCGGCTGCAAATGGACTGTAAAGGGACCGAACATTCCACGTACAGATCCGAAGGTCGTTATCCTTATTTCGTCTGCTGTGGTCGACATCAGTTGAGTCATCCTTATCCGAGGCTTTTGGTTGTTTCGGAATCATAGTTTATATTTGTGCACAAGTACTCGTATAAAAGAATAAATTCATTTCGTGTAGATGACATTTTGTTTTGGGGGCGTTGATGCCGAAGGTATGTCTAATAGGTCGACCCTTCGTGTCTGGTCACGTCATCGTGACCCAAACATTCTCCCTCCCGGTGAACGAAGTTCACAAGTTGTATTCGTCTGCTTCGGCAAGTTCGGTGTCAAAACTCCTCAGCATAAAAAGTTGTCTGCTTGCCCATTGAAAGAAAGGATGGCAACCATGTTCTTACAAGATGTCTCATTCTTGTAATGAGAGAATTGATTAAAAATCTTTCAAACATGCATTGGGACAACAACAAAACCTGGAACGAAGAAGAATGATGACAAATATTATCAATGAAATATAAGTGCAGCATATGTGCTACGCAGGATGTCACACACCATGAAGATCGTTGAGCGGGTATTAGGTGGCCGACTGCGAAAAGTAATACGGCTATCTGATGATCAGTGCGGGTTTGTCTCGGGTAAATCGACCACAGATGCAATCCAAAGTATAGGGATCATAATGGAAAAATATCGTGATTGCTTAAAGGATTTGCATATTGTATTGGTTGACTTTGAAAAGGCATTCGACAGACAACCACGAGATCTGATATGGGTGGCGCTAAGACAACGAGGGGTTCCAGAAACCTATGTACAGATGATCATGGACATGTACGAAGGAGCAAAGACAAGAGTAAGATGCCCCGCTGGAGTAACCGAAGAGTTCCTAATCAAATTCGGGGTGCACCAGGGAAGCGTCTTAAGTCCTTTGCTGTTTATTACAGTTCTTGATTATCTGCTTGAAGGTAAGGTGATGGACCCCAAGGTACATCAGTTATTCTTTGCTGACGATGGAGCCATCATAAGTGAGGATCCCATATCCCTGCAACGAGCACTTGATGTGTGGGTGGACGTTTTGGAGGGAAATGGGTATCGCATTCGTTCAAAAAAGACAGAGTACTTGTGCTGCCTGTTCTCTGATCCACTTAGGCCTATTCCAGACATTTATTTGAATGGAACAGTGCTTCCTAAGTGCGAAAAGTTCAAATATCTGGGATCTATGATCAATAGCAAAGCAACCTGTGATGGCGACATCAATCATCGCGTAAGCGTAGGGTGGATGAAGTGGCGAGAAATTTCCGCAATCTTCTGTGACAGAAAAATGCCACCTAAGTTGAAAGGAAGGCTCCACACCGCAGTTGTGCGTCCTGTGCTCACATACGGTTGACAATGTTGGACGATGTACAAAAAGTATGAGAGTAAATTAACGGCAGCTGAGATGAAGATGCTTCGCATAACAGTAGGAGTGACAAAGCTTGATCGAATAAGAAGTTCAAAGATCCGAGGAAGTTTTCACATCAAGGAAACTATCGTACAAAAGATAGAGCGCGACCGGCTCAGCTGGTATTGCCACGTTCAAAGAAGAGATCATTTGAACCCAGCTAAAAAGGCAATATCAATGCACGTTCCAAAGACATCGCGATGTAGGAAAGGCAGGCCTATAAACGCCTGGATCAGACAAATGCGACGACATCGGCATTTCATTGGCCTCAGTAACCGAGTGATCCAAAATCGGCAGGCCTGCCGATATTTTCTGAGGTCAAATAGGCGAATCCCACAGGCGGATCAGTAGAAATGCAGTGAAGTGGGAGGGTTGTGATCCCTTGCTTTCGGATCATAGCCTCGCTGATAAAAGGAAGAAGAAGAAGAATAATGAACATATAAATCGCCTGCAAGTGCTGCAAAATAAAGCCATGAGAACTGTTCTCAAATTTAGCTTTTATACACCAATTACATGGATGCTATCTTGTTTAAAATGGTTGAACATCAAACAACGGATCATATTCAACGTGTTAATGTTCGTGTTTAAAATGAAGTACAGCCTGCTGCCTAACTACTTAACGTTAAATTTAGTTTACATCGGGGACTCTCAACCGTATAACTTAAGAGCAAACTCAGATTTTAGACTTAATTTATATAGAAACTCTAGAACACAAAATATGCTTAAGTATCGTGGGCTAAAACTGTACAATAAACTACCTCCAACAAAAAAAAATTAAAGGGAGTTGTTAAGATTTAAAAAAAACTGCTTACATATATCCCATATTAGAAATACAATTGTATAGACATGTTTAGTTTTCAAATTATACACAAATACCTACTTGTAAACTTACTTTAAGTTAATTATTATATATAAACGAATTGTAATAGTAATATTTACTAAAATAAAAATACACATATACATATATATATATATAATTTTTGTTGAAATGTCTTCTTCTGAATGGGATTTGGTTTTAATGTTTTATTTTAATGGTATTCGGTCTAGATCCTGACAATGTAAAGAGCGTTCTCAACATATTGTGTGACGCATTCAGCAGTCTGAGTATCTGTCAGCTAAATGCGGTGTGTACACGACCTAAGCATACTGTTCTTTATGGTGTCTAAAACATGGCTTAATTGTAGTATCTCGTCACAACTCGTTATGTTTCCTGGTTTTAAATTGTTTAGGAATGATCGTGTAAACAGAATTAGAGGTGGTGTGTGTATGTACGTTAGAGAGAATATTTTGTCCAAAAATATCTATTCGTCAAGCCAGTCAGGTGTCGAGTTTCTTTGTATTGAGCCTAACAATTCCGTTGAAAAATGCTTACTAGTTGTTGTTTACTGTCCCCCAAACTGTTTCAAAGAGGATAATCTGAAGGAACTGGAGGATAACCCGCTAAAGTTAAGTCCAAAGTATGATCATGTGTTAATAGGTGGTGATTTTAATGTTAATCTTTTATCTAACAACTGCACTACACGTTTGTTTCACTATTTTTGTAATAAACTGGGACTGTCAGTCATTAACAATCGTTATCCTACATGTTTCCAGTCGACTACCAATCCATCTTTGATTGATCTGTTCTTGACTAGCTCAAAGCGCAGAATTCTCGGTGTTTCGGACTTAAGGTGTTAGTCCAAACTGAAGAAAATGGACCTTGCAACCGTAAGTTGTAGTTGAAAGGGGACTTAAGATGTTAGTCCAAACCACGAATGAAGATAACTTTACAACCTTAAGTTGTGGTTGAAAGAAATGCGAAAGGAAACTCTAGCACCGTATTTATGATACGTTATAATAACCTTTATTTATTATTAATTGACTTTCTTCGTGACACTTGATACTTTACTTGTTAACTCAAAAGGAAAGAGTGACAAAATTAGTTAAAGCTACGTTAAATGAAACCTCTGTTTCTATATACAAGTTGCAGCTGATCTTATATACAATGTGTATCGAGTTCAATAAACTTTGCCATAAATTTCTGAACATGATCGCTTACATTTACATACAAAGAGATAATACATAGATAGACAATGTGACCAATGCCCCCTATTGAAAGCCTTGTAGTTAGACTGTAATGCATCTATTCATGTAGTGCATACTTTCTTTTTCCTTAATTCGGCCATCATTAATTCAGTCGTAGTTGTTTTACATGTAGTAAGCAATAAGCTTTATGATGTATGGGAGAGAGATAGCATGCATTACAAGATCTGTAGCCTAGCTTATTACTTCACATCTTTGATATACGTTTTCGACATGTTTACATCGTGTGATTAAGTTTTGCGTGTGCTTAGTTAAAAATATATTTAATTTTTGCATAAATCGAATTGGCTAATGTTCATTGAACCACCAAGTTTGCAATATGTTAGTTGCACGCGCAACTTACTATTAATCCATATTGTACTTGGTAATTCAATGCACAAAGCCTGTTAAATTGCATCTACGGTGTCAAATGTGTGAAGTGTTTTGAGTTTCCTTTCTTTAGCTTGTTGTGCAGCAACATGCTCCCCGCCTCAGGATGTCGAGTTAGTGATGTTCAGTGTGGATGAGTTACAGCTGCGGTCATCGGCTTCATGTGCAAATTATAGTGATTGAGGTGTTCTTGCTACAGAGGCAACAGGCAACGCTTATTCGGATGCGGATTTGTCATACGCGGCAGACTTAGGCAAGAAGTCTTAAGCTTCCGACACGTGAGCGAGCGTATTATGACTATCCGGATCAAGGCTAAATTCGCTAACATAAGCCTAATATGTGTTCATGCCCCCACAGAAGAAAAGGACCCTGCCTCCCTGTTTCTACGAGCTCCTCGACAAAACATACGAGCAATGTCCTAAATACGACGTTAAGATCGTATTGGGCGATTTTAACGCCAAAATAGGAAAGGAGGACGTCTTCGGTAGAGCAGTCGGTAAGCATAGCCTACACGACACCACGTCTGATAACGGACTAAGGCTTATTGATTTCGCTGTGGAGCGAAATGTCACCATAGCAAGCACATGGTTTCCTCATCTCGATATTCATAAGCAGACATGGCGGTCCAATGATCATGTCACGATCAACCAAATTAATCATATTGCGATCGACGCAAGGCATGCCTCCAGTATTCTGGATGTCCGGACCTTCCGAGCGGCCAACATAGACTCGGATCATTACCTTGTTGTAGCCAAGGTACGAATGCGGATATCCCAATCTGAGCAACAAAGAAGAATTACTGTGAGAAAATTTAACGTCGAAAAGCTACAATCGCAAGAGACCGCCAGACTCTTCGCTGAACGCGTATCCCAAAATCTCTCAATCACACCTATACCGCCAGCATCAAGTGCCGAAGACCAGTGGCAACGCTGCCAACATGCCATCAGAAACGCCGCGACTGATGTGCTTGGTCTCGCTCGCCCACCACCGCGAAACCCCTGGTTTGACGAAGAATGCCGGCGAGTGCATGCAGCAAAACAAGAGGCATACAAAGCGGCGCTGCAAAGGAAGACGAGAGCTGCTCGTGAGCTCTACGAGCAAAAGAGACGGGAAGAACATCGGCTTCTCCAAAAGAAGAAGAAAGAGCATGAGAAGCGCGCGTTTGAGAATATCGAGAGTCTATACTCCAGGAACAATGTACGGAAGTTTTACCAAAAGGTAAAAAGAACGTGTCAGAGAAGTAATACCCGTACAGAAACCTGTAGAGATGAAAATGGAAACCTCGTAGTAGAATCACAGTCGGTGCTGAGAATATGGAAAAACTACTTCTGCAGACTGTATAACGGCGACGAAGACCAACATCCCGCTGTCAGGCAGAATGAACCATTCAACATGGATGACGATAGTCAAAATTTCCGTCCACCTGACCAAAACGAAGTGAGGATAGCAGTATCCAAGCTAAAATCGAACAAGGCTGCTGGACCTGACGGTTTACCGGCCGAACTTTTCAAGGCAGCTGGGGATGAATTGGTAGAGTGCATACACCAACTCATTTCTAATATTTGGTCAGAGGAGTGTATGCCTGATGAATGGAATCTCAGCATCGTTTGTCCGATCCACAAGAAAGGAGACCCCCTCAACTGCGCCAATTATAGAGGCATCAGTCTCCTCAACATCGCATACAAGATCTTTTCTGCGATATTGTGTGAACGCCTGAAACCTTTTATGAACAGCCTGATTGGACCCTATCAGTGCGGTTTCAGGCCAGGAAAGTCCACCATCGATCAAATCTTCACACTTCGGCAGATCCTGGAGAAAACCCAAGAATTCCAAATCGATACTCACCACCTCTTTATCGATTTCAAGGCCGCCTATGACAGCATCTATAGAGAAGAGCTTTATAGAGCCATGTCTAGTTTTGACATCCCTGCCAAACTTGTCCGCCTGTGCAGGCTGACGATGGAGAACGCTCGCTGTTCCATCAAGGTCGGTAATGACCTCACCGAGACCTTTGATGTCAAAAAAGGCTTTAGACAAGGTGACGCGCTGTCATGTGACTTCTTCAATATTGTACAATCTATTACAAGTCTGTACAACTGCTTGCATACGCCGACGATATAGACATTATCGGAAGATCTCAGCGGGCTGTCACCGGTGCTTTTGCCAGCATTGAGGCGGAAGCGGCCAAAATGGGTTTGGCGATAAACGAGGGCAAAACCAAGTATATGCTGTCAACTAGAAGGGAAACCAACATCGACGAATTGGACAAAACGTCACAGTGGGCAGCTATAACTTCGAGGTAGTAAGGGACTTTGTCTACCTTGGCTCTGCTATAAATTCAGCAAACAAAATCAGTGCAGAAATCAATCGAAGAATAACTCTTGCCAATCGCTGTTTTTTTGGGCTTATAAGGCAATTCAACAGTAAAGCCCTATCTCGAACAACTAAGGAGACTCTATATAAGACCTTGATCATCCCAGTCCTGCTTTACGGCGCTGAAACATGGACTTTATTAAAAGAGGATGAAGATATCCTTGGTCGCTTCGAGAGAAAAATTCTTCGTAAGATTTTCGGTCCCGTTTGCGTTGACGGGTTTTGGAGGAGAAGATTCAACCACGAACTATACGAGCTGTACAGCGACATCGACCTAGTCAAAAAACTGCGTATTGGACGTCTGAGATGGCTAGGACATGTAGAGCGAATGGACACCAACGCTCCGGCCCGCAGAATCTTCGAATCTAACCCCGAGGGACGACGCAGTAGAGGGAATTATCGCCGTAGGTGGCGCGCACAAGTTCAAGGGGACCTCGACCAACTTGGAGTGCGCAACTGGAGGCAATTAGCAAAAGACCGAGCTAAATGGAGAGGCTTGTTGGTTGAGGCCCAGGTTCTCCCCGAACTGTAGCGCCACCAAAGTAAGTAAGTAAGAGGTGTTCTTGTGGACATCTAAGTATGCATTCATGCAGTCTTTTTCGCAATGATGTTTAGTTCAGATGTTCAGATGTGTACATATCGATGCTAAATCGTGAGGTTTCTCACCCAATGAAATAATAAAAAATGGTTGCATTAGAGTTTGTTTAACAGATTGCTGGTAAATTAATGTGAATATTTAGCTGGTGTTGTGCCTTCATTTCACCCGGAGGTGGATATGCTTTTAGGTGAGTTGGGTGCGTTAACCTTGCTTATTGGGGTTGCTTATACATACGGGAAAGTTTTGTGGGGTTTATAATTCATGGATTTATAAATTCATACACGTCTATTTCACGGCTGTTTGTATTTCAAAAGTTCAATAGTCCAATGTTTATATTTGCGATTCGTTCGACGAATTGGATACCGGCAAGGGGGATAACTTTGCGATCGGACGTTCTAATACCGACTTTTCTGTTTTTATGGTCACCACGCGCGTAAGACCATCTGCTCCGGAATTTAGTTCTATTCTATTGCTGAGAAGTTGGTTTCAAGGAACCCTTGAAGGAAAGGGAGGCCATTCCACCACATTTGGTTACCAATGAGCTCTTCCGGGGATCCGAAATCTGCAGGATTGTCCTTACTACCCACATGTCGCCAAGTAATAGAGCTCACAAGTGCTTGGATTTCGGCTACCCGATTAGCTACGAATGTTGTGCGAATTGACGAATTACCCTTGATCCATGCTAAAGTTATCATAGAGTCGGACCATGCGAATAGTTCCACTTCATTGAAATGCATAGCCTTCTCTGTTTTACGTAGAAGCTTAGCCAATAGCAATACTACACAGAGCTCTAAGCGTGGTAGTGATATACATTTTACTGGAGCGACTCTAGTTTTAGAAGTTATCAAACGGATGTGCTCCTGATCATTTTTTACAACTCTTGTGTATACCACTGCTGCATACGCTTTCTCAGACGCATCACTTAAGCCATGCAGTTGGACCTTGGCAGAGTTTTCGTACTCAATCCAGCGCGGTATTTGGATGTCGTTGTAGAATTAGATTGGCCTTAACAATGCAAGGCGAGGTCCATCCTAGAGGATCGAAAAGTCTAGCAATATCCCCCAACACGGAACGTTTGGTGTGTTTTTCTACCTTGGGTAAGTTGAATGTGTAATTGAAAACAATCTTTCTCGGATGCCATTGGATACCCAGGGTTTTGATACCATCCGGAGAATCAAAAGTTAACGGAAGGTTGACTTCTCCTTCCGTAATTACTGGCCCATTTGCGCAGAGGAAATCCAGCTTCCCTTAAAGTCGATAGAACATCTCCTTGCAATGTAATGGCGTCCTCTTTGTAGTCGGACCCATATAAAAAATCATCGACGTAAAACCCTTCAAGAATAGCTTTAGTTACATGAGGATGTGTGGTTTCTACATCAGAAGCTACTTGCTGCAGTGTCCGTATTGCTGAGAATGGTGCTGATGCCATACCGAAAGTAACAGTATTGAGAGCAAATACTTTGATGGGCCTATCCCTTTTCTCTCTCCATAAAATGAGTTGGTATGAAGTATCCTCCGGCGCCATCCATATCTGTCGATACATCATACTTATATCTGCGGCAACAACTACCTTGAATTTCCTCCATTGAACAATGATATCTCTGATATCTTGTTGAATCCTCGGACCCACCATCAAATGGTCGTTCAAGGAAACTCCGTTTGAGGTTTTGCAAGACGCATCGAAAACCACACGAAGTTTGGTTGTGGTGCTAGATTCCTTAAAGACAGCATGGTGAGGAAGGTAGTAGTGTTCTCCGTTGATCTTTTCAAAATGTATTTCAACCTCTTTCATATGACCAAGTTCTACATATTCGTTGATGCATTTGGTGTATGCTTCCTTCAGTTTTGTGTTGGATTCGAGGCGTCTTTCAATTTGAAAAAACTTAGCCATTGCTGCCCCCTTCGAATTTCCAAGTTTTGGACGGATGTTGTCCTTGAACGGGAGCCGTACCTGGTATCTACCGTCATTCCTTCGCTGCGCTGTCTGCTGGAAGTGTTGTTCACACACTTCTTCCTCCTGTGTGAGTTTTCTATCGTCCAAGTTTTCTTCAATTTCCCAAAATTGCTTGAGTTGCGCATCTAGGGAATTATAGTGGGTTTGAACCGCCAGAGTACTCAAACGTGACTCGATATTTGTGGTACCTGTCAGAATCCACCCTAACGTGGTCTGTTGTGCAACCGGAGATCCCTGTTGATCCATCACCAGGCCTTCTAAGATGATGGAAGCATACACGTCGGCACCTATCAGAAGATCAATCTTCCCAGGAACGTTGTAGGATGGATCTGCTAATCTAAGTTCCGACAGGTGATTTCATTGCGAGACCTCCATGTGATACGTTGGCAACAAAGAGGTTAATTGAGTGAAAACAAACACCCTGACATCGAGACAGAATGATGCATTAGTTAAAGAAAAAATCGTGAAATCGACCTGATGGAATGCGGTGCCCGTTGAAATTTGCCCTAAACCAGTAACATTCGCTAATGTCCGTCAGTAGTAGGTTTAAGGGGCTTCTGGCTCAGGTGCTATTTGGTGCTATGTGTTAGAGTGAGAGCCCTTGAGGTGTTATTTGGTGCAATATGTTAGAGTGAGATGGAAGATGTAGTGTTTATTTTAGTTTTTTTGTTTTTGCAGGGGAAATCATCATCGGAACGAGGTGTCATATTTCAAGTTTGTTTATTTTTTTTTTGTCTTTGGCCTGTGATCATCTGAGGAAGTGTGTATGATTGGTTTGGCTGATTCCTGGAATTGAGCGGGGTGTCATATTTCATGTTTGTTTATTTTAGCTTTTGGATTGAGATCTGAATTTGTAGCGCGAGGTGTCATATTTCACATTTGTTTATTTTTTTGTCTTTGGGCTGAGATCTGAATTTGGGAGCGAGGGGTCATATTTCATAGTTGTTAGTGTTTAGCTGGGGGAATCATCATCGGAGCGAGATGTCATATTTCAAGTTTGTTTATTTTTCGTCTTTCGACTGAGATCCGAATTTGGGAACCAGTTGTCATGTTTATTTGCTAGTTTCAACTGGGGGAATCATACGATCAGAGTCAGGGAGTGAGGCATTTGTATGTGTGGAGAGCGATTTTTATATTTGGTTTGATTGATGAATTGCATATTCCATAGATGGGTTATGATTGCTTAGAGGGGAGTTTTTTATTGCTGCCGATCTGTGTGTTTTTGTGTGATTATATTTGATGTTGAGAGCGAGGTATTTGGATTTTATTCTCTGGGTGTGACGTCTTTGGGGGTGGAGCTTAGATTGGGTTGATTTGGGAAATTGGTATCGGATTCCATACATGGGTTATGATTGCTTAGAGGTTATTTTTTAATTTCTATTGATCAGTGTGTGTCTTTTTAGTTTAGAGATGTTGAGAGGGAGAGGAGAGAGGGGGGTTTGGCTGATTCCAGGAATTGATTTTTGGATTCTATAGAGGAATTATGAACACATATAAGAATTTGAGAAGAGTTTTGGGCTACGAGTCAGGCTGATTCATAGCTGTGTGTTTCTTTTTGAATGCTGACCCGGAGTTAGTAAGTGTTTATCCCAAAGCAAATGTTGGGCACCACAAATGTTTATCTGTTTCTATTCCGTAGAAATGTATACCATAATATGAGTAAAGAGGATGACATGAGGGAACAAAAGAAAAATCTGTATTATGTGAGTCAAATTGATTTGTTTGCTATTCGGTAAAGAAAAAGGGATCTATTGATCTGCGTGTGTGTGACGTCATCGGAGTGGAGCTTAGATTGGTTTGATTGGGGAAATTGGCAAATTCCATAGAAGGGTTATGATTGCTTAGAGGTTATTTTTTTATTTCTATTGATCGGCGTGTGTGTGTGTGTGATTGGTTTGATTGGGGAAATTGGCAAATTCCATAGATGGGTTATGATTGCTTAGAGGTTATTTTCTAATTTCTATTGATCAGTGTGTGTCTTTTTTCGTTTGGAAAGAATGAGAGGGAGAGGGGAGAGGGGCTGATTCCAGGAATTGGGTTTTGGATTCCATAGAGGAATTTTGAACACGTATAAGAATTTGAGAAGAGCTCTGGGCTGCGAGTCAGGCAGATTCACAACTGTGTGTTTATTCTTGAATGCTGACCTTGAGTTAGTAAATGTTTATCTCATAGGAAATACTGTGCAGTATAAATGTTTGTCTGTTGCTGTTCCGTAAAAAAAGTATAATATGAGTAAAGAGGATGACATAAGGGAAAACAAAAATCTGGGCTATGTGAGTCAAATAGATTTGTTTGCTATTCGGTAGAAAAAAAAAATTGGAATTTTATTTCTATTGATCTGTGTGTGCGTGACGTCATCGGGGGTTGGAGCTTAGATTGGTTGGATTGGCGAAATTGACTAATTCCAGGAAATTGGTATCGGATTCCACAGATGGGCTATGATTGCTTAGAGGAGGTTTTTTATTTTTTTTTATTTCAATTGATCTCTGTGTATATGTACGATCATATTTCAGAGAATAATTTGATTTAATTGGCAGTAAATAGCTAGGCCATTGATCATTTGCTGGAGAGAGAAGGGCTATATGGATGGCACTACAAATGCTGTTGTTGTTGCTGTTCCATAAAGAATTAAAGTATGATATGAGTAAAGAGGATGACATAGGAAAAAAAATAAAATCTGAACTATGTGAGTCAAATTGATTTGTTTGCTGTTCGGTAGAGAAAAAATAAAAGAAATAAATGTATGATATGACTAAAGAGGATGATATAAAGAATAGATCTAAAAATATTGAAACAAACAGGTGAAGTGGAGAGTGATTTAAGTTTTTTTAAGGAGTAAAAGGTTATTAATACAAAGTCTCTATTTAAGCTCGTGAGATAGATTAAAATCTTACGGATAGAATTTTTTAATAAACCAACTAATGAGGAATGTTCTGAGAAAGATTATGCTCCTATGAGAATCTTTAATGGAAAGTTGAGCATCGTCTTTAATGATTTCCTTCAGTAAGGAGGTTTATGCAAATATTCAAATAATGAATAATGAATTTATTTCTTCATTTGTTCGGAGATATACCTACGCAATATACTGTATATTTAAATACAAATACTCTGTACGCTTGGGCAATGCCTCAGTAACTTCTTCATAAAGCATTTGGGTGGGCAAATCCAGAAATATTTACAACTGTCTAAATAAAAATGCTAGATGATAACGGAGAAAATACATAGGTATGTGTTAGAAGTAGATTTAGATTATCCAGAATATCTTCATGACGCACTTACCTAAAAGCAGATAGTCAAGGAAGCAGGACTTAATGCTGAAATTACAATTGGCGAAATTGACTAATTCCAGGAAATTGGTATCGGATTCCACAGATGGGTTATGATTGTTTAGAGGAGATTTTTTTTATTTCTTTATTTCAATTGATCTCTATGTATATGTACGATCATATTTCAGAGATTAATTTGATTTAATTGGCAGTAAATAGCTAGGCCATTGATCATTTCCTAGAGTGAGAAGGGCTACATGGATGTTACAGTGGCTGGGGGTGATAAGAATTTGAGAAAAGTTCAGGACTGTTTATTCTTGAATGCTGACCCTGAGTTAGTAAATGTTTATCCCATAGCAAATGCTGTGCACTACAAATGCTGTTGTTGTTGCTGTTCCATAAAGAAAAAAAGTACGATATGAGTAAAGAGGATGACATAAGAAAAAAAAAATCTGAACTATGTGAGTCAAATTGATTTGTTTGCTGTTCGGTAGAGAAAAAATAAAAGAAATAAATGTATGATATGACTAAAGAGGAAAAAATAAAAAATATGGACCCTGTGAATCAAACAGATTGTTTATTCTTAAACGCCAGACTTGAGTTAGTAATTTCAATGTGAGATATAGAATATTGAGGTAGGTAAGCTCTTTAAAGGAGATAAATAAATATTAAGGTGACTTAATCAAAAGAAGGGACGTTTTCCTTATGATTATTTAAGCTCGTGGGATAAATTAAGTGAATTATCTCTTACGTATATAATTTTTAAATAAACTAACTAATGAGGAATGTTCTAAGTAAGATAATGCTACTAAGGGATTCTTTAATGGCAGCTAAAGCATCGCCTTTAGTGATTTCCTTCAGTAAGAAGGTTAACGCAATGCAGTCACAAATATTCAAAATCAAATAATGAATTAATTTCTTCATTTGATCGGTGATAAACCTACGCAATATACTGTATATTTAGATACTGTACGCTTGGGTAATGTCTCAATAACTTCCTTATAAAGCATTTGAGTGGACAAATGTGGAAAAATTAACAACTGTCTATATAAAAGTGCTAGATGATAATGGAGAAAATATGTATGTATTAGAAGTAGACTTAGATTATCCAGAATCTCTTCATGATGCATTTACCTAAAAGCAGATAGTCAAGGAAGCAGTACTTAATGCTGAAATTACAAATTTTATCGAATAATCACCATTGTGAAAATAAAACGTACAAGCCCAGAGCAGAAAAACTGACCGATTTTAGATCTGAAAACAAATGATATGTTATAAAACACAAATTCATATTTTAAAAGGATTTCTTTATTTTATTTGTATCCACTTAAAAACTTTTCCAATAGATAAACATAAATTCTTAACGCTAATTTTGCTTTTGGGAATGTGTTTGATAAGAACTGATGTTAATATATGATATCTGCTTCCCGTAGCTTTTCCACAATTGAGTTTACCTCATTTTGATGATTATTATTGCCAGCATTTTGCGATGCAATTAAAAGTCTTAGTCTATCAACGAGCTCATTGGGATCATTCCAATACACATATTCGACGGGATTATTAGAATAGCTCATATCATTGAAATTATTGTTGTATGCTTTTCCAATTTTCTTTATAACTCTTTGCGTAAGGTGTTGTAATAAAGGCCGAATAACATGTTTATACTTATAACCTCCATTGCCTTTAACCTGTGAGTTGCCATCTTAATTTTTTAAGTGTACCTTTGTTTTTTGTAGAATTTTAAGATATTCATCCAAGTCTTCATTGGTATATCGTTCTTTTGTAGGGTTTTTCCGAAAAATTAATTCATAGAGGTCCTCTGTTCCAGGGAAGATTTCATCATCAATAACGAGATTCTTTTGCTCGTTAATTACAAAGCTTGATCTGCCTAACTTTGTTGAATTCGATTGTACATCGAAATGCGGACCATAGATCTTATCCCGATTCGATTCTGATGGCGATGATCTATTGACAGGTGTACTTTGATCAAGACTATCAGGGTCTGTTGATCAATATTATCTATATCGAAATTTTCGGGTGTTCTAAATGAAAAATCTTTATCATCCATCGTTGGTTGAATGTTTGACTCAGGATATAAGAGTCAACACTCTCCTCCAGAGCAAGTTTTCCTTTTGGTGGACTTTGGAATTGTAATTTTCGTCGAGGCTTTGTTTTAGTCATTATATCGTACTCAACAGTATTTCGACTTTTGACATTTTTCACAATATCTTTTAAGGGCTCAACTACAAGAAAAAGTTAGCTGCAAACAAGTTGCATGCATCGGATCTGTACGTTAACAATCTCTTTATTATTTATCGTCTTTCATCTTTTGATACTTAACATCGGAGGATTGCTCTCTCTGCTTAGGTTCTGGTGATGATGATAATGATTTAATTGAAATGAAAGCATATTCTACTTTCTTTTGAAGAGTATCCTTCATACTTATATCTTTTTTCGTTTGATTTTGATCCATTTTACCTCATCCGTTAATCAAAAAAATTTTTCAATCTGTACCCCAGCGATAATAGGAATTGTCTATTTTGTAGAGTAAATTTTGATGTAGATACTCCTATCGGAAGTTGATAGCATATTGATAGAGTTAATAGTACGATCTACTCTTTTATATGTTGACGGGTAAGATGAGCTATCATACGAGTATATTATCAAAATTGTGGTTTAAGATGTGGTCGAAAGTTTGTAAGATTTCCGTATTAATCCAAGAGATTCAATGTTATAGAACTTATCCTCTCGCAGTTCACTGGCCAATAGATGACATTGCGAGGAACTTCGACTATTTAATACCCTGGGCTAACATTAAGAGAAAATGCATGTAGTATATGAGCAGATCGATTGTTGATATACCATACATTTCATCAATTAAATTACAATCAATTCGAATGTTTTACACTCTATTTATGTTGACGTACAGATCCGATTCATGTAACTTGTTTGCAGCTAGCTTTTTCGGGCTGAACCCCAATAGTGATCCAATCGAGTTTGGTTCTGAGAAATCAATTTCTATGCTACTATAAATTTTACATTTCAATGTGTTATTATTTGCTTTGATCTTAATTGATATTTCATTGGATTTATCCTTATTATGGGGTTTGAGAGCCTCCTGAATGCAGTTATTTATGTCTTCAATCTCATAGGAACCAATTGGAAATGTTATTACGGCATCACCAAAATGAAATAAATTATTGAAAACATCCACATTTGGTATAGAATTATAGGTCTGGAAGTCAACCAAGCCGCATACGTAACCAGAATTTAGGATAATTGGAGGAAAATACTCTGTAGTGAGAGTAGACTGGTTTCCGCTTAATGTAAGTGTTATCGACATCGCTGTTGGAACACAAATGAAACACATTTTTTTGATTTTGCTCTATTTATTTCTTATTTTCAGTGATTAGAAACTTCAAGCATAGATACTTACTTACTTACTTAGATCCTTTAACCCCTCGGGGGGCATAGGGCGTCAACCACGCCTGCGCGCCATCGTGTTCGAAGTTCTGCAACGCGTTTGAGCTGCCTCCAACTCATTCCTAAAGAGCTCGATTCCTCCTCAACTGTTCTGCGCCACGTTTGCCTAGGGCGTCCCGCTACTCTGCCTGCCTGGGTGAGCGGATTCCACTGCATGGCGTATTTCGCAATGGAGTTGTCTTCGCGCCGTAGGGTGTGTCCAATCCATTGCCACTTTCTTCTTCGTATAGTAATGCTTATAGGTTCTTGGCCCGTTCTCAGACAAAGTTGTTCGTTGGAGATGCGGTTCGGCCAAAAAATCCTCAAGGTGATTCTTAAGCATTTGTTTACGAAGACTTGCAGCTTTCGTGTGTTAAAGCAGCACTGATTCTACGTTGGAGCGGAACAGTCGCAGCTTAGTTCTTAAGCTGATAACATTGCTTCTCTAGATTTTAGATAGCATTCCGAACGCAGCTTTAGCCTTTCCGATTCTGCTGCACACATCCAGATCGGTGCCACCGCGATTAGCCGAGACCACACTTCCTAAATAAAGAAAGTTATCAACTTTCTCGACTTCCTGTCCGGCAATGTTAAGTTGAGCGCGGTTGTTAGAAGAAGTGCTCAGGGCTTTTGTTTTGGCTGTGTTTACTTTTAGCCCCACTTTGTTTGCCTCAGCTTCTAGATTTTGGGCCATCAGATGAAGATCCATTATCCGATGTGAAAGTAGACAAACATCGTCAGCGTAATCTAGGTGTTTAAGGTAAGATGTCATAGTCCAACGAATTCCATAGTTGCCTTCCGTCAATGCTGCACGGAGTACATCGCTGATAACCACCAAAAACAATAGTGGTGACAGTATGCACCCTTGACGTACTCCACTTTGGACTTCAAAATCCTCCGACACCTTACCATTGTGCACGACGTAACACTTACCGCCCTCGTATGTAGCCTTGATAATAGCTATAAGTTTTTCTGGGATGCCTCTCCTGCGCAAGGCCAACCAGATAGCATCTCGATTCAATCTGTCGAAGGCTTTCTCGAAGTCGATAAACATTAAATGTAGCGGAGACCTATACTCAACGCATTGCTCGATAATGATCCGTAAGGTGTTTATGTGGTCAATGCAGGAGGATCCAGCGCGAAAGCCTGCCTGTTCGATATCGAGAGTTGAATCTAAATGTTCTTTAATTCGTTCTAGAATTATTTTAGCTATTATTTTAGCCACGGCTGGAAGAACGCATATACCTCTCCAGTTACCGCAATCCATCAAGTTTCCCTTCTTTGCAAGTTTAATGATCATCCCCCTTTTCCACTCCTGTGGAAATTGTTCACTATCCCAAGCTCTCCGTATTAGGGGATGCAGCAAATCTGCCGATGTATTTGGCGCCGTTTGAAATAGCTCGGCAGGGATGCCATCAATACCCACCGCCTTGTTCTTCTTGAGGGACTTGATTGCTGTTATTATCTCGGTTTTACTGGGAGGTGCGGTGCGAATTCGGGAATTTTTTGCTTCGAACTGCTCATTCGAATTCGAGATCATACCGCCATCGTCTATGTGATTTAGCACTGTAGCAAAATGTTCTCTCCATCTAGTGAGCTGATCCTCATCCGAAATCAGAAGGTTACCGTCTAGACTCTTCACTGGATGTTGTTTGGAGTTTCGACCACCGATGAGCTCCTTAGTGATGCTATACACAGTCCTACTGTCGCACCTACTCGCTGCTTCTTCAGCCCTTGAGGCCAGTGAGTTGATATATTGACGTTTGTCACGTCTCACACTACGCTGCACTTCTTTCTTCTTCGCACGGTATTGGGCTTCAAGTTCGGTTCTCTCTACTGCTGAGGCCGCTGCAATCCGAGCCTTGATTGCTGTACGCTCATCGATCCGTCTCCAGGTGTCTGTAGAAAGCCATGTGCGGTGGTGTTTCTGCTTTTTACCGACATACGTGCGTGCCCCAGTCGCAAAAGCATTTTTCACAGCACTCCAGTGGTCATCCATGTTCTCTATGCTGCTGATTGCTTCTGCTTCTAAGGCAAGATGGTCCCTGAACTGTTGGCGCACTTGGGGAACCTTGAGCCTGTCGATATTAAACCTGGTGATGTTAAGCAGGTTTGAGCGGTTGCTGTTGACGGATGCAGTACGAAGGCGTAAATGAGCTACCATAAGATGGTGATCTTGTTCTAGTCCGACGTCAGCTCCACGTCTGTTTCGGACGTCCAGGAAACAATTTCTAAAGCGGCGACTGATCGCAATGTGGTCGATCTGGTTGGATGTTCGTTGCCTATCAGTAGAGACCCAACTGATTTTGTGGCAGGTGTTATGCTTAAACAGCGTACCTCCGATGACTAGGCGGTTGGTATTGCAGAAGTCCACAAACCGCTCACCGTTATCATTACGGTCTCCCACGCCGTGAACTCCCATCACGTGCTTAAGCATGGTGTTGTCGCTACCCACCTTGGCATTGAAATCTCCCATCACCATTACGATGTCCCCATTAGGCGTTTTGTTGTAGGCGGCGCCTAAGTGGCTATAAAAATCATCCTTTTCGTCCTCAGTCGCGTCTAGAGTCGGAGCATAACACTGTATGATGGTAATTTTTCTAACTCTACTCTGGAACCTAGCCGTCAATATCCGGTCACTATGGGGTTTCCAGGATATGAGGCTACTACGTGCTGCTGGAGTTAGCATGAGTCCTACTCCGGAACTCCGTGCACTTCCAGCTGGTTTCCCAGAGTAGAGCATGACAGTGTTTTTGGTTGGGGAGATGAATTCCCCAGCATCGAACCATCTTATCTCGCTCAGCCCTAAGATGTCTATTTTATACCTTGCGAATTCGCGTTCTAATTGGAGGAATCTGGCATTATAAGGCCCTTCCTTGAGTGAGTCCAGGAGGGTCTTAACGTTCCAGAATCCGATCGTTGTCCGTGTCCGATAGCCAAAGGTCGTCATCAAATTATCCGTCCGTATCCGAGGCGTTGGTTTTCGTTTCGGAGCAGTAAAAGTTTTTACGGTTGCGGCTCGCTGGGCCACAGACCAACCGACACTTATCCTGTTTTTCGGCGCAGGAAGCTCGCCATTCGTCCTCTCCCGTTAGCAATTTCCGAAGAAATCCCCAGATGGCACCACGAGGAGGTGGGAGTAGGGCTTACTAACAGAGCTGCTAGGTTTTCGGCTGCAGTGGCTCTTTCTCGTTACTTAGCGGACCAACACCTATCGGGAGATGCTGCCCCTACGAGGCCTTTGTTAGTCGTTTGCCATCCAAAAGCATAGATGACCACATATAAATGTATTATAATTTTGACAATTATTATAATTATAATGAATATTTTCACCCAGATATCTTACAATTTCTAGAGGTGGTCTTAAATTACCAAAACTATCGAAATATTTCACAAAGATTTTTTTATTTTTATTATTTTAATATTATTTATTTTTATTCGATTTTTCAAATGTTAGTATAAATAATTTACGAAAATTTGTTGACAATATATATTTAAAGTTACATGCACGGAAATTACTAACAATTTCAAACGAATAAATAGGCATCATTCTATAGTACTTAAGTGACTAGAGGCGAATGATCCTTCAATTGAATTATTACAATATATTATATTTCGTGTTTTATGTGGGGTAAATTCAACAATAACATTAAAAGAAAATTTCAAATATAACAAAAATAATGATGAAAATAGACTACATTAAGTACATTACAAACATAATTTACAAATCACAGAGAATTGTTTAAAAAAATTTTGACTGCAGAACTATCCACACTAAAAATAAATTTTTTTACTTCGCTTAAGAACATATTGGGTTGAGTTATTAATCGTAATTCAATAGGTAGTTTGTTAAAAAGCCTTGGTGCTGCCGTAGTATAAAATTTCCAGAAATGGGTTTTATTAGCTAAAGGGATGTTTGCTAAAGCCATACTATTAATTCTTAGTCCGTGTGTATTTGAGCTTCTGAGAGTAGCACTGTAACCACTTCACATGAAAAAAACTTTGAGAACCTTATAGATATACAGATGTCTTATTGGTAGAACACGTAGGCTAAGAAATAGTGGCCAACTGTTGGCTAATCTATTTACTTTAAGTATTATCCTCATAAGATGTTTTTGGGCAATATTTAATATTTCGATCGTGGTATTGTAGGTTCCACCCCAACTTACAATACCATATTGTAACTTAGAGTGTGCAAGTCCATAGTAAATCATTAGTAAAATTTTCTTTGAACAATGTGGTTTTAAAAGATACATTTTACGAGTAACACATAACATATAATTTTTTAAATCTTCTACGTGTGCTTTCCAAGTTAAATTTTTATCTATCATTACCCCTAGATACTTGTATCTCTCAACACCTTCTATTTTGAAACAATTGGAATTGCACTCTGAGTCTTCGCAAAAGTTTTTTTTGTCACACGCATGAACACATATGGACGATTTCGTACAAGCAGTGGAGTGAAACATAACATTACAATCAAGTGGACAGGGACCTTTCAAATTACATATCATTAGCTTTGTTTTTTCGCTTATAAGTAGCTCATGCTTAGCGAACCACTGTCGCAATATATGAAGATCCATATGCAATTTTGCCGCTGAATCAAATAGGCTGTTGTTTGCATATGTAAATGCCATATCATCAGCAAAAGCAGTAATTCGACCATTGAAGTTTTGATAGAATAACGAGTTGATATAAATTAAAAATAATATTGGCCCAAGAACTGATCCTTGAGGTACACCAATAGTCGTTTTTAACTCATTGCTGTATATTCCGTCAAGTTTTACTCGTTGACTTCTATCTGTCAAGTAAGATGAAAACCAATTGTGTATTGCGCCTCTCATTCCAGATTTGTATAATTTATTTAGCAGTATATCATGATTGACCATATCGAAAGCTTTTGTCATATCAATGAAGAGAACAAGACTGGTGTTATTATTATTGAAGCTATCATAGATTTCACTACATAATTTGAGAATGGCATCTTCAGTAGATCTACCCTCACGAAAGCCGAATTGTTGATCACTAAAGAAATTAGTTTTGTTCAAAAATGATACTACGCGTACTTTGATTAGTTTCTCAAATAGTTTGCAGAACGTTGGGAGTATAGAGATAGGTCTATATTGGGTCATTGAAATTCGATTTCCTTTTTTGAACACAGGAATAACTTCAGCACTTTTTAACGATGACGGAAAAATACCACAATTAACACTTAAATTAAATAAATGACACAATACATCAACAATATACAGTGAAATACGTTTTAAAAGACAGTTAGTTATTTTATCAGAAGTACTGGAATATTTTTTATCAAGAGACATTATACATTTGTGAATTTCAAATGGAGTAAAAGGTTTGAAAACAAAACTATTGCTTACAGATCTGTCTTCAACTACGTCTGCATATATATTGCAACTACAATTGTATTGTGGAGGACTGGGTTTCGATTTAGCAGCGATAGACACAAAGAATTTATTAAAATTGTTGGCAATGTCCGTTGGGCTAGTACTTATCGCACCTTCCACTTCAATTTTAAGGACTTTGTCTTTATCCTTTCGATTGTTAAGGATATTATTCACAACTCTCCATTCTTCTTTTACATTGCCTTCACAATTCTGAAACTTATCAGTATAATACTTATCACGACTAAGTTTGACGTATTTCTTGACCTCATCATTTATTTGTAGGTAATACTTTTTTAATTTTTGATTACAGGGATGACGTTTGCATTTTTTTCTAATTGAGTTTTTTTTAGCTATTTTAATTAGTAATTCTCTATTTATCCATGGCCTTAGGCGTTTTAATTTTGAATTTTTTTGTTTAACAGAACCTGTACAATCGTGTTTTATATATGCTACCCAGTGTGTTCCGGGACTACTCTCATTGTCCAAGTTAATTACACCACATTCTTTGTCAAATGACCTTCTGGGCAATTTATCTCTCATGTAAACACCACGAAAACTAGGTATATGGATTTTTCCAAATTTCATAATATCAATATTGGTAAGAGGACGATTGGGTAGCAATTCCATTAGTTTTTTTGTGCTCGTGGGCTGTGGTTTTAGAAAAAGTCCGAATCCTTTCTTATGGGGTTGCAAGTAAAGTCCCTTGCCTTGCTTGATTTTTATTCCCTCGATGGCTTGATTGTGACGTTTACTCTCCTCCAACTGTTGCTTGGCTAGTTTGATACTGCCCAGTTTGATACTGCCCTGTTTAATACTGCCCAGTTTAATACTGCCCTGTTTAATACTGCCCTGTTTAATACTGCCCAGTTTGATACTGCCCAGTTTAATACTGCCCTGTCTGATACTGCCCAGTTTGATACTGCCCAGTTCGATACTGCCCAGTTCGATACTGCCCAGTTTGATACTACCCAGTTTGCTACTGCCCAGTTTGATACTGCCCAGTTTGAAATCAAGGAATTAATCCATTGGATAAAGCTTGTCGTGAACACGACATTACAAATGCTAATAATAAAAACCTGCTTGATCGACATATAGCCGATAAAATTCTAACTGAAAAGGCCTGGCTGAGGGTTAAAGCGAAAGACTCATCAATACCAGAGAAATTAAATAGTCTATTGGTTACGAATATGATGAAGGCTAAGACAAAACTCGGTATGGATTGGCTATCTAAACCGGGGAAAAAAAGCCGACGCATCAAGCGTAAAAAAATAATTTATTTAAAAAAGCTATTATGGAGGCCAAATGGTTAGCAATTACGCTCTAGTTTCCGAGGCCGCCTCTTGGTCTCTTCTTAGGGCTTCTGCTCTTCGCAGCGCATTCTGCACACATGCTATGAATGAGTAGATCTCCATCCACTCGCCTCTGATCGTGTCATGGGACTTACAAGATTTTCTGGACTTGGCAGATTTTGTCTATCTTCTGCAAAGCGTCTGCAGTAGAACACTGCATGCTCCGCGTCCTCCTCTTCGTTTGGACATATTGGAAAAAGGGGCGAACTATCGTGTCCAAATCTATGGAGGTATTTCCGGTAGCCCCCGTGTCGCGACAGGAACTGTGTGAGGTGGTAGTGACAGTTCCCCTCGCTCTCTCTGTCCATGATTTTATAGCGGGAATGAGCGCAGGCTGCATCGTCGGAGATAGTTCGGAAGCCGCTGATCACTCTGATTGCGCCTGTGACACTCATTTGTCGCCAGTGCACCTGCCCATATCGGGGCAGCATGTAGAAGTACCGAGCTGACCACTCTGGACAGCAGGATTCTGCGGGCTTATCCAGGCTCGCTGATGTTAGTGAGCATTCGGGAGAGTGCTGCCTGTCTCAGCGATGCTTTCTTACTATAATACTCGACGTGGGCTTTGAAGCGCAGCCTGTTGTCGAGTATGACTCCAAGGTACTTCAAGGATTCTTTGGACCCGATTGTCTGGTTTCCGACCAGGAAGCTGAGGTATTCCACCTTTTTGCGGCTGGTTATTAGGGCAGCTTCGGTCTTGTGAGCAGCTAGTTCCAGACCGGTAGACTCCAGCCATTCCTTTATTCTTACAACTACTTCATCCGTGGCAGACTCCACCTCGTGTACGTGCTTGGCTACTGTAACCACTGCTATATCGTCAGCGAAGCCAATTAATTTGACTCCCTCGGGCAATGTTAGTCGTAGAACTCCGTCGTACCTAATGTTCCATAGGAAAGGCCCCAGAACCGACCCTTGCGGGACTCCCGCGGAAGCACTGTAGTGCTTAATGCCATCGTCAGTATGGTATCTTAGCTTCCTATTGCTGAAGTAGTCCGTGACTATCCTAAGCAGGTAGTATGGTGTATCCATCCTAGCCAGGGATCTCCCAATGAATGACCAGCTTGCCGAGTTGAACGCATTTTTGACGTCGAGCGTTACTGCGCAGTATTTCTTCGTCCCCCATTTCCACCTTTTCCCTTGTATTGCTTCAGTTGCTATATCCACTACCGCCTTTATGGCATCGATGGTAGAGGGTGATTTTCTGAAGCCGTACTGACAGTCTGACAGGGTTCCGTTTTCCTCCGCCACCGCAAGCAGTCTGTTATAGATGATACGCTCGAGGTTCTTTCCCAGGGTATCGAGCAGGCATATTGGGCGATACGATGATGGTTGTCCGGGCGTCTTATTGCCCTTTTGTTGGTCTATGGGGGAATAGGTGCTCTACTATAGTCTTTAGCATTGCCGGGCATGTTAGTTGTGGAGACCTGCTGCTTTTAAGCTTCTTCATCACCACTCTATACGCTATGCCCCAGGGGTCTAATACGGCCTCGTTACAGAGCCGCCTAAAGCTCCTTGAGTTACTCTCCTTAATGGCACCTTCCAGTTCTCGCCTCGCCAATTTAAATGTGGTTAGCCGCTCTTGGAAATCTTGTCTGCCTCTGGATCTCTGAGATCTGCGTCGTGCTTGTAGGCACTTCTCCCTGAGCCGTTTAATCTCGTCGGTCAGTAGCAGTAGTAGTAGCAGTGCTCGCCTCTTTTACTGATAGACCTTGTGGGCATTGCTGCGTCGCACGCTGTGGTTTTGACCTGCTGAGGGCCTCAGCCGATCCATTATTTGTTGTGGCGCTGGTGTTTAACATTTCTTCGAACATGTCTTTGTCGAAGAGCGTGCCCTTCCACTTTGGGCCTGTTAGGGTGGGACGCAGTCTACGTTTCTCCTCGCCGACATTTAATATAATTGCCTGGTGGTCACTGTGGGTATAGTCTTCGCTGACCCGCCATTTAGTTTTCCGCAGGAGTGAGTTGCTCATGAATGTGATGTCTATGATTGATCCTCTGCCTGCCTTTCGAAACGTTTTCGCTATACCGTCGTTGGCCAGACTAATGTCCAGTGCTACGAAGCATTCGAGGAGAGCTCTTCCGCTTAAGTCTGTGGTTCTACTGCCCCAATCAGTAGCCCAGGCGTTGAAATCTCAAGCAATAATCACTGGATGTTTCCCCCGCCCGTCAGCTACGATGTCGTCCAGCAGCTTTGGATAGTCCGCCAGTATTATACTGGGGGGGGCATAGCAACTATAGAAGTGCACACCATTTATCTTTGCGGATACGAAAAGTCAGCCTGGTGGTTGACTGACTGCAGAGCATAGCTCCCGCAGGTCCATATCGCGGCTTTTTTCGTGGTATCGTCTATCCAGCTGCTTCCACTTATACGCTTGTACGGTTCGCTTATTAGGGCTACGTCGATCCTTTCCTCTCGTACAGTTTGCGCCAGAAGGTCCTGTGCGGCGCCTCAGTGGTTTAGGTTTATCTGGACGACATTCATCATATTAATTTGGCCAGTGCCTTCTTGAGTACCGGGCACTTGCTGCTACCAGTTACGTGTCCGGCGTTTTCTGGCGTGACCGTCTTACACCAGAAGCATAATGCGTCCTTTTTGCATTCTTTGGCTATGTGGCCCTCCTCTCCACAGTTTCTGCACTGCTTGGATCGGTCATGCTCGCTCTTGCATTGATGCGCCGTGTGGCCAAACTCCAGACATCTAAAGCATTTGGTGAGGACCTTTCGAACACGGCAGTTCACCCAGCCGACTTTGATTTTGCCGGACTCCAGCAGCTGTTCCCCTTCTCTGCCGGCAGCCCCATTGTCGCGATCTGCGTGCCACCGTAGGCCTTCCTAAGGCTGAGCACATCTGCATCGGCAACCTCAATGTTGTACTGAGCTTTGATATCTTGTCAAGGTCTTTGATTTCGGCCGTGGATCTCTAAATTGGAGTGCGGATTTCCGCTTCTGCGCCAAGGTTCTCACCGATTATGCTCCTAAATTGTTCGGTGGTGTCACCAGATTCGCGTAGCTGGAACAGCAGGTCGCCTTTCTGGGTTCTCCTAATCTTTGTGACCGATTCACCCAGGTTGTTGAGCTTGGGACTCGCTTTGACCCTGCGTAGTATTTCGGCGTAGGAAAGTTGACCCTTGGTTGCCACCACTATTGCGTCCGGTCGCGTTTTTTCATTGACGGTCTTGCCTGGCTTCTTCTCATCCTTCTTGTTCTTTTTGAGAACTTTCGACCAGGCACTGCCGCGGCCTATAATCTGCTCGTTGCTCACCGCACTGATGTGCTTTTGACTCTTTGTGGCTGTGTTGGCGACCTTCTTCCTGGAGGCATTTAACCACTCATTTTCTCCTGTTGCCCGTTCCTTGCTTGTGTTTGCGTTTGCCCGCTCATCTGTGGTCACTGGGGTCTCAACGCCAGCTGCAGCATCCTTTTGCTTGGTGTTTGCCAAAGATGGATGTTTCTGTTTCCGCTTTCGCTCCGGACGTTTCCTGTCTGTAGCACCATTTGCCGGATGTACCCCCTTCCGCTTTGGCTCCGGAGGTTCGCTGGCTGCAGCCTGCCTTCTCTTAGGTTCTGAAGTTGACTTTCTGACGAATTACCTCTTTTATCTTCTCGTCGTGCTGCTGGATCGCCGAGAGCTCATAGAGAGCTCTGATGCTTTCAATCGCATCTTGCATCGCTTGGTAAATTGAGCGCCTTTTTCCGTCTTCCAACCTTTCTACCAGCCCCCTAATTTGCTCACCTAGTTTGTGGAAATCAGATTGCTGGGCGGATGGTTCGACCGTCCCGTTTCTTATTGCAGGTGACTCGTGTCGTTCCGTGTGTCTTTGTGCTGATGCTACTTGGCCAACTGGTGACCTCGGCATTCTTGAGCTCCCCTGAAAGGGGTTTTCGTCGTTCTCCTCTGTATTTTCTCCGGTGTTTTTGTTCGTTTTGTTTGTAATCATTTCTAGTAGGTCCCCACTCAAAGCCGCTATCAATGCTCCAATGTGTAGTCACCCAGGGATCCCATGGTTATCTATGCAAGCAGGGAGGCCATGCGAGGGTTGGCACATCCCCTTATGAGGTACTGTGTCAGAGCCGGATCGGTGCTAAGCAGGAATGTTACATCTGCACCTACACCACCAACTTAATGGTGACGAAACACTGAACGTACTTTGAGGCCTGCCAAGGTTTTAACGACGACGGGGACGCTTGTAGCATTAGCCTGAAAGCCATTTCAACCAGATGTCACTCCAACTTACTCAGGTAACAGAATACTACAAACGTCAGCCCTCATAGCTCTTATTTCAATTCGTTATCCAGTATGCCATAATTAAGACCTTACTGAGCTCGGTCTTAATGTTTTATGGTACTGATGACGAAGTCATCATATTTTAGATATTTAATTATAGTAGTACGTACTATAATATATTGTAGAGTACATATAAATACAGCCACCTTTCCGAGGTAAGAAGCTGCGCCTTTCGCGTTGTGGCGGGTACGTCCGGATCTCGCCATTTTCTCCTTACTGTATCCCTCGTAGCCACCTTGTGAGGGGTGGGGAGCACCTATATGGAAGACGGTGCCTATTCGTCTTGTCGAAGAAAGTTCATAGGGTTTCCTTTGACCTTTTCAGCCAAGCCCTCCTTCTCTGCCGCTCTTGGTCGGGGACTGCTTATTTGGGTATTCGCAGTTAACCTGCGTTCTACAGGCCGTTCACTATCCGCCACCTGTGACCCCCACAGCTGCT
This sequence comes from Brachypalpus laphriformis, assembly GCA_945910035.1. Taxonomy (NCBI): domain Eukaryota; kingdom Metazoa; phylum Arthropoda; class Insecta; order Diptera; family Syrphidae; genus Brachypalpus; species Brachypalpus laphriformis. The sequence goes on from OX246754.1 coordinate 101,733,240, forward strand.
TGAGCTTAGCCCCACCAGCCCGTCCGACGTGGTGGCTGTGCGGCACCCCTGAAGTGGGGTTAATGGGGTCAGAGACTGAAAATCTGAAGAGAACCCTGTACTGGCGTTTTTCTAGGTACGATCTCAGCCATGAAATGAAAGAGGGTGGAAAACCGAGGGCTTTAAGTTTAAGGTAAATTGTTAAGTGACAGATTTTATCAAATGCTTTGCTGAAGTCGGTGGTAATGACATCCACTTCATTACCTTTCTCTAATGCTTGTAGTGTTTTGGAAACGAATTCGGTTAGGTTGGTCATTGTGGACCTACTTTTTAAGAAACCGTGCTGTTGTGGGGAAAAAATGTGAGTCGTAGACAATGCTTTCAAAGAGCTTAGGGATGGATCAAAGTTTAGCTATGGGTCTATAAATAGGAATGTCGTTTTTACTGCCTTTTTATGAATAGGGAAAATAAAAGAGTCCTTCCATAATTTTGGGAAAACGGCTTGAGAGAGTGAGAGACGAAACAGAGTTGTAAGGGGCTGACACAGGGCATCTACACATTTCTTTAGTAAGATGGCGGGCAGACCATCGGAACCGGGGGAGAAGTCATCTTTGAGCCTATTAATTTTTTTCGCACAATATCAGAGCTAATGTCGACTGAAACTAGAGAGGTTTGAGGACAGTTAATCAGGTAGGAGAACAAATCTAGGTCCGGTTTGTGTATATGGTCACTATACGATTGGCTAAAAAAAGTTGCAAAGAGGTTGACGGTTACTTTAGGGTCAGCAGATGAAGGCTTTCTTTTAACATTGATAAATTGGTAAAAGCGCCTAGGATCAGTGATTAGACCGAATAGCATTCTATCGAGGTATTCGAGATAGAGGAATTCGCAGAGGATGGAAAACCGGGAGTAAGCTTGCTGGCAATATGCGTAATCTGAGGCAGATTTGGATACCAGGTAAGTTTTCCATAATTTGTTTCTGACATTGCGAAGAGTACGCAATTCCTTATTATACCAAGGAGGTGATGATGAGCAATTTTTCGGAGGCAGATAAGGGACAGATTTGAGAAGACAGTCAAAGATTTCTGTGCAGAAGAATACGAGAGCGATATCAATGGGGGTGTTAATGTTTAGAAAAAGGCTGAAATTTATGCTATTGAGTAGGTTGTTAAGTTTAACGAAGTCAGCTTTGCGGAAGCTGAAAGAGAGAGAGTTCTCAGAAGGTCCTGTGCGGCGCCGCAGTGGTTTAGGTTTATCTGGACGACATTCATCATATTAATTCGGCCAGTGCTTTCTTGAGTACCGGGCACTTGCTGCTACCAGTTACGTGTCCGGCGTTTTCTGGCGTGACCGTCTTACACCAGAAGCATAATGCGTCCTTTTTGCATTCTTTGGCTATGTGGCCCTCCTCTCCACAGTTTCTGCACTGCTTGGATCGGTCATGCTCGCTCTTGCATTGATGCGCCGTGTGGCCAAACTCCAGACATCTAAAGCATTTGGTGAGGACCTTTCGAACACGGCAGTTCACCCAGCCGACTTTGATTTTGCCGGACTCCAGCAGCTGTTCCCCTTCTCTGCCGGCAGCCCCATTGTCGCGATCTGCGTGCCACCGTAGGCCTTCCTAAGGCTGAGCACATCTGCATCGGCAACCTCAATGTTGTACTGAGCTTTGATAGCTTGTCAAGGTCTTTGATTTCGGCCGTGGATCTCTAAATTGGAGTGCGGATTTCCGCTTCTGCGCCAAGGTTCTCACCGATTATGCTCCTAAATTGTTCGGTGGTGTCACCAGATTCGCGTAGCTGGAACAGCAGGTCGCCTTTCTGGGTTCTCCTAATCTTTGTGACCGATTCACCCAGGTTGTTGAGCTTGGGACTCGCTTTGACCCTGCGTAGTATTTCGGCGTAGGAAAGTTGACCCTTGGTTGCCACCACTATTGCGTCCGGTCGCGTTTTTTCATTGACGGTCTTGCCTGGCTTCTTCTCATCCTTCTTGTTCTTTTTGAGAACTTTCGACCAGGCACTGCCGCGGCCTATAATCTGCTCGTTGCTCACCGCACTGATGTGCTTTTGACTCTTTGCGGCTGTGTTGGCGACCTTCTTCCTGGAGGCATTTAACCACTCATTTTCTCCTGTTGCCCGTTGCTTGCTTGTGTTTGCGTTTGCCCGCTCATCTGTGGTCACTGGGGTCTCAACGCCAGCTGCAGCATCCTTTTGCTTGGTGTTTGCCAAAGATGGATGTTTCTGTTTCCGCTTTCGCTCCGGACGTTTCCTGTCTGTAGCACCATTTGCCGGATGTACCCCCTTCCGCTTTGGCTCCGGAGGTTCGCTGGCTGCAGCCTGCCTTCTCTTGGGTTCTGAAGTTGACTTTCTAACGAATTACCTCTTTTATCTTCTCGTCGTGCAGCTGGATCGCCGAGAGCTCATAGAGAGCTCTGATGCTTTCAATGGCATCTTGCATCGCTTGGTAAATTGAGCGCCTTTTTCCGTCTTCCAACCTTTCTACCAGCCCCCTAATTTGCTCACCTAGTTTGTGGAAATCAGATTGCTGGGCGGATGGTTCGACCGTCCCGTTTCTTATTGCAGGTGACTCGTGTCGTTCCGTGTGTCTTTGTGCTGATGCTACTTGGCCAACTGGTGACCTCGGCATTCTTGAGCTCCCCTGAAAGGGGTTTTCGTCGTTCTCCTCTGTATTTTCTCCGGTGTTTTTGTTCGTTTTGTTTGTAATCATTTCTAGTAGGTCCCCACTCAAAGCCGCTATCAATGCTCCAATGTGTAGTCACCCAGGGATCCCATGGTTATCTATGCAAGCAGGGAGGCCATGCGAGGGTTGGCACAACCCCTTATGAGGTACTGTGTCAGAGCCGGATCGGTGCTAAGCAGGAATGTTACATCTGCACCTACACCACCAACTTAATGGTGACGAAACACTGAACGTACTTTGAGGCCTGCAAAGGTTTTAACGACGACGGGGGCGCTTGTAGCATTAGCCTGAAAGCCATTTCAACCAGATGTCACTCCAACTTACTCAGGCAACAGAATACTACAAACGTCAGCCCTCATAGCTCTTATTTCAATTCATTATCCAGTATGCCATAATTAAGACCTTATTGAGCTCGGTCTTAATGTTTTATGGTACTGATGACGAAGTCATCATATTTTAGATATTTAATTATAGTAGTACGTACTATAATATATTGTAGAGTACATATAAATACAGCCACCTTTCCGAGGTAAGAAGCTGCGCCTTTCGCGTTGTGGCGGGTACGTCCGGATCTCGCCATTTTCTCCTTACTGTATCCCTCGTAGCCACCTTGTGAGGGGTGGGGAGCACCTATATGGAAGACGGTGCCTATTCGTCTTGTCGAAGAAAGTTCATAGGGTTTCCTTTGACCTTTTCAGCCAAGCCCTCCTTCTCTGCCGCTCTTGGTCGGGGACTGCTTATTTGGGTATTCGCAGTTAACCTGCGTTCTACAGGCCGTTCACTATCCGCCACCTGTGACCCCCACAGCTGCTTGAGCTTAGCCCCACCAGCCCGTCCGACGTGGTGGCTGTGCGGCACCCCTGAAGTGGGGTTAATGGGGTCAGAGACTGAAAATCTGAAGAGAACCCTGTACTGGCGTTTTTCTAGGTACGATCTCAGCCATGAAATGAAAGAGGGTGGGAAACCGAGGGCTTAAAGTTTAAGGTAAATTGTTAAGTGACAGATTTTATCAAATGCTTTGCTGAAGTCGGTGGTAATGACATCCACTTCATTACCTTTCTCTAATGCTTGTAGTGTTTTGGAAACGAATTCGGTTAGGTTAGTCGTTGTGGACCTACTTTTTAAGAAACCGTGCTGTTGTGGGGAAAAAATGTGAGTCGTAGACAATGCTTTCAAAGAGCTTAGGGATGGATCAAAGTTTAGCTATGGGTCTATAAATAGGAATGTCGTTTTTACTGCCTTTTTATGAATAGGGAAAATAAAAGAGTCCTTCCATAATTTTGGGAAAACGGCTTGAGAGAGTGAGAGACGAAACAGAGTTGTAAGGGGCTGACACAGGGCATCTACACATTTCTTTAGTAAGATGGCGGGCAGACCATCGGAACCGGGGGAGAAGTCATCTTTGAGCCTATTAATTTTTCTTCGCACAGTATCAGAGCTAATGTCGACTGAAACTAGAGAGGTTTGAGGACAGTTAATCAGGTAGGAGAACAAATCTAGGTCCGGTTTGTGTATATGGTCACTATACGATTGGCTAAAAAAAGTTGCAAAGAGGTTGACGGTTACTTTAGGGTCAGCAGATGAAGGCTTTCTTTTAACGTTGATAAATTGGTAAAAGCGCCTAGGATAAGTGATTAGACCGAATAGCATTCTATCGAGGTATTCGAGATAGAGGAATTCGCAGAGGATGGAAAACCGGGAGTAAGCTTGCTGGCAATATGCGTAATCTGAGGCAGATTTGGATACCAGGTAAGTTTTCCATAATTTGTTTCTGACATTGCGAAGAGTACGCAATTCCTTATTATACCAAGGAGGTGATGATGAGCAGTTTTCCGAGGCAGATAAGGGACAGATTGGAGAAGACAGTCAAAGATTGCTGTGCAGAAGAATACGAGAGCGATATCAATGGGGGTGTTAATGTTTAGAAAAAGGCTGAAATTTATGCTATTGAGTAGGTTGTTAAGTTTAACGAAGTCAGCTTTGCGGAAGCTGAAAGAGAGAGAGTTCTCAGAATCAACGGTAATATTGACGTTTTCATACGAAAAGGCAAGAGCGAGAGGGGGGTGATATTGGTCTAGGGTGCAGAGAAGATGGTAACTCGCGGTAACCAAGGATTTATGGGGGTCGGATGAGAAAATGAGATCAAGCTGCCTACCTAAGTTGTTGGTAATGCCACTGATCTGAAAAGGCCGGAGTCAAAAAGACGATCAGTAAGGAGGATTTCCTTTTCTGAGGAGGAGTTAGTAGGAACAAATGATGATTCGTCCTCCGATGGAGACCATTGTAAAAGGGGAAGGTTGAAGTCACTAACAATTATAAGATCATCATTAGGATCAGCGATATCTAACAGAGAGTCAACTGTATCAACGGCCAGCTTGTATGCTTGGACGGGTTGAGAAGGTCCAATATAACAGCAAACAATATATACGCTCCGTTTGGATATAGATAATTTGGCAGATACGAATTCAAAAGAAGTGGAATTTGAGAATTTGACGAGGATTGCATCAAGACGATTATGTATGGCTAAAAGAACACCGCGGCCGAAGGAGAGGTCTTCATGCTCCTGGCCGTCAGCGCGAAAGACTACGAAGTCAGAAGTGAATAATTCACAGTTAAGAACATTGGGACAAAGGTTGGTTTCAGTTAGGGCAAAAATGTCGTAGGGAAGTGATTGTGATTTCAGGTGCACCATCGAGGTTTTGGTGCGAAGTCTTCTGACATTCTGATAGTACAGGGAAAGGAGCTTTGGGGCAATTTCAATGGATTGAGATGGATCGACTGTGATGGAGTTAGGGACGAAAATATTTATTATGATTGCTGCGAGTTTTTTGGAGATACGAGAGACGTTTGGAACCTTTAGCCACAGTGTAAGAGGAGATATTAAAACTCTCATGAAAACGTGTGTAGATATTCCTCAGGGCTATAGGGTCAGTTGGGAGACCTTCTTTTTGGATCAAGACCATGACGTTAGTCTTAGTTTTTCCGTCGATGCAGACGGAGTCAGGCTTGTCATGTAAATAGGCTAGGTAAAGGCGAACATTTTCAAAAAGCCGGTTATCGCGCAATCTTGACATAATATAGCGGCCATCGAGGTCAATGATTGTTAACGTTGGGTCTATTAATTTAGAAGTGAGATCGAAAGTGGGGGGAGATGCAGTAGATGGCAAATTGGCCGAGATGGAATTGTTAAGAGAGACCGTGGACGAAGTATGGGCAGAAGGGTAACTGGCGGTGGTTAACGAGGAAGGATTGAGAGTGTGGGAGTGGGTGAAATTCGGGTAATTAACGGTGGGGGGAGTGTTATTAGAAGAAGTGGTATGGCTTGGAGGAGGACAGGAATCAGGAGTCAGATTGAATGAGACGCGGTTAGTTGAAGTTCTATTGGGGTAGTAGACTGAGGGAGTGGCCTTGGTGTTTGGTGAGGGAGAGGGGACCGGCGGGACATCGAAAGAAACTCGCTTGAGGTTCGGCAATTTGGTAGCAGACTTAGATAGTACGGCTGCCGTTTTAAAGTTGAAGTTAGGGGAGATGCTCATTTTGAAAGACCAATTTGAAACCAGTTTAGACTTGTTAAAGGACGGGAGATAAGTATTGATGGATTTGTGGTGGGTATATTGAGAGCTGCTGGATTTTTGGTAGGTGGTAGGTCCATTGTTTGAAATGGTGGATTTGTTATACGAAGAGTGGAGTGGGTACAACTTATTATTAATTAACTTATCTCTATGGGTGTTGTTATTACTAAGTCTATTATTAATTAACTTATCTATGTTAGTAGACTTGTCCGTCCATTTGCAGATACGCATCTTTCCGAGGTTCAAATTTATACTAGCAGGGTTTCGGAATAGCCATTCGTATCTAGCCGGGAGGTCGAATTTAAAGTTGCGATGACTTCTGTGATAAGAAGGCAGGATCAGTTTGCAACGGGAGATGGTGATACCATATTTCTTTAAAAAGGACTTAATTTATCCAGCCACTCAGAAGGTAGCCAGGTTGTTCCAAAATGCTTGATGCGTTTCCGGGGGGCAGCGACGGGAGGAGTTTCGGACTCTTGGAAAGTAGGGGCAGCGAGAGATTTTAATGATTCGTCCGTCGGCAGTAGGTGGGAAGGTGGAGGTGAGCGTGAGTCGACATCGGCATCCAATAATTCATCCAAAATTTATGTGTTGTAGTGGACGATTGGGTTGTGTTGGGTATGGATAGGTAGGTCATCGATTTTGTGGCATACCGTTTGAATTCCATTCACAATGGTTGAGCGTGTTGCAATGACTTCGTCGCCGACACCATTGATTCGATCGAAAATTACGTCTAGCATTGGATCAGGTTGCCTGGGAGATGAATGCTTACTTGACGATTGGAAAAGGATGTCAAAGTCTTCCCACAAGGAGTTAACAGATTCGCACAATTTGTCGTAAGAACTGATCTGCGAGGTATAATTTGCTTTGAGATCACTAAACACTTTATTGAGGTGATGCATGGTGGATTCTTCCTTAGTGGGACTGACTAGAAACAACTCTGGCAGACCAGCAATTTTTTTTTCAATGTTACAGAGTTTGGATTTGATTTGCTCGGTAGAGTTCTGAACCGAGTTGCCTAAATCGTCAATACATCTAACGCTGGATGTGGCTTACAAGATTTTCTGGACTTGGCAGGTTTGCTCTATCTTCTGCAAAGCGTCTGCAGTAGAACACTCCATGCTCCGCGTCCTCCTCTTCGTTTGGACATTCTGGACAGAGGGGCGAACTATCGTGTCCAAATCTATGGAGGTATTTCCGGTAGCCACCGTGTCCGGACAGGAACTGTGTGAGATGGTAGTTACAGTTCCCCCTCGCTCTGTCTATCCATGATTTTATAGAGGGAGTGAGCTTGTAGGCCCACCTGCCTTTTGTAGATCTGTCTCACCTGGTTTGCCACAGCGTTGCTGATGCTGCCCTTTCCTTCTCCTTAATCCTTTTTGCCTCCTGCCGGTTCGAGGGACGTCTAAGGTATACCCTCTGTATTTCATCCGCCAGGATGTCGATTGGGACCATCCCAGCTAAAACGCAGGCTGCATCGTCGGAGATAGTCGGAAGCCGCTGATCACTCTGATTGCGTAGAGCCTGTGAGCTGATGATAGCTTCTTCCTGCACTCATTTGTCGCCAGTGCACCTGCCCATATCGGGGCAGCATGTAGAAATACCGAGCTGACCACTTTGGACAGCAGGATCCTGCGGGCGTATCCAGGCTCGCCGATGTTCGGGAGCATTCGGAAGAGTGCTGACTTCATCAGCGATGCTTTCTTACTAGAATACTCGACGTGGGCTTTGAAGCGCAGCCTGTTATCGAGCATGACTCCAAGGTACTTCAAGGATTCTTTGGACCTGATTGTCTGGTTTCCGACCCGGCAGCTGGCATTATCCACCTTTTTGTGGGTGGTTATTAGGACAGCTTCAGTCTTGTGGGCAGCTAGTTCCAGACCGGTAGACTCCAGCCATTCCTTTATTCTTATAACTGCCTCATCCGTGGCATACTCCACCCCGTGTACGTGATTGCCTACGGTTACCACTGCGATATCGTCAGCGAAGCCAATTACTTTGACTCCCTCGGGCAATGTTAGTCGCAGAACTCCGTCGTACATAATGTTCCATAGGAGAGGTCCCAGAACCGACCCTTGCGGGACTCCCGCGGAAACACTGTAGTGCTTAACGCCATCGTCAGTATGGTATCTTAGCTTCCTATTGCTGAAGTAGTTCGTGACTGTCACCAACAGGTAGTATGGTGTATCCATCCTGGGCAGGGTCGGTATATGCTCCATGCTGATCTCGCTCGTGATGGAGACCATAGTAGTTGGTCTATGGGGGAATAGGTGCTCTACTATGGTGTTTAGCATTGCCGGGCATGTTAGTTGTGGAAACCTGCTGCTTTTAAGCTTCTTCATCACCACTCTTTACGCTATGCCCCAGGGGTCTAATTCAGCCTCGTCACAGAGACGCCTAAAGCTCCTTGACTTACTTTCCTTAATGGCCCTTTCCATCTTGTCTGCCTCTGGATCTCTGAGATCTGCGTCGTGCTTGTAGGCACTTCGCTCTGAGCCGTTTAATCTCGTCGGTCCACCAGTAGCAGGGCTCGCCCCTTTTACTGATAGACTTTCTGGGCATTGCTGCGTGATGCAAAAGGGCCTCAGCCGATCCGTTATTCGTTGTGGCGCTGGTGTTTAACATTTCTTCGAACATCTCTTTGTCGAAGAGCGTGTCCTTCCACTTTAGTCCTGTTAGGGCGGGACGCAGTCTACGTTTCTCTTCGCCGACATTAAATAGAATTGCCTGATGGTCACTGTGGGTATAGTCTTCGCTGACCCGCCATTTAGTTTTCCGCAGGAGTGAGTTGCTCATGAATGTGATGTCCTTGATTGACCCTCTGCCTGCCTTTCGAAACGTTTCCGCTGTACCGTCGTTGGCCAGACTAATGTCTAGTGCTGCGAAGCGCGCCATTTTTCGTGGTATCGTCTATCCAGCTGCTTCCATTTATGGGTTTGTACGGTTCGCTTATTAGGGCTACGTCGATCCTTTGCTCTGGTACTGTTTGCGCCAGAAGGTCCTGTGCGGCTGCGCAGTGATTTAGGTTTATCTGGACGACATTCATCATATTAATTTGTCCAGTGCCTTCTTGAGTACCGGGCACTTGCCGCTACCAGCTACGTATCCGGGGTTTTCTGGCGTGACAGTCTTACACCAGAAGCATAATGCGTCCTTTTTGCATTCTTTGGCTATGTGACTCTCCTTTCCACAGTTTCTGTACTGCTTGGATCGGTCATGCTCGCTCTTGCATTGATGCGCCGTGTGGCCAAACTCCAGACACCTAAAGCATTCGGTAAGGGTTGTTCGAACACGAATACGGCAGTTCACCTACCCGACTTTGATTTTGCCGGACTCCAGCAGCTTGTTCCCCTTCTCTGCCGGCAGCCCCATTGTCGCGATCTGCGTGCCACCGTAGGCCTTCCTAAGGCTGAGCACATCTGCTTCGGCAAACTCAATGCTGTACTGAGCCTTGATAGCTTCGCAGATGTCTCTCCTAGTGGTGACTTCATCAAAGTCTTTGATTTCGACCGTGGAATTAAAGTGCGGATCTGCGCCTCTGCGCCAAGGTTCTCACCGATTATGCTCTAAATTGTTCGGTTCTGTCACCAGATTCGCATGTTTTTTGTTTTTTTTTTCTGTTGCGGCAAGGGGTGTGGTAATCTTCGAAAGACACTAGTAGCCCGGGCTACTAGCATGCACGATTCGCAAGCCCGAATAATCGATGCCAGGAATGCGCCTACGTACTAATCCACACTTGGGGCTGAGCTTAGGCTACCAGGGGGGTCAGCATGGTGGCGGATAGCTGAACGGCCTACAGATATGTAGGTTAGCTGCGAATAACCAATAAGCAGTCCCCGACCAAAAGCGGTAAAAACGGAGGGGGTGCGGAAATAACACATAAGTCCAGTGGAATTTTTGTGACAGGGCGAGTACATGCCGCCCGTAAATAAGCATCCTGTCCCTAAGGCAAGGCGTTGTGCGACCCGTACCGAACCCTGAATGGTGCTGGGGACGTAAAACCCATACAGCATAGCTAACGGAGCCCTCCAGATAACTGGTGCCCTCTGGTTGTAATATAGCCTTACCACATTACAGGGGTCTCTGATGTGGTGGACCTTTCATTCCCCCATACTCGTGGGATCCAACTATGAATCAAACAAAAACAAATACAAATAAAACAGAAAAAAAGAACAAAAAAGTACAAAACTCAGGAGACGAAAGTATAGAGGAAAATCCGTTCAGGAGAAGCTCGGTACTGATGCAATCACCGCCGTTAAAAATAGCGGATGGACCGACGCAAAAAAAAAAACACAAACGCGGAGATGCCGTCTGAACCAATAAATGAACAGACAACCTCGCAAATGCCGTCGAAATCTCTCCCCAGTGAAATATTAACTGGTAGTCTGAACTCCAAAACCAACACGGAAGTAAAGGCCAAAGAAACCAGCGAAGAGAGAGAAAAACGTGAAGCCATGTATTCCCTGGGAAAGCACATCTCGGCACTCATGGAATTCAATAAGGGAAAAAACAATGTGCATCATGAGATTAGGAGACTGGCTAGTGCAATTCGTAAACACTACAGCTGCGCAGTAGATTGCGAAATAGATAAAGTGATATGCAGTAGAGTGTCTAAAGTCACTCAAACCATCCACTCTCCAGATATGAGTGAGTTGGCTTCTCCTTCTTCGTTGCAACAACTGCCAGACCCAAAGCGAAAAAGGACGAGATCTCCAAATATCGAAGAACCCTCCACACTGTCTGTTCGAGTTGATGTGGTAATACCATAAAGTGTGTCACTGTTGAAGTGTAAAGTCAGTTCTATGTTTTGAATTTATATAATAATTTCCCTTGTTTCCCAATACATACACACACATAAATTGACATATAAAATGTAACATTATATAAAAGGTTAATCAACAGAAAAATACACAACTCATTTTATAACGTCACAACACGGACGGCTTTTTATTCCGTAGAATAGTTTCTGTTGTCTTTTTTTACAGTGAACAAGTACAGTGGTCGAATACGGCGTTGAACATTTTGGTCCAATCGAGCCGTAAATTACATTAAAAGAACAAAAGACAAAAAGTAAACAATAGTGTGTGGTGCAACAATAGTGTAGAGTGTACTCTTCAAAAAAAAAAAAAATTACAAATTTTGAAAAATTAAATTTCTATACGCGGTGTATTTTTAAACATTTTTTTTTTTGTTTTACAAACGTGTGTGTCGGCATAAACGGCATATGTGCAACCCAGAATTAATTTAAAAAAAAATAAATAAAAATTATAAAAATACATTTTCCCGCGTCGTGAAAATCCATTTCTTCGATACACAGCAATTTTCATCAGGAAGTGCATCACCAAGGAAGTCAGAGGAGCACCCAGTCCATCCATTTTCAACTTGAGGAACCCTAAAGTACCGGACACAAGTAAGTCCAGTAGATTTAGCATCTGTTTTTTCTGTATAAAAGAGCAAAGACATATATATAAAATAAAATGGCTTGTGGGAATCTGCAATTAAGCTTACTTGCACGCTTAAAGCAAGATCATGAAAATGTTGGCAAGGCTGATGCGAGCAGGTTAAAGAAAATCAATTATCTGCAAACGCGTTTGGAAATGATGGAGAGGTCCATGCAGCTTGCGGAGAAGTACAACGAAGAGATTGTAGGCGCTGGAAAAATTGAGGAGGTCTGCGATAAAAAGATGTTAGCGCAGGCGTATGATGACATTTTGGAGACTTACGTCGAGTACAGGACAGCGGTAATGGATGCTATCGACAAGCTAAGGCCCAAAGAAGCTCCTAAAGTTTCCAGAGGTTCTACGTCATCATCGTCCGTGGTACTCCCAGAAAGTCATAGGCAGGATGCAGTCAGGCTCCCAAAAATCAATTTGCCCATTTTTTCCGGCGGTTACGAGACATGGAGGTCATTCCATGACATGTTTCTCAGCCTCGTACATACCAACAATGGCCTCTCCGAAGTACAGAAGTTGCATTACCTCAAGTCCAGCGTTGAAGGTGAAGCGGAAAGGCTACTGCAACACTTAGCCATCGATAAGGCTAATTACCAGAAGGCGTGGGAAATACTTGTGGAACGATACGACCACAAGAGGGTGCTAGTCAACACGCAGCTGAATTTGTTCTTTGGTCAGCCCCCATTCAACACCGAGTCAGCAGCAAACATCAAACGCATCCTGGACACATCGCAGGAAATTTTCCACTCGCTAGGCAATTTAGGGGTTCCAATCAATCAGTGGGACACGATTATGATTTTCGTGATGCTGCAGAAAATCGCGAAGATCACTCAGCAGCTGTGGGAAGAGAAACTAGGCAGTAAGAAGGAGTTACCGAAGCTGGAAGAATTTTTCGAATTCCTTCGTACCAGGTTCAGAGCTTTGGAAGCGGTCGAGCAGCAAACCACTCCGGCAAATACGAGCAAAAGAAAGGTAACACACGTTTTTCATACCAGAGATGTGCCCAGTCGAGATGTGAGCTGTAAAGTGTGCCATAAGGGTCAACACGCGTTACGGGATTGTAAAAGGTTTTTACAAATGGATGTTGCCCAACGGAGACACACCGTCTATGATGTGAAGGTCTGTGAGAATTGTCTTGCATACAGCCACTTCAAGCAGAGGTGCCCCAGTCCAAAGTGTTGCTATTACTGCAAACAGCGCCACCACTCATTGCTGCATGACAGCGCCACACACCATTCCAACACAACCCAACACCGTTCAACGAAGTTCGACCCAATTCGCCAAGTTCCAACCTTCGCAGAGCTCACACTCATCCGCAAATCATCCTAACGTCAACACATTCCACCTTCATACAGATGCCAAAGTCTTGCTAGCCACAGCCTTAGTGAGAGTAGGGTCGACGGGTGGAGGTTCTTTAACCTTACGGGCCATGATCGATCCAGGTTCAGAGGCATCATTTATCACCGAAACAGCGCTGCAAAGGTTAAGTCTAAAAGCCAAGAGGACATTTGTCGAAATTAATGGGTTGGGGAGGGTCAGCAGTGGAGCTACACAAAAGATCACCGATCTGGAGATCCGATCTTTGACCTCCAACTTCGCAGGCCAAATGCGAGCGCTAGTTTTTAAATCCCTGACTGGGCTTCTTCCGGCCCACAAAATTAACGTCGACAAATGGCCTTACCTTAACGGGTTGCAGCTGGCTGATCCAACGTTCCATCTACCGGCGAAGGTAGACCTGCTCCTTGGTAGCGACATCTATCCTGACATCATCCTGGGAGACGTGGTGAGAGGATCTGAGTGCTTAGGACCAATAGCACAAAAGACACGATTAGGCTGGATCCTGTTAGGCAAGGTGCCGTTGGAAACACCGCGCAAGGTTCACAGCTTTGTCACCCAGCTGGATCTCGATGCGACTCTTCGGAGGTTCTGGGAGATAGAAGAGGAGCCCTACGAAAAAACAGAAGAAGAAGAGGATAAAATCTGTGAGGAACACTTCAACCAACACACGAAGCGCTTACCTGATGGCCGATATCAAGTCTGTCTGCCATTCAAAGGCGGAAAATATCCCAGTATGGGACCAATACGGGAAGGCGCGGTCAGACGGTTCATGCAGGTGGAGAAGCGGCTTCAAAACAACCCAACCCAACACAAAGAGTACTCAAAATGCATGTCAGAGTATCTCCAACTAGGACATATGACTGAAATGGAGCAGTCACATGAAATCCTTCGAACTCCATACCATTTTTTTATTCCCCATCACGCCGTCATCAAGGAATCCAGTACCACCACGAAGTTGCGAGTCGTTTTCGACGCAACGTGCAAACCTCTTTTTGGCTCTTCCTTGAATGACATGTTGATGGTGGGCCCTAAGGTACAGACCAACGTAATTGACATCATATTAAGGTGGCGTGAATATAAGTTTACTTTTACTGGTGATGTGGAAAAGATGTACCGTCAAATCCGAGTCGGCGTCCCTGATGCGAACTACCAGCGGATCTTCTGGAGAGATCATCCCAGCCAGGAGTTGAAGACTTATCGACTGGAAACGGTAACATTTGGGACAGCATCAGCACCGTTCCTGGCCATCAGGGTCCTACAGAAGCTGACAGTCGACGAGGAATCCAAATTTCCACTCGCCACAGCCATCATCAAAGAGGAAACTTATGTCGACGATGTCATTACGGGGGGAGACACTGTACAGGAAGCCCAACACAAACTAAAAGCTGTAAGCGATCTCCTGGCCACAGCTGGTTTCCATCTCCGAAAGTTCGTGAGTAACTCGGAGGAGGTTTTGCAACGCATTCCGCCTGAGCATCGGGAACTCAATTTCTCCATTCCATTTGAAGACAAGAGCAGCATCAAAACCTTAGGGATAAAGTGGCAACCAAACGCAGATGTCTTTTCGTTCCAGGTAACAGGTTTCTGTGACGATAATGTTACAAAGCGGTCCATCTTGTCTTCCATCTCCAAGTTGTTTGATCCAATGGGCTGGATTTCACCATGTACGATCAAGGCGAAGATCCTCATGCAGCAACTATGGGGGAGAGGTCTAGATTGAAATAAACCAATACCGTCAGATCTGCAGCAGGAATGGATCGCGTTTCGTGACGACTTGCCATCACTGGGAAAGCTGGAGATTCCTCGATGGATAAACACCAACAAACACACCAGGAAGGTTGAAATCCACGGGTTCAGCGATGCATCCGAGAAGGCGTACGCAGCAGCGGTCTATTTGCGTGTCCAAGACCAAGACGAACAGGTGCACATGAACCTGCTGATGTCCAAGGCTAAGGTAGCCCCGTTGGATACCGTCAGTTTGCCTCGTCTGGAACTATGTGGAGCAGTCCTATTGGCGAAGCTGCTATACGAGACAACACGGGTGCTGAAGTTGGGAGCTGTTGATGTTTGGGCGTGGACCGATTCCGTAATCACGCTCTGCTGGATAAAGGCACCACCGTCCAAATGGAAGACGTTCATCGGCAACCGAGTGTCACAGGTCCAAAAACTGACTGGCAGTGCCTTGTGGAAGCACATTCCATCAGAGTTAAACCCAGCGGATTTAGCATCTCGAGGTCTCCTCCCGTCCAAAATCATCCAGAACGAGTTGTGGTGGCAAGGTCCACCGTTTTTAAGGCATCAATGGGATGCGCCATTCCCCGAACAACCGCCATGTCTGGAAACTCAGCAGGAAGCACGTGCAGTTAAGGTGCATTGCGCCACGCTACGAGAAAAGGGTAATAGTCTGGCAAACGAACTCTTAGTCAAGTGTCCCACCTTATCCAGAGCAGTGAGAATAGTCGCCTATTGCTTACGTTTTCGACACAACACAGGAGTACTTAGGGGGTATCAGGGGTTCTGTCACCAGAAGAACTAGAGGAAGCGCTCACACGCATTGTGCGTATTGTTCAGCAGGAGATGTTTGCGGAAGACGGAGAAAACAACACCAGAGGATACAACACTCTCAACCCATTTCGCGATGAGAGAAACATATTGCAAGTGGGGGGAAGGTTGGCCAATGCACAGCTGCCCTTCAATAAAAAACATCCAATATTGCTGAAATGTAGTCATCGGTTCTCAACATTAGTGATACACGACGCTCACCAAAAAACGTTACACGGAGGGAACCAAAAGGTAGTATCATTCATACGCCAACGATATTGGATGTTCAACTTGAAGAATGCTGTAAAGTAGGCAATACATGGCTGTACCATTTGCTACAGGTTCAGGGCAAAACTATTGCAGCAGTTAATGGGCAACCTCCCCACCGCAAGAACAAGTATTTCTAGGCCTTTCACATTTGCCGGAGTGGATTACGCCGGTCCCATCGATGTCAAGACCTGGAAAGGGCGCAACGCGAAAATCCTCAAAGGATACTTCGCGATATTTATATGTATGGCGACAAAGGCAGTCCACATGGAACTGGTTGGTGACATGACCACCCACGCATTTTTGGCGGCGTTTCGTCGATTTGTGGCGCGAAGGGGACTATGCAGAGAACTCTTCAGTGACTGTGGGAGAAATTTTGTCGGAGGAGACGGCGAGTTACAGCGACAACTGAGAGAGGCAAAGGTCGATTGGAAGAACGTAGCAGAGCTGTTGACCAACGAAGGAACTAGATGGAGGTTCATTCCACCGGCTTCCCCTCACTTTGGTGGATTATGGGAAGCGGGAGTGAAGTCAGTGAAGTACCATCTCAAACGTGTGGCCGGAAACCAGTGTCTGACTTTCGAGGAGCTCTACACCCTTCTTACACAGATAGAAGCGTGCCTGAACTCAAGGCCATTGTGTCCCCAATCAGACGATGTCAACGACCTCGAAGCAATCACGCCCGGACATTTCCTCGTGGGAGAACCGTTGCTCGCTCCACCTCAGCCAGAGTACCAACTCGACAAAATTTCCCACATCGACCGTTGGAAGAGAGTTCAAACGCTTCACCAGTCCTTTTGGAAACAGTGGAGCAATGAATATCTGGCCAAGCTGCAACAACGTCCGAAGTGGATGAAAGCTGCTCAGACAACAGTGCAGGAAGGTGATCTCGTCCTCATCAAGGACGAACGGCTACCACCACTAAAATGGAGCCTAGCACGCGTCACCGACCTACACCCCGGACCGGACGATTTAGTGCGCGTGGTAACGCTCAAAACGAACAACACCATCTTAAAAAGGCCAATCTCCAAAATCTGTCCTCTACCCAGCAACCGAACACTAGCTACGACACCAACCTAGTATGCAAACATGTCCCAGCCATACGAAACCACATAACAAATTCAGAATAAAACAATTACATCTATTCCCCAACGAATCAAACAACACAGCTGTTCCTACAAAAATATTTATTTTATACATAATACAACACAACAGTACATTTTTAACAAAACAAAACTAATTTGGAATTCCCACACAACACAAACACTTAGTAAAATTCAACACAACATTTATTTTCATTTACAATACAACATTTTAATACAAACTCAATTCAATTCAACACAACACAACACTCAAGTAATTACAATCCTTACTTAACTCAACACAACACAACACTTTAAACTAATTTTATTCGTTATCAACACAACACAACACTTTAAACCAACTTCATTTGTAAATCAACACTACACAACACAACACTGTAAATAAATTTCCTAAAAATTCTTCACAACACAACACCATAACAGTCCACTAATTCACCATTTTAAACACTCAAAACAATAGCCAATTCACACGAAACCTCACCTTTACATCACATATACACTTCATCAATAGTCCATATAATTTAAACACTATAAAAACTCACAGATAATGCACAAAATATCCTATCACGGAACTCAATCGGTATTACGAAACTCGCGCGCGTTGATCCACCCTATACCACATACACACACGACCACACCGACCGCGAAAACCATACTCACGCCGCGAAAAAACCAATGAAATCAATAAACACACACACGCCGCGAAAAAACACTCAAACAAATGAAGTCATAAAAAATAAACTTATAATATGAATCTAAAAACACTTACCTGCATACAGAGATCCATCGGCGACAGCAAACACAGCAAACAAAAAAAAAAAAAAAAACCACCACCGAACAACAAACGAGGAATTTAAACTTCACACCTCCATGAATGAATGGATCACGATGCGCACTGATTACTGGAATTGGAATAACCACGGAGAAGAGCATCGATACATTACTCACCAGTAGCATGACAGGGACAGTGATATTTGTCTCTGTTTTGTGTCGTCCATTTGTTTACGTTGTCCTCATTAGAATTTCCATGTTCCATTTTTTATATGTTCACTAATGATGTATATCTTTACATGTGAGACGAAATGAGACATGCAATTTATCACCAGGGTCGATATGAGGCATAGGAGCTTACGCTTACGTTACGGGTCAACGATGATGCAACATTGCAAAACGAGATTTCATCCTGTGGTCTACTAGTCGGCGCTAAGAAGCTGAGAACTTCGTTCACCGGGGGCGGAGAATGTTCGAGTTGATGTGGTAATACCATAAAGTGTGTCACTGTTGAAGTGTAAAGTCAGTTCTATGTTTTGAATTTATATAATAATTTCCCTTGTTTCCCAATACATACACACACATAAATTGACATATAAAATGTAACATTATATAAAAGGTTAATCAACAGAAAAATACACAACTCATTTTATAACGTCACAACACGGACGGCTTTTTATTCCGTAGAATAGTTTCTGTTGTCTTTTTTTACAGTGAACAAGTGAAGTGGTCGAATACGGCGTTGAACACTGTCATACGCCGAAATTGTTGCGGAAAAAACGGAAGTGGAGGTGAAACAAAGCGTGCATAAGGACCAGAAAGAGAAAAAAAAAAAAGGCCACAGGGAAAAACCATGGACAGACAGTGAAACCCCGGATCGAAGAACCAGGTGCAGAAACTACTAATAAAGTCGTTTGGACAAGAGTAGAAAAAAGTCGAGGCAAGATATATGCTAAGCCTGACGCACTGGTGATTAAAAAGTTCGGAGAAATTTCCTATTGCGACATACTCCGAAAGGTGAAGACCAACCCCGAGTTGAATGGATTGGGGTGTGATGTAACCCGCATAAGAAGGACAGCCAAGGGAGAGCTACTGCTTGAGCTCAAGAAAGCAGCTGATGGAAGAACATCAGAACACCAAAGTAAAGTGGGAAAAGTTCTCGGTGAAATAGCGGAAGTGAGATCCCTAACGCAAGAGGTGCTCATTGAGTGCAAAGACCTAGATGGCGTCACCACAAAGGAAGAGATCTGCCAAGCTCTGTCCGAGCAGTTCGAGGAAGCACAAGGCATAGAGATCTAATCCATCAAATCTATGAGGACAGCCTATGCAGGGACGCAAACTGCCGTCATTAGCCTCCCGATAAATACTGCCAAAAAGATCTGGAGGTTGGAAAAATAAAAATCGGATGGACGGTATGCCGAATACGGGAGAAAATAATACCGCTGCGATGTTTTAGGTGTCTTAACTTCGGGCACCTAGCAAAGGCGTGTAAAAACACGTTGGATAGGATGAGGATTGCGTTCGGTTTAAGAGATTGAAAGTGAGACGTGTTTTTTTTTGGAGTTAGTTTTTGAGATAAAGGACAAGAGAAAAGAAAGGTGTGACAGGACGGAGTTACAGGACGAGAGCACTCAAGAACATAAAGGAAGGGAACCCTACTCAGAACGGGACGAAGGGAATACTAGGAGGACAAAATAAGGACATCAAAAAAAAAGGAAAAGATAAGTTGAATAGTTTCTTTTTTTATTTGCTTTTGAAAATTCGCTTTGGTGTAGGAAAGTTTTTTATTGTGATTCGGTAGACTTCCGTTCCGTTATTTTGTTTCCCGGTGAAAGCGGGACTCGCGACCGGTAATAGATCCGCTGTTACAAGTTCGGGACCGAGCGTAACGGGCCACTCCCTTAACGGCGATAACACCCCTTTTACTTTGTTTGCGGATCTATTTTTCTCCTCTAGTGGTTTTTTTATCGATCCTTTAATTTAACTTGGTTTTTTTTGTTTGTGTAACTTTTCGTAAATTCTCTTTTCAAATAAACCGCCGCGCCCTAGAGGGGCGTTTATAAAGTGGTAAACCATTGTTTCTTTTTTTGTGTTGTGTACCTTCTTTTTTTCTTTTGCGATACTTTTCAGCGTTGCTGTACCCCCCCCCCCCCCCCCCCCCCCATTCTCCCTCCAAAGGTTTCGTCGTCTTCCTGCTAAAAGACGTCGTGGAGCCCATTTCAATATAAATCTTTTTTTCACCAACTTCTTATAATTAAATTTCTTTATCGACACTTTTTTTTCTTCGGATAATTATTTGCCCTATCCGAATCGAGTTTCCCTAAACGAACCCACCCTAACTGAGCAGCCAGCCGGTAGCGAACAGCACTAAACGTGCTGTGCTGTTGCACTTCTTTTCGCCAGGTATTTTTGACATTTGTCATTTCGTTTTCCGATCGCAAAAGCGATCGGTCGGGCTTTTTCTTTCTTTCTTTTTTTTTGTTTTGTATTATTTATTAATCAGTAGCAAGTTGGCTACGTTTTTTTTTTCTTGCTAATTAACCCGCGAATTATTTAAGTAATATTCCCCCCGCGAAAAAGTGCAACATTTTTTTTTTTTTTTTTTCCGAGGGTAGGTGAAAATCTTCAACAAGACACTATGAGGATCGACAGCGCGTGCTCATAGTAGTGTGGGATTCTTACCCACTAAAAAACCTCCCTTCAAAACAGACTTGTTTTTATTTTTACTACAACTAAGTATTCGACTTATCAAGTAGTTTTCGTTTCGCGAAATAATGACGTTTTGCAGGTACCTTCCCATTAGAAGTTCCTGCCAGCTCCGCAGTTTAGACGCGGTTACTTATCGCGCTAGGTCTAAAGGTTTGGTTCTTTGTAGACGGCGCAGTAAATTTCTTTCTTCCAAAAGTTGGAGGACTGTAATATTTACGTGACTTTCTAGTCGACTTCTATGCTTTCTCGCGTAGGTTTGAATTTCGTCTTCGATTGTTTTAATGCCAAGGTCTCTGTGGATATCGCTATTTCTGATATACCATGGCGCATTTACAATACCTCTTAGCACTTTGTTTTCAAAAGTTTGTAAAATTTTAATATTACTTATTTTGGTACAACCCCAGAGTTGTATACCATATGTCCATACAGGCTTTAGCACTTGCTTATATAAAAGCAGTTTGTTATATATATTAAGCTTGGAATATTTTCCAAGTAACCAATACATTTCTCGATATTTGTTATCTAGTTCTTTGCGTTTTTTCTTAACGTGCGTTTTCCATTTCAGCTTTGTATCAAGTGTCATTCCAAGATACTTAGCCTCGTTTGCAAACCGGATTTGAACCGAGTTTGAAAAGATCGGCAAATTATTTATTTTTTTATAAGTAAAATTTACATGAACAGATTTGGTCTCGTTGAGTGCGATTCGCCAAATCTTTGTCCATTCATTTACTCTATTCAAAGCTTCTTGCAGTTTTTCTGTAGTATCTTCGACCGTTTTACCTACTGTCAAGATAGCAGTGTCGTCGGCAAATGTAGCTAGCTCAGTGCCTTCTACTTGCGGTATATCACGAGTGTATAATAGATATAAGACTGGACCAAGAACGCTTCCTTGCGGCACCCCAGCCATTATTTCCTTAAAATCTGAATATTCGTTTCCACATTTGACGCGGAATAGCCTATTCGTAAGGTAGTTCTTCAAAATATTATATAGGTGCTCTGGCAGAACTTGTCGTAATTTAAACTTTAAGCCTTCGTGCCAGACCTTGTCAAAGGCTTGAGAAACGTCAAGGAATACGCTTGAACAAATCTTTTTTTCTTCAAGTGATTTTTCGATTACATGTGTTATTCGATGTACTTGTTCAACTGTAGAATGCTTACTTCTAAATCCGAATTGATGATCAGGGATGAGATGCCTTTCTTCTATAACCGGCTGTATTCGCCTAACCAATATTCTCTCGAACACTTTGGATATAATTGGAAGAAGCGAAATCGGTCTATAAGAGGTTTTTTCAGTCGGCGGTTTTCCAGGCTTAAGGACCATTATAACTTCGGCGACTTTCCATTGACTGGGAACATATTCTAGTCTAATCGCGGCGTTTATAATGAACAGAAGCTTAATTAGAGCTTTTCTTGGTAGTGCTTTAAGAACCTCTCCCGTAATTAGGTCGTATCCAGGAGCTTTCTTAGGTTTAAGTTTCTTTATTTCTTCCTTAAGTTCGGTAAGCGTTGCATTTCTTATTACACTATTGTCTATATACGACGTATTTATATTTTCAATAAGAGCTTGTCCATCAAACGGTTTGAAAGTTTCTTCCAGGTGGGCGGCAAAAACTTGCGCTTTCTCTTTATCATGCCTGGCCCATTCGTCTTGATTTTTCCTAATTGGCGCGGCTTGAATTTGAGGTTTTTTAATACCTTTTATAGCCTTCCAAAGCGAATAGTTAGAATCTTTTTCTGCCGTTAAGCTTTCTAGGTAAGTTTGTATTTCATTATTCTTAAGGTCTTTAATAGATCTTTTTAGTGAGTTGCACAAACGGTTAAGATGTGCTTTATGTTGCGGAGCCCGAGTTTGTTGCCATCTTTTACGCGCTTTTCTCTTCTCCTTAATCATCTCTTTTATTTCCAGCGGATAAATTTTAATGTAACTGGCCGGGGTTCTCCTTAGGTTGGGAGTATTCTTCCACGCGGCATCCTGTAAGATTTCGACGAAGCGATCTACTTCAACTTCAAGTTCATAGGGCGTTTTAAGTGATACGCTCAGCTCAATATTTGCTTCAATATCTTTTTTAAAGCCGTCCCAATTAGTTTTCGCGCCAGTTAATCTGGCCGGTCCTACTTTTTTAATCAAAGCTTCGCTTATCGTCATAATGATTGGAGAATGATCAGAGGAGAGATCAAAGCTTTCTTCAACTTTTATACAGTTGCTAGATATTCCTTTAACAACAAAGAAATCAATCAGATCTGGTATCTTATTTCTATCAGTTGGCCAATATGTTGGTTTACCCGTCGAGTAAAAATCACAACTGAATTGCATACCCGCATTATAAAGCTTTCTACCTTTCTGAGAGGCGTACCTTGAGCCCCAGAAGGGGTGTTTCGCGTTGAAGTCACCACCAATAATAAAATTTGGTTTAAGGAAGTTGAAGATGTTTGTGAAATCACTTTCTTCAAGTTTACATCGCAGTGGACAATATATAGACGAAATGTTGAAAGCAAAATGTCTATTTCTAACACGTACCGTGCTTACTTGCATTGCTTCTAATTCAATTTTTATTTCCGCTGAGTGTTCGATATTTTCTTTTATAAACAAAGATGATCCGCCTCTGGCTCTTTCCGATGGGTGAAAGGCGTGATATCTATGCAATCGCTCTGCAATCCTAATTAAATTCAGCTTTCCACACGATCGAAATTTCTTATTAAAGTCATTGGCAATATATCGTAAACAATGCACAAAACCTCTCTGTTTACGTGATATAGATTTCCCGTCAGACTCTCCAATATTTCTACGTGAGAGTCTCTCAAAACGAAGACTAGAAATTTTACATGCCGCGCTCAACCAAAAAGAACACAAACAACTATCAGCTGTATTCACAGTACGAGGGTGTGTCTATGTTAAGCGCAGCATTGATTGTCAAGCGGTACATGTGGATAGCATTGAAGATCTGGTCAGTGTTGCCGGTGTTCCTGCGACGGAAGTGAATGTATCAAATCGAACTTAAATGAAAAATACTACATATATGATTATTATTATACATTTTATTATTTTTGTTTCTTTTTATATATAATGTTAATCGTTTAATTTGAGAATGCATTTACATAACATTTACTTAATTTTTAGTGTAATTTCATTTTTCAGCTACCCACGGGCAAAAAGTTCTGTTGGTTCATTGATTCTTTTCTTTTTATTAGGAGATGCATCGTACTGTTTCTGTTTAGGTTTTTTACTTGTTCTTCTCGACAGTGGAGGGTTTTCCCATCGTAACGCGAATGGAGTTGGTTGAAGAGAGTTCCACTTCCGTAAGCGAGTCAGGCAGCAGAAATGTACTCCGCTGCATGATTGGAGTCTTTTGTTGTCAGAGAGAAGGCATTCAAATATGTCATATTAATGCACAGAGTCTGTTTCCTAAAATTGACGAGTTTCGTCTTTTGTTCGAGGGCTCAAAGGTAGATGTAATCTGCGTCTCCGAGACTTGGTTCTGGACTGATGTTAATGAGCATGACAACGGTAAATTATTCGCATTAAATGGCTATAGGCTCTTTCGAGCCGATAGGCGCAATCGTATTGGTGGCGGTACTGCGACTTATGTGAGAGAAGGAATAAAGTGTTACCCTCGTTACGTATCACCGGTTGATTGCGAGTTAGAGTATATATTCGTTGAGTTACATAGCAACAATGACAAGCTTTTGCTTGGGACTGCGTACAGGCCAAAACGGTCGATTAGCTTATCTCCTTTGATGGCTTTGCTGGAAGACATCGCCGCCAGCTGTCCTAATATCATTGTCTGTGGTGATCTTAATAGCGATTTGTTAACTAACAATGGATTAATGAATGATATGAGCTCATTTAACATGTACCCTGTCAACATTCGGACTCCAACTCATTTCTCCCAATTTGAGAGCACCCTTCTGAACGTATTTTTTATAACCGACACTAATAAAGCGCTATTCTACGACCAGTTGTCTGCACCTGCTTTTTCACGTCATGACCTTATTCATCTAACGTACGATTTCAACCTATCTTCACCATCAGTTCGATCATGTAAATTTCGTGATTTTAAAAGCATTGATAGACTGGCACTTGAAAATAGTGTTAATAGTATTCCATGGGAAAATATTTTTTACATGCCATCTTCAGATGAACACCAATGTTGTTAATCTCTTCAACGAACATGTCCCTATTAAAACAGTGGTGTTAAGATCCAGCTCACAACCTTGGTTCACAAATGACATTCGTCGGCTTTTGAATGAGAGAAACCAAGTTTACAATCGGTGGAAACAATACAAAATTGATGAGGATCGTCGTCAGTATCGCTTACTTCGCAATCAGGTAGTCACTGCTATCCGCACAGAAAAGGCAAGAGTTCTCACAAGCCGGATCGCCACATCAGGTAACGGGCGAAAACTCTGGAACAGTTTGCGTAGTATGGGAATTGGAAGGCAAAAGCCAGAACCGCCAATAAATGCCGACTGTGATGAACTCAATTCTAAGTTCATTTCCCAAGTGCCACAGCCCTTGTCTGATCCTCCAACCCTCACGTATGAAAATCAAGCGTCTCCAGGATTTAGCTTCTCCAGGGTCGAGCCTGCTGATGTGGTTGAAAGTGTGGTATCGATCAAATCGAATGCAGTAAGTCTGGACGACGTTCACCCGGTTTTCGTAAAAGCTCTCCTTCCCAAGCTCTTACCTTTTTTAACACATATACTAAACACGGTCCTAACAACGTCAGTTTTTCCTACTCAGTGGAAGCTTGCAAAGGTCATTCCCATCCCTAAAGGAAGAAACAAGAATGAGTACAGACCTATATCAATACTCCCATTCCTCTCTAAAGTGTTCGAGAGAATTATTCAGAAACAGATTAATACTTATCTGAACGAGAAAGGTCTACTTTCCATTTTTCAATCAGGTTTTCGTCCCAATCGCAGCTGCACAACAGCAGTTCTGAACGTTGTTGATGATATTAGAAGCGCAGTAGACAGCGATAAGATAACTTTCTTGGTGCTTCTTGATTTCTCGAAGGCATTCGATTCGATAAGTCATCCCGTATTATGCAGCAAATTATTAAATCTGTATGATTTTGCACCTGAAGCAGTGAAATTAATTTTCTCATATCTGTCAGGTAGAAAGCAAGCTGTAGTAATTGGAGATAAGAAATCAGCATTATTAAGCTTAAAGCAAGGTGTCCCACAGGGCTCAATATTGGGGCCACTTCTTTTCTCTTTATACATCAATGAAATTCCTAAAATTGCTGTCCAATCTCTTATACACATGTACGCCGATGATGTTCAGTTATATAAAAGTTGTCCTCTGGGACTCATCGAACATTGTGCTCAGACCATAAACGAGGATCTACAAAATATTTATAACCGGTCGCGAGTCAATAGCTTAGTCCTTAATCCTTAAAAATCTAAAGTCATTGTAATATCTAAGAAATCGGTAGACTTATCGTACTTCCCCCGAATCTAGCTAAATAATGCTCCCATAGAATTTGTTGACAATGCAAAAAACTTGGGAATTAAATTTAATAGAAATTTAACCTGGAAGGACCACGTTAATTCCATTGTCGGCAAAGTATATGGTGCTCTTCGCTCGCTTTGGGTCACAAAAGATTTCACTGCTCTAAAAACACGCAAAATGCTCGCTAAGACATTAGTTATACCTGTCCTTACTTATGGATGTGAAATCTTTTGCAAAAGCGATGCTGTGAGCCAGAGAAAACTTAATGTGGCATATAACAATATCGCGCGCTATATTTACGGTTTAAGGAGGTACGATCATGTTTCGAGATTTTCTAAAAGTATCTATGGTATGTCGTTCGATAACCTCTTAAATTCTCGAACACTTTTGCTATTATTTAATATAATTCAGAGCCATCACCCGTCCTATCTTTACAATAGGCTTCAGTTTTCAGCATCAAACAGACTCTCACAGCTCATCCTTCCCCGGTTTTCGTTTTGAAAGGCAATTTCTCGTCAATGCCGCTCGCTTATGGAATTCTCTACCACCCACTGTACGAAGAACTAGTAATCTCACCGAATTTAGGACGCGATTGCAATTATTCCTCTCTGCATTCGATTAGTTTTCCCTCCTTTCTGAACCAACACAATTTGTATGTCCTCTGTTAATAGCTTTTTTTTTTTTTTCTTTTTCTCTTCTTCTTCTTTTTTTCCTTAATTTACTAGGATTAATTCATTGAATTTTTTTGATTGAAATAATGTGTTCTTTTTGCCAAGCTCCACAAATTTATAAGATATTGTATCTTAATGTGTCAGCATATAAATAAATAAAATACTAAATACTAAAATTGGCGCAGTTGAGGGGGCCTCCTTTCTTGTGGATCGGGCAAACGATGCTGAGATTCCATTCATCAGGCATACACTCGTCTGACCAAATATTAGAAATGAGTTGGTGTATGCAGACTACCAATTCATCCCCAGCTGCCTTGAAAAGTTCGGCCGGTATGCCGTCAGGTCCAGCAGCCTTGTTCGATTTTAGCTTGGATATTGCTATTATCACTTCGTTTTGGTCAGGTGGACGGAAATTTTGACTATCATCGTCTATGTTGAATGGTTCATTCTGCCTGACAACGGGATGTTGGTCTTCGTCGCCGTTATACAGTCTGCAGAAGTAGTTTTTCCATATTCTCAGCACCGACTGCGATTCTACTACGAAGTTTCCATTTTCATCTCTACAGGTTTCTGTACGGGTATTACTTCTCTGACACGTTCGTTTTACCTTTTGGTAAAACTTCCGTACATTGTTCCTGGAGTATAGACTCTCGATATTCTCAAACGCGCGCTTCTCATGCTCTTTCTTCTTCTTTTGGAGAAGCCGATGTTCTTCCCGTCTCTTTTGCTCGTAGAGCTCACGAGCCGCTCTCGTCTTCCTTTGCAGCGCCGCTTTGTATGCCTCTTGTTTTGCTGCATGCACTCGCCGGCATTCTTCGCCAAATTGGGGTTTCGCGGTGGTGGTCGAGCGAGACCCAGCACATCAGTCGCGGCGTTTCTGATGGCATGTTGGCAGCGTTGCCACTGGTCTTCGGTACTTGATGCTGGCGGCAAAGGGGTGATTGAGAGATTTCGGGATACGCGTTCAGCGAAGAGTCTGGCGGTCTCTTGCGATTGTAGCTTTTCGACGTTAAATTTTCTCACAGTAATTCTTCTTTGTTGCTCAGATTAGGATATCCACATTCGTACCTTGGCTACAACAAGGTAATGATCCGAGTCTATGTTGGCCGCTCGGAAGGTCCGGACATCCAGAATACTGGAGGCATGCCTTGCGTCGATTGCAATATGATCAATTTGGTTGATCGTTACATGATCATTTGACCGCCATGTCTGCTTATAAATATCGAGATGAGGAAACCATGTGCTTGCTATGGTGACATTTCGCTCCACAGCGAAATCAATTAGCCTTAGTCCGTTATCATACGTGGTGTCGTGTAGGCTATGCTTACCGACTGCCCTACCAAAGACGTCCTCCTTTCCTATTTTGGCGTTAAAATCGCCCAATACGATTTTAACGTCGTATTTAGGACATTGCTCGTATGTTTTGTCGAGGTGCTCGTAGAAACACTCTTTGGTGGCAGGCTCCTTTTCTTCTGTGGGGGCATGAACACATATTAGGCTTATGTTAGCGAATTTAGCCTTGATCCGAAGAGTCATAATACGCTCGCTCAGGGGACAGAACATTCCACGTACAGATCCGAAGGTCGTTGTCCTTATTTCGTTTGCTGGGGTCGTCATTAGTTGAGTCATCCTTATCCGAGGCTTTTGGTTGTTTCGGAACCATGCTCTTTTTACGTAATAGGGAAGTTACCCCGACGGCACAACCCCCAACCTGGAGGGCCAGTTCCTTAATTATTCCCCTAGGACGAGGGGCCGGGTACACCGGTGCCAGTAGTCCACTACGGGAGTATGAGCGCTGCCGTTGGCCCATTAAGGGCTCCTCCGCCACCATCTCTATTCCAATGTCCTGACCAACATTGGAAATTCCTTACCGACCTGTGATCCGAATACGTCGAAGCAGCTCGCGCAAGGTATTCACTAAGTTCAACCTAACTGGAACTATAGACGCCACCGTTGACTCCGTCTAGGGAATTCGTCCGCTGCCGCCTGGAACAGGAAGAAGTGCTCTAGTGAGAAAAGCACTCTTCCCCCTCTCTCTCATCTGCTGCCACCAAGAATCCGCCAAACGGGGTTGGTTACCCATTTCTTGGATTAAGGTACTAGGCACCCGGCTGTCACCGCGTGGAGGTTGAGAGTAGGAGTTGGTAGGCCTCAGCTGAGTGAAAACGCTTGTGTTTTCATATGATCGCATGCACTACCGTTTGACCAGCCAAGTAGCTTCCATTTCACGAAATAATAACGTTTTGCAGGTACCTTCCCATTAGAAGTTCCTGCTAGCTCCGCAGTTTAGACGCGGTTACTTATCGTGCTAAGTCTAAAGGTTTGGTTCTTTGTAGACGGCGTAATAAACTTCTTTCATCCAAAACTATGTGCGATTCGCCAAACCTTTGTCTATTCATTTACTCTATCCAAAGCTTCTTGCAGTTTTTCTGTGGTATCTTCGACCGTTTTACCTACTGCCAAGATAGCAGTGTCCTCGGCAAATGTAGCTAGCTCAGTGCCTTCAACTTGTGGTATATGCCGAGTGTAGACGGCGTAGTAAATTTCTTTCATCCAAAACTTGGAGGACTGTAATATTAACGTGACGTTCTAGTTGACTTTCATGCTTTCTCGCGTAGTTTTTGATTTCACCTTCGATCGTCTTAATGCCAAGATCTCTGTGGATATCAATGTTTCTGATATACCATGGCGTATTAACAATACCTCTTGGCACTTTGTTTTCAAAAATTTGTAAAATTTTAATATTAGTACAACCCCAGAGTTGTATACCATATGTCCATACAGGCTTTAGCACTTATATAAAAGCAGTTTGTTCTCTATATTAAGCTTGGAATATTTTCCAAGTAACCAATACATTTCTCTATATTTATTATCTAGTTCTTTGCGTTTTTTCTTAACGTGCGTTTTCCATTTCAGCTTTGCATCAAGTGTCATTCCAAACGGGATTCGAACCGAGTTTGAAAAGATCGGCAAATTATTTATTTTCTTATTAGTAAAATTTGCATGAACAGATTTGGTCTCGTTGATTGCGATTCGCCAAATCTTTGTCCATTCATTTACTCTACCCAAAGCTTCTTGCAGTTTTTCTGTAGTATCCTCGACCGTTTTACCTACTGTCAAGATAGCAGTGTCGTCGGCAAATGTAG
The DNA here is from genome assembly GCA_945910035.1 of Brachypalpus laphriformis. Taxonomy (NCBI): domain Eukaryota; kingdom Metazoa; phylum Arthropoda; class Insecta; order Diptera; family Syrphidae; genus Brachypalpus; species Brachypalpus laphriformis. Next base: position 101,762,945 of record OX246754.1, read on the forward strand.
CTAGCTCAGTACCTTCTACTTGCGGTATATCACGAGTATATAATAGATATTAAACTGGACCAGGAACGCTTCCTTGTGGCACCCCAGCCAGTAACGCAGTTCTTCAAAATATTGCAAAGGTGCTCTGGCAGAACTTGTCGTAATTTAAACTTTAAGCCTTCATGTCAGACCTTGTCAAATGCTTGAGAGACGTCAAGGAATACGCTTGAACAAATCTTTTTTTCTTCAAGTGATTTTTCGATTACATGTGTTATTCGATGTACTTGTTCAACTGTAGAATGCTTACTTCTAAATCCGAATTGATGATCAGGGATGAGATGCCCTTCTTCTATAACCGGCTGTATTCGCCTAACCAATATTCTCTCGAACACTTTGGATATAATTGGAAGAAGCGAAATCGGTCTATAAGAGGTTTTTTCATTCGGCGGTTTTCCAGGCTTAAGGACCATTATAACTTCGGCGACTTTCCATTGACTGGGAACATATTCTAGTCTAATCGCGGCGTTTACAATGAACAGAAGCTTAATTAGAGCTTTTCTTGGTAGTGCTTTAAGAACCTCTCCCGTAATTAGGCCATATCCAGGAGCTTTCTTAGGTTTAAGTTTCTTTATTTCTTCCTCAAGTTCGGTAAGCGTTGCATTTCTTATTACGCTATTGCCTATATACGACGTATTTATATTTTAAATAAGTGCTTGTCCATCAAACGGTTTGAAAGTTTCTTCCAGGTGGGCGGCAAAAACTTGCGCTTTCTCTTTATCATGCCTGGCCCATTCGTCTTGATTTTTCCTAATTGGCGCGGCTTGAATTTGAGGTTTTTTAATACCTTTTATAGCCTTCCAAAGCGAATAGTTAGAATCTTTTTCTGCCGTTAAGCTTTCTAGGTAAGTTTGTATTTCATTATTCTTAAGGTCTTTAATAGATCGTTTTAGTGAGTTGCACAAACGGTTAAGATGTGCTTTATGTTGCGAAGTCCGAGTTTGTTGCCATCTTTCACGCGCTTTTCTCTTCTCCTTAATCATCTCTTTTATTTCCTGCGGATAAATTTTAATGTAACTGGCCGGGGTTCTCTTTAGTTTGGGAGTATTCTTCCACGCGGCATCCTGTAAGATTTCGACGAAGCGATCTACTTCAACTTCAAGTTCATAGGGCGTTTTAAGTGATACGCTCAGCTCAATATTTGCTTCAATATCTTTTTTAAAGCCGTCCCAATTAGTTTTCGCGCCAGTTAATCTGGCCGGTCCTACTTTTTTAATCAAAGCTTCGCTTATCGTCATAATGATTGGAGAATGATCAGAGGAGAGATCAAAGCTTTCTTCAACTTTTATACAGTTGCCAGATATTCCTTTAACAACAAAGAAATCAATCAGATCTGGTATCTTATTTCTATCAGTTGGCCAATATGTTGGTTTACCCGTCGAGTAAAAATCACAACTGAATTGCATACCCGCATTATAAAGCTTTCTACCTTTCTGAGAGGCGTATCTTGAGCCCGAGAAGGGGTGTTTCGCGTTGAAGTCACCACCAATAATAAAATTTGGTTTAAGGAAGTTGAAGATGTTTCTGAAATCACTTTCTTCAAGTTTACATCGAAGTGGACAATATATAGACGAAATGTTGAAAGCAAAATGTCTATTTCTAACGCGTACCGTGCTTACTTGCATTGCTTCTAATTCAATTTTTATTTCCGCTGAGTGTTCGATATTTTCTTTTATAAACAAAGATGATCCGCCTCTGGCTCTTTCCGATGGGTGAAAGGCGTGATATCCGATGAGTTTCACAGACCAAGCATATATCAATATCTTTCTCTCGCATAAATATTTCTAACTCGTCGAGTCTTTGTATGAGCCCGTTAGCGTTCCAAGTAAGAATTTTAAGCGTTTCTTTCATGTTCTGGTTGAAGTGCGCGTGTTATGAATGTTGTTTTCTAGTGCAACTAGTCTCTCGAAAATTAGTTTATTTGTTTTGCATTGCTCTTCAAGTTTCGCAAGAATTAGGGAAAAAACATTGGATACATGATCTTCTGAACTACCTCTATCACTATTTTTCAATGTCGCAACTTGAGAAGGAGTTTTTACATTAAAGTTTGGACGGTTTCTTGCTTTGATCTCCCGTGAGTTGTCGGTCGTGTACGTACCCTTAACTGTCTTCGCCGCTTGAGCATAAGACTGCACGCCAATATTCGGAGATTTTTCTTCTGTTACCTTATCTCTATTACTTTCGGATTTTTTATCATTAACCGATCTTATGTTAATATTGACGGACTTTCTATCTTTCGCTGCTTTTTTCGTAGCTATTTTGGGTCTGTTCTTGATTGGTTTCATATTCGGACGCATCGAATTTTTTAGCGTATTGCGGCGTTTTTGAAGCTCTTTCGCCACTTCGCAACCTCGATAGTTCGCAGGATGTTTTCCTTTGCAATTTATACAAGTGGCTGGGGTTTGCTTGTTTAGGTGACACTCTTCTGAGAGATGTTTACCTGCGCATTTGACGCATCGCGGCTCTTTCTGGCAGTAAGTCTGCGTGTGATTGAAGCCTTGACAGCGCTTACACTGCGGGATCGATCTGGAGGTCTTACGCATGGGTTCGATTTTGACCACGATGTTTAGAATAGTCTTGATACCATATATAATATCTTTATTTTCGTCTTTATCTAAACTAAGCATGAAAAGTGGAAGACCGCGCTTTACCAATTTTTGAAGATCTCCCTCCGACTGTTGTTTCTCCTTCTTGATAATATTGACGGCATCAAGAATTTTAAAGCCTTTGTCTTGGAGGTCGTGCATTACATCTTCTTTAGTGGACGAGGGGTGGAGTCCCCTTGCTACAACACGCAGTGGTCTTTCTAACTTATTTTCATAAGTATACCACTGAATCTTTTCGGCATTCAATTTTTTAGATACTGATCGGTAACCGTCGGCATCATCGACATTGATTTTCCACGTATTGTTTCGCAGAGATGTCACCTTAAACTTCGAAGCCAGAGTTCCTTTAAGGAGGCAATGCAACTTATTATAGTCCGTAATTCCAACGACGTTTATCGGTGGCGGAGGACGTAATTTTGGTTGTTGTTGCTTTTCTTGCATCTCCTTGCGCTTTTCATCTTTTTGTGGCTCGACTTCCGGTGAGGAACCAGCTTTTCGTTTTTTGCTTGGTCGTTTCTTTTCGACCCAATTCGTTTCGCGTGTTAGCTCTTCTTCATCCGTCTGGTATTCGCGACTAGGTGAGCGATGTGAGCTAACTGTATTTTCTTTTTGTAGGTACGTGTTTTTTAGGGCATTATTTTCTTGCCTGAGTAAATCTACTTCTTTCTTGAGCTCACGATAGAGTAGCTCCATTTCGCTAAGCTTGGTACGGAGTACGTCGTTTTCCTCCTCAATGCTTTTAGATTTCGCTGAGTCCCGTTTTTCACGCGTTTGCGCTTCCGGCGGACTTCTTTTTCCGGAGACGTTCGATCTTGTTGGTGGAGATCGAGATACCCTTGTACTTTTTGAGAAGGGATTCATAAGGTGCAATAAATGGCTCTCCCCAGAATCCGTAGAGCCGACCTCCGAAGAGGGTGGATTTTCCAGTTTACCTGGACTGCCACCTGGGGTATTTAAATCGTTTGTTTTGTTCATTGCATGTTTTTTGTATACGCCATACTCGGTATACGGAGGGTGGATTTTAGTCGCCTCTTACGACAGGCATGCCTACCTCGGGTACATTGTAACCCCTACCCGAAGGGGGTTAAGTGCAACAATATTATATAATAATATATAAATATATTATTTAATAATTTATAATTAAAAATCAAGATATAATTTATTTTTATAAGTAATATTTTAAATAATAAATTATTCATTTAGTTAAATTATATAATATATAAATATATAGTTTATTAATTTATAATATAAAATATTATATATATAAATAATCAGCGAGGCTATGATTCGAAAACAAGGGATCACAACCCTCCCACTTCACCGCATTTCTACTGATCCGCATGTGGGGTTCGCCTATTTGACCTCAGAAAATATCGGCAGGCCTGCCGATTTTGGATCACTCGGTTACTGAGGCCAATGAAATGCCGATGTCGTCGCATTTGTCTGATCCAGGCGTTTATAGGCCTGCCTTTCCTACATCGCGATGTCTTTGGAACGTGCATTGATATTGCCTTTTTAGCTGGGTTCAAATGATCTCTTCTTTGAACGTGACAATACCAACTGAGCCGGTCACGCTCTATTTTTTGTACGATGGTTTCCTTGATGTGAAAGCTTCCACGGATCTTCGAACTTCTTATTCGATCAAGCTTTGTCACTCCTGCTGTCATGCGAAGCATCTTCATCTCAGCTGCCGTTAATTTACTCTCATACTTTTTGTACATCGTCCAACATTGTGAACCGTATGTGAGCGCTGGACGTACAACTGCGGTGTAGAGCCTTCCTTTCAACTTAGGGGGCATTTTTCTGTCACAGAAGATAGCGGAATTTTCTCGCCACTTCATCCACCCTACGCTTACACGATGATTGATGTCGTCATCACAAGTTGCTTTGCTATTGATCATAGATCCCAGATATTTGAACTTTTCGCACTTGGGAAGCACTGTTCCATTCAAATAAATGTCTGGAATAGGCCTGAGTGGATCAGAGAACAGGCAGCACAAGTACTCTGTCTTTTTTGAACTAATGCGATACACATTTCCCTCCAAAACGTCCACCCACACATCAAGTGCTCGTTGCAGGGATGTAGGATCCTCACTTATGATGGCTCCATCGTCAGCAAAGAATAACTGATGTACCTTGGGGTCCATCACTTTACCTTCAAGCAGATAATCAAGGACTGTAATAAAGAGCAAAGGACTTAAAACGCTTCCCTGGTGTACCCCGACTTTGATTGCGAACTCTTCGGTTACTCCAGCGGGGCATCTTACTTTTGTCTTTGCTCCTTCGTACATGTCCATAATCATCTGTACATAGGTTTCTGGAACCCCTCGATGTCTTAGCGCCACCCATATCAGATCTCGTGGTTGTCTGTCGAATGCCTTTTCAAAGTCAACCAATACAATATGCAAATCCCTTAAGGAATCACGATGTTTTTCCATTATGATCCTTATACTTTGGATTGCATCTGTGGTTGATTTACCCGAGACAAACCCGCACTGATCATCAGATAGCCGTATTATTTTTCGCAGTCGGCCACCTAATACCCGCTCAACGATCTTCATGGTGTGTGACATCAGCTTGATTGAACGGTAGTTATCACAGTTTCGCGTATCACCCTTCCCTTTGTATACAGGGAGAAGGTAACTTTCCCTCCATTCATTCGGCATTGGATCACCTCTCACGAATTTGGAGATGAGAATTCTGAGCCATCTGAACCCGATATCTCCCATCTTTTTCCAGAACTCAGAGGGTATTTCGTCTGGCCCAATCGCTTTTCGTTTTTTGGAGTATTTGACCGCCTCACTAACTTCTTCGACTGTAATGTCGGGTATTTCTTCACAGTTAGGGGTGGCTCTTGGAAAGTATAGCCGGGGAAACTGTTCATTCAAAAGCTCTTCACAATACTGCCGCCACCTCTGCAGAATTTTGTCGTCATCCACAAGAAGCTGGCATTCTTGAGCATTCTTCCTTATTTGGGCTTCTATTTTGAAGATAGTGGCACTCTTGTTCATATTGTGTCTTCGAAGCTCCTGGATAGCCTGGTTTGCATCAGCAACCGGGGAAAATATTTTCTCCAGCTCCCGATACAGGCCCTCCGTACACTCTGCTTGAAGCTGAGCGCACTTCTTCTTCGCTTTTTTTCTTGCAGCATCTGTATTCCATTTTTTTTTAGAAATTATAATTAATTTATATAAATATTAAATATTTATTATATAGATTATATATATATATATATATACATATATTAATATTTAAAAAAAAAAAATATATATTTTAATTTATATTTAATAAATTTATTTTATATATATAATTTATATTTAATAAATTTAATTTATATTTATTGATTAAAATTAATTATAAATATAAAATAAACTTATTTTAAAATTAATAATTAAATTTAAATATTTGAAAGTTTTTTTTATTAATTTATGTTTATTTATTATATATATATGTATATATTAATTAATAAATAAATATTTTTAATTTCAAAAAGTGTTATTATATATATATATATATATTAATATAAGGGGATGTATATATATAAATTTATGTGTTCTATTGAAAAATTGCTTAATTTAAATATCTAAAAATAATTATTTATTATTAAATAAATTATTTAATTTTATATATTTGAATTATTTAATATATATATATATATATATATATATATATATATATATATATATATTGAAATTAAATTTAAACTTAATTTTGTTATTTTAATATTTATTTTTAAATAATTTTTATTTATATATAGGTAAATATAAATATATTTGTAATCTACAAAGTTTTATTTTGGCTTATAAATTTATTATTAATTTATATTATATGTAAATTTTTGTGTGAATTTATATTTATTTTAAAAATAAATATATTTAATTATTTGCAGAAATTTAGAAATAGAAATATTATTTAATATTGACTTAATTTGTGCCAGCAGTTGCGGTTATACAAATAATATAAGTAAATTTTATTAATTTAAGTTAAATGATTTAATGAAAATATAAAATAATTTATTAAGTGAAATTATATTTTATTATTATTTTTTAAAATAAAATTATTTGAAGCTATAAAATTTTAATTAAAAACTAGGATTAGATACCCTATTATTTAAAATATAATTTATTTTATTTGAGTAGTATTAGATATATTCTTGAAACTTTAAAAATTTGGCGGTATTTTAGTCTATTCAGAGGAACTTGTTTTATAATCGATAATCCCCGATGTACCTCACTTAAAATTGGTTTTCAATTTATATATCGTTGTTATTAGAATATTTTATAAGAATAATTTTCTATAATTTATAATAAAATTAATATCAAATCAAGGTGTAGTTTATTTTTAAGTATAAATGAGTTACAATAAAATTTATTTTTATGGATTTAAATATGAAAAATTTAATGAAATTGGATTTGATAGTAAATTTATAGAAATAAATAATTTGATTTTAGCTCTAAAATATGTTTTTTGGAGAGTTCATATTGGTAAAAAAGATTGCGACCTCGATGTTGGATTAAGATATAATTTTAGGTGCAGCCGTTTAAATTTAAAGTCTGTTCGACTTTTAAAATCTTACGTGATCTGAGTTCAAACCGGGGTAAGCCAGGTTGGTTTCTATCTTTAATTAATTTATATATTTTAGTACGAAAGGATTTGGTATATAAATAATAATATTTTTTTAAATTAGAATATAATTAATATTTATATAAACTATTTTGGCAGATTAATGTAACAAATTTAGAATTTATAAATGTAATTTATATTACAAATAGTACTTGTTTTATGTGGAAATTATTTTGTTTTTAATTATATTTAATTAATTATATTAATTATTTGTGTTTTAGTTAGAGTTGCTTTTTTAACTTTATTAGAACGTAAAGTTTTAGGTTATATTCAAATTCGTAAAGGTCCTAATAAAGTTGGTTTAATAGGAATTCCTCAACCTTTTTGTGATGCAATTAAATTATTTACTAAGAAACAAACTTATCCTTTATTATTTTATTATATTTCATATTATTTTTCTCCTATTTTTTCTTTATTTTTATCTTTATTATTATGAATATGTATACCTTTTTTATTAAATTATTTTCTTTTAATTTAGGTTTATTATTTTTTATATGTTGTACTAGTTTAGGTGTTTATACTGTTATGATTGCTGGTTGATCTTCTAATTCTAATTATGCTTTATTGGGAGGATTGCGATCAGTTGCTCAAACAATTTCCTATGAAGTAAGATTAGCTTTGATTTTATTATCTTTTGTTTTTTTAATTAATACTTATAATATATTGAATTTTTAATATTATCAAATATATTTATGATTTATTTTTTTATTATATCCTTTAGTTTTTGTTTGATTAATTATTTCTTTAGCAGAAACTAATCGAACACCATTTGATTTTGCTGAAGGAGAATCTGAATTAGTTTCTGGATTTAATGTTGAATATAGAAGAGGAAGATTTGCTTTAATTTTTTTATCTGAATATGCAAGAATTTTATTTATAAGAATATTATTTTCATTAATTTTTTTAGGGGGAGATGTTTTTAATTTTTTATTTTATTTTAAATTAATATTTATTTCTTTTGTTTTTATTTGAGTTCGTGGAACTTTACCTCGGTTTTGTTATGATAAATTAATATATTAAGCTTGAAAGGTATTTTTGCCTTTTTCTTTAAATTATTTATTATTTTTTATTGGATTAAAAATTTATATATTAATTTTGGTTTAATTAATTAATTTTAGTAAAGTTAATAGAAAATTTATGTTTCTATTTTATGTTTTCAAAACATATGCTTATTCAAGCTCATTAACTATTAATTTAATAAATTATCTCATCATTTAGAAATTAGAGGATTGATTAAATAATATAAAAAATATAAAATAGTTAAAATTTGTCCAATAATAACATAAGGACTTTCAACTGGTCGAGCTCCAATTCATGTTAATAAAATAACAATAACTGTTATTGTTCAAAATAAAATTTGATTAATAGGATAAAATTCAATTCCTCGGAATTTTCTTAAATTATAAAATGGTATAGTTATTAAAATGGCAATTGATATAACTAGGGCAATTACTCCTCCTAATTTATTAGGAATTGAACGTAAAATAGCATATGCAAATAAAAAATATCATTCAGGTTGAATATGAATTGGTGTAAACTAATGGATTTGCTGGAATAAAATTATCTGGATCTCCTAATAATAATAATAATAATATAATAATAATAATAATATAATAATAAATCCTGTTATATCCTTGTATCTAAAATAAGGATGAAATGGAATTTTATCTAAATTTGAATTTAGTCCTATTGGATTATTAGAACCTGTTTGATAAAGGAATAATAAATGATTTATTACAGCAGCTAAAACAATAAATGGTAGAATAAAATGAAATGTAAAAAATCGAGTTAATGTTGCATTATCAACTGCGAATCCTCCTCAAATTCGTTGAACTAGATCTGTTCCTAAATAAGGAACTGCGGATAATAAATTTGTAATTACTGTAGCTCCTCAAAAAGACATTTGTCCTCATGGAAGGACATATCCTATAAAAGCAGTTCCTATTACTAAAAATAAAATAATTGTTCCTGATATTCAAGTAGGGGTAAATAAATATGATCCATAATATATTCCTCGTCCTACATGTAAGTAAATACAAATAACGAAGAATGATGCACCATTAGCATGTAATGTTCGTAATAATCAACCATAATTTACATTGCGGCAAATATGATCAACTCTATTAAATGCTATTTCAATGTCTGCTGTATAATGTATAGCTAAAAATAAGCCAGTTAAAATTTGAATAATTAAACATAATCCTAATAAAGAACCAAAATTTCATCATGTGGAAATATTAATTGGTGATGGTAAATCAACTAGTGCATTATTAGCAATTTTTATAATTGGGTGATTAATTCGTATTGGTTTGTTCATTAGTTAATTTATTTGTCGAATTGGACCATAAAATAATTTAGTAATTTTTACAACTGCAATTAATGTAATAAGTAAGTAATTAATTAATAAGATAGTAATTATATTTGTTGGATAATTATATAATTTATTTAAATTTAATGAATTTTCTTTAATATATGAATTAATATTTATAATTGAATTTATTTCAATATTTATTGAATTGAATATTAAAATTATTTTATCAATAAATAAAATAATTAATATAAATATTATAAAATTAATAATTATAATTAAAGTTTTTTTATTGAAATTGAAAATAATTCATTTGATGCTAATGATGTTACATAAATAAATAAAACTAATATTCCTCCAACAAAAATTAAAAATAAAATATCCTAAAATTCCACAAATTATTATAGTTTGAATTAGTAAAATTATTCCTATTCTAAGTGGATGACTTAATTGTAAAAAAATAAAACTAAAAATTAAAGTTAATGAATATAAAATAAGTTGTATAATATCAAGAAATAGTTTAATTAAAATTTTAATTTTGGAGATAAAAGATAAAGAGATTTCTTTTTTCTTGAAGTTTAAAAAGAATTATTTCTTATTTTTGATTTACAAGACCAATGTTTTTGTTAAACTATTAAAACTAATGATAATATTTATTAATTGAGGATTGCCTTTTTTTTTAATAATAATAGGAATTTTTGTTTTTATTTCAAATCGAAAGCATTTATTATCTATACTTTAAATTTAGAATATATTGTTTTATCATTATTTTATTTATTATTTATTTATTTAAATATATTAAAATATAAAAATTATTTTAGTATAATTTTTATAGTTTTTAGAGTTTGTGAAGGTGTTTTAGGTTTATCTATTTTAGTTTCAATAATTCGTACTTATGGAAATGATTATTTTCAATCTTTTAATATTTTACAATGTTAAAATTTCTATTTATATTATTATTATTATTTCCGTTATGTTTTATAAAAAATATGTTTTGAATGGTTCAAAATATATTATTTATAATTATATTTATTTTAATTATTTGTAATTATTATATAAATTATTGAGTAAGAATTTCTTATTTTTTAGGGATAGATTTACTTTCATATGGTATAATTTTATTAAGATTTTGAATTCGTTCTTTAATATTAATAGCTAGAAGTTCAATTTATAAATTTAATAATTATAAAAAATTATTTTTATTAAATATTTTAATATTATCATTATTATTATTTTTAACTTCTAGAAGAATAAATTTATTTATATTTTATATATTTTTTGAAGGTAGACTAATTCCTACATTATTTTTAATTTTAGGTTGAGGTTATCAACCTGAACGTTTACAGGCAGGAATATATTTATTATTTTATACTTTATTAACTTCTTTACCTATATTAATTGCTGTTTTTTATTTATATAATAATTTAAATACTATACATTTTTATATAATTAATAATTTTAATTTTAATTATATAATTTTATATTTTTCTTTAAATTTATCTTTTTTAGTAAGGATGCCTATATTTTTGGTTCATTTATGGTTACTTAAAGCTCATGTTGAAGCCCCTGTTTCTGGTTCAATAATTTTAGCTGGTATTATATTAAAATTAGGGGGTTATGGATTATTGCGGGTTTTTTTATTTTTTACAAATTTTAGGAATAAAATATAATTATTTATTTATTAGAATTGGTTTAGTTGGTGGAGTATTAGTTAGTTTAATTTGTTTACGACAAACTGATTTAAAATCATTAATTGCTTATTCATCTGTAGCTCATATAGGAGTTGTTTTAAGAGGTTTAATGACAATAACATATTGAGGAATTTGTGGGTCTTATACTTTAATAATTGCTCATGGATTATGTTCTTCTGGATTAATTTGTTTAGCAAATATTACTTATGAACGATTAGGAAGACGAAGATTGTTAATTAATAAGGGGTTATTAAATTTTATACCTTCAACAGCTTTATGATGATTTTTATTATGTTCGGCTAATATAGCTGCTCCCCCTACTTTAAATTTATTGGGTGAAATTTCTTTATTAAATAGAATTGTTAGTTGATCATGATTAACAATAGTAATATTAATTTTTTTATCTTTTTTTTATATTTATATTCATATAGACAACATGGGAAGATATATTCAGGTGTTTATTCTTTTAGAATAGGATTTAATCGTGAATATTTATTATTATCTTTGCATTGATTTCCTTTAAATTTATTAGTATTAAAATCTGAAATAAGTTTATTATGATTATAAATTTAAATAGTTTAATTAAAATATTGATTTGTGGTATCAATGATATGAATTTATTCATTTTAGATTATGAAATATTTATCAATTTGTTTAATTAATTTTATTTTATTGTTTTGTGTAAGAATAATTATATTATTATTATCTTTTAATTTTATTATAAATGAATTAATTTTTTTTCAATAAGAATTGTTATAACATTTTTATTTGATTGAATAAGTTTAATATTTATATCTTTTGTATTATTAATTTCTTCATTAGTAATTTATTATAGAAAGGAATATATAATCGATGATTTAAACATTAATCGATTTATTATATTAGTATTATTATTCGTTATGTCTATAATAATATCAATTATTAGTCCTAATTTAATTAGAATTTAATTAGGATGAGATGGATTAGGTTTAGTATCTTATTGTTTAGTTATTTATTTTAATAATGTTAAATCTTATAATGCTGGTATATTAACTGCTTTATTAAATCGAATTGGTGATGTTGCTTTATTATTAGCTATTGCTTGAATATTAAATTATGGAAGATGAAATTATATTTATTATTTAGAATTTATATATAATGATAAAGAAATAATATTAATTGGAGTATTAGTAGTTTTAGCTGCAATAACAAAAAGTGATCAAATTCATTTTTCTTCTTGGTTACCTGCAGCTATAGCTGCTCCTACGCCTGTTTCAGCATTAGTTCATTCTTCAACATTAGTAACAGCGGGTATTTATTTATTAATTCGTTTTAATATTTTATTAAATAACTCATTCATAGGTCAATTATTATTATTATTATCTGATTTAACAATATTTATATCTGGATTAGGAGCTAATTTTGAGTTTGATTTAAAAAAAATTATTGCTTTATCAACATTGAGTCAATTAGGATTAATAATAATAATTTTATCTATGGGATATTATAAATTAGCATTTTTCATTTATTAACTCATGCATTATTTAAAGCTTTACTTTTTATATATGCTGGGGCTATTATTCACAATATGAATAATTCTCAAGATTTGCGTTTAATAGGAGGATTAAGTTTATATATACCTTTAACTTCTTCTTGTTTTAATGTAGCAAATTTGGCTTTATGTGGTATACCTTTTTTAGCAGCATTTTATTCTAAGGATTTAATTTTAGAAATTGTTTCTTTAAGAATAGTAAATTTATTTATTTATTTTTTATTTTTTTTTTTCAACAGGTTTAACAGTTTGTTATTCTTTACGTTTAGTTTATTATTCAATAACGGGTGATTTAAATTGTAGTTCATTAAATGTTTTGAATGATGAAAGTTGAATTAAATTAAAAGGAATAATAGGCCATGTATCCAAGAACTGCAGCAATGATGCAAGGTGCGTCCTTTGCGAAGAAAAGGGAAGTAGCAACATCAAACACGCGGCAGGAAGCATAGCATATGTCCGGTATACCAAGAAGCTGCAAAAGTCGCGAGAAGAATATGAAAGCGCTGCAACTAAACTTAAACCACTGCGAAGCGGCACAGGACATCTTGTTACAAACCGTTCGCGAGCTAAAGATATATGTTGCCGTATTATGCTAGCAGTACAAAAATCTCGATGATACAGTTTGGGCTGCGGATGACTCAAAAAGAGCTGCTATTTGGGCCTGCGGAAATTGCGCCTTTGAAGAAAAAATGATGACACCCGGAACAGGCTTCGTGCGAGCAAAGGTCAAAGGAGTGCATGTCTATAGCTGTTATGCATCTCCAATCAACACCATTGAGGAGTTCCAAAGTATGCTTGATAGGCTCGTGGATGATGCTAGAGGTCATAGCCCAACGATTATAGCTGGAGACTTCAATGCATGGGCCACGGATTGGGGCAGCGCACGGACCAATAGAAGGGGAGAAGCTCTCCTAGAAGCCGTATCGTCACTAGACCTAATATTGCTAAATACAGGAAGTGAGCACACTTTTAGTAGAAATGGTATAGGCTCCATAGTTGATATCACCTTTGCAACTATTTCCTTATCGAGAGGCGCCAACTGGAGAGTCAGTAATCAATATACTCACAGCGACCACCTTGCCATCCTGTTTGAAGTACAACCTAGGAGATCAACCCAGGAACGCCCAAAGAAGGCACAAAGACACTTTTGCCCTGGTTTTTGCAGAGTCAACAATAAGCCCAGGAACAGCAAACGCTATGGCCGTTGAGGTTATCAAACAAGTAACTAGGGCTTGCGACGCATCCATGGCCCGGAAAACGTCAACAAATTGCCAGCCACCAGTATACTGGTGGAACCAAGAGATAGCAGAGCTACGCAGCAAGTGCCATAGAGCCAGAAGACTATTCCAGCGATCCAGAGGTTTGTCCACACATCAGGACCTACGGGTGCAATTCAAAGATAGGCGAAGAGAGCTAAAACTAGCTATCCGCAGAAGTAAGAGCAATAGCTTTAAGGAACTCTGCGAGCAAGCAGATGTAAGTCCTTGGGGCACCGCCTATAGAACAGTAATGGCAAAGCTCAAAGGCACTAGGGCACCCTCCCTCTCATGCCCTCTCCTTATGCAGAAAATTGTATCGGGGTTGTTTCCACCTCAAATACCAGCAGAGCGTATAGAGCCACCTCCGGAAGTACAGGACATCCCAACTGTAACGCAAAGAGAACTCCTGGATGTATGCAGACGATTCGAGGATACCAAGTCACCTGGATTGGATGGCATACCGAACAAGGCCCTTAAATTAGCCATTAAAACAAATACGCAACCATTTGTGGAACTCTACAACAAGTGTCTAACAGAAGAAGTTTTTCCAGACCAATGGAAAAAGCAACGTCTAGTGCTGCTGTCTAAAGGGAAAAAACCACCAGACGAGCCCTCGTCATACCGTCCCATATGCCTGTTAGACACAATGGGTAAAATACTGGAGCGAATCATATGCATCCGACTAGAAGTGGCAATTGGTGAAGCCGTGGGACTCTCTAACCAGCAGTACGGTTTTAGGAAAGCTCGTTCTACAGTAGACGCAATAAGAAGGGTAACTACAACCTTGGAAGAAGCTATTCAGGGCAGGAGATGGAGAGGCGGTGCAAAGAAATACGGTGCCGTAATAACATTGGACGTCAAAAACGCGTTCAATTCTGCGAATTGGGGACTCATAGTGCAATCGCTTAGGTCAATGATGGTGCCATGGTTCTTAATTAAAATAATACTGAGCTACTTCGAGAAACGGTTTCTGCTCTACGATACCGACGATGGAGTAAAGCAGTACCACATATCTGGAGGAGTTCCACAAGGATCGGTATTAGGCCCTATCCTTTGGAACATTATGTATGATGGGGTTTTAAGGCTTGGAATCCCAAATGAGGGAAAAATCATAGGCTTCGCCGATGATATTGCAATTGTCGTGGTTGCAAAACATCTAGAAGAAATAGAGGATATTGCAGATGAATGTATCCGAAAAGTCAAACGGTGGATGGCAGCAGTCGGGTTAGAGCTCGCCGAACATAAAACAGAGGCAGTATTGGTAAGCAGCCGCAAGAAAAGAGAGGAAATCACCATCAGAGTAGGAGATCATAATACGACATCAAAACCGGTTATCAAATACCTAGGTGTGATGATCGACGTGAGGCTCACTTACAAGGAGCACCTTGAAAGAACGTGTGACAAAGCGGCTCGGGTGAGCGGTGCCTTATCAAGAATAATGATAAATATAGGAGGACATAGGCAACAAAGGAGACTTATTCTATCAAGGGTGGTGCAGTCCATCCTTATGTATGCGGCACCCATATGGGCCAAAGCTATGGCGAAAAAGACCTACGCAAGAAGGATAAACTCTGTCAACATACTATGTGCACTGAGAGTATGCTGTGCCGTCCGTACTGTGTCAGACGAGGCAGTATGTGTCATCGCGGGAATGCTACCAGCGGATATCTTGGATATCGAGCTACAAAGGACCTACGACGCCAAAATTCAGGAACCTCAAGCGTCAGTCAAAAATATCA
Organism: Brachypalpus laphriformis; assembly: GCA_945910035.1. NCBI lineage: Eukaryota > Metazoa > Arthropoda > Insecta > Diptera > Syrphidae > Brachypalpus > Brachypalpus laphriformis. The sequence goes on from OX246754.1 coordinate 101,778,738, forward strand.
AGCTGGAAGAAAGACAGCGAAGCATTAGAGCATGGCAGGAGCGATGGAACCAGTCCTCAAAGGGAAGATGGACCCATCGACTTATACCGGATATCCAAAAATGGATGAACCGGAAACACGGAGAGGTAGATTTCTATCTTAGCCAGTTCCTAACCGGACATGGCTGCTTCCGAGCGTATCTCAACAGGTTTGGGCTCGATGAATCTCCCAACTGTCCAAATTGCGGAGAGGCCTCAGAAGACGCTCAGCACGTATTTTTTCAGTGCCCACGTTTTCATATAGAGCACAGAGAACTGGAGGAAAAAATTGGAGAAATACCAACCCCCGAAAACATTGTGTACCATATGATAGCATCGAATGCAATATGGGACGCGGTGAAACAAGTTGCAGCGATAATCGTGCAGGAACTTAGGCGGCTGGAAAGAGTCAGAAAGAGCAACCAAGTTCAACCGGCAACACTTTTGGAACAAGGAGTGGAAGACAGCGAATGAAGAGCATAAATAGCTAACCAGCCCCGCGAAGTAATACCTAACGGTAGTCCCGCGGGGAGAGTGGTTAAAGTGTGCAGGATGTGGTTTAGTACGTAGGCGTATTCCTGGCATCGAGTATTCAGGTTTGCGAATCGTGCATGCCAGTAGCTCGGGCTACTAGTATCTTTAGAAGATTACACACCCTTTGGCGCAACCATAAAAAAAAAAACACCCTGCACACATCTACCACTCTCCCCGCGGGACTGCCGTAAGGTATTACTTAGCGGGGCTTGTTAGCAATTAATGCTATGCTTCTTGTATTGCTGTTTCAGCTCTCCTTGCTCTCTCAATTATTCGTTGTTCTTTGTGCACATTCGTTATAAGGGTACACATTTCCAGCCAATTCTCCTCTGACCGCAGCATTTGGTCTATAAGTAATGGTGGACTTGGCAGGTTATTTATCCATTCCGTAAAGCGATTGAAATGGAATATTGCATGCTCTGTATCATCCTCCTGGTCTGGACAATGTGGACAGAGAGATGAGTTATCATGTCCAAATCTGAGTAAATATTTGCGATAGCCACCGCGACCCGATAGGAACTGCGTAAGGTGATAGTTGCAGTCCCTAAAAACACTCGCTTCGTCCAGACCCCAATGTTGGGGATCAGCTTGTAGGTCCATCTACATTTGTACTGTTATGCCACCTGACTTGCCACAAAGCTAGAGATGTTGCCTTCTCTCCGCCTTTATCCTCTTGACGATATCTGCTGACAATACCTCTTGATGACTCGAGGTTCTCCTTTCGTAGATCCTTACCATCTCATTTGCGAGGATGCTGATGGGGATCATTCCGGCTATGACACAAGCTGCTTCATCCGATATTGTTCGGAAACACCTGATTGTTCTTATCGCGCATAGCGTGTTTCTATCGTTGCTAACGCCGCCGCCCAAGCCGGTGCAGCGTATAGGAGAACTCGGGATAGTAGAATCCGTCTAGCATATCGAGGGCCACCGATGTTTGGGAGTATTCGAGAAAGGGCTGCCTGCAGTAGTGAAGCCTTCTTGCTCGAGTATTCCATGTGTGTTTTAAACCTTAACCTGTTGTCGAGCATTACTCCTAAGTACTTAACTGCTTGCTTGGTTCTTATAGTCTGAGTTCCGAGTTGAATATTCGCATATTCAATAGCTTTTCGACTTGTTATTAGAACAGATTCAGTTTTGTGGTCTGCTAATTCTAAGCCAGCGGATCGTAGTGTGATATTTGGCCCTCTTTCAGGTCCCAGTAGTCGTTGTTGCTATGGAATCTCTACGACTCGTCCTAGCTATTAACAAAACACACGCGTTTTCACTCAGCTGAGGCCTACCAACTCCTACTCTCAACCTACACGCGGTGACAGCCGGGTGCCTGGTACCTTAATCCAAGAAATGGGTAACCAACCCCGTTTGGAGGATTCTTGGCGGCAGCAGATGAGAGAGGGGGGGGGAAGAGTGTTCTCTCACTAGAGCACTTCTTCCTCTTCCAGGTGGCAGCGGACGAATTCCCTAGACGGAGTCAACGGTGGCGTCTATAGTTCCAGTTAGGTTGAACTTAGTGAATACCTTGCGCGAGCTGCTTCGACGTATTCGGATCACAGGTCGGTGGCGGAGGAGCCCTTAATGGGCCAACAGCAGCGCTCATACTCCCGTAGTGGACTGCTGGCACCGGTGTACCCGGCCCCTCGTCCTATGGGAATAATTAAGGAACTGGCCCTCCAGGTTGGGGGTTGTCCCTACCACGTAAAAAAACTCATGGTTCGGAAACAACCAAAAGCCTCGGATAAGGATGACTCACCTAATGACGACCCCAGCAAACGAAATAAGGACAACGACCTTCGGATCTGTACGTGGAATGTTCTGTCCCTTTACAGACTACGTGCAGCCGAACAACTAGCAGAGGCCCTAAACTGCAATAAAGCAGATATTACCACCATCCAGGAAGTGCGATGGGATGGGCCGGGCAAAAAGAGGATGAAAAACTGTGACATCTACTACGGTGATTGCTACAGAAGCAACAGGCAACGCTTATTCGGATGCGGATTTGTCATACGCGGTAGACTTAGGCAAGAAGTCTTAAGCTTCCGACACGTTAGCGAGCGTATTATGACTCTCCGGATCAAGGCTAAGTTCGCTAACATAAGCCTAATATGTGTTCATGCCCCCACGGAATAAAAGGACCCTGCCACCAAAGAGTGTTTCTACGAGCTCTTCGAGAAAACATATGAGCAATGTCCTAAATACGACGTTAAAATCGTATTGGGCGATTTTAACGCCAAAATGGGAAAGGAGGGCGTCTTTGGTAGGGCAGTCGGTAAGCATAGCTTACACGACACCACGTCTGATAACGGACTAAGGCTAATTGATTTCGCTGTGGAGCGAAATGTCACCATAGCAAGCACATGGTTTCCTCATCTCGATATTCATAAGCAGACATGGCGGTCTAATGATCATGTAACGATCAACCAAATTGATCATATTGCGATCGACGCAAGGCATGCCTCCAGTATTCTGGATGTACGGACCTTCCGAGCGGCCAGCATAGATTCGGATCATAACCTTGTTGAAGCCAAGGTACGAATGCGGATATCCCAAAGTGAGCAACAAACAAGAATCACTGTGAGAAAATTTAACGTCGAAAAGCTACAATCGCAAGAGACCGCCAGACTCTTCGCTGAACGCGTATCCCGAAATCTCTCAATCACCCCTATGCCACCAGCATCAAGTGCCGAAGACCAGTGGCAACGCTGCCAACATGCCATCAGAAACGCCGCGACTGATGTGTTGGGTTTCGCTCACCCACCACCGCGAAACCCCTGGTTTGACGAAGAATGCCGGCGAGTGCATGCAGCAAAACAAGAGGCATACAAAGCGGCGCTGCAAAGGAAATCGAGAGCTGCTCGTGAGCTCTACGAGCAAAAGAGACAGGGAGAACATCAGCTTCTCCAAAAAGAAGAAGAAAGAGCATGAGAAGTGCGAAATAAATTTTAAGACTCGGTAAAAATTTTTTGAAAAGAACTTTATTCCTTTATCTATTATAATTATTACTTTTAATGAGTTAAAATTTATAATATCTAACCTTACTACGGTCGACGTTCAGAACGGAGCTGCACCGTAGTGGTTAGTTCTTGAGTTTAAAATCAACTAAAACTTATCTTATTCGAATGCCAGAAGGAAACCAGAATTCTCATATTCGACATTTCAAGTAATATGGATTATTGGGCGATAATCCATATTACTTGTTTTATTTCATTTTCTTTATTGGGGGTATTGCCGTACTATGTAATGCACTCTGTTCCCAAGCCATATTGCTCAAGTGTATCTGACCCACAATCAATAATTCTTATTCAATCGGTTGACCGAGTGTACTTGATACCATTCCACAATGAGTCAACCGAATGCATTGGGGTCATTTGTTTACGTTTTACTTTAATTCTTCTTCTTCCGCCGTCGTAACTTTTTATGGGTCGATCAAAAAGTCATGACGGCTGCAATAATTGGCTTTGGACAAAAATGCATACAAAGTATGGTTTATTACTTAATTATATTTGATGAGGGGTATGGTCTTAGGACCAATACTTAACTCCTCCTTCCTCAGACAAAATTTTCTCCTGGAAATTATTATGTTTTGGAATATCCAATACGGCCCACTCTTGTTTTTCCGTTAGGTTATTAATTTTGATTTTAATTTTTTCCGTTCTTCTGACATTCTTATACACTATACTTCTGTGGAACAAGAAGCGAACAAGATCAAGGAGGAGAAAGACCAAACCCGAACAGCTTCTGAATCACACTGACTTTATTTCTATCTCTTATATACAATACATAACTGTGACATAAATAAGAATTCATTTTAAGGTGTTTACATTAGTGAATTGTAGCACAGGGTGCTACGGCGTACTCCACAGTACTCCCCCTCCAGTGGTTGAGATCAACTACGAGTATTGCGAAACGTAACTCGCCTTCCATACCTAGTTACGTACGTAGGGGTGTCGTTAACTTCAGTGGGGTTCTGGGGCTGCTGTTTTTCTTGTGCATCGTCCAACACATGAGCTGCTTTCAACCTGTCGATTGAGATATTTACCTGTTTTCCATTTCTTTCAACAGTGAAGAATTTCGACGATCGCTTTACAACAGGGAATGGTCCGGTGTATGGTGTGTGCAAAGGCGGTTTGACCGTATCATCACGTATGAAGACGTGGGCAGCTCGCGCGAGATCTTTTTGAATGAAAAATGGCTTCTTGCAATGCATTGAAGTCTCAGGAAATCGTACTTGAGACATTGTGTAGCGCAAAGATGTGACAAAATCAGATGTTGCTTGATTCGATTTCGAAGGATGCACGAATTCTCCAGGAATCGTCAAATTGGTTCCGTAGAGCATTTCCGCAACGCTGGCTTTGATATCCTCTTTGAAAACTGTTCGAAGTCCAAGGAGGACGGTGGGAAGGACGTCGACCCAATTCGTGGAGGTGTGGCATTTAATTGCTGCTTTCAGCGTACGATGCCATCGTTCGATGATTCCATTTGATTCCGGGTGGTACGGAGTTGTGCGTAGGTGTGTAATGCCGAGAGTTTTTGATACCTCCTTAAACAGTTCGCTCTCAAACTGCCTACCCTGGTCTGTTGTTATTCTCTGTGGAACTCCGTAGCGACATATCCAGGTTGTGTATAGGGCGCGGCAAACTGTCTCTGCCGTAATGTCTTCGATAGGTACAGCCTCCGGCCAACGAGAAAATCTACCGATCATCGTTAAACAATAACGGAATCCTCCCGACGATGGTAAGGGGCCAACGATGTCGATGTTTATATGCTGAAATCGGTTATCTGTCTTATTGTACTCACCGATATGCGTAACGTTATGTCGTGAAATTTTGCTGCGCTGGCATGCCAGACACATCCTTGCCCATGTCCGACATTCGCTCTTCATATTCGGCCAGATGAATCGCTCACTCACCATCTTCGTAGTAGCTCGAACACTAGGGTGTGCCATGGAATGCACGCTGTTGAATGCTGATCGTCTTAGCTCTTTCGTAATATACGGTCGGATGCGCTCGGTGGAAACATCGCAGAAGATGGTAATGTTATCGCTGCCTGGTACTGGGAAGTTCTTAAATACCAGTCCCGTAGAGCTGTCGGTTAACAATCCTTGTAGTTCCTCGTCTTTTAACTGGGATCTTGAGAGGACGGAATAGTCGATGGTGTCGGTGGCGGTGATGGCTTCGATACGGGAGAATGCATCAGCAACGATGTTCTCACCTCCTGCGATGTACCTCACATCAGTTGTGAATTGGCTGATATAATCCAGTTGTCTCCGTTGTCGTGGAGAGGCCTTTTCCAATTTTTGACTGAATGCGAAGGTAAGCGGCTTATGGTCTGTAAAGAGAGAAAAACTACGGCCTTCGAGCATATGTCTAAAATGTTTTACCGCTGCATATGCGCTGAGCAGCTCTTGATCGTAGGTACTATATTTGCTTTGCGATAGCTTACTCGAGAAGAATCCTAGAGGTTGCCAAGAATTTTCAACAAACTGCTGAAGAACGGCTCCAACAGCGAAGTCCGATGCATCGACCATTAATGCCAGTTGGCCAGTTGCACTAGGGTGAGCTAATATTGTAGCTTCAGATAAGGACTGCTTACATTTTTCGAATGCTGTTAAGGTGTCACTGGTCCACTTGATTGCAGTTCGGTCGTTCTTCTTGTTCCCCTTGATCAACGTCTGAAGTTTGGCTTGAGAGTTGACGGCATGTGGTATGAAGCGGCGATAGAAGTTGACCATAGCAAGAAATCGGCGTAGGTCACTGACGTGTTTGGGGCGGCTGAAGTTCTTGACAGAATCCACCTTGTCTGCTAATGGTTTGATACCTCTCGCGCTAATCACGTGTCCAAGGAAGCGTATTTCTGGTTGTCCGAACTGGCACTTTTCGATGTTAATCACCATCCCGAACTCTTGAAGACGTTGAAATACTTTCCTTAAATGCATCTGGTGTTCTTCCTTGCTGTGCGAAGCGATCAAAATATCGTCGATGTAGGCATGCGCGAATTCGAAATCTCGAAGCATGTCATCGACAAATCGTTGGAATGTTTGTCCAGCGTTCCGCAGGCCAAAGGTCATCCTGCAAAACTCATACAGCCCAAACGGGGTGATTATAGCTGTTTTTGGGATGTCTTTGGTTTCCACCGGAATCTGGTGGTAGGCGCGTTGCAGATCCAATGTTGTAAAAATTGTCTGCCCTCCTAGGAAGAAAGTGAAATCGTGAACGTGGGGTATAGGGTACCTGTCAGGAACAGTCGCTGCATTTAGTTGCCGGTAGTCGCCACATGGACGCCATTCTCCATTGCTCTTCGGTACCATATGGAGGGGGCTGGCCCATGGGCTTTTCGATGGTCGACAGATGCCTTGCTCCATCATCGACTGGAATTCGCGTTTTGCTATTTGTAGCATTTTCGGTGATAATCGTCTTGCATTGGAAAACGTTGGAGGGCCTTTTGTGAGGATGTGGTGTGTCACTTTCGGATCGGTTATGGTGGGGGGCAGTGCAGGTGGAGATCTTGTTATCGACTTAAATTCTAAAAGAAGTGCATTAAAAGGATTTTCACAACAAATATTTGATATTTTTAGAGAACTTTCTCTAGTTAAGCTACCACAAGATTTGACTGATGTTTAATTATCAATCAATCGCTTGTTCTTCAAATCCACTAGAATGTTGTAATATTGCAGGAAATCTGCACCGATAATGGGGCGGCTGACCTCGGCAACGATGAATGTCCACTTAAAATTCCTTCTCAGTCCCAAACTTAATATTAAAGTTTTGTCTCCGAAAATTTTTATTTTTGTGTTGTTAGCTGCGTACAAAAAATTCGAGCAGTGATTTTGACGTTTCAGTTGAATTGACGATGGCGGCAAAACAGAGATGTCAGCGCCCGTGTCGATTAGAAATTTGAGGTGTGTGGTTGGATCAGAGATGAATAGGCGGCAATTTTGTTGGCTAATGTCACTCGCCGCATCAAGTGACAAGCCCGTTAGTTTTCCCGATTTCTTGCTGTATTCACAAAGGCACATGGGGAACGGCAGTTCTTCGCCTTTTCACCATGTGTGCTATGATACCAGCAATAATTTGGGTTGTTGTTGTTGGTTTTAATACGTGAATTGCTTCGATGCCTGAATCTCGAACGGGATTGTCTGCCTGATGACATTGCCGATAAACTGCATCTCAATTGTTCAACTTGGTGCGTCAGTTGACATATTTGGCTTTCAAGTGATGTGGTTGGCTTGGTACTTATAGTGGCTGCGTACGAGTTATCGCTGACTTCTGTGATTTTGTCCGCCAGTGCGGCGAGCCCGGAAAGATTTTCGTTGCTTACCAAGATAATGCTCCTCATATGTGGTGGTAGGCGCTGTAACCACAGAGATTTTAATAGCTCCTCATTAATATTCGTTCCAGCCACATCTTTTAACTCTCTTAGCAAGGCGGAAGGTTTTTTGTCTCCTAGTTCGATTTCTTGCAAAAGTTTGCGGAGTCGCTTTTGTTCAGACTCAGCGTACTGAGCAATTAGTCTGTCCTTTAGTGTCTGGTACAGTTTTTCTTTGGGTGGGTTTAGAATGATGTCACTTACCTGCGCCAGTATGCTGCTTTCAATGGCGGCCACAATGGTATGATATTTGGTTACGTCGTTTTTAATACCAGAGGTAAAAAACTGTGATTCCACTTGAGAAAACCAAAGGTCAGGGCGAACTTTCCAGAATGGCGGAATTTTTGTTGAAATCTTGGAAATCTCGCTGGTGTCATCCGTTGTCTTCTGCTCGGGAACCAAGTCATTTTTCTTTGCGTTGGTTTGGGTGTTTTCGTTGTCCATCATTAAAACAAAGGAGTTGGATAATTATTATAGCTTGTAAGGTTTTCCGTTTTTTCTCGGGGTCACCAATGTGGATATCCCTACAAGCGAACAAGATCAAGGAGGAGAAAGACCAAACCCGAACAGCTTCTGAATCACACTGACTTTATTTCTATCTCTTATATACAATACATAACTGTGACATAAATAAGAATTCATTTTAAGGTGTTTACATTAGTGAATTGTAGCACATACGGCGTACTCCACACTTCCAACAATAATTACAATTACTATGATTACACACATAGTTGTACCCGAAATTACATAGGTTTTCATTTTATGATATTCAATCAATTCTATAGTACGTCTATTTTCTATTTCTTGCCATTTTTCAATTTTTGTAAATATGGTATTGTACGGTTGCATTTTCAGCATTTTTAATAATATAGGTTCTTTCATTTACATTCATAATTTCAAAATTCTTTTTAATTTTCATCAAACAATTTTGCTTAATAATACAATCTTTTCTTCTTCTTAAATCATTGACATTATTTTTTTCAATGTCGTATATACATACTCCCATATTCATTTTCCTTATATATAGTTACAACAACTGTCATTGGTACAAAGAGTCATCATTAGGTCGATTAATAGCAATGGAAGAATCTGCAAATTGTCTTGGTCGTTTAATATTTGTTGTATGTACTCTATCTAAATTTTTTAATCTAAAATTAGGCTCATTCTTATGTCTTACATGTTTGTAGTTTTTAATGTAGCCTACTTGTCTGGTTTCTGTATAATCTTCCCTTGTTAAGTTCCTTTTGTTTATAATGTTTGTTTTCTTATTTTTAAGTCTTTTAACTACCGCTTCTATATTTGTATGTTGGACTTGTTCCGGTGACATGCCTATCGTAGTATGGTATCATTTATTTTAAATTTTAAAAGCTTTAAACATCTTTGTGTTTACTGACTCTTTCTGGTTCTTTGTAAGTAAAATCTCGGCTATTGTACTGTGTAGTCGTTCTATGTCAGCATTGCCTGTATGTGCGTTTGGTTTCGTATAATGTACGTCAATCTTTCGTTCTCTAAGGTAATCCCTAATATACGCTGTATTAAATTCGTTGTCTGTGATTATTTTTTTCGGTGATCCTACTCTAGTCAAATGTTCGGTGATAGCGTCTGTTTTGTGAATGTGATTTTTACTTTCGAGTCTGTATACATACCCTTTCTTTGTCAATTTATCAATCATCGTTAAAAATATATGTTTGTGGAAGTGGCTTCATCCTCTGTTCTCAAATCCCTTACTCTCCGTGTTACTTTCACAAATTTAACCTTCGGATTTCCTGCATACAAATTTATGATAATTTGCTGGACTTTATTATAATCGGGCTCTCTTACTTCAGCATTAATACCAATTGTTCCATGGGCTATTTCTTTGAGTTGGTCCGTTATTGTTCCTACAGAGTCGGAGGCCCTAACATACAAAATTCTTTTACCATTAAGTGTTTCGATCCTAGGTTCCTTATCGTAACTTAGGATAATTTGCTGTTTATATATATTAACTATGCCCTCCTTGATGGGAATGTGATCAAACTGTTCCTCCATTCCTGAATGGACTGTTTCATTGTCTGACATTTGGTTGACTTCCACGCTTCGCTCTTAAATCCTGCTTAGAAAGTCGGCAACTTTGTTCTCCTGACCCTTTAGATACTCAATATCGTACTCAAATTCCTGTAGTTTAAGTAGCCATCTTTGGTTTCGCTGGGAAAATTCGGCACCATTATATTTTTTGTTTAGATACTTTATATCGGTAGTGATCGTGATCGGTAGTGATTTTGAACTTGCTCCCCCACAGATATGGTCTTAGTTTAGACACACTTCAGACAATGGCTAGAAATTCTTTATCTGTTACTGAATAATTCCGTTCATGTTCGTTAAGCGTCCTCGAAATGTAAGAAACCGGCTGTTTGTCTTGTGTGAGGACAGCTCCGATGGCGAAGTTACTTGCATCTGTGTACAGGTGGAATGGCTTTTCAAATTCCGGAAACTTTAGGATTGGGTGTGTAATTAAATTAAGTTTAAGTGTCTCGAACGCATTTACGTATTCGGGGTCGTTGATGTTTATTTTGGTATCTTTTTTGAGGTACCTGATCATTGGGTATGCTATTTTCGCATAGTCCTGTATAAATTTCCTGTAGTACCCAGAAGCTCCTAAAAAACTTCTCAGTTGTTTTTCTGTTTGCGGGAGTGGGAGATTTTTGATCGCCGCTACTTTATTAGGGTTCGGCATTATGCCGTCTTCCGTCAGGATGTGGCCTAAAAACTCGGTTTCTTTCTTGAGAAATGAGCATTTACCAAATTTCTTTGAGAGAAGAAGAGAATATCAAGATGTCGTCTAAGTAAACAACGCAAGTTTTGTTTATATATTCTCGTAGTATATGGTTCATTAAGCGTTGGAAGGTGGCTGGTGCGTTTTTCAGCCCAAAAGGCATACGAACATATTCGTATAATCCTTGTGGCGTTATAAATGCAGTTTTGGCTATATCATCTGGGTGCATTAATATTTGATGATATCCTTTTGCTAAGTCAAGTGTTGAAAAATAAATTGCCTTTCCTAACTTATCAAAGAGGTTATCTATATTGGGTAGAGGAAACCGGACGTCTTCAGTGATTTCATTTAACGCTCTATAGTCGACGCAAATGCGATACTGCACTTGGCCGTCCTTATCTGCTTTTTTTGCAACCACTACGATTGGGGAAGCGTATCTACTCATACTCTTCCTAATTATACCCTGTCGCTCCATATCATCAATTTGTTTAGCGACTTTGTCTTCGTGTTTTTTGGGTAACCTGTTCAGTTTTGAATACAAGGGTTTATTTTCTTTCAGACGAATTTCGTGTTTTATCGTCGAAGTGTGGGTTAGCCGATCGCCATCCCGATATTGGATATCTCTGCATTCATCTAGTAAGGAGGTTAATGCTGTTTTTTCTTCGCGATTCAGGCTGCCGAAGTCAGGATTACCTTCCTCTAGATAATTGCAGGATAACTCTTGTCCACGTTCTATTTTCAAAACGGTCTTGTTTTACAGGATTATTTTCCCTTGTTCGATGTCAAGGGTTCTTACTATGTTCTTAAGAACATCTATGCCTAGGAGTATGGTATAGTTCTTATTTTGTAAGCTCAGAGCATACGCTTTTATGAACGTATTATTACTATAGCCGAATTCCATTGGCACGGGAAATTGAATTATATTTGTACTCTGCGTTACTGTGCTATTAATAGTTTTAATTTCAATTTGCCGGGTATCTAAAATTGGGTACGATGTCATGTCCAGTTTATTTGTATTCACTATAGTCATGGCACTACCTGTGTCTATTAAAATATAATGTCGTTGGTTTTGAATGTTGGTGGCTATAGTCATTAGTTGTCCGAGGCTCCATTCAGAAAAACCGGTGGTTCAACTGAATTGATTTCTTGTCTGATAGGTCTTTGGTCAGTCTGTACATTGTTAGTATCCATGGGTTGTGGCCTTGGAAACTGCCTTTGCCTAGTATGTCCTGATGATCTTGGTTCGTTCTGATAGTAATTATTATTCCGAACGTTATCTGCAGGTCTGCTAATTTGATCACCATTGTTTCTAAAACTCCCAGAGTTTCTATAATTTCCCCCAGTTCTTTTTTCATTGTGAACTCTGTTCTGCTGTCTACTTTGGTATTGGCTAGCTGAATACTTATGTTCTACTGTCTTTAAGTTTCCGTGGCCGTAACCAATATAAGAGAACAAAATCCTTTTTATAACTTGCATATCGTATTTGTCTCTTAATTCTCCAGCTAAGTTTCCTACAGTGATTTCTCTTAACTTATTTATAATAATATTCTGAAGCAACAGTTTCTCTGGCTCTGTATTATCGGAAAAGATGACATATGTATTGATCTTACTTAATAGATATTCTAGTTTATTAACTAAATCATAGATAGAACTCACTCTCATGTTTAATATTTTCCTCGTTAAGTCGGTGCTGTTGATGATGGGCCGGTAATGTTGTCTGAAGAGCTCCTTCGCCTAGTCCCATGTGGATATGCCGTTGACTAGGAGTAGATCCATTGCTCGTCCCTTGACTTTCGTCTGTTGGATTATCGTCCATGTTGCTTGGGGGTCTCCTCCTGAATTTGTGAGGTGGTTTTCAACCATGATTAAGAAGTGTGTCAGAGTTTTGCTGTCTTCTTCGAATTCGGATAAGTATTGAATTTCTCTCAATACATGGCCGGCGAAGCTAGCCGGTGGAATTCTGGCCACTATAGCCATTAGGCTGTTCAAAATGTCTCGGTTGGACACATCTGGCATATCTACATAATTTTGAGCCATTTGGTGTTTTGTTTATTTATTATTGTTTTCTTTATGCTGTATGAGCACACCAGTCAAACACAATTCACTGATTCACCGCTGTTCTAATTAATGTTTCACGGAATTTCCTGAGCACTAGAACTAACACAATTCACTTTGGCTACGTTTCAGTCTGCCCGGATCTTTACGGAACTTCACGGTTTCAACGGTTTGAATTTTTCGGGATTTTCGTATTGAACTTTCACGTTTTGGATCAGGATAGTTGTACCTGATCCTACCGACTGCGCCAAATAAATTTTAAGACTCGGTAAAATTTTTTTGAAAAGAACTTTATTCCTTTATCTATTATAATTATTACTTTTAATGAGTTAAAATTTATAATATCTAACCTTACTACGGTCGACGTTCAGAACGGAGCTGCACCGTAGTGGTTAGTTCTTGAGTTTAAAATCAACTAAAACTTATCTTATTCGAATGCCAGAAGGAAACCAGAATTCTCATATTCGACATTTCAAGTAATATGGATTATTGGGCGATAATCCATATTACTTGTTTTATTTCATTTTCTTTATTGGGGGTATTGCCGTACTATGTAATGCACTCTGTTCCCAAGCCATATTGCTCAAGTGTATCTGACCCACAATCAATAATTCTTATTCAATCGGTTGACCGAGTGTACTTGATACCATTCCACAATGAGTCAACCGAATGCATTGGGGTCATTTGTTTACGTTTTACTTTAATTCTTCTTCTTCCGCCGTCGTAACTTTTTATGGGTCGATCAAAAAGTCATGACGGCTGCAATAATTGGCTTTGGACAAAAATGCATACAAAGTATGGTTTATTACTTAATTATATTTGATGAGGGGTATGGTCTTAGGACCAATACTTAACTCCTCCTTCCTCAGACAAAATTTTCTCCTGGAAATTATTATGTTTTGGAATATCCAATACGGCCCACTCTTGTTTTTCCGTTAGGTTATTAATTTTGATTTTAATTTTTTCCGTTCTTCTGACATTCTTATACACTATACTTCTGTGGAACAAGAAGCGAACAAGATCAAGGAGGAGAAAGACCAAACCCGAACAGCTTCTGAATCACACTGACTTTATTTCTATCTCTTATATACAATACATAACTGTGACATAAATAAGAATTCATTTTAAGGTGTTTACATTAGTGAATTGTAGCACAGGGTGCTACGGCGTACTCCACAGTACTCCCCCTCCAGTGGTTGAGATCAACTACGAGTATTGCGAAACGTAACTCGCCTTCCATACCTAGTTACGTACGTAGGGGTGTCGTTAACTTCAGTGGGGTTCTGGGGCTGCTGTTTTTCTTGTGCATCGTCCAACACATGAGCTGCTTTCAACCTGTCGATTGAGATATTTACCTGTTTTCCATTTCTTTCAACAGTGAAGAATTTCGACGATCGCTTTACAACAGGGAATGGTCCGGTGTATGGTGTGTGCAAAGGCGGTTTGACCGTATCATCACGTATGAAGACGTGGGCAGCTCGCGCGAGATCTTTTTGAATGAAAAATGGCTTCTTGCAATGCATTGAAGTCTCAGGAAATCGTACTTGAGACATTGTGTAGCGCAAAGATGTGACAAAATCAGATGTTGCTTGATTCGATTTCGAAGGATGCACGAATTCTCCAGGAATCGTCAAATTGGTTCCGTAGAGCATTTCCGCAACGCTGGCTTTGATATCCTCTTTGAAAACTGTTCGAAGTCCAAGGAGGACGGTGGGAAGGACGTCGACCCAATTCGTGGAGGTGTGGCATTTAATTGCTGCTTTCAGCGTACGATGCCATCGTTCGATGATTCCATTTGATTCCGGGTGGTACGGAGTTGTGCGTAGGTGTGTAATGCCGAGAGTTTTTGATACCTCCTTAAACAGTTCGCTCTCAAACTGCCTACCCTGGTCTGTTGTTATTCTCTGTGGAACTCCGTAGCGACATATCCAGGTTGTGTATAGGGCGCGGCAAACTGTCTCTGCCGTAATGTCTTCGATAGGTACAGCCTCCGGCCAACGAGAAAATCTATCGATCATCGTTAAACAATAACGGAATCCTCCCGACGATGGTAAGGGGCCAACGATGTCGATGTTTATATGCTGAAATCGGTTATCTGTCTTATTGTACTCACCGATATGCGTAACGTTATGTCGTGAAATTTTGCAGCGCTGGCATGCCAGACACATCCTTGCCCATGTCCGACATTCGCTCTTCATATTCGGCCAGATGAATCGCTCACTCACCATCTTCGTAGTAGCTCGAACACTAGGGTGTGCCATGGAATGCACGCTGTTGAATGCTGATCGTCTTAGCTCTTTCGTAATATACGGTCGGATGCGCTCGGTGGAAACATCGCAGAAGATGGTAATGTTATCGCTGCCTGGTACTGGGAAGTTCTTAAATACCAGTCCCGTAGAGCTGTCGGTTAACAATCCTTGTAGTTCCTCGTCTTTTAACTGGGATCTTGAGAGGACGGAATAGTCGATGGTGTCGGTGGCGGTGATGGCTTCGATACGGGAGAATGCATCAGCAACGATGTTCTCACCTCCTGCGATGTACCTCACATCAGTTGTGAATTGGCTGATATAATCCAGTTGTCTCCGTTGTCGTGGAGAGGCCTTTTCCAATTTTTGACTGAATGCGAAGGTAAGCGGCTTATGGTCTGTAAAGAGAGAAAAACTACGGCCTTCGAGCATATGTCTAAAATGTTTTACCGCTGAATATGCGCTGAGCAGCTCTCGATCGTAGGTACTATATTTGCTTTGCGATAGCTTACTCGAGAAGAATCCTAGAGGTTGCCAAGAATTTTCAACAAACTGCTGAAGAACGGCTCCAACAGCGAAGTCCGATGCATCGACCATTAATGCCAGTTGGCAGATAAGGACTGCTTACATTTTTCGAATGCTGTTAAGGTGTCACTGGTCCACTTGATTGCAGTTCGGTCGTTCTTCTTGTTCCCCTTGATCAACGTCTGAAGTTTGGCTTGAGAGTTGACGGCATGTGGTATGAAGCGGCGATAGAAGTTGACCATAGCAAGAAATCGGCGTAGGTCACTGACGTGTTTGGGGCGGCTGAAGTTCTTGACAGAATCCACCTTGTCTGCTAATGGTTTGATACCTCTCGCGCTAATCACGTGTCCAAGGAAGCGTATTTCTGGTTGTCCGAACTGGCACTTTTCGATGTTAATCACCATCCCGAACTCTTGAAGACGTTGAAATACTTTCCTTAAATGCATCTGGTGTTCTTCCTTGCTGTGCGAAGCGATCAAAATATCGTCGATGTAGGCATGCGCGAATTCGAAATCTCGAAGCATGTCATCGACAAATCGTTGGAATGTTTGTCCAGCGTTCCGCAGGCCAAAGGTCATCCTGCAAAACTCATACAGCCCAAACGGGGTGATTATAGCTGTTTTTGGGATGTCTTTGGTTTCCACCGGAATCTGGTGGTAGGCGCGTTGCAGATCCAATGTTGTAAAAATTGTCTGCCCTCCTAGGAAGAAAGTGAAATCGTGAACGTGGGGTATAGGGTACCTGTCAGGAACAGTCGCTGCATTTAGTTGCCGGTAGTCGCCACATGGACGCCATTCTCCATTGCTCTTCGGTACCATATGGAGGGGGCTGGCCCATGGGCTTTTCGATGGTCGACAGATGCCTTGCTCCATCATCGACTGGAATTCGCGTTTTGCTATTTGTAGCATTTTTGGTGATAATCGTCTTGCATTGGAAAACGTTGGAGGGCCTTTTGTGAGGATGTGGTGTGTCACTTTCGGATCGGTTATGGTGGGGGGCAGTGCAGGTGGAGATCTTGTTATCGACTTAAATTCTAAAAGAAGTGCATTAAAAGGATTTTCACAACAAATATTTGATATTTTTAGAGAACTTTCTCTAGTTAAGCTACCACAAGATTTGACTGATGTTTGATTATCAATCAATCGCTTGTTCTTCAAATCCACTAGAATGTTGTAATATTGCAGGAAATCTGCACCGATAATGGGGCGGCTGACCTCGGCAACGATGAATGTCCACTTAAAATTCCTTCTCAGTCCCAAACTTAATATTAAAGTTTTGTCTCCGAAAGTTTTTATTTTTGTGTTGTTAGCTGCGTACAAAAAATTCGAGCAGTGATTTTGACGTTTTAGTTGAATTGACGATGGCGGCAAAACAGAGATGTCAGCGCCCGTGTCGATTAGAATATTGAGGTGTGTGGTTGGATCAGAGATGAATAGGCGGCAATTTTGTTGGCTAATGTCACTCGCCGCATCAAGTGACAAGCTCGTTAGTTTTCCCGATTTCTTGCTGTATTCACAAAGGCACATGGGGAACGGCAGTTCTTCGCCTTTTCACCATGTGTGCTATGATACCAGCAATAATTTGGGTTGTTGTTGTTGGTTTTAATACGTGAATTGCTTCGATGCCTGAATCTCGAACGGGATTGTCTGCCTGATGACATTGCCGATAAACTGCATCTCAATTGTTCAACTTGGTGCGTCAGTTGACATATTTGGCTTTCAAGTGATGTGGTTGGCTTGGTACTTATAGTGGCTGCGTACGAGTTATCGCTGACTTCTGTGATTTTGTCCGCCAGTGCGGCGAGCCCGGAAAGATTTTCGTTGCTTACCAAGATAATGCTCCTCATATGTGGTGGTAGGCGCTGTAACCACAGAGATTTTAATAGCTCCTCATTAATATTCGTTCCAGCCACATCTTTTAACTCTCTTAGCAAGGCGGAAGGTTTTTTGTCTCCTAGTTCGATTTCTTGCAAAAGTTTGCGGAGTCGCTTTTGTTCAGACTCAGCGTACTGAGCAATTAGTCTGTCCTTTAGTGTCTGGTACAGTTTTTCTTTGGGTGGGTTTAGAATGATGTCACTTACCTGCGCCAGTATGCTGCTTTCAATGGCGGCCACAATGGTATGATATTTGGTTACGTCGTTTTTAATACCAGAGGTAAAAAACTGTGATTCCACTTGAGAAAACCAAAGGTCAGGGCGAACTTTCCAGAATGGCGGAATTTTTGTTGAAATCTTGGAAATCTCGCTGGTGTCATCCGTTGTCTGCTGCTCGGGAACCAAGTCATTTTTCTTTGCGTTGGTTTGGGTGTTTTCGTTGTCCATCATTAAAACAAAGGAGTTGGATAATTATTATAGCTTGTAAGGTTTTCCGTTTTTTTCTCGGGGTCACCAATGTGGATATCCCTACAAGCGAACAAGATCAAGGAGGAGAAAGACCAAACCCGAACAGCTTCTGAATCACACTGACTTTATTTCTATCTCTTATATACAATACATAACTGTGACATAAATAAGAATTCATTTTAAGGTGTTTACATTAGTGAATTGTAGCACATACGGCGTACTCCACACTTCCAACAATAATTACAATTACTATGATTACACACATAGTTGTACCCGAAATTACATAGGTTTTCATTTTATGATATTCAATCAATTCTATAGTACGTCTATTTTCTATTTCTTGCCATTTTTCAATTTTTGTAAATATGGTATTGTACGGTTGCATTTTCAGCATTTTTAATAATATAGGTTCTTTCATTTACATTCATAATTTCAAAATTCTTTTTAATTTTCATCAAACAATTTTGCTTAATAATACAATCTTTTCTTCTTCTTAAATCATTGACATTATTTTTTTCAATGTCGTATATACATACTCCCATATTCATTTTCCTTATATATAGTTACAACAACTGTCATTGGTACAAAGAGTCATCATTAGGTCGATTAATAGCAATGGAAGAATCTGCAAATTGTCTTGGTCGTTTAATATTTGTTGTATGTACTCTATCTAAATTTTTTAATCTAAAATTAGGCTCATTCTTATGTCTTACATGTTTGTAGTTTTTAATGTAGCCTACTTGTCTGGTTTCTGTATAATCTTCCCTTGTTAAGTTCCTTTTGTTTATAATGTTTGTTTTCTTATTTTTAAGTCTTTTAACTACCGCTTCTATATTTGTATGTTGGACTTGTTCCGGTGACATGCCTATCGTAGTATGGTATCATTTATTTTAAATTTTAAAAGCTTTAAACATCTTTGTGTTTACTGACTCTTCCTGGTTCTTTGTAAGTAAAATCTCGGCTATTGTACTGTGTAGTCGTTCTATGTCAGCATTGCCTGTATGTGCGTTTGGTTTCGTATAATGTACGTCAATCTTTCGTTCTCTAAGGTAATCCCTAATATACGCTGTATTAAATTCGTTGTCTGTGATTATTTTTTTCGGTGATCCTACTCTAGTCAAATGTTCGGTGATAGCGTCTGTTTTGTGAATGTGATTTTTACTTTCGAGTCTGTATACATACCCTTTCTTTGTCAATTTATCAATCATCGTTAAAAATATATGTTTGTGGAAGTGGCTTCATCCTCTGTTCTCAAATCCCTTACTCTCCGTGTTACTTTCACAAATTTAACCTTCGGATTTCCTGCATACAAATTTATGATAATTTGCTGGACTTTATTATAATCGGGCTCTCTTACTTCAGCATTAATACCAATTGTTCCATGGGCTATTTCTTTGAGTTGGTCCGTTATTGTTCCTACAGAGTCGGAGGCCCTAACATACAAAATTCTTTTACCATTAAGTGTTTCGATCCTAGGTTCCTTATCGTAACTTAGGATAATTTGCTGTTTATATATATTAACTATGCCCTCCTTGATGGGAATGTGATCAAACTGTTCCTCCATTCCTGAATGGACTGTTTCATTGTCTGACATTTGGTTGACTTCCACGCTTCGCTCTTAAATCCTGCTTAGAAAGTCGGCAACTTTGTTCTCCTGACCCTTTAGATACTCAATATCGTACTCAAATTCCTGTAGTTTAAGTAGCCATCTTTGGTTTCGCTGGGAAAATTCGGCACCATTATATTTTTTGTTTAGATACTTTATATCGGTAGTGATCGTGATCGGTAGTGATTTTGAACTTGCTCCCCCACAGATATGGTCTTAGTTTAGACACACTTCAGACAATGGCTAGAAATTCTTTATCTGTTACTGAATAATTCCGTTCATGTTCGTTAAGCGTCCTCGAAATGTAAGAAACCGGCTGTTTGTCTTGTGTGAGGACAGCTCCGATGGCGAAGTTACTTGCATCTGTGTACAGGTGGAATGGCTTTTCAAATTCCGGAAACTTTAGGATTGGGTGTGTAATTAAATTAAGTTTAAGTGTCTCGAACGCATTTACGTATTCGGGGTCGTTGATGTTTATTTTGGTATCTTTTTTGAGGTACCTGATCATTGGGTATGCTATTTTCGCATAGTCCTGTATAAATTTCCTGTAGTACCCAGAAGCTCCTAAAAAACTTCTCAGTTGTTTTTCTGTTTGCGGGAGTGGGAGATTTTTGATCGCCACTACTTTATTAGGGTTCGGCATTATGCCGTCTTCCGTCAGGATGTGGCCTAAAAACTCGGTTTCTTTCTTGAGAAATGAGCATTTACCAAATTTCTTTGAGAGAAGAAGAGAATATCAAGATGTCGTCTAAGTAAACAACGCAAGTTTTGTTTATATATTCTCGTAGTATATGGTTCATTAAGCGTTGGAAGGTGGCTGGTGCGTTTTTCAGCCCAAAAGGCATACGAACATATTCGTATAATCCTTGTGGCGTTATAAATGCAGTTTTGGCTATATCATCTGGGTGCATTAATATTTGATGATATCCTTTTGCTAAGTCAAGTGTTGAAAAATAAATTGCCTTTCCTAACTTATCAAAGAGGTTATCTATATTGGGTAGAGGAAACCGGACGTCTTCAGTGATTTCATTTAACGCTCTATAGTCGACGCAAATGCGATACTGCACTTGGCCGTCCTTATCTGCTTTTTTTGCAACCACTACGATTGGGGAAGCGTATCTACTCATACTCTTCCTAATTATACCCTGTCGCTCCATATCATCAATTTGTTTAGCGACTTTGTCTTCGTGTTTTTTGGGTAACCTGTTCAGTTTTGAATACAAGGGTTTATTTTCTTTCAGACGAATTTCGTGTTTTATCGTCGAAGTGTGGGTTAGCCGATCGCCATCCCGATATTGGATATCTCTGCATTCATCTAGTAAGGAGGTTAATGCTGCTTTTTCTTCGCGATTCAGGCTGCCGAAGTCAGGATTACCTTCCTCTAGATAATTGCAGGATAACTCTTGTCCACGTTCTATTTTCAAAACGGTCTTGTTTTACAGGATTATTTTCCCTTGTTCGATGTCAAGGGTTCTTACTATGTTCTTAAGAACATCTATGCCTAGGAGTATGGTATAGTTCTTATTTTGTAAGCTCAGAGCATACGCTTTTATGAACGTATTATTACTATAGCCGAATTCCATTGGCACGGGAAATTGAATTATATTTGTACTCTGCGTTACTGTGCTATTAATAGTTTTAATTTCAATTTGCCGGGTATCTAAAATTGGGTACGATGTCATGTCCAGTTTATTTGTATTCACTATAGTCATGGCACTACCTGTGTCTATTAAAATATAATGTCGTTGGTTTTGAATGTTGGTGGCTATAGTCATTAGTTGTCCGAGGCTCCATTCAGAAAAACCGGTGGTTCAACTGAATTGATTTCTTGTCTGATAGGTCTTTGGTCAGTCTGTACATTGTTAGTATCCATGGGTTGTGGCCTTGGAAACTGCCTTTGCCTAGTATGTCCTGATGATCTTGGTTCGTTCTGATAGTAATTATTATTCCGAACGTTATCTGCAGGTCTGCTAATTTGATCACCATTGTTTCTAAAACTCCCAGAGTTTCTATAATTTCCCCCAGTTCTTTTTTCATTGTGAACTCTGTTCTGCTGTCTACTTTGGTATTGGCTAGCTGAATACTTATGTTCTACTGTCTTTAAGTTTCCGTGGCCGTAACCAATATAAGAGAACAAAATCCTTTTTATAACTTGCATATCGTATTTGTCTCTTAATTCTCCAGCTAAGTTTCCTACAGTGATTTCTCTTAACTTATTTATAATAATATTCTGAAGCAACAGTTTCTCTGGCTCTGTATTATCGGAAAAGATGACATATGTATTGATCTTACTTAATAGATATTCTAGTTTATTAACTAAATCATAGATATAACTCACTCTCATGTTTAATATTTCCCTCGTTAAGTCGGTGCTGTTGATGATGGGCCGGTAATGTTGTCTGAAGAGCTCCTTCGCCTAGTCCCATGTGGATATGCCGTTGACTAGGAGTAGATCCATTGCTCGTCCCTTGACTTTCGTCTGTTGGATTATCGTCCATGTTGCTTGGGGGTCTCCTCCTGAATTTGTGAGGTGGTTTTCAACCATGATTAAGAAGTGTGTCAGAGTTTTGCTGTCTTCTTCGAATTCGGATAAGTATTGAATTTCTCTCAATACATGGCCGGCGAAGCTAGCCGGTGGAATTCTGGCCACTATAGCCATTAGGCTGTTCAAAATGTCTCGGTTGGACACATCTGGCATATCTACATAATTTTGAGCCATTTGGTGTTTTGTTTATTTATTGTTGTTTTCTTTATGCTGTATGAGCACACCAGTCAAACACAATTCACTGATTCACCGCTGTTCTAATTAATGTTTCACGGAATTTCCTGAGCACTAGAACTAACACAATTCACTTTGGCTACGTTTCAGTCTGCCCGGATCTTTACGGAACTTCACGGTTTCAACGGTTTGAATTTTTCGGGATTTTTGTATTGAACTTTCACGTTTTGGATCAGGATAGTTGTACCTGATCCTACCGACTGCGCCAAATAAATTTTAAGACTCGGTAAAATTTTTTTGAAGAGAACTTTATTCCTTTATCTATTATAATTATTACTTTTAATGAGTTAAAATTTATAATATCTAACCTTACTACGGTCGACGTTCAGAACGGAGCTGCACCGTAGTGGTTAGTTCTTGAGTTTAAAATCAACTAAAACTTATCTTATTCGAATGCCAGAAGGAAACCAGAATTCTCATATTCGACATTTCAAGTAATATGGATTATTGGGCGATAATCCATATTACTTGTTTTATTTCATTTTCTTTATTGGGGGTATTGCCGTACTATGTAATGCACTCTGTTCCCAAGCCATATTGCTCAAGTGTATCTGACCCACAATCAATAATTCTTATTCAATCGGTTGACCGAGTGTACTTGATACCATTCCACAATGAGTCAACCGAATGCATTGGGGTCATTTGTTTACGTTTTACTTTAATTCTTCTTCTTCCGCCGTCGTAACTTTTTATGGGTCGATCAAAAAGTCATGACGGCTGCAATAATTGGCTTTGGACAAAAATGCATACAAAGTATGGTTTATTACTTAATTATATTTGATGAGGGGTATGGTCTTAGGACCAATACTTAACTCCTCCTTCCTCAGACAAAATTTTCTCCTGGAAATTATTATGTTTTGGAATATCCAATACGGCCCACTCTTGTTTTTCCGTTAGGTTATTAATTTTGATTTTAATTTTTTCCGTTCTTCTGACATTCTTATACACTATACTTCTGTGGAACAAGAAGCGAACAAGATCAAGGAGGAGAAAGACCAAACCCGAACAGCTTCTGAATCACACTGACTTTATTTCTATCTCTTATATACAATACATAACTGTGACATAAATAAGAATTCATTTTAAGGTGTTTACATTAGTGAATTGTAGCACAGGGTGCTACGGCGTACTCCACAGTACTCCCCCTCCAGTGGTTGAGATCAACTACGAGTATTGCGAAACATAACTCGCCTTCCATACCTAGTTACGTACGTAGGGGTGTCGTTAACTTCAGTGGGGTTCTGGGGCTGCTGTTTTTCTTGTGCATCGTCCAACACATGAGCTGCTTTCAACCTGTCGATTGAGATATTTACCTGTTTTCCATTTCTTTCAACAGTGAAGAATTTCGACGATCGCTTTACAACAGGGAATGGTCCGGTGTATGGTGTGTGCAAAGGCGGTTTGACCGTATCATCACGTATGAAGACGTGGGCAGCTCGCGCGAGATCTTTTTGAATGAAAAATGGCTTCTTGCAATGCATTGAAGTCTCAGGAAATCGTACTTGAGACATTGTGTAGCGCAAAGATGTGACAAAATCAGATGTTGCTTGATTCGATTTCGAAGGATGCACGAATTCTCCAGGAATCGTCAAATTGGTTCCGTAGAGCATTTCCGCAACGCTGGCTTTGATATCCTCTTTGAAAACTGTTCGAAGTCCAAGGAGGACGGTGGGAAGGACGTCGACCCAATTCGTGGAGGTGTGGCATTTAATTGCTGCTTTCAGCGTACGATGCCATCGTTCGATGATTCCATTTGATTCCGGGTGGTACGGAGTTGTGCGTAGGTGTGTAATGCCGAGAGTTTTTGATACCTCCTTAAACAGTTCGCTCTCAAACTGCCTACCCTGGTCTGTTGTTATTCTCTGTGGAACTCCGTAGCGACATATCCAGGTTGTGTATAGGGCGCGGCAAACTGTCTCTACCGTAATGTCTTCGATAGGTACAGCCTCCGGCCAACGAGAAAATCTATCGATCATCGTTAAACAATAACGGAATCCTCCCGACGATGGTAAGGGGCCAACGATGTCGATGTTTATATGCTGAAATCGGTTATCTGTCTTATTGTACTCACCGATATGCGTAACGTTATGTCGTGAAATTTTGCAGCGCTGGCATGCCAGACACATCCTTGCTCATGTCCGACATTCGCTCTTCATATTCGGCCAGATGAATCGCTCACTCACCATCTTCGTAGTAGCTCGAACACTAGGGTGTGCCATGGAATGCACGCTGTTGAATGCTGATCGTCTTAGCTCTTTCGTAATATACGGTCGGATGCGCTCGGTGGAAACATCGCAGAAGATGGTAATGTTATCGCTGCCTGGTACTGGGAAGTTCTTAAATACCAGTCCCGTAGAGCTGTCGGTTAACAATCCTTGTAGTTCCTCGTCTTTTAACTGGGATCTTGAGAGGACGGAATAGTCGATGGTGTCGGTGGCGGTGATGGCTTCGATACGGGAGAATGCATCAGCAACGATGTTCTCACCTCCTGCGATGTACCTCACATCAGTTGTGAATTGGCTGATATAATCCAGTTGTCTCCGTTGTCGTGGAGCGGCCTTTTCCAATTTTTGACTGAATGCGAAGGTAAGCGGCTTATGGTCTGTAAAGAGAGAAAAACTACGGCCTTCGAGCATATGTCTAAAATGTTTTACCGCTGAATATGCGCTGAGCAGCTCTCGATCGTAGGTACTATATTTGCTTTGCGATAGCTTACTCGAGAAGAATCCTAGAGGTTGCCAAGAATTTTCAACAAACTGCTGAAGAACGGCTCCAACAGCGAAGTCCGATGCATCGACCATTAATGCCAGTTGGCCAGTTGCACTAGGGTGAGCTAATATTGTAGCTTCAGATAAGGACTGCTTACATTTTTCGAATGCTGTTAAGGTGTCACTGGTCCACTTGATTGCAGTTCGGTCGTTCTTCTTGTTCCCCTTGATCAACGTCTGAAGTTTGGCTTGAGAGTTGACGGCATGTGGTATGAAGCGGCGATAGAAGTTGACCATAGCAAGAAATCGGCGTAGGTCACTGACGTGTTTGGGGCGGCTGAAGTTCTTGACAGAATCCACCTTGTCTGCTAATGGTTTGATACCTCTCGCGCTAATCACGTGTCCAAGGAAGCGTATTTCTGGTTGTCCGAACTGGCACTTTTCGATGTTAATCACCATCCCGAACTCTTGAAGACGTTGAAATACTTTCCTTAAATGCATCTGGTGTTCTTCCTTGCTGTGCGAAGCGATCAAAATATCGTCGATGTAGGCATGCGCGAATTCGAAATCTCGAAGCATGTCATCGACAAATCGTTGGAATGTTTGTCCAGCGTTCCGCAGGCCAAAGGTCATCCTGCAAAACTCATACAGCCCAAACGGGGTGATTATAGCTGTTTTTGGGATGTCTTTGGTTTCCACCGGAATCTGGTGGTAGGCGCGTTGCAGATCCAATGTTGTAAAAATTGTCTGCCCTCCTAGGAAGAAAGTGAAATCGTGAACGTGGGGTATAGGGTACCTGTCAGGAACAGTCGCTGCATTTAGTTGCCGGTAGTCGCCACATGGACGCCATTCTCCATTGCTCTTCGGTACCATATGGAGGGGGCTGGCCCATGGGCTTTTCGATGGTCGACAGATGCCTTGCTCCATCATCGACTGGAATTCGCGTTTTGCTATTTGTAGCATTTTCGGTGATAATCGTCTTGCATTGGAAAACGTTGGAGGGCCTTTTGTGAGGATGTGGTGTGTCACTTTCGGATCGGTTATGGTGGGGGGCAGTGCAGGTGGAGATCTTGTTATCGACTTAAATTCTAAAAGAAGTGCATTAAAAGGATTTTCACAACAAATATTTGATATTTTTAGAGAACTTTCTCTAGTTAAGCTACCACAAGATTTGACTGATGTTTGATTATCAATCAATCGCTTGTTCTTCAAATCCACTAGAATGTTGTAATATTGCAGGAAATCTGCACCGATAATGGGGCGGCTGACCTCGGCAACGATGAATGTCCACTTAAAATTCCTTCTCAGTCCCAAACTTAATATTAAAGTTTTGTCTCCGAAAATTTTTATTTTTGTGTTGTTAGCTGCGTACAAAAAATTCGAGCAGTGATTTTGACGTTTCAGTTGAATTGACGATGGCGGCAAAACAGAGATGTCAGCGCCCGTGTCGATTAGAAATTTGAGGTGTGTGGTTGGATCAGAGATGAATAGGCGGCAATTTTGTTGGCTAATGTCACTCGCCGCATCAAGTGACAAGCCCGTTAGTTTTCCCGATTTCTTGCTGTATTCACAAAGGCACATGGGGAACGGCAGTTCTTCGCCTTTTCACCATGTGTGCTATGATACCAGCAATAATTTGGGTTGTTGTTGTTGGTTTTAATACGTGAATTGCTTCGATGCCTGAATCTCGAACGGGATTGTCTGCCTGATGACATTGCCGATAAACTGCATCTCAATTGTTCAACTTGGTGCGTCAGTTGACATATTTGGCTTTCAAGTGATGTGGTTGGCTTGGTACTTATAGTGGCTGCGTACGAGTTATCGCTGACTTCTGTGATTTTGTCCGCCAGTGCGGCGAGCCCGGAAAGATTTTCGTTGCTTACCAAGATAATGCTCCTCATATGTGGTGGTAGGCGCTGTAACCACAGAGATTTTAATAGCTCCTCATTAATATTCGTTCCAGCCACATCTTTTAACTCTCTTAGCAAGGCGGAAGGTTTTTTGTCTCCTAGTTCGATTTCTTGCAAAAGTTTGCGGAGTCGCTTTTGTTCAGACTCAGCGTACTGAGCAATTAGTCTGTCCTTTAGTGTCTGGTACAGTTTTTCTTTGGGTGGGTTTAGAATGATGTCACTTACCTGCGCCAGTATGCTGCTTTCAATGGCGGCCACAATGGTATGATATTTGGTTACGTCGTTTTTAATACCAGAGGTAAAAAACTGTGATGCCACTTGAGAAAACCAAAGGTCAGGGCGAACTTTCCAGAATGGCGGAATTTTTGTTGAAATCTTGGAAATCTCGCTGGTGTCATCCGTTGTCTGCTGCTCGGGAACCAAGTCATTTTTCTTTGCGTTGGTTTGGGTGTTTTCGTTGTCCATCATTAAAACAAAGGAGTTGGATAATTATTATAGCTTGTAAGGTTTTCCGTTTTTTTCTCGGGGTCACCAATGTGGATATCCCTACAAGCGAACAAGATCAAGGAGGAGAAAGACCAAACCCGAACAGCTTCTGAATCACACTGACTTTATTTCTATCTCTTATATACAATACATAACTGTGACATAAATAAGAATTCATTTTAAGGTGTTTACATTAGTGAATTGTAGCACAGGGTGCTACGGCGTACTCCACACTTCCAACAATAACTACAATTACTATGATTACACACATAGTTGTACCCGAAATTACATAGGTTTTCATTTTATGATATTCAATCAATTCTATAGTACGTCTATTTTCTATTTCTTGCCATTTTTCAATTTTTGTAAATATGGTATTGTACGGTTGCATTATCAGCATTTTTAATAATATAGGTTCTTTCATTTACATTCATAATTTCAAAATTCTTTTTAATTTTCATCAAACAATTTTGCTTAATAATACAATCTTTTCTTCTTCTTAAATCATTGACATTATTTTTTTCAATGTCGTATATACATACTCCCATATTCATTTTCCTTATATATAGTTACAACAACTGTCATTGGTACAAAGAGTCATCATTAGGTCGATTAATAGCAATGGAAGAATCTGCAAATTGTCTTGGTCGTTTAATATTTGTTGTATGTACTCTATCTAAATTTTTTAATCTAAAATTAGGCTCATTCTTATGTCTTACATGTTTGTAGTTTTTAATGTAGCCTACTTGTCTGGTTCCTGTATAATCTTCCCTTGTTAAGTTCCTTTTGTTTATAATGTTTGTTTTCTTATTTTTAAGTCTTTTAACTACCGCTTCTATATTTGTATGTTGGACTTGTTCCGGTGACATGCCTATCGTAGTATGGTATCATTTATTTTAAATTTTAAAAGCTTTAAACATCTTTGTGTTTACTGACTCTTCCTGGTTCTTTGTAAGTAAAATCTCGGCTATTGTACTGTGTAGTCGTTCTATGTCAGCATTGCCTGTATGTGCGTTTGGTTTCGTATAATGTACGTCAATCTTTCGTTCTCTAAGGTAATCCCTAATATACGCTGTATTAAATTCGTTGTCTGTGATTATTTTTTTCGGTGATCCTACTCTAGTCAAATGTTCGGTGATAGCGTCTGTTTTGTGAATGTGATTTTTACTTTCGAGTCTGTATACATACCCTTTCTTTGTCAATTTATCAATCATCGTTAAAAATATATGTTTGTGGAAGTGGCTTCATCCTCTGTTCTCAAATCCCTTACTCTCCGTGTTACTTTCACAAATTTAACCTTCGGATTTCCTGCATACAAATTTATGATAATTTGCTGGACTTTATTATAATCGGGCTCTCTTACTTCAGCATTAATACCAATTGTTCCATGGGCTATTTCTTTGAGTTGGTCCGTTATTGTTCCTACAGAGTCGGAGGCCCTAACATACAAAATTCTTTTACCATTAAGTGTTTCGATCCTAGGTTCCTTATCGTAACTTAGGATAATTTGCTGTTTATATATATTAACTACGCCCTCCTTGATGGGAATGTGATCAAACTGTTCCTCCATTCCTGAATGGACTGTTTCATTGTCTGACATTTGGTTGACTTCCACGCTTCGCTCTTAAATCCTGCTTAGAAAGTCGGCAACTTTGTTCTCCTGACCCTTTAGATACTCAATATCGTACTCAAATTCCTGTAGTTTAAGTAGCCATCTTTGGTTTCGCTGGGAAAATTCGGCACCATTATATTTTTTGTTTAGATACTTTATATCGGTAGTGATCGTGATCGGTAGTGATTTTGAACTTGCTCCCCCACAGATATGGTCTTAGTTTAGACACACTTCAGACAATGGCTAGAAATTCTTTATCTGTTACTGAATAATTCCGTTCATGTTCGTTAAGCGTCCTCGAAATGTAAGAAACCGGCTGTTTGTCTTGTGTGAGGACAGCTCCGATGGCGAAGTTACTTGCATCTGTGTACAGGTGGAATGGCTTTTCAAATTCCGGAAACTTTAGGATTGGGTGTGTAATTAAATTAAGTTTAAGTGTCTCGAACGCATTTACGTATTCGGGGTCGTTGATGTTTATTTTGGTATCTTTTTTGAGGTACCTGATCATTGGGTATGCTATTTTCGCATAGTCCTGTATAAATTTCCTGTAGTACCCAGAAGCTCCTAAAAAACTTCTCAGTTGTTTTTCTGTTTGCGGGAGTGGGAGATTTTTGATCGCCGCTACTTTATTAGGGTTCGGCATTATGCCGTCTTCCGTCAGGATGTGGCCTAAAAACTCGGTTTCTTTCTTGAGAAATGAGCATTTACCAAATTTCTTTGAGAGAAGAAGAGAATATCAAGATGTCGTCTAAGTAAACAACGCAAGTTTTGTTTATATATTCTCGTAGTATATGGTTCATTAAGCGTTGGAAGGTGGCTGGTGCGTTTTTCAGCCCAAAAGGCATACGAACATATTCGTATAATCCTTGTGGCGTTATAAATGCAGTTTTGGCTATATCATCTGGGTGCATTAATATTTGATGATATCCTTTTGCTAAGTCAAGTGTTGAAAAATAAATTGCTTTTCCTAACTTATCAAAGAGGTTATCTATATTGGGTAGAGGAAACCGGACGTCTTCAGTGATTTCATTTAACGCTCTATAGTCGACGCAAATGCGATACTGCACTTGGCCGTCCTTATCTGCTTTTTTTGCAACCACTACGATTGGGGAAGCGTATCTACTCATACTCTTCCTAATTATACCCTGTCGCTCCATATCATCAATTTGTTTAGCGACTTTGTCTTCGTGTTTTTTGGGTAACCTGTTCAGTTTTGAATACACGGGTTTATTTTCTTTCAGACGAATTTCGTGTTTTATCGTCGAAGTGTGGGTTAGCCGATCGCCATCCCGATATTGGATATCTCTGCATTCATCTAGTAAGGAGGTTAATGCTGCTTTTTCTTCGCGATTCAGGCTGCCGAAGTCAGGATTACCTTCCTCTAGATAATTGCAGGATAACTCTTGTCCACGTTCTATTTTCAAAACGGTCTTGTTTTACAGGATTATTTTCCCTTGTTCGATGTCAAGGGTTCTTACTATGTTCTTAAGAACATCTATGCCTAGGAGTATGGTATAGTTCTTATTTTGTAAGCTCAGAGCATACGCTTTTATGAACGTATTATTACTATAGCCGAATTCCATTGGCACGGGAAATTGAATTATATTTGTACTCTGCGTTACTGTGCTATTAATAATTTTAATTTCAATTTGCCGGGTATCTAAAATTGGGTACGATGTCATGTCCAGTTTATTTGTATTCACTATAGTCATGGCACTACCTGTGTCTATTAAAATATAATGTCGTTGGTTTTGAATGTTGGTGGCTATAGTCATTAGTTGTCCGAGGCTCCATTCAGAAAAACCGGTGGTTCAACTGAATTGATTTCTTGTCTGATAGGTCTTTGGTCAGTCTGTACATTGTTAGTATCCATGGGTTGTGGCCTTGGAAACTGCCTTTGCCTAGTATGTCCTGATGATCTTGGTTCGTTCTGATAGTAATTATTATTCCGAACGTTATCTGCAGGTCTGCTAATTTGATCACCATTGTTTCTAAAACTCCCAGAGTTTCTATAATTTCCCCCAGTTCTTTTTTCATTGTGAACTCTGTTCTGCTGTCTACTTTGGTATTGGCTAGCTGAATACTTATGTTCTACTGTCTTTAAGTTTCCGTGGCCGTAACCAATATAAGAGAACAAAATCCTTTTTATAACTTGCATATCGTATTTGTCTCTTAATTCTCCAGCTAAGTTTCCTACAGTGATTTCTCTTAACTTATTTATAATAATATTCTGAAGCAACAGTTTCTCTGGCTCTGTATTATCGGAAAAGATGACATATGTATTGATCTTACTTAATAGATATTCTAGTTTATTAACTAAATCATAGATAGAACTCACTCTCATGTTTAATATTTCCCTCGTTAAGTCGGTGCTGTTGATGATGGGCCGGTAATGTTGTCTGAAGAGCTCCTTCGCCTAGTCCCATGTGGATATGCCGTTGACTAGGAGTAGATCCATTGCTCGTCCCTTGACTTTCGTCTGTTGGATTATCGTCCATGTTGCTTGGGGGTCTCCTCCTGAATTTGTGAGGTGGTTTTCAACCATGATTAAGAAGTGTGTCAGAGTTTTGCTGTCTTCTTCGAATTCGGATAAGTATTGAATTTCTCTCAATACATGGCCGGCGAAGCTAGCCGGTGGAATTCTGGCCACTATAGCCATTAGGCTGTTCAAAATGTCTCGGTTGGACACATCTGGCATATGTACATAATTTTGAGCCATTTGGTGTTTTGTTTATTTATTGTTGTTTTCTTTATGCTGTATGAGCACACCAGTCAAACACAATTCACTGATTCACCGCTGTTCTAATTAATGTTTCACGGAATTTCCTGAGCACTAGAACTAACACAATTCACTTTGGCTACGTTTCAGTCTGCCCGGATCTTTACGGAACTTCACGGTTTCAACGGTTTGAATTTTTCGGGATTTTTGTATTGAACTTTCACGTTTTGGATCAGGATAGTTGTACCTGATCCTACCGACTGCGCCAAATAAATTTTAAGACTCGGTAAAATTTTTTTGAAGAGAACTTTATTCCTTTATCTATTATAATTATTACTTTTAATGAGTTAAAATTTATAATATCTAACCTTACTACGGTCGACGTTCAGAACGGAGCTGCACCGTAGTGGTTAGTTCTTGAGTTTAAAATCAACTAAAACTTATCTTATTCGAATGCCAGAAGGAAACCAGAATTCTCATATTCGACATTTCAAGTAATATGGATTATTGGGCGATAATCCATATTACTTGTTTTATTTCATTTTCTTTATTGGGGGTATTGCCGTACTATGTAATGCACTCTGTTCCCAAGCCATATTGCTCAAGTGTATCTGACCCACAATCAATAATTCTTATTCAATCGGTTGACCGAGTGTACTTGATACCATTCCACAATGAGTCAACCGAATGCATTGGGGTCATTTGTTTACGTTTTACTTTAATTCTTCTTCTTCCGCCGTCGTAACTTTTTATGGGTCGATCAAAAAGTCATGACGGCTGCAATAATTGGCTTTGGACAAAAATGCATACAAAGTATGGTTTATTACTTAATTATATTTGATGAGGGGTATGGTCTTAGGACCAATACTTAACTCCTCCTTCTTCAGACAAAATTTTCTCCTGGAAATTATTATGTTTTGGAATATCCAATACGGCCCACTCTTGTTTTTCCGTTAGGTTATTAATTTTGATTTTAATTTTTTCCGTTCTTCTGACATTCTTATACACTATACTTCTGTGGAACAAGAAGCGAACAAGATCAAGGAGGAGAAAGACCAAACCCGAACAGCTTCTGAATCACACTGACTTTATTTCTATCTCTTATATACAATACATAACTGTGACATAAATAAGAATTCATTTTAAGGTGTTTACATTAGTGAATTGTAGCACAGGGTGCTACGGCGTACTCCACAGTACTCCCCCTCCAGTGGTTGAGATCAACTACGAGTATTGCGAAACGTAACTCGCCTTCCATACCTAGTTACGTACGTAGGGGTGTCGTTAACTTCAGTGGGGTTCTGGGGCTGCTGTTTTTCTTGTGCATCGTCCAACACATGAGCTGCTTTCAACCTGTCGATTGAGATATTTACCTGTTTTCCATTTCTTTCAACAGTGAAGAATTTCGACGATCGCTTTACAACAGGGAATGGTCCGGTGTATGGTGTGTGCAAAGGCGGTTTGACCGTATCATCACGTATGAAGACGTGGGCAGCTCGCGCGAGATCTTTTTGAATGAAAAATGGCTTCTTGCAATGCATTGAAGTCTCAGGAAATCGTACTTGAGACATTGTGTAGCGCAAAGATGTGACAAAATCAGATGTTGCTTGATTCGATTTCGAAGGATGCACGAATTCTCCAGGAATCGTCAAATTGGTTCCGTAGAGCATTTCCGCAACGCTGGCTTTGATATCCTCTTTGAAAACTGTTCGAAGTCCAAGGAGGACGGTGGGAAGGACGTCGACCCAATTCGTGGAGGTGTGGCATTTAATTGCTGCTTTCAGCGTACGATGCCATCGTTCGATGATTCCATTTGATTCCGGGTGGTACGGAGTTGTGCGTAGGTGTGTAATGCCGAGAGTTTTTGATACCTCCTTAAACAGTTCGCTCTCAAACTGCCTACCCTGGTCTGTTGTTATTCTCTGTGGAACTCCGTAGCGACATATCCAGGTTGTGTATAGGGCGCGGCAAACTGTCTCTACCGTAATGTCTTCGATAGGTACAGCCTCCGGCCAACGAGAAAATCTATCGATCATCGTTAAACAATAACGGAATCCTCCCGACGATGGTAAGGGGCCAACGATGTCGATGTTTATATGCTGAAATCGGTTATCTGTCTTATTGTACTCACCGATATGCGTAACGTTATGTCGTGAAATTTTGCAGCGCTGGCATGCCAGACACATCCTTGCCCATGTCCGACATTCGCTCTTCATATTCGGCCAGATGAATCGCTCACTCACCATCTTCGTAGTAGCTCGAACACTAGGGTGTGCCATGGAATGCACGCTGTTGAATGCTGATCGTCTTAGCTCTTTCGTAATATACGGTCGGATGCGCTCGGTGGAAACATCGCAGAAGATGGTAATGTTATCGCTGCCTGGTACTGGGAAGTTCTTAAATACCAGTCCCGTAGAGCTGTCGGTTAACAATCCTTGTAGTTCCTCGTCTTTTAACTGGGATCTTGAGAGGACGGAATAGTCGATGGTGTCGGTGGCGGTGATGGCTTCGATACGGGAGAATGCATCAGCAACGATGTTCTCACCTCCTGCGATGTACCTCACATCAGTTGTGAATTGGCTGATATAATCCAGTTGTCTCCGTTGTCGTGGAGAGGCCTTTTCCAATTTTTGACTGAATGCGAAGGTAAGCGGCTTATGGTCTGTAAAGAGAGAAAAACTACGGCCTTCGAGCATATGTCTAAAATGTTTTACCGCTGAATATGCGCTGAGCAGCTCTCGATCGTAGGTACTATATTTGCTTTGCGATAGCTTACTCGAGAAGAATCCTAGAGGTTGCCAAGAATTTTCAACAAACTGCTGAAGAACGGCTCCAACAGCGAAGTCCGATGCATCGACCATTAATGCCAGTTGGCCAGTTGCACTAGGGTGAGCTAATATTGTAGCTTCAGATAAGGACTGCTTACATTTTTCGAATGCTGTTAAGGTGTCACTGGTCCACTTGATTGCAGTTCGGTCGTTCTTCTTGTTCCCCTTGATCAACGTCTGAAGTTTGGCTTGAGAGTTGACGGCATGTGGTATGAAGCGGCGATAGAAGTTGACCATAGCAAGAAATCGGCGTAGGTCACTGACGTGTTTGGGGCGGCTGAAGTTCTTGACAGAATCCACCTTGTCTGCTAATGGTTTGATACCTCTCGCGCTAATCACGTGTCCAAGGAAGCGTATTTCTGGTTGTCCGAACTGGCACTTTTCGATGTTAATCACCATCCCGAACTCTTGAAGACGTTGAAATACTTTCCTTAAATGCATCTGGTGTTCTTCCTTGCTGTGCGAAGCGATCAAAATATCGTCGATGTAGGCATGCGCGAATTCGAAATCTCGAAGCATGTCATCGACAAATCGTTGGAATGTTTGTCCAGCGTTCCGCAGGCCAAAGGTCATCCTGCAAAACTCATACAGCCCAAACGGGGTGATTATAGCTGTTTTTGGGATGTCTTTGGTTTCCACCGGAATCTGGTGGTAGGCGCGTTGCAGATCCAATGTTGTAAAAATTGTCTGCCCTCCTAGGAAGAAAGTGAAATCGTGAACGTGGGGTATAGGGTACCTGTCAGGAACAGTCGCTGCATTTAGTTGCCGGTAGTCGCCACATGGACGCCATTCTCCATTGCTCTTCGGTACCATATGGAGGGGGCTGGCCCATGGGCTTTTCGATGGTCGACAGATACCTTGCTCCATCATCGACTGGAATTCGCGTTTTGCTATTTGTAGCATTTTCGGTGATAATCGTCTTGCATTGGAAAACGTTGGAGGGCCTTTTGTGAGGATGTGGTGTGTCACTTTCGGATCGGTTATGGTGGGGGGCAGTGCAGGTGGAGATCTTGTTATCGACTTAAATTCTAAAAGAAGTGCATTAAAAGGATTTTCACAACAAATATTTGATATTTTTAGAGAACTTTCTCTAGTTAAGCTACCACAAGATTTGACTGATGTTTGATTATCAATCAATCGCTTGTTCTTCAAATCCACTAGAATGTTGTAATATTGCAGGAAATCTGCACCGATAATGGGGCGGCTGACCTCGGCAACGATGAATGTCCACTTAAAATTCCTTCTCAGTCCCAAACTTAATATTAAAGTTTTGTCTCCGAAAATTTTTATTTTTGTGTTGTTAGCTGCGTACAAAAAATTCGAGCAGTGATTTTGACGTTTCAGTTGAATTGACGATGGCGGCAAAACAGAGATGTCAGCGCCAGTGTCGATTAGAAATTTGAGGTGTGTGGTTGGATCAGAGATGAATAGGCGGCAATTTTGTTGGCTAATGTCACTCGCCGCATCAAGTGACAAGCCCGTTAGTTTTCCCGATTTCTTGCTGTATTCACAAAGGCACATGGGGAACGGCAGTTCTTCGCCTTTTCACCATGTGTGCTATGATACCAGCAATAATTTGGGTTGTTGTTGTTGGTTTTAATACGTGAATTGCTTCGATGCCTGAATCTCGAACGGGATTGTCTGCCTGATGACATTGCCGATAAACTGCATCTCAATTGTTCAACTTGGTGCGTCAGTTGACATATTTGGCTTTCAAGTGATGTGGTTGGCTTGGTACTTATAGTGGCTGCGTACGAGTTATCGCTGACTTCTGTGATTTTGTCCGCCAGTGCGGCGAGCCCGGAAAGATTTTCGTTGCTTACCAAGATAATGCTCCTCATATGTGGTGGTAGGCGCTGTAACCACAGAGATTTTAATAGCTCCTCATTAATATTCGTTCCAGCCACATCTTTTAACTCTCTTAGCAAGGCGGAAGGTTTTTTGTCTCCTAGTTCGATTTCTTGCAAAAGTTTGCGGAGTCGCTTTTGTTCAGACTCAGCGTACTGAGCAATTAGTCTGTCCTTTAGTGTCTGGTACAGTTTTTCTTTGGGTGGGTTTAGAATGATGTTACTTACCTGCGCCAGTATGCTGCTTTCAATGGCGGCCACAATGGTATGATATTTGGTTACGTCGTTTTTAATACCAGAGGTAAAAAACTGTGATTCCACTTGAGAAAACCAAAGGTCAGGGCGAACTTTCCAGAATGGCGGAATTTTTGTTGAAATCTTGGAAATCTCGCTGGTGTCATCCGTTGTCTGCTGCTCGGGAACCAAGTCATTTTTCTTTGCGTTGGTTTGGGTGTTTTCGTTGTCCATCATTAAAACAAAGGAGTTGGATAATTATTATAGCTTGTAAGGTTTTCCGTTTTTTTCTCGGGGTCACCAATGTGGATATCCCTACAAGCGAACAAGATCAAGGAGGAGAAAGACCAAACCCGAACAGCTTCTGAATCACACTGACTTTATTTCTATCTCTTATATACAATACATAACTGTGACATAAATAAGAATTCATTTTAAGGTGTTTACATTAGTGAATTGTAGCACAGGGTGCTACGGCGTACTCCACACTTCCAACAATAACTACAATTACTATGATTACACACATAGTTGTACCCGAAATTACATAGGTTTTCATTTTATGATATTCAATCAATTCTATAGTACGTCTATTTTCTATTTCTTGCCATTTTTCAATTTTTGTAAATATGGTATTGTACGGTTGCATTTTCAGCATTTTTAATAATATAGGTTCTTTCATTTACATTCATAATTTCAAAATTCTTTTTAATTTTCATCAAACAATTTTGCTTAATAATACAATCTTTTCTTCTTCTTAAATCATTGACATTATTTTTTTCAATGTCGTATATATATACTCCCATATTCATTTTCCTTATATATAGTTACAACAACTGTCATTGGTACAAAGAGTCATCATTAGGTCGATTAATAGCAATGGAAGAATCTGCAAATTGTCTTGGTCGTTTAATATTTGTTGTATGTACTCTATCTAAATTTTTTAATCTAAAATTAGGCTCATTCTTATGTCTTACATGTTTGTAGTTTTTAATGTAGCCTACTTGTCTGGTTTCTGTATAATCTTCCCTTGTTAAGTTCCTTTTGTTTATAATGTTTGTTTTCTTATTTTTAAGTCTTTTAACTACCGCTTCTATATTTGTATGTTGGACTTGTTCCGGTGACATGCCTATCGTAGTATGGTATCATTTATTTTAAATTTTAAAAGCTTTAAACATCTTTGTGTTTACTGACTCTTCCTGGTTCTTTGTAAGTAAAATCTCGGCTATTGTACTGTGTAGTCGTTCTATGTCAGCATTGCCTGTATGTGCGTTTGGTTTCGTATAATGTACGTCAATCTTTCGTTCTCTAAGGTAATCCCTAATATACGCTGTATTAAATTCGTTGTCTGTGATTATTTTTTTCGGTGATCCTACTCTAGTCAAATGTTCGGTGATAGCGTCTGTTTTGTGAATGTGATTTTTACTTTCGAGTCTGTATACATACCCTTTCTTTGTCAATTTATCAATCATCGTTAAAAATATATGTTTGTGGAAGTGGCTTCATCCTCTGTTCTCAAATCCCTTACTCTCCGTGTTACTTTCACAAATTTAACCTTCGGATTTCCTGCATACAAATTTATGATAATTTGCTGGACTTTATTATAATCGGGCTCTCTTACTTCAGCATTAATACCAATTGTTCCATGGGCTATTTCTTTGAGTTGGTCCGTTATTGTTCCTACAGAGTCGGAGGCCCTAACATACAAAATTCTTTTACCATTAAGTGTTTCGATCCTAGGTTCCTTATCGTAACTTAGGATAATTTGCTGTTTATATATATTAACTATGCCCTCCTTGATGGGAATGTGATCAAACTGTTCCTCCATTCCTGAATGGACTGTTTCATTGTCTGACATTTGGTTGACTTCCACGCTTCGCTCTTAAATCCTGCTTAGAAAGTCGGCAACTTTGTTCTCCTGACCCTTTAGATACTCAATATCGTACTCAAATTCCTGTAGTTTAAGTAGCCATCTTTGGTTTCGCTGGGAAAATTCGGCACCATTATATTTTTTGTTTAGATACTTTATATCGGTAGTGATCGTGATCGGTAGTGATTTTGAACTTGCTCCCCCACAGATATGGTCTTAGTTTAGACACACTTCAGACAATGGCTAGAAATTCTTTATCTGTTACTGAATAATTCCGTTCATGTTCGTTAAGCGTCCTCGAAATGTAAGAAACCGGCTGTTTGTCTTGTGTGAGGACAGCTCCGATGGCGAAGTTACTTGCATCTGTGTACAGGTGGAATGGCTTTTCAAATTCCGGAAACTTTAGGATTGGGTGTGTAATTAAATTAAGTTTAAGTGTCTCGAACGCATTTACGTATTCGGGGTCGTTGATGTTTATTTTGGTATCTTTTTTGAGGTACCTGATCATTGGGTATGCTATTTTCGCATAGTCCTGTATAAATTTCCTGTAGTACCCAGAAGCTCCTAAAAAACTTCTCAGTTGTTTTTCTGTTTGCGGGAGTGGGAGATTTTTGATCGCCGCTACTTTATTAGGGTTCGGCATTATGCCGTCTTCCGTCAGGATGTGGCCTAAAAACTCGGTTTCTTTCTTGAGAAATGAGCATTTACCAAATTTCTTTGAGAGAAGAAGAGAATATCAAGATGTCGTCTAAGTAAACAACGCAAGTTTTGTTTATATATTCTCGTAGTATATAGTTCATTAAGCGTTGGAAGGTGGCTGGTGCGTTTTTCAGCCCAAAAGGCATACGAACATATTCGTATAATCCTTGTGGCGTTATAAATGCAGTTTTGGCTATATCATCTGGGTGCATTAATATTTGATGATATCCTTTTGCTAAGTCAAGTGTTGAAAAATAAATTGCTTTTCCTAACTTATCAAAGAGGTTATCTATATTGGGTAGAGGAAACCGGACGTCTTCAGTGATTTCATTTAACGCTCTATAGTCGACGCAAATGCGATACTGCACTTGGCCGTCCTTATCTGCTTTTTTTGCAACCACTACGATTGGGGAAGCGTATCTACTCATACTCTTCCTAATTATACCCTGTCGCTCCATATCATCAATTTGTTTAGCGACTTTGTCTTCGTGTTTTTTGGGTAACCTGTTCAGTTTTGAATACAAGGGTTTATTTTCTTTCAGACGAATTTCGTGTTTTATCGTCGAAGTGTGGGTTAGCCGATCGCCATCCCGATATTGGATATCTCTGCATTCATCTAGTAAGGAGGTTAATGCTGCTTTTTCTTCGCGATTCAGGCTGCCGAAGTCAGGATTACCTTCCTCTAGATAATTGCAGGATAACTCTTGTCCACGTTCTATTTTCAAAACGGTCTTGTTTTACAGGATTATTTTCCCTTGTTCGATGTCAAGGGTTCTTACTATGTTCTTAAGAACATCTATGCCTAGGAGTATGGTATAGTTCTTATTTTGTAAGCTCAGAGCATACGCTTTTATGAACGTATTATTACTATAGCCGAATTCCA
Source organism: Brachypalpus laphriformis (assembly GCA_945910035.1). Taxonomy (NCBI): domain Eukaryota; kingdom Metazoa; phylum Arthropoda; class Insecta; order Diptera; family Syrphidae; genus Brachypalpus; species Brachypalpus laphriformis. The sequence goes on from OX246754.1 coordinate 101,818,748, forward strand.
TTGGCACGGGAAATTGAATTATATTTGTACTCTGCGTTACTGTGCTATTAATAGTTTTAATTTCAATTTGCCGGGTATCTAAAATTGGGTACGATGTCATGTCCAGTTTATTTGTATTCACTATAGTCATGGCACTACCTGTGTCTATTAAAATATAATGTCGTTGGTTTTGAATGTTGGTGGCTATAGTCATTAGTTGTCCGAGGCTCCATTCAGAAAAACCGGTGGTTCAACTGAATTGATTTCTTGTCTGATAGGTCTTTGGTCAGTCTGTACATTGTTAGTATCCATGGGTTGTGGCCTTGGAAACTGCCTTTGCCTAGTATGTCCTGATGATCTTGGTTCGTTCTGATAGTAATTATTATTCCGAACGTTATCTGCAGGTCTGCTAATTTGATCACCATTGTTTCTAAAACTCCCAGAGTTTCTATAATTTCCCCCAGTTCTTTTTTCATTGTGAACTCTGTTCTGCTGTCTACTTTGGTATTGGCTAGCTGAATACTTATGTTCTACTGTCTTTAAGTTTCCGTGGCCGTAACCAATATAAGAGAACAAAATCCTTTTTATAACTTGCATATCGTATTTGTCTCTTAATTCTCCAGCTAAGTTTCCTACAGTGATTTCTCTTAACTTATTTATAATAATATTCTGAAGCAACAGTTTCTCTGGCTCTGTATTATAGGAAAAGATGACATATGTATTGATCTTACTTAATAGATATTCTAGTTTATTAACTAAATCATAGATATAACTCACTCTCATGTTTAATATTTCCCTCGTTAAGTCGGTGCTGTTGATGATGGGCCGGTAATGTTGTCTGAAGAGCTCCTTCGCCTAGTCCCATGTGGATATGCCGTTGACTAGGAGTAGATCCATTGCTCGTCCCTTGACTTTCGTCTGTTGGATTATCGTCCATGTTGCTTGGGGGTCTCCTCCTGAATTTGTGAGGTGGTTTTCAACCATGATTAAGAAGTGTGTCAGAGTTTTGCTGTCTTCTTCGAATTCGGATAAGTATTGAATTTCTCTCAATACATGGCCGGCGAAGCTAGCCGGTGGAATTCTGGCCACTATAGCCATTAGGCTGTTCAAAATGTCTCGGTTGGACACATCTGGCATATGTACATAATTTTGAGCCATTTGGTGTTTTGTTTATTTATTGTTGTTTTCTTTATGCTGTATGAGCACACCAGTCAAACACAATTCACTGATTCACCGCTGTTCTAATTAATGTTTCACGGAATTTCCTGAGCACTAGAACTAACACAATTCACTTTGGCTACGTTTCAGTCTGCCCGGATCTTTACGGAACTTCACGGTTTCAACGGTTTGAATTTTTCGGGATTTTTGTATTGAACTTTCACGTTTTGGATCAGGATAGTTGTACCTGATCCTACCGACTGCGCCAAATAAATTTTAAGACTCGGTAAAATTTTTTTGAAGAGAACTTTATTCCTTTATCTATTATAATTATTACTTTTAATGAGTTAAAATTTATAATATCTAACCTTACTACGGTCGACGTTCAGAACGGAGCTGCACCGTAGTGGTTAGTTCTTGAGTTTAAAATCAACTAAAACTTATCTTATTCGAATGCCAGAAGGAAACCAGAATTCTCATATTCGACATTTCAAGTAATATGGATTATTGGGCGATAATCCATATTACTTGTTTTATTTCATTTTCTTTATTGGGGGTATTGCCGTACTATGTAATGCACTCTGTTCCCAAGCCATATTGCTCAAGTGTATCTGACCCACAATCAATAATTCTTATTCAATCGGTTGACCGAGTGTACTTGATACCATTCCACAATGAGTCAACCGAATGCATTGGGGTCATTTGTTTACGTTTTACTTTAATTCTTCTTCTTCCGCCGTCGTAACTTTTTATGGGTCGATCAAAAAGTCATGACGGCTGCAATAATTGGCTTTGGACAAAAATGCATACAAAGTATGGTTTATTACTTAATTATATTTGATGAGGGGTATGGTCTTAGGACCAATACTTAACTCCTCCTTCCTCAGACAAAATTTTCTCCTGGAAATTATTATGTTTTGGAATATCCAATACGGCCCACTCTTGTTTTTCCGTTAGGTTATTAATTTTGATTTTAATTTTTTCCGTTCTTCTGACATTCTTATACACTATACTTCTGTGGAACAAGAAGCGAACAAGATCAAGGAGGAGAAAGACCAAACCCGAACAGCTTCTGAATCACACTGACTTTATTTCTATCTCTTATATACAATACATAACTGTGACATAAATAAGAATTCATTTTAAGGTGTTTACATTAGTGAATTGTAGCACAGGGTGCTACGGCGTACTCCACAGTACTCCCCCTCCAGTGGTTGAGATCAACTACGAGTATTGCGAAACGTAACTCGCCTTCCATACCTAGTTACGTACGTAGGGGTGTCGTTAACTTCAGTGGGGTTCTGGGGCTGCTGTTTTTCTTGTGCATCGTCCAACACATGAGCTGCTTTCAACCTGTCGATTGAGATATTTACCTGTTTTCCATTTCTTTCAACAGTGAAGAATTTCGACGATCGCTTTACAACAGGGAATGGTCCGGTGTATGGTGTGTGCAAAGGCGGTTTGACCGTATCATCACGTATGAAGACGTGGGCAGCTCGCGCGAGATCTTTTTGAATGAAAAATGGCTTCTTGCAATGCATTGAAGTCTCAGGAAATCGTACTTGAGACATTGTGTAGCGCAAAGATGTGACAAAATCAGATGTTGCTTGATTCGATTTCGAAGGATGCACGAATTCTCCAGGAATCGTCAAATTGGTTCCGTAGAGCATTTCCGCAACGCTGGCTTTGATATCCTCTTTGAAAACTGTTCGAAGTCCAAGGAGGACGGTGGGAAGGACGTCGACCCAATTCGTGGAGGTGTGGCATTTAATTGCTGCTTTCAGCGTACGATGCCATCGTTCGATGATTCCATTTGATTCCGGGTGGTACGGAGTTGTGCGTAGGTGTGTAATGCCGAGAGTTTTTGATACCTCCTTAAACAGTTCGCTCTCAAACTGCCTACCCTGGTCTGTTGTTATTCTCTGTGGAACTCCGTAGCGACATATCCAGGTTGTGTATAGGGCGCGGCAAACTGTCTCTACCGTAATGTCTTCGATAGGTACAGCCTCCGGCCAACGAGAAAATCTATCGATCATCGTTAAACAATAACGGAATCCTCCCGACGATGGTAAGGGGCCAACGATGTCGATGTTTATATGCTGAAATCGGTTATCTGTCTTATTGTACTCACCGATATGCGTAACGTTATGTCGTGAAATTTTGCAGCGCTGGCATGCCAGACACATCCTTGCCCATGTCCGACATTCGCTCTTCATATTCGGCCAGATGAATCGCTCACTCACCATCTTCGTAGTAGCTCGAACACTAGGGTGTGCCATGGAATGCACGCTGTTGAATGCTGATCGTCTTAGCTCTTTCGTAATATACGGTCGGATGCGCTCGGTGGAAACATCGCAGAAGATGGTAATGTTATCGCTGCCTGGTACTGGGAAGTTCTTAAATACCAGTCCCGTAGAGCTGTCGGTTAACAATCCTTGTAGTTCCTCGTCTTTTAACTGGGATCTTGAGAGGACGGAATAGTCGATGGTGTCGGTGGCGGTGATGGCTTCGATACGGGAGAATGCATCAGCAACGATGTTCTCACCTCCTGCGATGTACCTCACATCAGTTGTGAATTGGCTGATATAATCCAGTTGTCTCCGTTGTCGTGGAGAGGCCTTTTCCAATTTTTGACTGAATGCGAAGGTAAGCGGCTTATGGTCTGTAAAGAGAGAAAAACTACGGCCTTCGAGCATATGTCTAAAATGTTTTACCGCTGAATATGCGCTGAGCAGCTCTCGATCGTAGGTACTATATTTGCTTTGCGATAGCTTACTCGAGAAGAATCCTAGAGGTTGCCAAGAATTTTCAACAAACTGCTGAAGAACGGCTCCAACAGCGAAGTCCGATGCATCGACCATTAATGCCAGTTGGCCAGTTGCACTAGGGTGAGCTAATATTGTAGCTTCAGATAAGGACTGCTTACATTTTTCGAATGCTGTTAAGGTGTCACTGGTCCACTTGATTGCAGTTCGGTCGTTCTTCTTGTTCCCCTTGATCAACGTCTGAAGTTTGGCTTGAGAGTTGACGGCATGTGGTATGAAGCGGCGATAGAAGTTGACCATAGCAAGAAATCGGCGTAGGTCACTGACGTGTTTGGGGCGGCTGAAGTTCTTGACAGAATCCACCTTGTCTGCTAATGGTTTGATACCTCTCGCGCTAATCACGTGTCCAAGGAAGCGTATTTCTGGTTGTCCGAACTGGCACTTTTCGATGTTAATCACCATCCCGAACTCTTGAAGACGTTGAAATACTTTCCTTAAATGCATCTGGTGTTCTTCCTTGCTGTGCGAAGCGATCAAAATATCGTCGATGTAGGCATGCGCGAATTCGAAATCTCGAAGCATGTCATCGACAAATCGTTGGAATGTTTGTCCAGCGTTCCGCAGGCCAAAGGTCATCCTGCAAAACTCATACAGCCCAAACGGGGTGATTATAGCTGTTTTTGGGATGTCTTTGGTTTCCACCGGAATCTGGTGGTAGGCGCGTTGCAGATCCAATGTTGTAAAAATTGTCTGCCCTCCTAGGAAGAAAGTGAAATCGTGAACGTGGGGTATAGGGTACCTGTCAGGAACAGTCGCTGCATTTAGTTGCCGGTAGTCGCCACATGGACGCCATTCTCCATTGCTCTTCGGTACCATATGGAGGGGGCTGGCCCATGGGCTTTTCGATGGTCGACAGATGCCTTGCTCCATCATCGACTGGAATTCGCGTTTTGCTATTTGTAGCATTTTCGGTGATAATCGTCTTGCATTGGAAAACGTTGGAGGGCCTTTTGTGAGGATGTGGTGTGTCACTTTCGGATCGGTTATGGTGGGGGGCAGTGCAGGTGGAGATCTTGTTATCGACTTAAATTCTAAAAGAAGTGCATTAAAAGGATTTTCACAACAAATATTTGATATTTTTAGAGAACTTTCTCTAGTTAAGCTACCACAAGATTTGACTGATGTTTGATTATCAATCAATCGCTTGTTCTTCAAATCCACTAGAATGTTGTAATATTGCAGGAAATCTGCACCGATAATGGGGCGGCTGACCTCGGCAACGATGAATGTCCACTTAAAATTCCTTCTCAGTCCCAAACTTAATATTAAAGTTTTGTCTCCGAAAATTTTTATTTTTGTGTTGTTAGCTGCGTACAAAAAATTCGAGCAGTGATTTTGACGTTTCAGTTGAATTGACGATGGCGGCAAAACAGAGATGTCAGCGCCCGTGTCGATTAGAAATTTGAGGTGTGTGGTTGGATCAGAGATGAATAGGCGGCAATTTTGTTGGCTAATGTCACTCGCCGCATCAAGTGACAAGCCCGTTAGTTTTCCCGATTTCTTGCTGTATTCACAAAGGCACATGGGGAACGGCAGTTCTTCGCCTTTTCACCATGTGTGCTATGATACCAGCAATAATTTGGGTTGTTGTTGTTGGTTTTAATACGTGAATTGCTTCGATGCCTGAATCTCGAACGGGATTGTCTGCCTGATGACATTGCCGATAAACTGCATCTCAATTGTTCAACTTGGTGCGTCAGTTGACATATTTGGCTTTCAAGTGATGTGGTTGGCTTGGTACTTATAGTGGCTGCGTACGAGTTATCGCTGACTTCTGTGATTTTGTCCGCCAGTGCGGCGAGCCCGGAAAGATTTTCGTTGCTTACCAAGATAATGCGCCTCATATGTGGTGGTAGGCGCTGTAACCACAGAGATTTTAATAGCTCCTCATTAATATTCGTTCCAGCCACATCTTTTAACTCTCTTAGCAAGGCGGAAGGTTTTTTGTCTCCTAGTTCGATTTCTTGCAAAAGTTTGCGGAGTCGCTTTTGTTCAGACTCAGCGTACTGAGCAATTAGTCTGTCCTTTAGTGTCTGGTACAGTTTTTCTTTGGGTGGGTTTAGAATGATGTCACTTACCTGCGCCAGTATGCTGCTTTCAATGGCGGCCACAATGGTATGATATTTGGTTACGTCGTTTTTAATACCAGAGGTAAAAAACTGTGATTCCACTTGAGAAAACCAAAGGTCAGGGCGAACTTTCCAGAATGGCGGAATTTTTGTTGAAATCTTGGAAATCTCGCTGGTGTCATCCGTTGTCTGCTGCTCGGGAACCAAGTCATTTTTCTTTGCGTTGGTTTGGGTGTTTTCGTTGTCCATCATTAAAACAAAGGAGTTGGATAATTATTATAGCTTGTAAGGTTTTCCGTTTTTTTCTCGGGGTCACCAATGTGGATATCCCTACAAGCGAACAAGATCAAGGAGGAGAAAGACCAAACCCGAACAGCTTCTGAATCACACTGACTTTATTTCTATCTCTTATATACAATACATAACTGTGACATAAATAAGAATTCATTTTAAGGTGTTTACATTAGTGAATTGTAGCACAGGGTGCTACGGCGTACTCCACACTTCCAACAATAACTACAATTACTATGATTACACACATAGTTGTACCCGAAATTACATAGGTTTTCATTTTATGATATTCAATCAATTCTATAGTACGTCTATTTTCTATTTCTTGCCATTTTTCAATTTTTGTAAATATGGTATTGTACGGTTGCATTTTCAGCATTTTTAATAATATAGGTTCTTTCATTTACATTCATAATTTCAAAATTCTTTTTAATTTTCATCAAACAATTTTGCTTAATAATACAATCTTTTCTTCTTCTTAAATCATTGACATTATTTTTTTCAATGTCGTATATACATACTCCCATATTCATTTTCCTTATATATAGTTACAACAACTGTCATTGGTACAAAGAGTCATCATTAGGTCGATTAATAGCAATGGAAGAATCTGCAAATTGTCTTGGTCGTTTAATATTTGTTGTATGTACTCTATCTAAATTTTTTAATCTAAAATTAGGCTCATTCTTATGTCTTACATGTTTGTAGTTTTTAATGTAGCCTACTTGTCTGGTTTCTGTATAATCTTCCCTTGTTAAGTTCCTTTTGTTTATAATGTTTGTTTTCTTATTTTTAAGTCTTTTAACTACCGCTTCTATATTTGTATGTTGGACTTGTTCCGGTGACATGCCTATCGTAGTATGGTATCATTTGTTTTAAATTTTAAAAGCTTTAAACATCTTTGTGTTTACTGACTCTTCCTGGTTCTTTGTAAGTAAAATCTCGGCTATTGTACTGTGTAGTCGTTCTATGTCAGCATTGCCTGTATGTGCGTTTGGTTTCGTATAATGTACGTCAATCTTTCGTTCTCTAAGGTAATCCCTAATATACGCTGTATTAAATTCGTTGTCTGTGATTATTTTTTTCGGTGATCCTACTCTAGTCAAATGTTCGGTGATAGCGTCTGTTTTGTGAATGTGATTTTTACTTTCGAGTCTGTATACATACCCTTTCTTTGTCAATTTATCAATCATCGTTAAAAATATATGTTTGTGGAAGTGGCTTCATCCTCTGTTCTCAAATCCCTTACTCTCCGTGTTACTTTCACAAATTTAACCTTCGGATTTCCTGCATACAAATTTATGATAATTTGCTGGACTTTATTATAATCGGGCTCTCTTACTTCAGCATTAATACCAATTGTTCCATGGGCTATTTCTTTGAGTTGGTCCGTTATTGTTCCTACAGAGTCGGAGGCCCTAACATACAAAATTCTTTTACCATTAAGTGTTTCGATCCTAGGTTCCTTATCGTAACTTAGGATAATTTGCTGTTTATATATATTAACTATGCCCTCCTTGATGGGAATGTGATCAAACTGTTCCTCCATTCCTGAATGGACTGTTTCATTGTCTGACATTTGGTTGACTTCCACGCTTCGCTCTTAAATCCTGCTTAGAAAGTCGGCAACTTTGTTCTCCTGACCCTTTAGATACTCAATATCGTACTCAAATTCCTGTAGTTTAAGTAGCCATCTTTGGTTTCGCTGGGAAAATTCGGCACCATTATATTTTTTGTTTAGATACTTTATATCGGTAGTGATCGTGATCGGTAGTGATTTTGAACTTGCTCCCCCACAGATATGGTCTTAGTTTAGACACACTTCAGACAATGGCTAGAAATTCTTTATCTGTTACTGAATAATTCCGTTCATGTTCGTTAAGCGTCCTCGAAATGTAAGAAACCGGCTGTTTGTCTTGTGTGAGGACAGCTCCGATGGCGAAGTTACTTGCATCTGTGTACAGGTGGAATGGCTTTTCAAATTCCGGAAACTTTAGGATTGGGTGTGTAATTAAATTAAGTTTAAGTGTCTCGAACGCATTTACGTATTCGGGGTCGTTGATGTTTATTTTGGTATCTTTTTTGAGGTACCTGATCATTGGGTATGCTATTTTCGCATAGTCCTGTATAAATTTCCTGTAGTACCCAGAAGCTCCTAAAAAACTTCTCAGTTGTTTTTCTGTTTGCGGGAGTGGGAGATTTTTGATCGCCGCTACTTTATTAGGGTTCGGCATTATGCCGTCTTCCGTCAGGATGTGGCCTAAAAACTCGGTTTCTTTCTTGAGAAATGAGCATTTACCAAATTTCTTTGAGAGAAGAAGAGAATATCAAGATGTCGTCTAAGTAAACAACGCAAGTTTTGTTTATATATTCTCGTAGTATATGGTTCATTAAGCGTTGGAAGGTGGCTGGTGCGTTTTTCAGCCCAAAAGGCATACGAACATATTCGTATAATCCTTGTGGCGTTATAAATGCAGTTTTGGCTATATCATCTGGGTGCATTAATATTTGATGATATCCTTTTGCTAAGTCAAGTGTTGAAAAATAAATTGCTTTTCCTAACTTATCAAAGAGGTTATCTATATTGGGTAGAGGAAACCGGACGTCTTCAGTGATTTCATTTAACGCTCTATAGTCGACGCAAATGCGATACTGCACTTGGCCGTCCTTATCTGCTTTTTTTGCAACCACTACGATTGGGGAAGCGTATCTACTCATACTCTTCCTAATTATACCCTGTCGCTCCATATCATCAATTTGTTTAGCGACTTTGTCTTCGTGTTTTTTGGGTAACCTGTTCAGTTTTGAATACACGGGTTTATTTTCTTTCAGACGAATTTCGTGTTTTATCGTCGAAGTGTGGGTTAGCCGATCGCCATCCCGATATTGGATATCTCTGCATTCATCTAGTAAGGAGGTTAATGCTGCTTTTTCTTCGCGATTCAGGCTGCCGAAGTCAGGATTACCTTCCTCTAGATAATTGCAGGATAACTCTTGTCCACGTTCTATTTTCAAAACGGTCTTGTTTTACAGGATTATTTTCCCTTGTTCGATGTCAAGGGTTCTTACTATGTTCTTAAGAACATCTATGCCTAGGAGTATGGTATAGTTCTTATTTTGTAAGCTCAGAGCATACGCTTTTATGAACGTATTATTACTATAGCCGAATTCCAATGGCACGGGAAATTGAATTATATTTGTACTCTGCGTTACTGTGCTATTAATAGTTTTAATTTCAATTTGCTGGGTATCTAAAATTGGGTACGATGTCATGTCCAGTTTATTTGTATTCACTATAGTCATGGCACTACCTGTGTCTATTAAAATATAATGTCGTTGGTTTTGAATGTTGGTGGCTATAGTCATTAGTTGTCCGAGGCTCCATTCAGAAAAACCGGTGGTTCAACTGAATTGATTTCTTGTCTGATAGGTCTTTGGTCAGTCTGTACATTGTTAGTATCCATGGGTTGTGGCCTTGGAAACTGCCTGTGCCTAGTATGTCCTGATGATCTTGGTTCGTTCTGATAGTAATTATTATTCCGAACGTTATCTGCAGGTCTGCTAATTTGATCACCATTGTTTCTAAAACTCCCAGAGTTTCTATAATTTCCCCCAGTTCTTTTTTCATTGTGAACTCTGTTCTGCTGTCTACTTTGGTATTGGCTAGCTGAATACTTATGTTCTACTGTCTTTAAGTTTCCGTGGCCGTAACCAATATAAGAGAACAAAATCCTTTTTATAACTTGCATATCGTATTTGTCTCTTAATTCTCCAGCTAAGTTTCCTACAGTGATTTCTCTTAACTTATTTATAATAATATTCTGAAGCAACAGTTTCTCTGGCTCTGTATTATCGGAAAAGATGACATATGTATTGATCTTACTTAATAGATATTCTAGTTTATTAACTAAATCATAGATAGAACTCACTCTCATGTTTAATATTTCCCTCGTTAAGTCGGTGCTGTTGATGATGGGCCGGTAATGTTGTCTGAAGAGCTCCTTCGCCTAGTCCCATGTGGATATGCCGTTGACTAGGAGTAGATCCATTGCTCGTCCCTTGACTTTCGTCTGTTGGATTATCGTCCATGTTGCTTGGGGGTCTCCTCCTGAATTTGTGAGGTGGTTTTCAACCATGATTAAGAAGTGTGTCAGAGTTTTGCTGTCTTCTTCGAATTCGGATAAGTATTGAATTTCTCTCAATACATGGCCGGCGAAGCTAGCCGGTGGAATTCTGGCCACTATAGCCATTAGGCTGTTCAATATGTCTCGGTTGGACACATCTGGCATATTTACATAATTTTGAGCCATTTGGTGTTTTGTTTATTTATTATTGTTTTCTTTATGCTGTATGAGCACACCAGTCAAACACAATTCACTGATTCACCGCTGTTCTAATTAATGTTTCACGGAATTTCCTGAGCACTAGAACTAACACAATTCACTTTGGCTACGTTTCAGTCTGCCCGGATCTTTACGGAACTTCACGGTTTCAACGGTTTGAATTTTTCGGGATTTTCGTATTGAACTTTCACGTTTTGGATCAGGATAGTTGTACCTGATCCTACCGACTGCGCCAAATAAATTTTAAGACTCGGTAAAATTTGTTTGAAAATAACTTTATTCCTTTATCTATTATAATTATTACTTTTAATGAGTTAAAATTTATAATATCTACCCTTACTACGGTCGACGTTCAGAACGGAGCTGCACCGTAGTGGTTAGTTCTTGAGTTTAAAATCAACTAAAACTTATCTTATTCGAATGCCAGAAGGAAACCAGAATTCTCATATTCGACATTTCAAGTAATATGGATTATTGGGCCATAATCCATATTACTTGTTTTATTTCATTTTCTTTATTGGGGGTATTGCCATACTATGTAATGCACTCTGTTCCCAAGCCATATTGCTCAAGTGTATCTGACCCACAATCAATAATTCTTATTCAATCGGTTGACCGAGTGCACTTGATACCATTCCACAATGAGTCAACCGAATGCATTGGGGTCATTTGTTTACGTTTTACTTTAATTCTTCTTCTTCCGCCGTCGTAACTTTTTATGGGTCGATCAAAAAGTCATGACGGCTGCAATAATTGGCTTTGGACAAAAATGCATACAAAGTATGGTTTATTACTTAATTATATTTTATGAGGGGTATGGTCTTAGGACCAATACTTAACTCGCGCGTTTGAGAATATCGAGAGTTTATACTCCAGGAACAATGTTCGGAAGTTTTACACAAAAGGTAAAAAGAACGTGTCAGAGAAGTAATACCCGTACAGAAATCTGCAGAAATGTAGATATAGTAGAATCACAGTCGGTGCTGGGAATATGGTAAAACTACTTCTGCAGACTGTATAACGGCGACGAAGACCAACATCTCTCTGTCAGGCAGAATGAACCATTCAACATAGACGATGGTAATCAAAATTTCCGTCCACCTGACCAAAACGAAGTGAGGATAGCAATATTCAAGCTAAAATCGAACAAGGCTGCTGGACCTGACGGCTTACCGGCCGAACTTTTCAAGGCAGCTGGGGATGAATTGGTAGAGTGCATACACCAACTCATCTCTAAGATTTGGTCAGACAAGTGTATGCCTGATGAATGGAACCTCAGCATCGTTTGCCCGATCCAGAAGAAAGGAGACCCCCACAACTGCGCCAATTATAGAGGCATCAGTCTTCTCAACATCGCATACAACATCTTTTCTGCGATATTGTGTGAACGCCTGAAACCTTTTATCAACAGCCTGATTGGACCCTATCAGTGCGGTTTCAGGCCAGGAAAGTCCACCATCGATCAAATCTTCACACTTCGGCAGATCCTGGAGAAAACCCAAGAATTCCAAATCGATACTCACCACCTCTTCATCGATTTCAAGGCCACCTATGACAGCATCTATAGAGAAGAGCCTCATAGAGCCATGTCTAGTTTTGACATCCCTGCCAAACTTGTCCGTCTGTACAGGCTGACGGTGGAGAACGCTCGCTGCTCCATCAAGGTCGGTAATGACCTCACCGAGACCTTTGATGTCAAAAAAGGTTTTAGACAAGGTGACGCGCTGTCATGTGACTTCTTTAATATTGTACTTGAACGGATTGTGCGGAACTCACAAGCCAACACCGGAGGCGCAATCTATTACAAGTCTGTGCAACTGCTTGCATACGCCAACGATATAGACATTATCGGAAGAACTCAGCGGGCTGCGTTTTCAAGCATTGAGGTGGAAGCGTCCAAAATGGGTTTAGCAATAAACGAGGGCAAAACCAAGTATATGCTGTCAACAAGAAGGGAAAGCCAACACCGACGAATTGGACAGAACGTCACAGTGGGCAGCTATAACTTCGAGGTAGTAAGGGACTTTGTCTACCTTGGCTCTGCTATAAACTCTGAGAACAACATCAGGGCAGAAATCAAGCGAAGAATAACTCTTGCCAATCGCTGTCTTTTTTTTTTGGCTTATAAGGCAATTCAACAGTAATGCCCTATCTCGAACTACTAAGGAGACTCTGTATAAGACCTTGATCATCCCAGTCCTACCTTACGGCGCTGAAACATGGACTTTATTAAAAGAGGATGAAGATATCCTTGGTCGCTTCGAGAGAAAAATTCTTCGTAAGATTTTCGCTCCCGTTTGCGTTAACGGGTTTTGGAAGAGAAGATTCAATCACGAACTATACGAACTGTACAGCGACATCGGCCTAGTCAAAAAACTGCGTATTGGACGTCTGAGGTGGCTAGGACATGTAGAGCGAATGGACACCAACGCTCCGGCCCGCAGAGTCTTCGAATCTAATCCCGAGGGATGACGCAGTAGAGGGAATCATCGCCGTAGGTGGCGCGCACAAGTTCAAGGAGACCTCGACCAACTTGGAGTGCGCAACTGGAGGCAACTAGCTAAAGACCGAGCTAAACGGAGAGGCTTGTTTGTTGAGGCCCAGGTTCACCCCGAACTGTTGCGCCACCTAAGTAAGTAAGTAAGTCCTGGCTATTACGTTTTTAGACTCAAAACTTGGAGCAATTACATGCTCCTTCAAGGCGTCGTGATTGGGGATAGAATACCTCGGTTTCAGCGAGTTGCTGTATAGAAACGCAGAGGTGTTACGTTGGTTTCTAGATCAGAAGTGACTTTATGCAAAATATTCCTTTGTCTTATATACTAATTTACATTGCATTTGTTCTTACCTAAATTCCACACTTCGCACATTGAACCCCATATTCCCTGTTCGGCATATTTCACATTATTAGTTGAGTGACCGATGTCACTCAACGCACGCTTGAACTCAGTATTGCCCATTCGGCATATTTTGTGTTATTAGTTGAGTGACCCTTGTCACTCCACGCGGGCTCGTTTTACAGATATACTTCAAGTAAACATATTGCAACCCAAGCGTATTTTGTTCGCTCTCTGCTTAGTGTTTAACGCAGGCAAGTGGTTTTCACTTTGGGTTCTAACTACCCGAGGTGCTTGAATGTTCGTTTGAAGCACATCTGCTTACGTTACTTGAGATTATTAATGGCTTGTGCCATCTGGGTTCAATTTACGAAGTGCAGTGTTTGTGTTTTTCTTTTCGTTAATCGTTTTTGTTAAACGATTCTTATTTAGGTGATTAAGTGGTCACTGGTGTGGCCTCTTCACACCACCCTTCCTGGGGAAAAAGGAGAAATCATGACGTGTCTTGATTTCTTCTTTTCCGTGCCGCTTTTACAATCAGGGACCTGTATATGTGTTTGTAAAAATATTATTGGAAACTTCACATGTTTGCTTTTGGAATCTTCACATATATAATACATTTTTCTTTTACATTTTGAATTTTTGGAACCTTTACTTATAAGCACAATGTTTTTTTTTTTTTTTCATTTTAAATTACTTATATCAAGCAAATTTTGTTTTGTGTTGGCGCCTCCACTTATCTCTACGATACTTAAATCTTACATTATTGTGCTTACATTATTATAATATTTATTTTTCTATGTTTAACCTATCTCTTATTAATATCGTTATTCTATATACATTATTTTTTATTATTTTTTTCTCTTTTATTTACATATTCATCTTAGTACTAACTATTCTCTTTACATATTTATCATGGTATTAACTATTTATTTTCTCTTATTTATGTATTTGGCGCAACAGCTCTTTAAAGTGCCAGGGCCTAGCTTCTCGCAACCACTCATGTTGTGTGCGTTATATTTTTCACACGAATGGAAGGGACCTACAGTTTAATGCCGACTCCGAACAGCGATTTGAGAAGCTTAATCGTGGCAACAATACTCTCGGATGTTTGTCAGACGCTCGCGAGAGGTGGGACCGTGAAAAAACGTTTTGGTGTTTTCTGGGATTCGAACTTGGAACATCGTGCGTAGTGATCCGACACACTAACCACTTACGCCACGGCGTCCACACTCTTATTATACATTTATATATTTTCTCTTACAATTTACACATTTATCTTAATTCGTATAATTCTTATAATATAATTCTCTTTATTATCGTTTATATGCATGTACTAATTATACATTTATTTTACTACTATTTATAAATATAATGCTTATATAATAATATAACTCTCTTTATTATCTTTAAAATTATCTTAATACTACTTATTCATACATTTCGTTAGTCATATAAATTCATATCATTAAGATATATACAAAGAATGGTTTTAATCGGTTCTTAAGGACATTGATTTTCTCGTTTTCATATTTTATTTCACAATTCACCCCATTTTGGGCTATGACCTCATATGGTCCAGTATATATTGGATCTAGCTTCTTCCTATTTTCATTTCTCAGTAGAACCAAACTCCCTGCTTCAAAATCTGAAACCTTCGCCCTAACATCTGTATCATACCTATTCTTCCTTATGATTTTCTTTTCTACTAAAGTATCCCTAGCATCCCTGTGAGCAATCTGTAATTTATTCTTTAGATCTGTTATGTAATCCTCATAGTTGTACACTGGATCCACGTTTCTGATTAGATTTGACGGTAGGTTGCACTGTTTCCCAAATACTAATTCAAATGGCGTGAAACCTGTTTCCGAGTGCACTGACGTATTATAACAGAAAACATAATAGGGTAGCCATTCGCTCCAATCTGTATGCTTTTCTGCTACATAGTTTCTAAGATATGCTCCTAAAACCTTATGAGAATTTTCTAGTGCTCCAATGCTTTCATGATGGTAAGCCGTGGATTGCAATTGTTCTATTTTTAACAATTTGCATACATCCTTGAATACTTTATTTATGAATTCTGTTCCTTGATCAGATGCTATAGCCCCTGGAACTCCATACTTTAGAATGAAATATTCTACTAGTCCCTTGGCTACTGAGGTGGCTTCCTTATTTGGGAGTGGTATTGCCTCGACGAATTTTGTGAGTTCGTCTTGTATGGTTAGGATGTATTTTGATCCATTCTCTGACTCATCTAGAGGTCCTACCAGATCTAAGAAAATCTTGTCAAAACTTGACTCAGCCGTTGTCGTAATTGTCATTGGTTGCTTTCTTGGTTGAATGTATTTGTTTATTTGGCACATGGAACAATGCTTAACGTATGTCGTCACATCGTTTTGCATTCCTGTCCAAAAATATTTCCTTCGGATATTTCTTAACATGCGGTTTATTCCGGCATGTCCACTTGTTGGTAACATATGATAGTCGTTGAGTATTAGCTTCCTTTTGCAAGGGTCTGTTACTTCGATAGTATTCTCAATTAAGTGCACTTTTATTTTACTCTCTCTAAATATTTCTTCTAATTTCTTCTTCAATACATTTATTTCATTTTTGTGACGGCCGTCTGAGAGTTTCATTAATTCCTTTTTGGCTATGTAAACCTTATTTATTGAAAGAGATCCGCAAATTTTATGCACGTCCCTCAACAACATTTTGCCAAATGATGCCGATCGGGCAGTAGTGCTGTTCTTGGATCCTTCTTTATCAATTATTGGTACGCAATCTTTCTGCACGTCCCGCGACAACATTCTGTCGAATGATGTCGATCGGGCAATAGTGCTAATTTGGACCGATTTAATATTAGACAATTATCCTCTGGAACATAACCCAAAATATTGTTTGGGCCTAATATTATATTTTCACCCTTAATTTCTGCAAAACTTTCATGTTCTTGAACATGACATGAACATGACGTCTTTGGACATGACTCCTTCAACGATATTCATCCTTTTTCCTCTGAATCGGCGGACGGTCTGCCAGAACATCTTATTTGCAGATCTGTGGTCACGTTCCAATTTCTCGCCAATCTCCTTCCAAGACTGTTCTTTCGCAGTTTTCACAGCTAATTTGTAAGTTCTTCGCGCCTCAGTGTACCGATTGCGAGAATCGGAGTTCCCCAAGTGAATCCACACCTTAAAGGCTCTCTTCTTCTCTCTGATCACTTCTTGAACTCCGGGCGTTTTAAACCAAGCAGTTCTTTTCTCACCACCAGCCGCCACACCAAGCCGCTTCACTCCACAAACATCTCCCGCAGAGGCAATAACCGCTGTTGAAAACAGTTGCCATTCTTCCTCTACATTTGATGGAACAGTTGGAATTCGTTCAAACCTCTCAGATATTTGCCGCGTGTCTTCCGTATTTCATCGTCCTGTAACCTCTCCCATCGTATGCGTGTAACCATCCTTCGTTTACGGTTTGGTAGGGGAGGCACTCTCTCGCTAAGATGCAATTTGCACAGCACTAAGTGATGATTAGTTGACAGTTCGGCCCTCAATACGCGAACATCACAAACCATTCTCTTCAGACTTTGATGGTACCACGTGTGTTTGTAAATGTCTTTTTGTGGAAAGATAGTGTTCATGATAGATAAGCCATTTTCACAACAAAAATACAACAACCTCTCTCCGTTCGTGTTTTGATCAGGATCACCGTTCCTCCCAATCACACTCCTCCATGTCATAACATCTACACCCACATGAGCATTGAAGTCACCCATCAGGACAATAGAATCCATATCTGCAACCTTTTCAAGGGCAGCATCAACTTCATCTAAGAAAGCTGCTCACTCTGACAGAAGGTTCGGTGCATACACCTGCACCAATGCCAGAGTCGGTCTTTTAAGCTTGAGCTTTAAGATCGTATCCCCACTCCCGCCCGAGCAGACACTGAGGGTGCGACTCCTGACAGGAAATGCTTCCACCCATCCAAAAGGTCCACAGCTTTAGAACCTCTCTGCTTTGTTGAAGAGACGCCAACTATATCTAGTCGACTTTTAACAGCCTCCCCAACAAGGTCAAGATCCTTCCATGTGAGCGATGAGACGTTCCATGTGCCTATCCTAAGTCGATGCCGTTGTCAGAGAGTCCACATGTGCCCCTATCGGTGCACAGCGCGCTCACCTTGACCCCCGTAATGGCTCACGAGACCATTGACAGGAAGCTCGTAGCCATTTCGGGTTTGACCCGGCCGGCTGCCGAGCGGGACAGGCCGACCATCAGACGCTCGCATACTGACACCCTTCAGGCCTGGCTCCAAAGGATGCCCTGGTTTACCAGGTTTGGCAATATCCGAGGCCCGTTTCTGTCGTCTTGTCATCATGGAGTGTGTGCTTTGTTAGCCGTGAATACCTCGGTTTTTAGCGAGTTGCTATATAGAAACGCAGAGGTGTTCCGTTGGCTTCTAGATCAGAAGTGACTATATTCAAAATATTCCTTTGTCTTATATACTAATTTACATTGCATTTGTTCTTACCTAAATTCCACACTTCGCACATTGAACCCCATATTCCCTGTTCGGCATATTCCACATTATTAGTTGAGTGACCGATGTCACTCAACGCACGGTTGAACTTAGTATTGCCCATTCGACATATTTTATGTTATTAGTTGAGTGACAGTTGTCACTCCGCGCGGGCTCGTCTTACAGATACACTTCAAGTAAACATATTGCAACCCAAGCATATTGTTCGCTCTCTGCTTAGTGTTTAACGCAGGCAAGTTGTTTTCACTTTGGGTTCTAATTACCCAAAGCGCTTGTATGTTCGTTTGAAGCATATATGTTTACGTTACTTGAGATTATTAATGGCTTGTGCCATCTGGGTTCAATTTACGAAGTGCAGGCTTTGTGTTTGTTTGAGGCTCAGGTTCACCCCGAACTGTAGCGCCACCTAAGTAAATAAGTAAGAAAGTAAGTAGGCTTTGTGTTTTCATTTTCGTTAATCGTTTTTGTTAAACGATTCTCATTTAGATGATTAAGTGGTCACTGGTGTGGCCCCTTCACAGTAGCCAGTCTTTAATTTTTCCCATTATTTCGTTTGTCACTGATTCTATTTCGTGGATGTATTTAGCCACGGTAACCACGGCGATGTCGTCAGCGAACCCGATTATCTTAACTCCTTGTGGCAATGCTAGTCGCAGGACTCCGTCGTACATGATATTCCATAAGAGAGGGCCTAGTACCGATCCTTGTGGAACTCCTGCCGCGACGTTGTAGTACTTTACCCCCTCCTAAATCCGAACTGATGGTCTGACAGTGCTCCTTTCTCTTCTGCTACCACGAACAGTCTGTTGTATATTATTCGTTCAAGTATCCTTCCCAAAGTGTCGAGTAAACATATTGGGCGATATGACGATGGTTCTTCATTGTCGTTCGTCATGTGTCTAGACGCTCCTGAAAATCGACTCTTCCCCTCGATCGTTGGACTCTGCGTCGGGCTTGTAGATACTTTGCCCTAAGTGTTTTTATCTCCTCGGTCCACCAGTAGCATGGTGCACCTCTTCTACTAACTGTTCGTCTGGGCATTGCTGCATCGCAGGCTGTTGTGATAGTGTGGGTGAGCTGGAGCGAGAGAGTCTCCGCTGTTCCGCTGCAATTTATGGTATCGGTGCTCATCATTTCCTCGAAGGTGTCTTTGTAGAAAAGTTTGTCCTTCCATTTTGGGCCTGTTAATTTAGGGCGTTGGAAGATCGGATGAGTTTCTTTAATATCTATTAATATCGCCTGGTGGTCGCTATGTGTATATTGCTCGCTAAGCCGCCACGAAGGTTATGTCGATGATTGATCCCATACCTACTTTGCGATATGTGTTTACATGCCCCCTGTTTGCGAGCACTATTTCTAGTGGCGCAAATGTTTCCAGTAGCATACGCCCTCTGGCATTGGTGAGCCTGCTACCACACTCTGTTGCCCATGCATTGAAGTCACCGCCTATGACCACTGGAGCTCTACCGCGTGCATCGGCCACTAGGTTGTCTATCATTGTCTGGTATTCACTCGTCGTTCAGCTTGGTCGAGCATAGCAGCTGTAAAAGTTAATACCATTTATTTTTGCCCGTACAAAGCCATCTACCTGTTCATGAGTTTCTTGGAAGGCATGTCATCCACATATCCATATTGGAGCTTGTTTAGTTTTGTCACCAATCCAAATGTTACTGTCGAGGTTTTTGTGGGTTTCGCTAATCAATACGATGTCCGCTCCCTTGGCCTTAGCCGTTTGTGTCAGGAGGTCCTGAGCTGTCTTACAGTGGATCACATTAATCTGTATTATCAAAACATAGCTCGTAATGGCTCTCCTGAAGACCGGGCATTTGCTGCTACCGGCCACGTGTCTTGCACCTTCTGGGTGATCCTTTCTACAGAACATGCATGATGGCTCCTTCTCACAATTCCCCAATGTGACCTTCTGTTCCACATTTTCTGCAGAGCTTCCAGCGGTCCTCTCCGTTTTTACATTGCCCGGCTAGGTGACCAAACTCTAGACATTTGAAACATTTTTTAAGCAGGACCCGTTCGCGAATGCGACAGTTAACCCAGCCGATTTTTATTCTTCCGGCTTCTAAGAGCTTTCTTACGTCTTCCGCGGGAAGACAGATCGTTGCTGTTTGAGCTCCTCGGTACGCCTTTCGCAGGGATAAGATGTCTGCTGGTAAAACTTTCACTCCAAATTGCTTGTGTATGGTATCGATTATGTCATCCATTGTAGTGACCTCATCGATGTCCTTGACCTCTAGCGTAGTACGGTGCGTGAGTGACCTTACAGTCACTTGATCCGCTAAAGCTTCGCTGATAACTCCATTAAACTCAGTGGTATTGGTTCCCGTCTCCTTGAGTTGTATGAGAAGGTCTCCCTTCTGTGTCCTGTGTATCTCCGCGTAAGAAAGAGTCCCCGTTGCTTTAATAACGACAGCGTCAGGTTTAGCTTTTGAGGCCTCTTGCTGCTTCTTTTTGGTGACCTTCTTGTTGGTGGCATTCAACCATTCGTTTTCTGGTATCGCCCGCTGCTTGCTTGTGATTGCGTTTGCCCGCTTATCTGTGCCCACTGGGGTCTCAGCGTCAGCTGCGGCATTCTTTTGCTTGGTGTTTGCCACAGATGGATGTTTCTGTTTCCGCTTTGGCTCCGGACGTTTGCTGCCTGTAGCACCATTTGATGGATGTATCTCCTTCCGCTTTGGCTCCGAGGGTTTGCTGTCGACCACACCATTTGATGTGTATTTCTGCTTCCGCTTTGGCTCCGGGGGCTCGCTGGCTGCAACCTGCCTTTGCTTGGGCTCTCAAGTTGACTTTAGCCAGGGCGAAGTTTGTGAGAAGTTGTTCTGACGAATCACCTCTTTTGCTTTCCCGTCGGGCAGTTGGATCGCCGAGAGCTCATAGAGAGCTCTCATTCTTTCATTGGCATCTCGCATCGCTTGTCGAATCGAGCGCCTTTTTCCATCTTCCAGCATTTCTACCAGTCCCCTAATTTGCTCACCTGGCTTGTGGAAATCAGTTTGCTGGGCGGATGGTTCGACCGTCACGTTTCTTACTGCGGGTGACTCGTGTCGTTCCGTGCTTCCGTGCTTGCTGATGCTACTTGGCCAACTGGTGACTTCAGCATCCTTGAGCCCCCCTTAAAGGGGTTTTCCTCGTTCACCTCGTGTGCGTGCGTGGTGTGTGTGTGTGTGATTGGTTTGACTGTCGAGAATTGGTCGATTCTATAGAGAGAGAGGAATTGTGAACACGTTCAATCATGTCTATGAATAGCCAGATGTTTGATTTGGAATTTCACAATGATTTCCTGGAAAAAGTATGAATCACCGATATAAACGGCAACGGCTGTGTATGTATATGAAATTGGATGAGGGAATCAGCAAATGGTTTGATTAGGGAGAATCGATCGATTCTCGAATTGAGTTTCGGATTCTATAGAGAGGAAATGCGAACACGTTCAACCATGTATACGATTTGTGGTCGAAACGGCGGCCAGATATTTCATTTGGAATTTCACAATGATTTCCTGGAAAAAGGATGAGTCATCAAGTTAAAAACCATCTGAATCTATGTATATGTGTGTGGGAGAGAGTGGAATTCATTGGATGTTTCTGCAATTGGAGTGGGTATGATGTGTTGGAAAACATCTAAATGTGTGGGTGAGGGAATGAGAGCGAGAGAGAGAGAGAGAGAAAGAGAGATTTGAAAGCATTGGAAACGGATTGGATGTTTCCGAAATTGGATTAGGGATGACATGTATAAAAGAGCGAGCATTAGGGGCATCAACCACAGTTATTAACCGAATTTTCGCGAAGACACAACTAAAAGCAAAAAAAGAAAAATATATAGCTGTGAAACTTGTGAAGTTACGTTTAGCGAAAAGGGGTCCTTGATAAGCCACATGAAGTCAATTCATAGTGCGGAAGAACACCAATTAAAGTGCGATCAATGTGCAGCTGTGTTTTTAAGAAGACATGAGTTAAATTGTCATAAAAAATCCAAACATGCAATTAACCCTTCTTTATTGCCAACAACGTCATCAGAAGCTCAAAAGAGAGTATTTTCCCCAAATCCCTTCATCCAAGTGCAAGTGACTAATAACAAATCAAAACCAACGGTTTTTAAAATATGTTTAGTGTGCGAAGAGGACATCGAAAAAATAAATGGTCGCACCATGAGCGGAAAAATAGCCGCAAAGAAAAATCAAAACGTGTGCTTAAAGACAATGTGAGCTATATTAATAGCGCATTCAACAATAGGTTGAAAAGATATTTTGGTAAAAACAATGACGAATCAATTCTGGATGTGAACATTTTATTTGAAAACATTTTACCAGTGATTACCGAATTGATTCAAAGTGAACTCAGTGTGTTAAATGGACTTATATTCAATCTGGAATTGTTTTGCGGGTTTGTAAAAAAACATCGATGACAATGATGACGACGACATGATCATCGATGTAAAAAGTATGCGAACAAAGATGAGCACAATTCTGGATGCAGATGAATTACCAACAATATTAAAGACAATGGCTGACAGAATTAAAGTGAAATTGGAAGAGTTTTAAGAGAAAGACAGTGGTTGGACCTTAATTTCATTTCTAAGGATTGAAATTAATATCAATAAATATCAACCCTTTTCATATTTCGAATTGCCATCTGATCAACAACAAGAAGGCCTGCATTAATGTGCAAAATATAGATGAGTACTGCTTCAAATGGGCCATTATCTCAGCTCAGCATATAATATCGACGATACGACCAGTGAAGCAATTGTGGTGAATGACAAATCTATAAACTTTAGTGATTTAGAATTCCCTACAACCGTTAAAGATATGAAAATTTTTCAAAATAACAAACAGGAGATAAGTGTTAACTTGTTCGGATATGAATTAAGTCCCACTTTTAAAATCATTGGTCTATTCTATCATACTGGTGCCGAGAAAAGGAAGAACCCATTATGTGCATACCAAGGATATTTCCCGTTTGGTAAGAAGTCAACTAACAAAGGGCAAAGCCAAAATGCATCTATGTAACAGCTGTTTGCAGTGATTTTCAAGTGCGAGTAAACTGGTAAATCGTAAGCCAGAATGCTGCTGATTAGTTACATTAATGCCAGATAATGACAAAAAGTTCCTCAAATTTGAGGAATATAAACGGATGCCGCAAGTTCCCTTTGTTGTGTATGCTGGTTTTGAATCGATACTGGAGCCAATATAACATTGCACACCAAATCCTGAGATTTCATCAACAACAGATGTGCAACAACATAAACCATGTGCCGGCTCATATTTAATCAAAAGTTCTTATTTATTTTTTTCTCAGGAGAAAATTCACCAGGTTGACTACATTATCGAATGATTTGACCCAGCTCTACAAAGAAGTCTTAATGAAGCCGAAAGCGATGAATGCCCTGACCCAACTAGAATCCTACATTGAAGAAACAGCTCCTAATTGTTCTATTTGTAAGGAAAAGTTTAAATAAAAAGAATTGAGGGTTAGGGACCATTGTCATTTCACTGGCGCATATAGAGGGCCTGCACACTCACAGTGCAATTTAAAATTTCACATTCCCAAATTTTTCCCAATATTCTAGAACAACTTTTCGTGTACAATTAAATCAACACAATACATTTGAAATTAGATTTTTAGACTCAAACAGATTCCTTCAAGCAAGCATCGAGTCGCTTTCAAATAATTTATCCATTGATGACATGATTATTATAAAAAAATGTTTCCAAAATGATAATTCGTTTAAACTAATAATTAGGAAGGGAGTATTTCCATAGGATTATTAAGATTCGTGGAAACGTTTTGACGAATGCTCTCTTCCAATAATTGGCCAATTTTATAATAAAATGACGGCGAAAGAATGCCTGGAAGAAGATTATAATCATGCCATCAAAGTGTGGAATCACTTCAAATGTAAGTCCTTGAAAGATTATTTGCTTTTATATCTACAAAGCGATGTTTTATTGTTAGAAGACATTTTCGAAAATTTCCGTAAAATTTGTATTTCAATTTATCAGCTAGACCCGAGTCATTACTACACTGCTCCTGGTTTATTCTAGGATGCAATGGTTAGAATCACTAGAATTAACTTGGAACTTTTGACTGACATAGATATGTATAATTTCTTTAAAATGGGATAAGAGGAGGACTTTGTCAGCGTAGTCATAGACATGCGGTAACAATCAATAAATATATTACAAACTATGATCCAAACAAGTTAAGTGAATATCTAATGTATTTCGGTGCCAATAACTTTTACGGTTGGGCAATGTCACGTAATCTCCCCTACTGTAATTTCACATGGGGACATCCAGAGATCTATACAACTGAATATATAGCAAATTTAAAGGACTCCAATGTTGGATATGCTTTTGAAGTAGACTTAACTTATCCAACATCTCTTCACGAGATTCATAATTATCTCCCAGTTTGTCCAGAAAATATAGTTACTCCGGGAGTAAATTTCCTAAATTGACTGCCAAACTTAACTCTAAAAATAAATATGCTATTCACTTTGAATATAAAATAAGGCATTAACAATGGCCTCATTTTAACTAAAAATATAGTTACTCCGGGGAGTAAATTTCTTAAATTGACTGCCAATCTTAACTATAAGAATAAATATGTTATTCACTTCGAATATAAAACAATGCATTAACAATGGCCTCATTTTAACTAAAGTCCATAGAGTTTTGGAATTTAGCCAATCTAATCGGTTGGATAAGTATGTTTCATTGAATACTGAACATAGAAAAAAATGCTAACAATAAGTTTGAAGAAGCTCAAGCTCATGAACGACAGTGTATACGAAAATACTATGGAAAACATTGAAAAGCGACGCGACGACGTTAAAATCGTTGACAATTTGGCTGCAGAAGCTTAATTACAAATCCAAATTTCCATAGTCGAACAATATTTACCCTAAATAAGTGCGACATTGAAATGATAAAAGGCAAATTAAAATTAAATGAACCTATATACCTATCTAGAGTTTACCGTATTAGAATTATCCAAATGGCTCATGTGTGATTTTCACTATGATTATATGGAGTCCAAATTTAATAGCTCAATTAGGTTAAACTATATGGATACAGACTCTTTTATATATTCAATCCCTACAAACGATTTCTATGCTGATATATATGATGATGTTATTGATTCAAATAAATCTAGATTTGACACATCTGAGTATCCTGTAAACAAACCACACAATTTTCCGCTAAGAAATGGCAAAGTACTTGATCTTTTCAAAAATGAAGTTAATTGTCAGAAAATATCAGACTTTATAGGACTTAGAGCTAAAATGTACTCATTCAGCATAGACAAAGGTACGGTTACAAAAAAAGCGAAAGGTGTAAAAAAGTCTGTAACCAATAACTTAGATATAAGACACTTTCGTAATTGCCTAATTAAGAAACAACTTATCTACAAGCATGTACAATTTGTCAAGAAATTGTTTTGACAGGGGAAAAAAATTGTAATTTGAACAGTTTCTTAATAAAAAAAAAGAGCTTCATCGATGTTTTTTTTATTTTATTTTAATTAATTTTATTTAATCAATAAATCTACTTATGAGAAATAACAAAAAATAGTACATTTGAAAAGCAAAAACAAAAAAAACAACACGAAAAACAAAAAATAAACAAAAATTAGGCTGTCAAGAAATTGTTTTTACATAAGAATTTGTTTATTTAAAATGAAAGAAAAAAAAGGTTATAATGTAATTAATATTTTGTATGGCAACCTTTAGCGTTTATCACAGCTTGTAGTCTTCTTTTCAGCGTCCAGACTTAAACCCTCTTGAGAATTTGTGGGCCTATTTGAAAAAGAAAGTTGCCAAAACAAACCCAAAAAGCCGAGCAGAGCTGAAAATTGCAATACAAGAAGAATGGAATAACATTCCAGGCGATTATGATGTGCAGAATTTAATTTATTCGATGAAAAGAAGACTACAAGCTGTGATAAACGCTTAAGGTAGCCATACAAAATATTAATTACATTATAACCTTTTTTTTCTTTCATTTTAAATAAACAAATTCTTATGTAAAAACAATTTCTTGACAGCCTAATTTTTGTTTATTTTTTGTTTTTCGTGTTGTTTTTTTTGTTTTTGCTTTTCAAATGTACTATTTTTTGTTATTTCTCATAAGTAGATTTATTGATTAAATAAAATTAATTAAAAGAAAATAAAAAAAACATCGATGAAGCTCATTTTTTTATTAAGAAACTGTTCAAATTACAATTTTATTCCCCTGTCAAAACAATTTCTTGACAAACTGTACATATTTAAAAGTAAGTTGCACAATATTTATACTCAGCAAATGAATAAATTAGCTTTAAGTTACAATGATACGAAAAGATGCATACATATGTAGTGATGGTATTAGCACCCTAGCTTGGGGCCATCACAAAACTTACTTACTTAGGTGGCGCTACAGTTCGGGGTAAACCTGGGCCTCAACCAACAAGCCTCTCCATTTAGCTCGGTCTTTAGCTAATTGCCTCCAGTTGCGCACTCCAAGTTGGTCGAGGTCCCCTTGAACTTGTGCGCGCCACCTACGGCGATAATTCCCTCTACTGCGTCGTCCCTCGGGGTTAGATTCGAAGACTCTGCGGGCCGGAGCGTTGGTGTCCATTCGCTCTACATGTCCTAGCCATCTCAGACGTCCAATACGCAGTTTTTTGACTAGGTCGATGTCGCTGTACAGCTCGTATAGTTCGTGATTGAATCTTCTCCTCCAAAACCCGTCAACGCAAACGGGACCGAAAATCTTACGAAGAATTTTTCTCTCGAAGCGACCAAGGATATCTTCATCCTCTTTTAATAAAGTCCATGTTTCAGCGCCGTAAAGCAGGACTGGGATGATCAAGGTCTTATATAGAGTCTCCTTAGTTGTTCGAGAGAGGGCTTTACTGTTGAATTGCCTTATAAGCCCAAAAAAACAGCGATTGGCAAGAGTTATTCTTTGATTGATTTCTGCGCTGATTTTGTTTGCTGAATTTATAGCAGAGCCAAGGTAGACAAAGTCCCTTACTACCTCGAAGTTATAGCTGCCCACGGTGACGTTTTGTCCAATTCGTCGATGTTGGTTTTCCCTTCTAGTTGACAGCATATACTTGGTTTTGCCCTCGTTTATCGCCAAACCCATTTTGGCCGCTTCCGGCTCAATGCTTGCAAAAGCACCGGTGACAGCCCGCTGAGATCTTCCGATAATGTCTATATCGTCGGCGTATGCAAGCAGTTGTACAGACTTGTAATAGATTGTGCCTCCGGTGTTGGCTTGTGAGTTCCGCACAATCCGTTCAAGTACAATATTGAAGAAGTCACATGACAGCGCGTCACCTTGTCTAAAGCCTTTTTTGACATCAAAGGTCTCGGTGAGGTCATTACCGACCTTGATGGAGCAGCGAGCGTTCTCCATCGTCAGCCTGCACAGGCGGACAAGTTTGGCAGGGATGTCAAAACTAGACATGGCTCTATAAAGCTCTTCTCTATAGATGCTGTCATAGGCGGCCTTGAAATCGATAAAGAGGTGGTGAGTATCGATTTGGAATTCTTGGGTTTTCTCCAGGATCTGCCGAAGTGTGAAGATTTGATCGATGGTGGACTTTCCTGGCCTAAAACCGCACTGATAGGGTCCAATCAGGCTGTTCATAAAAGGTTTCAGGCGTTCACACAATATCGCAGAAAAGATCTTGTACGCGATGTTGAGGAGACTGATGCCTCTATAATTGGCGCAGTTGAGGGGGTCTCCTTTCTTGTGGATCGGGCAAACGATGCTGAGATTCCATTCATCAGGCATACACTCCTCTGACCAAATATTAGAAATGAGTTGGTGTATGCACTCTACCAATTCATCCCCAGCTGCCTTGAAAAGTTCGGCCGGTAAACCGTCAGGTCCAGCAGCCTTGTTCGATTTTAGCTTGGATATTGCTATCCTCACTTCGTTTTGGTCACGTGGACGGAAATTTTGACTATCATCGTCCATGTTGAATGGTTCATTCTGCCTGACAGCGGGATGTTGGTCTTCGTCGCCGTTATACAGTCTGCAGAAGTAGTTTTTCCAGATTCTCAGCACCGACTGTGATTCTACTACGAGGTTTCCATTCTCATCTCTACAGGTTTCTGTACGGGTATTACTTCTCTGACACGTTCTTTTTACCTTTTGGTAAAACTTCCGTACATTGTTCCTGGAGTATAGACTCTCGATATTCTCAAACGCGCGCTTCTCATGCTCTTTCTTCTTCTTTTGGAGAAGCCGATGTTCTTCCCGTCTCTTTTGCTCGTAGAGCTCACGAGCAGCTCTCGTCTTCCTTTGCAGCGCCGCTTTGTATGCCTCTTGTTTTGCTGCATGCACTCGCCGGCATTCTTCGTCAAACCAGGGGTTTCGCGGTGGTGGGCGAGCGAGACCCAGCACATCAGTCGCGGCGTTTCTGATGGCATGTTGGCAGCGTTGCCACTGGTCTTCGGCACTTGATGCTGGCGGTATAGGGGTGATTGAGAGATTTCGGGATACGCGTTCAGCGAAGAGTCTGGCGGTCTCTTGCGATTGTAGCTTTTCGACGTTAAATTTTCTCACAGTAATTCTTCTTTGTTGCTCTGATTGGGATATCCGCATTCGTACCTTGGCTACAACAAGGTAATGATCCGAGTCTATGTTGGCCGCTCGGAAGGTCCGGACATCCAGAATACTGGAGGCATGCCTTGCGTCGATCGCAATATGATCAATTTGGTTGATCGTGACATGATCATTGGACCGCCATGTCTGCTTATGAATATCGAGATGAGGAAACCATGTGCTTGCTATGGTGACATTTCGCTCCACAGCGAAATCAATTAGCCTTAGTCCGTTATCAGACGTGGTGTCGTGTAGGCTATGCTTACCGACTGCTCTACCGAAGACGTCCTCCTTTCCTATTTTGGCGTTAAAATCGCCCAATACGATCTTAACGTCGTATTTAGGACATTGCTCGTATGTTTTGTCGAGGAGCTCGTAGAAACACTCTTTGGAGGCAGGGTCCTTTTCTTCCGTGGGGGCATGAACACATATTAGGCTTATGTTAGCGAATTTAGCCTTGATCCGGATAGTCATAATACGCTCGCTCACGTGTCGGAAGCTTAAGACTTCTTGCCTAAGTCTGCCGCGTATGACAAATCCGCATCCGAATAAGCGTTGCCTGTTGCCTCTGTAGCAATCACCGTAGTAGATGTCACAGTTTTTCATCCTCTTTTTGCCTGGCCCATCCCATCGCACTTCCTGGATGGCGGTAATATCTGCTTTATAGCAGTCTAGGGCCTCTGCTAGTTGTTCGGCTGCACGTGGTCTGTAAAGGGACAGAACATTCCACGTACAGATCCGAAGGTCGTTGTCCTTATTTCGTTTGCTGGGGTCGTCATTAGTTGGGTCATCCTTATCCGAGGCTTTTGGTTGTTTCGGAACCATCGATTTTTTACGTGGTAGGGAAGTTACCCCGACGGCACAACCCCCAACCTGGAGGGCCAGTTCCTTAATTATTCCCCTAGGACAGGGGGCCGGGTACACCGGTGCCAGTAGTCCACTACGGGAGTATGAGCGCTGCCGTTGGCCCATTAAGGGCTCCTCCGCCACCATCTCTATTCCAATGTCCTGACCAACATTGGAAATTCCTTACCGACCTGTGATCCGAATACGTCGAAGCAGCTCGCGCAAGGTATTCACTAAGTTCAACCTAACTGGAACTATAGACGCCACCGTTGACTCCGTCTAGGGAATTCGTCCGCTGCCGCCTGGAACAGGAAGAAGTGCTCTAGTGAGAAAAGCACTCTTCCCCCCCTCTCTCATCTGCTGCCACCAAGAATCCGCCAAACGGGGTTGGTTACCCATTTCTTGGATTAAGGTACTAGGCACCCGGCTGTCACCGCGTGGAGGTTGAGAGTAGGAGTTGGTAGGCCTCAGCTGAGTGAAAACGCTTGTGTTTTCATATGATCGCATGCACTACCGTTTGACTAGCCTATCACAAAATACCAATCAATTAAAACATTTTTTTATTTGTAAATATGGATTTGAAAAAGAAATGAAAAAGGAAGAAAAGGAAAAAAAAGTTTTATTTTATTGACTTCACAAAGAACAGTTTGCAGTGCACAGCATTTGTTATGATAAAAACATTTCTTTCCTTGGGATAGTGACGTTGATGGCATCGCGGAATATTTCATGTTGGGAGCAAGGTATCATATTTCAGAGATTGATTTGATTGCCGAATTGGATTAAATAGATGGACTATGATTTGATAATAATGATTACCAAACAAATTTTAGATTCAAGGAATCGACTGCAGTTTTTGTTTTGATGGTGGACCGAGATTTGTATGTTTAAAGAGAAAAGAAAAGAAAAGAAGTGTTTAGTTTCAGCATCGCGAATGGATGATTGTTTTGGTTCTGGAGTAACGTTTTGAGTTGACTAGTTTCAACAGTATGAATGTTTGTTTATTTGAACACCACTCCAAAGTTCTAGGCTTCTTCTTCTTAGAGAAAAAAGAATTGATTAGTGTCGATGCTGCAAATGACTGTTTATTTTTGATGCTGGACCAAGACTCTGATCCAACAATTTGGTAATCATCAATTATGAATCAATTGTTTATTATTTTTTTCCAACACATTGGATTATAGAACACAGTGTTTGATATAGAAACGTCCCCATCTCCTTCAATAGAATTTTCTACAAATACACTAGGAATTTAGATGGGATAATTCAGTCGTTCACTTAGAGTCATAAACTCCAACAGAAATAGAGCTATCAAGCTATTTGAACTAAGTTCGGACTTTTTCTAAAACCACAGCCCACACCCACAATAAATGGACTTCAGAAAGGAGCTCCGATATATTCTCGAAAGGCATCAAACCCTAACATGGTTTCAAAATTCAGAAATTCAGCATTCAGAAGAAGTGCCTAGGCGCTTGACCATTGCATTAATCCAGAATATGCAAGCCTTAAATGGGCTTGTAGAACGAATAAGAGTCAGTAGAGTGAATCCAGAAACGACGCAGGATTTTGCGCAAGACATCGCGACAGTAAGAAGATTAATTGCAGAATCGGCAATCAGGAGAAGTGCCTAAGAAAAAAAAAGTGTCTAAAAAAAAAAATAATAATAAAAACTAATTTAAAAAATAATAAAAACTGTTTCACTTATTTAACATGGTTCTTTCGGATGGTTATGGTAATGGCGGATCTAAAAGGATATAAAAAGGAAAACTTGAAAAAAACCCGTAATCCCAGGTATGTAACGACCGTACCTAAGGTATGATTGGCACTCCATTAGTGTGTCTTATAACGGTGGACTCCGGAAACCAGGTGACATCCGGTTTAAATTAGCCCTCCCGTGGCATGGGGCTCTACCGCGGTTGAACTACCCTTCCCTTTATCAAAAAATCCCATGGATAATAATTTAAGGAATAACGATGAGGAATACACTCCTCTTAACGTGCAACCCGGGGCCGCTTTAGGCCCTTCAGACTCTACAGAGAGGGCACTTGGTCCTACTGTTGAGTCTGAACTTGTGGATGTCATAGCAGGAGACGTGGCTTCAGGTACCATCGACACAACCGACACCATAAATACGGAGGATGAGGAGACTCTCCTAGCATCACCTCACTCCCCTGCAACGCTGATTGACACTCATATTGAAGGCGTCAAAAGTCTCTTGTCAGAAAGGGTCAAGCTTTCTGGAGCTGGACGCAAACTACTGAAAGAGTTTCTGAGGAAAGGAGAAAGCTCGAGAGCTAGCGCAGACTCCACTGAACAGGCAAGAAGCCCGCTCAAAACGTCCAGGAGGAGACAGCGCTACACCACCAGATAACGCAGCAAAGAGGATGACCACCACGTCAAAAGTTAGACTCGGACCATCAACCCCTGTAAAAACCTACAGGGATGCCGTTGATAGCGCCAAGATTGGTGTCTTACCACCCGTCTTCTGGACTACAGACCAGCTTAGACGGGTACAGGACAAGGTACTGGGCATCATCCTGCAGCAGAGGGAAAGCTCTACAAAACCGCAGTTCCTCGGCTGTACTTTCAAACCCGACTGCCCTCTTTTCAGCTGTAAAAATGGAGCAACAGTGCTCCAGTGGGAGAGAAGAAATCCCGAGGAAGCTGCGTTACTGAATAGTGGCAGGGCCAGAAAAACGGCCCACCGGGAGAGGGGGCGTTAAAGGTAGATGAGTCTTCCGCCACTCATCAGAAGGCATTTCAAGTGCTTTCAAATAATATTGGACCATTCTAGGGCAGCATCTTCCGTGCTGAATAGACGGTTCATCAAGGAAGATGTTGACTTGGCACTGATGCAAGAGCCATTAGTGCTCGAGGGAGCCATTAAAGGGCTCCCAACGAAGAACTGTAAGTTAATTTATTCTGACTCGTGGAGTAATCCTATGGCAGCAATTTTAATTAAAAATACTCATAATATATTTCCCATTACAGAGTTCATTACTAGGGACCTGGTGGCGATAGTGGCAGAAGTGCCGCTAAGAAGTGGAACCACGAAGGTTGTCTTCGCCTCCGCTTACTTTCACGGGGACACAGCCGAGGCACCGCAGAATGAGATAGGGTACTTGATGGCTTACTGCCCTGCCAAAAAGCTACCCTGGATTATCAGCTGTGACTCTAACGCCCATCACACCGCCTGGGGCAGTTCGGACAACAACAAAAGAGGTGAATCGCTTTTTTGAATTTGTATGTACTAACAAGATGGTGGTGGTAAAGGGGGAACTAAATCGTGCTCCGAATCCTATACATACCATTCCAGAGTTGGAATTCGAGGCAGAACACCTTCGAAAAACCATTTCCGTCGCTTACGAAGGCAGTTGTGCCGAAACACAGAAAAAGACCAACCGCGACGCCCCCTGGTGGAATAAGCGTCTTGAGTCACTTAGGCGTGAAGCTATTCAATAGAGCTAAAATCAATGGTGATTGGCCTGGGCTAGGGCCTTCAAAGGGCCTTCAAAAGGCCCTAGCCCAGAATCACTCCAAGCATCTTGGCTCCCTAAAGAAACAAGATGGGGAATTCACCAGCAGTCCGGAGGAAACCTGTCAAGCCTTTCTTGATACCCACTTTATAGGCTGTATATCCGATTGTGCTGTCTCTCCAGAACACTTGAGGAACGATGTTCTCATTGCTTCTTCACGAGACTATAGCCTATCTGGCAAAATCTTTGCTGCCAACCATATTAGATAGGCTCTATCTACCTTTAGCCCACTACAACCAGTTAATAGTGAAATAAATAAAAAAGTGGATAACCAGAACACAAAGACGACAGTGTAGTGATAGGGAAAACAAAGGCCCCGAGTAGTTCTACTAAGGAACAAAAATGAGGAAGATTAACGCCACTTAGATCTGTCAAATTCGATTTCTTTGTGCTCTGTAAAAAATTTTTAATTTCTTTATTTCCATCACATTTTTAATTGGCTAATTATCATTTTGCTAAACCTAAGTGAGCCTATAAACTGCAAAACATCGAGTACAAGTGGGTCATAGAGTTTTAAGACCGAATAGCCCTGAATAAAATTGTAGAAACTAAGTCAGTAGTTAGTTCATTTGGATAAAAAGCGTATCTCCACCAGGGAGGATATTGAAAGGCTTCGGGAAGATACAAGACAGTTAATTGTAAAAAATGAAGAGTTGTCGGCCAAGGTCATTCACTCGGAGAGTTGCTGCGAATTATTGGAGAACAAAATCGAGTCTATGGATCTGAGGGGTCTTGAGCGAAATTTTGTTGTAAGCATGCAAAGCTTACAAGGGGTTGACGATACCGAAAAAATAAGGGGATTTGCATTAAACTTCTGAATAACTCCTCTGACGTCGGAGTGGAACAGGTGCGACAATTGCCTTCGTCATCAAGAGCAAGCGGAATGACTAGTTATGTTGTTGAGCTTAATTCCAAGTAAAATGTAGTCAATGCGCTCAAATCTGCGAAGTCTCTGAAATGCACTGGAATTGTTATTCAACAAGATCTACCCCTGTCCATGCGAAAAAAGCGGGGTAAGCTGTTGCATATTCGGCGAATCATAAAACAGCACGCTAGAGGCGCGAGGGTTGGTGTAAGCGACGATCGGCTGTATTTTAGTGGTTACATCTTTACTTGGAGCCCTGTAGTTGGATTAAAATGTGGCGAGTTATATGGATACCGTATTCTGAACGATTTGTTGATGGCAGAACGAGTTGTTTTGAAATTTGAGAGGGATGTTGACAACGCAGACTTATTTATTGCTACAAGTCCATTTGGTAATGTCACTAATGTCATTGGTGGTGTCAAAGGAAACCTCATTAACAACAACGAAGCTGGCAGTAGTGCGGACATCGAGCAGCCTGAAAGTATGCAAGCTAATTATTCAAGTAATCAAAACTAGGAAATAGCCGTCTGCCATGTTTGTAAAAGTAGTTCGGTAAGTTTAAATTTATGTAAATAGACTGAGAAAAAAAGCTAAAGTGGTTCCAAGTCACTTTGTGTTGTTGTACTCCTTATTAAATCTTACTTCACTGAGAAACGACGTTTCACCAAAACGCACCAGTATAGTGATATATGTATAATATTTTAGCGTATAATGTATTTGGTTTAAATAGTAAGGATTTTTTCTCCGAGTTTTTTAATTTTGTAAATGAAATGGATTTTATGTTTCTTTTTGAAACCTTTGTAATAGAGTAGGATTACCACAAATTTGAGGAAAAGTTTATAAATTATAACTTCATATGGGTACCGGCAATTCAAATAAATCGACATGGACGTGCATCAGGAGGTTGTTATTTTGGAATAAAGAAAACGGTCACCGTCGACCTTAAATGCAAATTCAAAGTTGCCGAAAATGGAATAACATATGCTGAATTGGAAATTTTATCACAGCGATTATTAATTATTCCAACTTATCTTAATTGCAATGGTGACAAATGGCAAAGGGAGTTCAACCGACTAGAAGAATTTTTATTCTCAACCCAAAGTAATAACTTGCTGGTAATTGGCGATATGAATGGTAGAATTGGGAATTTAAGCGGTGTGGACATTGGTGTCAGAGGAATCCAACGGAAGTTAAAAGATGCGGTTGTAAACACGTGCGGAAGGAAAATTCTAGACCTGATGGATTCAATGGGACTTGTAGTATATAACAGATGCAGTAAATCTGATTCAAATGGGGAATATACCTATATTAAAGCGAACTGTGCAACTGTAATAGATTATTGCTTCGCCGGAGGAGACTGGGGCTCCTTTATAACGGACTTCGAAGTTGTAGGAGAGGAAAAAAAAATACCAATGTCCAACTCGCTTTAATATCGTTTATTGACTGAGCCAAGTACGTAATCTCTCATACACATAATATGCTAAGAACATACATTTTGATAACAGAACTGGTTATTACAGATGTGGAGACATATCGGATTAATCAGACGATTAGGTGGCCAGAGTTAGCCTAACACACACAGACGGATTTAATATACAATAGATATAGTGCGTCTAACAAGTTTGGAATTATTATTAATCTAGAAATTCTTCGACTACAGTTCGGCCATCCTGATGGTATAATCGACCCGATTACAAAATTCTCCACACGAATTCAAATCAAACAAACTTTGATAATAATTTCTAACAATTCAAAATAATTCTCTATACAGTAAATAATTCAAATACTTTTAAGCAAAATAATGTAAAATAGTGTTTATATAAGATTTATGGAAAAATAAGTTTAGACGTTAGGACTCTTTACATATTCAAGTAAATTTCAACATCTTCAGCTGAATCAAGGTCCTCCAAACGTTCTTCAGCTACTTCATCGTCATGCCTGGTGTTCGTCAATTCCACATTGTACGGTTTCATATTGCTTGGTGATGATATGCCTTTGTAGGGTAGGCGGGTTATTTGTAGACCGTCTATATCTCCAATGACATAACGATCGTTCGATAGAATCGTCTTTACCTCGTACGGACCTCGATATTTAGCGTGAAGTTTCTTATTGATACCTGGAGTGGTTACGACATTTTTGATCAAAACATATTCACCTGTCTTGTATAACCTGGGTTCTTTATGGCGACGATCGTAATAAATCTTGTTACTTAATTGATTCTTTTCATTGTTTTTATGCGCCTCTCTTCTTATGTCTTTAAGACAAGCCTGTTTCTTACCTAAAGTATCTTTAAGATACTCACAAACACGATCACAAAACTCACCCTTTTGGTTTCTTCCAAATAAGAGAATACTTGGCGTAAAACCTGTGCTCCTATTCACGGTGTTGTTAAGCGCAAACTCCACTTTCACTAGATGCTTATCCCAATCGCTAGTTGTATTTGCATTACATTCCTTGGCTAACATTGGGACAATAATGCGATTTATTCGCTGAACTTGACCATTGGATTGAGGGGAATGTGTAGCAATCTTAATGTGCTTGACATTTTGTTCATCTAAGAAATCCAAAAATTCTTTAGACGTGAAGCAACTACCACGATCGGATGTAAGCCGATTAGGCCTTGAATAATTTTCAAAAAATGACTTTAAACACGTTATGGCCTCCTTACTTTGTGTCGTCTTAACGGGGTAAAGTTTGATGAATTTTGTAAAGCCGTCAATTACAAGGAAGACATGTTTTCTCTTTGCGAAAGAATTTGGTAGAGGCCCAAGGTGGTTAACGTGAAGAGTATCAAAAGGAACATCTCCTTTTGGTATAGAATGTAAAGTGCCTTCTACTTTGCCAGAATGAGGTGAAAAGTAAATGCATTTAAGACACGTTTGTATGTATATTTTATCTTTTCCTTCATATAAGGGAACCAATAGCTTCCTGACAGGTGATCAAAGCACTTATCGGCACCCAAATGGCACATTGCTTCATGGTGCGTTCGTATCACCTGTTCTTCCATTTGAGATGGAACAAAAAATAGAACCTCGTCTTTGTATTTCCGATATATCAGGCCATCTATCATTTCATAAAGAGGACTTTCAGCCTTCTCCAGTTTGGAAGCGATTGAAATGATTTTTGGATCTTGTCTTTGAGCTGCTGCAAGCGCAAACTCAAACGATTCATCGTCTACAAATAGAATGTTGAATGAGCGACTTAAAGCATCAACATGAGTCATCCGACTCCCTTTTCTATGTTCAACGACATAGTCGAAACTTTGTAGCTCTAAGGCCCAACGTGAAATACGGGGATTCAAATATTTTTTCTTAAGAGTCAAAGCTAACGCTTGCCAATCGGTTACGATCTTAAAAGATAGACCGATTAAATATATCTTGAACCTTCGTAATGCGTAAATTATAGAGAGTGTTTCCAGCTCATAGCTGTGATATTTGCCTTCTGATGCAGTTGCTCGTTTCGAAAAATAAAACACTGGATGAAATTTTTCATCCATCTGCTTTTGCATCAAAACTGCTCCGAAGCCTACACCACTTGCGTCGCAATGCAGTTCGGTGATTGAATGAGAACTGTATATAGACAATACAGGTGAAGCTACTAACTTATCTTTTAACCCGTTAAATGTTTCCATTTCTTTCATACCAAATACAAACGGAGCATCCCTTTTCAACAAATCATAAAGTGGGGACCTGCATTGCGATTGATCGGGAAACTACTGACTGCCCAAAACTTGGCTTGGGCCAGTAGCGCAACAATCAAGTTCGTGATGAAGTGCTTACTTTACCTCATAGTGGTGGGCAACTATACGTATAAACCCTTATACGTATAGGCCAAAATTGTAAGTGCGGGTTGTCTAGGGCCTTGATTCTAGGCTAGGTAACGTGGGCCAGCAACCTGCGTTACTGAAACCAGCTCGCTACTGAAACCGACACTATGCCTCGGATAAGGACTGATCACATGTTGACGACTTTTGGCTATTGTACCCGGACAAAGATAGGTCTCTGGAATGTAAAGACGCTCCTCGACTCGGGAAGAGAAGGTCCTTACAATGCCAGATTCCTCCAACTGGAAAAGGAATTCATGCGATATAAACTGGACATTTTGGGGGTAAGTGAAGTAAGATGGTTAGAAGCGGGCGAGTACCAGTCTCCAACGCGTAACACTGTACTACTCTATTCTGGAAGACCATCCGGAAGTCCGCGAGAATATGGAGTCGGACTACTGCTAACAACAGCAGCACGCAAGGGCCTGATTTCCTGGCAGCCTCATGGTGATAGGATTTTGACGGCCAGATTCCGGACTAGAGTACGACGTGTCACCATCATACAGTGTTACGCCCCAACGAATAGTTCGTCTGAGGACGAAAAGGAGAGCTTCTACAATCTCTTAAGCGCCGTCTTCAACACAACACCAAATGGAGACATTGTCATAGTGATGGGGGATTTGAATGCCAA
The DNA here is from genome assembly GCA_945910035.1 of Brachypalpus laphriformis. Taxonomy (NCBI): domain Eukaryota; kingdom Metazoa; phylum Arthropoda; class Insecta; order Diptera; family Syrphidae; genus Brachypalpus; species Brachypalpus laphriformis. The sequence goes on from OX246754.1 coordinate 101,857,102, forward strand.
GGTAGGCAGCGACAACGAAGGGCTCAAGCATGTAATCGGGAAACATGGTCTAGGCAACCGCAATGACAACGGCGAAAGGTTTGTGGATTTCTGCAATGCCAACCGCCTTGTGATAGGTGGCACCATGTTTGAGCACAAGACCTGCCACAAACTCAGCTGGGTTTCCAATGACAGGCAAGCAACCTCCAACCAAATTGACCATTTTGCTATCAGCCGCCGCTTTAGAAGCAGTCTCCTGGACGTCCGAAACAGACGAGGGGCAGATGTGGGGATAGTACGTGATCACCATCTTATGATAGCTACTCTCCAACTACGCACTGCTGCAGTTCGAAGATCCCACGACAACACAAGAATGCCCAGGTTCAACATCGGTAGACTTAGTGATCCCTCAGTGCGCCAACAATTAAGGGAGCACTTTTCGCAAAGTGTGGAAGCAATCAGCAGCTCAATGCCCGCAACCATCCAAGACCATTGGTGTGCTGTGAAAAATGTTTTTACATCTGGTGCTGAAAGAATTGTCGGTCGATCGCAGGGAAGACATAGGGCGTGGCTTTCCGAGGATACCTGGAGAAGGATTGACGAACGAAAACAGCTAAAAGCTCGCGTTGCAGCTACCCCAGCAGCAGGGAGAAGCGAGCTAGAGTCCCTATATCGCATGAAGATGAGAGAAGTTCAGCGTAGCGTACGACGTGACAAGCGCAACTACATCAACGCGCTGGCTACAGAAGCAGAAGAAGCTGCACGGAGGTGCGACAGCAGGACTGTCTACAGAATCACGAAAGAGCTGACAGGTGGCCGCAGCTCCAGCCAATACCCAGTGAAAAGCCTAGACGGCTCCTTGCTCATTTCGGATGAGGACCAGCTCAAGAGATGGAAAGAGCATTTTGCTACGGTTTTGAACCGTGTATTCGCTAGCGATATGCTCCCAAATCAGACTGAGATGCCCGAGGTGAGAAGTTCCCGAATACGCACCACGACTCCCAGTAAAGATGAGATCATTACCGCGATCAAGGCACTCAAAACCAACAAGGCGGTAGGACTTGACGGTATTCCAGCAGAGCTCTTACGAGCAGCGCCAACAACATCGGCTAAGCTTCTGCTTCCACTTATAGATAGAGCTTGGGAAGCTGAGAGCTTTCCTAACGAGTGGAAAAAGGGAATGATCGTCAAGCTTCCTAAGAAAGGAAATTTATTGGAGTGCGGAAACTGGAGGGGTATCTGCGTGCTGCCTGCTGTAGCTAAGATAATAGCTAAAATCATCCTTGAGCGAATCAAACAACATCTCGAAGACACACTCGATGCCGAACAAGCAGGTTTCCGCTATGGATCCTCCTGTGCCGACCACATCAACACCCTGCGGATTATCATCGAACAGTGTGTTGAATATCGATCGCCACTGCACCTGCTGTTCATCGATTTTGAGAAGGCGTTCGATAGTGTCAACAGGGAGTTTATTTGGCGTGCCTTACGCAGGAGAGGCATTCCCGATAAACTAATTGCTATTATCAAAGCTACATATGAAGGCTCCAAATGTCACGTTCTGCACAGGGGAAGGTTGTCTGAGGAATTTGAGATCCAAAGTGGGGTAAGACAAGGCTGTATCCTTTCACCAATATTATTCCTATTGGTGATTAGCGATGTGCTTCATGCAGCTTTGTCGACGGGAAACGGAGGAATTCGATGGACTCTTACATCTCAACTAAAACATCTTGACTACGCAGACGATGTATGCTTACTCTCCCACAGAATTATGGACCTCCACCAAATGACAGCAGATGTGGAGAGGGAGGCAGGTGTCGTCGGGCTGAAAATCAATACGACAAAAACTAAAATCATCAGCCTTGGAACTAACTCATCGGCTCAAATATGCATTGCTGGACAACCGGTAGAGAGAGTAGAGGATTTTCAGTATCTTGGGAGTATTGTCTCGACCGATGGTGGAACCGAACTGGATATAACCAACAGGATCGCCAAAGCAAAGTCCGCGTTCGGGATGTTGTCCAAAATATGGCGAAGCAATGCAATCAGTTTGAGCACCAAAATAAGACTGTTCCGCTCCAACGTTGAATCCGTGCTGCTATATGGTTGCAGCACGTGGAGAGTGACCACTACTATCACCAGAAAGCTGCAAACGTTCGTTAATAGGTGTCTGCGCAATATCTTAAGGATTTTCTGGCCCAATCGTATCTCTAACGAACACCTTTACGAGAGAACGGGTCAGGAACCAATAGGCACAACTATCCAACGGCGGAAGTGGCAGTGGATTGGTCACACGTTCCGAAAGGGTGACAGCTCCATAGCGAACCATGCTATGCAATGGAACCCTCTAACTCAGGATGGCAGAAGACCTGGCGGTCCGCGGAAAACATGGCGCAGAACAGTCGAGAAGGAGGCACGGCAGTTAGGGAAAAGTTGGGGAGAACTCAGACACATTGCCAGAAACCGTACACGATGGCGCGTAGGCGTAGTAGAGGCCCTAGGACCCACAAGGGGATACAGGACATAAGTAAGTAAGTTAGCGATACGAGCAAAATTTTTGATGAATTTTCTAAAATAGGAGCAAAGCCCCAAGAAGCTATGCACATCCTTCGTACACGCTGGTGTTGGAAAATTGCGTATAGCGTTAAGATTACAATCATTAGGCCTTATACCATCTTTGGTGATCTTGTAACCCAAATATACAATTTCAGTTTGCAAAAACATGCATTTATCAAATCGAAGGTGTAATCCGTTCCCTACAACTATGTCAATTACCTCCTTTAAAATGACTAAATGTTCTTCAATAGAAAATGTTGCTATGAGAATATCATCTAAGTAGGTTATAACTTTACTCTCAGAGATCAAGCTTTTAAACATGTGCTTCATAAACCGTTCAAAAACAGATGGGGCATTTTTCAACCCAAAAGGCATCCGTGTATATTCATACTGATCCAAAGGGCTCGTAAATGAAGTATATTTCATTGACTCATCAGATAATTGGACGTGATGGAAACCATTTTTTAGATCCAAAGTTGTGAAATACCTTTTATCTTTGAGACGATCGAGATGGTCTTCGATAAGGGGTAGGGGATAATTGTCACGCAACGTGACCTTATTTAGTTCACGAAAATCTACACAGAGCCTTAGCTCTTTATTCTTTTTCTGGACTAATACGATTGGAGACACATAAGGGGAATTCGACTCACAAATAATTCCCTTCTTTAGTAGATCATCTAAGATTTTTTGAAGCTCAATCTTATGAGCATAAGGCAACCTTCTAGGAGCACAATGGAAAGGAACATCTTTTGACAGAACTATGCTCATTTTGAAATCTGTTGGCGGCAACCGATCGTTCAGATGAAAATAAGCTGGTCTAACGATTTTTTCCACCTTTTGGCCAATAACTACAGGTATATTTTTATTTATGTTAAGATCAAACTCACCGTTATCTCCACTTACATCAATATTCAAGATTTCTTCAATAAACTTATCATCAGAGAACTCTTTATCCGAATTGCCTTTATGTGCTAGGACATGGCGATTGGTGCCGTTGAACTCTGCTTGAGAATCTTTATTTCCGCTGCGGACATTTTCTGTTCTAGTCCTTTGAAGCGCCAAACCCGTCTTTCCTATGAAATCTCTCCCTAAAATTACAGGATAAGTCATTGAGAAATTTTTTACTACTAAAAGCTGTAAGTTTATTAATGAATTTTCAAAAGAGATACGTGTACTTATGCTTCCGATTGTAACAAGGGGACTGCTGTTGACCCCAAACTACGACTGTGATATTTCGTCCAGCGTTGATAGAAAAATCGGTGGTAGAAACCTCTCCTGGATAAAGCTGATTGGGCTGCCAGAATCCAGTAACGTTAACAAGAGCATCGAACTTTCCATCTCCTTGCAGGTCCACTGATATTGGATGTAGCTCTCAAAATCATTAGCAGCTGATCGACTTCGTTCTGTTGCAAGCGACAAAGTGTAGTTTTCGTTATCACTTGGACCAGCTGACTGTGTACAAGCACCTTGGCTTTTATGCAAAGCCATGACTGGATCCTTATTTGAACAGCTTGTAGATATGTGTCCTTGTCTTCAACACTTAAAACAAGTGATTACTTTTTTCTCATACCTTGTACGCGCACTGCGTGGATTAGTGACAACAACGTCAGTATTTTTTTTACTCGGTGGATTTTTGAAAACACCTTTCATTTGCTTTTCTGTATAATTGCTTTTTAATTTTTCATATTTTCGCATAGTTGTTTTCAATTCACTAAGGTTGTTGGCACTGTACAAAATTGTTTTATTCACCTCTGAGTCAGGAATACCTTTTATAATAAATTCAATTAAATCTTCCTCCTCAACAGTACTATGTGATGCCATTTCTTGCATATGTATCATTTATTGTTGGATGGTTTCTTCACGACGTTTTTTTCGCTTACCAAGCTCGTTGTAAACGTCTGACTTGGTCACCATTTTCTTGAACTCACATTTTAATTCGGATTTCAACTCGAACCCACTTTGCACTTTCACTGTTCTTACAAATAACTTTGCAGTTCCCGTAAGAAGACGTTTGCCGTAGATGAACTTATCCCTCTCGTTCAGCTTTAAGGCATCCGATAATTCTTCAAACTGTTCAATCCATCGCTGTATCGGATAATTATCGTCACCACTAAATCCGGGCAAAGCATCTTCAAAGTCTCGGAAGTTACAACTTGCATGTGATCTCGGATTAGATTCTGCCTCCTCTAACTGCAAATCCTCAATCTGTTGTCTCAGCTTCATTATTTCCAGCTTCTTCTGACGTATTCTTCGCAGTTTCGCCAACTCCTCATCGAGGTGTTCCTCCTGTCTACTGCTGGATGAACTTTCTCCATCAGACATATGGTCGTCCAGAGCCGTTGAGTCATCAGCACACTGGGCATGGATTGTTGAAGCTGGATTCTCCTGCATCAACTTGAGAAGTTCGTCTTCTGCAAAATCCTGAACCGCTTCTTGTGTGCGAATTTTTAATTCCGCTTTAGTGCCGGTGGTTTGTAGTTTTAAGGATCTGAGGACTGTTTTAAGTCGAAAAGCTCTTGCAGACTCTAAGAACTGTGTCCACTCTTCAGACATCGCTTAAACTTTCGTATCTTTAACACCAACGGATAAACTATTCGACTTACAAAACCGCGGTATTGACTTTATTGTACACTACTTCTGTACAGTTGACACATAAAGATAACCAGCCGCTATCCCACTTCTGAATTGTAGGAGAGGAAAAAAAATACCAATGTCCAACTCGCTTTAATATCGTTTATTGACTGAGCCAAGTACGTAATCTCTCATACACATAATATGCTAAGAACATACATTTTGATAACAGAACTGGTTATTACAGATGTGGAGACATATCGGATTAATCAGACGATTAGGTGGCCAGAGTTAGCCTAACACACACAGACGGATTTAATATACAATAGATATAGTGTGTCTAACAAGTTTGGAATTATTATTAATCTAGAAATTCTTCGACTACAAAGTTAACGCTCTTCCATTCTCCGATCACTTCCCTATAATTGTCACGATAGGTCTAGATAAGATCGGGACGGATCACATACGAGATTTGGAACTTCTTCCACAACTCGTCTGGAAAGAGGAGTCAGCGATCCTATACAGAAATAATCTCAACAGTCGCCTTTATGAACAGAGTACCAAAGCTGAATTAAATATGGACAGTTTGGAAGAAATAATTAAATCATCCATTCCGAGGCAAAGTCAAGTCGGCAATACTTATCGAAAACATGTTAATAAGAAACCCTGGTTCGATGGAGATTGCTTAAAATGGAGGAAACGCACCTTCGCTTTTCTTCGATTGTTCAGGAAATACAACGAAGAGTTATTCAAGGACCTATACTACAGAGTCAGATCTCACTATAAGTGTCAATGCAAACTTAAAAAGTCGCAATATTTTGAAAATGAGGCTAGTAAACTTGCAAATTGCAGGAACTCAGCAGTTTTCTGGAAATCAGCGAGAAAACTCAACGGTATCTCTCCAAAAATCAGCAATAAGCTCACTGTTCAGGTCTTAAAAAGTCACTTCGAAAATCTTCTTAATCCGCATAATCTCGCTAGTCCTATCCAGTATGCGAAACCACTTTATTTCAATGAAACATTAGATGCTACAATTTCGAAAGAAGAAGTAAAAGAAGCCCTAATTCGATTTAAAGATTCCAAAGCACCCAGGTACGATAGAATACCAGCAGAATTCTCCAAATACAGCTCAGATGAATTTTTAGTCCCACTAATCACTGTTTTTAACAATATATTTGTATCGGGTAGCGTGCCGGAAAGCTTCAGACAAGCCATAATTTTTCCAATATTTAAGAAAGGCGACTCGTCAGACCCGGCCAATTACCGTGGGATATCCCTCTTAAACGCTTCTGCAAAAATCTTCACAAGTGTTCTACATTGTCGTAGGGACGCGCTCATAGGGGAATTCCAAGCAGGTTTTCGACCTAGATATTCAACGGTAGATCATATCTTTGTGTTATATAATATAGAAGAGAAGTTCATAGAACGCAAACAAAAGCTGTATGCTTTTTTTATCGACTTCAGAGCTGCTTTTGATACCATAGACCGGCAAAAATTATTCTACAAGCTCTATCAATACGGAATATCTCATAAATTTGGAAAGATTATGGAAAATTTATACGATGGCACAAAAGCAGCAGTATGGAATGGAGATGGGTTGTCAGAATGGTTCGTCACAGAGGTAGGGGTTAGACAAGGTTGCAACGCGAGCCCGTCACTATTTGCCCTTTATATTGAAGACATCATCAGTTACCTTCCAGGGGGAATTTCATATGCAGACACCCTTATTAAGGTTCTCCTGTATGCTGATGATGTGGTCCTGTTAGCAAAATCACCAGAGACCCTACAACTCATGATTAACCGAGTTTATGATTATTGTGTGCTGTGGAGTTTACAAATCAACCTGATGAAATCAAAAGTGATGATTTTCAGAAGAGACGGGGGTAGACAGACAAGGGCGGAAAGGTGGACATTTAATGGTGATAGCATCGAAGTCGTAAAGCAATACAAATACCTTGGAGTTATAATTTCAAGCAATTTAAGTATGGAACCGCATTTGGCTGAAAAACTTCGGCAGTCTAAAAGTGCGATAACATCAACATGGAAAAATTGCTTTCAAAACCGCAGCATACATCACAGCCTTAAATATCGGGTGTTTGAAGCGGTTTCAAAGTCAATACTCCTGTACGTAGCACAAGCATGAGGTCATAGGTGCTATGATACAGTAGAAAAGTTGCAGAGATTTTATCTACGGAGAACATTCCAATTACCTACAACTCCACCTAACTACATGCTGTTGATTGACACAGGTCTCGCCCCGTTGTTCTTACAAACACTCAAACTGAATATTGACTATATTCTCATCACATTTAGGATGGGAGAAGAGCGATTGCCAAGAAAGGTTGTTAAATACGCAATACATACCCGAAGTCTGTGGTATAAAGAGATGATCAATTTGGCGGAAAATTACGAGTACCATTCGGAATGGGAGAAGTAGTTGGAAGTGTAACCTCTATGACTTTCTGTCGCAATTAGATACACAGATTCGGCAAAAATATATCGAGCAAGCGAGTGTGTCAACCCATAGGGAGATCTACAAAGAACTGCAGCTGAACCTGGGCTCTCTAAACTACTTTAAGGACACGAATAAAATAAGATGCCTCTCTATAATCTTTCGTCCAAGGGGAGAGCTTCTTCCACCAAACTTTATACCGCATAGAGATGACCTTCCGGTTTTATGTTCAATGTGCAATATGTCACAGAGGGAGAACGTTATGCATTTCATAGGAATTTGTCCAATTTTTCGTGATATTAGGAGGTTCCACTTTGGGAAAGCCAGCTTGCTATCAGAAGACGGGTCGAATTGGAGAACTCTCACATCATATTGGGAAATAAGTTTAGCTTACAGAAAAAGAATTATGGAGTAGAATTTTTCAATTTTCTAAAGTGAATCTAATGTAAAATTATGCTGTTAGTCTTTAGCAGACGGCTTTTAGCCATGTCACTTAAGATAGATTTAGTACTTTTATTGTTTTTGTAATGAATTTAAACTAATTGGAATTAATAAAATCTAATCTAATCTAATCTAATCTAACAAAAATGAGTCAGGAAACTCCTCTGACACCCGCCCTAACCAACAGAGGCAGCCAGAACCTACCCTGAAAACAAAAAACGTTAAGAAGAAATGCCACAAGAACTAATTATTATATTTCTGTAAGTCAATAGTAATCAACTTAAGTAACAACAAAATTACATATTTTATAATATTTGTATGAAAAACATATCCATAAACCACATTCTATCTAATTGATTAGAAGAAACGTTTAAGCCGTTCGACGGCCCTTCGTTAATGCCCGACTCCCCAGTCACGACATCTGACAACTTTAAAGTAAAAAAAGTTGCATTAATTGAACTGAGGGAAGTGATTAAAAATTTAAAGACAAAAAATGCTCCGGGTTACGACTTGATAACGGCCAAGGTAGTCAAGGAATTGCCGAACAAAGCTATTATCAAACTGCTCTATTTGATCAACGCTTCCCTCAGATTGCTTTATGTTCCTAGGCAATGGAAAGTCGCCAAGATTATAATGGCACCGAAACCAGGCAAACCGCTAAATGAGAAGAAATCATATCGGCCTATTTCCCTATTGCCGGTTATCTCAAAAATATTTGAAAAACTTCCTTCCAAACGTCTACAGACCGTAATCGACGAAAGACGTCTCATTCCTGACCATCAGTTTGGATTTAGAATTAAACATTATACAATTGACCAAGTCCACAAAATAACTGACGTGATTGAGAAAGCTCTGGAAGAAAAAAAGATTTGTTGTGGTGTATTTGTTGACGTCTCACAAGCTTTCGATAAGATTTGGCACGAAGGCTTGGAGTATAAATTGCAACGACTACTGCCACGGCAATTCTTTCTACTCTTACTATCGTATCTCACCGAGAGACTCTTTCGTGTTAGGCACGGAAACGATTACTCTGACTTCAAGGAGATTGCGTCCGGAGTTCTACAAGGAAGTGTCCTTGGCCCGCTTCTATATGTACTCTACACGCGTGATATCCCGCACGAAAGAAACTGTGTCGTTGCCACGTTTGCGGACGATACGGCGATATTGACCACGGGCGAAACTATTGAAGCAGCAACTGAAAAACTGCAACATGCTATTAATAAAGTCCACGCTTGGACGAATTCTTCGCGTATTGTGCTGAACGAAAGTGATGAGAATATCTTACCCGTCGGATCTCTAGGGTCGAATTCCTAACCGGAACAAGAAAAACAAAGACGCGGTTAGGTACAGTGTTTATACTCTTAAAATTTATTAAAACATTTCTTTAGGTATTACAAATTAATGCGCTCGCGATGGAGGAATGGAATGAACAAACTCCAAAAAAGAAAAAAAGGAAAAAACAAAAGCACAAAAAGCTCAAGCACATACGTGCAATGTGGTCTCGAACACATCAGTGATGTATACAGAGTCACATTGGCATTCACTTTTCAACACCATTCCTCAATGTGAACCTGTATACATTGTGAATTACATTTTACATTAATTAATTTAAATTCATTAATCTTACAAAATGACAATGTTTTTGTTTCGATAGATTTTTTGTGAGTACATCTGCTGTCATATTATCCGTTGAAACGTATCTCAGCTCTACATCGCCACTTTGAATAACCTCACGAACGAAATGATGCCTGATGTCAATATGCATGATAGACGGGGTTCTTAGCCAGATTTTGCGCGCTGAGATTGTCACCATATAAGACTGTCGGTGTACCAGATTCACCGCAGCCGATCTCAATGAGTAGACGCCTTAGATGCAACGCCTCCTTTGTAGATGAAGACAAGGCCATATATTCGGCCTCTGTGCTGCTCAAAGCCACACAATCTTGTTTTTGTGACTTCCACGAAATGGGGCCGCCAGCTAGGAAAAACAGGTACCCGGTGTAAGATCTACGATTGCTCACATCGCCACCCCAGTCCGCATCCACATAGCCTTCAAGCGCCTGACCACAAGCACGATAGTTTAACTTCATGTCTATCGTAGCTGCTAGGTAGCGCATAACATGCTTCACACCTGTGACATGTTCACTATGCGGGTTGCTGTTTCTTTGCGCCAACTTCACAACTGAATGGTATATATCTGGCCTCGATGTCAACGCTAGCCACATTAACTCGCCAATAACTGATTGATATGCTGTTGGATCTTCTGTCACGCAACTTCCACTCCCTTCCTGCTTGTTTTAAGCCGTATAGCGCCTTATTGAGTTTTAACACCTTCTGCGCACACGTGATGTCTTCGTATCCCTCAGGCTGCTTCATGTAAACCACGTCGTTTAACTCGCTATTGAGATACGCTGTGCAAACGTCCATTTGGTGTAGATAGAGTTTCATCTCAACAGATAGAGCCAAAATTAAGCGTATCGATTCTTACCGACACATAGGCGAGAAGGTTTCGGTATAATTTACACCGAATTTCTGCGAACAGCCCTTCGCTACCAAACGCGACTTATAACGCTCAACACTGCCGCTGCTGTCCCTCTTGATAGTGTACACCCACTTGCAACCAATCGCCTGTTGGCCCTTGGGTAGGTCTGCCAACGTCCACGTGCCATTTGCCACCAGTGCCTCATATTCTTTGTCCATGGCCGCCTGCCAATATGAAGCGTGTTTACATCTATTTGCCTCCTTGAAAGTCTGCGGCAACGGAAACTCCTTTGCATGCATTACGTTCAGTACATTACACATCTTTTTGGGACGCCCTAGCCGGCCTGTGCGAACTAACTTCGGCCTACCTGGGCCAATGACCAGAACCTTTTCCTCCAGCCGCTTCGACTCATCTGCGCTGGCGTAGTCTTCGCTCGCGGTCTCACTGTCGCTGCGTCTTCGTTCTGGCTTCGTATCGTCATTAAGCTTGAAGTCAAGCGGCATAATATCTGGCGGTGAATTCTCTGCTAGTATGTCAAACTCTATCTGGTCAGAGATCTGTACTGCTTCGCAAGGTTCATCAAACAAAACGTCGCGTTTATCAACCACCTGGTTATTTTCTTTATCATACAGTCTATAGGCTTTTGATACTAACGAGTATCCCACTAGATGATACTCCTTACCTTTCGCTTGGAAATTGCTGTGACGTATTTTATCTAAGCCGACGGCTACTGATCCGAATGCACGCATATTTTGCACATTGGGCTTCCTGCCGCTCCACGCCTCAAACGGAGTCACACGAATCAAAGCGGTAGTTGGCGATCTGTTGCGTATATAGCACGCTGTCTGCACTGCTTCTGCCCATAAAAATTCTGCCATATTAGAGTGCACAAGCAAACTCCTCGCCATCTCAACAAGAGTGCGATTTGCCCTTTCTGCCACGCCGTTCTGTTGTGGGCTATACGGAACCGTAAGTTGACGTACTATGCAATGCTGCTGCAAAAAATTGTCAAAACGCTTTTTAACATACTCACGCCCGTTGTCGCTGCGTATGGCCTTAATCTTGTGCCCAGTCTGGCGCTCCGCCATATTCTTAACCAGCACAAATTTTTCAAATACCTCGTCCTTTGACTTGAGGAAGTATGTAAATATGCGCCGAGACATGTCATCGATGAAGGTTAAGAAATATGCCGAGCCACCAAGAGAACGCTTCTCGAACGGCCCACATACATCTGTATGTACGAGCTCCAATTGTCGCTTTGATCGATTCTCCGACGCTGCTGGAAACGGTTGTGTGTGTATTTTATTCTTCATGCATGTCCTGCACTGTAAGCTGACAGAGAAATCCACATTTTCTATACCAAGCACCATCATATTTTTGGAAAGATTCATCAAACTGGCATAATTTAGATGACCATATCTGTTATGCCACAGTGCTGCGTTAGGCTGTGCAGCGGCAAAACAAGAGTTGCGATTGCCTTCGAACACAAAAAGCTTATTTTTCTTCTGCGCTTTCAATATCTGCGCCCCTTGTTGACTTACGACCGCATACTTGTTGTCGAATGCTACTGTGCAACCCCGTTCTACAGCTCGGCTGACCGACACAAAGTTACTCCTCATACCAGGAACATACAAAACGTTCTCTAACTTCAATTCACACGACTCGGTTTGAAGTATGACATCACCTCTGCCTTCTGCTCGTATGACTCTGTTGTCAGCCAACACAACATCCTCTGCCTGTGGAATGTAATTCAGAAAAAGACCACGCACACAACACATATGCATGGTCGCCCCGCTATCCAGGCACCAGCTTGAACTTTCCTGATTGTACTTGTCTGCCCCTGTAAGAACAGTAAACAATCGTTGTTGACGATTTTTTGGTGTTTCTTCTTTGCCCTTGTGTTTGCATTGATTTTTGAAGTCGCCACGCTGCCCGCATTTGAAGCATACAATGTCTCTTTTCTCTTTTTTACGTGTCGTCTTTGTATTTACATGAAATGCTTGCTGCTCGCTGCTATGTAACGATTTTTCTTCGTTCCCTTTGCGCTCCCCGACCTCTAGCAATTTAATCTTTAGTATATCCAGAGACGGTAAACTGTCGCGCGTTTTCATGGCCATGACAAAATTCTCATATTGCATTGGCAAACTTGATAGTAGTATTATCACTACCAATTCGTCGGCTAGGTTAATACCCACTTCTCCAAGTTTGTCAATCGTCGAGCAAAATTTATTGATAAAGCTGGACATAACTTCCCCATCTGCCATATGCAAGCCAAGTAACTGCTTGTATAGCGATACCTTTCTTACTGACTTCAAAGCAGCGTTCGATTCAATAGATAGGGAAAGCCTATTCTACAAATTATCGAATTTAGGAATCTCTTCTAAGGTTATAGCAACTCTAAGAGCTCTGTATGCGGCCGATACGATAGCTGTGTGGGATGGTGAATCGGTCTCTGATCAATTTAGTTCATCGATGGCCCTTAAGCAAGGATGTGTGTTGAGCACCCTTCTCTTTGCTATATTTATTGATGACATCGTAGAATGCCTTGGAGGAGGCGTAGATGTAGCAGGTGTTATCGTACCGGTGTTATTATACGCTGATGACATAGTACTTTTAGCAGACTCCCCTAAGCAGCTGCAAGAAATGATCAACAGGTTGGAGAAGTACTGTGACACTTGGAACCTAACTATCAACACTAGTAAGTCCAAAATCATGATTTTCCAAAAAGGACTCGGAAGATATGCTGCAAATGAAAAATGGTACTTTAAAGGACAAGAGATGGACTTAGTAAAGGAGTTCAAGTACCTAGGTGTAACCCTTACAAGCAATATTAGCTTCAAAAAGCACCTCACGTCTAAACTTTCCGAAGCCAAAGCTGCCATATGTGCATCCTGGAAAAGTTGTATGTCAAACAGGCATATTGGACATCCGGAAAAATACAAGCTGTTTCAAGCAGTTTCCAAATCCATCATGTTGTATGCGGCACAAGTATGGGGTTATAAACAATACGAAGAAGTGGAAAATTGCTTCGTTTCTTCCTAAAGCGGATCTTCAAACTACCATCCACAACGCCAAACTATATGCTACATATTGAGACTGGTTTGCCGAACATGTTTTTAGACACACTCAAGCTGCATTTTGATTACGTTCTCAAGCTCCTTCAAATGGATTCTTCAAGACTCATCCACAGGTTTGCTAAGTTCTTGGTCACAAACCATCTTAATTTCATAAATGATTGGACACTACTCTCTGAGTCCTACGGAGTTCCTCTGCGGCTGGTCGTGAATAATGCAACTGATCTACGTACACAGCTATATGAGCTGCTATCATCTATAGACGCAAAATCACGAGAAGAGTATATTAGTTTGGCAAGATCTTCGCAACAAAGGCAATATTACTCCAGACTAAATTTAAATTTGTATGCAGAAAATTACTTTAATGCGAATTATTCATTGGATATGATCTCAACTGTCTTCCGAGCTAGAGGTGAAATATTGCGCTTAAATTATGTTCCTCATAGACCAGACCTGCCACTCTACTGCGAAATGTGCAATATGCGAGTTAGAGAAGACATTTTCCATTTCCTTGGCCAGTGTCCAATATTACGTGAAATTAGGAGAGCTGTGTTCGAAACGAACTTCTTAGGAGAAGAAGAAATATTAAGCATTTTAAATGGAGCCAAAGGTTGGAGCACACTTTTTAGATTTATTCAGCACTCATTAATATATCGGAGGAAAATTTTAACAGAAAGTTTTTAATATTTTTATTTTTCTTTTTCCTATTCTCTGCTCTAACGTAACAATCTTAATTATAATAATTGAAATTGAAGTTATCTACATTACTTTGTATCTTTCTCATTTTCTGAACTTGATAAATTGTACTATTATTTTGCTTAAGTCAATCTGACCGACGGTTTCTATACCAGGTCACTAAAGACAATGTACCGTGTAATATGTATTCTGAATTTGCTAAATAAAGTCTTTTCTAATCTAATCTAATCCTTTCTTACTAGCCCGCTCGGTTGATACACATCTTTGAGCCTCTTCCAAGCACTCGCTGCAGTTTTGCTTTGCTTGAGATAACACAACTGTAATGGCTTCACACTCAAAGTAATCATTGCCAAAGCCTTTTCATCGAGTACATCCCACTTAGCTGTGTCTTCCAACGGCCGCACTCCATCTATCACCTTCCACACCTCTGCGTGCACCAACACGCTGCGCATTTGAATGCACCAGGTGTCGTAGTTATCATCATCTAGCTTCTCGATCTGATATATGGAACTCATGGTGACTGCACGTAATACCGCGTAACTCGCGTAATTTAATTTAATAAGAAAAACACTTTAAACACTTATGACCCTCGTGCTGGGCCCATAACCTGATGAGAATATCTTACCCGTCGGATCTCTAGGGTCGAATTCCTAACCGGAACAAGAAAAACAAAGACGCGGTTAGGTACAGTGTTTATACTCTTAAAATTTATTAAAACATTTCTTTAGGTATTACAAATTAATGCGCTCGCGATGGAGGAATGGAATGAACAAACTCCAAAAAAGAAAAAAAGGAAAAAACAAAAGCACAAAAAGCTCAAGCACATACGTGCAATGTGGTCTCGCACACATCAGTGATGTATACAGAGTCACATTGGCATTCACTTTTCAACAGAAAGCAAATCTACTCACGTTAACTTTACCTATAAAAAAGTGGATAGATTACCTCTATATCTTAACTCGGCTCAAATACCGTACGCAAACGAAGCAAAATATCTAGGAATGACTCTAGATGTTAAGCTCAAATAAAAATCACACGTAAAAAAGAAACGCGACGAACTAGAAAACAAATACCGACAAATGTACTGGCTACTCGGAAAACATTCGAAGTTGAGCCTACATAACAAACTGCTTATATATAAGCAAGTGCTAAAGCCTGTGTGGAGGTATGGTATACAACTATGGGGTTGTACCAAGAAAAGCAATAGAAACATCATACAGACTTTTGAAAATAAAGTTCTTAGAACGATCGTTTACGCACCGTGGTATGTACGTAACGAAGATATTCATCGAGATCTGGGAATTCCCAGCGTCGTCGAAGAGATAACAAAATTTTCGCGTAAACACAAAGATCGTGTTCACGGCCATTGAAACCGTACCGTCATTCAACTACTTGACGCGAATAATTCAATTCGTCGTCTGCAAAGGATAAAACCTTTTGACCTCGCGTCATAGTATATGCCGGTCGCGAAAAAGGCAGGAACTTTCATTGGAATTTAACCTGCTAAAGTTATACATTTCTTTTTACTTCGTACGAAAATTTTTTTTTTCCAAAAATCACGTGTATCGTAAGCGAAAATAAAACTGCTGGATAAGCACTGGCTTAGTTGTAGTATTACTTTTGAGGAGAGGTGTTTTTTCAGTGAGTAAAAATCTCACACTACCATAAGCACGCTCGGTCGGGCCTTATGGTGTCTTTAGAAGATTTTTCACCTACTCTCGGCAAAAAAAAAAAAAATAAAAATCCCAGAACGTTAATTACTAGAACAGACCTCGTAAACAACAGTTTGTTCCACAGAAGCGCCAACATTTACAACAGGTCCATCAGCCACACAAAGTGCAGAGAGTGTACCACACCGATGGGCCCGACCCAGATGAGCAGACACCGGAAGAATACGAAAGTGAGATAGAACGAGAAGACCAAAACTATGACCAGACATTAATGAATTACACTGACTCACAAGATGACCATGATCTTGACAAACCGGAGCAACTCTACGATATCTATTTTTTAGACTAAGGCCCTCTTCGCTTCCTTACTTCGAACATATCGCAAGAAGCGGAGAGACACTAAAATTCTTAATAGACACAGGATCTAATAAAGACTACATCCAACCCCGGCATATCAGGAACCCTCTCCTGAATGAAAGACGTTTCTACGTTATATCAGTCGGAGGGAGCGTAAAATTACACACCACTCATTTGTACAATTATCCCCACTCTTATCTCGTTCGACGATATAATAGGCAATAATACTTCGAGAATATTAAACGCGGTCATCCATACAAAAGATAGTTATATGACTATTTACCCAAACATATCAATACCACTCAAGCAGCATATTTCACAATTAATTAATAACATTACTCTAAGAACTTCTCATATAAGAAAAGAACAGTCGGACAAACTCAAAGGTATAATTAACGACTGTCCTAATCTCTTTTCTGATCTTGGCAAGAAATTAACTTACACCACCACCGTAAAATGAGAAATTCGAACGACAACCAACGATCCCATTTATTCAAGATCATACCCATACCCGATAGCACTCAAGGGAGAAGCAGAAAAACAAAAAAACGATCTACTAAAAGATGGCATCATTAGGCCATCTAAATCGCCTTACAATTCTCCAGTTTGGGTCGTTCCCAAAAAAATTGATGCCTCTGGGGGAAGAAAATATCGCATGGTGATCGACTACCGTAAGCTAAAAGCTGTTACCATCGCTGACAGATACCGGATCCCCGAGATTAACGAAGTTCTCGCCAACCTTGGCAAAAATAAATGGTTTACTATAGTTGATCTCAATGGCTTCCATCAGATCCCACTCAAAGAATCTGATATTGAAAAAACGGCTTTTTCCGTGAATAACGGGAAATTCTAATTCACTCGTCTCCCTTTCGGGCTAAAGAATGCACCCTCCATTTTTCAAAGGGCTTTGGGTGATATTCTGAAGCAATACATCGGGAAGTGCTGTTATGTTTATATCGATGACATCGTCATCTTCGGGAAAGACGAGATTGAACATCTTAAGAACCTGGAAATAGTGTTCAAGACCCGAGAAGCCGCCAACATGAAAATACAGTTGCAAAGTGCGAATTCTTTCAAGAAGAAATAGAATTCTTAGGCTTTGTCATCGGTAGAAATAGCATTAAAACTAATCCCAAGAAAGTCCAAGCGATTGTCAACCGACCTGCCCCCAAAACTCTTAAAGACTTCATTTCTCGGTATGTCAGGATATTATCGCCGCTTCATTAAAGATTATGCAAAACTTGCGAAGCCCCTGATATCCCTCTTAAGAGGCGAATATGGACGAGTGCCCAAGAACCTTTCAAAAAACAAACGCATTCATTTAGACCAAGAAGCCTTAGAAGCATTCAATAAAGTGAAAAATTCACTTATTTCGGCAGAAGTGGTTCTGTCATATCTTAACTTCAAAAATGAATTCGAACTGACCACGGATGCCTCGGATTATGCTATCGGAGCAGTCCTCTCTCAAAATGGCAAACCAATCACATTCGTCTCGAGAACTCTAAATAAGGCCGAGGAACATTATGCAACAAACGAGAAATAAATGCTCGATATTATATGGTCACTAAATTCATTAAGAAACTTCCTCTACGGATCTCGAAAAGTGAACACTTTTACCGATCACCAGCGTCTCACTTATGCCTTGAGCAACAAAAACACCAGCAGTAAAATGAAAAGGTGGGAGGCTTTTCTAGAAGAATACAACTACGAACTCAAGTATAAGCCAGGGAAAGCAGACTTAGTGACTGACTCCCTTTCAAGGCCTCCCCAAGTAACCGAAATTCATTCAACCGAACATAGTGCCGATAGCTCTTCTGATAACTCAATCCCCATTGTCGAAACCCCAATCAATGTATTCCGTAACCAACTAGTACTAAAAATAGGCAAAGATAACAGTTACCAAATTAAAACTTCATTCGAAAATTACACAAGATACATTTTTCTTAAACCAGAGTACACGGAAGCAGACTTAGTAAACGCATTTAAGAGATACTTGAACCATAATACTATAAATGGACTCCTGACAAACGAAGAAGCTATGGGTAAGATACAAGAAATTTACCGGCTCCACTTCAAAGACTACCGTATTAGATTTAACCAAACAATTTTGGAAGACATACCCAGCGAAACCGAGCAAGAAGAAAAAATCCTAAAGATACACCGACGCGCTCATCGCAACGCCGAAGAAAACCGAATTCAGTTGTTAGAAAACTTCTACTTCCCTAAAATATCTTCAAAAATTAAAGCCTTAGTAAACCGTTACGCAACCTGTAAAGAAAATAAATACGACAGGCATCCTAATAAACCACACCTGAAACCTACACCCATCCCTAATTATCCTGGACACAGCATTCATATCGATATCTTTCTTACCGAAAAACAACTTGTCTTAACGGCCGTCGATAAATTCACAAAATTCGCTCAAGCTAAAATCATCTCATCACGCTCAATCGAAGACATTAAGCGACCATTACGAGATATCATATTCTTCTTCTGCGTACCCGAAGTTGTTGTAATAGATAATGAGAAGGTGCTAAATTCAGCCTCAATAACGTTAATGCTAGAAGATGACCTTCAAATCTAAATTTTTAAAACCCCTCCATATAAAAGTGAAGTGAACGGTCAAGTTGAACGTTACCACTCCGCATTGTCCGAAATTATGAGATGTCTTAGGTTAGGTTAGGTTAGGTATGTGGGCTGGCAGGGAGCGACGCTCTCTGCCACACTCAGGTCAGCGATGACCCATTGTGGTACCCATAGGAGAAAAAGTGATCCCTTACCCAATGAAACTAAAAACTACTCAGTCACTTACTTCATTTCTGCATACAAACCACCCCGATGATTTGATGAAGTTCAACATCTTTTCCGTTGAAACGCCGGAGAGTTCCTCGAGATCCTGGAAGAAGAATTTACCAAGGAACTTTTTCCTGGAATGCTGAAGACTCGGGCAGTGGCACAGGAAGTGGGTTGTGTCCTCAAAATGTTCCTCGTCACCACAGCCTCTGCAGAGTTCCTCCTCCGTCAGGCGTAGTTTCTTCAAGTGGTACCGCAGAGTGTTGTGTCCCGTGATGATGCCCACGAGGGTGGAAAGGGATTTCCTGTCTTTATGGATGATTCTCTCGGTCTTTGCTTTGTCGAAAGATGGCCATAGCTTCCTGGTGATGGCGCAAGTTTCCATGGAGTTCCATCTTGTGTTCGCCTCCTCAGTGGCTTTATTCCCTGCAGCGAGCTTGAGTGTGCAAGGCGGGATACACACAGGGGGGTCAACTTGTTCTGTTGGGGCTGCTGAGCCAATTCTCGCCAGCTCGTCGGCTTTCTCATTGCCTGGGATACCCTCGTGTCCAGGGACCCAACAGAGCGATACCTTGTGCTGTGCTCCAAGAACCCTGAGCTCTTCTCGACAACACTTCACAAGCTTCGATTTAATTTCTATGGCAGTAATCGCTTTTATAGCTGCCTGGCTGTCGATAAAGATGGTGATACCTTCTGGCGGTATTGCCCTTATCGCAGACTCACGGGCGGCTGTTGCCACTGCTAAGACCTCTGCTTGGAAAACACTGCTGTGGTCTGGAAGTCGTATGGATATTGATACACCTAGAGGGTCGGAGAAGATACCTGATCCTACACCAGTGCGCATTTTTGAACCATCCGTGTAGATGGCTATAGATTCGGCATTAGGTATATGACCGCTTTTCCAATCTTCCCTGCTAGGGTAGGCGGTAGAGAAAGGCCTTGTAAAGTCTAAATATGGCGTCATGTAATCCGTTACGGGCATGAGGCCAAAGTAATCGAGTAGGATCATCGAGTGACCTGTTCTGCTTGGTTTCCAGTTCGCTGACTGACTTATTCTCATAGCATTAATGGCTGCTGATGTTCGTGTAAAGATGTCTAGCGGCAGCAGGTTGAGGATAGCCTCGAGTCCTGCGGTTGGGGTTGTCCTCATTGCACTGGTGATGCCAATGCACGCTAGTCTTTGAACTTTGGTGATTGCCTTTAAGTTGGTGCATTTGTTGACAGCTGGCCACCATACTAGATTGCCGTAAGTCAGTATGGGTCTAACTATAGCCGTATACATCCATAGTATGATTTTGGGGGAGGGTCCCCAGGTTCTACCAAAAATTCTACTACATGAGTAAAAGGCTATTGTTGCTTTCTTGATTCTTTCCTCTATATTTAATCTCCAGTTGAGCTTTTTGTCAAGTACAAGGCCCAGGTATTTTGCGCTATCGGACAATCTGAGTGGGATACCATCAACAGAAGGTGTATTGAACTCCGGTATTTTCCTCTTGTTCGTAAAAAGTACGAGTTCGGTTTTTTGGGGATTAACCTTTAAACCGCAGCTCCTGGCCCATATGCTAAGAGTATTAAGGGCTCCGTCAAGTTGTTCGCTGAGGGTAGGCAGGAATTTACCTGTAGCAAGCAGCACGACGTCATCCGCGTACGCTGTAGCTCTGACCCCGCTGTACCTTAGTTGTTGTAGTACCTCATTAAGAACAATGACCCAGAGCAGTGGGGAGATTACCCCGCCTTGAGGGGTACCCCTCGAGGCGTATGCTTCGAGCTTTGAACCCTTAAGTTCGGTGGTTATATGTCGTTCCTCGAGCATGCTAACAATCCAGTTAATTAGACTAATGTCGATGTCTAGGTTTCTTAGGGTTCTTTTACCCGCTTCGGTATTTACATTATTGAAGGCTCCTTCAATGTCCAAAAAAGCAGCTAGTGTGAACTCTTTATCCTTAAGTGATTTTTCTATAGAGCCGACAACATGATGTAGGGCAGTTTCCACACATTTACCCTTCGTGTATGCGTGTTGGGCTGGGGATAAGTCCCCCGGGCGTATTCTGCTACGTATGTAGATGTCGAGCAATCTTTCAAAAGTTTTCAGGATGAAAGAGGTAAGGCTAATTGGTCTGAAGTCCTTCGCGGTGGTGTATAAAAACCACCTTTACCTCCCTCCATGTTCTTGGTATGTAACATTGTTTAAGACTACTGGCATATAGCTTTTTGAGAATTGGGGTAATGATTGGTGCAGTTTTTTGCAGCATGATCGGTATAATCCCATCAAGTCCTGGGGATTTAAAAGGGGAGAACGATCTTATTGCCCACTCTATTCTGTCCTCTGTTACCAGATCCGCAGGGGGTTCCGATTCGCTGTGATTGCTATTAGTACTGCTACATGGTACGGTAGTACACCCCGGGAAGTGCGTTTTAATAAGCAATTCAAGGGATTCCGAACAGGACTCGGTCCAGTTTCCTTCAGTGTTCTTTAGGGAACCTAGAGTCTTCGATTCTCTGGAGAGGATTTTCCTCAATCTGGCCGTTTCTGTTGTACCCTTGATCTCGTCGCAAAAGCGTTGCCACGACTGTCTTCTGGCTTTTTGCGTTGCGCTCTTGAAGTTCCTCTGACTGGCTTTGTATAGCTCCCAGTCAGAGTCAGCTCCCGTTGATTTCGCCAGGTTCAAGAGTTTCCTTGTTTCTCTCCTTATTCTGGCTAGTTCTTTGGTCCACCATGGGGGGGAGACTTTTGTCTTAGGTCTAGATACGGGACATGCCTTCTGGAAAGCCTCTTTGAAGACGGCAGTGATTTCCTCGGCTTTTCGGTCAATGTCCGCTGGCTCATGTAGGTCACATTCTTGTGGTAGATTCGCCTTCCTCCGCACCTCGTAACTGAAGGTAGTCCAGTCGGTCTTCCTTGGGTTTCTATGGGGTTTGGGAAAGTCGCATCTTTCAATGAGATTAAATTCAATAAATCTGTGATCGGAATAGGATTCTATCTCCAAAGTATTCCAATTGTCTATAGAGAGGGTATTTGAGTTACTCGCTAGTGTAATGTCAATAACCTCCTGCCTGTTTCTAACTACGAAAGTGGGTTCAGAACCCCTATTGGCTACTAAAAGATTATGTTCGATAATAAATTCGAAAATCAACTCACCGCGTGGGTTTGTATCACCACTGCCCCATTGCGCGTGGTGCGCGTTCGCATCGCAGGCTAGTAGTAGGTCCCATCTCTCGATTTCCGCTTTCCTGGTTAAGGCGCGGGTGAGTTCGGATGGCGGTCCATCATTTCCGTCGTAAGGCATGTACACGGCTGAGATAATCAGTGGGGGGAGCCCCCTCCGGTCAAGTCTTACTACCGTCTGGTCTGAATTGCTGTAGGTAGATAGAAGAAATAAGTTAATGTGTTTCCTAGCTACGATACAAGTTCTGTTCTTACGGTCCGCGTTTAGCGGTTCGCTGCTGTACAGTGCTAAATCTTTATGATTTAGCCCACTAATTTTGCCACGGGAGATCCATGGCTCTTGTACGAGGGCTATGTCTATGTTCCTTTCGCCTAGAAGATATATAAGATTGGCGCTAGCAGATATGCTGTGGTGCAGGTTTATTTGAATGAATTTCATGTTCTTCTTACCTTGTCACCCGCCCGCCTTTGCTTCCTCTCTGTCCTATCCGTAAAGGGTCGGACTTTACACCGGGTGATACCAGTGCGAACTTTATTGTTGAACCTTCTTAGCATAGGCATTGATCTATGGTTGAGCAGGACCACGATCTCTGTGCCCTTTTCTGAGTGCTCGCCCATTTCAAGCATCTCCCAGTCGTCGCTAAGGAGCTCCGGGTTAAGGTGCCGTAGGTTCCTTTCAATACGCTCCTTGGGAATATGAGGGCCAGGTATCAGGATACGCCCTTTTGGCCTAGTAAATTCTAGCAGGTCCTTCTTTTCGACGAGTCGAATGTCGGCATTAGCCCATGGAGCCTGCGTGCTAGCCACGAAAGTTTGGAGCCACTTAAGCGTGAACTCGTTGTCGCATGAAAGGAGCTTAAAACCTCTGAAG
Organism: Brachypalpus laphriformis; assembly: GCA_945910035.1. Taxonomy (NCBI): domain Eukaryota; kingdom Metazoa; phylum Arthropoda; class Insecta; order Diptera; family Syrphidae; genus Brachypalpus; species Brachypalpus laphriformis. Next base: position 101,880,210 of record OX246754.1, read on the forward strand.
GTGGTCAGTTGCTCAAAGAAAGGGGATTGTCCCTCCTTCTCGACAAGGGTGGAATTGATGGCTTCGAGTATGCGCAACTCGATGAGCCTCCACTGGTCTTTGCTGAGTCTTTTCTCTGGGCTGTTATGGTCTACAATCGCCACCTGTAGACCAGCACTAGCAGATGCGGCCAGCCTGGCCTTCTTGCTGGTACTGTTCGTAGGCGGCGAGATCGTGTCGTCATGTCTACCTCGTTTGGAACTGCTCGCAATCGGCTCGGATGAGGTCTTAACGACTGACTCCGGCTCGGTTGACAAGGGCCTCAGCCTGCCCGTGATCGGGGAGGTTGGCAAGAGGCTTACCTTCCCTCTCGCGAGTAGGCCTCCGTCCGTTCCCCTAGTCTGCCCTGCGCTGCGTTCTCTAGCGTCTGCGTAAGCCCTAGAACTTCTCACGATGGGGACGGGTTGTATCCCTTTACCCCGAACAGTCGAGAGCGGCGTAGGTTTGTTTGCAGCAGAGGAGGGTGGCAAACGGCATTCCCCCTTCAACGCAATCTGACCCTTGCCCGTTCGTAGTGCTGTGTCGTCGTCCTTTCTGCAGGTTGCCTTCTTGGAGCAGTCTGCAGCCGGCCCTGCCACAGATGGGTTAGGGTCGGTTGCTGACCGAAGACCAGCTACGATCGAGATGGGGAGCTGACGGCTTCCCGCTCCCACCGTAGGCGATCTTCTTACCTTCCGGTCCTGCTGATCAGTGCACCTAGTCGACCCTGCGAGCTTGAGCGTGCTGTTGGCCCTGTCCAGAGCATCCCTTTCCTTGTCCGTGAAGGACTTCGGATCACGCTTTTTAAGCCGCCGAATTAGCCTAATGGCATTACGCTTCCTATTTCTGAGCGTTGTTGTCCTCTTCTGTGCCCTAACCTCCCTAGTCTTTTCGGACGTGGATGATGGTCGGGCTAGTCCCAGGCCAAGTCCACCCGCCCTGACTACTGTCGCGAAACTACAGGTAGTAGAGTTTCCATTGTCAGCAGGGTCACATTCACCATCCGGCATGGGCGCTGACCGATTTTCCTCACGAGGCTGGCTGCGGCTTGCCCCGTTCGGATCGTCCGTCTTCGCCACCCCGACATCTAAATTGCTGCCCTCGGATGGTTTCTGTGGCTCTGCTGCAATGGGAGGCTGCTCCGAGATTGCCAATGTGATCGCCTCAGGTCTAGACTGGCTACGGCTTATCGTAGACTTTGGCGGTCCCATCGGTTCTCTCACGCTCAGGATAGCTGCAGGGGTCTTACCCATCGGTGAGCCCGTCACTGACGAGCGCTCTGATAAGGCCAACTCCTGCAGGTAGGCCCGTGCGTTGTGGAGTCTCTTCCTATCTGGCTCTGAGAGCTCTTCCCACCTCTTAGTCCCTAGTCTCTTGACCGTTAACTTGCAGTTTTTTGCTCGTCGGGAGCTAGTTGACGCATTAGAGAGGGATGAGCTAGCGATGGAGCAAGCGTCATCTAGAAAGAGCCTTTCCAGGTTCAGGTCGATTGCTCCAACGCTTTCTTCATCCGAAGTACGAAGCAGAGCTTCCTCCGTATCTCCTATCGACCGGTCGGTTTTTATAGAGCTAGGAGTGCCCGACCGGTTTACACTCTTCGCTTTTTGAGTTATATTATTGTTTTTAAGATTTGACATTAGGGTCCCACGAGTAAGGGGGAAGAAGATGTCCGCCTGTACTCACCCCCTGTATACAGGTAAGGGGAATTAATTGAAACTGGAGGACCCCAAGGTATCCAGAGTTCACCGTTAGAAGACACCGTAACGTGGTGCCATTCATCCCATAGGCACGGTAGTTTACACCTGGGATTCCGGGTTTTTCAAGTTTTCCTCTTTAGATCCGCCATATTCCGTTAACAACAGCGGCACCTCGTGTAGGGTGTGGCTCTTCACCACGTATGGACGGTCTTAGGGAAGAGAAACAACTTATTCCTGACCCTCTGGCTGAGATGTCTTAAATCTGTCGGACCTCCAGGGTCTTTTGAAGAACTACTAGAACGAGCCGTGAATGAATACAATTTCACAATCCACTCAACCACAGGTAAGAAACCGATAGAACTCTTTTACGGACGAATACCCAGACTAAACCCTACCAATTTGAAAAAACACGATTGACTAGCATCGAAAGACTTAGAACTAAACAGGAGAAGAACAATAAATACCATAGCAAGAAAAGGAAGCCAATTAAAGACTACCAAACAGGGCAAGTTATTTTTGTTAAAAATAATAAACGGATAGGCTCGAAATTACCTGGTAGATACCGACAAGGAATAGTTCTCTACTCTACAGTAATAACTGAATCCGGCAAAGTAGTGCACAAAAGTAATATTAGAAACTATCATTTATTTTTTCAGTTGTGCCTTTTTGCACCTCTCAGGCAACTATTCAAATATTGGGCTTCTCAAACGCACAAATAGTGACCTTTCACGTTGGACAGACGAAGATACAGGACGGAAATTTCAAACTAACACACGTCATTGACTTGGACCAATACGACAAATTCATATCCACAATAACCCCAACCCTAAACCTTGAATCAACCCAAAACCATACCATATTTCCTTTGCTATCACATGAGTTGCAACAAATTAAAAATCTCGTGCATAACTTGAAACCGCGAATAACAAAACATTCTTTAAATCTCGTCGGCAGCACCATTAAAGAAAAAATTACGGACGTTCTAAAAAATAATAACAAGCAGGTTGTCATAAATCAATTATACAATGAGAGAATGAATAATATCACTAAAGTTCAAAATAAAATACAGAGATCGTTAAAAGAAGACAATAAATTAAGTTTTGAAGTAATAACAAATGTGCAATACAAAATTAAACTTGTAAAAGAAGAAATAGAAAATATTAACCCTTTCAGTAATTTGTTACCATATGGTAACACTTTTTTTAACCCGCCAAAATCCTACCCTATGTTGCAATTTTCTTAGAAAAACTTTTTAACGGTTTATTTACGATCTCTATTGCTGCTCTCTTCATGAATTACGGTCATAAATGAAAACACTGTTGTGCTGGAAGGTGATAATTTTTCGCAAAATAATTTTAATGGCTTATTCAGGTGGTAAGTGTTTTCTGTTGAATTTTTTTCCCAATCAGGACAAATTTAATTAGAAAACTATTTTTTTTATCAAAGTATCTTCTATATCTTGACGATTGAATAAACTGAAAAATAAATTTGTTCATTGGAACGTGCTTTATATACGTTTCATATTTTGTTACCATACGGTAACATTTGATCTTTGAGTAGTATGTATTTCTGAAATCCCAATGTTACCATATGGTAACATAACGTATTTTGTTCGCGTTTTTATTTGAAATTTCGATTTGACTTTCAGGAAAGAGTTGTAAATTAAGGGAAGATAAGATAGAAAAGTTATTGCTATATTTTGCTGAGTCTGATGTGTCAGATGAAGAAGAAAATGAACTGAATTTGGAAGGAATTTTAGGAGAACTTGAAGCTGAAGAAAGACATCAGGCAACTATTATAGAGGATCAGGTGAGTGGGAACCTGAAAGAAAATGATGTTGAGAGCTCAGAAGAAGAAACAGCAGAAGAATTAGAAAATCCAAGTCAGCCCACTACTTCAGCTGGAAAATACAGAAGGACCGAATTTTATTGGCTAAAGAATAAATGGGAGCCACCTACTGCCGTGTTCGTTGAAGAAGTTCCTCAAACACCATATTTGCGTACGCCGCTTCAGTATTTTGAAGAATATTTCAATGATGATGTGTATGCAAGAATCCTTTTTGTCACCGATCAAAGAAACTTGGCTACTGAAGGACACCTGACCAACATCAAATTGAATGAAATGAAAAAAATGGTTGCTATGTTACTCACGATGGGTATGATTAATTATCCGAGAACAAATATGTATTGGGGAAAAGCAACGAAAATACCATCTATTTCGAACTCAATGGCCAGAGCAAGGTTTCATTTTATTCGAAACGTCCTTAAATTTGCTGAAAAAGAAGATAATACTGATAAGCTGTGGAAGGTGCGTCTTCTCCTTGATGTCATGAAACAAAAATGTACCGGTATAGCAAAAAAAGAGAATCTTTGCGTAGATGAGATGATGGTGCCGTTCAAGGGAAGAACATTTTTGAAAATGTATATGCCAAAAAAGCCCATAAAGTGGGGACTGAAATTTTTTGTGCTATGTAGCTTTGACGGTGTAATTCACGATTTTGAGATCTACCAAGGAAAAGGAACAATTGCTGGGTATTCAAATATGGGCTTTTGCTCTGGTATAGTTATGAGATTAGCTGAAACAATACCCAATTTCAAGAACTATAAGCTATATTTTGACAACTATTTTACCGGATTGGACCTACTTATAACACTAAAAGACCTGGGAATATGGGCAACTGGTACTATCAGAGCAAATCGAATGGGAAAAGTTTTCTTGAAGTCAGAAAAAGATCTTCGTAAAGTAGGTCCAGGATCATATGACTATCGAATTGAAAAAGAAAACAACATTTTTATCATGAAGTGGCTGGACAACGGTATGGTACAGATGACATCCACGTTGTATGGGGACGAATATGTCGATGTAGTTAATCGATTTTGTCAAAAAGAAAAAAGAAAAATTGATATCCAACGCCCAAATATAGTCAAAATGTATAATAAAAATATGGGAGGAGTGGACAAAATGGATTTTCTAATATCACTATACAGAATTTCTATAAAAACCAGAAAGTGGACAGTACGTTTTTTTGATCATATGATAGATATGGCTGTGTGTAACGCATGGTTGGAATATAAAAGGGACTGTGAAATTCTACAAATCCATCCAAGAGAAATAATGGACCTACTTGGATTCCGAGACGATATTACCAGCGGAATATTAGCTCAAACTGAAGTTAAAGCGACAAGGAAGCGCGGAAGACCACCAGCAAATTTAAGTGATCTTCCACCTGATTCTCCTAGTTCTTCACCTTCTTCAACATTAACTCGGGACAACATCCCTGCAACCTCTACTAGATTCGATCACAGCAATCACTGGCCGGTATGCATACCTAACAGATCCAGATGTAAGGTCAAGAATTGTGAGGGCACCAGTAGTAACAAATGTGAGAAATGCAATGTTCACTTGTGCCTTCCAACTGCAAAAAAGAATTGTTTTATATCTTATCATCATCATAATATGAACTAATATAGTTTGATATTGATTTTTAATGAAATAAATTAATTTATGTAAAGTTACTTCAAAAAAAATAATAAACTGCACATTTACGAATAATGTCTTTTTCTTGAGTAAAGGTATCCCATTCAGTCTTAATGTTACCATATGGTAACACTCTAAAACTCATGTTTCCAAATATATTTTTTAAAAACTAAAAACGCATTACAATCATTGGAGTCAAAATTAGCCTCAATGCAACACTTTAAATTTTTTAAGCTTCAATTCTATTTTTTTTACTGAAAGGGTTAACTATGCCATCCACTTGGCTAAATAAGATATGACCAATTCATTTATTATATCCAAAGCGAAATAGAACTTGCTACAAATATTTTAAATAAGCAACAGTTGCCCTATAACACAATAGAAGAAGCTTCAAATTTGTCAGAAGTAAAAGTCATAAGCAATAGTTCAATAATGCTCTATATTGTAAACATTCCTTTAACAACAAATGAAATTTATGAAAGTCTTGTGATTAAACCAGTAAAAAGGAATAATATTGTAACAGAAATTTTATTTAATGTAATTCTTAGAAATAATGAAGAGATGTATGGAACAGTAAAAAAATGTAAAAGTTATAATTCTCTATCCATTTGTAATTCCAAAGACATTGTTAACATTAGAAATGATACATGTATTCCTAGCTTGCTGAACAGCCTCTCAACAACGTCAATAGTCAGCATATTCCAACCATAGATGAGATTTCAACTGGCAACCTATTGCTAAATCAGTTTGCCGGAACCCTACAAGTCGAAAATACTACCCACAGCCTCAATGGAACATTCCTAATAAAATTCTACAACACCGTAAACATCAATGGAAGATCATTTATTTCTAGAGAAGTATCAACGATGAAAGTATTACCGGCAATACTCTAACCCAAACCAAAGGAGAAGAATTACAGGGAATTACTATCCTTGGAAATGATGAAGGACCTTCATATCAACAACACAAATGAAATCCGACTATTACAAACAGAGAAAAACGCACATCAAGTAACCACCTACTCGATCATCTCCCGTCTCGGAATACTCGTCATAATAACCACGATCCGTAAGCTCTTACCCAAACGGAACAATACGAAGGTCACCATCCAAATTCCAGAAGAAAAGGTCCATGAGAAACATCCCGAACCAAGAACGATCGTATCACATAACGCGCCGCAACATCTTGAGATGCCAAAGCAAAGGTTTAACAACCTCCCATATTTTTAGCGATTGGGGACAATCGCATTTAAGAGGGGAAGACTTAGCACCACCAAACGATGCAAACAACACCTGCACACGCGAACCCCGAGGAACGGAAATGCTGACCAAGCGTCTGGTGCAATCGATGCACATCAACTCGTCGCCGCAACATCTTGAGATGCCAAAGCAAAGGTTTAACAACCTCCCATATTTTTAGCGATTGGGGACAATCGCATTTAAGAGGGGAAGACTTAGCACCACCAAACGATGCAAACAACACCTGCACACGCGAACCCCGAGGAACGGAAATGCTGACCAAGCGTCTGGTGCAATCGATGCACATCAACTCGTTCTCACGACAGCAAACAACAGCAGAAGATGAGTCAGGGGGAAAACAACATTAAGTTAGAAAAAAAAGGGAAAATTAGGTAATAACTATAAGTAATCGAACATTTGTCAGTTTAGTTTTTAAGTTTACGCGAAGCAATAAAGGTCAAGGCATTCTGCCTTGTGATTTTTTTTTAATAAATTATATGGTATTTTAATTAATTTATACACATCAAAAGTTCAATGCGAGTCAATGCAAACACCGTTGAATTCTATGTAGGTCAGTGCAAGTCAATGGCAAGTGCTGTTGAACGATATGTGGGACAATGTTTGGGTAACGATCATAAGGAATATGATTGATTAGGCATATTTACGTATTTTCATTTTTATTTGTACAAAAAAAAACAAGAGAGTTTGACGTTTGAATTAAGTTTAGGGGAGTGTTATGCATGTAGTATGCAGGTACTAACTTGTTAGTCACACTGTATAACTGTGCACTATGCACTACACGCAACAATGCTCTCATTTTATCTAGCATGTAAGTTAGCATAAGTAATCTATATACGAGTACATATAGCAAAATGATAACTAGGGTTGGAAATGGGCAGGTATCACCCAGAAACTACACCACAGATGTTACCAAAACTTTGTCGTCTTATATTCTAGGATATTGGTCCTTATTTCTAATAAGAATTATCACGATACTCCTTAAGGAGATTAAGATACATATAATAAAGAAATAAACGCAGAGTTTAAAAAACTGACAAAACCAGGCATTATAAAACTATACATTCGGAAAGTTTGATAACTGCCGATTTTTTTTGTATACTTTTGGGTGCAATATAAAAAAAATAAACACATTGGCGCAAAATTATAGTCATCTGATTTTAAAGAATGTAGTAGCCACTAACTATCATCTCTTTAACTTTAAAGCCGGTACTTAACTTTGAATTGAATTATAAACAATTGTTAACCTACCTACAACTAGTATCGACCCAAACCTAAAAATTCAAAGTTTGAGAACAAAAACACAGTTTAGGGAACAATGTCGTATATGAATTTCAGCCGCTGGTTGGCTAAAATTTGAATTTGAAAAAGTAAAAAAGAATGGCGGATGACAGATGGTTAAAAGCCCACTCTAAAAGTAAAAGGTGCTTTAGGTGGTTTTAAAGTTAGCGCGAGGTGATACGTATAAAGTGGGTTTTATGTCGACTATAAATAGGAAAACACTAATATTGACTTTGTTACGTGCTAAAATCCTTTTAAAGTGTACTTTTTGCGACTATAATTTCGCGCCAATGGCTGAAATTCATATACGACATTGTTCCCTAAGCTTTGTTTTTGTTTTCAAACTTAAAATGTTTGGGTTTGGGTCGATACTAGTTGTAGGTATGTTAAAAAGTGTTTATAATTTAATTCAAAGTTAAGTACCGGCTTTAAAGTTAAGGAGAAGATAGTTAGTGGCTACCAGAGTATATCCATTCAATGAGTATGGACACTCTCTACACATATGCATTCCCTACTATAGAAAGCAAAATTGATAAAAAAAATTTACAATAAGTGGAAGCAGGTCAAAATGATACATTTAACCCTTATACAACGACCACTTATGAAAAAAATGGTACACAACACATTTTGCCTGTACCACTACTTGCGCCGTGGTATGTAAGACTAATTCATGTGGGTTTTTTCATAATGCTTTTTTAAAGGCGCGTTGACTTGATCATCGTTGTGCGGATGTTTTAACTTTGAGCAATGTGACCTGAGTTGCTTTGTTGAAAATGGTTTTATGATTGGTTTTATGATTTTTTTTTACTAATTACACCTACTTATGGACCCTTACAATTAACCCTTCAATCTAAAATATGATAATAATTGTTTCTTTTATAATTTGACCTCCCTAAAACTAATGCAATCCCGTGTTTGGGCTAGTAATAATAAAAACAGTTTGACTCCTTAATTGATAGTTTCGTGGTAACTGGTCACACTGGTTTTGTAATTAGTTTGGGGTTGGTATTGCTTTCCTTTTTTTGCTAATGTAATTTTAAAGGCGTGTTGACTTGAATGCTTATCAGTCGTGCGAAATATGTAAACACAATACTGGGTGACGCTTGACAATTCTTGGTGCCAACGAAAGCGATTTATTATTGTATTAATCCTTTTGGTGTAATTTTATGAAATACGATGTTGTACTTGATAACAGGGAAGTAAACTGGAACGATGTAGTTCATTTTTATTTGCAGGATAAAAATCCTTCATTCAGATTGGATCCCAAATTATTATCAGATGAACACATTTTTCCAAATAGTTTCCAGAAGATGCGGGTGGGGCTTGCTGCGCAAACATTAAATAAATGCAACAGTTTCAGCTGGTATTTATACTTTGGTCAGTGATTCAGATTCAGATTCAAGATTAACTTTATTATAAACGATTTTTGAAATTACAATTCTAAAGATAGAATAAAAAAAAATATATTTATAAGAAAATAAATAGTAAGGCTGTGGCGTTGCCGTCTGCCTGATTGAAGCCATTGAACAATGTTATCAATTTAACGTTTCTGCAAATCTATCATAAGAGAAGCATGACTCGTAATTTTATCAATATATGCAATTTTATTTGTATTCAGATATGATACAGTGCCGTTACGCGGAAGCCGCTTCTAAATAATTATAAAGAGCTGACCAGTTTTCACCATTAAGACTATTTTTGTTTCTTCCAGTGTTAAGGAAAGTTTGCCGAAGTGGGTAAATCGAAGCTCTTTATAAATCGGACAAATCGCTAAAAAATGAAAGCTGTTTTCTTTCGCTTGCAAATTGCATAAAGTGCATTGAGTAGTGGTTGATTTTTTGTATGGAGAGCCTTCTAAAGTTAACATATCACACCTAGCTCTACAAATCAGGGATACCGCTCGTGTGTTGTAATCATCATTAAAATAGTTATTTATCGTACGATAATTCAGGATAAATTACCCTGTTAATAGAAGAAATCTATTGCTTTTAATAATTTAAAGAGCTGTTGTTTTAACAGAAAGGGATCCCTGTATTGGATGTTCAGTTCGACACCGCACTGATGCGCCCAAGATCTCCAGTCGCTTATCCATTCCACCTTATTATCAAAAATGTATTTTGTGAAAATTAAGCGTAATCTGTTTGGCGTGAAACTAAGAACTTTCAGCACATAGCCGATTTGTAGTTTAAAGGTGTAGATGAAGAGAGTGGGTAGGCCTGCTTCGAGAAGCAGAACGTAATTAGGTGTTGTTGCAGGTAGATGAAATAGTTTTTTAAGGAAGAAGCGTTGGAGCTTCTCTACTTCTACGTATGACCTATATCCCCATGTTTGACACATAATGGAACGCACCACGGCTTGAAATACTTTGAATTTTGCAGAATTTGCTCTCTCCTTTTTTTGAATAATACTTTGCCATGAGGCATTAATCAAACATTTTGCCTCATCTAATTTATTCTCGAGATGATGGGTCCAATTCATGTTGGGTTTCATTAGTATTAAAAGATATTTGTATTCCGTAACTACTTCAACTTTTACACCATCAAAGAACCATTTTTCATTTGAACTTAACTTCGATTGTCTTTTGCATATAATCATGATTTTTGATTTTTCTAAATTTACTGTCAAGTTCCATGTCTTGCAGTAGTTATTTAGTGCATCTATTTAGAGGCTGGTAACCCTAGCTGAGTAAAAGGTCGGAGACGTCGACAGAGCAGTTAAAAAATAGTATTGTACAATAATATTCTGGCTGGGGATCGTTTAAATAAAACTGTCTTTGTGAATTTCACTGTTTATTTATTGTCAACTACTAACTTTACTTCAACACAGTATTCAATCACTTTATTCTTTATTTATTTCAAATTAAACTGTCGCTACAGATTTACTTTCAATACGTCGCTTGTTTTTCACCACTGCTCCAATCTCCCTCTTGTAATCGCTGTATGTACTTATAAACAACTGTCTCCACGATGGTTGTGGTATGGGTATTTATAAAAGATACATGTCCTTCTAGAAAATGCTAGATGTCGCTCGGGATGAATTGACGATCCTGGAATAATTGGGATATTGTGTGGAGCAATTGTGGAATGTAAGCACATCAGGTGGGAATATTTACTGCTAGCAGGCAATAGATGTCGTTGTACGCAGTATCTGACGATATACTTGATACTAAACTGTCCCCCTCTTAAACTTGTTCGACCCGAACAAGATCATCTGGATTACTGCCATGGTAACGATGAAGACGATCCAGGTGGACAATTTTCATCTTTCCTCTTACTCCACGCTGGATCCGGAAGACGACGTCATTGATGCGTGTGACCACTTTATATGGGCCCTCCCAGTCTTGCTGCAGCTTGGGTGACCTCCCCTTTTGCCGGTGTGCGTTGTACAACCATACTAGGTCTCCCTCGTGGAAGCTGCACGTTGTTGCCTTTGTGTTGTACCTGGTTTTCATGCGGTCACTCGCTATCCTTATCCTCGTCCTGGTCCTCTGATGTATGTCTCGGATCCTTTCCCTGAGGTCTGCCACGTAGTCCTCCTCACATTTGGGCTCATCGTAAGGGGAACCAAACTTCACCTCACTAGGTAGCCGGACTGCTCGACCAAACAAGACTTCAGATGGAGTATGTCCAGTAGAACTGTGCACTACATTTCGGTAGGCCATCATGAAAAGAGGAATTTGTCGATCCCAATCGCGCTGGTGGTCTTCTACGACCTTGGAGAGATGTTCGTTTAAGGTTCTGTTGGAACGCTCTACCATCCCGTCGGATTGTGGATGAAGCGGGGTCGTCCTCCTCTTTTTGATTCCTAGCTGTTGACATATCTCTTGGAATATCTTCGATTCAAAGTTGCGTCCCTGGCCAGAATGCAGTTCCATGGGCACGCCAAATCTGCTCACGCAGTTGTTGACGATCTGTTCCACGATGGTCTTCGCTTCCTGGTTAGGGATGGTGAACGCTTCCGGCCATTTGCTGAAGTAGTCCATGACGAATAGGATGTAACGGTTACCATTGTCGGTTTCTGGAAATGGACCAGCGGTATCAGCCGCAATCCGTTCAAAGGGTGCGCCCACGTTGTACTAGTGCATCTTGCCTCGCGTTTTCGATCGGGGTTCCTAGCCGACGGCACACACGACGCATTTTCGGCACCAATTCTCTACGTCGTCCCTTGCGCTGAGCCAATAGAAACGTTCTCGCACCTTCTCCAGTGTCTTGTTTGCACGCAAATGACCTCCGGGATCTCTTCTGCACTTCAACCGGCGATAGGCTCAGCTCTTACCCTTTGGATGGGAAGAAGGTTCTTCTCTTCCTGCCGCACACAATGCTTGCCTTCGATCTTACATGGTCGCTGGGATAACGCATCCGCATTAGAATGAAGTTTCCCTTTACGATGCTGTATTTCGTAATCGTACATCTGCAGTCGTTCAATCCATCTTGCGACTTGGCCCTCCGGATTTTTGAACTGCACTAGCCATTTTAGAGCCGCGTGGTCTGTGCGCAAAAGGAACTTTTGGCCGTAGAGGTATTTATGGAAGTGTTTTGTCGCCAGAAGCAGCGCCAGAAGTTCTCGCCTGGTCACGCAGTAGTTCCTTTCCGGCTTGGAGAGCACTTTGCTGAAGTATGCTACTACCTTCTCTTGGCCGTTGTGTACCTGCGAAAGAACGGCTCCGACACCGACGTTACTTGCATCTGCATCCACGATGAACATTTCTCCAGGAATGGGATATGCTAGTGTTGGTGCTTCGCATAGTTGTTGCTTAAGGTTCTTGAAGCTTTTGTCGCACTCACCTGACCACTGGAATTGCCTTCCTTTTTCCGTCAGCTGGTGCTAGCTCTTCGCGATTCCGGCAAAGTCCTTAACGAATGGTCGGTAGTACGTAGTGAGACCCAAAAAGCTCCTGAGTTGGTGTTTGTCTTTGGAACTGGCCAGTTTTTCACAGCTTCCACTTTGTCTGGATCGGTTCGCACTCCTTCTGATGAGATAACGTGGCCCAGGTACTTGACTTCGGATCTGAAGAGGTAACATTTCTTTGGGTTCAGCTTCAGGTGAGCACTTCGAAGCCCCCTTCAGGTAGGCGTTAGAATATACCCGAGATAGGCATATCTGTCGTAAGAGGCGACTAAAATCCACCCTCCGTTTACCGAGTATGGCGTATACAAAGTATGCAATCAACAAAATAAAAGATATAAATACCCCAGGTGGCAGTCCAGGTACACTGGAAAATCCACCCTCTTCGGAGGTCGGCTCTACGGATTCTGGGGAGAGCCATTTATTGCGTTCATCTGACCCTTTTAAAAAGGGTACCAGGGTAGTTAGATCTCCACCATCAAGATCTACAATAAAAACGTGCGGAACTAGAAGTCCGGCGACATCGATAGTGTCGGCGCACGAACAACGGACTTCAACGAAAATTCAAAGCTTTACGGACGAAAATATGGAACTCCGGACCAGGCTAAGTAAAATGGAACTTCTCTGCGTAGAACTAAGAAAAGAATTAAATGTACTTAAAGCAGAAAATAAAGCATTTAAGGATATGAAGAAACCTCGTAATGAGTCTGCGGCGAGTTCAAACGTCGCCGATAACACTGATTATCAAACGAATGAAGAAGAACTAGCTCGGGAAACTAACTGGATTCTAAAAAAACGACCAGTTAAGAAACGAAAAGCTGGTTCTTCACCCGAAATGGTAGCGAGGCAAGAAAACATGCAAAATGAGCGAAAAGATAACGAACAGCGTGACAAAATAAACACATGTGTCGAAGAAAATCCACGAACTAAGGTACGATCACCGCCGCCAATAAACGTAATCGGAATTGCAGACTATAATAAACTGCATTCTATTCTTAAACCTCTGTTGCTATCCGAAAAGATTCAGTGGTATACTTACGAAAATAAATCTGAAAGACCGATACGAGTCGTAGCTAGAGGACTTCATGCCTCATGCTTAAAGGAAGATGTTGTTCACGATTTGAAAAACAAAAACTTTAAAATCGTCGATGCAGTAAATTTAATTAAACGGGAAAAACAAAAATTGGAAGGCGAGGAAACGACGGTAAAGCGTGGGCTTCCTCTTTTTATGCTAACTTTTGATAAAGCTGAGAGTTTGGATAAGATTTACGAAATAAGAACAATTCTGAATGTCGTAGTCAAAATCGAACCCATGCGCAAGAATACAAGATTGATACCTCAGTGCAAACGATGCCAAGGATTCAATCATACGCAAACGTATTGTCGAAAAGAACCACGATGTGTGAAATGCGCCGGAAATCACCTCTCCCAAGTTTGTGGAGTAAACAAACAAACCTCTGCAACATGTGTTAATTGTAAGGGAAAGCACCCGGCAAATTATAGAGGCTGTGAAGTAGCTAAGGAGTTGCAAAAACGGAGAGATGCGTTCCTTAAGCCACTAAATATAAAATCAAAATTGCAAACTAAACCAAAGCGTAAGATCGCGCCGGAGAAAGTAGACAAACTAAAACTACCGGGTTCAGAGCACAAAAAGGGAAAGATTGACAACAGAAAAGCCTTCGACCTCTGCTCTTAAAAGAAACTGTACTGAAAAGCTAAGATTAGAAAAGCCACCGGGTAATGACCCTCGGACAGCAGCAATGCAGTCTTATGCTCAGGCCGTGGCTTCCGAAAAACCAAAAAACCTTGAAATTTCGACCGACCCCTTTTCTCATGTTTTCTCAGTTATTCTCACGAAACTTGAAGAACAAGGCAAAATAAATAAAATTATTCTCGATAGGCTGGTTAAGCTTGAAAATAATTCACGAAAACGCGCACTTCAACTAGAACATGAATAACAAACGAATGTTGAAAATATGTACTTGGAATGCAAACGGACTTTTGCAAAAACTTGACGAATTAGAAATATTTTTGCGCCAAAAAGATATTGATATTTGCTTGATTTCTGAAACCCACATCAAAAAGGAATCGCATTTAAAAATAAAAGGCTATAATGATTACCACGCTTGTCACCCTTCGGAAAAAGCGAGAGGCGGATCTTCCTTGCTTATTAAAGACTGTATCGAGCAATCGGAAGACCTAAAGATAGAGCTTGAAACTTTGCAACTGTGCACGATTCGAGTTAAAAATAGTCAGCGTACTCTTAAAATTTCCTCTATCTACTGTCCACCGCGTTCCGCGCTTGAAAAAAGTGATTTTACTAACATGTTTGAATCGCTTAAACTTAGTTTCATTATTGGCGGCGATTTTAATGCGAAACACACGTTCTGGGGCTCAAGATATAGTTCGAAAAAAGGTAGAATGCTCTATGGGGCAGGTGTGGAGTACAGTTGCGATTTCCATTTGACGGGTAAACCGACTTACTGGCCAACTGATACTTCAAAAATACCTGATCTGATAGATTTTTTCGTTGTGAAAGGAATATCTACCAACCACATAAAAGTCAAAGAGAGTTTTGATCTGTCGTCTGATCATTCCCCAATTATTTTGACATTGAGCGAAAAACTAGTCTATAACCTAGAGCCAGCGAGATTAACTGGTAGAACAACTAACTGGGAAGGTTTTAGGAACGAAATTGAAGATAATGTTGACCTGAGCGTTCCACTTACGACACCCTATGAACTTGAGGTTGAAGTTGATCGCTTCGTCGAGATCGTATAGCTCGCCTCTTGGAATAATACTCCCATTCCAAGGAAAACGCCGGACAAATACGGCTTACGATATCCTCCGGAAATAAAGGAATTGGTCAAGGAAAAAAGAAAAGCGCGTAAAAAATGGCAACAGAGTCGTGCTCCGCAGCATAAAGCACACTTGAATCGTCTGTGCAATTCGTTGAAGAAAACTATTAAGGATTTTAAGAATCGTGCAATAGGCTCTTACCTTGAAAGTTTAACAGCGAAAAAAGATTCCAATTATTCACTTTGGAAAGCCATAAAAGGCACCAAAAGGCCCAAAGTCCCCGCGCCGCCAATTAAATTGAATCAAAATGAATGGGCAAGGGAAGATAAAGAAAAAGCGGACGTCTTTGCGGCCCACCTGGAAGAAACCTTTAAACCGTACGATAGTCAAGTGGTTTACGATAACGTCAATAGGCCGGATTTACCATCTGGCAATTTAACACTCACAAGTGCAACGCTTAGGGAACTCAAAAATAAGATCGAGATTCTAAAACCTAAGAAAACTCCTGGTTATGATTTAATCACCGGAGAAATTCTCAAAGCTTTACCTAGAAAAGCTTTGATTAAGCTTCTCTATATTGTAAATGCTGCCCTCAGATTAAAACACGTTCCGAGCCAATGGAAAGTTGCAGAAGTAATAATGGTCTTAAAACCAGGAAAACCGCCAAATGAGGTAAAATCGTATAGACCAATTTGGCTTCTTCCAGTCATATCCAAAGTTTTCGAGAGGATATTACTAGGGCGTCTCCAACCGGTTATAGACGAAAATAATCTTATCCCTGACCACCAGTTTGGGTTCAGAAGTAAGCATTCGACGATTGACCAGGTGCATAGAATTACTGACGTAATCGAGAAAGCATTTGAAGAAAAAAAGATTTGGTCAAGCGTATTTCTTGACGTCTCGCAGGCCTTTGATAAGGTGTGGCATGCTGGCTTGAAACCCAAATTTCGACAAGTTCTCCCTGTGTGCTTATACGATATTCTAGTATCATATCTGGGGAAAAGACTCTTCCGTGTTAGACATGGAAACGAATACTCGCAGCTCAAAGAAATTTCGGCCGACGTACCACAAGGAAGCGTTCTTGGGCCGCTTCTCTATCTGTTATATACTCGAGATATACCGAAAGAAGATGGCACTATCCTTGCTACGTTTGCCGATGACACCGCTATCCTAGCAGTAGGTAAAACAAACGAAGAAACGACTGAAAAACTGCAAAACGCGCTAAATAAAGTAAATGAATGGACGAGGGACTGGCGGATTGCCCTCAACGAATCTAAATCTGTTCACGTGAATTTCCTTACAAGAAAACTAATAACTTGCCAATGGAATGGAAATGGAACTGAAATGGAATTCGCACGTGAAAATGAAACGTAAAGAACTCGAAATCAAATATAGCGAAATGTACTGGTTACTCGGAAAACATTCCCAGCTCAGTACTGAGAACAAACTGCTTTTATACAAGCAAGTGCTAAAGCCGGTGTGGACCTACGGTATACAACTTTGGGGTTGTACCAAGAAAACAAATGCCAATATTTTACAAAATTTTCAAAATAAAATGCTACGAGAGATTGTCCAAGCACCGTGGTATATTAGAAACGACGATATCCACAAGGATCTCGGAATTCCGACAATCGAAGCTGAAACTAGAAGCTTCGCGAGAAAGCATAGAAACCGACTAATCGGACATGTCAACAATACAGTCCTACAAATATTGGATGAGAGCAATTTATTGCGCCGACTACAAAGGACGAAACCCTTCGACTTGGCGAGATAATGATAAACCGCGTTTAGATTGCGGAACATGCAGGATCTTTCAGTGGAAAGTAACCTGCCAAACGTTTTTATTTCGTGAAAGAAAAATTGCTTGATAAGTTAATACTTAGTTGCGATATCTAACAAATTTATACCGAAGGGTGGTGTTTTTTTAGTCAGTAGGAATCTGACACTACTATGAGCACGCGCTTGCTATTCTCATAGTGTCTATGGAAGATTTTTCACCAACCCTCGGAAAAAAAAAAGAAAAAAAAACAACTTCGAAGCCGTTCTAGCACATTCTTCAGGTTGTCGCGATGTTCCTCGAACGTTTTTCCTATCACGATCACATCGTCCAGATACACCAAGCAGGTTTTCCAGGTCTATCCACGCAGGACGTGTTCCATTAGGCGCTCAAAAGTCGCCGAAGCGTTGCACAATCCAAATGGCATTACTGTAAACTGCCACAGCCCATTTCCTGCAGTGAACGTAGTTTTCTCTCGGTCCTTTGGATCGATCTGTACCTGCCAGTAGCCGCTCTTTAAATCAGGGGTGGAAAACGATCGAGCTCCTGAGAGTGTGTCTAATATGTCATCGATCCGTGGCAGAAGGTAGCTATCCTTTTTGGTGACGTCATTAAGTCTCCGATAGTCCACACAGAATCGAGTGCTGCCGTCTTTCTTCTTGACAAGTACAACATGTAAGGCCCAAGGACTCGTAGAACTTTCGATGAGCCCTTCCTTCTCCATCGTTGACACCATATCCGCAACCTCCATCTGCTTTGCTAATGGTAGTCGTTTGGCAGGCTGGCGAATTGGTCTGGCATCCCCAGTGTCTATGCGATGTTGCACCAGATGTGTTCGGCCGTACTCTCCATCCTGTGAGGCAAATATATCAGCGTACTCACCGATTAGATTTTCTGCCATAGCTCGCTGATCCTGATCCAGTTCGCAGTGCTTGAGGATCCTGTCCCTTACTTCGGCCAACCTGGCTGATGAAACGGGCCTCGCACATTCGTTTTCGGTTATTGTTGAAATTGAACATATCGGCGCGCGTTTACCAATAACCTCCCCTTGTTTTAGTCTGACACTGTGGCTCTTTAAGTTCATGAGCCTTAGTGGGACCAGGCTGTTCTTTGGTTCCACTAAAACTTCTCCCACGATGTAGTTTGGGCAATTCCTTCCTAAATCCGGCTCCAATAGGTAGAATCTGTAGCTCCCAGGATCACCCTCTAGTTTTGTTCAAATTATAGTCTCGGAAGATGGTGGTAAGACTTCGTCCTTGCTGAGTATTGTCCTTAAATGTGCTGCATTCTCGTTCCCGTACACCATTGGAATCTCTACGTTCCGGTACCGCAGAACTTGCATCCCGATGTCGATGATTACGTCATGTTCTTTCATAAAGTCCACTCCGATGATGCATTCATCACATATGTCGGCCACCAGGAACGCATGAGAAAAGGCCAACCCTGCTAGTTGTAACGTGAGGCAAACTTCTCAGTATACATTCGCCGCTTCCCGTGTCGCAGTCCTAAGACAGTAGCAACTGGTGTTGTGCAGCCATGACTTCCGGACGAGATCTCTTCTTACAATGGAAGCCGTGGCGCCGATATCGATAGTAGCCACGCACTGGTTTTTGCCGATGAATGCTTCCACTGTTAGACTCTGGTTGCATCGTTTGGCTTGGGAGACCTGGATGGTGGTCTTGTAGGCGTCGATTCCATTAGCCAACTTCTGCCCCGCGAAGCTGGCTCTTAATCGTTTCCCGACTCCTGGTTTCGAGAAGCCTGGCCAACAGGATGGATGTTGTCCCTATAGGATGGTTCTTCGTTGCGTCGCCTATTCGCACAATGTGGACAGTTTCCGCGTCTGGGTGGATTTCTGCATTGCCATTGTAGGTGTCCTATTTTGTTGCAGTTCCAGCAACGAATTTGTCCTCCGCGAGCGTTGTTTCGGTCTTCGACGTCCATCCTCTGGCAAGAGCATTCGATGGCGGCTACTTCCCTCACACGATGGATTCCCTGACAGGCCTGGTCTGCGGCCTCCATTATCAGAGCAACCGCCAAAGCCTCGGCGAGCGTTTTCTTTCCAGCCATTCTTACCGCCATTTGTAGCTTCCCGTCGGCTATGGCATGGGTAAACGCTTCGGTTGCCATCTCGTTAATGATCTCCTCACCGGCGTTTGGATAGGACAAATGTGCCAGTCGCTCGATATCCGCTTGCAATTGCTGGAGAGTTCCTCCTCTCACCTGAACTCTTCTGTGCAACTGGACCCTATATACTTGCTGCATGTGGTCGTCCCCAAATCGCATCTCGATGCGTTTTACCAGACTATCATAGTTGCGTTGCTTGTCGTCGGGAATGGTTTGCAGAACCTCTGCAGCTGATCCTCTAAGCGCAAGTGTGAGGGCAATGGACTTCTCCTCTCAGTTGTTCGTCATTGCCGCAGCTTTGAACTGCCTCTTATATATCGGCCATGATGTCTGTCCATCGAAGACGGGAGGCTGCATCTCTTTCCTTCTCGGGCAGTCGGTTGAATACTTCCGAACTTTTTGTTTCTTCACGTATTCGAGTTCCTTTGCCAAATTCTCAAATCTTCCTTTAACAGTCTCGATTTGTGTTTGAACGCTCGAGAATTTTGTTTCAAATGTCTCAATTTTGGTCTCTACATTTCCAATCTTCTCGTCGATTGTCCCGAATCTTGTTTCCAAACTTTTATTTTGTTCATCAAATTTGCTTTCGAGAACACTCCTTTGATCGAGTAGCTGTTGCTCTAGAGAATTCTTTTGTTCATCGAGCTTGGCATCTAGAGAATTCTCAAATTGTTTAACCAAAGAATTATCCAGCTTCTCGAATTTTTCATTTTGGTCATTCTCCAGCTTCTCCAACTTTCTATTCTGATCGTCGAATTTTCCAGATAGCAATTTCATTAAAGCCGACATGTCATTCGTCGTACTTACTTGATATTCTTCAACGTCGAACAAATGTGTTATTAGAAGCTATTGGGAATATAGTGCAATCATCTAGGGCGACATTAGAGACTAAATTAGATGAAATGAAATTGGAATTATTTGAACTGAGAAGGGAGAACTCTGAACTGAAGGCTGAAATAGCAGAGCTTAAGGGTCAACAAGCACAAGAAAAAAAAAAACGCACGGATAAACTGGAGAAGAACGGTAAAAAAAACTAAATTTAGTCATCAGAGGCATAGCAAAAAGTGAAAACTTAAATAGTGCGCTAAATGATCCCTTCAGTATTAAATTACAAATTAAAGAGAATATAACTGTAAGGACTGTACAAAGGATGCATACAGAAGAAAGTACAATGATGGTAGTAATTGAATTCGGAGTCTCGCTGGCGATTAAAAAATTTGCTTTCGGCAACAAAAAATCTAAAAGGCAGGAAAATAGCAATTGAAAGGGATCTTACAATGGAATAACAAGTTCGAAGGACAGCTATGACTCAACTGCTTGCGGAGATTTTTGTATTTTTTTTTTGTCGGGATAGGAAACACTCGACTGGAGCACTCAGACACAACTGGTCCATTGTACTGCCAGAGAGCAAACCCTGATTTACCCATTTTATTGGAATTTCCTTGACTTTCGAAGAAAGCCAAGCAAGCACTTCAGTGATGAGGAGCTTACAGTACCAGCACTCACCACATCCGCACCGAAAATCTGCCACCTGATACGAGCAAAGGCCGGACACTCACAGAGATAATGTTCCGCGGTGTCGTCGCTCTCTCCACAAGCGTCGCAGATTGTAGTGTCACTTAAGCCTAACACGTTAAGGTGCTTGGCAAAAGCGAAGTGGCCTGTCAAGACGCCGATAAGTTGTCTACAGTCTTTTCTGCTGAGAGACAGCAAGAATGCCGCTGATTTCTTACAGACGTCCGGGAGCATGCGTTTAGTCAACCTGCAACCTGGAGAGTCATGCCACACACAATTGTGCTCGTGAGAGACCCAATCGTCAATGGAAGCCCTAACCGAGGACGCTGGAAGACCCAACGCGGGTTCGGGACCTGAGAAAGCCTCCTCTGAGCCTTGTCTAGCAATCTCATCGGAGATCTCGTTCCCCAAGATCCCAGTGTGACCTGGGACCCAGATAAGAGACAGAGAATTCAGCCTTGCGACCGAGTTCAAAGAGTTTTTGGTTTCACGAACTATTTTGGAAGTGGTTAAAGGGTTAAGCAAGGCCTTAAGCGCAGCCTGACTGTCACTACAGACACAAATGCTACGTCCCTTCCACCTGTTCTTCACAACATAGTTCATGGCCATTAGGATTGCATAAGTTTCCGCTTGGAAAACAGACGCATATTTGCCTAACGAGAAGTGAAATCTAATGTTGTCGACTTCCACGAAGACACCAGCGCCAGACCCTTAACTGGTTTTGGAACCATCCGTGAAAATACGACTACATTCCATTCCCGGCTCAGACTCTGACCGAAGCCAGTCCTGGACACAAGAAAAGTCGACTCTGAATTTGCGCATCAGCTGGAGTTCTGGTGTCATTGCATCAGACGGCATATCTATAAGACAGGAGTCGTAAGATAAGTGCCGCGCAAGTTCATCAAAGTTCCAGTGTGGAGTATACCAAAAACCGCCTCGCCTAAGACGATGGATGGCTTTGATAGCTTGCGGAGATACTGAAAGAGAATAAAAATAAACTTATAAAACTACGGGATGATAGAATCATTATCGACCAACAACACTTCTATTGGAGATCGGAAAAACTTATGTGCAAGAACGGCGATGGTAAAGCCGAATTAGGGAAAATATATAAGCAATCTTTTGAAAACATTAATTTTAACTATAAGCAACTTATTGAAAAGTCTAAATTATATTTAAATAGATATCAAAATGGATAGGAATTAGTCGTCTGTGGAGAGAATAATGTAGAATTTAGTAATCAAAATGAAGTTGTTAATCTTATGAATTTAAATTTAGATTTTAGTAATATTAATAGTAGGTAATGGAGCGAAAACAGTACTTAGCGAAGAATTAGAAAGAAATAATCCATCAACAAGCAACTTAAACTTAAAAAAGAACAGAATTCCATATGTTGCCTCATATCGACCCTGGTGATAAATTTCATGTCTCACTTCGTCTCACATGTAAAGATATATATCGTTAGTGAACATATAAAAAATGGACATGGAAATTCTAATGAGGACAACGTAAACAAATGGACGACACAAAACAGAGACAAATATCACTGTCCCTGTCATGCTACTGGTGGATACTGTATCGATGCTCTTCTTCGTGGTTACTCCACTTCCAGTAATCAGTGCACATCCCTCCATTCACAGATCGTCGCTGTTGTGTAGTGTTGTTCGGTGTTTTTTTTTTTTTATTGTAATTGTTGTGTCTGCTGTCGTTGCCGATGGATCTCCGGATTGCAGGTAAGTGTTTTGAGGTTTATATCATAAGTTCATTTGTTGTGATTTCATTTGTTTGATTGCTTGTTCGGTTTGTGTGTGTTGATTTAATTGTTTTTCGCGGCGTGTGTGGTTTTCGCGGTCGGTGTGTGTACGTGTGTGGATGTGGTATAGGGTGGATAGACGCGCGCGAGTTTCGTAATACCGAGTGAGTTCCGTGATAGGATATTTTACGTTGATTTTTAGTTTCATGCGAGTTTTTTGATGTGAAGTGCAATATGATAAGATTTGAATTATTTGGTCTATTGGTAAAGTGTATATGTGAAGTAAAAGTGATGTTTCGTGTGAATTTGCTATTGTTTTGAGTGTTTAAAATGGTGAATTAGTGGACTGTTATGGTGTTGTGTTGCGAATCATTTTTACGATATTTATTTACAGTGTTGTGTTGTGTAATGTTGATTTAAAATGAAGTTGGTTTAAAGTGTTGTGTTGTGTAGTGTTGATAACGAATGAAAATAATTTACAGTGTTGTGTTGTGTTGAGTTAAGTAAGGATTGAAATTACATGAGAGTGTTGTGTTGTGTTGAGTTCAATTGAGTTTGTATTAAAATGTTGTATTGTAAATGACAATACGTGTTGTGTTGAATTTTGCTAAGTGTTAGTGTTGTGTTGGGAATTCCAAATTGGTTTTGTTTTGTTAAAAATGTAGTGTTGTGTTGTATTATGTATAAAATAAATATTTTTGTATTAAAAGCTGTGTTGTTTGATTCGTTGGGGGTTGAAACTATATGGATTTGTTTTATTTTGAATTTGTTATGTGTTTCGTATCCCTGGGAAATGTTTGCATACTAGGTTGGTGTCGTAGCTAGTGTTCGGTTGCTGGGTAGAGGGCAGATTTTGGATATTGGCCTTTTCAAGATGGTGTTGTTCATTTTTAGCGTTACCACGCGCACTAAATCGTCCGGTACGGGGTGTAGGTCGGTGACGCGTGCTAGGCTCCATTTTAGTGGTGGTAGCCGTTCGTCCTTGATGAGGACAAGATTATCTTCCTGCACTGTTGTCTGAGCAGCTTTCATCCACTTCGGACGTTGTTGCAGCTTGGCCAAATATTCATTGCTCCACATTTTCCAAAAAGACTGGTGAAGCGTTTGAACTCTCTTCCAACGGTCGATGTGGGAAGTTTTGTCGAGTTGGTACTCTGGCCGAGGTGGGGCGAGCAACGGTTCTCCCACGAGGAAATGTCCAGGCGTGATGATTTCGAGGTCGTTGACATCGTCTGATTGGGGACACAATGGCCTTGAGTTCAGGCACGCTTCTATCTGTGTAAGAAGGGTGTAGAGCTCCTCGAAAGTCAGACACTGGTTTCCGGCCACACGTTTGAGATGGTACTTCACTGACTTCACGCCCGCTTCCCATAATCCACCGAAGTGAGGGGAAGCCGGTGGAATAAACCTCCATCTAGTTCCGTCGTTGGCCAACAGCTCTGCTACGTTCTTCCAATCGACCTCTGCCTCTCTCAGTTGTCGCTTTAAGTCGCCGTCTCCTCCGACAAAATTTCTCCCACAGTCACTGAAGAGTTCTCTGCACAGTCCCCTTCGCGCCACGAATCGACGAAACGCTAAAAATGCGTGGGTGGTCATGTCACCAACCAGTTCAATGTGGACTGCCCTTGTCGCCATACATATAAATATCGCGAAGTATCTTTGAGGATTTTCGCGTTGCGCCCTTTCCAGGTCTTGACATCGATGGGGCCAACGTAATCCACTCCGAGATGGAAACCGGCTGTGGCCCGGAGATCGCTTACAGCTTTAAGTTTCTTTTGGGCTTCCTGTACGGTGTCTCCCCCCGTAATGACATCGTCTACATAAGTTTCCTCTTTGATGATGGCTGAAATTTGGATGCCTCGTCGACTGCCAGCTTCTGTAGGACCCTGATGGCCAGGAACGGTGCTGATGCTGTCCCAAAGGTTACCGTTTCCAGACGATAAATCTTCAACTCCTGGCTGGGATGGTCTCTCCAGAAGATCAGCTGGTAGTTCGCATCAGGGACGCCGACTCGGATTTGATGGTACAGCTTTTCCACATCACCAGTAAAGGTAAACTTATACTTACGCCATCTTAGTATGATGTCAATTACGTTGGTCTGTACCTTAGGGCCCACCATCAACATGTCATTCAAGGAAGAGCCAAAAAGAGGTTTGCACGTTGCGTCGAAAACGACTCGCAACTTCGTGGTGGTACTGGATTCCTTAATGACGGCGTGATGGGGAATAAAAAAATTTTATGGAGTTTGAAGGATTTCATGTGACTGCTCCATTTCAGTCATATGTCCTAGTTGGAGATACTCTGACATGCATTTCGAGTACTCTTTGTGTTGGGTTGGGTTGTTTTGAAGCCGCTTCTCCACCTGCATGAACCGTCTGACCGCACCTTCCCGTGTTGGTCCCATACTGGGATATTTTCCGCCTTTGAATGGCAGATAGACTTGGTATCGGCCATCAGGTAAGCGCTTCGTGTGTTGGTTGAAGTGTTCCTCATAGATTTTATCCTCTTCTTCTTCTGTTTTTTCGTAGAGCTCCTCTTCTATCTCCCAGAACTTCCGAAGAGTCGCGTCGAGATCCAGCTGGCTGACAAAGATGTGAACCTTGCGCGGCGTTTTCAACGGCACCTTGCCTAATCGCGTCTTTTGTGCTATTGGTCCTAAGTACTCAGATCCTCTCACCACGTCTCCCAGGATGATGTCAGGATAGACGTCGCTACCAAGGAGCAGGTCTACCTTCGCCGGTAGATGGAACGTTGGATCAGTCAGCTGCAACCCGTTAAGGTAAGGCCATTTGTCGACGTTAATTTTGTGAGCCGGAAGAAGCCCAGTCAGGGATTTAAAAACTAGGGCTCGCATTTGGCCTGCGAAGTTGGAGGTCTAAGATCGGATCTCCAGATCGACAATCTTTTGTGTAGCTCCACTGCTGACCCTCCCCAACCCATTAACTTCGACGAACGTCCTCTTGGCCTTTAAACACAGCCTCTGCACCGCTGTCTCCGTGATGAAGGAAGCCTCTGATCCAGGATCGATCAAGGCCCGTAAGGTTAAAGAACCTCCACCCGTCGACCCTACTCTCACTAAGGCTGTGGCCAGCAAGACTTTGGCATCTGTATGGACGTGGAATGTGTTGACGTTAGGATTATTTGCGGATGAGTGTGAGCTCTGCGTTGGTTGGAACTCTGCAGCAGTGGGGCTAATTGTTGAAACTTGGTATGTGTGGCTGTGAGTGTGTGGATGTGTGTTGGCGAATTGGGTCGAACTTCGTTGAACGCTGTTGGGTTGTGTTGGTGTTGTGTGTGGCGCTGGTGTTACGGTGTGGTGTTGGTACGAGTTGTGGGAATTGTCATGCAGCAATGAGTGGTGGCGCTGTTTGCAATAATAGCAACACTTTGGGCTTGGGCACCTCTGCTTGGAGTGGCTGTATGCAAGACAATTCTCACAGACCTTCACGTTATAGACGGTGTGTCTCCATTGGCCAACACCCATTTGCAAAAACCTTTTGCAATCCCGTAACGCGTGTTGACCCTTATGGCACACTCGACAGCTTACATCTCTACTCGGCACATCTCTGGCATGGAAGACTTGAGTTACCTTACCTTTGCTAGAACTTGCGGGAGTTGTCTGCTGCTCGACCGCTTCTTAAGACCTTAACCGCGTTCGTAGGAACTCCAAAAATTCTTCCAGCTTTGGTAACTCCTTCTTACTGCCTAGTGTTTCTTCCCACAGCTGCTGAGTGACCTTCGCGATTTTCTGCAGCATCACGAAAATCATAATCGTATCCCACTGATTGACTGGAACCCCTAAATTGCCTAGCGAGTGGAAAATTTCCTGCGATGTGTCCAGGATGCGTTTGATGTTTGCTGCTGACTCGGTGTTGAATGTTGAATGCTGACCAAAGAATAAATTCAGCTGCGTGTTGACTAGCACCCTCTTGTGGTCGTATCGTTCCACAAGTATTTCCCACGCCTTCTGGTAATTAGCCTTATCGATTTCTAAGTGTTGCAGTAACCTTTCCTCTCACCTTCAACGCTGGACTTGAGGTAATGCAACTTCTGTACTTCGGAGAGGCCACTGTTGGTGTGCACTAGGCTGAGGAACATGTCATGGAATGACCTCCATGTCTCGTAACCGCCGGAAAAAATGGGCAAATTGATTTTTGGGAGCCTGACTGCATCCTGCCTATGACTTTCCGGCTGTGCCGCCGATGATGAAGACGTCGATCCTCTCGGAGCTTTAGGAGCTTCCTTGGGCCTCAATTTGTCGATTGCATCCATCACCGCTGTTCTATAGTCGACGTAAGTCTCCAGAATGTCGTCATATGCCTGCGCTAATGCCTTCTTATCAACACCCTCCTCAATCCATGGACCTCTCGATCATATCCAAACGCGTTCGCAGATAATTAATTTTCTTCAACCTACTAGCATCAGCCTTGCCGAAATTGTCTTGCTTAAGTAAGCTTAGTTGTAGATTCCCACACGCCATTGTTTTATTTTATATATATGTATATATGTTTGCAGGGTATAAACAGATGCCAAAACTACTGGACTTACTTGTGCTCGGAACGTTGACGTTTCTCAAGGTGATAATGGATGGACTGGGTGCTCCTCTGGCTGCCTTCGCTGTTTCCTGGTTGCTGCACTTCCTGATGAAAATTGCTTCCGACGAAATGTATTTTCACGACGCGGGAAAATGTATAGAAATAAAATTTTTAAAATTTTTTTTTTTTAGGAGTGTACCACACTTGTTGCACCACGCACTATTGTTTACTTTTTGTTTTTCTTGCTTTGTTAATATAATTTACGGCTCGATTGGACCAAAATGTTCAACGCCGTATTCGACCACTGTAATTGTTCACTGTAAAAAACAACAGAAACTATTCTACGGAATAAAAAGCCGTCCGTGTTGTGACGTTATAAAATGAGTTGTGTATTTTGCTCTCTTGATTAACCTTTTATATAAATGTAACATTTTATATGTCAATTTACAAGTGTGTGTATCTTCTTCTTCCTTTTATCAGCGAGGCTATGATCCGAAAACAAGGGATCACAGCCCTCCCACTTCACTGCATTTCTACTGATCCGCCAGTGGGGTTCGCCTATTTGACCTCAGAAAATATCGGCACGCCTGCCGATTTTGGATCACTCGGTTACTGAGGCCAATGAAATGCCGATGTCGTCGCATTTGTCTGATCCAGGCGTTTATAGGCCTGCCTTTCCTACATCGCGATGTCTTTGGAACGTGCATAGATATTGCCTTTTTAACAGGGTTCAAATGATCTCTTCTTTGAACGTGGCAATACCAGCTGAGCCGGTCGCGCTCTAATTTGTGTACGATGGTTTCCTTGATGTGAAAGCTTCCACGGGTCTTCGAACTTCTTATTCGATCAAGCTTTGTCACTCCTGCTGTCATGCGAAGCATCTTCATCTCAGCTGCCGTTAATTTACTCTCATACTTTTTGTACATCGTCCAACATTGTGAACCGTATGTGAGCGCTGGAAGTACAACTGCGGTGTAGAGCCTTCCTTTCAACTTAGGGGGCATTTTTCTGTCACAGAAGATAGCGGAATTTTCTCGCCACTTCATCCACCCTACGCTTACACGATAATTGATGTCGTCATCACAAGTTGCTTTGCTATTGATCATAGATCCCAGATATTTGAACTTTTCGCACTTGGGAAGCACTGTTCCATTCAAATAAATGTCTGGAATAGGCCTGAGTGGATCAGAGAATGGGCAGCACAAGTACTCTGTCTTTTTTGAACTAATGCGATACCCATTTCCCTCCAAAACGTCCACCCACACATCAAGTGCTCGTTGCAGGGATATGGGATCCTCACTTATGATGGCTCCATCGTCAGCAAAGAATAACTGATGTACCTTGGGGTCCATCACTTTACCTTCAAGCAGATAATCAAGGACTGTAATAAAGAGCAAAGGACTTAAAACGCTTCCCTGGTGCACCCCGACTTTGATTGGGAACTCTTCGGTTACTCCAGCGGGACATCTTACTCTTGTCTTTGCTCTTTCGTACATGTCCATGATCATCTGTACATAGGTTTCTGGAACCCCTCGATGTCTTAGCGCCACCCATATCAGATCTCGCGGTTGTCTGTCGAATGCCTTTTCAAAGTCAACCAATACAATATGCAAATCCCTTAAGGAATCACGATGTTTTTCTATTATGATCCTTATACTTTGGATTGCATCTGTGGTTGATTTACCCGAGACAAACCCGCACTGATCATCAGATAGCCGTATTATTTTTCGCAGTCGGCCACCTAATACCCGCTCAACGATCTTCATGGTGTGTGACATCAGCTTGATCGAACGGTAGTTATCACAGTTTCGCGTATCACCCTTCCCTTTGTATACAGGGAGGAGGTAACTTTCCCTCCATTGATTCGGCATTGGATCACCTCTCACGAATTTGGAGATAAGAATTCTGAGCCATCTGAACCCGATGTCTCCCATCTTTTTCCAGGACTCAGAGGGTATTTCGTCTGGCCCAACCGCTTTTCGTTTTTTGGAGTATTTGACCGCCTCACTAACTTCTTCGACTGTAATGTCGGGTATTTCTTCACAGTTAGGGGTGGCTCTTGGAAAGTATAGCCGGGGAAACTGTTCATTTAAAAGCTCTTCACAAAACTGTCGCCACCTCTGCAGAATTTTGTCGTCATCCACAAGAAGCTGGCCATGAGCATTGCTAATGAACTTTGGCGAACGAATCTCCTGAGCATTCTTCCTTCTTTGGGCGGCTATTTTGAAGATAGTGGCGCTCTTGTTCATATTGTGTCTTCGCAGCTCCTGGATAGCCTGGTTTGCATCAGCAACCGGGGAAAATATTTTCTCCAGCTCCCGATACAGGCCGTCCGTACTCTCTGCTTGAAGCTGAGCGCACTTCTTCTTCGCTTTTTTCTTGCAGCATCTGTATTCCATTTCGAGGCGAGCTTTTTCGTCATTATTATTAGAGGGGCACTTTAACCAAGCTTTGAAAGCCACTTTCTTCTCATTTATCAGCATCTTAGCTTCATCACTCCACCACCATGTTTCTTTGGCGTGTTGATGGTGGCCTTTTGAAGCTCCTAGCAGTGATTTGGCCTTATTTAAGCAAGTTCGCTGTAGGGAATCCCACATATTTTGTGCTCTGCACTCTTCATCCTCAGCTCCGTTGATGGTGTGAGAGAGGTAATTTTTCATTACGAAAACAAAAGCTTCGCCTTTTTCTTTGTCCAGATTGTACCACTTGATTTTCTCAGAGACCCTTGTTTGTTTGCTTTTCTTCGGTGTTTTCATAAAAATTTCTGTTAGCAGGAGACGGTGTTGACGAGCGATTGCCTCTCCCAGGATCACTTTGCAATCTTTTACCCGGGGCTTCATGAAACTGCCTACCAATTGGTAGTCAATCTGAGTTTCATCTCCACCACTGCTGTAAGTGATCAGGTGTCGGCTTTGTTTGATGAACATGGTATTTAACACGATAAGACCGTGTGATTTGCACATGCTTAGGATGTCTTCACCAGGAAGGTTCCTGGTGCCATATCCTAGTCCTCCATGGCAGTCTTCATAGTCTTCGTTTGATTTCCCGACATGTCCATTCAAATCTCCTCCAACAAATAGAAATTCTTCCTTTGGGATGTTCTTAAGGAGATTGTGGAAATCTAGCCAAAATGCATCTTTATCTCTCTGATTGTACCCATCGTGGGGAGCATATGCACTGACAATATTCCACACCTCTCCTTGTATTACTAGTTTGAGAGACATCAAACGGTCGCTGGACTTCGAAATGCTCAAGACGTTACCAAGTAGCTCTGCCGCAAGGATGATACCGATTCCGTTCTTAGACTTTTCCGTTCCGTAGTAGAACATCTTGTAATCTTTTGTCCTAACGTCCAAGAAACGCGCCCGATTCCCGGTGTTTTTCCATTTCGTCTCTTGGACACACAAGATGTCCACCCGCCTTCTATTCATCATCTCTTCCAGCTCGTAACTTCGACCGGTCATGCTTCCAACGTTCCACCTCGCGACCCTCAAATTGCGTCCAAACTGTTTCATTATTTTGCTAGCCCCCGGAATCCGTATAGCTCTGACCCGAACATTTCTGCTCGGTCCAGGATCAGTACCATGCACAGCAGTGGTAGTGCCTGGCGGGGTAGTGCCTTTCCTTTTTGCAAGTATTACCATAATGATACAGTTTTGCAATACAATTTTTTGCACCATATTGCGATGGTGTTTGTTGTTTGACACGTGCATGCTCCTGTTTTAGTATTGTTTGATCTTTCTTTTATGACACCGGTGATCTCCAGTCGTGTCAACCCACGGACTCGCATGCACACTTGTGGGAGGGTTTTTAAGGTAGTATATGTGTCGCTAGGCTCACTTGGGTGTTATATTGCCTAGATCTGATTTGTCCCCTTAGTCGCCTTTTACGACAAGCGCTGGTTGTTGGGGGGGCGCTGCAGTGATATTCTTAACCCGTCCCTGCACGGGGAACAAGTGTGTGTAAGTGTTGGGAAATTATTTAATACAATTCAAAAACATAGAAATTACTTTACACTTCAACAGTGACACACTTTATTGTATTGCCACATCAACTCGAACAGGAGAACATTTGGAGATGAAGCAGGAGAGATGACGTTCAACTCCACCGTAGGGGAATCGGTTAATGACATTTGCGCTGTATCTGGGGAACTAACACATAAAGTGGAAAGCTTTGTAGTTGAAGAGGAAATCTACTCTGATCGCATGCCAATAAAATTGAACATTAGTTTAAGAAGAATGAATATGGAAACTAAAAACTTTACTTTGCCACCTAAAATAATATATAACAAGAAAGATTCGTGCATATATACGAGGAAACCCCAACGAGAGGTCAGAGAGTATGAGTCAAACAACTCGAGTCTTGCTGTGCTAAATTTTATTGAATTAATAAAAAAAAGTTATAGGCCAGATACCAACAAAAACGCCAAGCTGTCATTTTGTACAGAAATGGTACGATTACTCGTATTATAACATCAGAATGAAATGTTTTAGGCTGCTTCGGTTATGGAGACGTACAAATGACAATCAAGTAAAGGAACAGTACAAAATTATGAACTTAAAATATAAACGACAATGTATATTAAAGAGGAAGGAGTTCTACGAAAATATAGAAACCAGATTAAATACCATCAAAGATGCTAAGGACTGGTGGAATTTCGCGAATCAACTACGACGAACAAGTTTAAAAGTAGGTGTACAATTACCCACTGAGAATCTTAAAAATTACATTTTCACTGAATCTATTCAGGAATCTCTCACCGAGTTAGGTGTAGAAGGCTTTATTAGCCAATGGATAGTTTCTATGCTCAGTACTCGTATAATCCAAGCAACACTAGGCAACAGTAGTACAACTAAGACGGTAAACAGAGGAACCCCACAAGGCGGAGTCATCTCCCCCCTGCTCTGGTTAATGGCAATCAATAAAATCTTGGTGCGACTTGATAGGGAGGGTTTTAAGGTAGTTGCGTACGCGGATGATATGGTTATACTAGTATCAGGAAAGTTCCTCTCCACGATAAGTCAACTCATGGAGAGGGCTCTGGATAAGGTACACTCATGGGCTACGAGCTGTGGCCTCGGAGTAAATCCGGAGAAGACTGAAATGATGCCCCCAAACTAGATGGTCAGCCTCTCTCGCTTTGCTCCAGTGCAAAATACCTAGGCACGGTTCTAGACCCGAAACTTAGTTGGAAACTCAATATAGAACAGCGAATTAAGAAGGCAAGCGTAGCCTTCTATGCCTGTAATAAAACATTCGGTAAGAAATGGGGACTCCAGCCAAAGATGACCCTTTGGATGTACACAGCCGTTGTGCGTCCAATTCTTACTTACGGCGCCATCGTTTGGTGGCCAGCTTTGAGCAAAAAGTACAATATCGACAGAATAAAAAAAGTACAGAGATCGGCGTGCGTGGGTATCACAGGAGCAATGAGGTCTTGTCCAACAGATGCTCTCAGTGTGATCCTGCATCTGATCCCTCTCTAACTACACATCATAGACACAGCTATATGCAGCGCAATCCGGCTCAGGAAATATGGATGCTGGACTACAAGGCCATATGGTCACGGCAAGGTCCTGGAGACGATTTCTAGTGAACTGGTTGCGCCCTCTACCGACTACACGATACCCAAACTCAACTTCAGAAAATCGTTCTTAGCAAAATTCCCTTCCAGAGAAGAATGGAAGAACGGACGCGTTACCTGCAACTATGATATAGGGATATACACGGACGGTTCGAAGATGGACTGCGGAGTCGGCGCAGGCATCTTCTCTGACCAGCTGAATATATCAAGGTCCTTCCGTCTCCCAGACTCTGCTAGCGTTTTCCAAGCGGAGCTTCTTGCGATTCGAGAAGCCTGCCTCCTGCTAAACAACCTTCCAACATCTAACCACAACATCGCTATTTTTTCGGATAGCCAGGCTGCCATCAAGGCCATTGATGCAGTCTGCATCTCTTCAAAACTGGTAGAGCAATGCCGGTTTGAATTGAACCAACAAGGCACTTACTCGAGAATCACTCTCATCTGGGTCCCAGGGCACAGCAACCATGAGGGAAATGAGCGTGCTGATGAGCTGGCCAGGCGAGGGTCGGCCCTTAACGGCTCTCTAGCAGAAAGAGTCGACATTCCGCTTGGTGCCGTTAAGGGCTACATTCACCTCCACTTCCTCCAGCTAGCCAATCGCAGGTGGAACAACCTCACAAGCTGTGTCATATCTAGGAAGACGTGGCCCAGTTTCAACAAACCCAGGTCAAAAGAGTTACTAGGCAAACCAAGACCAGTTATTGCCAAAATCGTAGCTATTATCACAGGCCACTGGCCAGTTGGGGACCATGCGGCCAAGCTTGGAATCCCCCACAACACCTTTTGTAGGAGCTGCAGGGATATTAATGAGAAAGAATCTCTATGTCATTTCCTTTGCAGATGTCCGGCCCTGGCGAGGATCAGACAGCAAACTCTTGGCAAACCCTTCTTCGAGGATCTGAGAGAGATAGCGAACAAGAGGATTGGAGAACTAATCATCTTTCTGAACTCCACGGGCTGGGTTTAAACTTAATATCATTTTCAACTAGCCACTACAACAGGTAGACACGAGTCCGTGGTAACAAAACGGCGCGCTTTAAGCGCTAATTGGGTTCTTTTTGGACCGCCACTTTACCTACCTACCTATGGGTGTAAAGCAAAGCTGTTTAGTAAGCCCTTTGTTGTTTGCGCTTATGTTAAATGACCTTCACGACTTTCTGGGGGAGGATTGGTTCGAGTTTTGATGTATGCCGACGACATAATCATTCTGGCTGAAGATGTTAATGTTTTACAAGGCATGATCAATAAATTAGAAATTTACTGCAAATTGTGGAATTTTAATGTTAATCTTGACAAATCGAAAATCATGATATTTAGCAAAGGTGGTAAAAGAGCAAAAAATTAAAAATGTCATTTTAAGGGAGAAGAAATAGAAATAAACAAAAGTTACAAGTATCTAGGCCTTATAATGACACCGAAACTATCAATGACTGAGCAATTGCAAGTAAGAGAAGCTAAAGCCAAGAATAGTATTAACAGCACATGGAACACTTTCATCGGGAAAAAATGCATTAAGTTATCAGCCAAAACTAAACTTTTCAATGCTGTAATGAGATCAGTCTACAGCTATGCAGCTCAAGTATTGGTTTTTTCAAGTATTGGAATTTTCGAAAAAAAAGAAAGAATTTTCGGTCTACCTGAGTTTACACCAAATTCATGAGTTTACATAAAATATGCATCTTCACACTTTTAAATTGCATATGGACTACATACATAAAACGGTATTCAAATACCCAGTAAGCCGACTACCTCACATGCTAACGAAACAAATAATCCGAAAGAAAATTTATTGGTTTGAGGCTTGGAGAAACTTGGGAGGAAGTAACGGTGTTAATTGGTTAGATGCGCCGATAAACGAAGATATCTGGAAAGAAAATACCTATTAACAAAACTCTTGAGATACTGCGAAATAATCAAGTTGAGCAAAATTTGCAGAAGGCACAAGTTAGCTCTCATGGAATCTATAGAAAACTTAATCATCACATAGGTTTTACTTACTTTAATGATGCAGTACCAAAAAATCGATAACATGGACTTTCAAAGCACACGCAGGGTTACTCGGATTAAATGCAAATATTTTTCGTGAGGGTGATCGCATAAATTGTACTTTATGCAACCTGAGGGAAGAAGAAGATATTATACATTTTATAGGGAAATGCCCCATATTAAAATCTATACGGCAAAGGAAGTTTGGATGGCAGTTCATACAGGAGGATCAAATCATCAACTTGCTAAATGGAAAACGTCACAACAATCGGAGTGCTCTGATGAATTATAGTGTAGAAGCATTCTGGTATAGGAAAAGTTTAGTTGACGAATTTAACCCATAGAAAAAAAAAAAAAAGGTTACCAATCTCCCACAGACGACATATTATTATTGTCATGTTGTAACAAATTGCTGAAATTTTTTTACAAAAAAATAAACAGAAATACTACTACTACTACTACTACTAGTGCATTTATCAATAATTGTAAACTAACGAGGAGGAAAGAATAAGTTTCTGACTCCGTTTCAATTCATTTTCCTGTTTAAAAGATATTTTTCAGCTAAGTTCATGGAGGATATAACCCATGGAAACTACGACCCAACTGCAAATTAAGAGCTTCCCGACATTAAAATGCAGTAACAACCACCAACAAAGAAAGGCAAAGTGATTGACTTTTTCAAAACCGAATCTGACTATAAACTTGTTGATTTCGGTAGTGAAAATGCGTTTTACTACAATATTTTGCAGGCTACATTTACAAAAATACAGGCAAAAACATAAGTGTGAGTTGGAATTTAGTCAACAACCTAGTGTTTCCTCCTTATTTACAAATTTTAAAGAATATTAGGGTGCGCATTTAACACGTCCGCCTCAAGAATTTTTAGATGCGTTAGAGAGTCTTGAGCATGTCGTTTTCCCAATTTGCACTTCTTTAATAATTTTGAAATGAAAATGAATAACATAAGGAATTTGATTACTTTTACTGCATAAATCAAAACAAAGAATTTGTTACGAAATTTAATGTACGGTTTCGAGTGTATCATATTATCAAAAAATTCAATAAAACTATGAAAAAAGCTAACAACAAGCATCTGAGCGTAACACACGTGTGGTTGTAATTTTTAATAAGAAAGTATGAAAAAATTAATGTTTGCCTTTTTTTAACGGGGCACCCTGTGCCATTTTCCGAAAAGACACTCCTCCTCTGTTGTCTTTCTCTCTCTACAACACTTCTTATATCCGTCTACTTCCCGTGCCTGTGCGAATTGCTGATAAGCACTGATAAAGAAAACGTGGAGAGTGTCCCTAGTCATTGAATGGATATGGTATATTCTGGTGGCTACTACAATTCTTTAAATTCATATGACTATAGTTTTGGGCCATTAATCACGTAACTATTCAGACAATCATCCTTTGAACGACAACAACCAACGAATGGAAATAATGGTTGCATATTATAGGTGTTAACATTTCTCTACCACAGCTGGTCGCGCACTGTTGGCTGCGTAACGCCTACACGCATGTTTGAACGATAGCAAAAACCGCAATCATCTGTAGTTTACATGCATTTAGGCGTTATACAGCCAACAGTGCGCAACCAACAGTGGAAAAGTTAAGACCTATAATATCCAACTATTTGTTCCATTCGTTGGTTGCTATCGTTCAAACGATGATCGTCTGAACAGTATTCGCCATATTTTGGAGAACGTTCCGAACGCGGACTTTGCTTTGGCGATCATGTTGGCTATATCCAGTTCGGTTCCACCATCGGTCGAGACAATACTCCCAAGATACTGGAAATCCTCTACTCTCTCTAACGGTTGTCCAACAATGCATATGTGAGCCGATGAGTTGGTTCCAAGGCTGATAATTTTAGTTTTTGGCGTATTAATTTTCAGCCCGACGACGCCTGCCTCCCTCTCCACATCTGCTGTTACTTGGTGGAGGTCCATAATTCTGTGGGAGAGTAAGCATACATCGTCAGCGTAGTCAAGATGTTTCAGTTGAGATGTAAGGCGTAAGGCACGCTAAATAAACTCCCTGTTGACACCATCGAACGCCTTCTTAAAATCGATGAAAAGCAGGTGCAGTGGCGATCGATATTCAATACACTGTTCGATGATAATCCACAGGGAAAGCCACGCCCTATATCTTCCCTGCGATCGGCCGACAATTCTTTCAGCACCAGATGTAAAAATATTTTTCACAGCACACCAATGGTCTTGGATGGCTGCGGGCAAAGAGCTGCTGATTGCTTCCACACCTTGCGAAAAGTGCTCCCTTAATTGTTGGCGGACTGAGGTGTTGAACCTGGGCATTCTTGTGTTGTCGTGAGATCTTCGAACTGCAGCAGTACGTAGTTAGAGAGTAGCTATCATAAGATTGTGATCAAGTACTATCCCCACATCTGCCCCTCGCCTGTTTCGGACGTCCAGGAGACCACTTCTAAAGCGGCGGCTGATAGCAAAATGGTCAATTTGGCTGGAGGTTGCTTGCCTGTCATTGGAAACCCAGCTGACTTTGTGGCAGGTCTTGTGCTCAAACATGGTGCCACCTATCACAAGGCAGTTGGCATTGCAGAAATCCACAAACCTTTCGCCGTTGTCATTGCGGTTGCCGAGTCCATGCTTCCCGATTACATGTTTGAGCCCTTCGTTGTCGTTTCCTACCTTGCCATTCAAATCCCCCATCACTATGACAATGTCTCCATTTGGTGTTGTGTTGAAGACGACACTTAAGAGGTTGTAGAAGCTCTCCTTTTCGTCCTCAGACGAACTATTCGTTGGGGCGTAACACTGTATGATGGTGACGCGTCGTACTCTAGTCCGGAAACTGGCAGTCAAAATCCTATCACCATGAGGCTGCCAGGAAATTAGGCCCTTACGTGCGGTTGTTTTTAGCAGTAGTCCAATTTCATATTACCGCGGACTTCCGGATGGTCTTCCAGAATAGAGTAGTACAGTGTTACGCGTTGGAGACTGGTATTCGCCCGCTTCTAACCATCTTACTTCACTTACCCCCAAAATGTCCAGTTGATATCGCATGAATTCTTTTTTACCAATTGGATGAATCTGGCATTGTAAGGACCTTCGCTTCCCGAGTCGAGGAGCGTCTTTACATTCCAGAAACCTGTCTTTGTCCGGGTACAATAGCCAAAAGTCGTCAACATGTGATCATTCCTTATCCGAGGCATAGTGTCGGTTTCTGTAACGGGCAATATTCGGTAACGCAGGTTGCTGGCCTACGTTATCTAGCCTAGAATCAAGGCCCTAGACAACCCGCACTTACAATTTTAGCCTACATGTATAAGGGTTTATACGTATATACGCCCGGGGACCACCACTATGAGGTAAAGTAAGCACTTCATCACGAACTTGATTGTTGCGCTACTGGCCCAAACCAAGTTTTGGGCAGTCAGTAGTTTCCCGATCAATCGCAATGCAGGCCCCCAACTTGTATCTTGGTATCATTTCTTTCCATTTGTCCGAATCTATCTGTATTCTTGAAAGCGCACACTGAAATATCCGCACCTGTATCCACCAAAAATGTGAGTACACCAACTACATTTTTAATTTTTTAATTAACAAATTTGTAGGGTTATCTTCTTTATTTAAGTTTTGTATCTTCTTTTTCTTAGGTTTCTCCAATTCTGCTGACCTAGGATGCCTGAGTTTTCCGGTTTAATAGTCTTACTTCAGTATCCCTGACACTGGCTACTGTGTTTATCATTGTTACTGATTCTATTATTAAGACTCTCAGATGGTCTTCTATTATTAAAACTTTTATTATTGAAACTATCAGATGGTCTTTTACTCCTATAGCTAAAATGTCTACCTTGGTGGTTATATAAATCAAGAGTAGGAAACTATTACATTTACATATACATACATATGTATGTTTACTTTTGTATATTCATCATCATTCATAAACATTCTTTTTTGTCTTTGTTGTAGTATCATTGATCAGGTGGTA
The DNA here is from genome assembly GCA_945910035.1 of Brachypalpus laphriformis. Lineage (NCBI taxonomy): Eukaryota > Metazoa > Arthropoda > Insecta > Diptera > Syrphidae > Brachypalpus > Brachypalpus laphriformis. The sequence goes on from OX246754.1 coordinate 101,918,834, forward strand.
ACGTTCGGACCCTTAGGGTAAAGTTTCTGGACGATCCCTATTGGGTAACCGCAACAAGAAGACTCACTGCCTCCACGGGGCAGCCACCGGCCAGCGAATGCTACAGCGAGATAACCGGCCTAGCATTCCTTGCTTGTTCAACCGAATTCTTGTATTCTTTTTCGGCTGCTTGCAATGCACGACCTGCAATCACGACTGTAAGTATTCGGCTAAAGTGAGCGACGTGAGGAGTAAACCTCTAGAAAAATTTCTAATCCAAGGTGGAACAGCATACGCCGAGAGATGCATGGCTAAGAGAGCGCTTAGTCGCTGGTATGCGGAATCCGAATACCCTCTCGACCTTCGGTTTCAATCCAGCCTTCCCATGGTACATCGGGCTCTGCCATGGGTGAAATCCCTTTCTCGATTACTCGTGGGTCCATAGTTCCAAACTTTATAAAAAAACTATGAGACAGGTGTATCTCAAATCACACCAGCTTCTGTTACTGCTGACGAGCATACAGTTGCACCTTATCGCGATGCTATAGAGCTTCCGACGGCCACTTCATCTTCGGCCGTAACCACTCGGCTTGCTGACGAGCAACCCAAGTCCTCGGATGGTTTGGATGACGGAGCCAGGCGGGCCCAATCCTTACCGTCCACATGTGTCCATCCAGAAGAAGCGGATACCGCAGCCTCTGACTCTGACACTTCTACTCTCGTGGATACGTGCAGCGTCGCCACAGAGAAATCTGGGTGCTCCTCCATTGGGAGGAGGTTAGACGAGCTGCGAATTCAACCGGATGGTTTCGTTCGGTTCAATTCTGCCGAAGGGAGGCGGTTCAAGTTTGCCATTCGCAGAGGCGATACTAGGTTGAGTGCCCTAGCTTATGCCAAAGCCCCTCCTATTGCAAAAGATGCTAAACGAGGTAGATCAGAGGATCATACCCCACCAGCACCCGCCGCCAAGAAAGCCAAGGCAGGACCTACACCTGATGTTCCCACCTTCAGTCAGGTGGCTAGTGTTGTCAGGTTAGGTATCGTCCCAGCGGACTTGGAGAACAAGCCCCTATCAACGGAGCAGATGACACTCATCCAAGAGGCCGTCATCGGTGTCTCAATTGAGCTGAGGAATAGAGGCGTATGGCCGAAATTCTCAGGCTCACAGCACAAGGCGGGATGGCTGATTTTCGTCTGCTCAGACAGTGCTACTGCTGAGTGGATGAGCTCGAATTTTGAGACAATAAGAGCCAAAAGTGGATTGGACATCTTATTGGTGGAAGAGGGATCATTCCCTAAAACCCACATCATCCGCGGTTTCTTCCCACAAAGTCTCGAGCTCCCGTCGACAAAAATTCTGGCTTTACTGGAAGCTCAAAACGAAGGCCTAATGGCAACTTCATTGAAGGTCATGCAAAGGGTGAAGGAAGGTGCACTCCACCATCTTGTGCTGGCAATCGATGACTCTTCCCTGAGGGTACTGAAGGCCCTCAATAACAAAGTGTGCTACCGTATTGGTCAGATAAAACTGATCCCAAAGACCACTGACAAGGGTGAGGAGTCAGGTCACGGTAGTCCAAAGAAGGTGAAGGCAATTGGCAAGACAACTGCTACTGCGATGGACCCCTTATCATCCGTCTCCACCAGCAGTGCCTCCGGGCCTGCCCCGAACACCAGTTCCACTGCCAAAACCGCTGCCACGACTAATGAGTCGCTAAGAAGCACCAGTGCTCCTAAAGCTAGTACCAGCACTGCGGGAATCCGATCAAAGGATCCAGCCCGCCCTATCACCTTATTCCCTAGACTTCCTAAGACTGGCAACGTGGCCGGTTTGTCATTCACGACCAGCGGTGCCCCTGGGCACGTCTCTCGAAGACACGAGGAGTCGGTTGCGAACAGACCCCTGGGTCATCAATATCTAACCGCTTGCCGTAGAGGAAAGGGTCCCAAAAAGACCCAACTACTCCGACAAGCTCGATCCTCAGCGGAGGACCGATGAGCACAATCAAGGTGCTACAGGCGAACTTGCATCATGCCAAGGGCGCGTCCGCTACCCTTAGCAAGCGGTTCGCCGAGGAAGATATAACCCTTGGTCTCATTCAGGAACCCTGGGTTATTTGCGGACCGGTTAAAGGTCTCCGGAATAGGGCAAGTAAGTTAATTTCCAAGTGCGGAGAGCTAGCGCCGAGAGCAGCCTGCTTAATTAGCAATGATTTAAACTTTCTCCCTATTCCAGAATTTATAACAAAAGACCTGGTGGCCCTACTACTGGAAATCTCCACTGGAGGAGGTACACAGAACATCGTGTGTGCCTCAGCGTACTTCCCTCACGACAGTGGTGATATCCCGCCGAAAGACGGCCAGAGCCGCGTTGACTACTATCAGGAGAACAACCTCCATTATATCATCGGATACGATGCCAAGGCATATCATGAGGTCTGGGGTAGTAGCAGCATCAACAGAAGGGGTGAGTGTCTTTTAGAATACTTTGTAAGTAGACAAATAGATATTTTGAACAAAGGCTCTAAACTGTAAATGCGATTCGCGAGGAGGTACTTGACCTCACCCTCGCTAGTCCATTTATTTCTAATTTTATTGGAAATTGGCACGTATCAGATGAGGCCTCTCTGTCAGACCATCAGCACATCAGGTTTGACATACCTGGCCAACTTTCATTTGTCTCTAATAGATACGATCCCAAATCTACGGATTGGCATCGCTATCGTGAACTAGTGTTCTCAAAAAAAGATATGCTTCTCACATCTATCGAGTCCATAGAAGACCTGGATGAAGCTGCATACCAGCTTAACAATATACTGCTTGATTCCTACCACGACAGCTGTGTGCCAAAGACATATGTTAGCAAACGCAAAGTGCCTTGGTGGAATGACCAACTGGCGGAACTTAGGAAGAAAGTCAGAAAACTCTTCAACTCTGCAAAGGGAACGAAGATGTGGGACGAATACAAGTTTGCTCTCACAGATTACAATCTAGTATTGAGACGATCTAAGCGAGCTGCTTGGAGGAAATGCTGCGAAACAATCGCTGACATGCCTACAGCGGCACGAATCCATTAATCGCTCGTAAACGATCATGTCAACTGTGTAGGGTTACTGAAGGAGAATGACGGAACTTACACGACGAACTGCGTGGATACACTTAGAACCTTACTTCAGGTACATTTCCCAGGCTCGTCTCTTAACACACCTCATGTGTACTCGAACACAGTTAACCACAGGGTTTATGTGGACAGTAGAGTTAATAGTTTATCTGGAAAAATATTCAGTCCAGAGAATGTTGAATGGGCGGTATGCACTTTCAAAACTTTTAAACCCAACGGCGGTGACGGTCTGTTTCCAGCACTGCTCTAAAAGTCAATTGACCTCATCCTGCTGGGGTTGACAGCTTTATTTAGAGTCAGCTACAATTGGGGATACATACCACCCACCTGGAGGCAGGTTAATGTGGTCTTTATCCCCAAGCCGAGCAATAGGCCTAGCGAGCTGCCTAAATCATACAGACCTATAAGCCTAACATCATTCGTCCCTAAGACAATGGAGAGACTCATAGATATCCATACTAGATACCGGTTAGATCTGTCTAACCCTCTGTATTCGAATCAGTACGCATACAGGAAAGGCAAATCTACAGTAAGTGCCCTTCACTATCTCGTCAAAAAGATAGAGGGAACACTCAGTTCAAGGGAGATAGCCTTGTATGCATTTCTTGACATCGAGGGCGCGTTCGAGGTTACGACTCGATCGCAAGGGCGATCAGTAGCAGAGGTATCGAAGAATCGACCAGCCAATGGATCAGGGCCATGCTGGTAAGTCGATTCATTACTTCCTCCTCTGGGGGAGTGTCGGTGTCCATAACTGCAGCCAAAGGCTGTCCTCAAGAAGGAGTTCTTTCCCCCCTGTTATGGTCTATAGTCATCGACAACTTGTTAGTAGATCTTCACAGATCAGGCTACACCACCGTCGGTTATGCTGATGACTTGGCGGTTTTTATCAGAGGTAAACACAGCACGACAATTTCCAACGTCATGCAAAGTGCAATATCTCAAGTTGTAGAATGGTGTAACAAAGAAGGACTATCCATCAATCCTAGTAAAACCGTTCTGGTGCCTTTTACAAGGAAGATACAGGTCAACCTTGAACCTATCACAATCAAAGGCACCACACTAGTTTATTCCAACGAGGTCAAATATCTTATATAATATTAAATATCTCGTATAATTCTTGACAAACGACTTAATTGGAATTCACATATCAAGTCCGCCACTGAGCGCGCTACTAGAGCACTGTGGGCCAGTAAACGCCTATACGGCAGAACTTGGGGTCTCTCTCCTAAGATGATACATTGGTTGTACGTAATGATGGTTAGACCCATTATCACAGACGCGGCCATCGTCTGGTGCCCAAAAACTCTCCAGCAGACAACGGCAAACAAGTTGCAGAAGTTGCAAGAATTACCTGTCTTGGCATTACAGGTGCGATGCACACCTGCCCCACGAGAGCTCTGGAAGCTATTGTTGGGCTTACACCCTTACCAATCTTCATTAGGAAGATGGCTGCTAGATATGCCATCAGGCTGCAGCTAGATCACGAGTATAAACCAGGTGACCTTGTGGGACATTTAAAGATACTCAACCCAATCCCTAAAAGAGACATGTTTTGCACTTTACCAGATATTATGGTCAGGCAACATTGCTTTGGTAGGTTATTAGAGGTTGAAATATTGGACAGCGAAAACTGGTCCAATGGTGCTCCAACACTTGACCCTAGAAGTCTTGTCTGGTTCACCGACGGATCGAAGATGGATTCTGGAGTTGGAGCTGGGGTTTTTGGACCCAGCGCACAAATTTCGATACCCATGGGTACGACTCCCACTGTGTTTCAGGCTGAAATCCATGCCATTGAGATTTGCGCCAGACACAATCTCCGCAAGGGGATCAAAGGCGCTAGAATACATATCTTCTCGGATAGCCAAGCAGCACTTATGGCACTGTCGTCCAACCAAATTGACTCCAGAACCGTGAAGTGCTGCTACGATGCATTACAAGACCTTGCCAAATACAACAGGGTAAAACTCGATTGGGTACCTGGACACTAAGGGATCTGTGTTCATAGGTCCTGAACCTTATTGTGGCGTCAATTGGGCGACAGCTACAACGCTGATTAACGAATGGGAAAACAAACTTCGTCTAGACCACTGGACTAGTGGGCCAGGTCTAAGACAATCCAAACGATTAATCAAGCCTTACTCCTATAAGGAAATCCTTAACTTAGATAGGGAAAACATTAAGAAGCTTGTGAGCTTTCTTACTGGCCATTGCGGCCTGAGGTACCACCTTAACAAAATGAACCTGTGCCAAGAGAAGGACTGTCGGTTCTGTTTAGAGGCGGATGAAATTTCCGAACATATTCCTTGTGAATGCTCGACACTACACTGGTTAAGGAAACGTATTCTCCACAAGGAGATACTTACTTCAGTGGAACTGAAATGCTTCGCTACTAAATACATACTCACTTTCATAAGGGAGGTATAACGTCTGTTAGATTAACTCCAACTCTCCGATACAAGAGATCTTTCAGGTCGAAGTGTCGTTGTTGCCCGCGTGGCATGGGTTGTACAAGAGGAAAAAAAAAATCATTGATCACATTGATTTAGTCTGATGATTCATACTGGATGGGAATGCCCCTTGATGTAATCCTGTGTGGGCTGTGTTGGGGTATCGTAACTGGTTGAACCACATCTGGTATTGTTGGAATGTTTGAATACTGTGTTAACACCTGGAATTTGCTTTGGATAGACTACTGATCTACCATCTTGGAAGCCAATACACACCATATTTGCTCAACAAAACTATGCGTAGGGAACATTAAGCATTGAACCGCTAAATCCCTACTAATACGACATCGTACTGTTGTAATGTTTTCCTTCTTGTTAAATCTACCGATTTCATTGTCGTTCAAAGTGAAGCTACTAGGTCGTCGTTGATAAAGAGGAAAATTGTACTGACGGGAAAAGATAGAGCCTAGTCCGTAAAGTTCTGGCCCTCTTCTTCAGATTTGCAATTCAGCACTTTCTTTAAAATTAAATGTCGACTAAGCATTTGTTGATCAACTTCTTTACCACTTTAACAAAATGAGAATTTCGGAGGATATTACCTGCCGCCTCTGCCTAGAAGAGGACGAAACCGCAGAACGCATACTATGTGAGTGTGTAGCTCTGTGTAGTACTAGGAGAAGCTTTTTCCTTAAAGACATCATATCTCTAATAGATTTAAGGAACTCATCCGCAGCTGTAATTATAGCTTTCATAAGGAGAGTAGAAGTACTGCTGCCCTAAAAGTGGCCTATGGCACAATAGATCTCCTTGGTCGGAGTGCCTACATGCCATTTGGGCGTGGCCACACACCTGTTTAAAAAATTTGTTGATTAGTATAAAAAGGGCAAATTAAGGAAAATAAATTGAGTCATTTTCAAAGAGTTAACATAAAGCTTTTTTTTGCCTGAAGTGAGTCTACTTTGTCGACTGTTTAATAGATTCAAAAATCGAAATTAGTATATGGTATATCAAATCAAAGAAAGTCCAGGTTCATGTACCTACGACGACGAGAAAAGTGTGGTTTTTGTAAATAATACAAGTATGTTCGTTATATATATAAGAGAGCTATTATACTATTTTAAGTGGGTGCCGTGGCGGGTTGTTAGTGTGTCGGATCAGTGCGCGTGAAGTTCCACCCTCGAATCCCAGAAAACACCAATAAGTTTTTAATACGGTCCCACCTCTCGCGAATATCTGACAAACATCCCAGAGTATTGACATCACGAGAAATTTTCTCAAAAACAAATTGTCTTTCGAATACGGCACTAAACTGTAGGTCCCTACCACTCGTGAGAAAAAATATAACGCACCCATCAAGAGTGGTTGCGAGAAGCAACGCCCTGGCACTTGAAGAGCTGCTGCACCAACATTTATTTATTTATTTATTTATTTATTCATCTACAGTTCTAGTTAGGTCGATGCTACTTAACACTTTGCGAGAGCTGCTTCGACGAATTTGGATCACAGGTCAGTAACTTATTTCCAATATTAGTCAGGACCTCGGAATAGAGGTGATAGTGGAGGTACCCTTTAATTGGCCAATGGCAGCGCTCACACTCCCGTAGTGAACAACTGGGACCTGGCCCTCCAGGTTGGGGGTTATGCCGTCGGGGTCACTTCACCACGACGTAAAAAAAACTCCGGTTCAGAAACAACCGTAAGCCTCGGTCGTTCGAAGGGTGCGCCCATATTGTACTGATGCATCTTGCCTCACGTCTTAGTTCTGGGTCGTTGCTAGCTGCACACACGACGTATTTTCGGCACCAACTTTCTACGTCGTCCCTTGCGCTGAGCCGATAAAAATTTCCTTTTCAGCATACCATTTTGCAGTATGCCATGAGAGTGGGGCTTCTGTCCGAGATATGCATAAAGAGAGTATGCATAGTCACTAGACGTGTTTTTTTCATTCTCCGACTATTTATTAATTTCTCCCTGTTAAACCACAGTTTTAAATATTTAAAGCATACCCACTTCATCATACAAGTTATTTCACATATAGATTAACTCATCAAGTCCTAGATCTACCTAGATATTTTCGGTTTTTGCTTTTCCACTTATTCATAATGCTATGGGATTTCCGCACGAATCGATCGGAACAAAAGCAAAATGTTGGCTCTCCCGTCATATATGGAACTAGTAATACGAAGAACATAGCCGACAAACTGTGGAGACGTATTGAGGGGAAACTCGAGAAATGGGCAGAAAATTTCTTTCTCCAGTTGGATGCTAAGCTGTTGGCGCCCGAAGATCGTCTCAAGAAAGAGTCAGCTCTGATGCAGTTATCTTCGGTGTACCCGAAAGCCTTGACGAAAGCCTAGAGAACATCTTTCACAGTATTTGCTCTACCGTAAACATCCAGTCTCCCCGTTTCAATAAAATCTTTCGCTTCGAGCGTACTTCGGATGCCAGCATCATACTGAAATTTGCTGACAGAGGAGAAAAGCAGAGTTTGATGCGAGCTTAGCTCTCAAGCTTAGCGACGTGGGATTCACCTCTTCGAATACCTTCTTCATCAACGAGAGCTTATCAAAGAAGAAGTACTATCTACAGAGGGAAGCTTTAAAACTTAAGCGCAGATTCTTTTGTCTTCTGTATTTACCTACATCCAATGGAGAATTATACATACGCCATTCTTCGGCTCCATCTGTATTAATAAACAACGTTGGAGATCTTATGAATGGCGTCAGAGGGATCACACGCACAGACAACCAAAATGGAAATGGACATGCAGATAATCAAACACAATTTATTTTTTTTATTATTCTCTTATTTTTCTTAACTCTCTTATTTTTTTTCTCTTTATGTATTTATGTCTCTATTAGCATTTCTTTTTTTTCTCTTTTCACCAAATTTGTTGTTTTTTAATTGGAATTTGTTTTTGGTTTGTAAGAGAAATTTCAGTTTTTCGTGTTCTCTTTTTAATTTTTATGAGTATGCCGATGAAACATTGTTTCTGTTCGATTTTGACTTTTTTGTCTGTTATCATGACCTTCGACAGCATTAACAAAAGCTTCAGTTGTATGAATGAGTAGACAAGTTTTTTACTAAACATTTTGTGTAAAAGTCATGATGGTTTGCATATTTGTCACATCAACGCACAAAGTCTTGTGAATAAGATTCATAAGTTTAGATCGATCTTTGAGGATAGTGTGATCGGCATTATATAACTTAACTTAACTTAGATCCTTTAACCCCTCGGGGGCATAGGGCGTCAAGCACGCCTGCGCGCCATCTTGTTCGAAGTTCTGCAACGCGTTTGAGCTGCCTCCAACTCATTCCTAAAGAGCTCGATTCCTCCTCAACTGTTCTGCGCCAAGTTTGCCTAGGGCGTCCCGCTATTCTGCCTGCCTGGGTGAGCGGATTCCACTGCATGGCGTATTTCGCAATGGAGTTGTCTTCGCGCCGTAGGGTGTGTCCAATCCATTGCCACTTTCTTCTTCGTATAGTAATGCTTATAGGTTCTTGGCCCGTTCTCAGACAAAGTTGTTCGTTAGAGATGCGGTTCGGCCAAAAAATCCTCAAGATGATTCTTAAGCATTTGTTTACGAAGACTTGCAGCTTTCGTGTGTTAAAGCAGCACTGATTCTACGTTGGAGCGGAACAGTCGCAGCTTAGTTCTTAAGCTGGTAACATTGCTTCTCTAGATTTTAGATAGCATTCCGAACGCAGCTTTAGCCTTCCCGATTCTGCTGCACACATCCAGTTCGGCGCCACAGCGATTAGCCGAGACCACACTTCCTAAATAAAGAAAGTTATCAACTTTCTCGACTTCCTGTCCGGCAATATAAAGTTGAGCGCGGTTGTTAGAAGAAGTGCTCAGGGCTTTTGTTTTGGCTGTGTTTATTTTTAGCCCCACTTTGTTTGCCTCAGCTTCTAGATTTTGGGCCATCAGATGAAGATCCATTATCCGATGTGAAAGTAAACAAACATCGTCAGCGTAATCTAGGTGTTTAAAGTAAGATGCCGTAGTCCAACGAATTCCATAATTAGCTTTCGCCAATGCTGCACGGAGTACATCGCTGATAACCACCAGGAACAATAGTGGTGACAGTATGCACTCTTGACGTACTCCAGACACCTTACCATTGTGCACGACGTGAAACTTACTGCCCTCGTATGTAGCCTTGATAATAGCTATAAGTTTTTCTGGGATGCCTCTCCTGCGCAGGGCCAACCAGATAGCATCTCGATTCAATCTGTCGAAAGCTCTCTCGAAGTCGATAAACATTAAGTGTAGCGGATACCTATACTCAACGCATTGCTCGATAATGATCCATAAGGAATTTATGTGGTCGATGCAGGAGGATTCAGCGCGAAAGCCTGCCTGTTCTACATCGAGAGTTGAATCTAAATGTTACTTATGTCCTGTATCCCCTTGTGGGTCCTAGGGCCTCTACTACGCCTACGCGCCATCGTGTACGGTTTCTGGCAATGTGTCTGAGTTCTCCCCAACTTTTCCCTAACTGCCGTGCCTCCTTCTCGACTGTTCTGCGCCATGTTTTCCGCGGACCGCCAGGTCTTCTGCCATCCTGAGTTAGAGGGTTCCATTGCATAGCATGGTTCGCTATGGAGCTGTCACCCTTTCGGAACGTGTGACCAATCCACTGCCACTTCCGCCGTTGGATAGTTGTGCCTATTGGTTCCTGACCCGTTCTCTCGTAAAGGTGTTCGTTAGAGATACGATTGGGCCAGAAAATCCGTAAGATATTGCGCAGACACCTATTAACGAACGTTTGCAGCTTTCTGGTGATAGTAGTGGTCACTCTCCACGTGCTGCAACCATATAGCAGCACGGATTCAACGTTGGAGCGGAACAGTCTTATTTTGGTGCTCAAACTGATTGCATTGCTTCGCCATATTTTGGACAACATCCCGAACGCGGACTTTGCTTTGGCGATCCTGTTGGTTATATCCAGTTCGGTTCCACCATCGGTCGAGACAATACTCCCAAGATACTGGAAATCCTTTACTCTCTCTACCGGTTGTCCAACACTGCATATTTGAGCCGATGAGTTAGTTCCAAGGCTGATGATTTTAGTTTTTGTCGTATTGATTTCCAGCCCGACGACACCTGCCTCCCTCTCCACATCTGCTGTCATTTGGTGGAGGTCCATAATTCTGTGGGAGAGTAAGCATACATCGTCTGCGTAGTCAAGATGTTTCAGTTGAGATGTAAGAGTCCATCGAAGTCCTCCGTTTCCCGTCGACAAAGCTGCATGAAGCACATCGCTAATCACCAATAGGAATAATATTGGTGAAAGGATACAGCCTTGTCTTACCCCACTTTGGATCTCAAATTCCTCAGACAACCTCCCCCTGTGCAGAACGTTACATTTGGAGCCTTCATATGTAGCTTTGATAATAGCAATTAGTTTATCGGGAATGCCTCTCCTGCGTAAGGCACGCCAAATAAACTCCCTGTTGACACTATCGAACGCCTTCTCAAAATCGATAAACAGCAGGTGCAGTGGCGATCGATATTCAACACACTGTTCGATGATAATCCGCAGGGTGTTGATGTGGTCGGCACAGGAGGATCCAGAGCGGAAATCTGCTTGTTCGGCATCGAGTGTGTCTTCGAGATGTTGTTTGATTCGCTCAAGTATTATTTTAGCTATTATCTTAGCTACAGCAGGTAGCATGCAGATACCCCTCCAGTTTCCGCACTCCAATAAATTTCCTTTCTTAGGAAGCTTGACGATCATTCCCTTTTTCCACTCGTTAGGAAAGCTCTCAGCTTCCCAAGCTCTATCTATAAGTGGAAGCAGAAGCTCAGCCGATGTTGTTGGCGCTGCTCGTAAGAGCTCTGCTGGAATACCGTCAAGTCCTACGGCCTTGTTGGTTTTGAGTGCCTTGATCGCGGTAATGATCTCATCTTTACTGGGAGTCGTGGTGCGTATTCGGGAACTTCTCACCTCGGGCATCTCAGTCTGATTTGGGAGCATATCGCTAGCGAATACACGGTTCAAAACCGTAGCAAAAGGCTCTTTCCATCTCTTGAGCTGGTCCTCATCCGAAATGAGCAAGGAGCCGTCTAGGCTTTTCACTGGGTATTGGCTGGAGCTGCGACCACCTGTCAGCTCTTTCGTGATTCTGTAGACAGTCCTGCTGTCGCACCTCCGTGCAGCTTCTTCTGCTTCTGTAGCCAGCGCGTTGATGTAGTTGCGCTTGTCACGTCGTACGCTACGCTGAACTTCTCTCATCTTCATGCGATATAGGGACTCTAGCTCGCTTCTCCCTGCTGCTGGGGTAGCTGCAACGCGAGCTTTTAGCTGTTTTCGTTCGTCAATCCTTCTCCAGGTATCCTCGGAAAGCCACGCCCTATGTCTTCCCTGCGATCGACCGACAATTCCAAAAGCACCAGATGTAAAAACATTTTTCACAGCACACCAATGGTCTTGGATGGTTGCGGGCATTGAACTGCTGATTGCTTCCACACCTTGCGAAAAGTGCTCCCTTAATTGTTGGCGCACTGAGGGATCACTAAGTCTATCGATGTTGAACCTGGGCATTCTTGTGTTGTCGTGAGATCTCCGAACTGCAGCAGTGCGTAGTTGGAGAGTAGCTATCATAAGATGGTGATCACGTACTATCCCCACATCTGCCCCTCTAAATGTTCTTTAATTCGATCTAGAATTATTTTGGCTATTATTTTGGCTACGGCTGGAAGAACGCATATACCATCGTCTAAGTGATTTAGCACTGTAGCAAAATGTTCTCTTCATCTAGTGAACTGATCCTCATTCGAAATCAGAAGGTTACCGTCTAGACTCTTCACTGGATGTTGTTTGGAGATTCGACCACCGATGAGCTCCTTAGTGATGCTATAAACAGTCCTACTGTCGCACCTACTCGCTGCTTCTTCAGCCCTTGAGGCCAGTGAGTTGACATATTGACGTTTGTCACGTCTCACACTACGCTGCACTTCTTTCTTCTTCGCACGATATTGGATTTCAAGCTCGGTTCTCTCTACTGCTGAGGCCGCTGCAATCCAAGCCTTGATTGCTGTACGCTCATCGATCCGTCTCCAGGTGTCTGTAGAAAGTCATGTGCGGTGGTGTTTCTGCTTTTTACCGACATACGTGCGTGCCCCAGTCGCAAAAGCATTTTTCACAGTACTCCAGTGGTCCTCCATGTTCTCTATGCTGCTGATTGCTTCTGCTTCTAAGGCAAGATTGTCCCTGAACTGTTGGCGCACTTGGGGAACCTTGAGCCTGTCGATATTAAACCTGGTGATGTTAAGTAGGTTTGAGCGGTTGCTGTTGACGGATACAGTACGAAGGCGTAAATGAGCTACCATAAGATGGTGATCTCGTTCTAGTCCAACGTCAGCTCCACGTCTGTTTCGGACGTCCAGGAGACAATTTCTAAAGCGGCGACTGAGCGCAATATGGTCGATCTGGTTGGATGTTCGTTGCCTATCAGTAGAGACCCAACTGATTTTGTGGCAGGTGTAATGCTTAAACAGCGTACCTCCGATGACTAGGCGGTAGGTATTGCAGAAGTCCACAAACCGCTTACCGTTATCATTACGGTCTCCCACGCCGTGAACTCCCATCACGTGCTTAAGCATGGTGTTATCGCTACCCACCTTGGCATTGAAATCTCCCATCACCATTACGATGTCCCCATTAGGCGTTTGGTTGTAGGCGGCGCCTACGTGGCTATAAAAATCATCCTTTTCATCCTCAGTCGCGTCTACAGTCGGAGCATAACGCTGTATGATGGTAATTTTCCTAACTCTACTCTGGAATCTAGCCGTCAATATCCGGTCACTATGGGGTTTCCAGGATATGAAGCTACTACGTGCTGCTGGAGTTAGCATGAGTCCTACTCCGGAACTCCGTGCACTTCCAGCTGGTTTACCAGAGTAGAGCATGACAGTGTTTTTTGTTGGGGAGATGAATTCCCCAGCATCGAACCATCTTATCTCGCTCAGCCCAAAGATGTCTATTTAATACCGTGCGAATTCGCGTTCTAATTGGAGGAATCTGGCGTTATAAGGCGCTTCATTGAGTGAGTCCAGGGGGGTCTTAACGTTCCAGAATCCGATCGTTGTCCGTGTCCGATAGCCAAAGGTCGTCATCAAATTATCCGTCCGTATCCGAGGCGTTGGTTTGCGTTTCGGAGCAAGATTTGTTTTTACGGTTGCGGCTCGCGGTCCACAGACCAACCGACACTTATCCTGTTTTTTGGCGCAGGAAGCTCGCCATTCGTCCTCTCCCGTTAGCAATTTCCGAAGAAATCCCCAGATGGCACCACGAGTAGGTGGGAGTAGGGCTTACTAACAGAGCTGCTAGGTTTCCGGCTGCAGTGGCTCTTTCTCGTTACTTAGCGGACCAACACCTATCGGGAGATGCTGCCCCTACGAGGCCTTTGTTAGTCGTTTGCCATCCTATCGGCATTATATGCGTCTCTGAAACATGATTTGAGGCAAACTGTTGAAAAAGTTAACGATGGCAACACAGACCATTCATTTCTCTTTCCAATATCCAGTTTGCTTTGTTCTTTATTTACTTGCTAATGTATTATGTTTTTTCGCTGACTCTTCACACATACAAACACATACATAACTTGTATCTTGTACTGAATTACTAAATAAAGAAACTCATTCTGTTCTGAACTTCCAACAGGTTGTGGGCCCAGATCCGAACTGCGGATATAAAGTTGTGAAATAATTTGAGTGGGGCTAGTTTCCAAATAGAAAAGCTGAGTTGTGGCCAGTAGTAAGCGGTAAATCAGTGAAGGCTGAAGCCGCCAGCGTGGAAACTGCTGCGGCGTGGGACTCCAAAGATGAGAAGGCATTAGCTTTAATTATGCTCTGCATAAAACCATCACAAATCAACCATATCAGGCATTGCAAAACCTCGGCAGAGGCGTGGAAAAAGTTAAGCGAAATTTATAAACCACAAGGTCCAGCAAGGAAGGTCTCGTTGTTGAAGCAACTATTAGGCTTAAAGATGTCGGGAAGTGAAAGCACCTACCAACGCCTACATTCGTATATGGACATCGTTGAAAAAATTAAGGAAGTTGGTATTGAACTTACAGATGAATTGTTGGTAATTATTCTGCTATCAAGTTTGCCAGGTTCGTATGAAAATTTTATAATTGCAATTGAAACTCGTGACGAGTTGCCTACCTTAAGTAGCTCAAAACTTAAGATTGTTGAAGAAGGTGAACGTTGAGTAGACAGAAGTAGCGTTAGTTTTCAACGGACGGACAGGAATACTTAGCTAGAACAAAAGGCGGTATTGTGTGAACGCCTGAAACCTTTTAACAACAGCCTGATTGGACCCTATCAGTGCGGTTTCAGGCCAGGAAAGTCCACCATCGATCAAATCTTCACACTTCGGCAGATACTGGAGAAAACCCAAGAATTCCAAATCGATACTCACCACCTCCTTATCGATTTCAAGGCCGCCTATGACAGCATCTATAGAGAAGAGCTTTATAGAGCCATGTCTAGTTTTGACATCCCTGCCAAACTTGTCCGTCTGTGCAGGCTGACGATGGAGAACGCTCGCTGCTCCATCAAGGTCGGTAATGACCTCACCGAAACCTTTGATGTCAAAAAAGGCTTTAGACAAGGTGACGCGCTGTCACGTGACTTCTTCAATATTGTACTTGAACAGATTGTGCGGAACTCACAAGCCAACACCGGAGGCACAATCTATTACAAGTATCAACTGCTTGCATACGCCGACCATATATACATTATCGGAAGAACTCAGCGGGCTGTCACCGTTGCGTTTGCAAGCATTGAGGCGGAAGCGGCCAAAATGGGTTTGGCGATAAACGAGGGCAAAACCAAGTATATGCTGTCAACTAGAAGGGAAAACCAACACCGACGAATTGGACAAAACGTTACCGTGGGCAGCTATAATTTCGAGGTAGTAAGGGACTTTGTCTACCTTGGCTCTGCTATAAATTCTACAAACAAAATCAGTGCAGAAATCAATCGAAGAATAACTCTTGCCCATCGCTCTTTTTTGGGCTTATGAGGCAATTCAACAGCAAAGCCCTATCTCGAACAACTAAGGAGACTCTATATAAGACCTTGATCATCCCAGTACTGCTTTACGGCGCTGAAACATGGACTTTATTAAAAGAGGATGAAGATATCCTTGGTCACTTCGAGAGAAAAATTCTTCGTAAGATTTTCGCTCCCGTTTGCGTTGACGGGTTTTGCAGGAGAAGATTCAATCACGAACTATACGAGCTGTACAGCGACATCGACCTAGTCAAAAAACTGCGTATTGGACGTCTGAGATGGCTAGGAGATGTAGAGCGAATGGACACCAACGCTCCGGCCCGCATAGTCTTCGAATCTAGTCCCGAGGGACGACGCAATAGAGGAAATCATCGCCGTAGGTGGCGCGCACTAGTTCAAGGGGACCTCGACCAACTTGGAGTGCGCAACTAGAGGCAACTAGCTAAAGACCGAGCTAAATGAAGTAGCTTGTAGGTTGAGGCCCAGGTTCACTCCGAACTGTAGCGCCACCTAAGTAAGTAAGTTAAAGGGCAAGAAACGAAGGTAAAACATACGAGACAGAAAAACAACGGTAAATGTTTCAATTGTGGACGCAAGGGACATTTCGCAGCGAAGTGCAGAGAACAAAAAGGAGACGAAAAACCGTGCCAACAACGATCATGGTTTTTATCTATCATAGCTACCGAACACAAATACACTCACGTGCAATACATGGTGTATCGACAGCGCATATGTGTCGTGAACGTAGTATGTTTTCGTGGTTGAAAGAGCACAAAGAAGAAATACATGTAGCTGGTGGCGAGACAGTGGTGGCATATGGTCGTAGTGAAATAAATATAAACACAAAAGATTTCGTTGTGACATTGAAGGATACATACTTTACGTGCCCGTCTTGCAAGGGAATTTTGTATCGGTGAACAAACGGACATATAGTTTCATTTGACTGTAATTTTGCATACATAAAAAATAAAACCGGTAGAGTTGTTATAAAAACAAAAAAAATTAGACAGCTTATTTTTATTTGAAAATCTGAATAATAATTCTTGCTTCGTGACACAAAATAGGGCAAATGAATCTATAAATTGGCACAATAGATACGGTCATTTGAATTTTGGAAGTCTAAATGAAACTGTGCGTAAAAATATGGTAGATGGCATAAAAATCGGCAATTTGCTTGACGCTAAGATGTTAACTGTATCACTTGCTTAAATGGTAAAATCTGTGTGAAGCCATTTCCCAACATGTCCGAAAACCGCTCAAAATGTATATTAGAGCTTTTCAGACGGATGTGTGTGGTCCTATGAATGTGTATTCAAATGGTAGCTCTAGATACTTCGTCACAACAAGGCGTTAAGTAGTTCTTTTTTCCAAGCATGGTATTAAAAGACAGTTGACTGTGCCATACACACCACAGCAGTACGGTGTAGCTGATCGTGTCAATAGGACATTAGTCGAGATGGCCAGGAGTATGCTTTTGCATGCGGGCTTAGAAGAAAGATTCTGCGCTGAAGCCATAAGCACAGCTGTCTACTTGAGGAACCGCTCGCCAACCAAAGCTTTAGTTGATAAGACTCCATTCGAGATGTGGACAGGGAGTAGGGATTTCAATCCCGAAGCTAATTTTCAATCCCGGGATTCCGGGATTTAAAAAAATGAATCCCGGGATTGGACAGAATCCGATACACAGGTCAAAAAATTGATAAGACATGTTTTTAACAAAAAAAATTAACTTCCGATAATTGCTCACAAAAATGTAGAAATTAATTATAAGTGCCTTATCTTTTTAAATAAAAAACAGAGTAACTATTATGCTCTGCATTTTTCTTTTTATAATGGTCCCGAAACCAGGCAAACCGCTAAATGGGAAGAAATCATATCGGCCTATTTCCCTATTGCCGGTTATCTCAAAAATATTTGAAAAACTTCTTTCCAAACGTCTACAGCCCGTAATCGACGAAAGACGTCTCATTCCTGACCATCAGCTTGGATTTAGAACAAAACATTCTACATTGACCAAGTCCACAAAATAACTGACGTGATTGAGAAAGCTCTGGAAGAAAAAAAGATTTGTTGTGGTGTATTTCTTGACGTCTCACAAGCATTCGATAACGTTTGTCACGAAGGCTTGGAGTATAAATTGCAACGACTACTGCCACGGCAACTCTTTCTAATCTTACTATCGTATCTCACCGAGAGACTCTTTCGTGTTAAGCACGGAAATGATTACTCTGACTTCAAGGAGATTGCGGCCGGAGTTCCACAAGGAAGTGTCCTTGGCCCGCTTCTATATGTACTCTACACGCGTGATATCCTGAAGGAAAGAAACTGTGTCGTCGCCACGTTTGCGGACGATATGGCGATATTGACCACGGGCGAAACAATTGAAGCAGCAACTGGAAAGCTGCAACATGCTATTAACAAAGTCCACGCTTGGACGAATTCATGGCGTATTGTACTGAACGAAAGCAAATCTACTCACGTCAACTTTACCTATAAAAAAGTGTATAGATTACCTCTATATCTTAACTCGGCTCAAATACCGTACGCGAACGAAGCAAAATATCTAGGAATGACTCTAGATGTTAAGCTTAAATGGAAATCACACGTAAAAAAGAAGTTGAGCCTACATAACAAACTGCTTATCTATAAGCAAGTGCTAAAGCCTGTGTGGACGTATGGTATACAACTTTGGGTTGTACCAAGAAAAGCAACAGAAACATCATACAAACTTGAAAATAAAGTTCTTAGAACGATCGTCAACGCACCGTGGTATGTACGTAACGAAGGTATTCATCGGGATCTGGGAACTCCCAGCGTCATCAAAGAGATACTAAAATTTGCCCATAAACACAAAGATCGTGTTCACGACCAATGTAACCGTACCGTCATTCAACTACTTGACGCGAATAATTAAATTCGTCGTCTGCAAAGGATAAAACCTTTTGACCTCGCGTCATAGTATATGCCGGTCGCGAAAAAGGCAAGAACTATCATTGGAATTTAACCTGCCTAAAGTTCTACATTTCTTTTAACTTCGTACGAAAATTTTTTTTTTTCAAATATCACGTGTATCGTAAGCGAAAATAAAACTGCTGGATAAGCACTGGCTTAGTTGTAGTATTACTTTTGAGGAGAAGTGTTTTTTTAGTGAGTAAAAATCTCACACTACCATTAGCACGCTCGGTCGGGCCTTATGGTGTCTTTAGAAGATTTTTCACCTACTCTTGGCAAACAATTTTTTTTTTATTATTAAAATGAATCAAAAGGAATATAATCATCCATTTTCCGTTTAACCGGTGGTCCTGCCGTTTGCTTCTCTCTTGATTGTCGACTAGTCGAAGCCACCTCCCACCAGTTCATCTCCCACTTTGGATTTGTGGATGGCTAATAAGTGCGTGTGTAAGCCTTTAGTTGAACCTCCCAAAGTCTTCAGGACAGCCTTACATTTTTTCCACTATGCAATTTTTCCATATTTTGATGTATAAAAATGATGCCAAACTGATAGTGATGGGTTAGATCCACAATCTTTATTATGCTTGGTAAAATGGGTTTCACTTGACATTTTTGAAATCACACAATAATTATAGGGACTAGTACTTTATTTCAAACGCGTGCGAGAACACCACAAACACAATAGAAACTAAACCATAACTACACTTGTTTCTCGTACAGTATTTTTATGACGCATTTGCAACATCGCTCACTCTTGTTCGAAAATACTTGTTTCTCTTTCTCCTTTAAACAGATAACAAGCACTGAAGAAACCATAATACAAATAAAATAGATGAACGCATACCTTGATTTGCGCTTCAACGGCGCCAGATCTGGCAAGCAGTACCGTAATCTAACCTATTCTATATATGTTTCTTTTCTGTACATAATTTTTGGAAAACGGCAAGGCAAAGGTTAATTTCAATCACAAAAAATGAATAATCTAAATTTTAAAAATTAAAAATTACTTAGGTAGTTGCTTCAGAGACAGAGAGTATCAAATAAAATTAACTTTCAATCCCGAAAATCCCGAGATTGGTGACTGGCAATCCCGGGATCGTTCAAGAGCAAAAAACGTCCGGGATCCCGGGATCCGGGGATTCGGGATCCCGGGATTGATTTGCCTAACAGGGAGTAAGCCAAATGTAGCACTTTTAAAAGTGTTTGGTTCAAAAGGAATTGCACTTGATAAAACACAAAAGAAGAAATTTCTTGCTAGGGGCAGAAATGTGTTAATGATGGGATACTCTGAAACATCTAAAGTATATCGATTATATGATGTCGACACAGGAAACATTATCGTTAACCGAGACGTAGTGTTTATCGCAAATAGTAATATTAACGAAGAAAATGAGTTTTCAAGTTTTGTTATTCCCGATGCGTTTGGTGCAGAAACCTTTATTGATGCGAACTCATCAGACGGTATCGATGAAGGAGGAGTCTCTAAAAAGGTATACACCTTAGATGAGAATAGTTTAGCAGAGACCGTAGATGAGTCTACTACCCAAAATGAAGCAATCGAAGAAGATGCTCCCAAGAAAGGACCAGGTGGGCCAAAGACCAAAGAAACAGTTTAATGTCATAAACTTAATAGATAGTACTGAAGCTGTCAGAGTACCACAAAATGTGTATGAGGCCGTTAATAGTGTACAACACAGTATGTGGATTAAAGCAATGAGTAACGAGTTTGATTCTCTTATAGCAAATAAGACATGGACATTATGCGAACTGCCGCCGAACAAAAGGGCCATAAATTGTAAATGGGATTACAATTTAAAGCTAAATAAAGACGGCGGCATTGATCGATTTAAAGCAAGACTAGTTGAGAAGGGCTGTAGTCAGCAGTACGGTATAAACTATGATGAAACATTTTCTCCCGTTGTAAGGTATACTACCATCAGGATGGTTATTGCATTAGCTACTGAGTATCAATTATACGTACATCAGATGGATGTTTTAACTGCTTACTTAAATATTGAGTTACATGACGAGATTTATATGAAACAGTCTGAAATGTTTGTTAATGAAAAGCATCCAAATATGGTTTTAAAATTAAACAAAGCGATTTATGGTTTAAAACAGTCATGGCGTGCGTGGAACACGCGACTGGATAAAGCTTTGAAGAAAATTGGTTTTACTCAATGTGGAAGTGAGCACTGTGTGTATATTATGAACACAAAAACTGAGTACAATATAATAGCGGTCTACGTAGATGACATAATCATAACTAGTTCTAACAAAAACACCTTCGATAAGGTAAAGGTAAATGTTTCTAATGAATTTGTAGACAAGGGTCCGTTACAGTATTTTTTGGGCATGGAAGTGGGGCGTGACGGAGAGCCTGGTGCAATAACATTGAGCCAAAAGCAGTATATCAAGGAACTGCTAAAACAACATGATATGGAAGATTGCCGACAAGTATCAACACCTTTAGATCCAGGGTTTCAAGTACGGTGTCATTCTTATAATTGCAAGAAAGCGGAAGAACGGGCATATCAAAGCTTGATTGGTTCGTTGATGTATCTAGCAATATCGACTCGTCCAGATGCACTCTGTGTACAAGCTGCCGCAGAGAAATAAGGATCCACATGCGGAACACGTAGCAGGTGCCAAACATATTCTACGATATTTAAGTAAAACAATGGACTTGAAACTAAGTTATTGTAAGACTGGGAGGCCGATAGAATGCTTTGTACATGCTGACTGGGGCGCAGACATAGGTGATAGAAAATCATATACTGGTTACATTTTCTTCTTTGCAGGCTGTGTTTTCTCATGGAAGTCAAGGAAACAAAATTGTGTGGCGTTGAGCAGCACTGAAGCTGAGTGCACGGCTCTATATACTGCAACGAAGGAAGCTGTTTACATTCAAAAATTATTGAACGAAATTGGCATTCATCGCGATACAACACCGATGGCCATCAATGGTGATAACCTGAGTGCCCAACAACTTGTACGTAATCCAGTGTATCACTCGAGGAGTAAACACATAGATATCAAATACCATTATGTCCGTGAGATTTTCCAGCGGAAGAAGATCGATTTGAAATACGTTTGCACGAACAACATGATTGCTGATGTTTTGACTAAAAATCTACCTAAATTGAAACATTGTAACTTTTGGTAATCTTTGTTTCCCAAATTTAAACAAGTTTTTGTTGAACTGTTAATGAATAATGTTATGAGGAGGAGTGTTGAAAAAGTTAACGATGGCTCTCTTTCCAATATCCAGTTTGCTTTGTCCTTTATTTACTTGCTAATGTATTATGTTTTTGTCCCTTACTCCTCACATCCACAAACACACACATAACTTGTATCTTGTACTGAATTACTAAATAAAGAAACTCATTCTGTTCTGAACTTCCAACACTAACGTTAATAGCGCAATTTTTTCGCTTAAGGCATTTTGATTGTATCGATCAGACCGTCACTGTAGAACAGGTGTGGGCGCTGCAATTTATTTTCGAAATGCAATTAAGTTAAAACATCTCCGTTGTTCCATTAGCACACATAATAGTCAATTTTATTTTATAGAAATACTAAACGGTGAAAATAGGTGTGTTATTGGTATGATTTACACGGCTCCTGATGTATCACACGCCAGCATACTAAGTGATATTATTGAAGAAATTTCTTGTCTGATGCTTAAAACTATTATATGCGGTGACTTCAATATGAATCTCCTTAAGGGAATCAGAGTATATGCCTGATTCCCTTAAAAGCACGGTGAGGTCTCTTAATTTATTCTTCCTGAACTCTACTGACCCCTACCTATTTCAAACCGAACTGTTCACCGTCATTGTTAGGTGTTATCTTGACAAGTGATGAAAGTATTATGAAATGTTATAGTCAATTATCCGTACCTGATTTTTTATTTCATGATCTTGTATTTAATACTTTCGATGTTAATGTAGACAAAAGTTCATCACAACCCATCCAGTATCGTGATTTCCTTAGTACTAATGTTGGAAGTGGCTGGTCAAACGGTAGTGCATGCGATCATATGAAAACACAAGCGTTTTCACTCAGGATCACAGGTCGGTAAGGAATTTTCAATGTTGGTCAGGACATTGGAATAGAGATGGTGGCGGAGGAGCCCTTAATGGGGCAACGACAGCGCTCATACTCCCGTAGTGGACTACTGGCACCGGTGTACCCGGCCCCTCGTCCTAGGGGAATAATTAAGGAACTGGCCCTCCAGGTTGGGGGTTGTGCCGTCGGGGTAACTTCCCTACCACGTAAAAACCGCATGGTTCCGAAACAAACAAAAGCCTCGGATAAGGATGACTCAACTAATGACGACCCCAGCAAACGAAATAAGGACAACGACCTTCGGATCTGTACGTGGAATGTTCTGTCCCTTTACAGACCACGTGCAGCCGAAGAACTAGCAGAGGCCCTAGACTGCTATAAAGCAGATATTACCGCCATCCAGGAAGTACGATGGGATGGGCCGGGCAAAAAGAGGATGAAAAACTGTGACATCTACTACTCTGATTACTACAGAGGCAACAGGCAACGCTTATTCGGATGCGGATTTGTCATACGCGGCAGACTTAGGCAAGAAGTCTTAAGCTTCCGACACGTGAGCGAGCGTATTATGACGATCCGGATCAAGGCTAAATTCGCTAACATAAGCCTAATATGTGTTCATGCCCCCACAGAAGAAAAGGACCCTGCCACCAAAGAGTGTTTCTACGAGCTGCTCGACAAAACATACGAGCAATGTCCTAAATACGACGTTAAAATCGTATTGGGCGATTTTAACGCCAAAATAGGAAAGGAGGACGTCTTTGGTAGGGCAGTCGGTAAGCATAGCCTACACGACACCACGTCTGATAACGGACTAAGGGTAATTGATTTCGCTGTGGAGCGAAATGTCACCATAGCAAGCACATGGTTTCCTCATCTCGATATTCATAAGCAGACATGGCGGTCCAATGATCATGTAACGATCAACCAAATTGATCATATTGCGATCGACGCAAGGCATGCCTCCAGTATTCTGGATGTCCGGACCTTCCGAGCGGCCAACATAGACTCGGATCATTACCTTGTTGTAGCCAAGGTACGAATGCGGATATCCCAATCTGAGCAACAAAGAAGAATTACTGTGTGAAAATTTAACGCCGAAAAGCTACAATCGCAAGAGACCGCCAGACTCTTCGCTGAACGCGTATCCCGAAATCTCTCAATCACCCCTTTGCCGGCGGCATCAAGTACCGAAGACCAGTGGCAACGCTGCCAACATGCCATCAGAAACGCCGCGACTGATGTGTTGGGTCTCGCTCGACCACCACCGCGAAACCCCTGGTTTGACGAAGAATGCCGGCGAGTGCATGCAGCAAAACAAGAGGCATACAAAGCGGCGCTGCAAAGGAAGACGAGAGCTGCTTGTGAGCTCTACGAGCAAAAGAGACGGGAAGAACATCGGCTTCTCCAAAAGAAGAAGAAAGAGCATGAAAAGCGCGCGTTTGAGAATATCGAGAGTCTATACTCCAGGAACAATGTACGGAAGTTTTACCAAAAGGTAAAAAGAACGTGTCAGAGAAGTAATACCCGTACAGAAACCTGTAGAGATGAAAATGGAAACCTCGTAGTAGAATCACAGTCGGTGCTGAGAATATGGAAAAACTACTTCTGCAGACTGTATAACGGCGACGAAAACCAACATCCCGCTGTCAGGCAGAATGAACCATTCAACATAGACGATGATAGTCAAAATTTCCATCCACCTGACCAAAACGAAGTGAGGATAGCAATATCCAAGCTAAAATCCAACAAGGCTGCTGGACCTGACGGCTTACCGGCCGAACTTTTCAAGGCAGCTGGGGATGAATTGGTAGAGTGCATACACCAACTCATTTCTAATATTTGGTCAGACGAGTGTATGCCTGATGAATGGAATCTCAGCATCGTTTGCCCGATCCACAAGAAAGGAGACCCCCTCAACTGCGCCAATTATAGAGGCATCAGTCTCCTCAACATCGCATACAAGATCTTTTCTGCGATATTGTGTGAACGCCTGAAACCCTTTATCAACAGCCTGATTGGACCCTATCAGTGCGGTTTCAGGCCAGGAAAGTCCACCATCGATCAAATCTTCACACTTCGGCAGATGCTGGAGAAAACCCAAGAATTCCAAATCGATACTCACCACCTCTTTATCGATTTCAAGGCCGCCTATGACAGCATCTACAGAGAAGAGCTTTATAGAGCCATGTCTAGTTTTGACATCCCTGCCAAACTTGTCCGCCTGTGCAGGCTGACGATGGAGAACGCTCGCTGCTCCATCAAGGTCGGTAATGACCTCACCGAGACCTTTGATGTCAAAAAAGGCTTTAGACAAGGTACGCGCTGTCATGTGACTTCTTCAATATTGTACTTGAACGGATTGTGCGGAACTCACAAGCCAACACCGGAGGCACAATCTATTACAAGTCTGTACAACTGCTTGCATACGCCGACAATATAGACATTATCGGAAGATCTCAGCGGGCTGTCACCGGTGCTTTTGCAAGCATTGAGGCGGAAGCCGCCAAAATGGGTTTGGCGATAAACGAGGGCAAAACCAAGTATATGCTGTCAACTAGAAGGGAAAACCAACACCGACGAATTGGACAAAACGTCACCGTGGGCAGCTACAACTTCGAGGTAGTAAGGGACTTTGTCTACTTTGGCTCTGCTATAAATTCTTCTAACAAAATCAGCGTAGAAATCAATCGAAGAATAACTCTTGCCAATCGCTGTTTTTTTGGGCTTATAAGGCAATTCAACAGTAAAGCCCTATCTCGAACAACTAAGGAGACTCTATATAAGACCTTGATCATCCCAGTCCTGCTTTACGGCGCTGAAACTTGGACTTTATTAAAAGAGGATGAAGATATCCTTGGTCGCTTCGAGAGAAAAATTCTTCGTAAGATTTTCGGTCCCGTTTGTGTTGATGGGTTTTGGAGGAGAAGATTCAATCACGAACTATACGAGCTGTACAGCGACATCCACCTAGTCAAAAAACTGCGTATTGGACATCTGAGATGGCTAGGACATGTAGAGCGAATGGACACCAACGCTCCGGCCCGCAGAGTCTTCGAATCTAACCCGGAGGGACGACGCAGTGGAGGGAATCATCGCCGTAGGTGGCGCGCACAAGTTCAAGGGGACCTCGACCAACTTGGAATGCGCAACTGGAGGCAACTAGCTAAAGACCGAGCTAAATGGAGAGGCTTGTTGGTTGAGGCCCAGGTTCACCCCGAACTGTAGCGCCACCTAAGTAAGTAAGTAATGTTGGAAGTCTATTTTCTGATTGTTTTAGTATTGAGTGGTGTAATCTTTATATATAAAACTAAGTGGCAAAATGCTTTTAATGTAGATAATTTTTTTAATGTAGATAATTATGGTACAAATGTGATAAGCAAACAATATTTATTTTTATTTTACCCAAATTGTTAAAAAAAAGTTTTTTTTTATGCCTGGCGAAGCGGGCGGGGTTTAAGCTAGTATTGTATATATCTCGCATCTGATGTCAATAAACAAGTTTAATTTCTAAATGTAGGTATCGAGTATGTGTTTAGTAGACTATTCCGTGTAAAACCCGTTTATTAAAAAATAAATCCTGCCTTTCGTTTTTAACTCTAGTATCTGAAGCAATAAAGAGAAGAGACATATTGTAACGACGTTGGAAAAGGTTTCGTTGTACAGATATATATGCGGAATATAAAGCCAGTATGAATCATGTCACATGCATGATTAATACTATTTTAAGCAGCATCTTACCACCTGTGACTAACTGTACGACCTTGTGTGTTGCAATGAAGCCACCCTGAAAGCTAGTAGTACCCCTCAAAAATTAGCTAAGCCTAAGCCCACCTCAAAATCAAAAAAATCATCCGATGTTGGCGTTGACTTTTCATCTCCTAGCTCTCGTAGCGATCTTAGAGTCACTGCTGAATTATCACTTCCGGTTGATGACCCTGTTGCCAGTAACCCGAAAACTCCGTTGTTATCATCTGATGTTGCCGTCGGCTTGCCATCGCCATATTCTCGAAGTGACTGTGGAGTTACTGCGGAACTATCACTTCCGGTTGCAAAACCTACTGCCAGTCACCCGCAAACTCCTGAACCTGCTGGGATCCTGTCCCTACTTCACCTTTTCTGGCGGGTACGGATTCATCACCTGGTACATCGCGACTGCAAAATTCATCATCTGGCAATCTCGTGGTAGTTAAGAGGCCTCCTCGCAAGATGATTTTCATATCGAGGCTTTCTTCTACAACCACAGCCAACGACATCCTGAGCTACATTTGTAACAAAAGTGATATACCAGTTTCATCTATAAATTGCTTCAAGTTTAATTTTAATGAGCCTCGTGAAATAGCATCATTCAAGCTATTTACTCCTGATGTTTATTTCAATCTGCTTTTTTCTGCTGACTTCTGGCCTGATGGGACATTGGTACATGAATATGTTCCTCGAGCTAGACCCGCCTCATCAATGAAGACACCTATACCCGCAGCCGTAACATCGCATTCAAAAACCGATTAAGTATCGCCAAATCTTTAGGTATAAATTCTAAACATAACTATACTTTGTTTGGGGGGCGCCATGGCGTAAGTGGTTAGTGTGTCGGATCACTACGCGTGAGGTTCCGAGTTCGAATCCTACAAAACACCAAAAAGTTTTTTCACGGTCCCACCTCTCGCGAGCGTCTGACAAACATCCGAGAGTATTGTTGTCACGAAAAAGCTTCTTAAATCGCCGTTCGGATTCGGCATTAAACTGTAGATCCCTTCCATTCGTGTGAAAATTATAACGCACACAACATGACTGGTTGCGAGAAGCTAGGCCCTGGCACTTTAAAGAGCTGTTGCGCCAAATATTTGCATTTTTTTTTTTATACTTTATATTATCAAAACGTAGGCGGTATGAGAACTAAATTTAAAAAATTGTACCTTTCATCTTCATCATTTGAATTCGATATTATTTTTTTTATAGAAACTTGGCTTTTAGACAGTCATTTTACGGCTGAATTCATGAGTGGCGCCTCCTTTAATGTATTTTGTAAAAATCGCTGCGTGAACACTACAGGTTTGCTCAGAGGCGGAGGAATACTGATTGCAGTTCGTAGTTGCTTTCCTTGTAGGCAGCTCGAGCTGCTTTTAAATAACCTAACACCTTCTACCAATTTTGATGCTGATGAATTAGTTTTGAAAATTTCCTTTTCATCAGACTTTGATCTTTTTTTGATTGCCAGCTACTTACCTCCTGGTAGCCCTTTAGAGCTTTTTAAATTACACTTCGATAATTGTCGTAATCTACTTGATAATCTAGGACCATCTCAACATGTAGTGTTCACCGGTGATTTCAACTAGTCATCTTATACCCTATAATGTTACTAGTGAAAGAGGGATTGAACTTATAGACTTCTTTTGTCAGTATGACCTAATTCAAATAAATCCTAATAAAAACTGTTATAATCATGTTCTTGATCTTATGTTTGTTGATAAAGAATTTTTTGTTAATATTGAATTAGCTGATTCTCCCATTCTCAATAACTCTGTTTACCATAATGCCTTTATAGTGGATTTCTCAATCTTTCATTATCAGAAAATTTCAAATGGTCAAAAATTTCGTAAGGATTATAATAAAGCTAATTTTGATGCAATCAACAATTACTTGGATTCGGTTTCATAGAATAATATATTATCATCACTTGATTTGGAATCTATGTATGACACTTTCTTTCCTATTTTAAATTCTATTATTAGTCGCTTTGTTTCAGTCAAAAAGAGCGTTTTGCATGGACACCCGGTCTGGTTTAATAGGAGGCTTTTGAATCTCAAAAATAAAAAGAATAAGGCATACAAGCGTTTAAGGAATGACAGATCTAATATAGAACTAAAGTCTTGGTACCTACTTTGCCAAAAGGAATTTGATGTTCTAAACAAATTTTTGTACAGAGGTTACATATTATCGTGTGAAAATAAATTAAAATCGAATAGCAGATTTTTCTGGAACTTCATAAAATCCAAAAGAAATACTAATGGGTTACCAAATCTTATGCATTTTAATTACTCTTCATCTAATGATACTAAGGCGATTTGTGATTACTTTGCTGACTATTTTAGTTCAGTTTATAGTAATTATGATGGAGTTGATTCTTTTTCGAATTTGGAATCTATGATAAACCTTGGTGATTTGCATTTTGATAGATTAGATATTGAAAAAGCTCTTGTTGACCTTAAGGGTGTAAAAAGTGAAGGTGTGAAGTGAAGTGTGCAACTTCTTTATCTTTCCCACTTCATCTTATGCTATCAAAATCAATCGCGTCTGGACGTTTCTTAGATATTTGGAAAATATCTCACATTGTGCCGATCCATAAATCCGGTCTTAAACAAAACGTTAGCAATTACCGTCCTATTTGCAAGATCCCCTCCATTCCGAAATTGTTTGAAAAGCTAATTACAAACAAGATTTCTTCCTTAGTAAAGAATTTTATTTCTGTTCAATAGCATGGGTTTATTCAGGGCAGATCTGCATGTACAAACTTGTCGATTTTCTGCAATTTTGTTATAAAAAACTTCGAGATCGGCCTGCAAACTGATGTCGTTTTCACTGATTTTGCAAAAGCATTCGATAGGGTTAGACACAAAACATTAATAAGAAAACTTTCCTGTTTGGGTTTCCACTCAAATTTACTTGATTGGATTGAGTCTTATTTGAGTAATCGGATCCAATTTGTGAAAATTAATGACACTCTGTCTAAACCTATTAATGTAACTTCGGACGTCCCACAAGGCAGCCACCTTGGCCCGTTGTTATTCCTACTTTTTATTAATGGTCTTCCGGACGTCATCAAGCATTCTGAATGTCTTTTGTTTGCTGATCATCTAAAGATATTTCGTGCAATTAAAACTAAAAACGATTGTAATCTTTTGCAGGAAGATATAAATGCAGTGGACAAATGGTGTGTTGTTAACAATTTGCCCCTGAATACTTCGAAGTGTCAATGCTTCACACTTTCTAGGTCTTTTACTTCCATTATGCATTGTTATTACATTAAAAACAGTCCACTTGATAGAGTGACCTCAAAAAAGGACCTGGGTATTTTGCTTGATCCTCGCCTAACTTTCAATGAACACATTGACTATATTGTGTGTAAGGCTAATTCTCTGCTAGGTTTCCTTAAACGTAACTCAAGAGATTTTACTGATCCCTACACACTGAAAACTCTTTTTTCATTTCTTTAGTTAGACCCCACTTGGAGTATTGCAGTATTATTTGGCATCCTTCTTACAATTTGCACTCCTATCGAATTGAAAGAGTACAGAGAAGTTTTACCAGATTTTTATTTTTCAAACTGAATTGGCGAATCGAAACGCCTTTTGGTCAGAGACTTAATTCATTATCAAATTCAGTGTCCTACGTTTCTAACTATGCTTACTTTTTATTCTCCTTCTCGAATGCTACGCGCACAGTTCCACTTCCGTGAAAGTATACACCCGACTAATTACGGTCAAAATGAGCCAATTGCTCGTTGCATCACTGAAGTTAACTCTATACTAGCATCAATAGATATTTTTCTTAATTGTTCCAAACTTAAATTTAAAAATAATCTACTGTTAATCTTATCTGATAATGTTTGATTGTTAAGTTTCCTTTCTTATTTATTTAAAATAAAATAATTGTATGAGTTTATTTTATGAATGTTTGTTTTGTATCCAAAATACTTCTTTATTTTGTTATTTAGTCTGTAAGAGATTATTATACTCTGTTAGATGAAATAAAGAAAGAAAGAAAGAAAGAAAGAATTTCGCCACAAAACTCATGAACAAACAGGTTACATTTATTGCAAGTGTGGAACAAATAATACAAAGGAGAGTTTCGCCTGTTGATAAGTTTTTTTGTAATGGCTCAATACTCACTGCTCTCTGACTCTGTATTGTTTCCTTAGAAGTGGAAGGAAGTTCGGCATCTTCTGTTATTATTGCTTCTTCATTTACCATCATGTGCATAATACCTTGTGGTAGAAATGATGACATAAGACCTACTTTTGCAGTACAGCCGAACATCGCTTCATACGGACTCCTTTTCATCCCAGAACGGTAGGCACGATTCTTCATAAATTACACAAATCGTGCGCCCTCACTCCACTTGTCCATCTCGTTGTCAGTCATCCAAGTAGTTAGCATATTTTCGATGTCTTGGTTTGCTCTCTCCACACTGCCTTGACTTTGACTATGTCTCGGCTTGCCGTGAACCATTTTTAAAGCTGGCCACATTCCTTTCAAGCCTTCCAGGATCTGACTGCAAAACTCACGCCCATTATCCGATTGTAAAATACATGGACCCCCAACAAAAGAAATATGTCTAGTAGGTTATAGGTAGGTTATAGGTAGGTTTCAAAACAGCAAATTTCGTTAAATGCTCTTGGTATACCAGAAGAAATTTAAAATTTCTGTCAGGCTTGGCATCTGCTGTTAAAATAAGGTGCTATTATTGGTTTTACTACAATTCCATTTTTATCGCTTTTTTGTTTTTGTTGACAAGGTTCACATAAATTTAAAAATATTTTTTTTTGAGCCTGGGTAATATTTTTATAGCGTTTATTTCCTTTGTCATTCTGTCTCTTCTTCCATGACCAATTGATATATGGGTTGAATATAAAATGTCAAAAATTTCACTTCTCTGGACAAACAGAATTATATCTTTTTGAAAATCGGATAAAGGTTCGATGAGTTTTTCACAACCTTGTAGTGTAAGTACATCATAACGCTTGATGATTCGGTAATCCCTTGACGATTCTTTCTTTTTAGAAGTTTTAATTCGCTTTACATCCCCAATTAAGGGACAACATTTTTGTTTTGTTATTAACACACTATTATATTTAAAACTGGCGTGGCAAAATCGCATCATCACCTCCCCGTGGTGCCCGCTGGATAGCTATCTGATAGTGAACTAACGATGAGCGTATGCTGAGTCTGACGATATACAGGGTGTCCGCCGGGAACGTATACTACTTTGTTTTGCCGCCATTTTGGTAAACATTAGTCTTGACAGTTCATATTTGGCAGTCGTGAAGTAGACACGTCGCAAATTTATTATGGAAAAATATTCGATAAACCAACGTGTTTTAATCGTTAAAACATTTTATCAAAATCAATCATCGATTACTGTGACGATGAGAAAGTTACGTGAAATTTTTGGGAGAAACAACGTGCCGTGGCACATTTTCATTTGAATGGATATGTGAATAAACAGAATAGTCGGTTCTGGGCAATGGAAAACCCTCAAATTATTCATCAGTCACCTTTGCATCCATTAAAAGTAACAGTCTGGTGTGCAATTTGGTCAGGAGGAATCATTGGACCTTACTTCTTTGAAAATGAAAACGGCGTAACGGTAACTGTGAATGGGGAGCGATATCGTGATATGATTGAAAACTTTTTAACCCTACAACTGCATGTTTTGGGCTTGATTAACATGTGGTATCAACAAGACGGTGCCACATCGCATACAGCCAGGATTACAATGGAATTACTGCGAGACCTCTTTCCACAACAAGTTATTTCAAAAAATGGTGATGTTGATTGGCCTCCACGGTCGCCTGATTTGACTGCTCCTGACTTCTTTTTGTGGGGATATCTGAAAAGCAAGGTTTATGCAAACAAACCAGAAACGCTTGAGCAACTCAAACAAAATATTCGTGATGAAATTAATGAAATACCGCGTGAAATGTGTGAGAATGTAATGAAAAATGTGCTCAAAAGGGCTTGCATTTGTGAGACTGGCAGAGGCGGACATTTACCTGATATTGTATTCCATACATAATTGCCGACATTAGATAAAACATTTATCAATATAAGATCCATTCTCTTTCTTTTATTAAAAAATTATAAACAAACAAAGAAGTATACCTTCCCGGCGGACACCCTGTATGTGTAGCTGAGCACTCAGACCTGCGTAAGCACATCTGGGTGAACTTCAGCGCGCATATGTTTAACCGGACGAGGCATCTCTTGTTGACCTAATCGGCTGAAATATGCGTCTCAGAAGTCTAGCAAGAGCTCCTCAAAAGGAGGACGTGCGGCGGATGAATTCTCTCGATGGAATCAAAGGTGACGTCTACAGACCAGCGGATACCTTACCGGAGCTACTTCGACATATTTGGAACTGAGGTCTGTAAGGATTTTCAATACTACGTCAGGGTATTGAAAAAGAGATGGTGGCGGATGAAACCTTAATGGGCCAACGGCAGCGCTTATATCCCCGAAGTGGGTTACTGACATCGGTGTATCCGGCCCCTCATCCTAGGGTTTGCAAAAAAAGGATTTGGTCCTCCAGGTTGGGGGTTGTGCCGTCGGGTTAACTTCCCTACCACGTAAAAAACTTTCGGTTACGAAGCAACCAACAGCCTCGCATACGGATGATTCTACTGTTGACGATCCAAGCAAACGTAAAAAGGACGACGATATTCGTGTCTGCACATGGAATGCTAGGCCCCTCTACAAACCACGTTCAGCCGAACAACTTGCGGAGGCCCTAGAGTGTCTCAAAGCAGACATTACCGCCATCCAAGAAGTGCGATGGGATGGGCCGGGCAAAAAGAGTATGAAAAACTGCGACATCTACTACGGCGATTGCTACAGACAGAAAGGACAGCGTCTATTCGGGTGCGGATTTGTCATTGGAGGCAGACTTAGGCAAGAAGTCTTGAGTTTCCGGCATGTGAACGAGCGCCTTATGACTATCCGTATCAAGGCTAAATTTGCCAATATAGGCCTAATATGCGTTCACGCCCCTCACGAGGAGAAGGACGACGCGACAAAGGACGACTTCTACCAGCTCCTGGACAATACGTATGAGCAATGCCATTACCACGTTAAAATTATCCTAGGTGATTTTAACGCAAAGCTAGGAAGAGAGGACGTCTTTAGTAGCGTGGTCGGAAAGCACAGCCTGCACAACATCACATCCGGCAACGGACTCAGGCTAATCGACTTTGTGGCGGGGCGAAACTTTGTCGTTGCTAGTACGCGGTTCCCACGTCTCGACATTCACAAAGCAACATGGCTCTCCTTTGATCGAAAAACTGTCAACCAAATCGATCACATTGCGATCGACGCAAGGCACTCTTCCAGTATTCTGGGTGTCCGGACTTTCCGAGGAGCCAACGTGGACTCGGATCACTACCTAGTTATAGCCAAGATACAGATGCGAATATCCACAACGGAGCGAAATCAACGAAATACTGTGAGGAAATTTGACGTCGGGCGGCTACAATCGTAAGAGATCGCCGGAGCCTTTGCCGACCGAGTTTCTATTAATCTTAATCTAAGTCCTATGCCGCCAGCAGCAAATGCGGAATACCAGTGGCAGCGTTCCCAACAAACCATCAGAGATGCCCCCTCTAATGTACTGGGTTTCCCTCGGCCACCACAACGAAACCCCTACTTACTTACTTAGGTGGCGCTACAGTTTGGGGTGAACCTGGGCATCAACCAACTAGTCTCTCCATTTAGCTCGGTCTTAAGCTAATTGCCTCCAGTTGCGCATTCCAAGTTGGTCGAGGTCCCCTTGAACTTGTGCGCGCCACCTACGGCGATGATTTCCTCTACTGCGTCGTCCCTCGGGATTAGATTCGAAGAATCTGCGGGCCGGAGCGTTGGTGTCCATTCGCTCTACATGTTCATGAAGCGACCAAGGATATCTTCATCCTCTTTTAATAAAGTCCATGTTGCAGCGACGTAAAGCAGTACTGGGATAATCAAGGTTTTATACAGAGTCTCCTTACTAGTTCGAGATAGGGCTTTATTGCTGAATTGCCTTATAAGCCCAAAAAACAGCGATTGTCAAGAGTTATTCTTCGCTTGATTTCTGCGCTGATGTTGTTCTCAGAGTTTATAGCAGAGCCAAGGTAGACAAAGTCCATTACTACCTCGAAGTTATAGCTGCCCACTGTGACGTTTTGTCCAATTCGTCGGTGTTGGCTTTCCCTTCTTGTTGACAGCATATACTTGGTTTTGCCCTCGTTTATCGCTGAACCCATTTTGGCCGCTTCCGCCTCAATGCTTGCAAACGCACCGGTGACAGCCTGCTGAGTTCTTCCGTTAATATCTACATTGTCGGCGTATGCAAGCAGTTGCACAGACTTGTAATAGATTGTGCCTCCGGTGTTGGCTTGTGAGTTCCGCACAATCCGTTCAAGTACAATGTTAAAGAAGTCACATGACAGCGCCGTCACCTTGTCTAAAACCTTTTTTGACATCGAAGGTCTCGGTGAGGTCATTACCGACGTTGATGGAGCAGCGAGCGTTCTCCGTCGTCAGCCTGCACAGACGAACAAGTTTGGCAGGGATGTCAAAACTAGACATGGCTCTATAAAGCTCTTCTTTATAGATGCTGTCATAGGTGGCCTTGAAATCGATAAAGAGGTGGTGAGTATCGATTTGGAATTCTTGGGTTTTCTCCAGGATCTGCCGAAGTGTGAAGATTTGATCGATGGTGGACTTTCCTGGCCTGAAACCGCACTGACAGGGTCCAATCAGGCTGTTCATAAAAGGTTTCAGGCGTTCACACAATATCGCGTTGAATTTTAGCTTGGATATTGCTATCCTCACTTCGTTTTGGCCAGGTGGATGGAAATTTTGACTATCATCGTCTATGTTGAATGGTTCATTCTGCCTGACAGTGGGATGTTGGTCTTCGTCGCCGTTATACAGTCTGCAGAAGTAGTTTTTCCATATTCTCAGCACCGACTGTGATTCTACTACGAGGTTTCCATTTTCATCTCTACAGGTTTCTGTACGGGTACTGCTCCTCTGAGTATAAACTCTTGTTCCTGGAGTATAAACTCTAGATATTCTCGAACGCGCGCTTCTCGTGCCTTTCTTCTTCTTTTGGAGAAGCCGATGTTCTTCCCGTCTCTTTTGCTCGTAGAGCTCACGAGCAGCTCTCGTTTTCCGCTGCAGCGCCGCTTTGTATGCCTCTTATTTTGCTGCATGCACTCGCCGGCATTCTTCGTCAAACCAAGGGTTTCGCGGTGGTGGGCGAGCGAGATCCAGCACATCAGTCGCGGCGTTCTGATGGCATGTTGGCAGCGTTGCCACTGGTCTTCGGCACTTGATGCCGCCGGCATAGGGGTGATTGAGAGATTTCGGGATACGCGTTCAGCGAAGAGTCTGGCGGTCTCTTGCGATTGTAGCTTTTCGATGTTAAATTTTCTCACAGTGATTCTTCTCTGTTGCTCAGATTGGGATATCCGCATTCGTACTTTGGCTACAACAAGGTAATGATCCGAGTCTATGTTGGCTCGGAAGGTCCGGACATCCAGAATACTGGGGGCATGCCTTGCGTCGATCGCAATATGATCAATTTGGTTGATCGTTACATGATCCTTGGACCGCCATGTCTGGTTATGAATATCGAGATGAGGAAACCATGTGCTTGCTATGGTGACATTTCGCTCCACAACGAAATCAATTAGCCTTAGTCCGTTATCAGATATGGTGTCGTGTAGGCTATGCTTACCGACTGCCCTACCAAAGACGTCCTCCTTTCCTATTTTGGCGTTAAAATCGCCCAATACGATTTTAATGTCGTATTTAGGACATTGCTCATATGTCTTGTTGAGAAGCTCGTAGAAACACTCTTTGGTGGCAGGGTCCTTTTCTTCCGTGGGAGCATGAACACATATTAGGCTTATGTTAGCGAATTTAGCCTTGAACCGGATAGTCATAATACGCTCGCTCACGTGTCGGAAGCTTAAGACTTCTTGCCAAAGTCTGCCGCGTATGACAAATCCGCATCCGTATAAGCGTTGCCTGTTGCCTCTGTAGCAGCCACCGTAGTAGATGTCACAGTTTTTGATCCCCTTTTTGTCCGGCCCATCCCATCGCACTTCCTGGATGGTGGTAATATCTGCTTTATAGCAGTCTAGGGCTTCTGTTATTTGTTCGGCTGCACGTGGTCTGAAAAGGGACAAAACATTCCACGTACAGATCCGAAGGTCGTTGTCCTTATTTCGTTTGCTGGGGTCGTCATTAGTTGAGTCATCCTTATCCGAGGCTTTTGTTTGTTTCGGAACCATAGATTTTTTACGTGGTAGGGAAATTACGCCGACGGCACAACCCCCAACCTGGAGGGCCAGTTCCTTAATTATTCCTCTAGGACGAGGGGCCGGGTACACCGGTTCCAATAGTCCACTACGGGAGTATGAGCGCTGCCGTTGGCTCATTAAGGGCTCCTCCGCCACCATCTCTATTCCAATGTCCTGACCAACATTGGAAATTCCTTACCGACCTGTGATCCGAAACGAAACCCCTGGTTTTATGAGGAATGCCGGCAAGCACATGCAGCTAAACAAGAGGCGTGCAAAGCCGCGCTGCATAGGAGGTCTAGAGCTGCTTACGAGCTTTTCGTGCGCAGGAGAAAAGAGGAACATCGACTTCTCAGGAAGAAGAAAAAAGAGCATGAGAAGCGCTCGATCGACGAAATTGAGAGACATTATTGCAAGAGTGATGTTCGAAAATTTTACCAAAAGGTAAAAAGAACATGCCAGGGTTTCAAAGCCGGACAGAAGCCTGCAGGGACGAAAATGGCAACATAGTAGTAGAATCGTAGTCGGTGCTGAGGATATGGAAGGAACACTTCTGCAGACTGTTAAACCTCGATGATGACCAATATTCCGCTGTCAGGCAGAATGAGCCATTCAACAGTGATGATGGCAGTCAAGATTCCCGTCTACCCGATCAGAATGAAGTGAGGATAGCGATATCTAAACTCAAATCCAACAAAGCTGCTGAAGCCGACGGCCTTGCCGCTGAACTTTTCAAGGCAGGAGGAGATGAGCTGGTAAGGAGCATGCACCAGCTTATCTATAAAATCTGGTCGGACGAAAGTATGCCCGATGAATAGAACCTCAGCATCGTTTGCCCGATCCTGAAGAAAGGAGGCCCTCTAAACTGGGCCAATTACAGAGCTAAAAGTCTCCTCAACATCGCATATAAGATCCTGTCTGCCGTATTATGTGAACGCCTAAAACCGATCGTCAACAACCTGATAGATCCTTATCAGTGCGGTTTCAGGCCGGGAAAGTCCACCATTGACCAAATATTTACACTACGGCAGATCTTGAAAAAAACCTATGAATATAAAGTCGATACGCACCACCTCTTCATCGATTTCAAAGTTGCCTATGATAGCGTGTATAGAGACGGGTTATACAGAGCCATGTCTAGTCTTGGCATCCTTGCCAAGCTCGTCCGTTTGTGCAGAATGACGATGGAGGATTCTCGCTGCTCCATCAAAGTCGGCAAAAACATCACCGAACCATTCGATGTCAGGAAAGGTCTTAGACAAGGTGACGCGCTTTCATGCGATCTCTTTAACATAGTACTTGAAAGAATTGTACGAAACTCACAAGCCAACACCAGAGGTACAATCTTTTACAAGTCTGTACAACTACTCGCTTATGCCGATGACATTGACATAATCGGAAGAACTCAGCGGGCCGTCAATGGGGCATTTACGATCTAGGCAGCAAAGATGGGTCTAACGGTCAATGAAAGCAAAACAGAATAAATGCTGTCTACAAAAAACGACACCCAAAATCGGCGTCTTGGACAGAAGGCCACAATAGACAGATATAATTTTGAGGTAGTAAAGGATTTTGTCTACCTAGGCTCTATGGTGAACTCCGCAAATGACATCAGTAGGGAGATCACACGAAGAATTACTCTTGCCAATCGTTGTTTCTATGGGCTAAAACGGCAATTGAGTAGCAAAGCCCTATCTCGAACTACTAAGGTAAATCTCTATAAGACACTAATCATCCCAGTCCTGCTGTATGGCGCAGAGGCATGGGCTTTGACAAAACCGGATGAGGATGTCCTTGGTTATTTCGAGAGAAAAGTTCTTCGAGCGATCTTTGGTCCAGTCTGCATAGACGGTGAGTGGAGGAGAAGGTACAATGCCGAATTGTACGGCCTGTACAAGGACATCGACTTAGCCAGAAGAGTGCACATACAGCGACTAAGATGGCTGGGTCATTTGGAGCGGATGGAGCCCAACGTTCCCACTAAGAAAGTCTTCGAATCCACCCCGGATGGACGACGCAGTAGAGGGCGACCTCGCGGCAGGTGGCGCAAGCAAGTGGAGGGGGACCTCAACCAATTTGGCGTGCGCAACTGGAGGGCTCTGGCTCGTAACCGTGCTGGCTGGAGAGGTTAAAAACAATTGCCTTGAGTTTATCTTTCGTATTTGCCTGCTTTATTGCAGTTGCTTGTATTGTCACGCGTAGCGTAAACTGCGTTAATGTACCTGACCACCTTAAGAGGCTAAAAAAATACTACATTTTGAAAAAAATTTTTCTCAGGCCCTGTATTTGATATTACAATCATTTTTTTTAAAGTTTTATTGGAAGCTTATAGAATACAAAATTAATTGATTTTTTTTTAATTTCAGTTTTTAACCACTATCCAGGAGGCGCCAAAGCCGAGGCCTCAAAAAAAATGGTGTGGATAAAAGTTGAAAAAATACCCCTGTTTTTCACAATTCTTTGCTAAAAAAAAACTTATAATAATTTTTTTGGCAAATTGTGGTAAATTGGCATACAAAACATATCAATGAACAAAACAAGACCAAATTCATTGAAATCGACCGAGTAGTTTCGGAGATAATCAGTTCGCCATTTGAAAAAAAGTAGTTTCAAGAAAAACACGTAAAGTTGTCTTCTATTAATAAACAAACAAGCACTGAGAATAGCACTTTCACTTATTTCACACTGTTAGAATTCGAATTTTGAAAAAAAAAATTTTAAAAGTATAAGGATTAAGAAAATGCACAAAAAAAAAATCTATTTTTTTTAATTTATAAGGTGGTCAGGTACCTTAAATCTAAACAGCGATATTCATGTAAATATTTGCAATAGCCGCCGTGAACCTATAGGAGCTGCGTAAAGGGGTAGTTGCAGTCCCCATACACACGCTTGGTCCAGACCTCAACGCTGGGGATCAGCTTGTAGGTCCATCTACATTTGTACTGTTATCCCACCTGACTTGCCATATCGCTAGTGATGATCCCTTCTCCTCCTCCTTTATTCTCTCGACAATACCTGCTTCTTGATGACTCGACGTTCTCCTTTCGTAGATCCTTATCACCTCATTTGCGAGAATGTCGATGGGGACCATTCCGGCTTTGCCACAGGCTGCTTCGTCCGATATTGTTCGGAAACCGCTGATTGTTCTTATCGCGCATAGCCTGTATGTTGACGATAGTTCTCTCCGTGTTACTATTGTTGCTAACGCCGCCGCCCAAACCGGTGCAGCACATAGGAGAACCGAGCTAACCACTCTGGATAGTAGAATCCGTTTAGCATATCCAGGTCCACTGATGTTTGCCAATATTCGAGAAAGGGCTGCCTGCAGTAGTGAAGCCGTCTTGCTCGAGTATTCCACGTGTGTCTTAAACCTTAACCTGTTGTCGAGTTTTACTCCTAAATATTTGACTGCATCCTTGGTTCTTACAGTCTGAGTTCCGACTAGAATATTCGCATATTCAACAGCTTTTCGACTTGTTATAAGAACAACTTCAGTTTTGTGGTCTGCTAAATCTAAGCCGGCGGATCCTACTTACTTCCTTAGGTGGCGCTACAGTTTGGGGTGTTCTTTAGCTAATTGCCTCCAGTTGCGCACTCCCAAGTTAGTCGAGGTTCCCTTGAACTTGTGCGCGCCACCTACGGCGAGGAGGTCCTCTACTGCGTCGTCCCTCGGACTATATTCGAAGACTCTGCGGGCCGGTGCGTTGGTGTCCATTCGCTCTACATGTCCTAGCCATCTCAGACGTCCAATACGCAGTTTTTTGACTAGGTCAATGTCGCTGTACAGCTCGTATAGTTCGTGATTGAATCTTCTCTTCGAAAACCCGTCAACGCAAACGGGACCGAATATCTCACGAACAATTTTTCTCTCGAAACGACCAAGGATATCTTCATCCTCTTTTAATAAAGTCCATGTCTCAGCGACGTAAAGCAGGACTGGGATGATCGGAATCTTATACACAGTCTCCTTAGTTGTTCGAGACAGGACTTTGCTGTTGAATTTCCTTATAACTCCAAAAAAACAGCGATTGGCAAGAGTTATTTTTCGCTTGATTTCTGCGCTGACGTTGTTTTCCGAGTTTATAGCAGAGCCAAAGTAGACAAAGTCCGTTACTACCTCGAAGTTATAGCTGCCCACTGTGACGTTTTGTCCAATTCGTCAGTGTTGCATTACTTCTCTGACACGTTCCTTTTACCCTGTGGTAAAACTTCCGTACATTGTTCCTGGAGTATAAACTCTCGATATTCTCGAATGCGCGCTTCTCATGCCTTTTCTTCTTCTTTTGGAGAAGCCGATGTTCTTCCCGTCGTAGAGCTAATGAGCAGCTCTCGACCTAGGCGTGATTAAGTGATTTTGGGATACGTGTT
This sequence comes from Brachypalpus laphriformis, assembly GCA_945910035.1. NCBI lineage: Eukaryota > Metazoa > Arthropoda > Insecta > Diptera > Syrphidae > Brachypalpus > Brachypalpus laphriformis. The sequence goes on from OX246754.1 coordinate 101,959,870, forward strand.
CAGCGAAGAGCCTGGCGATCTCTTGCGGTTGTAGCTTTTCGATTCGATAAAATGTTCTCACAGTAATTCTTCTTTGTTGCTCAGTTTAGGATATCCACATTCGCACCTTGGCTACAACAAGGCAATGATCCGAGTCCACGTTGGCCGCTCGGAAAGTCCGGACATCCAGAATATTTGGAGCATGTCTTGCGTCGATTGCAAAATGATCAACTTGGTTTATGGTTACCTGATCATTGGACCGCCAAAATAATCCGGAGCGAAATCAGTTAGCCTTAGCCCGTTATCAGACATGGTGTCGCGTAGGCTATGCTTACCGACTGTCCTACCAAAGACGTCCTCCTTTTCTATTTTGGCGTTAAAATCGTCCAATACGATTTGAAGGTCGTATTTAGGACATTGCTCGTATGTTTTGTCGAGGAGCTCGTGGAAACAATCCTTTGAACACATATTAAGCTTATGTTAGCGAATTTAGCCTTGATGCTGATAATCATAATACGATCGCTCACGTGTCGGAAACTTACAACTTCTTACCTAAGTCTGCCGCATATTACAAATCCGCATCCGAATAAGAGCTGCCTGTTATCTCTGTAGCAATCGCCGTAATATATGTCACGGTTTTTCATCTTATTTTGTCCGGCCCATCCCATCACACTTCCTGGATGGCGGTAATATCTGCTTTATAGCAGTCTAGGGCCTCTGCTAATTGTTCGGCCTGTTGTGCCTCCCGCTCACCCACTCTTTTATTGCGCGGTATTTGTGAAATGCGGAATTAGCATTGTAAGTGTATTGCACTTCAGGTGATTGCTCGCGCTGAACCCAAATTGGAGTTTAAATTGCAATGTAAGCATTTTGCTTAATTGCTTGGACTTTAATTGGGTTCAGGTTGTGCAATACACTGGCGCAGCAGTTCTGCATGTTGCGAATAACATGCGTAATATGAGTAAGTGGGTCAATAGAATAAGAATAATTATATGTAATTGTTAAGCATAGTAAGGAAAAGTATGAAATAAAGAGTGGAGTTGGTTCTCGACAACGAAACGTTTAAGACGCGGTTTTATTTATCAAATCGTGTTTCCTCGTTGTTCTCACGTATCCCCAACATATTTGGCGCAGCCGGTAAAACCGAATACAATACAACACCTTTTTTTAAACAAAAAAAAAACAGTTTTAAACTCGATCGGTAGAAAGTGAATAAGAAGTGAGAGAAAGTGGAGCAAAAAAATGAAAACCAAGATCAATAAGAGGTAGAAGATAATATAAAAGTTCATAGACCGTGTTTGGTTGCAAATGACAAAGTAAAAAAAATAAAAAATAAATAAATATAAGATTACAAATTTGATAACCACGATCAATCCACTAAACGATCGATAGAGTTAGACAAAAAAAAATACAGTTTAATGAACAGAAGTAAATTACTGAAAAACCGAAGGGTAAGAGCAGCAACGTTGGAAGAAAAAATAAATAGCCTATCGTTTGCGAACACTAGTCCAAACGACATAATAAGCACCGACGAATCATCAGACGAAGTCTTCCTGCCCAAGGAAGATAACCACCGGATCTTAAGATTAGGAGCAACATATGCGAAGACTTCAACGCCAACAGCAGCACCGGGGATCCCTCAAAGAACAGTCCCAACTCCAGTTTCGAGAAAAACATCATCGGACCCCTCAACATCAAACACAGAGGTAAAGGAAAACTCTAGTATTATAACTAATATAAGACCTATAGTTAAGAAAGTAGGAAATAAAAAAATGGAAAACCTATCTATAGTGACAAAAAACATATCACTAAAAGTGCCCAATTTTTGTGCAAATGTAAACTCGAACCCCCAAAATTTAAATCTGGAAGCTCGAGTTTTTCTCGACGCCTACAAAACAGTGCACGACAGCCTCACTGCCGAACAAAAAATCGTGTTCTTTATTGTAATAAAATCGAAAATTCGTGGAGGTATCTACAATTTAGTTCAAGAAAAAACTTTTAAAGACTTTAAGGAATTTTCAAATTTTTTATTAGAATTGGTAGTTCCGAAAAAATTATATACGGACTATTATGAAGATCTCGACAGGTGCAAACAGTTGCCGGGCGGGACCCTTCACATGTTTGGCGTTAGACTGAAGCAAGCCTTATCAGTTTGTAAATTGATTACAAAACAATGCCATCCAGAACACAATGCAACGCTAATTGCAGATCTTGAGCAACGCGCTATTAAGGCATTCAAACTTGGGCTCCTAAGTAGACGTTTGCAAGACTCAGTAGTCAACGAGTCGACGTCTAATTTAGAAGAACTCATTGAAAATTGTACCAAAATAGAGAAATTGTTCCAACAAATGGACAATAACTACATTGGTAAAATTTCGAATGACACATCCTATTACCCATACTTTCAGAGCCCCTCATTTTTAAACCACAATTCCCAGTTTAAACAGGAACCCCTCTATCCTATGGACCCAATTAATTCTCTAAAAGCCACGATACAAGATCAGTTTGCCTCATTTACAAAAACATTGAAGGATTTATCTGTATCAAGAGAATGATCAGAGCAGTAGTGGAAAGTATATAGGGATATAGGGATGTATATACCAGATGCATTTTGCTTATTCTGAAATAGAGCAAATCATACTATTGAACAATGTGATCACAGAAAAAATACTCCATTTTGCGCAATATGTAAAATGTACGGCCATGACATGTCAAACTGTAGACCAAAGTTTGGCTTGCAGAATGCCAGGCCAAGGCAAGATAGCTTTTTTAACTCCCAAAGGTATAGACTCAATATAATTAATCAGAACACAAGTTACACACAACAATCCCATCCCAACACAAACAACCAACACACAAACTACAACCAAACCGCTCAAGGAAATAAATCCAAGTATGGTAGCAATCGTAATTCAAATTCTTTGCAATGTAACTATTGTCTCCGCCGTGGTCATTTAGAGAATGACTGTTTTCTTAAAGAGAGACATAATAAGGAAAGGCAATCGGGAAACGAATAAGGGTCTTCTCACAATGGGCAGTGAGGGACCCGAAAATAAAGACAACAACTATTCCAATGTCCACAAACAATGATTTAAATGAAATAATTAATTCAAAGAACACTACTACCCTAATATACTCTCCAGTTTTGCAGTCCCCTCAAAATCGATTAGAAACCAAACCAAACCAAATATAGATACATATATCAAAGATATCAAAGAGTGTGAAGAAACAGAAAAGAATAATTAATAATATAGCTACCCAAGAGGATGTAGATTTAAGTATATTTTTTAATGTAGCAGAGGATATTAAAGGAAGACATTGTCCAAATAGTATACCGGACAGTAGTAGCTCCAAGCGACAAACGTTAGAAATGTTTAATGGTCAGGATAGTATAGCTTCCGAAAAGGGTGAACAATTTTTCGATTCCAGTAAACCTAGCGAATGGCTAGAACCTGGGACCTCCGCGCAGGTATTAAACGCCAGCCTACCACTGCTAGGTACAAGGAAATATCTCGGTTACCAATGATACTACCGGGAATGAGCAACGCTGTAGGAACGCAATTATAGAGATCCCTCTCGATATATTGAAGAAGCGGTACGCTCAACTTTTAGTAGATACTGGGGCAGACATAAGTGTAATAAAAGCTAATAGCATTAAGGATAATACATTCGTAAACACATTTGAAAAGCGAACAAAAAAACAAAACAATTTGGCGCAACAGCTCTTTAAAGTGCCAGGGCCTAGCTTCTCGCAACCACTCATGTTGTGTGCGTTATATTTTTCACACGAATGGAAAGGACCTACAGTTTAATGCCGAATCCGAACGGCGATTTGAGAAGCTTTTTTCGAAAACGAAGGGAATTTATGGTGGAAAATGGACTACTTTAGGTACTTGTATAGGAAACTTATTGCTTGAGAATAACTTATCCTGTAACTTTCACGTAGTAAGTGACAGCATCTTTCTATCAGCTGATGGAATACTAGGCCGAGATTTCTTATGCCAATACAATGTAATTGATTGCATTCAAAATAAACTCATTTTTGTAGTAAAGGATAAGAATATGGAAATCCCTTTTCGTCAAACTGTAAGGGATACCCCTGGTTTTTCATCTACGGCATACAATGTTCCAGCACGAACAATGAAAAATATGTCATTACCAGGGTTAGGATTTTGTTGACATAAAAAAGTAAAAAAAGGCAAAACAAAACAATTAAAAAGGCAAAAAAAGGCATTTATTAAAAAATAAGAAAAGGAAAGTAAATGCACATTTAGTTATAGTAGCATTGAACTACCAAAAGCTATTTGAAATTTTCTGGTAACAATCTTCTCCGATTGTTTCTTAGAAGCGCCTTTAATGAGCTAAATGACCTTTTTACTTCAGCTGAAAGGAGTGGAGCCCATTTAAAGCTTTCAACATTATTAACATCAATATTTTCTGGAAGTTTGGAATCCAAGCCGTTCATTACAGAATTTATCTGCTCAATAGTTTTCAGTCCCGTATTTGCATTAAAAACGGCAGTAAACTTCTTCAGGACTTCCTTTGTAATCGGCCATTTTGCTTTTTTCAAGTTTTACTGAATGTTCTTTAAAACCGGCAAGACTTCGCCAATTGATGTTCCTTGATCAGAATAATGCTAGTTAAAAATATAAGTACAGACTCTCAAAAATACCCGTTTTTTGTAAGTTTTCGACTTTTTTGGGTCGACTAAACCTAAATTTGACTTTGGTGTACGCCAGCTGCGCTTGTACTGCTTCATCTTCAATCAATTCCTTTGCAAACACAACACAGCTTGCATCGTCTTCAAGAACGCTAACGATTTTTTTTAATCCGAGCAAAATAATCCGCATAATATGTATTGTATACAAACAAGAAATATGTAATAGAGTTATACAGAGTAAGTGGTTATGTACATATTTACATGTTGACTCTCCCCACAGACTAGACGTTTTAAATTTGAATGCATCTAGGAATTTAGATATGCGTATTACGTAGTGTGAGTAAGACGCATGTTTGCACAGATATACATACATGCAAAAGCGCATTTTTTTACAACTTTTTTAGCGAACAAACTTTGAGAAAAAAGCAAAATAGGCAAAAAAGGCAGAAAAAGCCAAAAACGACAAAAAAAGGCAAAAAAAGGCAATAATGATATAAAAAGGCAAAAAAAGGCAAAATAAAATACATATATTTGGAATCAGGAAGACATGAAACGTGTTTGTGTAAAGTCGATACTGTCTTCCGATTAAGCAAAAAAAAGAAGCAAAGTTAGCTAAATCCTATCCCTGGTCATTACCAATAAAACCAACAAAGGAGAAATTTATGTTATGCATGCGAGAAGAAATTGAACCTGGTGTTTTCGTAGGCAATTTTTTAGTTTCAACTAACAATAACAAAGTAAATATTGGGATAGTTAATGGATCAACTCGCGATATTAGTTTACAAAATTACAAGCCGAATCTAGAAAATTTAGATGATTATTATTTATTACCACTTAATGCATCGGGAGTAGATGATAAAAATGCGTCTAAGAGCCGTGAAAATAGGTTGAAAGAAATAATTGATTTTAGTGAATACCACACTGCAGAAGAAAAGGAAACCAATCTTCAAATATGTACAAACTTTAATGATATAATGCATTTAGAGGGAGACAAACTTATACATACGTATGCTATTACAAACAAAATCCCGACGAGGACTAACCAGCCTCAAATAAATAGCAAGATGTACCGCATACCCGAGATTCATAAAAAAGAGGTAGAAGCCCAAGTTAAAAAAATGCTTGAAGACGAAGTAATTGTACCAAGCAGTAGCCCTTGGAATTCACCAATACTGATTGTACCCAAGAAACCAGGAAAGGATGGAAGTAAGAAATGGAGAATAGTGATCGATTACAGAAAGCTAAATGATGTAACTATTGGTGATGCTTTCCCACTCCCGAGAATGGAAGATATTCTGGACCAATTATGAAATGCAAGGTATTATACTACCTTGGATTTAGTGAATGGATATCATCAAGTGCTGGTAAATAAAGATGATCGTGAAAAAACCGCCTTCAGCACGGCAAATGGACACTATGAGTACAATAGAATGCCGTTTGGACTGAAAGGCGCTCCAGCATGTTTCCAACGATTGATGAATTATACCTTAACGGGGCTAAATAATATAGCATGTTTCGTATACTTAGATGATATCGTGATTCATGGAAAAAGTCTTCCTGATCACAATCAAAAATTAATCCAAGTATTTGAATGTCTCCGCAGATTTAACTTGAAGCTGAATCCCGAAAAATGTCAGTTCCTGCGAAAGGAAGTAATATACATCGATCACATATGTAATAAAGACGGATGCCGACCAGATCCGGAAAAAATTAAGTGTGTTCAAAATTTCCCGCGTCCAAAACGTTTGAAAGACGTACAATCATATCTAGGTCTTGCAAACTATTACACAAAATTTATAAAAGATTTTTTCAAAAATGCATTCCAATTAACAGATTATTAAGAAAGAATACAAAGTTTCAATGGTCAGTCGAATGTGAAAAATCATTTTTACTTCTAAAGAGTATGCTTTCTTCAGAACCCCTTCTCGCCTACCCTAATTTTGAATTGCCATTTAACCTTACAACCGATGCGAGTAATGAAGCATTGGAAGCCATTCTCTCGCAAGGTACCATTGGTGAAAATAAGCCAATTGCGTACGCCAGCAGGGTGCTAGGAGCAGCGGAGAAAAGATACTCTACAATAGAGAGGGAATTGCTAGCAGTTGTATGGGGTGTAAAAAATGTCAAACCATATTTATACGGTAGACAATCTACAGTGTACACTGATCATAGGCGCTTGCAAGGTGTTATGAGTATGAAAGATACTACTTCGCGTTTAGCAAGATTCCATTAAAAGCTTATAGAATATAACTTTAAAATTGTTTATAAACCCGGTAAGTATAACACTAGCGCTGATGCTCTAAGTCGAATCCCATATAAAAAGGAGGAAAGTGATTGTTTAGTGATAACAAGAGCTCAATCGTGCAGGAGAAGAGAGGATGAGGTTAAAGATTCTGATGAAACTGAAATAGCAGATGATAATGAATGTACCAAAAATGATAAATGTAAGATTGATACAATCTCCGATTCAGAAAATGCACTGGATTATACGATTTTAACCGATCCAGAAAAAATTAGAATCGTTTTAAGGGATTATCATGACTCACCATTGGGTGGACATCAATGATTCAAAAAGACCTTACATCGAATACAGACCAAATGTAGATGGAAAAATATGAGCAAAGAAATAGAAAATTATGTCAAGAAATGCACTAAGTGTCAGAAAAATAAATACAGTAGAAAAACCAAAGAGCCAATGGTCATCACCGATTTAGCTCGGGAAACGTTTGACAAGATTTACTTGGACATAGTTGGACCTTTACCAGTGACATCGAATGGAAATAAGTGGATTTTAACTTTCGAAGATGACATGTCGAGATTTATGGATTGCTACGCTATGCCGGATGCAGAGACAAAAACGGTAGCGAAAGTTTTTTACGAAGAAATAATAAGTAGGTACCGAATACCAAGGATATTAGTAACTGATCAGGGTTCTAATTTCACTAGCAAACTATTTCATAAGCTCTGTAAACTGTTAAAAGTTAAACATATAAGAACCACAGCATATCACCCACAGTCTAATGGTGCGCTAGAAAGGTCTCATCGACCATTAGCAGAATACTTAAGAAAGATAAAAATGACTGGGATAAATGGCTAAGACAGACAACTCATGTACACAATAACACCATACACTCAGCAACTAAAATGACTCCATCTGACTGTCCATTTGGATATACAGCTGAAATTCCAACAAATTTAAAAAGAGAACCAGAACCAATTTACAATCATCATGATTACTGTTTGCAACTTAGATATAAAATTCAAACTGCGATATCGCGAAAAGGAATTTAGTTAGTAGCAAAGAAAAGTCAAAGATATATTACGATAGAAAAACAATTACTTTAAAAGTAGATATTGGTGATACGGTACTATTATTGGACCAGGCTAGACCTAATAAATTATCTCCTCTGTGGATTGGTCCTTATGAAGTTGTAAAAATTAATAGTGACGTAAACACTACAGTCAAAATTAATAATAAAGAAAAGCGGATACATAATAACGGACTCAAAATTTTTAACGAATACTGAATCGCATAATTTACTATATGGTATATTATAACGATATATCAGTATAATTAATGAAAATCAGTCATAATTTAAGAATCTAAATCATAACCCACACAAACAAATTAAACTCACACAACACATACATATCGACACAACAATTTTTCTGGTGGTAGCTTTGGTAATAATAGTAACGATCATGATTAAGAAAGTTTGTTTGAGGCATGTCGTCGTCGCAGTGTACAGGCAGTCGGGAAGAAGATCCAGGGGGCGAGAGCGAAAGTCCAGAATTAGTGAAAAGATCTAACAGTGTTTTAAGGTCGTTTCGGAAAAGAACTAACTGTGTTGTAAAGCGCTACTTAATATTTTTAACATTTAGAATATACAAAATAAGTACATATGTAATAATTTGCTCACTGTTTTATTTTTTTAAGCTGTATGGAAACTAACACCAATATATACTTTGTATAAGATGATTACTAATACTGATTTGCGTTAATACTATATATTTAATCGAAATATTGTAATAATACAAGTTATATGCATTATTCAAGAAAAACAAAAAAATTGTAGAAAGAAATAAATTTGAAATTTTCAAAATTTAAATAAAATATAATAAGCTCTAATTCTGATATGTTTAGCATAAACAAAATATACTGGATAAGTTCATATGTAATAATTTGTTCACTATTTTATTTATTTTTGTTTTACTCAATTTAATAAGTTGTATGACGACTAATACCAACGCAGATTTGGGGAAAAGGGACTAGCCGATGACGTGCCACCCCGTACAAATGATAAAATATAAACGTCGGGCTCTCGGCCATTGATGAGTTTATGAATTTGGACTGAACCTCCTTCAGTCCGTTGACCGCCGCTCATGCTCGTACAAGTTGTGTTGAATGTTTGCGATGTTTGGGTAAATGTGTGATGTATCTTGTTGTGTACTCGTCCTTTATGTGTGGGCTCGCCCTGGTGGTGTGGGCAAGATATTAGGGCAGTCCGCCCTCTTCTTCATCGCCGCTCGTCTCACTCGTCGCTCACTTAATTCGCATCGTTGGCGGACGGTCCATCCGCATCAGAGGGTTGCCAACCGACCGTTGGGCTCTGTTTCCCGGAGTACCTGCTTTTGTTGCCCCCTTGAAGCGTGTGGAGAGGTATAAGCACTGAATGGTGGAACCATCCAGGAACGCTTAACGAGACCACTGCTCCAAGAAGACAACGGAATAAAATTGGAAGGCCAAAAATGGTGGACGGGTGAGAATTGGTAGGATGGAGGGGACAAAGGATCTCGTGCGAAATTTGCACGTAACAAACCCCACCCTTGGGTTGCCAACCGACCGTTGGGCTCTGTTTCCCGGAGTACCTGCTTTTGTTGCCCCCTTGAAGCGTGTGGAGAGGTATAAGCACTGAATGGTGGAACCATCCAGGAACGCTTAACGAGACCACTGCTCCAAGAAGACAACGGAATAAAATTGGAAGGCCAAAAATGGTGGACGGGTGAGAATTGGTAGGATGGAGGGGACAAAGGATCTCGTGCGAAATTTGCACGTAACAATATTATACATTAAATTGAAATATTGTAATAATACAAGTTATATGCATGATTCAAGAAAGACAAAAAAATTACAACAAACAAAAAAAAAAGTTTGAAATAAATAAATTTGGAATTTATAAAATTAAAAAAAAAAAATTAAATAAAATATAAAAAAAAAAGATATCAGAATACGTATGTACATACATTTGCAAATGTTTTATTTCATTTTTTTTTTTCCTTATGGGGAGGGAAGAATGTTGTGCCTCCCGCTCACCCACTCTTGTATTGCGCGGTATTTGCGAAATGCGGAATTAGCATTGTAAGTGTATTGCACTTCAGGTGATTGCTCGCGCTGAACCCAAATTGGAGTTTAAATTGCAATGTAAGCATTTTGCTTAATTGCTTGGACTTTAATTGGGTTCAGGTTGTGCAATACACTGGCGCAGCAGTTCTGCATGTTGCGAATAACATGCGTAATATGAGTAAGTGGGTCAATAGAATAAGAATAATTATAAGTAATTGTTAAGCATAGTAAGGAAAAGTATGAAATAAAGAGTGGAGTTGGTTCTCGACTGCGAAACGTTTAAGACGCGGTTTTATTTATCAAATCGTTTTTCCTCGTTGTTCTCACGTATCCCCAACAGGCCGTACGAGTTACGTTAGCATCGGAAAATGTTCCAATCGATAAAACAGAATACATTAACCCCTGCAGCGGAAATGTTAACGCTAAATTTTCCAGTGGAAATGTTTCAATCGCGATTGAGTCAATAAAGCGCAGATATAAAATATAAAATAATGAATAACTTAGACTCTATAAAACTCAATACATTGATTCCTGCAGCGAAAATGCTGACGCTGAGATTTTCAGCAGAAATGTTGCAATCGCGATTGTGGCAATAAAGCGCAAATATAAAATATAAAATAATAATGACTGGGAAAGTTTTCGGTCGACGACACTTCTCGGGGGCTATGATAAAAAAAAGAACTTAGAATTATCTGTCCACTCCTAAGAGTTGAACGTATTTCTCCAAAATAAATACATACTAAAAAAAGTTTATTTGTGTTTTTATTTGAATAACTTTACCTGGCGCAGTCGATGAAGCCTACAAAAGTGTTAACATCTAAAGATAGTTTTCGAAAAGTGTTAGTAAAACGACATCTTGTGTTTTTTTTTGGAATCGTCCTGCAGGACATCCAATTCAAAAGAAAAAGGATCCAGTGATCGAATAAACACACTCCAATCATCGCGATTAAAAACTTAAAATCAAAAAATGGCAAATAGTGAAAATAAAATACATTAGTGTTACTTTAACCCAGATTCAATCAAGGAATAGTGAATAGTAAAAATAGAATACATAAGTATTACTTTAACCAAGTTTAAATCTATCGAGCAGTTAAACAAATTTACCAGCTCAACTCATAGCTAAGTTTATGAATAAAAACAGTCCAGAACCGTTCGACAACAATCGTCTATCATATATAAAAACATTACATGTGTCACGACCAAACACACTGCACTGCAGCCGAGGACTTGACTGGTATGCGACATCCTTTGTAGCGAGTAGTCAAGTCAGTTGTGAAACCACTTTGAACGAGTGCAGTCGTGTTTTGGCTTACGAGTATCGTGGTGTTATTTCGTTTTTTTTTATATATGTACAAACGTTCTTTTTTTTTTAGTGAATAAAGTTAATTTGAATTTGCCATACCCTTAAGTAAAATAGTTTCTTATTTTAAATACGTCCTGATCCTGACATAATCAGAAGTGAAATCGTGCCAAATTTCTAAATTCGTGAAAAAAAAGACATCGAGAAAAAGAAATACTTTGCAATATTGTGTACGTGTTCGCGTTCGCAAAAAAAAAACATGTTGAATTTGCGCAGTATGAAAGTTGTCGCTCTACGGAAAAAGTGTGAGGAAGCGGGACTGCCAACAACGGGTGCAAAGGCAGCTCTCATACAACGCCTCGAGCAGTTTAGTGATGTCGAATATACTAGTGGTCACGTACCGCAGAATGTGTTAAAACGGTTGCATAGTCTGGAGAAATGCATGGCGAAGCTCGCTTCGAACAACTGCTCGCCGGCGCCAGCTAATCTTCAAACGCATTTTCCGCCACCAGTAATATCGTCCCCAAATCATTCTCTCGTCGGAGAGCACGGCGCTTGACGCCCGCCAGTATGTCGCCAAAATACACTCACACCACCGTCTTCACAATTCGCTTCGTCCTTTCCGCCATGTGTGCCTGCTAATGATACTTTGGCTCCGCCTCATTTCGTACCCTCTGTGTCTGGTTTGAATACGTCGCCAACACAAATCCGTATGTATACACCGCAAACATCCGTTACCCATACGACGACAAATAAGCCTCACCATAACCCGACTGTTACCCCGTTTATATGCAGAGTCGGAACTGGTTCCAAACCGGTTCCAAATACATATAAAGGCTTTTCGAGTCCAAATGGGTTCGAGTCGACTCGACTCAGCTAACAGGGCTGGGTCGAGTCGGAAAATGCATGTATACCTGGGTCGAGTGGTTGAACTGACATGTTGTGTCTGTGTGTGTGTGAGATCTCTTTCTTGTTTTTTTTTTGTTCGGGGTGGGAAATCGCTAAATCGCTTTGTTTTGATTGAGTTCATGGTTACGGTTATCTGCTCAGCTATTTTATATTTATTAAATCCAAAAAGTAGAACTAAACGGAACACTAACACTATCAAAAGCGTGTGTCTGCTATACTCATATGTCAGATCGACCACATTTAGACTTTTGGACCATTTGACTCGGTGTGTAGAAATACTCAGATCGAAATCTGGACTCGAACCTGACTCGACTACTCGACTCTGCATATAAACGGGGTATGTATCGTTCGCTCCACAGCCGTATAGTGGAGGTATAAATCAGTACCCTTGAACGTATACACAACCGACCGTAAATACGAGTGTACAGTTTGCTTCACAGCCATTTGGTGAAGTTCAAACTGCGTACACTAACACAAATGCAGCAACGACGCATCATAATTTTACAACCCCGTATCCATCGCAACCGTATAGTGACGCCAGAAACGATTACGCATATGCAACGCCGAGTAATTATGGGAGTGTGCCGTTTATTACACATCCGGTTTCATTCACACACACTAATCCGACATATATGTGTAGAAATACTACTACACCGTATGCATCGCAGCCGTACAGTGATGTGCAAACAAAACCAGTTTTCAACCCTTATGCAGACGTGCGCGGAATTTGACCCATCGTCGGACAAATCGTCCAGTTCAAACCAATTTTTAAAACGGGTTGACATGTTAAGAAGTGCATACAAATGGGACGATCGATCAGTACTTTTTGCCGTGCAACAGAAAATGCAAGGACCAGCGAAATATTGGGTCGATTCGCAAGAAGTGTTCACCGAGTGGCACCAATTCGTGGAAAAAATTTTTTTTTACTTTCCGTGTAGTGAAAATGTGGCTGATGTACACACAAAGATGGCAAATACAAAACGCAGCCAAAGTGAAACGCCACTAGAATACTTCTACAAAATGGTGTCCATCGGAAACAAAGGTGCATTACCGGATACAGCCATCGTCCGACATATCATAAATGGTATCAACGAGCCTGATCTGAAGAAAAAGATTTCAAATGATTACTCGACATGTAATCAACTTATACGCGACATCAATAATTACTATAGTTACAATGAGATAAAAAGCGAATCCAATCGAATCGTGCCGAATAGTAAATATAATTTACCAGTGAGTAAAACGCCGGAAATCAGCATCGGCAAACCCGCAAATATAAAAGTGTCTAGCGAAACAAAAGTGCAAAACCGTGCCGTGAAATGCTACAACTGTTTTCAAGTGGGACACTATTCGAAAAACTGTTTGGAGCCACAACGAAAGGAACGCTGTATTCATTGTCAACGTACTACGCATAAAAGTGATTCTTGTCCACAAAAATCTAAATCGAGCGTTCACAAAATGGAAAAATCTTCACGATCAACTTGCGAGAAATCCAACGACATAGTTACGAAGCCCATCAAAGTCAACCGACTAGATGTTATTTCATTCATCGACCCTGGTAGTCAATACACGCTTGCACGTAAAAATGTCTTACGTTTGACAATTTTGATAGGATCATAAATTGTACGAAATCGCTCATTGGTTTCGCGGGAGATAGATATGTTTGCACGAGCAAAGTTATGGTAGATCTCGAAATTGATGGCAACGTTTATACCACCGCTCTCCTCATCGTTGATGACGACTATATACATAAGTCAAGACGTTCTACTTGGCCGAGATATTCTATGCCGGGAGGGTAACCGACTCATCATTGAAGGTGATGACTGCCACAGAAACCGTCGGAAAAATAAGAATCTCGTCAAATTTGACGCCGGCCGAAACAGAGTATTTGAGGAATTTGTTGTCATCACATCGTCGCTGTTTTGCCAAAAACGTATCTGAACTGGGTAGATGCACCGTAATGCAAATGAACATCACCCTTAAAACCAACGATCAATCGTAGCTGATATAATATCCGATCTCCTAGACAATGGCATCATCCGTCCATCCAACTCACCGTATGCATCTCCGGTTGTGTTGGTAGAAAAGAAAAGTGGCGAACATCGACTTTGCGTCGACTACCGAGTTTTGAATCGTAACACCGTCAAAACGCCGTTCCCAATTAATTACCGACTGCACCGCTATCGCCACGGTCAAGGAGAACAAAGAAATGAAGTCCAAAATCGCGCGGTGGTGGTTGAAACTTTTGGAATTCGACTTCGAAACCATACATCGGCAAGGCAGCCGCTTAGCGCGCGTCGATGCTCTAAGTCGTTCCCCCGACGAACCGTCATCTGCTGTCGAGCCCGCTGGTTTTATTTTTAATGTGACCATCGACGTAAATGAATGGGTACTTTCAATGCAGCTTCAAGATGAACGAATTCGCGAAATCATAGCAATTTTAAAGGGAGAACGGATCTCGCAGCAAGATAAGCAGCTAAATAACGAGTACCAACTACAAAATCACCGTCTATATCGAAAGGAAGGCAATACTCCGAAATTCGTCGTACCGAAAACCATCCGATGGAGAATTGTTCAGTACTGTCATGACAACATGGGTCATTTTAGAGTCGAGAAAACTCTGAAACGCATCCAGCAGACATTTTGGTTCCCAACAAATGCGTAAGTACGTTAAAGACTACATTTCTGCATGCATCCAATGTTGTTATAACAAATCTCGTGGAGGAAAGCCTGAAGGTCGATTACACTACGATGACGTGGAACCGATTCCATTCCGCTTAATGCATCTAGATCATCTGGGACCTTTCATTCGATCTCGAAAGGGCAATACGCATATTCTTGCCTTATCCGATGCCTTTAGCAAATTTCTCATCGTTAAAGCTGTTAAAAATTCGAAGACTGCTCCCGTAATCAATGCTCTGAAGGAAATCACTAGTTATTTCGGCTTACCAACACGTATCGTCACAGACCGAGGTACTGCTTTCACCTCGAAAATATTTGAAAGATACTGCAACGATAACAATATCCAGCACACGAAGACTGCTGTCCGTACACCGAGAGCCAATGGACAGGTTGAGAGCGAACGGAATTATATTGTCGTATATTAGGACAACAGTTGACAATCCAAAAGAGTAGGATCTCACTATGAGGGATCTACAATGGACCGTCAAATCTCAAATGAATTCCACTACTGGATTTACACCGAATGAGCTTGTGTTCGATTTCCAGCTCAACAATATCATCCAAAATCGACTCGTCGCCGCTATACAAGATGACAATGCCGAGAGTACAGAAAGCCTGAAAGCCAGCCAGAAACGAGAAGAAGCCGCTGGAAATATTCGCCGTGAACGAGATACGTGGGAAACTAGGTTCGATCGCAAACACGCCGAGCCCGTCCACTATCACGAAAATGATTTGGTAGTAATCCAGAACGAGCCAACCGCCACGGGTGAATCGCGTAAGCTTGAGCCAAAGTTTCGTGGCCCATATATCATCGTCCGTGACCTTTGAAATGATCGCTATTTGATCGAAGATCCAGCAGGTATGCACAGATCATCTCAAAAATTCGGCGCAGCCTATGCTTCCGACAAAATGAAGCCCTGGTGCCGAAATCTTATTGAACTCGACGAAGACACCTACAAAGATGATTCCGACACAGATCCTGAGAATCAGCCCCACGAAATCAAGGACGATTTGAAGTCAGAATTGGCCGACTGTCACGACCAAACACACTGCACTGCAGCCGAGGACTCGACTGGTATGCGACATCCTTTGTAGCGAGTAGTCAAGTCAGTTGTGAAACGACTTTGAACGAGTGCAGTCGTGTTTTGGCTTACGAGTATCGTGGTGTTATTTCCTTTTTTTATATATGTACAAACGTTCTTTTTTTTAGTGAATAAAGTTATTTGAAAGTTATTTAGTGAAAGAGTTTTTGAATTTAATATATAAATAATAAATAAATAAATATTTATTTTATTAATAATATAATAAATAAATATTTTAAATACGTCCTGATCCTGACACATGGAAGTGCTATTAAATGAACTTCAACGATTACAACAAGTAATCTTATAACAGGAACAACAGTTGGCACAGCATGAACAACAGATGCTGCAAAAACACAGCAACAAGTCCAACAACATACTCAACAACAAGCCCAACAACAGACTCAGCAGTCGATGACCCCATGCACACCGAGTACAGAAAGCGTTTTAAATCAATTCAATCAATTGAAAATATACAACGGATTAGATGACTACTCTCTGCCTGTCTTTACCAAATCAGTGGAAGCAACATCAACACTTTGTGGGACAAATGTGGAACTCTACACCTATGCTATGTAAAACGTTTACAACGAAAAATTGCAAGGGGAAGCAGCAAAATGTATCCGGCAACTTGAAAACAACCTTGACTGGAATGCAGTGAAATCCGAGCTGAGACAACAATTTCAACCGCACAAAAGATACGCCGAGCTATTTAATTATTGCAGATATGTAAAGGTTAGTAACCTAAGGAAATTATTTGAAGTATTTAGGAATGTAAGCTATGAATTAAACGAGTTATATGATTCTGATTAAAAAAAAAACACAAATATATAAACCAGAAAATGTGGATAGAGACTTAACTGAAATTCTAATAAATAATAAAAAATTGATGGGAAGATTACAGCCCATATAGAAGAAAATGCAAGTATGATAGAAATTTATAATAATCTATACGAAAACTTCTGCGGAAGTACAGACAAAAGAGAGTAAAAAAAGATTTAGTAAACATTGCGTAGAATTACGAAGCGGCAAGATTGTCCACAAAGATAATCTTAAACCTTAATAATTTCAGACAATGGACTGCACGTCCGTATTACTCACGTTATTTGGACTTCTAACTAATGCCGAAATCGTCGACTACACACGCAGCAATTATGTACAATATTAATAAAGACAGGCAATGCATTAGTTTATGAAAATACACAATATTCCATAACAAACCTGACATTAATTTATTATAAAGGCTAGGGAATCTTTAGAAAAATGTTACGAAAGTGAAAACTTCTCATACTCATTACCCGACAGATTACATGAAGAAAACTTTAAAATTATTGAAATACTTCTCGACCCACTCTAAACGAGCAATAGAAACATAAGGTATCATCTGGAAATGGATCGCCGGAACACCGGATCACGACGATAAGATTGTTATTGAAAATAAAACAAATTATCTAATTAAAAATAATAATAATCCATTTAAAATTCATTTTAAGATATTCGAAGCAATCAAGGCCATAAAACATATAGTAAAGGACAATATAGATAATAACAAAGAAATGTAAAGTTATTATTTCTGAACTACAAAACTTGTTAAATACTCTTACATTGGTAAAAATAAAGTTACTAAACCCCGCCATATTGAATTTAGAAGATATAAATGAAATTGTGAAATCAGAAGCTGTTAAAGCATTTATATTAACCGATTTAATTGACACTTCAGAATTTAAGATACTCCAGAAAAATGGATTTATTATCATATATGTATATTAAATATCCTATTATCTCTAAGAATTGTACCCTATACGAAACCAGAGTCATAGCTCAGGCAGATGGAAAATTAGTTATAGAAAAAGAAGTAATCAAATGTAATAATTATAGAGCAATAAGCAACTGTAAAACAGAAATTAAACATACATTTTGTAATTAATCTAAGAATCAGTCATGCCTAACCGACTTATTGAATAGCAAAATAACGACATGCAACAAAACCAAGCAAAGAAATGAAAAACTTGAAATCATCTGTAATGCACATAATAAATGAAAACAAGTCTTGTTTTAACGATAGATTTATTAAGACTGCCTGCGCTTGCGCCAAACGCTTATCAAAAATAATGATACTTAGATTACGACTATGGTTAATACATAGATAATACGGAATCGAGTAGTTACATAAAACTGTGCTTCAAGTCGTTTGAGTGTACGGCTATGAATAGTTAAACAGTATTCTCATCATATAAATAAAAAAACTGAAAGTATACATATAATCGATCACGTATTAACAATTTTTAAAATAAGAGCACAGGGTGATCAGGATTCATTCTAATATTTAAATTACATTTATGATGCACATTTTATATCCGAAATCTCTTACAACTCGACCATCCTGAATACAAATCGTACTCGATTTAATATTGCATGTTAACAATTCAATTTTGTTTTCGATCATTTTTAAACAAAGATATTTATGACTAAAATACATAATAAAACTATATTATAAGGATTACAAATTTAAGCGATATCAAGTATAGATACATGCAAATAATTTGACATTTTTATTTAAGTTAGAACGTACGGTTTCATATTTTTCGGACATGCAACTCCCTCATAAGAGACGCGAGCAATCCGAATCCCGAGCAACATTTCTGACCATGACAAAATCACCAACATTGTATTCATGAGGTTTCTTATGATGTTTATCATAATAGGTCTTATTTAATTCCTGACTATGAAAAGTTTTTTTTACTTGCTTGTTGCCTAAACGATACCAAATTTCTCTGCTCTTCAATAACTACGTTCTGTTTGTTGCATTTTTTATTTGGGGGAAAGTGAATCCGCGGGAAATTAAAAGAAAACGTAGCCTGCTTGCTACACTTGCGAAATGAAGGAGGAGGGGTGAAAGAAAAAAAAAGTGCAACAACACAGCACGTGAAGTGCTGTTCGCTCGGCGGCTGCTCAAATGGGGTGAGTTCGATTTGATAGAAGAAAGATAGGGTGAGTAATGAGAGTTTTGGACGCCACGTAATTTTTTCATGAAATAAGGGAGGGAAATTACGAAACCTTTGGAGTGGGTTTTGGGGAATGGTGGGTGGTAAGTTAGTGGTGAAAGAAAACAAACGAATAAAATGAAAACAGAGCTTTTCACCACGTTATAATTGCTCCTCACGAGCGGCGATTTATTAAATAAAAAAAAAATACCAAAGAACGAAATCAAAATTAACAAAAGAAAACCAACAAAAGGTAAATCACGGGGGATCAGAAAAAAACATCGAAGAGGAAAAAAGATCCCCAAACAAAAGAAATATCACCGTAGGAATGGCCCGTTACGGCAACCAAAAAATTATGGGTCGCGTGTCCCGCTTTCACCCGGAAGTTTCGAAAGAAAAACGGAATAGGATCCTACCAGGTTTCAAACCACCACACCAAAAAAACGCACTATGTTCAACTCAAAAAACAACAATTTGAAATAAAATACAAGACTTATCTGTGAAATTCTGAAACCTATATATCTGCTTGTTCTAGCTTCCTCCTGTTATGTACGTCATCCTGGCTACTAATCTGCTACCAGTAATCCTTACGTCCTCGTCTTGTAACCCTTGTCCTGGTCATTTCTTTCTTGTTTTCCTTTTATGGTTTTTTTCTTCGATGTTTTTCACTGCTCAAACTTTCCCTTTGTTCACTTTGTGGTTTCGTCAAATAAACTTCTTAAACCTTCGCTGGTCAACCAAGAAGTGGTCTCCCGCTGAATATACTAAGCCTAATCGAGCTTCGAGTCTTCCGCTCACACATTCGTGAATCCCCGCAAATTCAGCTAACGGATTCAAGAGCAGCTTGCTGTGCATTAGTCCGCTTATTTGCGTAAGTATGCAACCGCTCTTGAGCGGCGCTATTCCACTCTCAATTCTCACCCACATTCCGCTGACTCGAATTCGCCCGACTTCGGCTTCTCCTCTCAATCGCTCTGTTTATTTTAACAATTTAGGAAAATCAACAAAGTGAAAAAAGATTATTAATTAAAAATTACTAAAGTGGGTTTCCAAGCACGCAATCGAATTAACTCGACCAGTGCATCTGCTGCGACGAGTCGGTCTTGCCTGAAATGGCATACGCCGCCGTCATTTAAATGAAGGAATCGCCTATCAAAGACCGACTCGTCGCAGCAGATGCACTGGTCGAGTCAACTCGATTGCGTGCTATCGGCGATCGCAGTATTCCCCAAACAAATTCGGAGCCACCAACACCAGCAGTTAAGGAAAAAACATCACCAGCGACACCAGCCGAGATCAATTTACTCGAGAAATTTAGCAAACAAATCGCGAAGCTGGAACGAAAGTTTGCAACATCGAGCGTCGACAACAACCGTAGCTGATCACGTGACGCCAGCCGCTCTCGTGAGCGCTCAAAGTCTCGTAATACACATGCAAATTGTTGGTATCATTGGAAATTTGGCACCGAGGCGAAATATTGCCGCAAGCCGTGCAAATTTGGGGGCACGAGCGCCCAAACGAAAAGCGACTAAAGCCAGCTGCCTGTGTTGGATTTAGGTCGCGAACAGCCTGAATCCAAATCCATCAATCGACTGAAAATACACGACAAATCGACGAACATCGGATTTCTAATTGATACGGGTGCCGACATATCAGTCCATTCCCATCAGTCCCATTCAATCGATCCACAGGCAACTGCAAACCATCGGAAATGAAATTGTTCGCAGCCAACGGCACCGAAATTCAAACATACGGCACAACGACACTGGAGATAGACCTCGGATTGCGACGTGACTTCGTGTGGACGTTTTTAATCACTGGTGTAACAACTCCAATCATTGGTGCTGATTTTATTATGATTTTTGGATTACTGATCGATATGAAGGAAAAAAAATGATCGATCCAATCACTGGACAAAATTCAAATTGTATGCCAGTTGCTGTCAGTGAGACGACCAAATACAAAGCATACTGTTTAAATTCAAGTTATGCTGATCTTCTCGAAGAATACAAACTGATTACGAAGTTGCCACTGCCTGGCAACAGTGCCATATGGTCAAGAAGCCAGATGGTTCATGGCGTCCGTGCGGCGATTATCGCGCGTTGAACGCCATCGCACTGCCGGACCGCTGTCCAATTCCATATTTGAACTACTTCGCTGGCAATTTGCAAGGTAAGACATATTTTCTAAGATCGACTTGAAAGCCTTCCATCGGGTTCCTGTCGCCGAGGAAGACATCGAAAAAACAGCAATCACAACTTCTTTTGGGTTGTTTGAATTTAAATTTATAACGTTTGGCCTTTGCAACGCCGCGCAAACGTTTCAGCGCCTAATACACGAAGTCTGTCGCGGCATCGATTGTGTGTTCGCTTATATTGATGACTTGTGCATCGCTTCAACAACACCAGAAGAGCACCACCAGCACCTCCGAACCATGTTGGAGCGAGTTAAGCAATACAGTTTGACGATAAACGTTGCAAAGTGCGAGTTTGGCAAGCGAGAGATCCAGTTCCTTGGGCATCACGTGTCACCTGATCCTGTCACCTGAGCACATTTTTTGCAATTTCTCCACCAGTGTCATCCGACATTTCATAACGAAAAAATTCCAAAACCAATTCGTACCGGTAATTCATGACATATCGCACCCTGGAAAACCTGGCACGGCTAAACTGAATACCAAACGATTCGTTTGGCCCGGCATTCAATCCGACGTTGCTAAATTCGTTCTAAGCTACCTGAAATGTGCTAAAATTGGTCGTCATACACATTCGCCACTGGAAAAATTCGACGCCCCATCCAAACGATTTTCTCACCTTAACATCGGTTTGGTTGGACCATTTCCACCGTATGATGAAAAGCGCTACTGTTTGACCATCGTCGATCGGTTCACCCGCTGGCCGGAGGCCATACCGATTCGAAACATCACAGCACCGACGGTCGCAAACGCACTCTTCTCCGGCTGGATTTCGAAATATGACGTGCCAAAGACAATTACAACTGATCAAGGCGCCCAATTTGAATCAGCGCTCTTCGAAAAACTTATGCGAACCTTGGGAACTCGTCATTTCAAAACGACTGCATACCATCCGCAGTCCAACGGACTAATCGAGCGATGGCATTGTACGCTAAGATCAGCAATTCTCTGTTACAACACCGAAAAATGAGCTGCACATTTGCCCATGATTCTACTCGGCATTCGCTCAACGTACAAGGAAGATTTAAAAGCATCGCCGGCCGAACTTGTTTTTGGTACCACTCTCCGTATACCTGGCGAATTCTTCGACGAGTGTATAACGGACCATTTGAAGTGCTCGAGCGAAAACCAAAATACTTCCGCTTGCGATTACCGAACCGCGAGTCGAACGTTTCCATCGACCGCCTGAAGCCTGCATATCTACCAGCATACTACGGAACAACTACACACACAGTACCAAAACAACCAAGTATCACAAAGAATGAAAAAGCGCAACCAAAGCAGACAGCGGAGCCAAAGCTAACATCAAACGAACCGGCTACTTCTACGACTGTGCAACCATCGACGAAAGTCAGTCGATCTGGCCGAAAGGTATGATTCCCGGATAAATATCGCTGAACTCCCACTTTTGTCTAGGCGGGGGTATTGTAGCCGACACCCAAAAGTATTTAACAATTCGTTACTTTCAAAATTAAATCTTTCTGCATTATTTGTCGTATCGAATGGTTTTGTATTCGCCTTTGATTTAACATTCATTCTTTTTACATTTTTTTGGTTCTATTATTTTTTTTACTTACTCTCAAAAAATTCTACAGATACGACGGACGCGTAAAAAATAGTTTTTTTTCCAAAAGTTCTGAATTAACTACTAAAAATTCGAAAATCATATTTTTGTAAATTGAGTTTTTTTATTTTGAAATAAAATAAAGTATGTTGGTGTTAAAAAATTACTCAAATTCTTTTATGCAAATAGGAGTCTAAAGAGCGACGAGCGAAGAACGAACATGTACACATCAAACCGTTCAGTGCGGCTATTGCTCAATGAAGAGCGACGAGCGGATAACGAACATATACACATCAGACCGTTCAGAGCTGGCAGTGCTCAGTGTAGAGCCATCAACGATGAACGAAAATGTGTATACCTAATGTGCATAAGGAAGAAATTCTTTTTTACATCGCATCTACATATGTATGTATACTGAAGTGGCAGGCAGTAAATGATAGAACAAAGCAAAACGTGGTGAAAGAAATGCCTTGGGTGTACAAACAACATGCAAGTATATAAAATGTATATTATTCGCAAACATATACATATGTATTTCTCTTGTATCTAGTTATATTCAAAGCACAAATTTACAGATTTGTGTGTTTGGTGTGTACAAGTGAGCGTACATAAACAAAATAATAATCCTTTTAAGATGCCGCCAATAATAAAGCGAAAAAAAATTAGTTAGATAGTAACTTGTAAAATAAATCATGTAATTCACAGATGAAAATATAGAGGGCGAACAAAGCAAAAAACATCCATAAAATAAAATGAATGTAACATTTCGCTGTTAGATTAAGAAAAGAAGTCATGGCGGACAGACCTCAATAGAAAAGTGTAATTAACCTGCGTAATACGCGACCCGTGCCTATTGGATGGTTTGCAGCCGAGGGGTATACCGGCCGTATTATAACGGAGCCTCTCTAAAACAGGGTCGCTTCAGGGAGTAACCACGATCTTACTGCGCTAATACGGGGCTCTGGCGCAGCTGACCTTTCTTTCCCGCGCTACTCGTGGGATCATGTACCAAAATAAAAAACAAAAAATAAAAATAAAAAAACAACCTAGATAGAATGCGTGGTACCGCTTCTATGCTAGCGGGTCGGATGGAGCAAAGACTCTGTGTAGACGACCTAGTGGGTGGAAGTCGGCCAGGAACAAGCCGTGAGGGAGGCTTTAGGCGAGTGCAACCAATCACCAGCCAAACAGCCGCTATGTCCTCAAGGAAAATCCATGAGCCGTCAAAAACAGCAGCACGCTTGGAACGTGCCAGAACGGAGGGTGGGAGCTAAGCTCTAGCCCCCCGACCCTTGGGCAAAGTGGCTAAGGCGGATAATGAGGCAAGGAGTTTGGGCATAGCTCGGAGACCTACAGTTCCTCAATCCAATGCCGCACCGACCAAGAGGAAGCGAGCTTGCCTGCCGATGACCCCACCTGGAGGCAAAGATGACCCCCTGAGAAGGGGTCTGAGCGGTGCGGGATCTCGACGGTGTCTGCGCTACCTCGAAAGGGGCCTTGCACTTGAGGATGCCAGGAAAAGGGCGGAGGAGCATAGGGCAAAGCCCGACTCCACCGCTGTGCCATCAGCCAAGAGGGGCAGTAATGCCATAACACCTCCTGCATGTAATGTGCAGAAAAGGCTGGGGACCGAGGAGAGCGCTAAGAGGCCCGAGGCAGAGCCTGCGAATGCTAGTCGCAACGAGGGGACGGGACAGATACTGGCTCTCGGAATCGACCAACAGTCTTTTGAAGCCATTACGGCTCAAAACCGCTCTCTGAGCTACCGGTTTGGCAGAGTGACGGTGGGTGGAATCAGGAAGCTGGAGGAGAGCGCAGGGCATAGTACCAGCTCGAAACCAGCCTCAGAGGAGACACCACCGGAAGTGGAGCATCCAGTTCCGCTGGCGGTCGAAGCACCAACTGCAACTGCAGAACGGGACGCTCGGAGTGCAGATGAATTTATGTCCATTTCAGATGACTCGTTATCTGAAGAGGACATAAACAGTACAGTAATCTCTCTCCCTCTGAACATTAACCTGGAGGAAGAAGAGATTCTACTGGCGGAGGGTGGGGTAACAGCCCCCGACGAGCACTAGCTCGATGACCTTCAACAGTAAAATAAAGGTCGCCCAGGTAAACATCCACCACGCCACAGCGGCATCAGCCGCAATAACTAGGATATCTACCAAACAAAACATGGGCCTTGTATTGATTCAGGAGCCATGGATCTTGAAAGGAGGAGTCAAAGGACTGTCATGCAGGGATGCAAAGGTAATTTGGGATATAAGGGTGACCAATCCAAGGGCATGTATCCTTATCAATAACAAAATTAACTTTCTCCTACTTTCAGAATTTGCGACGCGAGACTTGGTGCAATTATAGGTTTCCCTGAACATCGACGGAGTACACCGCACCATCATCATCGCCTCTGCATACTGTGCTGGGAATGAACCAGCTGTCACAACAGAACTGCAGCGCTTAGTGGAGCACTGTAACAAGCTCCCAATGCCGCTGCTGATTGGATGTGACGCCAATGCTCACAATGTTATATGGGGGAGCACCGACACCAATACCAGGGGTGAGTCTTTACTAGAATTCATTCTTTGTTCATCCCTTGATATATACATATAACGTAGGGAATACACCAACCTTTGTTACTAGAGTTAGACAGGAAGTTCTTGACCTCACGCTGGGTAGTCCGAGCATCAGTAAGTTAGTCAGGAATTGGAAAGTATCAGATGAACCGTCATTATCTGACCATAGAATGATTGTGTTTGAGTTAGATAGTGCAGGTATCACAAGAAATCTAGTCAGGAACCCAAGAAAAACAAATTGGGAGATTTTTAAAGAAACCCTAGACAGTAATCTGGAGCATATTGATCTGAGGAGGGCTCCAGCACACTATCTAGAGTTAGAAAACGCGGTAGAGGGCATTAGTGCCGCGATTACAAACGCGTTCGAATCGAGTTGCCCCATAAGCAACAGAAAGTGTGGGAAAGATGTGCCATGGTGGAGCAGCAACCTAACAAAATTACGCCTTGATACACGCAAGCTGTTTAACAGAGCAAAGCGTAATGGGGATTGGCAAAGCTACAGGGCGGCACTCATAAACTACAACAAGGAGTTAAGAAGGGCGAAAAAAGAAAGCTTCAGGAAGTTCTGTGAGACAATAAACAGCACTCCTGCTGCAGCCAGTTTACATAAAGCCCTTGCAAAATCGGGGGAATGCCAACATCCCTTAAAAAACCTGACGGCAGCGTTACTAAAGATGAAGAGCAAAGAGCATCACTACTCTTAGAAACTCACTTCCCCGGAAGTTCGCAGAACACCTGTGACGGGAGCATGACCAACACCATCAGACCTCGGAAGCAAAATTGGGAGATTGCAGGGGCTATCTGTTCCAGAGGGAGAATCGAGTGGGCAATTAGCTCCTTCCAGCCTTTCAAGTCACCGGGTGCGGATAGTATTATACCAGCTCTATTGCAAAGGGGGCAAGAAAAACTACTACCACACCTGGTCAGAATAACAAAAAGCTGTCTTGCACTGGGATACATTCCAAACCAATGGAAACAGGCGAGAGATGTGTTTATACCAAAAATGGCGAAGAAGGACCCAACACAGCCTAAGTCATACAGACCGATCAGCCTAACATCGTTTCTTCTTAAAACAATGAAGAAAGCTGTGGACAACCATTTAAGGAAGGATGTAAGTTATGGCATCATAGCCTAACATTAGACTTCCCTTATCAACTTACCTTGCACGCGCAGCAGCAACTTCCGTCACCCCAGCGACACATCCAGTCGAGGATCAACTTACCCTGCACGCGCAGCAGCAGCTACCGTCGCCCCAGCGACACATTCACTTAATCATCAACTTACCCTACACGCGCAACAGCAGATTCCATCATGTCAGCGACACTTCACTCAATTCTCAACTTACCCTACACGCGCTGCTGCAGCTTCCTTCGACTTAGCAATTCTCCTCCTCACATAGGGCTAGGTATTCATTTTGTTAGGTATCATACAGACAGTCTGTTTCGAAAGCTTAAAAAATAAAGTTCAAAGTTGCTAAAGACTCAAAAAGTGTTTTGAACTATCTTGTACTTAATACATCCCACCACTGCATTATCGTCAGCATGCAAACGGAGCGGGCAGGTCCACTGATACTGCTCTTTATCAGCTGACGGAAACAATCCAAAGTGCTCTGAAACCAAAGAGACAGTAATCTGCGCCTTTCTAGACATTGAAGGGGCATTTGATAACACCTCACATGAAGCTATTAAACGAGCCCTTGACAGAAAGGGAGTTAGCAGAACAGTATCTAAGTGGATGTATGAATTGCTGAGAACAAGATCAGCAGAAACTCAAACTTCACATGGAATTATCAGGGTCAACACAACAAGAGGATGCCCACAAGAAGGAGTGTTATCTCCCCTAATGTGAAGTCTTGTTGTGGATGAGCTTCTTGAAAAATTAACAAGCCTCGGAATTAACTGTCAAGCCTACGCTGATGACATTGTACTGATTGCCAGGGGGAAATTCGAGAAAACCCTATGTAATATTATACAAAAGGGCCTAACAGTAACTCAAGAATAGTGCAGCACGGCTGTGCTTAATATAAACCCGGCCAAAACCACAATAGTAGCGTTCACGAGGAAGAGAAAACTTGAGCTGAAGCCAATCCGACTGTCGGGCACGATACTGGCACCGGTAAAGGAAGTGAAATATCTAGGACTACACCTAGATAGCAAACTCTTGTGGAAGAAACACATAGAGGAGATATCCAAAAAAGCTAATGATATGCAGGAGCCTAGCGGGTAAGTCTTGGGGATTTAGTCCAAATATTCTAAGATGGATGTACATTGCCATTGTGAGACCAATGATCACTTATGGAGCAATAGCATGGACAAAGCGAACTAGTCTAGTCACTACGAGGGAGACACTCACTCAAGTGCAAAGACTTGCGTGCCTCTGCATCACTGGAGCCATGCGAACGTGTCCAACGGCAGCCATGGAAGTACTCATGGAGCTTACACCGCTCCATCTTGTAGTGGAGCAAAATGCACAGCGGCCGATCCTAAGGATGACAAAAGAAGGTATTAGAGGGAGAAATGTGTTGGTTCGAGAGAACACGATGCACTTCTCAAAAAACTTCCCCTTCTGGCAGTCCCCAGAGACGACAGTATCAGGAAATTTAATTTTGGGAAAAACTTTAGTACAAAGTTAATTAATAAGAAAGAGTGGAGCAACGAATCCACGACGTACGGACTGGGCAGCCACACGATAAAGTGGTATACAGACGGTTCGAGAACTGGAGAGGGAACAGGGGCGGGTGTATTTGGGTCAAGGACCAAGCACTCAGAACCTATGGGCAAGTGCACCAGCATCTTTCAAGCTAAAATATGTGCTATAAACAGATGCATCCAACTCAATCACGAAAAGAGATACAGCAACTGCGACATAGCAATACTGTCAGACAGCCAAGCAGCTATCAAAGCACTTGACTCCTATGTCATTAAGTCAAAACTTGTGTGGGAATGCCTATGCAAACTTAATGAATTGGGCAGAAACAATAAAGCTACACTTTACTGGATACCCGGTCACGTCGGGAATAAAGGTAACGAAGCAGCAGACGCCTTGTCAAGACAAGGGGCTGCAGGACTCTTCATTGGAGCTGAACCATTCTGTGGAATAGGGGAACACACCATATGTGAGAAATCCAGGAAAATGGAGAGAGAAGGCAGAGCAAGAACTTGAAACAACACCACAGGCCTGAGGCAAGCTAAGAAACTACTGGGATGTTACAACTGGAAAAGATTCGAAGCCTGCATCTGCCTTAGCAAGAATAACCTACGGATCGTAACAGGCTTCCTAACGGGGCACTGCAAACTCAGGGAGCATCTACGGAAACTAGGTATAACAAATGAAGGCCTTTGCAGATTCTGCAACGAGTCATGTGAGACTTCCTTCTGGATTCCTGTGGGGCACTGACCCACAAAAGATTGAAATACTTGGGCAAATACCAAGTATCAGAAGAGGATATGCCAACCATGGACCCACTTCTCATTCTCAGATTCTTAAAAGAAACTGGCCTGGAGAAAGAGCTCTAAGGTGAACTATTCTCGCCAAGGCAAAGTAAGAGCATATGGCCTTCAAACACAATTCCGCAGGAATTGCAATTGCGAGGGGGACCCTAACGAGGGAACAAACCTCTCCAAGGTATTAGCAGTGGGCACAATTGACCGTTAGGTCGCAGTGCAAAATAACCCTACACAAATAATGATAATAATAAACTGCGTAATAAAATAAGAGTTTTGATTAAGCTTTTTTTTTTTTTTTTTTGTTTTTGTCGGGATAGGAAACACTCGACTGGAGCACTCAGACACAACTGGTCCATTGTACTGCCAGAGAGCAAACCCTGATTTACCCATTTTACTGGAATTTCCCTGACTTTCGAAGAAAGCCAAGCAAGCACTTCAGTGATAAGGAGCTTACAGTACCAGCACTCACCACATCCGCACCGAAGATCTGCCACCTGATACGAGCAAAGGCCGGACACTCACAGAGATAATGTTCCGCGGTGTCGTCGCTCTCTCCACAAGCGTCGCAGATTGTAGTGTCACTTAAGCCTAACACGTTAAGGTGCTTGGCAAAAGCGAAGTGGCCTGTCAAGACGCCGATAAGTTGTCTACAGTCTTTTCTGCTGAGAGACAGCAAGAATGCCGCTGATTTCTTACAGACGTCCGGGAGCATGCGTTTAGTTAACCTGCAACTTGGAGAGTCATGCCACACACAATTGTGCTCGTGAGAGACCCAATCGTCAATGGAAGCCCTAACCGAAGACGCTGGAAGACCCAACGCGGGTTCGGGACCTGAGAAAGCCTCCTCTGAGCCTTGTCTAGCAATCTCATCGGAGATCTCGTTCCCCAAGATCCCAGTGTGACCTGGGACCCAGATAAGAGACAGAGAATTCAGCCTTGCGACCGAGTTCAAAGAGTTTTTGGTTTCACGAACTATTTTGGAAGTGGTTAAAGGGTTAAGCAAGGCCTTAAGCGCAGCCTGACTGTCACTACAGACACAAATGCTACGTCCCTTCCACCTGTTTTCACAACATAATTCATGGCCATTAGGATTGCATAAGTTTCCGCTTGGAAAACAGACGCATATTTGCCTAACGAGAAGTGAAGTCAATTGTTGTCGACTTCCACGAAGACACCAGCGCCAGACCCTTGACTGGTTTTGGAACCGTCCGTGAAAATACGACTACATTCCATTCCCGGCTCAGACTCTGACCGAAGCCAGTCCTGGACACAAGGAAAGTCGACTCTGAATTTGCGCATCAGCTGGAGTTCTGGTGTCATTGCATCAGACGGCATATCCATAAGACAGGAGTCGTAAGATAAGTGTCGCGCAAGTTCATCAAAGTTCCAGTGTGGAGTATACCAAAAACCGCCTCGCCTAAGACGATGGATGGCTTTGATAGTGCAACCCATGATATAAGTATCAAGGGGAGGTAAGTTCAGCAAAGCGTCTAGAGCAGAGCCAGGCGTACTCGGGAAAGCTCCCGAGCAGCCGAGACAAGCCGTTCTTTGGAGTTTCGCACAAAAGGCAACCACATATTTACGCGAGAGCCCCTTCCACCAAACAACCGACGCATATGCGAGGAATGGTCTTATCATAGCCGTGTAGATCCAGAGAACCTTATTCGGTGATAAGCCCCAAGTCTTGCCAAAAGCACCCTTACACTGCCAGAAGACTGAGAGCGCCTTGGATGTTTTCGACTCGACGTGTTTGGACCAATGAAGTTTCTTATCTAAAATCACTCCCAGATATTTGGCTTCATTGGAAATGCGAATGGTGACGCCTTTTAGTACTGGCTGAGTCAGACCGGTCAAAATCCTCCTTCTCGTAAAAAGAACAACCTCAGTCTTAAGAGCATTCACCGAAAGCCCACTCCTAGTACACCATTCATCGATCATGTCCAGAGCCGCCTGCGCGTTAGCACAGACCGTCGCCAGGCATGGCCCGACAGAAAGTACGGCGACATCATCCGCATATGCCTGAGCGTAGACGTTAGAACTATTTAGAGTGTTCAACAGAGAGTCGACCACCATGCACCATAACAATGGAGACAGAACGCCACCTTGCGGACAACCCCTATTTACCCCTGTCATAACATATTGGCCACAATCCGCATCCACTACCAACGTTCTATTCATTAGCATTGCTTTAATCCACAACACTAATGTTTCATCTACCCCGTGTTGTCTGGCCGAGTCGCACATGCAGTCAAAAGTCGCATTGTCAAAAGCACCCTCAATGTCGATGAAGATACCCATCGCGTATTCTCTCCTATCAAGCGCGCATTCAATTCTGGCCACTAGATTTTGAAGTGCGGTCTCACAGGATTTCCCACGCTGATAGGCATGCTGCATCTCCGATAGTGGATGCAGTTTCAAAGCAACTTTGCGCACGTGAAATTCTACCAGTCTCTCCATACTTTTCAGTAAGAAGGATGTCAAACTTATAGGTCTGAAACTCTTGGGGAGCGAATAGTCTTCCTTACCAATTTTCGGTATGAAAGCTACTCTGACTGTCCGCCAAGGTGTAGGAATATATGCCAGCGCCAAGCCAGCGGTGAAAATTCTTTTCAGAGTTGGCAATAGCTGATCTATACCCTGTTGCAGCATAGCTGGATATATTCCATCGGTGCCCGGCGATTTGAAACCATCAAAAGATGCCACAGCATATTTGATGGCCTCATCTGTTACCACGGCTGATGCAATATACCAGCTGCGCCGAGTTTTCTGACTTAGATCAAGCTCAGCCTGGGTAAGCGGGCCAAGCTGCGACCTAGTGATTATCCGATTGCCAGGAAAGTGAGTCTCCAGCAGAAGACTAAAAGTTTCCGCTTTCGTCTCAGTAAACTTGCTATCAGATTTTCTCAGTGACTCCAGTTTGGTCGGCTTGCCCCTTTTGAGAACATTAACCAACCTGCTGGTTTCACCGAGTGTCTCGATCTTTTCACAAAAATCTCTATAAGAAGCACTTTTCGACAACCGAATTAACTTCTTGTAGTCTTTTTGCTTCGATCTAAAAAGATTCCAGTCACCTTCTAAATTTGTCTTGAGTGACCTATTTAGAAGTTTTCTGGATTCTTTCCTAAGTCGCTGCAGTTCCGGGCACTACCAGGGAACCGGAGTTCTGCAGGGGGTAGGGGGTCAATGGGCACGTCAGTTCAAAACAGCTGGTAAGGACACTAGTCAGGTTTTGAACAGCATCCTCAACCTTTCGTTTCGTTCTGAGTTTAGTTGGAGTTTTGACAGATCTGTCTAGCTCTTCCCTAAACCGCACCCAGTTGGTTTTCCTCGGATTCCTCCTCTCCTGCAAAGTTATGGCCTCGCATTCGATTTGGAAAACGATGTATCTATGGTCTGACAAGGACACCTCCGGCAGTACCCTCCAGTTAGTAATTGACTTGTAATACCTATTAGATAAAGTCAAATCAATTACCTCCTGCCTCCTTGCCGTAACAAAAGGTGGCTGGGAGCCAATATTGTTAATTACCATGCCAGACGATAGTATAAAGTCTAGGAGATGGTTTCCTCGTGATTTGATTAAGCTTTGTAAAAGCATTTTTTTTTTTTCATTCTCCAAGATATTTGGAGCAACATTGTTTTATAAAGAAGTCACGTGTGAGAGGTCTCACCGAACCCCACATGCGGATCAGTAGAAATGCGGTGAAGTGGGAGGGTTGTGATCCCTTGTTTTCGGATCATGGCCTCGCTGATAAAAAAAGGAAGAAGAAGTGTGAGAGGTCTCACCAAAGGAGATACCACTACACGCGATATTGGTGACCTCACACGCAGACCAAGCAACCGCAAACCACGCGGCGTCACATCAGCCGCAATTACAACATCATAGCGACAACATTTTTGCGCGCAATAAAACCTGCCACAGAACGCACCCACGCGTTCTATTCTCATCGAATAGAGCACAACCTCACGGCGCGCAACTATGCCGTATTCCGCCAATTTTGCGCCATCAGCTCTACCACCTTCACCACGACCAGCATCACACCAGCACACGCATCACACCGCCACGACTTTCATCACCACACCACGTCCAGAATTACACCGCAACGTCCAGCATCACACCTCCACGTCCAGCAACACATTAGCACCAGCAGCATAACACCACCACGTCCAGCAACGCATCAACACCGGCAGCATTACACTACCACGTCCAGCACGACTCCAGTCAGCAAGAACAGCGTACATGTATGTAAGTTTAATACATTCTAAGTTATATTACAATAGTATATAAAATTATACAGATTTTATATTATTATTTTCCATTATATAAATTTTATATGAAAATTCATGCTATATATAAAATGCATGTACATATATTACAAAGACACGTGCTAAACAATATAATTCTTTAGTTCGGTAACCACGGGTTATCTGTTCGCAATCGAGTGAAAATTTGTGTGTTTTAGTTTTTCAAAAGTGTAAACCTCTTTTTCTTCCGAACCACAAATCCCTCAATTCAAAAGCGGCAAAATTAATTTTTTTTTTCCGTCTTTGGTATATCCCCATATTCCAAATTACATTAGATAATTTTGAACATGGTTGATGAGTCATCACCACCGCTAGAAAACCCCCACGGATCCCAAAATCCGAGACCTAGCAATCCAAGGTTCCAAGTTCAAATCCCAGATAACACCAAAAAGTTTTTTCACGGTCCCACCTCTCGCGAGCGTCTGACAAACATCCGAGAGTATTGTTGTCACGAATAAGCTTCTCAAATCGCCGTTCGGATTCGGCATTAAAAAACTGTAGGTCCCTTCCATTCGTTTGAAAAATATAACGCACACAACATGAGTGGTTGCGAGAAACTAGGCCCTGGCACTTTAAAGAGCTGTTGCGCCAAATATTTGTATTTTTTGGCAATCCTAGACCCGATGACGTCTGTCCAACGATTAAATCCGTCCGTCGCGATTAAATTACGCGAATTTTGGACAAAGATGCCAGACATCTGGTTCATTCAAGTTGAATCACAGTTTACAATCAGAAATATAACGGTCGAACAATCCAGATTTCACTATGTCGTTCAATCATTGCCGCAAGACGTGGCTGAAAGCGTTTACGACATTCTAATGAAAGATTTAAAGAAAGCTCTCATCGAGCGTCACTCTATGAGTGAAGGGAAAAGGATAGAGGCCCTGTTGTCAGGTGAGGAGATGGGCGATAGCAAACCCTCAGACTTTTATCGAAGACTGAAAACGTTGGCAGGGCAATCCACACTTGTAACAGAAAACTTAATAATAAAGTTGTGGAAAAGACGCCTTCCAACGCTAGTACAAGTCTCAGTCAAAGCCAGTTCCAAGTCTAAAACGCAGGAATTGCTTGAAGTTGCAGATGATATCTTCGAGGTATATCAGCAACAGAGGACCTCCACCTTCTGTATCACCTCCCAATCCAACAAAAACATCAGTGAATTAGCAAATATCCATCATGACCTTCAAGCAGAGATTCTGGAAATCAAATCAATGCGTTCGAATATGAATTTCCAAAATAAACGCTCTCGAAGCAGCACCGGAACCCATCCTTCTAGTACCCACCCCAAACGAAATAGATCGCGTTCAAGGCATGATATCAAAATGTGCTGGTATCATTCCAAATTCGGACAGAATGCACGCAAATGCAATAAGCCTTGTGATTTCAAATACTCAAACTAGCTTCTACTGCCATCATGGCAGCAAATGGCAGTAGAATACCTCACATACAATGCCGTCTTTTCATAACAGATCCCATTTCAAACATAACTTTTTTAATTGACTCCGGTTCCGACGTCTCAGCCTTACCAGCGTCACAATTCAAACCACAAAATTCTAAACCCGATTAGTTCATATCGGCCGCAAATGGTTCCGCCATTAATACCTTTGGAACCAAATACCTTCGGACTAGTCTTTGGTTCAGACGTGTCTTCAACTATACCTTCTTGATCGCATCTGTGATCAAACCAATCATTGGTGGGGGCTTTTTACGCCAAACTGGTTTGATCATCGACCTTAAAAATGCTAAGTTAATCGACCCGCTTACCAACTCAAAGGTCAACGGATTTCTTTGTCGACTAGACATTGCAAGCCCTCGTTTTTTCGCCGTGGAACAGAGGTACAACACCATTCTCATAGATTTTCCCTCTCTGTTGAATGCACCAGACTTCACATTTCCAGTAACCCATTCGGTCAGGCATCACATTCTAATAAAAGGTTCGTTACCATACTCACGGCCTAGGCGTTTAAATGCCGGTAAATTGAAAATAGCAAAAAACCAGTTTGACTATATGTCACAGATTGGCGTTTGCACACCATCCTCATCCCCATGCGCATCTTCCTTGCACATGGACCCCAAGCGAGAAGCCAACGATTGGAGGCCGTGTGGGGACTACAGGATGCTAAACGCTATAACAACTCCTGACAGGTATCCCCTACCGCACATACACGATTTTAGTGGCATTCTCCACGACTGTACATTCTTTTCGAAAATAGATCTGGTAAGAGCTTATCATCATATTCCTGTAGCACCGGAGGACGTCCATAAAACGGCGGTCACAACACAATTTGGGCTCTTCGAATTCACGCGAATGCCTTTCGGATTACGTAACGCGGCCCAAACCTTTCAACGTTTTATGCACCAGGTGACAAGAGGCCTGGACTTTATTTTCGTTTATGTTGACGACATTCTTGTCGCAAGCAAAACGGATGAAGAGCATGAGCATCACCTTAGACTTTTGTTTCAATGTTTATGCGATTACGGGTTGCGTATCAAGGCTTCGAAGTGCTCATTTGGTGTTGCAGAATTGCAGTTTCTGGGATGCCACATCTCGAAAAATGGAATTCAACCATCACGAGATCGGGTTAAGATAATCGAAAACTTTCCTGAACCGAAGTCGGTTAGAAATGTGCAACGCTTTGTAGGTATGATGAATTACTATCACCGTTTCATACCACACCTAGCGAGAACGTTTGCGCCAGTCTATGATCATCTAACAAACCTACTTAAAAGCATCGCCATAGCAAAAGACTTCACTTGGCCACCCATTTGCCAAGAAGCTTTCGCAAAAGCAAAGCAACAACTCGCTAATGCCACACTTCTCAGACATCCACAAGAAAATGCACAACTCAGCATTGCAACGAATGCATCCAATACGGAAATAGGGACGGTAATGCAACAGTTCAGGGAGGATCGCTGGGAACCAATAGCATTTTTTAGCAAAAAGCCACCCACACAGTCACGGTACTCTGCTTTCGACAGAGAGTTACTCGCTATTTGGCCATTCAGCATTTTCGAAACTTCGTCGAGGGGCAAGAGTTCTGTATTTACACAGATCACAAACTGCTCACAACAGCCCTTACAACCAAGACAAAGCGCACCCCGAGACAGGAGCGTCAGTTAGACTTTATAGCCTAGTTCACCCCTTCGGGTAGAGATTAGAATATACCCGAGGTAGGCATGCCTGTCGTAAAAGGCGACTAAAATCCACCCTCGTATACCGAGTATGGCGTGTACAAAATATGCAATGAACAAAACAAAAGATTTAAATACCCCAGGTGGCAGTCCAGGTACACTGGAAAATCCACCATCCAGGTCTCGCAAGCCTTTGATAAGGTGTGGCATGATGGCTTGAAATGCAAACTACGACAAGTTCTCCCTATATGCTTATACGATATTCTAGAATCATATCTCGGGAATAGAAACTTTCGTGTAAGACATGGAGTCGAATACTCCGAGCTAAAAGAAATTTCGGCCGGCCTACCGCAAGGAAGCGTTCTTGGGCCGCTTCCCTATTTGCTATATACTCGTGATATACCGAACGAAGATGGCACTATCTTTGCTACGTTTGCCGATGACACTGCTATCCCTGCTATCCTAGCAGTAGGCAAAACAATCGAAGAAACGACTGCAAAATGCACTGAATAATGTAAATGAATGGACGAGGGACTGGCGGATCGCCCTTAAAGAATCTAAATCTGTTCACGTGAATTTCACTTACAAGAAAACTAGTAACTTGCCAATTTTCCTAAACTCGCCCCGAATACATTTTGCAAACGAGGCCAAATACCTGGGAATGTGTGGACCTACGGTATACAACTTTGGGGTTGTACAAAGAAAACAAATGCAAATATTTTACAAGCTTTTCAAAATAAAGTGCTAAGAGAAATTGTCCAAGCACCGTGGTATATTAGAAACCATGATATCCACAGCGATCTCGAAATTCCGACAATCGAAGTTGAAACTAGAAGCTTCATCAGAAAGCATAGAAACCGACTAATCGGACATGTCAACAATACAGTCCTACAAATTTTGGATGAGAGACATTTATTGCGCCGACTACAAAGGACGAAACTTTTCGACTTGGCGAGATACGGGTTAACCGCGTCTAGATTGCGGAATATGCAGGATCCTTCAGTGGAAAGAAACGTTTTTATTTCATGATAGAAAAATTGCTTGATAAGTTAATACTTAGTTGCGATATCTAACAAATTTATATCGAAGGGTGGTGTTATTTTAGTCAGTAAGAATCTGACACTACTATGAGCACGCGCTTGCTATTCTCATAGTGTCTATGAAAATTTTTCACCTACCCTCGAAAAAAAAAAAAAGTTGACAAATGATATTAAATATATCAAGGGTTCGCTCAGCGTTGTGGCTGACGCCCTCTCACGCCCAGATGCTGCTGCAATTGACTTGCTTTTTCCGGGAATGGAAGCGCTGGCAAAGGCACAAGATGCAGATGGAGAGCTCATGGGACTCATTCAAAACCCACCCAAGAACTCCAGTATGAAATTCGATTTTATAAAAATACCTGCATACGAAGTCTCCTTATGATGTGAAACGTCCACCGGCAACAATAGGCCATACATTCCTCAAAGCAAACGAAAAGCAATCTTCCAATCCTTACATTCTCTTGCACATGCAGGAACGCGGGCTACACACAAGAAGATTAGCAAATTAACTTCTGGCCCAAAATGAATACCGACATTAATCTATGGACAAGAACTTGCGAACCATGCCAGAAGGAAAAAGCCCAAAGACACACAAAACCACCAACCGGACAAATTAAAGTACCTGCCAGTAGATTCCAGCACATACACATAGGCATAGTATGCCCTGAACAATTTTGTTCAGCAATTGAGAACTTTCTTCAAGGACATTCCAACAGCGATCCTGCAAACGAGAAAGACACAAACATCAGTACCCATTCGAAATAATTTAAGCACTTGCAAACAGGTCCTAATACGAAACGCCAGAGTCAAATCTGGATTGGATTCGCCTTACGATGGTCCGTTTAAAGTCATAAGGCGATTGCGGAAACAGTTTGTAATAGAAAAGTGTTAGATAATTACATATATTACTTAAATGTATATATAGTGGCAACACTTTAAATGTTTCATATAACGTCACCCTTTCTTTAATTTCACTGTTTAATATCATTGAATTGCTTTTCTACTTCTTAATCTACATCCATCCATAATTCAGACCTGCGCATTCTACAGGTTATGGGCCCAGCTGAATTATCAATTCGAAGTGTTTTAAAATAAGATAGCATTTTGTTAAAAATCAGTCGTAAAATTTTTTTTCTTTAAATGTCCACTTCAAATGCAGTGCACCGCCGTATTGCCTTATTTAATGGCGAAAATTACCCCACATGGCGAGCACAAATGGAAGTAGTCTTGCACAAATTACGAGTTCTGAAGGTAGTAAATGGAAAGGAAATACGAACAGAATCAAATGCAGCCGAACAAGAAAAATGGGATGACAAAGACCTAGATGCCCGTAGTGAACTTTTACTGGCCATGGAATCGCACGTGGTAGCTCTTATTAAACCCCTTAAAACTTCAAAAGAAGTGTGGGATTTCTTAGAGGAAAGTTATGACAGAAAGGGTTTGCGCAGAAAGGTGGAGGAATTCAAAAAACTACTAACTATACGGATGAGCGGTACACAGACTATGGATGAATATTTGCAAAAGTATAATGATGATGATGAATGTTGTGATACTTCTGGATAGTCTCGACGAAAATTATAAGCACGTGCAAGTAGCCTTCGACGCTCTGGAGGTGTACCCAAAGTTAGACACAGTTCGAATACGGTTAATGGATGTTGGTGACGTATAACGGGAGTCGTCTTACAACAATGCAATGAGAGCACAAGGTAATTTCAACAATTTTTCTTTTCGCTATAAGCCAAAACCATTTGAACGACTGCCGCAGCAATCCAATTCATGTGGTACAACTTTTTGCAATTACAATTGCCGTCGGTGTGGTCGGAAGGGCCACAAGGCCAGGGACTGTAGATCACGTGTTGAAAAAGCAAGACAGGTAAATGACAACTGTGTTAGTGGTTTTCTTATGCGGGAGTATCTTAACATATCACCAACAAGAGCACTAGAAGCCGTAGTACATCAGACACGATGGTGCTTTGACAGCGGGGCCACATCACATATGTGCCATGATGAAAATTTTTTTTACAGAAATTTCCAAAGGTCATATGAGTTATGTAAAACTGCATTCGCCATAAGAACGTCAAAATAATGGGTATTGGTACAGTTGACATTATCAGCGAAGTGAATAATAAGTCTCTTTTTTGCTCACTTTTTAAAACTTTATATGTTCCAGATCTCAAAGAAAACTTGATCTCTATAAATAAGGCGACGATGAATGGTGTAAATGTTTCCTTTGAGGGCAACAACGCAAGAGTTGTTAATAAAAGCGGACAGCAACTAATGAATGCCAAAAGAAGAGACAGACTATATTTCGTGTACCCGATGAAAGAAAAGGCCTGCCGTACGAAGGGGACCCCAAGTACGAAGGTAGCAGATAGTTTTCAAGTATGGCACAACCGATTGGGACACCTAAATGGAGCGTCGTTAAGGCAACGTACAACGGGACAATCTTGCTTCCGAAGATTGATTACCGAAGTTTAATGATTTTCAGTTAAATTGTACACCATGCATTCGAGGTAAACAAACAAGATTACCCTTTCATAAAAGGCAGGAGAAATCAACATCACACTGCCTGGAACTGATTCATTCGGATATTTGTGGTACCATGAAAACTGAGTCTCTGAGTAAGTCGCTTTATTTTGTTACTTTTATAGACGACTATTCTCGATAGATTTTTGTTTACTTTCTTTGTAAAAAGTCAAAAATGATAGACAAATTTAAATTATTCAAAAAGTATGTAGAAAATCAGTTAAATGTAAAAATTAAAAAAATACGATCTGATAACGGATCGGAGTATACCAGCAATTCCTTTAAGGATCTATGTCAATCGAATGGTATTAAACAAGAGTTCAGTTGTCCTTATACACCACAACAGAATGGTACAGCAGAGTGTGCTAATCGTACGCTTATAGAGATGGCACAGTGTATGATGATCGAAGGTGGTCCGCCTGAGTTCTTGTGGGCGGAGCTGGTGCATTGCTCTGCATACATACGAAACAGGTGTCCGACTGCACCTAATCAAAACAAAACCCCTGAAAACTTGTGGTCTACCAAGGTTCCTAGCCTTTCCTACTTTAAGGAAATGGGATCACGTGCATTTGTCTTGAACAAAAGTGAAAATTCGAGTAAATTCAAACCTAGGAGTGAAGAATTTATATTAGTTGGTTACTGTGAAGACTCTAAGGCATATAGATTATAGAAAAAAGGTACTCGTACGATAATAAGAAGCCGCGACGTTGTATTTTTGGGTGGAGTAGAAACTGCGAAAGAAAACAGATTTTATGAATGTGAGGTGGAACTTAAACCAGATGACATTAGCGGGGTTAAGAGCAAGACCAAGGTTGAAGTAAACGTCAAAAGTGAGACACCAGCAACAAGTGGGCAGGAGCAGGAACAACACAACGAAAATCAAGAGCAAGACAATCAAAATACAATAGCAGAAGTCTCTCAAAACACCTTACAATGAAATGAACTAACGAAAACAGCAGATATTGCTAGACGAAGCCTATTCGGAAAGTTCGACTTCAAAGCCAGAAAGAAGCTGCCAATCTTGTAGAAGATAATGACCCTAGATCGTTAAAAGAAATTTAATTGTCTGATTATGTGGATGGGTGGAGAGAATCTATGAACGCTGAAATGGATTTCTTAAATAAAAGTGGAACCTAGAAATTAGTAGATTGTCCGAAGGACAACATTTTATCGGTTGCAGATGGGTTTTAAAACTAAATATAAGATGGATGGTTCGGTGGAACGTAGAACAGCCAGATTAGTGGCGAAAGGGTATTCCCAAATGTATGGCGTTGACTTTTTTCAAACGTTTGCTCCTGTTGCGGAGATTAGTTCCATGCGCATTCTATATGCAATTGCTACGGAACAGGACTTGGACCTTCATCATATCGACGTTTCTACAGCTTTTCTGTATGGAGATCTTAATGAAGAGATTTACATGGGACAGCCAGCAGGATTTGAAAATGATATGAGCAAAGTATGTAAGTTAGAAAAGTCAATTTATGGTTTGAAGCAATCTGGGCATCAGTGGAATAAAAAATTGGACAGTAAATTGCG
Organism: Brachypalpus laphriformis; assembly: GCA_945910035.1. NCBI lineage: Eukaryota > Metazoa > Arthropoda > Insecta > Diptera > Syrphidae > Brachypalpus > Brachypalpus laphriformis. The sequence continues at coordinate 102,001,126 of OX246754.1, forward strand.
CGAGTTGCCAGTCGATGTTGAACATCTTTTAAGTTAAAACACTTGTGTTTAAATCAGTGCTTATTTAAAGCAGAAAAAAAACATATTACTTTGCGCGTAATAAACGCAAAGCAAGTTTTAACCACTTGCACACTGTGCAAACCATTGCATCCAACTGAAGTTTCCACCAGACGAACACCACATTGAAGATAAGAAGGTAAAATCTTTTTTGCAAATTCTCTTTGTGTGGTGCTTGATCAGACCAGCTGTCAGAAACTTTGTCCCGCTTGCGCTCCAATGGATATTGTGGAACCAGTGGAACCCAAGCTAAATCATCGAAAGCTCTCAACACCTAAACACAGGCACTGCCTGAGCGGCTTATCGCAGACAACAACCACCCGATCTGCCGATTTGCGTAAAAGTATGCTCTTTTAAAATCTGCGTAAGATGGGTGTACTAAGATCGCCTCCGTGGGGTAATTCCACGCAGCTGAATAACAACAACTTAACAATCTCTACTCAAATAACCACAACATCAACATCGACAACAATTATAACTACAAATGCATTAACGCTATGGACAACAACTACTGTAACAGCAACCAACACCAAAAGCGTAACGACACCAATGGCAACTTCATCTCTAACTAACATAACAAACGAAATCACTAATCCAAGCGCAAGGCAAACAAAAAGAACTAGGACATCTCCCGAAAAAACTAAACAAAATAAAGCTAAAAAATCAAAAGATCAAAATACGTTAAAAAGATACTGGTCGAACCAACCTGCTAAAAAATCCCAGAACCGATTTGATTTACTATCAACTGATGACGAAACCGATGAATGTGAAAACTCACCCGCAAAACAGGATAAAAAAGAAGAAAAGACGACTGTACCCAAATCCCCACCTATATTTGTCCAAAATGTTAAATACGGTGCCGTGAACTAAGGCCATATGAACTAACGCCATAATGGTGCTAATTCACTTTCAAATGCGAATTAACGCCATAATCCACTTATGGCCTTATCTCACTTTCAAATGAGAACTAAAGTCATATGGTGTTAGTTCGTTTTAAAAAGTGGCGCAAGTTCTCATTTGAATGTGAATTAAAGTCATATGAAGTTATTTCTCACCTATAAAGGTGGGGATGAACTTCACTTTCTTATGGGAACTTGGTACACACTCGAAAACATGAAGAGGGAAGTAACCTACAATAACTAATAATGTATGTTTCTTAATACATATGTATATCGACATAGATGCCTACATAGGTATATACATTTTACGGCGTATAAACAGTGAGGTAGGTATGGGGGCATGCTGCCCCCCTTCAACCCCCCTGTCCTGGGTCACTGTTGGATTTGAGATGGGTGCGAGGTTGGGTGAGAAGCATGGATATAAAGGAACTTTACATACACCCATCCTCGCACCTACCTCAAATCCAACAGTGACCCCAGGCAGGGGGGTTGCAGGGGGGCAGCATGCCCCCCATACCTACCTCACTGTTTATACGCCGTAAAATGTATATACCTATGTATGCATCTATGTCGAAATACATATGTAGAAACATACATTATTAGTTATTGTAGGTTACTTCCCTCTTCATATTTTCGAGTGTGTACCAAGTTAACATTGCACTGTTTATTCATTGTGGACTTATGTATGCGTCAGCTTCGACAAAAAAAAAATATTGACATATATCCCTGCGCTCATATTATATTCATTAAAATACGACGCCTAATGGAAATCCCAAGTTTTTTGAATAAATATTAACTCTCAGAAAATTTGGGACTTATGTCCCATTTTCGTGAAAAAAATGTTAGACTTAATGTCTCGATGGGGTGGGACATAAGTCCCAAAAGAATAATTTGGGGCTTATGTCCCTGGGACTTATGTCCCTGCGCCATATAAGTCATAAGAATAGTTTTGAACTTATGGCCCACTTCTCCTTTAAGATTGTGGAACTATGGCCCTAAATGTTGTGGACTGTTGACCCAAGTGGGCCAAAAGTCCATTGTGGACTAAACGTGAGCCGATCGTGGTGTGACATTGGACTGATAAAGTTTTATCAAAACTATTGCATTGCACTGGCTGTGCTTCAGCTCAAAAACATTTTATGGCATTAGTTCATATTTGAATGTGAATTAACACCATATGGCGTTAGTTCACATTAAGTGATGACTTTAGTTCTCATTTGAAAGTGAATTAAAGCCATAAGTGGATTATGGCGTTAATGCGTATTTGAAAGTGAATTAACGCCATTATGGCGTTAGTTCATATGGCCTAAGTTCACGGCACCTTAAATACATCCACGTCTTAATAAATTCTCTAAACACAGTAACAGCGAAAGATACATACGAGTTAAAAGTTTTAGCGAATGACGAAATCAGAATACAACCAACAGACTCAATTACCTATACAAAAATTATAAAAGCACTCCAGCTTAAAAACGTACAGTACTTTACACTTAAGCCTAAAGAACAACGAGGTTTCCAAGTCATGCTCCGGAATATGCATCATTCTACAGACCAAAATGAAATTAAAAACGAACTAGCCGAACATGGTCATAACGTAACGAACATCCATAACATATTACAAAGAGGAACAAAAAAACCACTACCGCTTTTCGCCATTGAACTTGTTCAAGCCAAAGATAGTTGAATGTATCTTAAAAATTCCAGCAGTTGTATTAAGTTGAATGGTTGGATGTCGCTTCATGCAATCTATTTGAGATCGGAAACCGCTTAGCCATATTCTTTAATTGCCGATATTCGGCCTTCTTGATTTTGACCTCAACGAGGTAAGTTCGATACCTCCGTACAAAGAAAAATAAAGAGTTGTACTGATCCAACGGAAAATCCTCTTTTTTTCTTGGTCATCACCGAAAATCATCGAGCAACCAGCAGAGGATACTACTCACCCCAAAATTTGGTCCTTTCAAGCCGAATAGTATTTCTTAAAATACTCATCACTCTTTTCATTCGCAAAGTATCAAATTCGCATGAAAAAACACCAAATTACACATCGGCCGCATCGTAACAGATTCCTGTATCTACATATATTCATCGATCGTCGAATGTGTACACCGTACTCTCTTCGAACAATCATCTCTTAAAGTTCCTGCATTGATCGCACTTCTTGATTGTCGAAGAAATTATGCGTCGAATACAAAAAACTAATACCGTCGCACCATCACCCAAAGCCGCTTTCCGAGCCATCAGCATAGAAGATCATCAGCATCTTCCCCCACACGATCATCGATCGTATCAGCCCAAATCAGCATATCCCAATCTGATGTCCAAAGTTCACCCAAAAAGTCCACACAATAGACTTGTACCGCGCTCCAACGACCGACAGCACAACCAGCATATCCAGCCGTATCAGCACACCGATCGTCGAAGCTCAACAAAAGGGCATACCCTTTCGCTCTTCCAAATACTCATCGATTTATTCACCATACACCAGTTCCGAATCTTGCTCCTCATCCATCGCACCCACTAACCACAAGCCACGAGAAGATTTGATCTGCTCTCCACCATTGGATTAGAGAAAAATCAAAAATCAAAAATCAGAAGGAGGATTAACAGCAACAAAATATATCGAATTATAAACAGGTGCGTGCATATATTTTTTGATCAGTGCAATATTGAATGTAGAGTTTAAACAAAAACTTATATACATATATACATATTACATATATGATATTAAGACTTCATTTGGTTTTGTCTTGTAAATGAATGTGTACGTGTAATATCTCTTATTAAAATCTAAAGTGAAGAGTGATTTACAACTGCTAACTAGCTTTCCGTCTGTATAAACAATTTTTACGTGTTTAGTATTCATTTTCTTTGAGGCAAGGTTTTTCCCAATTATTTCCAATACTATGACTCTGCTAGAGAATTTTATTGCTGCAACAGATCAGCTTACAGAATTTCAATCTGGTTTTCAAGAAATGCCGATGATAGACCACTTACTTAGTTCGTTAGAAGCATATAAAGTCGAGTTGAGAGAACTGTGGTGCGATATCAAAAAATGCTATAATCTTTACTTGCGTTCGGAAACGGAGGGGGACTTAGATCCAATTAAAACTAAATATCGGTTGTCGTCTAATAGCTACATTAATTGCTTAAGTAATATAAGGGAAACTTCGCACAAACTAAACATTATTAAAGAAGACGGTCTTCCAAAGGTTTCTAGTCCAAATTTAAGCCCAGAACAGTTCATAACGGCTCCACCTTGTGACGTTACTAAGGAAAACGGTCTTTCAAATGTATCTAGTATCAATTTAAGTTCAGAGCAGTGCATAAAGGTTCCACCTTGCGACACTGAAACCTTTTATGGTGATTATCTCACCTGGCCGTCGTTCAGAGATATGTTTACCGCGGTGTATATAAACCACCCCGAATTGTGTGCTGTTCAAAAATTATTTCACCTTCATTCGAAAACAAAAAATGAAGCAAATGATATTGTTACGAAGTTTCCCCTAACCGCAGATAGTTTTGACTTGGCGTGGAAGGCACTTTGGGATCGATACGAGAACAGGAGAATTTTAGTGAACAACCAATTAAAGAAACTTTTTAATTTAACCGCGATTACAACCGAATCTGGCAAAAGCATTAAAGTTCTCCAGCGGGAGATCAATGATTGTATATCGATTCTCGAAGCCCATATAGTATCTACGACCACTTGGGATCCTATACTCATTTATTTATGTTCTAATCGGAACAATCCATCCAGAAACCACGAGACATTTCGTCATCGAGTGAAATGGATTCGTTTTTAACTAGCCGTTACCGTGTGCTCGAAACAGTATCCGATATTAAATTTCATTCAAAGTCAAAGGGTCAATTTAAAGGTCAAACAACTTATCTCCATAAAGAAAAACATAAAGCTTTTCATTCAAAAGCAAACAAATTTATTTGCAAACTTTGCAATGGTTCCCATTCTCTTCGGCAATACCAAACATTTTTGCAATTGAGTATAACGGATCGAATTTCTAAGGTTAATTCGTTAGGGTATTGCACAAATTGCCTATCCTCCGCTCATTTGAAAAAAGATTGCAGAAGTGTACACACGTGTATGCAGTGTAAACAAAGGCACCATACACTTTTGCATTCGACCCCCATGAACGCAACTCAAAATATGCCTTCATTTTCCGGAATGGTGAATCCATTACAACCAATACCACAATCTCAAACCATACAGTCCACTGAAAATTCAAATCCATATAAAGTTCAATCTTACTTCTCCCGTAATAACAAATGGATCCTATTAGCAACGGCGTTGATTGATATCCACCATTTAGGAAGTAAATTGACATTGCGTGCGCTTTTAGATACAGGCTCATAAGTTACCTTTATATCTGAAGAGGCGCAAAGAAGATTGAATCTACCCGTGAAGCCAATACAGGCTCAGATATCAGGAATGAGCGCAACGGTAACCGCAACTGCATCAAAGTTGTGTTCATTGTGCATAGGTTCCAAATATGTTCCAACTTTCACAATTTTTGCCAACGCAATTGTTCTGAAACGCCTCACAGGTGATTTACTATCATGCAGGATACATCGACAAGAAGTTTCATCAACAATTTAATTCGAACTTGCAGATCCCCATTTCTATGAAAGTTCGAAGATAGATATGGTAATCGGGTCAGACTTATATCCCTCAATTGTCAGTGAAGGACTGAAGTCCAACGTTTTGGGATCCCTTGTAGCCCAAAATACAATCTTTGGGTAGGTACTCTCAGGGACTCTTTCGCAAGACCGTGTTAGTTCCTTTTCAACGTGTTTGTCCTATTTTTCTGAGACTTCGCTAGATCAACAAATTGCCAAATTTTGGGAATTTGAGGAGATATTTGAACGAAATTTGCTATCGAGTGGAGATATCTATTGCGAAAAACTTTACTCCGATACAACGACCCGAGACGCCAGTGGTCGTTACATAGTCCGTCTTCCGTTTAAGATCCCTAGTCTCTCATTGGGTAATTCAAGAAACCAAGCTCTGAAACAGCTACATCGTATGGAGAAGTCGTTAGCAAGAAATCCCGACCTTCGCTCAAAATACAATGATGTGCTTCAAGAATATGTCACACTTGGACATATGGAGGCGGTTTCATCTGAAGACATCATTAAAAACTATCAGTTATGTACTTACTATTTGCCACATCACGCGGTTATAAAACCAGATAGTGCTACAACAAAGGTTCGGGTAGTTTTGAATGCCTCTTGTCCATCAAGCAATGGAACTAGTTTAAATGATATGTTGTATACGGGTCCGGTTTTACAAAACGATTTAACAAGAGTCATTTTGAGATGGCGTTTCTATCGGTACGTTTTTAATGCCGATATAGAAAAGATGTATCGGCAGGTCATCGTTCATCCTGAACATTCGTCGTTTCAGCGAATCTTATTTTGGAAATCGTTTTCAGGACTATGAGCTAAAGACGGTTACCTTTGGTGGCGTGAATTGCGCTCCATATTTAGCCATACGTACATTGTCACGCCTAGCAGATGATGTGCAATCTACCTTTCCTATTGCTTCGTCGATCCTTAAAAATGATTTTTATGTCGACGATGTGCTTTCCGGAGCCCACGATGTAGAGACAGCACTCCAAGCACAGAGTGTACTGATGAATGCTCTAAGCTCAGCAGGGTTTTCTTTAAGGAAATGGACCTCCAATTTCTTGGATTTGATTAAAGATTTCCATGTTTCGCATCTTTACAATCAAGATTTTCTTAAACTAGAAGATAAAAGTATCTACAAAACTCTGGGGATTCAATGGAATGCTAGATCCGATAGTTTTCATTTCTTTTTTTTCTATATTAGAAGAAGATCGATGAGTAACTAAAAGAGCTGTACTTTCAGTGATAGCTAGACTCTTTGGTCCCGCAGGCTGGTCGGCTCCTGTGCTAATTACTGCCAAGATCATCATGCAGCAAATCTGCCGTGATGGGACGTCTTGGAACATACCTCTTTTGCCCCTTACGTGTCACCGCTGGAAACGTTCTTGAATGCGCTCCCAGACATACAAAAGGTTCAAGTTCCTCGGTGGATTCACTTCCGTCCGAATGATTTTATCCAAATCCGTGGGTTCTGTGATGCTTCCGAGCGAGCTTATGCGGCGACGTTTTATCTGCGCATACAGCACAATTTGGGTAGCTGTTCTTCTAACCTTTTATGTGCCAAAAGCAAAGTAGCTCCAGTCAAACAGGTCCCTTTACCAAGACTGGAACTCTGCGGTGCGGTTTTGCTGTCAAAACTTTTTCGGAAGGTTATAGCAGAACTTAATTGCCCGAATTATGAACTCTTTCTGTGGACCGATACTACTTACTTACTTAGATGGCGCTACAGTCCGGGGTGGACCTGGGCCTCACCCACAAATCTCTCCAGCCAGCACGGTTACGAGCCAGCTGCCTCCAGTTGCGCACGCCAAGTTGGTTGAGGTCCCCGTCCACTTGTTTGCGCCACCTACCGCGAGGTCGTCCTCTACTGCGCCGTCCGTCCGGGGTGGATTCGAAAACTTTCTTAGCGGGAAGGTTGGGCTCCATCCGCTCTAAATGACCCAGCTGTATGTGAACTCTTCTGGCTAAGTCGATGTCCTTGTACAGGCCGTATAGTTCGGCATTGTACCTTCTCCTCCACTCACCGTCTATGCAGACGGGGCCAAAGATCGCTCGAAGAACTTTTCTCTCGAAATAACCAAGGGCATCCTCACCCGGTTTTGTTAAAGCCCATGCCTCTGTACCTGGACTGGGATGATTAATGTCTTATAAAGAGTTACCTTAGTAGTTCGAGATAGGGCTTTGCTACTCAATTGCCGTTTTAGCCCATAGAAACAACGATTGGCAAGAGTAATTCTCCGTGTGATCTCTACACTGATGTCATTTGCGGAGCTGACCATAGAGCCTAGGTAGACAAAATCCTTTACTACCTCAAAATTGTATCTGTCTATTGTTGCGTTCTGCCCAAGACGCCGATGTTGAGTGTCCTTTTTTGTAGACAGCATATATTTTGTTTTGCTTTCATTGACCGCTAGAACCATCTTTGCTGCCTCGATCTCAATACTCGTAAATGCCCCATTGACTGCCCACTGAGTTCTTCCGATTATGTCAATGTCATCGGCATAAGCGAGTAATTGTACAGACTTGAAGAAGATTGTACCTCCGGGGTTGGCTTGTGAGTTTCGTACAATTCTCTCAAGTACTATGTTAAAGAGATCGCATGATAGCGCGTCGCCTTGTCTAAGACCTTTCCTGACATCGAACTGTTCGGTGATGTTCTTACCGACTTTAATAGAGCAGCGAGAGTTTTCCATCGTCATTCTGCACAAACGGACGAGTTTGGCAGGCATGCCAAGACTAGACATGGCTTGTATAACTCGTCTCTATACACGCTATCATAGGCAACTTTAAAATCGATGAAAAGGTGGTTCGTATCGATTTTATATTCATGGGTTTTTTTCCAAGATCTGCCGTAGAGTGAATATTTGGTCAATGGTGGACTTTCCAGGCCTGAAACCGCACTGATAAGGACCTATCAGGTTGTTGACGACCGGTTTTAGGCGTAGTTGGTTCCCAACACAAAACTCCGAAACACCAAAAAATATCACACAACACACAATATCACGTTCAAAACGAATTAAAAGCCGACCGCACCAAAAGAAAAACACGAAATGTCAAAATCCTCATAATGCATCTTCTCTCCTTTGACATATGTAGGTCAAACTGCAATGAGATCAGTAGTTATCTCCCCTCCACAAAATTATAAATTTATCACATTTGACATATAGATAAGGAGAGAGGATGCATTATGAAAATCATTACTGCTCACACATATAACACATAATAGGGGGCATTAATCGCTCCAACAACACACTTATAAGAACAATGCATGTAAAATCACACCTAGTTCCCCAATGCAAAATGTAAATGTATTAATGTATATAAAAGAATTTAAATTCAAGTTCAAGTTCAAGCGGTCATTCACCTTCTTATGTAAATTGAATAATTCTATGTTTTTACAGTAGTAAGTGAAAGCGAGACTTCATGGGAACTAGGATAGAAATTATACAGTCACTTGTCAGCTAGAATTCGAAAGAAGTGCAATAAAGCCCAAGTTTATAACGTAGAGCCAGAGTGTTTCCTTTATAAGAAGTTATTTTCAAGCGAACATATTTCAAGGCAACCATCCTTGGAAAATTATTCTAAGTACAACACAGCTTAGAACATGGTCCTTCGATTCCTTGATTAAACCAGGACATTTAGTGAAGTTTTTTCTGGACAACTATCCAGACAGTTGTGCAACCCGTTCAACTCAACGGTCACCAATCCAGTTTTTTGGGAACTATATAGATAGTTGTGCAAGCCGTTCAACTCAACGGTCAACAGTCCAGTTTTGTTGGACAACTATCCAGAAACAGTTCTGAGCCTAGTTACTCAACAATCAACCTATACAACAACGAAGGTTAAAATTAAACGCCTTCGAGTTCCTGCACCTATTTTTGGGATTCAGCAGTCCACAACAACGGTCATCATCAGTCAGCAACGGTCAACAACGGTCATCATCAGTCAGCAACGGTCAGCAACGGTCATCATCGGACAGCAACGGTCATCAACGGTCAACAAACGAACATCAACGGTCAACAAACGGTCATCAACGGTCAACAAACGGACATCAACCACCAACAGTAGATCGAACGTGCATACAACAAGCTTGCCAAAAGGACGAAAGCAAAATCTACAGAACATAGTTCAATTCTAAGGTAGGAATTCATCATTTTCTTCCTTTTTTTATAAAAAAAAAATTAAATAAATTCAACAAATTTATAAGTGCCTTACTTTAAACCTACTGCAATTGAAAAATCTTAAACCTAATCATATAAAATACAAATAAATCAAGTGTTAGTAAAAAAGTAACAATATCTTTTAACATGTCTAAACTGTCGAAAGCTATCGAAAGCCAAGAATCCATTCTCGAAGAAATGCCCACTGATTTCTCGGAATATCAAAAGCAAACTGAATCGCGTAAATCAAGGGGTTATGTGAACGCGTGTTTAACGGACGTGGATGAATTGTTTAAATCTGCGAAAGGTTTACATAACACAATTATTCGGAAGGCGGCGGATCCGCAAATAGACAAATACCTCGCAGATGAAATATATGTCAAAATTAAAAGAATTTTTTTTCAATTTAGTGGTATGATAAATGATGACATAAACAATTTTTCGCAAGAGACCAATACTAATCTCGATATCTCGCGACTTAACGTCACAAAATCTGCGGTATCCGATATTCGTCTTCCGCGTATTCATATAAAGCCATTTTCCGGGAAATTTGAAGAGTGGAGTGAATTCCACAACCTTTTCGAAAGCTTAATAGATCAAAACGCTGATCTATCCGAAATTCAGAAACTACAGTTCCTAAAAACGTCTTTGTGTGGAGATGCTGCTCGTCTAATACAACATCTCCCAATAGATGGCAAAAGCTATGCATCGGCTTGGGAAATTATAACTGATAAGTTCGAAAACAAAAGAAAATTAGTGAATACACAATTAAGGATTCTGTTAGAACAGCCAAAGATCACCCATGAGTCAGCCGAATCCTTAAAATCGTTACACGACACCAGCACTGAGTGCATCCATGCTCTGTCCAATTTGAAGATAAACGTAGATGCATGGGATGCAATACTGATATACATAACATATCAGAAACTTCCATTTACGATGCAAAGGGATTGGGAGGCAAAACTAGGTACTTCAAAGAGCCTCCCCGATTGGAAAACGTTTTTAGCCTTTATTGAAGGCCGATTTAGCTCACTTGAGAATATCAGGGAATCAAATAACCACACGAGACAACCCCTGCCCTCACCATCGTTTCGTAAAACTTCCTCCCCCTTGCCTATCACGTCAAAACTGATGGTGAAAGCAAACAATTTCGCTGTAGGCTCTGTAAGGGCGCTCACAGTTTACGCCACTGTAAGCAATTTTTAAAGATGGATGTCAAAGCGCGGTCAGAGACAACCAAACGAAATTCAATTTGCTCTAATTGCCTTGGACACGACCATCATGTTTCTAACTGCGGCAGCAATAATCGATGCTTTAAATGCAATTTAAAACATCACACTTTGCTACACTATGATTCGCAAAAAACTCAACAAAGTTTTCAACAAAATCAATACCAAAACGTACGAAGCCACTATTGTCAACACTCTGCCCCCAAACCGAGATGACAAATAATAGCAATGGCAACAATACTTCGACGAAACAAAATCAAGTCGTTGGAAATCAACTTAACCAAAACGCGATCACCTATGTTCCCAACAAACATCAAGAATTTTTAAATAGTTCGTCTACATCTCAAAACTCTACATGTACTCAAGCCTATGCCCAACCTCAAAACCCATCATATCCGTACCCGCAATGTAACATAAACACCCACCTTATTCGAAGAGGTAATGTCCAAAACTCGACAGATACTTCTGAAGACTTATGCAGATCTCAAAACCAAACGTGCCGTTCGCTACTGAATCAAATGCATACCAAGGCATTATTAGCGACCGCATTGGTCAAAGTTTTTGCAACCGACGGTAGCCAGTACATCCTAAGGGCATTAATTGACCCTGGCTCAGAAGCAACATTTGTCACTGAAAATGTGGCGCAGCTTCTTAAACTGAAAAAGCAAAAGACATCAGCACAAGTCACAGGCTTAGGGCAGACTTCTACTGCCATATCAAATTATGAAGTACAGTTTACAATCTACTCATTGACCAGTTTATCATTCTCACTGGACGTCAAGGCATTTGTCTTTAATCAACTGACCTCAATGCTGCCAGCGCACCAGTTGCAAACAAAGGGGTGGATCCACCTTGTCAACCTACCCCTTGCAGATCCTGCGTATAGTTCTCCGGGAAAGATTGACCTTCTTTTAGGAGCGGATGTATATGCATCTATCATCCTACAGGGCCTTGTGAAGGGCGAAAGAGGGACTCCTGTTGCACAATCTACTGAGCTGGGATGGATTTTGACTGGAAACACCAACAATGCTGGCCAGTCAAGTAAGTTAACAATACAAAACCATTTCAACTCATTAGACGCTCAATTGAAAAGGTTTTGGGAATTAGAGGAAGATCTAGAGGTTAGGAAATTAACCCAAGAAGAAGAAAAATGTGAACAACACTTTCAAAAGACTTGTAAACGAAGAGATGACGGTAGGTATGAAGTTCAACTACCGTTTAAAAATAATAGTCGCCCCAACCTCGGCAATTCTATAAGGCCGGCAATGGCCAGATTTTTTTCAAATCGAGAAAAGACTCACAGCAGATAAAAAACTTCAGAAGTCGTATACTACCTGTATCCAGGAATACCTTACCCTTGTTCACATGGAAGAAGTAACCACAGATATCGCTACAAAACAGCATTACTTCCTTCCGCACCATGCGGTAATTAAAGAATCAAGCAGCACAACAAAGCTGCGCGTCGTTTTCGATGCGTCGTGCAAGTCTTCAAATGGCGAATCGTTAAACGATAACTTAATGGTTGGGCCACGCTTACAGGCAGACATCATAGAGCTGATGGCAAAATGGAGAAAATTTAAGGTCGCATTTGCTGCGGACATTAGTATGATGTACCGGCAAATATGGATGGCACCTGCAGATACTCCATATCAGCTGATTTTGTGGAGAGCAAATAATACAGAGCCATTAAAAACATACGCTCTCAAAACTGTCACCTTCGGCACTGCATCAGCGCCATACCTGGCAGTGCGAACATTACATCAGCTAGCGGCTGATGTCAATAAATCACATCCTCATGTCACTAAGGCAATCACCGAAGGATTCTACGTAGATGACCTCATATATGGATCAAATAGTGAATCCGAAGCCATTAAACTTCAAGGAGACGTTCTAGCCATCTTAAAGTCGGCTGGATTTCCTCTAAGAAAATGGGCAAGCAATTCCTCGAAGGTATTAGAGCAAATACCTGAAAACGAAAGAGAGATTAATCTTCCCCTTAACTTAGATTCGACCAGTACCATTAAGACCCTCGGAATTCGATGGCACCCAGCACAAGATGTGTTTAAATTTAAGATGAATTTACCTGTAGTGAAGGCATACACCAAAAGATCAGTCTTAGCAGACATCGCCCGTCTATTTGACCCCCTCGGGTGGATCTCGCCTTGCATCATTAAAGCGAAACTCATCTTGCAGCAGCTTAGGCTTAAAGAGCTAGCTTGGGACACCCCAATATCTAAAGATACGGAAGACATATGGGTAAATTTACGCAATGGATTTAGTTCTCTTGAAGACATGCAAATACCACGATGGATACAATATGAAGATTCGGCTCAGGTGCAACTACATGGCTTCAGCGACGCCTCAGAGAAGGCATATGCAGCCGTAGTGTACGCTCGAGTGATACAAAACGGCACAGAACATATAAACATATTAGCCTCCAAAACAAGAGTGGCTCCAGCGAAGTGCATTTCATTACCACGCTTAGAATTGTGCGCAGCGCTTCTCTTAGCAAAACTCTTGCGTCTTATATCACGAGCAATGCAATTCACTAATTCTGAAGTCTTCGCATGGTCCGACTCAATGATTGCATTAGCTTGGATTAAGGGAAGCCCTCTAACACGTACAACTTTTGTAGCCAATCGGGTGGCTGAGATCCAAACCCTTACCAGTCCAATGATGTGGAGACACGTCATATCGAAAGAAAACCCCGCAGACCTCGGGTCCCGAGGACTTTCACCGGAAGATCTGATCAACAATCAGATGTGGTGGCATGGTCTCAAATTTTTACAAAACTTTTCGCCCACAGAGTTACCAGCAGTAAGTTTAATTGACACCGATTTGGAAACCAAAGGGATAAGCAAGCGAAATGAACCCCAATCAACCTTCTATCAAGAAAATCTATCACACATGAAGCCTCACCTTTCATATATAGTAGCCCATTGTACCATAATCAATAGAACATTCTTTGAACAATATTCCACTTACTGCCGACTTGTTCGCAACGTAGCGGTATGGCGAAGATATTTCTGCAACCTCAAAAATCCCAAAGATAAAAAACCTCTAAAAACATACCCTATCACCCCAAATGAACTGATGTCAGCACATGATCAGCTCATTAAAATAGTACAGGAATAGCTATTTGCGGAAGACATCAAGTCATTGAAAGTAAATAACACTGTATCAAAGGGAAGCAAAATTCTTAATCTCAATCCGTTTATCGACGTCGAAGGTTTACTGCGAGTTGGAGGTCGATTAACGAATTCTTTGCTTCCGTTCAATCAACGGCATCCTATAATATTGAAGGATTCGCACCATTTTTCTAAATTAGTCGTAAGCGACATTCATCAGCGTACATTTCATGGTGGTCTGCAAATGATGATGGCAGAGATACGGAAGGTGTATTGCATAACGAACACAAAGAGACTGGTGAAGTCCACAATCCACAAATGCATTAGATGTCATCGCCACAAAGCGAAGATGCAACAACAGCTCATGGGTAGCCTCCCAGCGGAGAGAGTCATCTGCTGCAGACCATTCACTAATACGGGTGTCGATTATGCTGGGCCCATAGAAATTAAGTTATGGAAGGGACGATGTAATAAAATCGATAAAGGATATGTAGCAGTATTCGTGTGCCTCTCAACTAAAGCGATGCATATGGAACTTGTGAGTGGACTGACGGCTGCAGCCTTTATAGCCGTCTTTCGAAGATTTGTCGCTAGAAGAGGCACATGCTCTAACATATTCAGCGATTGTGGCACAAATTTCAAAGGGGCCTATAATGACATCCAGAGAGAGACTAAACTTATCTCGTCCGATTGGTCTGTTGAAGTTGCCAAAAAACTAGCTACTCTAAACACAACATGGCACTTCAATCCCCCTTCCTCGCCACATTTCGGGGGGCTCTGGGAAGCCGGAGTGAAATCGATCAAACACCATATCAAAAGGACCATAGGGAACTCCAAATTAACTTTTGAGGAGTATTCAACATTGCTTTGTCAAATTGAAGCATGCCTGAATTCTAGGCCACTGTGTCCTATGTCCTCAGATCCTGATGATTTGACATTCTTAAAACCCGGCCACTTCCTTATAGGGGGGCCAATTCATACTGTTCCTGAAAGAAACCTTTGCGACAAAAATATTGGCAGCCTGGAGAAATGGAGATACATCCAGTGCCTCATGCAAGAATTTTGGAAGCAATGGAGCATATCCTATATCCATCTCCTGCAGCAACGACCCAAATGGCTCCAAAGGCAACCAAACCTCAACATAGGTAACATCGTCATCGTTAAAGAGGATAACTTGCCGCCATCGTCGTGGGCACTCGCGCGAGTGATCGAACTACATCCCGGTTCGGACGGTTTAACGCGCGATCAAAACGCAAACATCTACACTTAAACGACCAATAGTAAAACTCTCCCCCTTGCCGGTACATGAACCCTTGAACTCGTAAAAATAAGAGAAACATATATTTTTTTTACGTCCCTACCCATGCAAACCCTTAAAAAAAAAAAAAAAAAAACCGCCCTACCCTTGCAAACTCTTAAAAAATAAAAATAAACCAAAAAACAAAATAAACAATAATAATAATAAACTCTGATATATAAAATAAACAATAAAAAATGAACTACTATCTTATGAACTACTAATACCACAAAAAAAATGAACTTAACACAAAACTCAGGCAGCAACACATCAACTCACCCCATTGCAAACATTCCTTATCACCAAAGGAGGATTCCAAAAAAGAAGATAACTAAATTTTAAATTAAAAAAAAAAAACTGAATTTTATTTGTACATATGTACATAAAAAACAAACTTACTAATGCTTGTTTTTATTTTTATTGACACACAACGAGGATCATCCGCCCAATCTATGAAACTCCTCCAGAAGGTATCCATAGCTTCGTTGGCCGGGAGTACGCTGCTCCCAACGTAAGAGAACCAGACCAGGCGAGGTAGAACACATCCGGATCCCGATTTTCTTTGCCAAAGGCGGGGAGCATGTTGGTTCCCAACACAAAACACCGAAACACCAAAAAATATCACACAACACACAATATCACGTTCAAAACGAATTAAAAGCCGACCGCACCAAAAGAAAAACACGAAATGTCAAAATCCTCATAATGCATCTTCTCTCCTTTGACATATGTAGGTCAAACTGCAATGAGATCAGTAGTTATCTCCCCTCCACAAAATTATAAATTTATCACATTTGACATATAGATAAGGAGAGAGGATGCATTATGAAAATCATTACTGCTCACACATATAACACATAATAGGGGGCATTAATCGCTCCAACAACACACTTATAAGAACAATGCATGTAAAATCACACCTAGTTCCCCAATGCAAAATGTAAATGTATTAATGTATATAAAAGAATTTAAATTCAAGTTCAAGTTCAAGCGGTCATTCACCTTCTTATGTAAATTGAATAATTCTATGTTTTTACAGTAGTAAGTGAAAGCGAGACTTCATGGGAACTAGGATAGAAATTATACAGTCACTTGTCAGCTAGAATTCGAAAGAAGTGCAATAAAGCCCAAGTTTATAACGTAGAGCCAGAGTGTTTCCTTTATAAGAAGTTATTTTCAAGCGAACATATTTCAAGGCAACCATCCTTGGAAAATTATTCTAAGTACAACACAGCTTAGAACAGGCGTTCACATAGTACGGCAGACAGGATCTTATATGCGATATTTAGGAGACTTATACCTCTGTAGTTGGCGCAGTTCAGAGGGTCTCCTTTCTTCAGGATCGGGGAAATGATGCTGAGGTTCCATTCATCGGGCATACTTTCGTCCGACCAGATTTTACAGATGAGCTGGTGCATGCTCCTTACCAGCTCATCTCCTCCTGCCTTGAAAAGTTCAGCGGCAAGGCCATCGGCTCCAGCAGCTTTGCTGGATTTGAGTTTAGATATCGCTATCCTCACTTCATTCTGATCGGGTAGACGGGAATTTTGACTGCCACCGTCACTGTTGAATGGCTCATTCTGCCTGACAGCGGAATATTGATCATCACCGCCGTTTAACAGTCTGCAGAAGTGTTCCTTCCATATCCTCAGCACCGACTGCGATTCTACTACTATGTTGCCATTTTCGTCCCTGCAGGCTTCTGTTCTGGCTTTGAAACCCTGGCATGTTCTTTCTACCCTTTGGTAAAATTTTCGAACATTATTCCTGGAATAAAGTCTCTCAATCTCCTCGATAGAGCGCTTCTCATGCTCTTTTTTCTTCTTTCTGAGAAGTCAATGTTCCTCTTTTCTCCTGCGCACGTAGAGCTCGTAAGCAGCTCTTGTCCTTCTATGCAGCGCCGCTTTGTACGCCTCTTGTTTTGCTGCATGTGCTTGCCGGCATTACTCATCAAACCAGGGGTTTCGTTGTGGTGGCTGAGAGAAACCCAGTACATCAGAGGCGGCATCTCTGATCGCTTTTTGGCAACGCTGCCACTGGTCTTCCGCATTTGCTGCTGGCGGCATAGGACTAAGGTTGAGATTAGAAGAAACACGATCGGCAAAGGTTCCGGCGGTCTCTTGCGATTGTAGCTTTTCGACGTCAAATTTCCTCACAGCATTTCGTTGATTTCGCTCCGTTGTGGATATCCGCATCCGTACCTTGGCTACAACTCGGTAGTGATCCGAGTCCACGTTGGCTCCTCGAAAAGTCCGGACACCCAGAATACTGGAAGAGTGCCTTGCGTCGATCGCAATGTGATCGATTTGGTTGACGATTTTTCGGTCAAAGGAGAGCCATGTTCCTTTGCGAATATCGAGACGTGGGAACCGCGTACTAGCTACGACAAAGTTTCGCCCCGCCGCAAAGTCGATTAGCTTGAGTCCGTTGCCGGATGTGTTGTCGTGCAGGCTGTGCTTTCCGACCACGCTACTAAAGACTTCCTCTCTTCCTAGCTTTGCGTTAAAGTCGCCTAGGATAATTTTAACGTCGTGGCAAGGGCATTGCTCATACGTCTTGTCCAAGGGCTGGTAGAAGTCATCCTTTGTCGCGTCGTCCTTCTCCTTGTGGGGGGCGCGAACGCATATTAGGCTAATGTTGGCAAATTTAGCCTTGATACGGATAGTCATGAGGCGCTCGTTCACATGCCGGAAACTCAAGACTTCTTGCCTAAGTCTGCCTCCAATGACAAATCCGCACCCGAATAGACGCTGTCCTTTCTGTCTGTAGCAATCGCCGTAGTAGATGTCGCAGTTTTTCATACTCCTTTTGCCCGGCCCATCCCATCGCACTTCTTGATGGCGGTAATGTCTGCTTTGAGACACTCTAGGGCCTCCGCAAGTTGTTCGGCTGCACGTGGTTTTTAGAGGGACCTAGCATTCCATGTGCATACACGAAGATCGTTGTCCTTATTACGTTTGCATGGGTCGTCAACAGTAAGATCATCCGTATCCGAGGCTGTTGGTTGCTTCGTAACCTGTGGACCTGTGGACCGATAGCTCAATAGTTTTAGCATGGTTAAATAAGCCTTCTAGCTCGTGGAAAACCTTTATAGCTAATCGAGTCTCACCGATTGAGTCATACATGCCAAATACTAAATGGAATCATGTTAGATCTGCTGACAATCCAGCAGATTTAGCGACTAGAGGTCTTTCACCAGCAGATCTTCAGGCAAACAATTTATGGTGGCCCTACCTGGCTTTGTCAACCTCAATGTTCTTGGCCTGAATCCATTTTAAACCGACCTGATAATCGATATCTCGAAATGAAACCAATAAAAGCGAATCTAAGTACAATATTGCCTAATATTGAGACAATTGTTGAAAGATTTTCGTCATGGTCAAGGGTATTGCATGTCTTATGCTATATTTTGCGTTTTTACCATAGAACCAACCCTCGCCATAAGAAAAGCGTTTCTTTCAGAACCAGAACGCAAAGAACTTGGTTATTCGGCTGACTCAAATGTTTTATTTTCAGAATGAATACGTAGCTCTCCTGAAAAACGAACCTATTTCAAAGAAAGCTCATTGGCAAACTTAAATCCCATTTTAGACCAAAATCGAGTCCTTCGTTCAAATGGAAGGCTCACCTGTTCTACTCTATCTTTCAACGAAAGATATCCAATTATCCTTCCTTATCAAGCGATTGTAACTGCTCTTTTGGTAAAATTTATCCATGAGCTTTCAATACATGGTGGTAACCAATTAGTAGTTCGCTTGGTTCGGAGTGAATTTTGGATACCAAAACTAAAAGACTTGGTAAAAAGCACATCCGTTCATGTAAAACATGTATCATTCAAAAAAGGAAAGTGCAAACTCAGATAATGGGAGCCTTGCCGTTAGAAAGGACGCAAATTTCATTACCGTTTACCAATACGGGCATCGATTTTGCAGGTCCATTTGTTATACGAAGCTCTTTAGGACGAAACTGTAGACTAGCAAAGGCATATGCCAGTATATTTAAATGTTTCGCTACTAGGGCTATTCACCTAGAGGCAACTAGCGACTTATCTACGCAGTCGTTTTTAGCAACTTTCAGTCGGTTTATTGCTCGGCGTGGTATACCGAAAACAGTATTTTCGGACAATGGTACCAACTTCGTCGGAGCTAGCAAGGTCATTGCAAAGGATTTCAAGCAGTTTATGCAAACTATCTCCATCGAGGTATCTAAAAGATACGTGGATCAGAATTTGGAGTGGAAATTTATTCCTCCTGGTGCACCTCATATGGGCGGACTCTGGGAAGCCGGAGTTAAAAGCTTCAAACTTCATTTTCGGAAGGTGGCTGGATCTAATAAATTTACATTTGAAGAGTTTACCACCCTCCTAGCAAGAGATACAAATGGAAATTCCCGCAGAGAGATGTGTCTATTGATGATTTGGTTGTAATTAGGGACAAAAACCTCTCACCAAATGAATGGCGGCTCAGACGTATTGTAAAGATTTACTCAGGTTCGGACAATCGAGTTCGCGTAGCCGATATACGGACTCAGAATGGAGTCATAACGCGTCCAAATACCAAATTGTGCATGCTAACTCACTCTTAACTAACTTTAACAAGCTTCTAATCACTGAATTCATTCATTTACACTGCATTGAAGTATTATTTCCTTAATCAAAATTATGAATTTAAAAATCTTAAAATATTGCATTGATATACCAAATATTGCTCCCTACTTACTGTATAATATTCTTAACTTTGAACATAATTAGCATAAACATGTATGTTTCTTATTGCATAAGTGATTTCCGAAATTCAAATAGTTGAAGTGGAATTTGTAATTTTTGCAGCCATTGCTGCAAGGCGGCCGGCAATGTTCAAGCCAAAGATAGTTTAACGTATCTTAAAAGTTCCAGCAGTTATATTAAGTTGAATGGTTAGATGTCGCTTCATACAATCTATTTGAGATCGGAAATCGCTTAGCCATAGTCTTTAATTGCCGATATTCGGCATTCTTGATTTTGACCTCAACGAGGTAAGTTCGATACCTCCGTACAAAGAAAAATAAAGAGTTGTACTGATCCAACGGAAAATCCTCTTTTCTTATTGGTCATCACCGAAAATCATCGAGCAACCAGCAGGGGATACTACTCACTCAAACAGAACTTGAAAGCAACCAAAATAATAAAGACGTATATAATATAACCCACCTACTACACTGCAAAATATTCTTCGAACCTCCGCATCAAAAAAGAAATATACCACAATGCTCGAATTGCCAGAAATACGGACACACTAAGAACTTTTGCATACTAGAGCCAACTTGTGTAAAATGTGCAGGAAAGCACAAGACTGTCGAATGCACACTAAAATCGGAAAGCACCAACATTAAATGCGCTCTGTGCGGCGAATCCCACACAGCCAACTACAAAGGTTGTGAAATATATAAATCTCTTAAGATACAAAGATTCCCTGCTCTACGAAAGTAAATAGTAGAACAGCAACCAACATCAACTGATGAGCTAGCCCAAAACATTGACCCAATCAGAACTAATCCATTGACATCATTCGCCGACACCGTCCGGAATAACACTAACCGTGCAGAAGAAATCCAACTAAATGAAACCAAGCAAAACGAAATCAAACCTGTAGACGATCTATTCGAAATAAAGAACATGATGAAACAGCTTATTACACAGATATCCAACATGATGAACATCCTTACTTTACTAATGACTAAATTAAATGGACAATAAGACAAGCTTTAAAATAGGAATGGAATGCAAATGGACTTAACCAACATGCCTCGAAACTAAAACAATTTATAATCGACCACGCTGTTGACATCCTTCTCATTTCCGAAACTCATTTCACTAACAAAAGTTACATAAGAATTTCTAAACACAACATATATTACACTAACCATCCCAGTGGACGAGCTCACGGTGGCACAACAATAATAATTCGACAACAAATCAAATGCAACGTACTACAAGCATATGTAAAGGACTATATACAAGCTACGACAATTCAAATCGAGGACACACACGGACCACTCATAGTATCTGCGCTATACTGCCCGCCAAAATACACAATTAATCCAAAGCAGTATACAGATTATATCAAATCGTTGGGCTTACGCTTTTGTTCTTTCTTATCCCAGGCAGGAGGAGGTCCAAATAATAGCGCTTGATTTGTAATAAGCTCGATTGATGAGCGTTTTTAGCGTTTTATTTTCTATGTACATATATACATCAAATATAATTTGTAAAAAAATGGCGTTCTTTAAATAAAGACTTACGCTTTTGTGCGTCCTCCCGCAGTTGGTTCAGATAAAGAAATGAATGTTCGATTTTAAGCGCGTGAACAAAACGTCAAAATTTAAGGTACGTTCAAAATATCGATAGCATTTTCGATAACAATCATTAGATAGATCTGCGGGAGTGCGTTTACAATTCACAATATTTTTTTAAAATTTTTTTTTTTTAACAATTAAATTCAATTAATTCAATAAAGATCCTACAACATCCCCACCTCCGTGAATCTAACCCTCAGATTCACCAACTTCGACATCCAGCTTGGCCAGCAAACAGGCAGGTCGCTTGATGATACCAGACTTCACCCGCACTTCGGCAGCTCTTACTTGTAGGTCACTTCCAGGGAATACCTTTATTATTCGTCCCATAGGCCACTTGGAGCGATGGACACTGCTGTCACACACCAATACAAGACCGCCAACTGTAAGCAATGCAACCGGATGGTACCATTTCGTCCATCGACAGAAATCGGGAAGATATTCCGCTAACCACTTTTTCCAAAAACGATATTGGATTTGTTGCACCTTACGCCATTGCTTCCTGGTTGCCATCAACTTTTCCTCGTGTGGGTGGGGCGTCTGGTCTAAATTAGATGTACCTATACGGAAATGATTGGGGGTTAAGGGTTCTTCAGTGGGTGTATCTAACGGAATATGGGTCAGTGGTCGCGAATTAACAATGTTCTCTGCTTCGCACATCAGGCTATACAGGCTATGCTCTCACCGAACAAGGCATGTCCCATTGCCCTTTTCACACTTCGTACGAGACGCTCCCAGCATCCGCCTGCGTGTGGGTTTAAGGGTTTTTGGTAGCGAGGGCATCGGCTATCATGCCCTGGTCGAAGTCCTTAAGTTGTCTCTGAAGCTCTCGGTCAGCACCGACAAAATTTGTGCCATTGTCAGAGCGGATGCGCACTGGGGTCCCACGACGACTCATGTTGCGTATGCACATTAAGCACGTGTCGGTGGAAAGATCTCTCGCGATTTCCAAGTGCACGGCACGCGTTGTCATGCAAGTGAAGAGAGCAATCCACCTTTTTTCGGTTCTTCGACCGTTGACCACCAGAAATGGACCCATATAGTCAAAGCCTACATACGAAAATGGCCTTACGAAAGGAGTTTACCTATCCGGGGGCAGTTGACCCATTAACGGACACAAATTTGCTACACGTCGAACTACAACTCTAATGTGTGGAATCCAGTACCGACGTCGAATCTCAGATATGATTGTGTTCTCGTTCTGATGTTTCCAATGACAATGGTAGTGGTTTACGATAAGATTGGTCACATGATGGGTTTTAGGAAGAATCATCGGCCTACGGGTATGACAGGGAACTCTTTCGGCATCATTTATGCGTCCATTCACGCAAATTACTCGAGATTCGTTTAAACAAGGTGTCAATTTCCACAAATAACTGTGTTTATCCACATGACCTTTCATGTTCAATGCATTGTAATCTTGAGCGAAGGCGCTCATCTGAACGCTGCGACAAATCGCCAGTTCGGCGGTATCCAGCTCCTTCGCCTTGTTTTCTTTCGGTTGGGACTAATATGCAGTTTTGTCGAAAGCGCAATATCCAGCCCACTACTCTTTTCAGCTTTATAAATGAGGAGAATCTAGAAAAGTTATCACTTACGATATTAATCAGTAGTACAAATTTATTGCGTATTTCCTCATTCGTTTTCAGAACAGGCCGATTGATTGGCCAATCAGATTCGTCGTCCATTAGAAACTTCGGGCCACTTATCCAGAACGAATTGCGCGTCGCGCTTTTTAAACGCGTGCCAAAGTCTGCTGGATTAAATGCACTAGGGACCCACCTCCATTCTTTCTCATCAGTACTTTCCAGAATCTCGTTTACTCGGTGTGCGACGTAGGGTTTATAACGCCTGTGATCGGACGCTATCCAAGATAAAACGGTTCGTGAGTCACTCCACATCACAATTCGCGTTGGTGTTATGTTATGCCTCGATAGAATTGTTTGCCGAAGACGCGTGGCTAGGACCGCAGATTGTAGCTCCAAACGCGGAACTGATGTCAGCTTAAGCGGTGCACACTTAGCCTTGCCTGCCACGAACGCCAAGTGGAATTTACCAGCTTGCTCTGGGATTCTCCAGTAGCCCACCGCAGCATACGCTATTTCGCTGGCGTCAGCAAAAACGTGTAGCTCCACTGCCACGCTGGAGAAGACAGCGCTGTAGCACCGACGGATACATATATATCTTCTACCTCCATTAGTTTACGTAACCACGTTGTCCACATCTCATTGGCTTCGTCCGGGATGCTTTCGTCCCATTCAATTTGAGCATGCCATAGAGAGTATTCCGTTGCTAATCCAAAGGGGTCGAAAACCGACATCGTTATGCTTAGCGTTTCGCGCTTAGTAGGTCTTCTCTCACCCTTCAGCAACACAGGATCGATTTTACCAAACGCCATAACGAATTGAAGGACATCTCGTGTTGTGTCCCAGTGCATACCTAAAACCTTCTGAAAGTTCACAGTCTCACCCTTTTCGAGATTTAAGATCGACGTTTTCTCTTGGTCTTTGTTGAATCTATTATTAACTAACATCGAGTTTGAAACGAATCTTTTCAAATCAAATCCTCCCTGCTTGTGAATCCAAACTACATCTTCAGAAACCTTTACAACCTCACGTTCGTCAGCAAAACAGTGGACGAAGTCGTCCTTCAATCGAAACTTCAATCGAAAATGCTCCGCGTTTTTGTTTTTAACGAATTGTGCAGAACAAGGCGAGCAGGTGGCCCCAAAGATCATGACGTTTATAACATATTCCCCTACTGCCTCACTCCGATTGGCCCTCCATAAAAAGCGCTGTGAATCCTGGTCTTCTTCAAGGATATGCACCTGATGAAACATCTCGACGATATCTGCGCAAACACCTATGGGCTTCTCCCTAAACTTGGATAACACGATTGCGAGATCTTGACACTGATCAGGACCACTAAGCAGGGCCGACTTTAAAGAAGTACCGTTTGCCTCCGCCGCTGCGTCGAAAACCAGGCGTACTTTACTCCGCTTGTTTGGATTGATCACGCCAAAGTGAGGTAAATACCATGTTCGTGAACCAAGCTTCGCTGCTTCAGCCGCGTTAAGTTTTCTTGAATAGCCCTTCTTTCGTAGTCATCTATGATGCGGCAATATTCCTTGCGATATGAATCATCACGTTGAAATTTATTTTCCAGGGCTTGTAACCTTTTCCTTGCCATTCCCCTGTTTGGTGGTAGGATAACTCCATCATGCTTCCATAATAACCCAGTTTCAAAGTGCAGGCCCTTTCGTTTAGTGGTACCTTCCAGTAATAGCTTCGCCCGAACGTTCTCTGAAGACTGTACATGCTTCAGGTCGTATCGCACATCTAAGCTCTCATTGGCGATATAATCGTTCACCCTTTGTTCCAGGTTGTCCATCGATGCATCTTTGACTTGTGCGAAGTATGCGTGGTGCCTTTGCCTTGGTGTGCCATCCTTTTCGTCGCCGTACACAACCCAACCCAACTTGGTCAGAACCACTGCCGGCCCTTTTCATCCATCCACTGCAATCTTTCGTGGGACTCCCAAATAAGCATAGTCGAGCCCGATCAATAGCTCTGAAGTCGCATCTGCATAATAGCAGATAGGGAGATTTTTCCTATATCTGTACTTTACGTGCAGCTTTGCAATATCCAATGTTTGGGAGGGTAGTTTCAGATCCTTAACGGTCCTTACATTCTTAAGATCGAAACGTTTACTGTTTGGCCAGTTACCAGATATCTGCATGTTGACACGCCTTGATGATTCAGTAACAGTGTTGTTACCAAACCATTGAAGAGTTAAATCATCGTCCTCACCGTCTAATCCCAGTCGATTTACCAAACTTTCGTTAACTAAAGACACCGATGAGCCCTCATCAAAAAACGCATAACATGTAACCTCTTTACCACGTGCATATAGTTTAACTGGCAGAATCTTAAATAACAGCTTCGTTGGGGAAGATTCCCTAACAAGACTAGTAAAGGATAGCTTCGGATGGACTACTTCGGTTTCCCGAAGCACACGGCTAAATACCTTCGGCTTGCGTTGTATTGGTTCCTTAACTGATTTAGGTGCCCTTGGTAACGTACCTACGTTCTGTCCAGCCACTTCGACAACTTCCATTGGGTCATGAAGTAAATTGTGAAGCCGTTTTGTACAACCGTTTACATCACAATTATGCTGTTGCGCAAAGTTGTTACCTCTGTGGCCGTTTTGCAAGCAATTGAAGCATAATCGTAATTGACGAACGATTCGCCATCGCCGCCCGACCTTCATATCTAAGACCCGCCTACATTTTGCCATCACATGGTGCCCAGAACATAACCTACAACTATTTTCATAACGAACCTCGCTACCTGTTTCATTGACATAAAATAAACGAGATCGGCTAACACCTTTAGCGCTTGTGTATTGCTGTTGCTCGTTAAAACCTATGCACGCCAGATTTACCATACTCGCCAACTCACACAACCATTCGCTAAGGTATTGAATTGTAGCTCTTGGTTTGACCTTAATTGCGTGCCTAGCCCAATCTAACCTTCGTTGCACCGGGAGCTTCTGAACCAATTCTTCCATGAGTGTTGGATTACACAAATGGTGCTCACTCTGCGCTGATTCCAAAAAGGATACTAAATTCTGGGCTTTAGCTGCAAACGGAACCAGTTGATCGAT
Organism: Brachypalpus laphriformis; assembly: GCA_945910035.1. Lineage (NCBI taxonomy): Eukaryota > Metazoa > Arthropoda > Insecta > Diptera > Syrphidae > Brachypalpus > Brachypalpus laphriformis. Next base: position 102,027,538 of record OX246754.1, read on the forward strand.
ACGATTCTCAGGAATCGTTGGAACATTTCGAATTTTCTCGATCTGGCTTTTAACTAGCTGATCCGGTCTGCCAAAATTCTCTTGTAGTGTGTCAATAAAATGCTGAACGTTTCTGCTGTGAATTAGCAGACACTCAACTGTTTCTCGCGCCTTGCCCTTAATCGCCTTTTGAAGCCTTATTAGATTTTGACGCTCCGTATATCGGTATTCCTCAGTAGATAATTTATACGACTGCAGAAACATCGGCCATCGCTCTGCACGTCCGTCAAATTCTGGAAGATCGCACAACTTACCACGATGGTCTACTCTTGATGATGATAATGTGCGACTCAACTCTCCCAGAACGGCCGCCAACGATGACGCCCCAGAATCTTCACTCGCATCTTCTGTCGATGTCCTAAAAACATTAGTGTCCGATTCTCCATCTACTCGTTTGCGCTGCTCGACTTCCAAATGCTTACGTCCTTGTTCACGTTGTTGTTCCTCCAATAGTTGTCGCCGTTGTTCGCTTTCCGTAAGGCGTTGACTACTCCGTTATACTTCAGCCTGAAGATCCAGAATCTGTTGCATCATACTGTTTAGTTTCTCTTCCACCGAAGCATCACGTGCCGTCCCTGCCTCTCGGTCTCGCATTGCCGCACCTAGCCCCACTTTTGTAGAATGACCACTTGGCGCTGCTGCATTTAAATCAAGCATCGTTGCATTCGGCCCGTCGCTATCGATGCCTACCTCCTGCATATCAGAAGCCTTGCTTGCAGCACGTGTTTTTGGCATAACGCAATATGACGTGATGCAACAGTTACCTTTCTCGTAAATTCCCTAGCCTACGCTACCGTTATTCTCCGCTAATCTCTTCACCAACACCTCACTAGACCCAGCCCCAATCAAATTCAACAGGTACAAACACTCACCAGTCTCACGTCTCCCCTCCGCACACCAAATGCCACCAGATCACTAGCGCTTCGCTGGCACGTTCATTCACCCTTCGTGAAATGCTCCGCCGGAGTTGATGTTTTCGTTACCACTGTTGGCTCGCGTACCTCGTCTTCTCCAAAAGGGAACTCCTCTCAAGAAGCCTGCTTCGACTACCGTTGTCTAGGTTGGTTGCCACTCCAGCAGGATACGATAGTAGTAACCTCAATTGCAATGTACATGCAAACGAAATAGCACAATGCACGTACAAGGCAAAAGCGAAATAAAAGATGTTCTTTCTTATCCCAGGCAGGAGGAGGTCCAAATAATAACGCTTGATTTGTAATAAGCTCGATTTTTTTTTTAATAATTCTTAAATTCAATTGATTCAATAAAGATCCTACAACAGCTTTATTGCAGGGGGAGACTTCAACGACTTCAGAAAAAAACCGGACCTTATAGATTTTTGCATCACTAAGAACATTAACCCTAACATATTGACAATAAATTCCTGCCTTGATCTCTCTTCTGACCATTCTCCTGTCATAGTTGAATACACTACAAAATCCCCTGGATATGATTTAGCGACAGGTCAAATATTAAAACAATTACCAGACAGAGCCATAGTATATCTTAGAAACATTTTTAATGCCATTTTAAGACTAAATTACTACCCGAAAGTATGGAAAGTTTCGAAAATAATCGCTATCCCGAAAACAGGCAAAGACGCTACAAAAGCTTCTTCATACAGACCAATAAGCCTTTTGCCGATTATCTCCAAGAAATTTGAAAAACTACTGCTGGACCGTATCGACATGTCGCTAAGACAAAAACACCTTATTCCGAACCACCAATTTAGCTTTCGCCAAAAACACTCTACAATACAACAGGTGCATCGAGTATCAAATAAAATTCGTAATGATTTGGACGATCAAAAATATTGTGTGGCAGTCTACCTCGACGTTGCGAAAGCATTTGACAGTGTATGGCACAGAGGACTTTTATTTAAACTAAGCTCTATGCTACCGGACTACCATCAACTCCTAAAAAGTTACCTGGACGATAGACACTTTTATGTACAATACAACGACGAACACTCGGATTTATGTCAAATTAACGCAGGTGTTCCCCAAGGGAGTGTACTAGGACCTATCCAGTATCTTCTTTACGCAGCAGATATACCTAACCCAGTAACGCAGGACTCCATGCTAACAACATTCGCAGATGACACAGTGATTCTCTCTTCACATAACTGCCTACAAGCTGCTACGGACCAAGTAAAAGAAATACTGAACAAAACAACAGACTGGTTCCACAAATGGGGAATCCAAATTAACGAGGAAAAAACGGTGCAAGTCATATACACCACAAGAAGGAACTTCAACCCAAAAACTATCACCATTAACAGTAATGAAGTTATACTTGACAACTCAGCAAAATATCTAGGCATTTTAATAGACAATAAGTTAACATGGAAACCACACATAATTCAAAAACGCAACCAAATTAAAAACAAATTTCGACAACTGTATTGGCTTCTAGGAAAGAACTCTAAACTCTCGATTCAAAATAAACTGTTATTATATAAAACAATAATAAAACCAATATGGACTTATGGCATCCAAATATGGGGAACCGCCGCGAAATCAAATATTGACATTATACAGCGACTACAATCAAAAATACTCCGGACAATTGCCAATGCACCCTGGTATATTTCTAATGAAGACATACACCGTGACCTCAAGATACTCAGCGTTAAAGACGAAATCAAAAAATACAGTAAAAACCACCAAGTAATAATATCAAATTGGATGGCAAACGACTAACAAAGGCCTCGTAGGGGCAGCATCTCCCGATAGGTGCTGGTCCGCTAAGTAACGAGTAGGAGCCACTGCAGCCGAAAACCTAGCAGCTCTGTTAGTAAGCCCTACTCCCACCTCCTCGTGGTGCCATCTGGGAATTTCTTCTGAAATTGCTAACGGGAGAGGACGAATGGCGAGCTTCCTGCGCCAAAAAACAGGATAAGTGTCGGTTGGTCTGTGGCCCAGCGAGCCGCAACCGTAAAACAAACTATTGCTCCGAAACGGAAACATACGCCTCGGATACGGACTGATCATTTGTTGACGACCTTTGGCTATCGGACACGGACAACGATCGGATTCTGGAACGTTAAGACCCTCCTGGACTCAATCAAGGAAGGGCCTTATAACGCCAGATTCCTCCAATTGGAGCGCGAATTCGCACGGTATAAAATCGACATCTTTGGGCTGAGCGAGATAAGATGGTACGATGCTGGGGAATACATCTCCCCAACAAAAAGCACTGTCATGCTCTACTCTGGTAAACCAGCTGGAAGTGCACGGAGTTCTGGCGTAGGACTCATGCTAACTCCAGCAGCACGTAGTAGCCTCATATCCTGGAAACCCCATAGTGACCGGATATTGACGGCTAGGTTCCAGAGTAGAGTTAGAAAAATTACCATCATACAGTGTTATGCTCCGACTCTAGACGCGACTGAGGATGAAAAGGATAATTTTTATAGCCACTTAGGTGCCGCCTACAACCAAACGCCTAATGGAGACATCGTAATGGTAATGGGAGATCTCAATGCCAAGGTGGGTAGCGACAACACCATGCTTAAGCACGTGATGGGAGTTCACGGCGTGGGAGACCGTAATGACAATGGTGAGCGGTTTGTGGACTTCTGCAATACCAACCGCCTAGTCATCGGAGGTACACTGTTTAAGCATAACACCTGCCATAAGATCAGTTGGGTCTCTACTGATAGGCAACGAACATCCAACCAGATCGACCACATTGCGATCAGTCGCCGCTTTAGAAATTGTCTCCTGGACGTCCGAAACAGACGTGGAGTTGACGTCGGACAAGAACGAGATCACCATCTTATGGTAGCTCATTTACGCCTTCGTACTGCATCCGTCAACAGCAACCGCTCAAACCTGCTTAACATCACCAGGTTTAATATCGACAGGCTCAAGGTTCCCCAAGTGCACCAACAGTTCAGGGACCATCTGGAGTGCTGTGAAAAATGCTTTTGCGACTGGGGCACGCACTTATGTCGGTAAAAAGCAGAAACACCACCGCACATGGCTTTCTACAGACACCTGGAGACGGATCGATGAGCGTACAGCAATCAAGGCTCGGATTGCAGCGGCCTCAGCAGTAGAGAGAACCGAGCTTGAAGCCCAATACCGTGCGAAGAAGAAAGAAGTGCAGCGTAGTGTGAGACGTGACAAGCGTCAACATGTCAACTCACTGGCCTCAAGGGCTGAAGAAGCAGCGAGTAGGTGCGACAGTAGGACTGTTTACAACATCACTAAGGAGCTCATTGGTGGTCGAAACTCCAAACAACATCCAGTGAAGAGGCTAGACGGTGACCTTCTGATTTCGGATGAGGATCAGCTCACTAGATGGAGAGAACATTTTGCTGCAGTGCTAAATCACTTAGACGACGGCGGTATGATCTTGAATTCGAATGAGCAGTTCGAAGCAACAAATTCCCGAATTCGCACCGTACCTCCCAGTAAAGCTGAAATAATAACAGCAATCAAGTCCCTCAAGAAAAACAAAGCGGTGGGTATTGATGGCATCCCTGCCGAGCTATTTCAAGCGGCGCCAAATACATCGGCAGATTTGCTGCATCCGCTAATACGGAGAGCTTGGGATAGTGAACAATTTCCACAGGAGTGGAAAAGGGGGGTGATCATTAAGCTTCCAAAGAAGGGTAACTTGATGGAGTGCGGTAACTGGAGAGGTATATGTGTTCTTCCAGCTGTAGCCAAAATAATAGGTAGAATAATTCTAGAACGAATTAAAGATCATTTAGATTCAACTCTCGATGTCGAACAGGCAGGCTTTCGCGCTGGATCCTCCTGCATCGACCACATAAACACCTTACGGATCATAATCGAACAATGCGTTGAGTATAGGTCTTCGCTACATTTAATGTTTATCGACTTCGAGAAGGCTTTCGACAACTTGAATCGAGATGCTATCTGGTTGGCCTTGCGCAGGAGAGGCATTCCAGAAAAGCTTATAGCTATTATCGAGGCTACATATGAGGGCGGCAAGTGTCACGTCGTGCACAATGGTAAGGTGTCGGAGGACTTTGAAGTCCAAAGTGGAGTACGTCAAGGGTGCATACTGTCCCCACTATTGTTTTTGGTGGTTATCAGCGATGTACTCCGTGCAGCATTGACGGAAGCTAATTCTGGAATTCGTTGGACTATGACATCTTACCTTAAACACCTAGATTACGCTGACGATGTTTGTCTACTTTCACATCGGATAATGGATCTTCATTTGATGGCCCAAAATCTAGAAGCTGAGGCAAACAAAGTGGGGCTAAAAATAAACACAGCCAAAACAAAAGCCCTGAGTACTTCCAATACCCGCGCTCAACTTAACATTGCCGGAAAGCAAGTCGAGAAAGTTGATAACTTTCTATATTTAGGAAGTGTCGTCTCGGCTAATCGCGGTGGCACCGAACTGGATGTGTGCAGCAGAATCGGGAAGGCTAAAGCTGCGTTCGGAATGCTGTCCAAAATCTGGAGAAGCAATGTTATTAGCTTAAGAACCAAGCTACGACTGTTCCGCTCCAACGTAGAATCAGTGCTGCTTTATGGGTGCAGTACCTGGAAGGTGGACACCATTAACACACGCAAGCTGCAAGTCTTCGTAAACAAATGCTTAAGAATCATCTTGAGGATTTTTTGGCCGAACCGCATCTCCAACGAACAGCTTTATCTGAGAACGGGCCAAGAACCTATAAGCATTACTATACGAAGAAGAAAGTGGCAATGGATTGGACACACCCTACGGCGCGAAGACAACTCCATTGCGAAATACGCTATGCAGTGGAATCCGCTCACCCAGGCAGGCAGAATAGCGGGACGCCCTAGGCAAACGTGGCGCAGAACAGTTGAGGAGGAATCGAGCTCTTTAGGAATGAGTTGGAGGCAGCTCAAACGCGTTGCAGAACTCCGAACACGATGGCGCGCAGGCGTGGTTGACGCCCTATGCCCCCCGAGGGGCTAAAGGAGATAAGTAAGAAAGTAAGTAGTAATATCAAATCACTTAAACAACGAGATACGAAATTTACCTCACCAGGAAGCTACCACAAGAAGACGATTAAAAAGACGCAGGCCAGTAGACCTCCAATCTACTCGTATATGAATGTCTCTATATGTACGTACATAGGTGTATATAAATGTGACGTGTAATATGTAATTTGTGATGCTAGCAATTAAACCTAATGTTAAAACAATAGGTACAAAAACCGTGATTAAAAGCAATCTCATAATTTGCAATGTTAAATCAATGTTAAAAATCAATGTCACTGCTACTGTTAAAACAAAGTTTTATAAGATGTTGGTCTTAAGACTTAATATGTACATCCGATTGTAACCTCTAAAAACAATTACTTAGTGTCCCAGGACAGATGTAATTTAAAGTTGGGAAATAAAAATAAATAAAAAATTGCGCGGAATTGGACTTTCAAACTCAAGCTATGACAAATGCATATATTTCAAACATAATAAAGGAAACGTTACATATATCGCAGCTTACGTAGATGACCTAATTATTGCTACTAATGACAAAGCTTCTTATAACTCCCCGTGCAGGGACGGGTTAAGAATATCACTGCAGCGCCCCCCCCCATCAACCAGCGCTTGTCGTAAAAGGCGACTAAGGGGGACAAATCAGATCTAGGCAATATAACACCCAAGTGAGCCTAGCGACACATATTACTTACTTACTTAGGTGGCGCTACAGTTCGGGGTGAACCTGGGCCTCAACCAACAAGCCTCTCCATTTAGCTCGGTCTTTAGCTAATTGCCTCCAGTTGCGCACTCCAAGTTGGTCGAGGTCCCCTTGAACTTGTGCGCGCCACCTACGGCGATAATTCCCTCTACTGCGTCGTCCCTCGGGGTTAGATTCGAAGACTCTGCGGGCCGGAGCGTTGGTGTCCATTCGCTCTACATGTCCTAGCCATCTCAGACGTCCAATACGCAGTTTTTTGACTAGGTCGATGTCGCTGTACAGCTCGTATAGTTCGTGATTGAATCTTCTCCTCCAAAACCCGTCAACGCAAACGGGACCGAAAATCTTACGAAGAATTTTTCTCTCGAAGCGACCAAGGATATCTTCATCCTCTTTTAATAAAGTCCATGTTTCAGCGCCGTAAAGCAGGACTGGGATGATCAAGGTCTTATATAGAGTCTCCTTAGTTGTTCGAGAGAGGGCTTTACTGTTGAATTGCCTTATAAGCCCAAAAAAACAGCGATTGGCAAGAGTTATTCTTCGATTGATTTCTGCGCTGATTTTGTTTGCTGAATTTATAGCAGAGCCGAGGTAGACAAAGTCCCTTACTACCTCGAAGTTATAGCTGCCCACGGTGACGTTTTGTCCAATTCGTCGATGTTGGTTTTCCCTTCTAGTTGACAGCATATACTTGGTTTTGCCCTCGTTTATCGCCAAACCCATTTTGGCCGCTTCCGCCTCAATGCTTGCAAAAGCACCGGTGACAGCCCGCTGAGATCTTCCGATAATGTCGATATCGTCGGCGTATGCAAGCAGTTGTACAGACTTGTAATAGATTGTGCCTCCGGTGTTGGCTTGTGAGTTCCGCACAATCCGTTCAATTACAATATTGAAGAAGTCACATGACAGCGCGTCACCTTGTCTAAAGCCTTTTTTGACATCAAAGGTCTCGGTGAGGTCATTACCGACCTTGATGGAGCAGCGAGCGTTCTCCATCGTCAGCCTGCACAGGCGGACAAGTTTGGCAGGGATGTCAAAACTAGACATGGCTCTATAAAGCTCTTCTCTATAGATGCTGTCATAGGCGGCCTTGAAATCGATAATGAGGTGGTGAGTATCGATTTGGAATTCTTTGGTTTTCTCCAGGATCTGCCGAAGTGTGAAGATTTGATCGATGGTGGACTTTCCTGGCCTGAAACCGCACTGATAGGGTCCAATCAGGCTGTTGATAAAAGGTTTCAGGCGTTCACACAATATTGCAGAAAAGATCTTGTACGCGATGTTGAGGAGACTGATGCCTCTATAATTGGCGCAGTTGAGGGGGTCTCCTTTCTTGTGGATCGGGCAAACGATGCTGAGATTCCATTCATCAGGCATACACTCCTCTGACCAAATATTAGAAATGAGTTGGTGTATGCACTCTACCAATTCATCCCCAGCTGCCTTGAAAAGTTCGGCCGGTAGCCCGTCAGGTCCAGCAGCCTTGTTCGATTTTAGCTTGGATATTGCTATCCTCACTTCGTTTTGGTCAGGTGGACGGAAATTTTGACTATCATCGTCCATGTTGAATGGTTCATTCTGCCTGACAGCGGGATGTTGGTCTTCGTCGCCGTTATACAGTCTGCAGAAGTAGTTTTTCCATATTCTCAGCACCGACTGTGATTCTACTACGAGGTTTCCATTCTCATCTCTACAGGTTTCTGTACGGGTATTACTTCTCTGACACGTTCTTTTTACCTTTTGGTAAAACTTCCGATATTCTCAAACGCGCGCTTCTCATGCTCTTTCTTCTTCTTTTGGAGAAGCCGATGTTCTTCCCGTCTCTTTTGCTCGTAGAGCTCACGAGCAGCTCTCGTCTTCCTTTGCAGCGCCGCTTTGTATGCCTCTTGTTTTGCTGCATGCACTCGCCGACATTCTTCGTCAAACCAGGGGTTTCGCGGTGGTGGGCGAGCGAGACCCAGCACAGCAGTCGCGGCGTTTCTGATGGCATGTTGGCAGCGTTGCCACTGGTCTTCGGCACTTGATGCTGGCGGTATATGGGTGATTGAGAGATTTCGGGATACGCGTTCAGCGAAGAGTCTGGCGGTCTCTTGCGATTATAGCTTTTCGACGTTAAATTTTCTCACAGTAATTCTTCTTTGTTGCTCAGATTGGGATATCCGCGATGATCCGAGTCTATGTTGGCCGCTCGGAAGGTCCGGACATCCAGAATACTGGAGGCATGCCTTGCGTCGATCGCAATATGATCAATTTGGTTGATCGTTACATGATCATTGGACCGCCATGTCTGCTTATGAATATCGAGATGAGGAAACCATGTGCTTGCTATGGTGACATTTCGCTCCACAGCGAAATCAATTAGCCTTAGTCCGTTATCAGACGTGGTGTCGTGTAGGCTATGCTTACCGACTGCTCTACCGAAGACGTCCTCCTTTCCTATTTTGGCGTTAAAATCGCCCAATACGATCTTAACGTCGTATTTAGGACATTGCTCGTATGTTTTGTCGAGGAGCTCGTAGAAACACTCTTTGGAGGCAGGGTCCTTTTCTTCTGTGGGGGCATGAACACATATTAGGCTTATGTTAGCGAATTTAGCCTTGATCGGGATAGTCATAATACGCTCGCTCACGTGTCGGAAGCTTAAGACTTCTTGCCTAAGTCTGCCGCGTATGACAAATCCGCATCCGAATAAGCGTTGCCTGTTGCCTCTGTAGCAATCACCGTAGTAGATGTCACCGTTTTTCATCCTCTTTTTGCCTGGCCCATCCCATCGCACTTCGTGGATGGCGGTAATATCTGCTTTATAGCAGTCTAGGGCCTCTGCTAGTTGTTCGGCTGCACGTGGTCTGTAAAGGGACAGAACATTCCACGTACAGATCCGAAGGTCGTCGTCCTTATTTCGTTTGCTGGGGTCGCCATTAGTTGGGTCATCCTTATCCGAGGCTTTTGGTTGTTTCGGAACCATGCGTTTTTTACGTGGTAGGGAAGTTACCCCGACGGCACAACCCCCAACCTGGAGGGCCAGTTCCTTAATTATTCCCCTAGGACGAGGGGCCGGGTACACCGGTGCCAGTAGTCCACTACGGGAGTATGAGCGCTGCCGTTGACCCATTAAGGGCTCCTCCGCCACCATCTCTATTCCAATGTCCTGACCAACATTGGAAATTCCTTACCGACCTGTGATCCGAATACGTCGAAGCAGCTCGCGCAAGGTATTCACTAAGTTCAACCTTACTGGAACTATAGACGCCACCGTTGACTCCGTCTAGGGAATTCGTCCGCTGCCGCCTGGAACAGGAAGAAGTGCTCTAGTGAGAAAAGCACTCTTCCCCCCCTCTCTCATCTGCTGCCACCAAGAATCCGCCAAACGGGGTTGGTTACCCATTTCTTGGATTAAGGTACTAGGCACCCGGCTGTCACCGCGTGGAGGTTGAGAGTAGGAGTTGGTAGGCCTCAGCTGAGTGAAAACGCTTGTGTTTTCATATGATCGCATGCACTACCGTTTGACAACGGTAGCGACACATATACTACCTTAAAAACCCTCCCACAAGTGTGCATGCGAGTCCGTGGGTTGACACGACTGGAGATCACCGGTGTCATAAAAGAAAGATCAAACAATACTAAAACAGGAGCATACACGTGTCAAACAACAAACACCATCGCAATTTGGTGCAAAAAATTGTATTACAAAACTGTATCATTATGATAATACTTGCAAAAAGGAAAGGCACTACCCCGCCAGGCACTACCACTGCTGTGCATGGTACTGATCCTGGACCGAGCAGAAATGTTCGGGTCAGAGCTATACGGATTCCGGGGGCTAGCAAAATAATGAAACAGTTTGGACGCAATTTGAGGGTCGCGAGGTGGAACGTTGGAAGCATGACCGGTCGAAGTTACGAGCTGGAAGAGATGATGAATAGAATGCGGGTGGATATCTTGTGTGTCCAAGAGACGAAATGGAAAAACACCGGAAATCGGGCGCGTTTCTTGGACGTTAGGACAAAAGATTACAAGATGTTCTACTACGGAACGGAAAAGTCTAAGAACGGAATCGGTATCATCCTTGCGGCAGAGCTACTTGAAAACGTCTTAAGCATTTCGAAGTCCAGCGACCGTTTGATGTCTCTCAAACTAGTAATACAAGGAGAGGTGTGGAATATTGTCAGTGCATATGCTCCCCACGATGGGTACAATCAGAGAGATAAAGATGCATTCTGGCTAGATTTCCACAATCTCCTTAAGAACATCCCAAAGGAAGAATTTCTGTTTGTTGGAGGAGATTTGAATGGACATGTCGGGAAATCAAACGAAGACTATGAAGACTGCCATGGAGGACTAGGATATGGCACCAGGAGCCTTCCTGGTGAAGACATCCTAAGCATGTGCAAATCACACGGTCTTATCATGTTAAATACCATGTTCATCAAACAAAGCCGACACCTGATCACTTACAGCAGTGGTGGAGAAGAAACTCAGATTGACTACCATTTGGTAGGCAGTTTCGTGAAGCCCCGCGTAAAAGATTAAAAAGTGATCCTGGGAGATGCAATCGCTCGGCAACACCGTCTCCTGCTAACAGAAATTTTTATGAAAACACCGAAGAAAAGCAAACAAACAAGGGTCTCTGAGAAAATCAAGTGGTACAATCTGGACAAAGAAAAAGGGGAAGCTTTTGTTTTCGTAATGAAAAATTACCTCTCTCACACCATCAACGGAGCTGAGGATGAAAAGTGCAGAGCACAAAATATGTGGGATTCGCTACAGCGAACTTGCTTAAAGAAGGCCAAATCACTGCTAGGAGCTTCAAAAGGCCACCATCAACACGCCAAAGAAACATGATGGTGGAGTGATGAAGCTAAAAAGGTGATAAATGAGAAGAAAGCGGCTTTCAAAGCTTGGTCCAAGTGCCCCTCTAATAATAATGACGAAAAAGCTCGCCCCGAAATGGAATACAGATGCTGCAAGAAAAAAGCGAAGAAGAAGTGCGCCCAGCTTCAAGCAGAGAGTACGGAGGGCCTTTATCGGAAGCTGGAGAAAATATTTTCCCCGGTTGCTGATGTAAACCAGGCTATCCAGGAGCTGCGAAGACACAATATGAACAAGAGCGCCACTATCTTCAAAATAGCCGCCCAAAGAAGGAAGAATGCTCAGGAGATTCATTCGCCAGAGTTCATTAGCAATGCTCATGGCCAGCTTCTTGTGGATGACGACAAAATTCTGCAGAGGTGGCGGCAGTATTGTGAAGAGCTTTTAAATGAACAGTTTCCCCGGCTATACTTTCCAAGAGCCACCCCAAACTGTGAAGAAATAGCCGGCATTACAGTCGAAGAAGTTAGTGAGGCGGTCAAATACTCCAAAAAACGAAAAGCGGTTGGGCCAGACGAAATACCCTCTGAGTTCTGGAAAAAGATAGAAGACATCGGGTTCAGATGGCTCAGAATTCTCATCTCCAAATTTGTGAGAGGTGATCCAATGCCGAATCAATGGAGGGAAAGTTACCTCCTCCCTGTATACAAAGGGAAGGGTGATACGCGAAACTGTGATAACTACCGTTCGATCAAGCTGATGTCACACACCATGAGGATCGTTGAGCGGGTATTAGGTGGCCGACTGCGAAAAATAATACGGCTATCTGATGATCAGTGCGGGTTTGTCAAGGGTAAATCAACCACAGATGCAATCCAAAGTATAAGGACCATAATGGAAAAACATCGTGATTCCTTAAGGGATTTGCATATTGTATTGGTTGACTTTGAAAAGGCATTCGACAGACAACCACGAGATCTGATATGGGTGGCGCTAAGACATCGAGGGGTTCCAGAAACCTATGTACAGATGATTATGGACATGTACGAAGGAGCAAAGACAAGAGTAAGATGCCCCCCTGGAGTAACCGAAGAGTTCCTCATCAAAGTCGGAGTGCACCAGGGAAGCGTTTTAAGTCCTTTGCTCTTTATTACAGTCCTTGATTATCTGCTTGAAGGTAAAGTGATAAACCCCAAGGTACATCAGTTATTCTTTGCTGACGATGGAGCCATCATAAGTGAGGATCCTACATCCCTGCAACGAGCACTTGATGTGTGGGTGGACGCTCTGGAGGGAAATGGGTATCGCATTAGTTAAAAAAAGACAGAGTACTTGTGCTGCCCGTTCTCTGATCCACTCAGACCTATTCCAGACATTTATTTGAATGGAACAGTGCTCCCCAAGTGCGAGAAGTTCAAATATCTGGGATCTATGATCAATAGCAAAGCAACTTGTGATGACGACATCAATCATCGTGTAAGCGTAGGGTGGATGAAGTGGCGAGAAAATTCCGCTATCTTCTGTGACAGAAAAATGCCCCCTAAGTTGAAAGGAAGGCTCTACACCGCAGTTGTACTTCCAGCGCTCACATACGGTTCACAATGTTGGACGATGTACAAAAAGTATGAGAGTAAATTAACGGCAGCTGAGATGAAGATGCTTCGCATGACAGCAGGAGTGACCAAGCTTGATAAGAAGTTCGAAGATCCGAGGAAGCTTTCACATCAAGGAAACCATCGTACAAAAATTAGAACGCGATCGGCTCAGCTGGTATTGCCACGTTCAAAGAAGAGATCATTCGAACCCTGTTAAAAAGGCAATATCTATGCACGTTCCAATGACATCGCGATGTAGGAAAGGCAGGCCTATAAACGCCTGGATCAGACAAATGCGACGACATCGGCATTTCATTGGCCTCAGTAACCGAGTGATCCAAAATCGGCAGGCCTGCCGATATTTTCTGAGGTCAAATAGGCGAACCCCACAGGCGAATCAGTAGAAATGCGGTGAAGTGGGAGGGCTGTGATCCCTTGTTTTCGGATCGTGGCCTCGCTGATAAGGGGAAGAAGAAGAAGACAAAGCTTCTTATAACCAACTCATATTGAAAGTAATTTTGAAATTCCAGATTTGGGAGAACCCAAACTTACTGTAGGATTGGAAGTTCTTAGAGATCGTCAGCGAGGAACGTTATTAATCAATCAGTCGGGGTATATTTAAACCTTAATAAGAAATTACGGACTTAATAATTGCAAACCACGTACATTACCTATGCCATCTAAGGCAAAGCTAGATGAGGAGCCACAAATTGATGGTGAGAAGGAGTTAGTGGATAGAAAAACATATCAAGAACTAGTGGACAGTCTCCTTCATTTGTTCACATTCAGTCGACCAGACATCTCGTACTATGTAAATGCGTTGTCCCAGTTTAATCAAGATCCTCAGGTATCAGGTATCAATCCTCAGGTACTTAAAGGGAACTCAATATACAAAAATTACTTATTTCGGATCAGGTCAACCAATCCGAGCCTATGCTGACTCAAGTTGGGCCGAAGATACCAACAATCGAAGATCACAATATGGTATGGTTTTAATTTTATCTGGGGCTCCAATAGTCTGGGAATCCCGGAAACAGTCATCGTAACTATATCAAGCGCTGAGGCGGAATATGTAACATTGAGCGCTGCAGCCAAACGAGCCAAATACTTCAAACTTTTGCTTACTGAACTGGATCTACATCCTGAAGAACAACCAATCGTTTTGTACACTGACACCCAAAGTGTGCAATACATTGCCAACTATCAAGGGAAGCGTTCGCGTACTAAGCATCTCCATATTAGATACCACTATATCCGTGAAGCTATCGCAGATGGTATCATTCAGCTGGATGACTTACCAACGGATGAAATGTTGGCTAATGGACTCACCAAATGTACATCAACAGCGAAGCATCGTTATTGTTTTAGTAAACTTGGACTTGATTTTTAGATTAAGTTTGGATAGTTAAGTGCTGAGGGAGTGTGTTAACTAATTGCATATATTACTTAAATGTACATATATATAGCGGCAAGACTTAAAATCTTCATTCTACAAAAAGGCTGGAAAATTTTTATCTGTGTCAATCGGCAGAGTTAAGCCATATCATGGCAATTAATTGACTGGACAGTGTCAGATGGCTTACATCTTTGAGTGTCGCGTTTACCCGATCGGATTAAACGAATTTTTTTTTATGAACGGATTTAACAATTTTTTTATGAACGGATTAAATGAAAATTTACAGAACGCCACCCTGCGGATAACCTCTGTTTACCCGTGTCATAACAAAGCATCCACTACCAAAGTTCTATTCATCAGCATTGATTTAATCCACAACACTAATGTTTCATCTACCCCTGTGTTGTCTGGCCGAGTCGCACATGCAGTCAAAAGTCGCATTGTCAGAAGCACCCTCAGTGTCGATTAAGATACCCATCTGCCCACTAGATTTTGAAGTGCGGTCTCACAGGATTTCCCACACTGATAGGCATGTTGCATCTCCGATAGTGGATGCAGTTTCAAAGCAACTTTGCGCACGTGAAATTCTACCAGTCTCTCCATACTTTTCAGTAAGAAGGATGTCAAACTTATAGGTCTGAAACTCTTGGGGAGCGAATAGTCCTCCTTACCAATTCGGTATGAAAGCTACTCTGACTGTCCGCCAAGGTGTAGGAATATATACCAGCGCCAAAACAGCAGTAAAAATTATTTTCAGTGTTGGCAGTAACTGATCTATACCCTGCTATAGCATAGCTGGATATATTCCATCAGTGCCAGCCGATTTGAAACCATTAAAAGGTGCCACAGCATATTTGATGGCCTTAACTGTAACGACGGCTGATGCACTATACCAGCTGTGCCGAGTTTTCTGACTTAGACTAATAGGGATAGTGCATACATACATGCATACATCCACACATGCATATTAATGAATTACCTACGAGTATATTTAACGATACACGAAGTGAATGATATAATAATTTATTGAAGATAAAAGAAAAAGATGTAAATTATACATTATTGTCATTTTATTCGAAAAAAAAATTACTTCCATGCATTCGGATTCACATGTTATATTCACAGTGAATAAGAAATCTAAAGCCCATCGTTAGATCCGCGGATTTATTAATTTTTTATTTAGAGTAAGGGTCAGTGACTTACAGTCCGTGACTATTTTAAATCAGATACCAGTGAGGTAAATTCTAAACCTTCTTAGAGCGGATATAATTGCCAAAGTGCTGCTTGGATTCATGAGCAGTAGCACGTTTTGAATAAAAGAAAATTGGGTGGAATTGTTTATCTTCTCGTCGCTGCAGCAAAACTGCACCAAATCCTAAACTACTTGCATCACAGTGCAATTCTGTTTCAACATTAGGGTTGCAAATACTAAGTAGTGGCGCATTTAATAATTTTTGCTTCAACGACTCAAATACTGTCAGCTCGTTTTCCCCAAAACTAAATTTCGCATCTTTCTTTAAGAAATCATACAACGGTTTCGAAAAGGTCGAGAAGTCTTTTATAAATTTCCTGAAATATAAGGTTAAGCCCAAAAAGGAATGCAAGTTCTTAACATTTGTAGGTATATGAAATTCAGCAACTGCGTTTAAGCCATTTCAATTTGGTCCCATATCATTGGTGGAAATTTCGTACCCTAGGCAGGTAATCTTATCAAACATAAAAAGACACTTATCATAACCTAATTGCAAATTAACAACATCCATAATGTCTTTTAAAATTTGAAAATGTTCATCTTTTGATTCGGTTGCGATAAGCAAATCGTCAATGTAAACAAGCAATTGTCGTGCACTTATAAGTTCGTTGAACAGCATATTTATATACCGTTGAAAACAGACGGCGTATTTTTAAGCCCAAAAGGCATGCGCAGATTTTCGAACTGTCCTAAGGGTGTTACAAAGGAACTAAATTTGATGGAATTTTCAGCCATCTTAACGTGGTGAAATTCACTTTTTAAATCCAAAAGTGAAAAATACTTCTGTCCAAATAATCTTCAATAAGAGGAATAAAAAAATTGTCTTTTACTGTCACTTTGTTCAACTGACGAAAAACTAAGCAATTGGTGTAAGCAATTTGCTAAGGCAATTGGTGAAGCAAAAGGCGAATTGCTTTCGCGTATAATATTATTCTTTAATAAATCGTCTAGTCCAATCTATGAGCAAAAATAATAAACTTACCCAGATGTCGCATACCCATACAAAAAAATGTTGATCTTTTTTGCGATGAGCAAACAACGATGGGCAAACAAAAAGCTTTTCTGCTTCGCAAAGAAAAAAACGGAAAATAAATTTTGTGTGCGAAAAGCTTTTTCTTTTGCTTTGCGAAAAGCTTTCACCACCGGCGTAGTTTGTGACATATCCACAGCGAAATATATTTTTTGTTTTGTTTTGTATTCTCGTATTTTTTGTCCTGGCCTGCGACTTTGGCACGGTGAGGAACAGACAGAGCAGAAATATACCTACATATGTATGTATACCTACATATGTATGTACATTAAATTAGGGTAGGTTGAGATCAGGCATAATTTGAATGCGATCTGCGATGATGTTAAGAATTTGTAGGTACGGTACACAAAATTTAAATAATAGGTACTGTAGGTATTGTAGGCTAACTTTATTGTACTTTACTTTATTCATATGTATGTAGGTATGTACGTATTATAAGATTGAGGCTGAGACAAATAATTATGTTTATTTATTTCCTAATTGTTTGAATACATCTGTCTTTTACAAATCCTTGTGGTACTCCTACTCTCATTTACAGTATGTTTGATGTTTGGTCCTTACATTTTACATAAAAGAAGAGGTCTGATAGGTAACCACAGCCACTCTTTTATTATTTTTTTGTTCATGCACGTTAAACAATAGGAAACAAAATCAACTCTGCTCTTAGCCCACTTTAGCTAAAGGCATTTATGTGAAAATGCATTTGCAAAACATTTTTGTCCTTAGACATTTACATAATACATATTAGAAGTATGATTTTTAGCTATTCACAGTGCCTTCACCAAAGTGGTTTTCAAGGGACACGAACGCGGACGTGGCAGAATATTGACCCCCCACCACCTCCCTTACCTCACCACCGCCTTAGTATTTTTTTCAAATATTCATACATTATGTACATATGTAAATATTTATTTTAGTTTACATATTCATTAAATTTTGCAACTTTTTTGTCTTTTGTTTTGGATTCCTTTTCTTGTTTATGCTCTTGTCAATAAACCACTTACAATTTTTCCAAAGCAGAACTACCACAAGGAAATTGACTGTATCAATTTTGTGCGAATAACATTTATTTGTCGTTTCAAACCAATCTGGATAGTGCAAATTTATTTTTGAGATACATTGATTTACTATATTTTCTCTAAGATTAGATGCAAATGGACATTTCTGAAAACAAGTGGTAAATACTTGTATATGAAGTTGACATATTTTGAAGTACTTGTCTAATGGCCAAACCAGTATTGGATTATCATTCGAGTGTTCATATTCTTTCAATTTGATCAATATTTCCGTGAGATCGAAATTGTTTTTGTCCTTTGTCATTTCTTTGACACAGTTCTCACAAACTGCATTAATTTTTTAAGTGTTTTAAAAAAAACAGTAACCTGCAAAATACCTTGTGGCTATGTCATTAATTTCTGTCATTTTTATTGAAATCGTGTCTTCATCTGGTAATTCTATCACTTAAGCAGAAGGGTTTATATTTTGCATTGATTGACTGAATTTATTTTAAATATGATTGCATTTCTTTTAAAAATCTGTAATGCATTAATTGCGCAAGCCACGGATCTGCTAAGTACTTGTGCCGCTAGTTTCACATTCGCTTTTTGAAATTCTGTGGGATGTATATGAGCATATTCTAGTTTTGGACACATTTTTGTGGTATTATTTCTTTCTGTATTATAGATATACTCAATTATTTTGCAGCTTAAAACTCCATCCAGAGTTTGTAAGTCTGATCTTAAAAGATTGTTTCTTACACTTTTGATTAAATGTGGCACATCATACATTCCATACACTTTTTTTTCTTTATAAAGAAAGGAACTGTTGTGCTCATTCAGCTTTAATTTACTGAAAAGGCTTCGATTGATTCGTAGGGCCTTGGTCACAGCAAATGCCTCTTACGTTTAGTCCCAGATTTCTACATACCATATGTCAATACAGTTGTATACTTCAATTTCGAGCTGCTTTGTTGGTATATTGCTTGGACAGGTCACATGATAAAGCACTTGTTTATATTTACCACGAATCATGAACACGCAAACTGATTTCGCACACAAATGTAGTCTTTAATTTTCTCCATAATCAACGAAGCACTCGATTATGTCTTTATATTTGTTGTATGTTAAATTCGCCTGGATACTCATCTCATCGAATATTAAAATGACTTCCTTGTCTTTTGGTTCCAATGTTAAAACATTTTTTTGTATTTGCTCAAAAACATTTTCGTTTAGATCAGGACATAAACTTTTAAGTTTTATCCATCTATGCAATGAAGCTGGGTGTGGCAAGTGCAATTGCAGCTGATCGCGAAGAAAATTATATCCAGACAACGAGCGGAAAAATACACATTGGAAAATCCACCTTTCTTCTTGGGTAAATTATCGTTTGCCTTGTGATAAAATGAGTTTGCAAAATGTTTTCGAATTCTTAGTTATATCATGTAAGAAATCTATTTTTTCTTCTATTGTTTGCTTCTATTCTACTCGTTTGCACTTTTAATCTTTTGTGATTAGAGTAGTTTATTTTGGTTTTCTTAGGATCAAAAGCAAGTTCATTGTCATTAGATTCCAAAAACATTTCACTCCTTTTTACAAAAACTGTAAGAACAGCGTGGTGTTTTATTTTTTTTTAAATTTCAAATCGAAATGTTTGCTACAAATGTATGGCCGTTTATGATTTTCAACATTATCACGGGATTCTTCTGCCTGTGCCAGCCAGTCATTATATTTCTTTTTTCCCTTTTTAGGAAATCTAAGCATTTTCCTTTCTGGAAATTGGGCAATTGTTGCATTGCAGCGCACTTTATTCGCCACGACATTTCCTCTAAGTCGATTTTTTTTCCCAAATTTTTTGTGTTTGTAAGTACCAAGGTACCTAATCAACCTGAAATAAACTTAAATAATATATTTTACCTTTCCTAGATCAACACTTCAAAAATTTTACTGGATACGCACAGTAAAATATCACTTTTCACTTGGAAAAAATACAATTTAGATTATTGTTACCACACCGCAGATCTAAACAGATCGAAAATTCGGTCAATGTAGCAAAATGAAAAGGGAAAATACGTACCTACATATGAATATATGTACATACATATGTATGTATAAATGAAATTGTGTCTCGCAGTCGCAGGTCGCAGACGGTACAAAGAGTAGCAAAAGAAAAAGCTTTTCGCACAGAAAATTATTTTCCTTTTTTTTTCTTTGCGAAGCAGAAAAGCTTTTTGTTTGCCCATCGTTGTTTGCTCATCGCAAAAAAGATCAACATTTTTTTGTATGGGGATGCGACATCTGGGTAAGTTTATTATCTGTGCTATGAGCATAAGGCAATTATCGAGGCGCGCAATTAAAAACACTGTTCTCATTCGTTAAAACTATTTTCATTTCAAAATTATCTGAAAATTCGTCCTTTGTGTCTAACTAATTCTTTGTCACTGTTATTTAAATTTCCATTAATTTTTAGTATCAATTTTTAAGTCATTTTCAATTTTTTTAGTATCGATACCTAAAATTTCTTTCACAAATCCTTCACTAAGAGAGTCGATTAAATCATTCTTATTAACCAAATCTATTTTTTTTTTTTTAAAAAGTGTTATATTAGTTTTTTTTTGTAGAAAATCTCGTCCTAGTACTATCGCATCCTTCATTGTATCGTTTTTAGCAACAAATAAACATAAATTGACATAATTATTTTTAACCTTAACACTACGAAATAAATTCCCTAACATAATTAACTTCGAATTGTTGATACCTAAATAGTCATGCAAAGGAGATGGAATAGATGTCATCAGAAAAGGCGGAGTATAACGTCGCTGCACAAAACATATAGGGCTTCCAGTGTCAATCATTGTCATCACATGCTTTGATAAACGAACAGCTCAAGAGTCATCTTCTCGAAATCTATACTCGAAGACACCATGAAAGTCACACAGGCAGGAAGACATTTGGTTTTCTGTTTGTAGCTCAGTATGCTGAACCACAAGAACTGGTGTTGATTGTGGACAATCCCTTACAAGGTGTCCCTTTGGTCCACAGCGAAAACAGGAACTTGTTTCTCTTCGCGGCTTCGGGCAATTGGTTAATATATGCCCAGCTTTATTACAATTGAAGCACCTGGTGGTAAACTTAACACTCGTACCTGATGAACTTTTCGGTTGTGGAGCTATCTTGCGATGCACCTATGTAGATGGTTGTAGCTCACATTTCATCTTCTCATAATTTCTTAATATGCCCTTTAGTTCGGCGATGTCATTTGCCGTCAACAAAATTTGTTTGTTAAAAATTGAGTCAGGAATTCCTTTGATGATGTAGGTTATGACGTCCTGCTCTTCGATGTCTGCTAGGGATGCTATTTCCTGCATCGTGTGCTGAAAAGTTTCATCCTTGCGCTTCCTTTGACCTCGCAACATATTGTGAACGTCCGTAGCTGTAGCGTGATCATGAAACTCAGCTAGCAAGGCTGCTTTCAACTCGTCCCAAGAACGACATGACGTTGATCTCAGGAACAACTTTGCTGTCCCCTTCAGCAATCTCTTCGCGTAAACGGAACACGATTCAACATCACGGAATGTATATGACGATTGGATCTGTTCTACTAGATTATTTAACTCGGCTACCTTCTTTGCAGTGAAACAATTCCTTCTTTTTTCCTAACAATTTCGCGCAAATTTTCTCACTGTTGTGAAATAACGCTTTCCTCCTCTTCTATATCAGCGGCATTTTCATCGTCATCAATGTCACCAAGAACATCATCCGGGAAAAACTCTTCCATTTGACCATCATCAAGTAGAGCTATCTCCTCACCCAGACGTATCTTCAACGTGGCTTTTAGTCCATTCGTGGCCAAATCCATTTCGGTCAATTTGTTTTCCAAATTGGGTACAGTCGCGATTTGCAAAAATTAGCATCGCGAGTATTTGCATCCATTGTAATAAAATGTTTTTTTTATTTAAAATCAAATTTTAAAAAAAATGAAACCACAAATTGGACTTCTACCACGCAAAAAAAATGGTAATAACGTAGCAGGTACTCTAATCCCACTTCTGTATTTTTGTAATGCACATAATAAATTAAAACACGTCTTGTTTTGACGATAGATTTATTAAGATCAAAAATAATGACACTTAGATTACCACTATGGTTATGGAATTACATAAATCTGTGCTTCAAGTCGTTTGACTACATGGCTAGGAATTGTTAAACAGTATTGTCATCATATAAATAAAAAACTGAAAGTATACATATAATCGATTATGTATTAATAATTTTTAAAATAAGAGCACAGGGAGATCAGGATTCATTCTAATATTTAAGTTACATTTATGATGCACTTTTTATATTCGAAATCTCTTACACATCAAAGATGGGTCCATATTAATCACCGGCAAGCACGATGTTAACAAAGAAACATTCGAAGGAACGTACTTAGTAAACTTCGAAACCAACATAACAATAAACATAGGAACCTACGACAACCCGATTAATCCAAATATATCTGAAGACACAATTATTAGATCGCTACGACATAAGCCAATACCTTGAAGCCACACACAAAAAATTTAAATTAAAAAGTACTGATCTTATTGAAACACTCCAATTAGAAATCACCAAAAGCCCTATATTTAGAGTGACAACTCTATTGTTAATCACAGCTATTGTTACGTGCAAATTTCGCACGAAATCCTTGGTCCCCTCCATCCTACCAATTCTCACCCGTCCACCATTTTCGGCATTTCAATCCAATTTCATTCCGTTGTCTTCTTGAAGCAGTGGTCTCGTTAAGCGTTCCTGGATGGTTCCACCATTCAGTGCTCATACATTTCCACACGCTTCAAGGGGGCAACAAAAGCAGGTACTCCGGGAAACAGAGCCCAACGATCGGTTGGCAACCATCTGATGCGGATGGGCCGTTCGCCTACGATGTAGATTGATCAGCGACAAGTGAGACGAGCGACGATGAAGAAGAGGGTGGACGTTCGTTGTTTTCTTTTCTATTTGCACAATTTCAGGATATCCACCCCATTCAATTTCTCTAAAAGGTTTCTAGATCCCTTTGAAAGATCTAATGGCGCACATTTTTGTATCGTGTGTAAAAACCCGATTCCAGATTAATCGCTATTCGAAACAGGTCGACCTAGCTTTCGTGTTTGTTTGAATTAATTTTCAGAAAGAATTTATTGCAACACAATCATTACAGTGGCCCGTGCAGGGAGGTGTTACAAATATCACTGCAGCGCCCCCAAACAACTAACGCTTGTCGTAAAAGACGACTAAGGAGACAAATCAGATCTAATCATATAATACCCAAGTGAGCCTAGCGACACATACACTACTTTAAAAACCCTCCCACAAGTGTGCATGCGAGTCCATGGGTTGAAACGACTGGAGATCACCGGTGTCATAGAAGAAAGATCAAACAAACAATAATAAAACAGGGGCATGCACGTGTCAAACAACAAAAAACATCGCAATAAGGTAATATTGCAAAACTGTATCATTACGGTAATACTTGCTAAAAGGAAAGACACTACCCCGCCAGGCACATGCCACTGATCCTGGACCGAGCAGAAATGTTCGGGTCAGAGCTATACGGATTCCGGGGGGGAGCAAAATAATGAAACCGTTTGGAAGAAATTTGAGGGTCGTGAGTTGGAACGTTGGAAGCATGACCGGTCGAAGTTACGAGCTGGAAGAGATGATGAATAGAAGGCGGGTGGATATCTTGTGTGTCCAAGAGACGAAGTGGAAAATCGCCGGAAATCGGACGCGTTTCTTGACGTTAGGACAAAAGATTACAAGATGTTCTTCTACGGAACGGAAAAGGCTAGGAACGGAATCGGTATCATCCTTGCGGCAGAGCTACTTGGTAACGTCTTGAGCATTTCGAAGTCCAGCGACCGTTTGATGTTTCTCAAACTAGTAATACAAGGAGAGGTGTGGAATATTGTCAGTGCATATGCTTCCAAAATGGGTGCGATCAGAGACATAAAGCTGCATTTGGATAGATTTCCACAATCTTCTTAAGAGCATCCCAAAGGAAGAGTTTCTTTATGTTGGAGGAGAATGGACACGTCGGGAAGTCAAACGAAGACTAGGAAGACTGTCATGGAGGACTAGAATACGGCACCATGAACCTTCCTGGGGAAGACATCCTAAGCATGTGCAAATCCCATGGTCTTATCGTGTTAAATACCATGTTCATCAAACAAAGCCGACACCTTATCACTTTCAGCAGTGGTGGAGATGAAACTCAGATTGACTACCATCTGGCAGCCAGTTTCATGAAGCCTCGGGTAAAAGATTGCAAAGTGATCCTGGGAGAGTCGATCGCTCGGCAACACCGTCTCCTGCTAACAGAAATTTTTATGAAGAAACCAAAGAAAAGCAAACAAACAAGGGACTCTGAGAAAAGGCGAGGCTTTTGTTTCGTAATGAAAAATTATCTCTCTCACATCATCAACGGAGCTGAGGATGAAGAGTGCAGTGCACAAAATATGTGGAATTCCCTACAGTGAACTTGCTTAAAGAAGGCTAAATCACCAGGAGATTCAAAACGCCACCATCAACACGCCAAAGAAACATGATGGTGGAGTGATGAAGCTAAGAAGGTGATAAATGAGAAGAAAGCGGGTTTCAAAGTTTGGTCAAAGTGTCCCTCTGGACATTGTCCAGTAGGACAATGACCCTAAGGACACGGCCAAAATTGTGAAAGAATGGTTATGGTATTGGACGCCGAAGCTGTTGGATCATCCTCCGCAATCACCACATCTTAACCCAATCGAACATTTGTAGGAGTATCTCGACAAGCAAGTTCGAAAAAGGGTCATAACTAGTAGAGCCTCACTAAAGTCTGTATTGTTGGAAGAGTGGGAAAAAGTTCCATTTCAATTCACGAACAAATTGGTAGAATCCATGCCTAGGAGGTTGAAGGCTGTTATTAAGGCAAAAGGAAAAGGAACAAAATATTAAATTCAGGGCTTATCGCCATATTTTGCTATTTTTTTTGTACTGTAAACTTTCTTTTGACGCCTAAAATGTGAAGTATTTTTCGTTATTTGTTTATAAAATTGTTGTTATGGATTTTTTTGTTAACTTCTATATGTCGTTCGATTAAGAATTAAGATATAAATGAACATGTTGAACTAGATGTAAGATCAACCTTTAATAAAAAGTGTAGTTGAATTTGAAACATGAAACACAGAGGTGTAAACTTTTTTTTGACGCTCACAGTATATAATAAACTCGGGCACATTCGGCACAAAAAGTGCAAACCTTGGTATTACCGAAATTATTCAACATATTTAGAAATTTAAAATGCTGTATGAAACGTTGTTATTTTATCTTTGGAATAAATTACACATTTTGTCCGTAGCAGTTATAAAACTCTTCCCTTTTTTTTTTAAATAAAAAAAAAGTCGCTTCGCCGAATGCCCCCCGTTACGGGGCACTTTTGGCATAGAAGCTTTCTTGATCCAAAAGCAAGAATCAACATTATATAAATATTTTTTTTTATTTCACAAAAACAAAAGTTATAAAAAAACGTAACAAAATAATTCATAACAATAAAAAAATTTATATCATATAAAAAAAAATTGCAATTAAACAAAATAAAAGATAAAAAAAGAACGGCAATTCATAAAAATAAAAGATCGTACAAGCACGAAATTATTTAACGTAGTAATTATTCAATTTATTGTTAAAGGAATATTTTGTCCGGCATCGAGATGTAGATTCCAGGTTCGTAGGGTTAGGTAATTTCAATCCTATTTCACTTTTCAGTGTTACAGAAATGTCTTCAATTAGGTGTTTTAAAAACACCCACGTTGAAGTATTAGCTCTTCGAAGAAAGCTTATGTTGTAAGTTGAATCGCTAAATTTTTCAATTATTTCCCCAACATAATAAGCTTGTTTTTTTAAATTAGCACTTAACTTTACAAGAACTTATTCTCCCACTTCGAAAGAATAGTCAGTCAAAATATTTTTAGAAACTTCCGACTTTTCTGTTTCACAATTTTCGTCGATCTGAATCACTATCGCTATCACTTTCGTCAGATGATACAGCTATTACACATTTTTATTTTGATTTGGTCGATTCTTCACAACCCTTTTCACGGCCTCGGTTTTTTAAGACTTGTTTCGATTTGGTTAAACCTGTTTCTGGCATCATTGTCCTTTGCTCTGCCCTTTTCTGTTGAGCTTGTTAGGATCCGAGAAGATCCGCTCCTTGCTATTGCCTTGACAGCATGTAAGCTATGAATTGGGCGAATCATTTCAGGCATTATATTTGGTTGGATGCTTGTCAGCGGCATTGACTGCATTTGTTCTGGTGGCAAAGGTTCTAATGCGGTAACGTTTGCATTGACCTGAACGTTTAAATCATTTTTTGTTACCAATTCCAATGCAAATTCTTTTTCTTGAAGTACTTGCGAATCAAGGCGATATATTCCAGTTGTTCTTAACCCGTCACATATATTTTGCGATGAAAATGACTTCTGGAACGGCAGATTAGTCTGTTTGGCCGCATCATAAATAGTTACTTGTTTCTCTTTATTGCCGCATAATAAATCATTGAAAGATGTTCGGCAGAATTTCTTGAAAGGGTCAAATACTGCGTTTGAAGGCGGTGAATATAGGTAAGCTACGTTTTATTATTAAACTTAGAGGCACATTTGGCATTTGCCGAATGTGCCCCTTCAACAAATGTCGAATGTACCCCAGTGTCTTACATTTCCTTTTTTAATATGGTATATTTTGCAAAAAAAAAAAAATGCCAAAGCTGATTTAATTTACTTAACTTAAAATTCAATGTTCAATAACACTATTTACAAGATTTCACTTTTATTTGCACAAAAAAATAAAAAAATGCTTACTTAGCTGAAGTGAGAAATTAGAAGCAGGAGCAAACAAAATGAACAACCGCTCGTAATTTTCTTTCTCAACTAACTAGGGCTGCCAAACTATATAGCAACCCATATGTTCGTCGGAGGATGCCTTCAGCGCTTAAATGATTGGTTTACACCTCGGCGATCTTAGTAAAATCTGCAATGCCAAATGTGCCCCGATGACGAATGTGCCCCAGTTGAGTTGTTACAAGTGATTATGTAATAAAAGAAAAGAAAAAGGACAAATGAAAAAAGAAAAAAAAAAAAAGAAAACTAAAATGTTAATAGATTATTAAAGTTTGATAACCGCTTGATCATTAGCGGACGTGTGCGTAGGCATGGCAACTCCATTAAAGTCTTCGACAGCTTCGATCATTTGGGCATCTTCACCTGGATGACGTTTTATGTAAACAAATCCGCGCCTCATATACATAGACTGCTGACAATTGTTTTTATTTTTTTAGACGAAGTGCATTTTGCAGCAACAGATCATTTTTCTTAGTCGTAGTCAAACACTCGCGAAGAAAAATTGGGGTTTCTTGATCGTCTATAATTGAACTAGCCCTACGTCGCGCAGACAGTTGTTTTTTGTTCGGCTCGATGCGATATTAGATATCAATTTCAGGACGTAATTTTTGTCGTACGGATACACAGAATAAGCAATAATTCTTTGAATTATGTAGGGCTACTGATACAAATTTCAAGATCTTTTGAAGAAGCATCGAAAAAGTTAGAGGGTGAAAACTATGCAACCCATAATATAAGAAAAAAAAAATATATATATATAAATAAATAAATAAGAAAAAGAAAAAATGATGTTTATCAAATTCATTTAATTTGACTTATTATATAATAACAACACAATAATCCACTGCCGCCATCCTGACAATTACTTCGTATCAATTCTGCAATAATCATAAGTGAAGTACTTAGTGCACTCAGTGTACTCGGTCAAATATCAGGTGATTCATTTTATTTTTTAACATGTGAATGAAGTGAATAAGGTACACAAGAAAATACTGAATGTCTTGCAACTGGTTTCAAGAGGTTCATTGCAGATGTTTAGTAAATATAAACGACTTCAATCGGGTTGGCAACACTCACGTCTATTTAGTTTCCACTTGATACAAAGTGGATCTAAGGGGGGTAGTTAACAACCAGGCCTTTTATTTTTGCCCCGAGGTGGAACTGAAAAGTACCCCCTCAGTAAATTGAAAACATTTAGTGAAACCATACAATTAACTACTTTATTCCGTGCCAAACACAAACATGTGGCATCAAGCTGTGAAATAATATTAAATTTTAATTTCTGTTTAGTCATAGTGAATTAAGTTACACTTTATTCGTAAACGCACAATTCGCTCAAGCAAAAGCAATAAATTGTTGTGACAAAAACCATGCTTATGCTTACCTTGACTAAATGGGAAACATATGTATATTTCAAAAACCGTAAAAAGAAAGAAAATTGTTGTTTCGCACGTTTGTTGATAATTATCTGGAGAACCGTTTTATTTTGTAATTGCTGCCACGCATTCAGGTAAATATCAAATATATACATAGAATCTTTAGAAAAGCTATCGAATCGGGACTTTGAATAACAAAAATTGGACTACATTAAAGATACCTTAGATTATATATACTTAGGGGAATGTCATATTTTCCCACATGCACAAAATCCTGCTTGGGAAAATCATAAAGTTCTAAGAATCTTGCAACACAGAATCCCGCCTGCAAAACTGCGACATAGGTAAGTCCCGCACGGTATTGGTAGTATGTGGGGGTGAAAGCCTTCCGGTGTTAGTCGAAGAATGCCCAATATGCGAAATCCTCTTAATCCGCGAAGCGGTCTACACAAGTGGTGTCCAATTCGTCTCGAAATTTACTTTGTTACATAAATTAATTTTAGGTTAGGGTGGGTATATTTTCTTCTCGCACATACACGAATAACATTCCTATCTGAGTACGTAACATATTATTAGAGATGCTTTCAGACCCTTATGCACACAGACAATCATGTTATGCAAAATCCCGCATGCCGGATTCTGTGCGGCATGATTTTTTGACGCGGGATTTTGTGGGGCAGGATTTTGTGACCGTGACAGGAACTCTAAAACACACAGGAATGATAGAGGCCCCAAGATAGTAAGGTCTTCTACTAAGCAGAAGATAATCGACCTCAAAATATGTAACTCAAAACCTACCATACATGTTTAAAAAAAATTGGTATGCTTTTAAGGCAAAACCTACGTATCTCGAGAAAAGGCTTGATATGTGTTATATTTTCTTTTAAACCTACAGATTGGTCCCACGCGAGTAAAATGCTTCGCAATTAAGAATAACATTTTATTTTGACTTTTCGACAATTTTTTATTATTTGCTTCAAGTTCGCCGTCCAAGCGCCGCTGCATCTTGTCGCTATTAGAAGATTCGAATTACTGCTCGTCGCGTTGACGTTGACGAGGTGTCTGTATCCACCTTTTTTTGTTGATTTTTCATTCGGTTCGTTTCCGTTCGATTTGGGGTAATGACCACTGTTGAACCCATGTTTGACTGAATTGGCTGATTGTTGTTCGGGGTTGTTGGCCATGTAAGTTTTAGCTGATGTTCCGTATGTAGGTTAGGTTAGGTTAGGTTAGGTTAGGATCGGCCCTCGATGAGGATGTATTGTACTTAGACCAAAAAGTAGGTCCATTGTACTGCCGATGTGTAAGGCGGGTGGATCACCCTCTTACTCTTGGAACCATTTGCTTCGTTGAATGAAGTCGAGAATTTTAGCCGTGCAGGCGTTGCCGAGATCGTTAAGATCATTGTAGAAGTATTCACCCAGAGTGGCATTCCTGATGTTGGTGAGCGCAGGACAGGCGCACAGGAGATGACTGATGGTCTCTTCTTCCTCTTCATCTCTGCAGCTTCTGCAGAAGTCGTTGTGAGGGATACCTAATCTCTGGGCATGTCTTCCTATGACGCAGTGTCCGGTGAGGACATTTGTTATTTTTGAGAGGGTTCCTCTCTTGTGCTTCAAGAGTCCGATGGACCTGGATTTATTGAGTATCGGCCAGAGCTGTCTGGCGGTATGACATTGGTCTAGATGTTGCCATCGATGATTGGCTACTTTCTCGGCATCAATTTGAATAGGGTACTTAACATAAGACGCTGACATTTCGATGTCGGTGATGCTTATGCTATCTGTACCAGAGGAGCCTTGTCGTGCTAGTTCGTCGGCTGCACAATTCCCCGGTATGTCACAGTGACCTGGTACCCAGCAAAGGGTGAGGTTGTACTGACCAGCTATCTCGTTAAGAGATACGCGACAGTCTTTCACTGCCTTAGATCTCGTAGTGCTGGATGCGAGGGATTTGAGGGCTGCCTGACTGTCGACATAAATAATAATATCAGGTGTTGATAGTGTGCTAGCCGCCAGCCAGTCAGCAGCTTTGCGAACTGCGGTGATTTCGGCTTGAAAAACGCTGCAGTGGTCCGGAAGGTTAAAGGAGAGGTGTATGTCGAGATCTTCGGAGAAAATTCCGGCACCGACTCCGTCCTTGGTTTTGGACCCGTCCGTGAAGATTGACAGCGATTCGTTGTAAAGGACATTGCGTTGCGTCCACTCACTTCTGTCCGGTATCGAGTGCGTGTAGCCCTTGTCAAAATCATATTCAGTGGGCAGATGGTCAGTGGAATTGGGAAGATGACGGTGCATCGAAAGTATATTGGCATGTCCCGTGTGTTGCTTCTTCCACTGCCTGGAGCCTCTCAGTCTTATTGCCGAGCTGACAGCCAATTGCTTACTGACGATGTCAATCGGAAGCAGATGGAGCATGGTTTGGAGCGCCGCTGTGGGAGAAGTTCTCAGTGCACCGGTAATACTGAGACATGCAACTCGCTGAGTTTTATCCATTATGGATAGGTTGGATTTCTTCTCCAAGGCGGGTCACCATACCAATACTCCATATATGAGGATCGGTTTTATGACCGACGTGTATAGCCAGTGCATGATGCTTGGTTTAAGGCCCCAGGTGGAGCCTACTGCTTTCTTGCAGATGTATAGGGCGGCCAGCGATTTCCTGGCCCGTTCGACGACATTCTCCTTCCAAATTAGCTTGCGGTCAATCTTTAGGCCTAAATAGCTAGCACTATTTGAAAGCTTGAGGGTGGATCCCCTTATCTTGGGCGGAGTGAAGTCAGGTAGCTTGTGTTTTCTTGTGAATAGAACTAACTCGGTCATCGTCGAGTTAACGGAGAGGCCGCATTTATCGGTCCATCTGAGCAGTTCATTAAGAGCAGACTGCATGACATCGACCAGCGTCTGCGGGTATTTGCCAGTTGTTAGAATGGCGACATCATCTGCATAGGCAATAACATTGCATCCAGTTTTTTCGATCTTTAGAAGGGCCTCGTTGAGCACCAAATTCCACAATAGTGGAGACAGTACACCCCCTTGAGGGGTGCCTCGATGTGCATGTCGCTTGTTAGTACTGTTCTTTAGAATGTGTTTTACGAAACAACAGATGGGTTCGCAGATGTTGAGCCTACGTAAGGCACTGGTAATCGAATTTGTTTCAACGTTGTTGAAGGCTCCCTCTATGTCTTGAAATGACACTAGGGTGAACTCTTTGGTTGAGAGTGATTTTTCGATAGGGTGGATGATGGAGTGCAAAGCCGTTTCCACAGACTTACCTTTTTGGTAGGCGTGCTGTGACATGGATAGTAGGGTGCTATCAATAGTGGCCTCTTTAAAGTGCCAGGGCCTAGCTTCTCGCAACCACTCATGTTGTGTGCGTTATATTTTTCACACAAATGGAAGGGACCTACAGTTTAATGCCGAATCCGAACGGCGATTTTGAGAAGCTTTTTCGTGACAACAATACTCTCGGATGTTTGTCACACGCTCGCGAGAGGTGGGACCGTGAAAAAACTTTTTGGTATTTTCTAGGATTCGAACTTGGAACCTCATGCGTAGTGATCCGACACACTAACCACTTACGCCACGGCGCCCAGGTCCAGGTCCAGGATTCTTTCCAAAATCTTGAGAAGGAAGGACGTTAGACTAATAGGTCTAAGGTCCTTTGGGAGGGTGTGCGATGTCTTGCCTGCTTTGGGTATAAAGACCACTCTTACCTCGGTCCAGGCAGTTGGTGTTGTTCCGAGCTCAAGACAAGCCTTCAGAATGCAGGAAGATACTGCCATACTATGTTGAAGGCCGTCTGAATCTGGGCCGGAAAAATACCATCCGGTCTCGGGGATTTGAATAGTTCTAAACTGTTTACTGCCCATTTCAGCTTATCTTCGCTGATAAGATGAGGAGGTGCCTGTTGGCGTGCAGCATTTACCAGGGCGCGATCATCGTTGGGGGTAGGCGTGCAGCCGGGGAAGTGAGTGTCCATGAGCAGGTTGAGCGATGCTTCGCCGGATTCAGCGCAGGATCCATTGGGATTCATGAGGACACTAGGTATAGTTGGTGTTTTGGAGAGGACTTTTCGCAGTCTAGAGGATTGAGACGTGTTGTCAATACTCTGACAAAAACCGTGCCAGGATCTGCGTCTAGCTTTCCGAACCTCTATTTTGAAGTTCTTCAGACTTTCTTTATAGATCTCCCAGTCCAGTGGTAGCCTTGTTCGTTTGGCTTTATTGAATTGCTTCCTGCTTGTGCAGCGAAGGCTGTTAAGTTCTGCATTCCACCATGGGGGACGATTGCCCACCTTTCTTCTTGTGGTCGGACAGGATTCGATGAAAGCTGTATTAAGTACAGAAGTTAGAACGGTGTTTAGCTTGTCTAATTCCAATTGTGTAGTTAGTGTAGTGTACACTTGATTGGATAGTTTAGCAGAGAGGGATTTATTGTGTAAGCACCAGTCGGTTTTCCGTCGAATACGGAAGACCAAGGGTGCGGTACTGTGACAGATTTCCAGTTTGTACTCCAGATAGCGGTGATCGGAAAACGAATGACTGTCAGATACGGTCCAGTTGGAAATTGCAGGATAGATACTTTGGGAAGCAAAGGTGACGTCAAGCACCTCTTGCCGGGTCATAGTAATAAAAGTAGGACTATTTCCTCTGTTACAAACTACTAGGTCGGTGCCTACTAAATAATCGAAAATAGACCTACCTCGAGGGTTAGTGTCGGTACTTCCCCATAGATCATGGTGCGCGTTGGTGTCGCACCCCAATAAGATGGTTTCTCTTCTCCTCCTTGCTTCATCTACCAATTCTTCCACTTCCTTGGATGGAGCAGACTCGGGGTCTTCATAGGGTAAGTATCCTGACGCCAGCCAGATGGTGGTGTTTTTTGTTTTGAAGCAGTGTTACTGCTAGGTCTCTTGTGCTATGGTGGGGAAGAAAAGTTAGGTTTAAGGAGGTTTTAGCAAGAATGCAAGCTCGGGTTCTACCTACATTCTTCGCGTGGTATAGCGTATATCCTGGGGCCCTCAAGCCTATGACGGTGTCATCTCTTATCCAAGGTTCTTGGATCAGGGCGATGTCAAAGCCTCGTTCACTGAGGCGAAGTAACAGGTTAGCGGATGCTAAGGAAGAATGGTGGAGATTAATCTGTATCAGTTTTAGCATCATTATGAGCTGATACGGACCTCTCCACGACGGTAGCGTTTAGGTTATCGGGGGATGATGGTTCATCATCAGGGATTACAACACGGGGGAGGGCGGGAGTCGCCGAGTTAGAGGGACCTGCGATGCTATTACAGTCCGCCGTGAAAAGCCTTACATCAATTACCTTCAGACCACAACGGATCTTAAACTCCTTCGCGCGGAGTAGAGGTATTGATTCGGCAGTTAGAGAGATGACTAGCGAGCGGCCAGATCTCTTGGTGTCATTATCCGTTTTTAGAGCTCGGTGGCTCCTCAAATGCCTTCCAGTCTTTGACTGGTAGGTCCGGATTTTGATAGGCAATCAGGCTAAGGACTTTTGCTGGCTCGGGCGGCTTGAGTGGAACCCAGATTCTCGCTTTCGGCCTGTGGGGGATTTGGCTCCGTTCCACCGGCTTGAGCTTGGCTCCTGGCCAGATTTCACCTATGTTGCTAATGGCAGCGGCGATGAAGTCGACCGAGTTCTGATCGTCGCATGCGATCAGCTTAACAAAGCCTTGATGCCAGCCAGCGTCTTGAAAGGTGGGTGGAGAGTTGGGATGAGTTAGTATACGCTCGTAAAGGCAGTTCATCACTCTGCCTTCAATGAGCCTCCACTTATCGTAGGAGATCCTCCCCTCTTCGTCAGACAGGTCCACTATCGCGACGACGAGGCTGTCCTTGACCGTCTCGGAGAAGGGTTTGGAGCTCACTGAGCTCTTTGTCTTCTTCGAGGCGTTGGACTCCTCGTCTACGGACCTGCGTCTCTTGGGCGCAGAGTCTATCGCGACTACGGACTGGCCCCCAGCTTGGTTAAAAAGAAAAAAAGTTAAAGTGGTTCCAAGTCACTTTGTGTTGTTGTACTCCGTATTAAATCTTACTTCACTGAGGAGCGACGTTTCACCAAAACGCACCAAAACCATTAGCCGCATGTATGTATTGTAGTGTCTCCAAACGACGTAGAGCTTTTTCATTTGCGTTTGCTATTATTACATGTTTGTGGTCCTAAGTCATTTGAAGATGTTAGAACTTATAATGGAATTGCTTACAACACATTTATTGAAGCGTATCACGCTCACTGTATTGCTTCAAATGAAAATGAATGGCGTGAATGCTTAACCCTTCTATTACCTTAGGGTCTTTTTGTGAGCTAAAATGTCTTTTAAGTAGAAATGTAGGTGTTTATAATTTTTTGGAATTTTGGTTCTCTTTACTGAGTGTATGAATTCGTGTATATGTTAAGGAAAAATAATTTTTTATCCTGAAATTGTTTTGGTGAGACCTTACCAGTAGTTGTATACATGCGTTACCTAACGGGTCATTACATGACCCGTGCAAATTTTAAATGTGAGTTGAGATAAAATCAGTCAACTGCTATTTTTCTTGGTCATACAAGTTTAGTGTATAAACAAAAAAAAAGAAAGATATGACGGAAGAAGCTTTGGAATTGAATTGCAATTTGACACCTTTGCAGTGAATTTATTTATTGCTGTTCTATTTTGCGCATATATGCCTCTGAACCGATCAATCGAAATATCTCATTTCCTTGCATTCGATGACAGAGAATTTCGAAGGTCAGAGGCTCTTGGAGATAAACTTACGCCTATTCTGAACTTGTATGAAAAATTTGTCATTCCATGTGTTTTAATACGTTTCATGTGAAAATATTACTGTCGACGAGCAACCGATTCCTTTTCGTGGTAGCCCGGAAAATACGGGATCAAAGCATGGGTTGCAGATAATGGATCGAATGGGCTTTGTTGGAACTTCCAAGTTTACCTTAGGAAAGATTCAAGGAATCCTCTTCCCAAGTGAGCACTATAAGAAATTGTAGCATTGACTACAGGATGGTTTGTGCACCAAAAACTAAAACACTATATCTCAAACTGTAGCAACGACATCTATTGCAAAACCTGTTAGCAGTAAATATTCCAACCTGATGTGTTTACGTTCCACAATTGTTCCACACAATATCCCAATATTCCAGAATCCTCGATTCACCCGGAGAAACATCTAGCATGTTCTAGAACCCCTTGCAATTTCATATAAATACCCATACCACAACCACCGTGGACACAGTTGTTTATAAGTGAATACAGCGATTACAAGAGATATTCGACCAGTGCCGAAAACAAGCGACATATTGAAAATCTGTAGTGACAGTTTAATTTGAAATAAATAAAGAATAAAGTGATTGAATATTGTGTTGAAGTAAAGTTAGTAGTGGACAATAAATAAACGATTAAAATACACAAAAGACAGTTTTATTTAAACGAACCCCAGCAAGAATATTACATTAGTGTCAGAAGTGGGATAAAAAAAATTGTGTGTATTGCTTATTGTGTAAGTGGAAAAAAAAAAAAGGTTCGGAAATTGCTAGAAGATTTGTCAGTGCCGCAACTAAAGAAAGTACTGAGCCAGCGGGAGCAACCTACGACTTGTACGAAAAGAGAATTGATTATTAAGTTGCGGAAAATAATGACGGACGAGGGTACGGATCCTGAAACAGCTTTGTTCGACGTCGAAGAAGAACCAGTAAGTACGACGAGTGACATGTCGGCTTTAATGAAATTGCTATCTGAAAAATTCGACGATCAGAATAGAAAGTTCGAGAAGCTAGACAATTCTTTAGATCAGCAAAAGAATTCTCTAGAAGCTAAGATCAACGAACAAAAGAATTCTCAAAATGAAAAATTCGAGAAGCTAGAAAATTCCTTGACTGAACAAAATAATTCTCTAGACGCCAAGTTCGATGAGCAGAAGAACTCTCTAGAGCAACAGCTATTCGATCAAAGGAGCGTTCTCGAAGGTAAATTCGACGAACAAAATAGAAGCTTGGAAACAAGATTCGGAACAATTGACGAGAAGATTGGAAATGTAGAAACCCAAATAGAGACATTTGAAACAGCCATTGAAGGACGACTCGAGAATGTTGAAACAAAATTCGAGAACGTTCAAACAAAAATCGAGACTGTTGAAGGAAGATTCGAGAATTTGGCAAAGGAACTCGAATACGTGAAGAAACAGAAAGTTCGGGAGTATTCAACCGACTTCCCGAGA
Source organism: Brachypalpus laphriformis (assembly GCA_945910035.1). Lineage (NCBI taxonomy): Eukaryota > Metazoa > Arthropoda > Insecta > Diptera > Syrphidae > Brachypalpus > Brachypalpus laphriformis. The sequence continues at coordinate 102,063,841 of OX246754.1, forward strand.
AGGAAAGAGATGCAGCCTCCCGTCTTCGATGGACAGACATCATGGCCGATATATAAGAGGCAGTTCGAAACTGCGGCAATGACGAAAAACTGGGACGATGAAGAGAAGTCCATTGCCCTCACGCTTGCGCTTAGAGGATCAGCTGCAGAGCTACTACAAACTATTCCCGAGGACAAACAACGCAACTCTGACAGTCTGGTGAAAGCCATTAAGATGCGATTTGGGGACGACCACATGCAGCAAGTATATAGGGTCCAGTTGCGCAGAAGGTCCCAGATGAAGGGTGAGACGCTCCAGCAGTTACAAGCGGACATCGAGCGGCTGGCACATTTGTCCTATCCAAACGCCGGCGAGCAGATCATTAACGAGATGGCAACAGAAACCTTTACCCATGCCATAGCTGATGCAAAATTGCAAATGGCTGTAAGAATGGCTGGAAAGAAAACCCTCGCCGAAGCTTTGGCGTTTGCTTTGGCAATGGAGGCCGCAGACCAGGCATGTCAGGGAATCCACCGTATGAGTGCAGTAGTCGCCATCGAATGCTCTTGCCAGAGGATGGACGTCGAAGATCGAAACAACGCTCGCGGAGGATAAATTCGTTGCTGGAACTGCAACAAAATAGGACACCTACAACGGCAATGCAGAAAGCCACCCAGACGCGGAAACTGTCCACATTGTGCGAATAGACGACGCAACGAAGAACCATCCTACAGGCACAACAGGTCTCCCAAACCAAACGATGCAACCAGAGTCTAACAGTGGAAGCATTCATCGGCAAAAACAAGTGCGTGGCTACTATCGATTCCGGCGCCACGGCTTCCATTGTAAGAAGAGATCTCGTCCGGAAGTCTTGGCTGCGCAACACCAGCTGCTACTGAATTAGGACTGCGACAGGGGAAGCGGCAAAAGTATACGGAGAAGTTCGCCTCACGTTACAACTAGTAGGGTTGGCCTTTTCTCATGCGTTCCTGGTGGCCGACATATGTGATGAATGCATCATCGGAGTGGACTTTATGAAAGAACATGACGTAATCATTGACATCGGGATGCAAGTTCTGCGGTACCGGAACGTAGAGATTCCAATGGTGTACGGGAACGAGAACGCAGCACATTTAAGGACAATACTCAGCAAGAACGAAGTCTTACCACCATCTTCCGAGACTATCATTTGGACAAAACTAAAGGGTGATCCAAGGAGCCACCGATTCTACCAGATTTAGGAAGGAATTCCCCAAACTACATCGTGGGAAAAGTTTTAGTGGAACCAAAGAACAGCCTGGTCCCAGTAAGGCTCATGAACTTAAAGAGGTTATTGGTAAATGTGCGCGGATATGTTCAATTTCAACAATAACCGAAAAGGAATCTGCGGAGCCCGTTTCATCAGCCAGGTTGGCCGAAGTAAGGGAAATGATCCTCAAGCACTGCGAACTGGATCAGGATCAGAGAGCCATGGCAGAAAAGCTAATCGGTGAGTACGCTGATATATTTGCCTCACAGGATGGAGAGTATGGCCGAACACATCTGGTGCAACATCGCATAGACACTGGAGATGCCAGACCAATTCGCCAGCCTGCCAGACGACTACCATTGGCAAAACAGACAGAGGTTGCGGATATGGTATCCACGATGGAGAAAGAGGGGCCCATCGAAAGTTCTAAGAGTCCGTGGGCTTCACCTGTTGTACTGGTTAAGAAGAAAGACGGCAGCACTCGATTCTGCGTGGACTATCGCAGACTTAATGACGCCACCAAAAAGGATAGCTACCCTCTGCCACGGATCGATGACACATTGGACACACTCTCAGGAGCTCGACGGTTTTCCACCCTTGATTTAAAGAGCAGTTACTGGCAGGTACAGATCGATCCAAAGGACCGAGAGAAAACTGCGTTCACTGCAGGAAATGGGCTGTGGCAGTTTACAGTAATGTCATTTGGATTGTGCAACGCTCCGGCAACTTTTGAGCGCCTAATGGAACACGTCCTGTGTGGATTGACCTGGAAAACTTGCTTGGTGTATCTGGACGATGTGATCGTGATAGGAAAAACATTCGAGGAACATCGCGACAACCTAAAGAATGTGCTAGAACGGCTTCGAAGCGCTCACCTAAAGCTGAACCCAAAGAAATGTGACCTCTTCAGATCCGAAGCCAAGTACCTGGGCCACGTTATCTCATCAGAAGGAGTGCGAACCGATCCAGACAAGGTGGAAGCGGTGAAAAACTGGCCAGTTCCAAAAGATATCTCGGACAGGAGCCCCACTCTCAAGGCATACTGGGCTTAGTGGGACTCCCTTCATGTGCAAGATGGTGTTCTGAACGTAGAGAGTTGGTGCCGAAAATGCGTCGTGTGTGCCGCCAGCAAGGGACCCAGAACGAAAACGCGAGGCAAGATGCACCAGTACAACGTGGGCGCACCCTTTGAACGGATTGCCGCTGACATCGCTGGTCCATTTCCAGAAACCGACAATGGTAACCGTTACATCCTAGTCGTCATGGACTACTTCAGCAAATGGAAGCGTTCGCCATCCCTAACGAGGAAGCGAAGACCATCGTCGAACAGATCGTCAACAACTGGGTGAGCAGATTTGGCGTGCCCATGGAACTGCATTCTGACCAGGGACGAAACTTTGAATCAAAGATATTCCAAGAGGTATGTCAACAACTAGGAATCAAAAAGACGAGAACTACCCCGCTTCATCCACAATCCGACGGGATGGTAGAGCGCTTCAACAGAACCTTAAACGAACATCTCTCCAAGGTCGTAGAAGACCACCAGCGCGGTTGGGATCGACAAATTCCTCTCTTCTTGATGGCTTACCGAAATGCAGTGCACAGTACTACTGGACATACTCCATCCGAAATCTTGTTTGGTCGAGCAGTTCGGCTACCTAGTGAGGTGAAGTTTGGATCCCCTAACGATGAGCCCAAGAGTGAAGAGGACTACGTGACAGACCTCAGGGAAAGGATCCGAGACATAGATCAGAGGACCAGGACGAGGATAAGGATAGCGAGTGAACGCATGAAAACCAGGTACGACACAAAGGCAACAACGTCCAGCTTCCACAAGGGAGACCTAGTGTGGCGTTACAACCCACACCGGCAAAAGGGGAGGTCACCTAAGCTGCAGCAAGACTGGGAGGGCCCTTATAAAGTGTCAATGACGTCGTCTTCCGGATCCAGCGTGGAGTAAGAGGCAAGATGAAAATTGTCCACTTGGATCGTCTTCATCGTTACCATGGCAGTAATGTAGATGATCTTGTTCGGGACCAATAAGTTTAAGATGGGGCAGTGTAGCATTGACTACAGGATGGTTTTTGTACCAAAAACTAAAACACTATGTCTCAAACTGTAGCAACGACATCTATTGCCCCTTCGGGTAGGGGTTAGAATATACCCGAGGTAGGCATGCCTGTCGTAAGAGGCGACTAAAATCCACCCTCCGTATACCGAGTATGGCGTATACAAAAAACATGCAATGAACAAAACAAAAGATTTAAATACCCCAGGTGGCAGTCCAGGTAAACTGGAAAATCCACCCTCTTCGGAGGTCGGCTCTACGGATTCTGGGGAGAGCCATTTATTGCACCTTATAAATCCCTTCTCAAAAAGTACAAGGGTACCTCGATCTCCACCAACAAGATCGAACGTCTCCGGAAAAAGAAGTCCGCCGGAAGCGCAAACGCGTGAAAAACGGGACTCAGCGAAATCTAAAAGCATTGAGGAGGAAAACGACGTACTCCGTACCAAGCTTAGCGAAATGGAGCTACTCTATCGTGAGCTCAAGAAAGAGGTAGATTTACTCAGGCAAGAAAATAATGCCCTAAAAAACACGTACCTACAAAAAGAAAACACAGTTAGCTCACATCGCTCACCTAGTCGCGAATACCAGACGGATGAAGAAGAGCTAACACGCGAAACGAATTGGGTCGAAAAGAAACGACCTAGCAAAAAACGAAAAGCTGGTTCCTCACCGGAAGTCGAGCCACAAAAAGATGAAAAGCGCAAGGAGATGCAAGAAAAGCAACAACAACCAAAATTACGTCCTCCGCCACCGATAAACGTCGTTGGAATTACGGACTATAATAAGTTGCATTGCCTCCTTAAAGGAACTCTGGCTTCGAAGTTTAAGGTGACATCTCTGCGAAACAATACGTGGAAAATCAATGTCGATGATGCCGACGGTTACCGATCAGTATCTAAAAAATTGAATGCCGAAAAGATTCAGTGGTATACTTATGAAAATAAGTTAGAAAGACCACTGCGTGTTGTAGCAAGGGGACTCCACCCCTCGTGCACTAAAGAAGATGTAATGCACGACCTTCAAGACAAAGGCTTTAAAATTCTTGATGCCGTCAATATTATCAAGAAGGAGAAGCAACAGTCGGAGGGAGATCATGAAAAATTGGTAAAGCGCGGTCTTCCACTATTCATGCTTAGTTTTGATAAAGACGAAAACAAAGATATTATATATGGTATCAAGACTATTCTAAACATCGTGGTCAAAATCGAACCCATGCGTAAGACCTCCAGATCGATCCCGCAGTGTAAGCGCTGTCAAGGCTTCAATCACACGCAGACTTACTGCCAGAAAGAGCCGCGATGCGTCAAATGCGCAGGTAAACATCTCTCGGAAGAGTGTCACCTAAACAAGCAAACCCCAGCCACTTGTATAAATTGCAAAGGAAAACATCCTGCGAACTATCGAGGTTGCGAAGTGGCGAAAGAGCTTCAAAAACGCCGCGATACGCTAAAAAATTCGACGCGTCCGAATATGAAACCCATCAAGAACAGACCCAAAATAGCTACGAAAAAAGCAGCGAAAGATAGAAAGTCCGTCAATATTAACTTAAGATCGGTTAATGATAAAAAATCCGAAAGTAATAGAGATAAGGTAACAGAAGCAAAATCTCCGAATATTGGCGTGCAGTCTTATGCTCAAGCGGTGAAGACAGTTAAGGGTACGTACACGACCGACAACTCACGGGAGATCAAAGCAAGAAACCGTCCAAACTTTAATGTAAAAACTCCTTCTCAAGTTGCGACATTGAAAAATAGTGATAGAGGTAGTTCAGAAGATCATGTATCCAATGTTTTTTCCCTAATTCTTGCGAAACTTGAAGAGCAATGCAAAACAAATAAACTAATTTTCGAGAGACTAGTTGCTCTAGAAAACAACATTCATAACACGCGCACTTCAACCAGAATATGAAAGAAACGCTTAAAATTCTTACTTGGAACGCTAATGGGCTCATACAAAGACTCGACGAGTTAGAAATATTTATGTGAGAGAAAGATATTGATATATGCTTGGTCTGTGAAACTCATCTGAAAAAGCAATCGAATATTAAGATAAGGGGGTATAGCGGATATCACGCCTTTCACCCATCGGAAAGAGCCAGAGGCGGATCATCTTTGTTTATAAAAGAAAATATCGAACACTCAGCGGAAATAAAAATTGAATTAGAAGCAATGCAAGTAAGCACGGTACGCGTTAGAAATAGACATTTTGCTTACAACATTTCGTCTATATATTGTCCACTGCGATGTAAACTTGAAGAAAGTGATTTCACAAACATCTTCAACTTCCTTAAACCAAATTTTATTATTGGTGGTGACTTCAACGCGAAACACCCCTTCTGGGGCTCAAGGTACGCCTCTCAGAAAGGTAGAAAGCTTTATAATGCGGGTATGCAATTCAGTTGTGATTTTTACTCGACGGGTAAACCAACATATTGGCCAACTGATAGAAATAAGATACCAGATCTGATTGATTTCTTTGTTGTTAAAGGAATATCTAGCAACTGTATAAAAGTTGAAGAAAGCTTTGATCTTTCCTCTGATCATTCTCCAATCATTATGACGATAAGCGAAACTTTGATTAAAAAAGTAGGACCGGCCAGATTAACTGGCGCGAAAACTAATTGGGACGGCTTTAAAAAAGATATTGAAGCAAATATTGAGCTGAGCGTATCACTTAAAACGCCCTATGAACTTGAAGTTGAAGTAGATCGCTTCGTCGAAATCTTACAGGATGCCGCGTGGAAGAATACTCCCAACCTAAAGAGAACCCCGGCCAGTTACATTAAAATTTATCCGCAGGAAATAAAAGAGATGATTAAGGAGAAGAGAAAAACGCGTAAAAGATGGCAACAAACTCGGGCTCCGCAACATAAAGCACATCTTAACCGTTTGTGCAACTCACTAAAACGATCTATTAAAGACCTTAAGAATAATGAAATACAAACTTACCTAGAAAGCTTAACGGCAGAAAAAGATTCTAACTATTCGCTTTGGAAGGCTATAAAAGGTATTAAAAAACCTCAAATTCAAGCCGCGCCAATTAGGAAAAATCAAGACGAATGGGCCAGGCATGATAAAGAGAAAGCGCAAGTTTTTGCCGCCCACCTGGAAGAAACTTTCAAACCGTTTGATGGACAAGCTCTTATTGAAAATATAAATACGTCGTATATAGACAATAGCGTAATAAGAAATGCAACGCTTACCGAACTTAAGGAAGAAATAAAGAAACTTAAACCTAAGAAAGCTCCTGGATACGACCTAATTACGGGAGAGGTTCTTAAAGCACTACCAAGAAAAGCTCTAATTAAGCTTCTGTTCATTATAAACGCCGCGATTAGACTAGAATATGTTCCCAGTCAATGGAAAGTCGCCGAAGTTATAATGGTCCTTAAGCCTGGAAAACCGCCGAATGAAAAAACCTCTTATAGACCGATTTCGCTTCTTCCAATTATATCCAACGTGTTCGAGAGAATATTGGTTAGGCGAATACAGCCGGTTATAGAAGAAGGGCATCTCATCCCTGATCATCAATTCGGATTTAGAAGTAAGTATTCTACAGTTGAACAAGTACATCGAATAACACATGTAATCGAAAAATCACTTGAAGAAAAAAAGATTTGTTCAAGCGTATTCCTTGACGTTTCTCAAGCCTTTGACAAGGTCTGGCATGAAGGCTTAAAGTTTAAATTACGACAAGTTCTGCCAGAGCACCTATATAATATTTTGAAGAACTACCTTACGAATAGGCTATTCCGCGTCAAATGTGGAAATGAAAATTCAGATTTTAAGGAAATAATGGCTGGGGTGCCGCAAGGAAGCGTTCTTGGTCCAGTCTTATATCTATTATACACTCGTGATATACCGCAAGTAGAAGGCACTGAGCTAGCTACATTTGCCGACGACACTGCTATCTTGACAGTAGGTAAAACGGTCGAAGATACTACAGAAAAACTGCAAGAAGCTTTGAATAGAGTAAATGAATGGACAAAGATTTGGCGAATCGCACTCAACGAGACCAAATCTGTTCATGTAAATTTTACTTATAAAAAAATAAATAATTTGCCGATCTTTTCAAACTCGGTTCAAATCCCGTTTGCAAACGAGGCTACGTATCTTGGAATGACACTTGATACAAAGCTGAAATGGAAAACGCACGTTAAGAAAAAACGCAAAGAACTAGATAACAAATATCGAGAAATGTATTGGTTACTTGGAAAATATTCCAAGCTTAATATATATAACAAACTGCTTTTATATAAGCAAGTGCTAAAGCCTGTATGGACATATGGTATACAACTCTGGGGTTGTACCAAAATAAGTAATATTAAAATTTTACAAACTTTTGAAAACAAAGTGCTAAGAGGTATTGTAAATGCGCCATGGTATATCAGAAATAGCGATATCCACAGAGACCTTGGCATTAAAACAATCGAAGATGAAATTCAAACCTACGCGAGAAAGCATAGAAGTCGACTAGAAAGTCACGTAAATATTACAGTCCTCCAACTTTTGGAAGAAAGAAATTTACTGCGCCGTCTACAAAGAACCAAACCTTTAGACCTAGCGCGATAAGTAACCGCGTCTAAACTGCGGAGCTGGCAGGAACTTCCAATGGGAAGGTACCTGCAAAACGTCATTATTTCGCGAAACGAAAACTACTTGATAAGTCGAATACTTAGTTGTAGTAAAAATAAAAACAAGTCTGTTTTGAAGGGAGGTTTTTTAGTGGGTAAGAATCCCACACTACTATGAGCACGCGCTGTCGATCCTCATAGTGTCTTGTTGAAGATTTTCACCTACCCTCGGAAAAAAAAAAAAAAAAAAAAAAAAATCTATTGCAAAACCTGTTCTTCTTCTTCTTAGATGGCGCTACAGTCCGGGGTGGACCTGGGCCTTAACCAACAAACCTCTCCAGCCAGCACGGTTACGAGCCAGCTGCTTCCAGTTGCGCACGCCAAGTTGGTTGAGGTCCCCCTCCACTTGTTTGCGCCACCTACCGCGAGGTCGTCCTCTGCTGCGCCGTCCGTCCGGGGTGGATTCGAAGACTTTCTTAGCGGGAAGGTTGGGCTCCATCCGCTCTAAATGACCCAGCCATCTTAGTCGCTGTATGTGAACTCTTCTGGCTAAGTCGATGTCCTTGTACAGGCCGTATAGTTCGGCATTGTACCTTCTCCTCCACTCACCGTCTATGCAGACGGGACCAAAGATCGCTCGAAGAACTTTTCTCTCGAAATAACCAAGGGCATCCTCATCCGGTTTTGTCAAAGCCCATGCCTCTGCACTATACAGCAGGACTGGGATGATTAATGTCTTATAAAGAATTACCTTAGTAGTTCGAGATAGGGCTTTGCTACTCAATTGCCGTTTTAGCCCATAGAAACAACGATTGGCAAGAGTAATTCTCCGTGTGATCTCTCCACTCATGTCATTTGCGGAGCTGACCATAGAGCCTAGGTAGACAAAATCCTTTACTACCTCAAAATTGTATCTGTCTATTGTGGCGTTCTGCCCAAGACGCCGATGTTGGGTGTCCTTTTTTGTAGACAGTGTAAAGAAATAGGAAGGCCCGCGGTGAAAATAAAACAAATCCGGTAGAATTCAGTATTTATTACAAAAAAGGAGATAAGAATAATGTTATTCGTCACAAAGCAGAATCGGAACTGAACTGACAAAGACATTAGTCTGAGTTTATATAAAATTCATATTTAAAAAATACATGAAAGAGATAGATAGATTATTCATACGAGTCAGCTAATTAATTTTTAACAGACAGCATATATTTTGTTTTGCTTTCATTGACCGCTAGACCCATCTTTGGCGCCTCGATCTCAATACTCGTAAATGCCATATTGACGGCCCGCTGAGTTCTTCCGATTATGTCAATGTCATCGGCATAAGCGAGTAGTTGTACAGACTTGAAGAAGATTGTACCTCCGGGGTTGGCTTGTGAGTTTCGTACAATTCTCTCAAGTACTATGTTAAAGCGATCGCATGATAGCGCTTCGCCTTGTCTAAGACCTTTCCTGACATCGAACTGTTCGGTGATGTTCTTACCGACTTTGATGGAGCAGCGAGAGTTCTCCATCGTCATTCTGCACAAACGGACGAGCTTGGTACGGATGCCAAGACTAGACATGGCTCTGTATAACTCGTCTCTATACACGCTATCATAGGCAACTTTGAAATCGATGAAAAGGTGGTGGGTATCAATTTTATATTCATGGGTTTTTTCCAAGATCTGCCGTAGTGTGAATATTTGGTCAATGGTGGACTTTTCAGGCCTGAAACCGCACTGATAAGGACCTATCAGGTTGTTGACGATCGGTTTTAGGCGTTCACATAGTACGGCAGACAGGATCTTATATGCGATATTTAGGAGACCTTTCTTCAGGATCGGGCAAACGATGCTGAGGTTCCATTCATCGGGCATACTTTCGTCCGACCAGATTTTACAGATGAGCTGGTGCATGCTCCTTACCAACTCATCTCCTCCTGCCTTGAAAAGTTCAGCGGCAAGGCCATCGGCTCCAGCAGCTTTGCTGGATTTGAGTTTAGATATCGCTATCCTCTCTTCATTATGATCGGGTTGACGGGAATTTTGACTGCCATCGTTACTGTTGAATGGCTCATTCTGCCTGACAGCGGAATATTGATCATCATCGCCGTTTAACAGTCTGCAGAAGTGTTCCTTCCATATCCTCAGCACCGACTGCGATTCTACTACTATGTTGCCATTTTCGTCCCTGCAGGCTTCTGTTCTGGCTTTGAAACCCTGGCATGTTCTTTTTACCCTTTGGTAAAATTTTCGAACATTATTCCTGGAATAAAGTCTCTCAATCTCCTCGATCGAGCGCTTCTCATGCTCTTTTTTCTTCTTTCTGAGAAGTCGATGTTCCTCTTTTCTCCTGCGCACGTAGAGCTCGTAAGCAGCTCTTGTCCTTCTATGCAGCGCCGCTTTGTACGCCTCTTGTTTTGCTGCATGTGCTTGCCGGCATTACTCATCAAACCAGGGGTTTCGTTGTGGTGGCTGAGAGAAACCCAGTACATCAGAGGCGGCATCTCTGATCGCTTTTTGGCAACGCTGCCACTGGTCTTCCGCATTTGCTGCTGGCGGCATAGGACTAAGGTTGAGATTAGAAGAAACACGATCGGCAAAGGTTCCGGCGGTCTCTTGCGATTGTAGCTTTTCGACGTCAAATTTCCTCACAGCATTTCGTTGATTTCACTCCGTTGTGGATATCCGCATCCGTACCTTGGGTACAACTAGGTAGTGATCCGAGTCCACGTTGGCTCCTCGGAAAGTCCGGACACCCAGAATACTGGAAGAGTGCCTTGCGTCGATCGCAATGTGATCGATTTTTCGATCAAAGGAGAGCCATGTTCCTTTGTGGATATCGAGACGTGGGAACCGCGTACTAGCTACAACAAAGTTTCGCCCCGCCGCAAAGTCGATTAGCCTGAGTCCGCTGCCGGATGTGTTGTCGTGCAGGCTGTGCTTTCCGACCACGCTTCTAAAGACTTCCTCTCTTCCTAGCTTTGCGTTAAAGTCGCCTAGGATAATTTTAACGTCGTGGCTAGGGCATTGCTCACACGTCTTGTCCAAGAGCTGGTAGAAGTCATCTTTTGTCGCGTCGTCCTTCTGCTCGTAAGGGGCGCGAACGCATATTAGGCTAATGTTGGCAAATTTAGCCTTGATACGGATAGTCATGAGGCGCTCGTTCACATGCCGGAAACTCAAGACTTCTTGCCTAAGTCTGCCTCCAATGACAAATCCGCACCCGAATAGACGCTGTCCTTTTTGTCTGTAGCAATCGCCGTAGTAGATGTCGCAGTTTTTCATACTCCTTTTGCCCGGCCCATCCCATCGCACTTCTTGGATGGCGGTAATGTCTGCTGTGAGACACTCTAGGGCCTACGCAAGTTGTTCGACTGCACGTGGTTTGTAGAGGGATCTAACATTCCATGTGCATACACGAAGATCGTTGTCCTTTTTACGTTTGCATGGGTCGTCAACAGTAAGATCATCCGTATCCGAGGCTGTTGGTTGCTTCGTAACCAAAGGTTTTTACGTGGTAGGGAAGTTAACCCGACGGCACAACCCCCAACCTGGAGGGCCAGATCCTTTTTTTTTTGTACCCCTAGGACAAGAGGCCGGATACACCGATGTCAGTAACCCACTTCGGGGATATGAGCGCTGCCGTTGGCCCATTAAGGGTTCATCCGCCACCATCTCTTTTTCAATACCCTGACGTAGTATTGAAAATCCTTACAGACCTCAGCTCCAAATATGTTGAAGTAGCTCCAGTAAGGTATCCGCTGGTCTGTAAACATCACCGTCGATTCCATCGAGAGAATTCGTCCGCCGCACGTCCTCCTTCTGAGGACCTCTTGCTAGACTACTGAGACGCATATTTCAGCCGATCAGGTCAACAAGAGATGCCTCGTCCGGTTGGACATATGCGCGCTGAAGTTCACCCAGATGTGCTTACGCAGGTCTGAGTGTTCAGCTGCGCATATATCGTCAGACTCAGCATACGCTCATCGTTAGTTCACCATCAGATAGCTATCCAGCGGGCACCGCGTGGAGGTGATGATGCGATTTTGCCCACCAAAAAAAACCTGTTAGCAGTAAATATTCCAACCTGATGTGCTTACTTTCCACAATTTTTCTACACAATATCCCAATATTCCAGGATCCTCGATTCACCCGGAGAAACATCTAGCATGTTCTAGAGCCCCTTGCAATTTCATATAAATACCCATACCACAACCACCATGGACACAGTGTTTTATAAGTGAATACAGCGATTACAAGAGATATTCGACCAGTGGCGAAAACAAGCGACATATTGAAAATCTGAAGTGACAGTTTAATTTGAAATAAATAAAGAATAAAGTGATGCAATATTGTGTTGAAGTAAAGTTGGTAGTGGACAATAAATAAACGATTAAAATACGCAAAAGACAGTTTTATTTAAACGAACCCCAGCAAGAATATTACAATATTTTGAATGGTTACAATTTGGTATGTCAATTACTTGGATTACCTATTCCAACGGTTAATGCCAGAATTTGTTGAAACAGATACTTTCGATCTAATCCAAAAAGAGTTACAATTTAATGAACTTTACGAAACAGCTATAAGTATAATTGATCGCGTTATTGGTGAAGTTCAGTATCATGACACTGGCTCAAATGTTTTTTTTGCTTAAATGCTCATGCAGGTTGTGGTAAAACATTTACGCAAAACTGCGATTATTCATAAATTTAATTAAAATTAATCTTAGTTGCATTGCAACTGCCTTTAGTGGCATAGCTTTAACTCTTTTTATTGGAGGAAGAACTTTACACAATGTGTTTACCTTACCCATTCCAATTTTGGAAACTTCAATGGCCAATATTGAAACAAATAGTAACTATGGTCAGTTTTACATCTCGCGTAATAGAAGTAACATCTGGCGTCCCAGAAGGTAGTCATCTGGGCCCGCTGCTGTTTATTTTGTTTTTAAATGATGTTCACGGCATATTTAATTTTTGTGAGATTTTAACATTCGCGGACGATTTAAAATTATTTGCACGCATAAAAAATACATCTGACTGCATTCGTTTTCAGTCAGATATATACAGGTTGTCTGAATGGTGTAAACATAATGCTTTAGAGCTTAATATTTCCAAATGTAAGATCTTTACAGCGTACCGCATTACAGCACCGCTTTTTATGATTATTTTATTAACGATATTAAACTTCTTCGTCTTTATGAAGTTAAGGATCTCGGGGTCATATTTGACACTAAATTGAATTTCTCATTACATTATGATTACGCCATAGCTAAGTCTAACTCTTGGTTAGGCTTTCTTAAACGAAATAGTAAAGACTTTAGAGATGTTTATTGTCTTGAAACTATTTACTGTTCGTTGGTCAGGCCTTATTTAGAATACTCTTCCATCATTTGGGATTCACCTTATGGTGTTCAAGAGCTTAGATTCGAAAGAGTTCAAAAGAGTTTCACGAGATATGCTTTCCGTAAATTGAACGTGTTTGACGAACTTCCTAATTATGATGAAAGATGCAAATTAATTGGCTTGCAAACCTTAAGTTTCAGGCGTAAGGTATCTTCCGTCATATTTATCCGCGATATAATTAATTATCACATAAATTCACCTGATTTGGTTTTTCTTATAAATATATATGCTCCCCAGAGATCTCTCCGGGTAAGAAATTTACTTTTCGACAAAAGGCATAGAACCAATTATGGTAGGAATGAGCCTATTACCAGGTGTATATGAACTTTTAATGAGCTATGCAATGAAATTGATTTTAGCTTACCACGATTACAATTTAAAAATTGCGTTTATTCATTGATTTTTGATCAATAATAATATTTATTTTGTTTATTTGAAGTAGTCTATGGAATGCAAAATCGGTAGATGATCCTTAGTCGCGCAACAAACATCTGTTGTGTAAAGCGATACTGAGAGTATACACTCAGAGAACGTAGTGTTCTGTGTGCTCTGTGATGGATAAAAAAAAAAAGAAAAAGAAAAGAAAAAATACATAATTTATCTGCGTTGATTCTTATTGATAAGGATTCCATCTGTCCACTTCAAGTATTGAAAGTTATAGACAGATTATTTAGAGATCTTTGTACGGATCAAGCTAACATACATATTATATGTATATAAACCGTTTGGAGGTAAAACTATTGTTTTGTGCGGTGATTTTCTACAAATTTTACCGGTTGTTTCACAGGGATTACGTGCAACTCCTTCTTCTTCCTTTTATCAGCGAGGTTATGGCAAGCGATCACAACCCTCCCACTTCACCGCATTTCTACTGATCCGCCTGTGGGGTTCGCCTATTTAACCTCAGAAAATATCGGCAGGGGTGCTGATTTTGGATCACTCGGTTACTGAGGCCACTGAAATGCGGATGTCGTCGCATTTGTCTGAGCCAGGCGTTTATAGGCCTGCCTTTCCTACATCGCGATGTCTTTGGAACGTGCGTTGATATTGCCTTTTTAACAGGGTTCAAATGATCTCTTCTTTGATCGTGGCAATACCAGCTGAGCCGGTTGCACTCTATTTTTTGTACGATGGTTTCCTTAATGTGAATGCTTCCACGGATCTTTGAACTTCTTATTCGATCAAGCCTTGTCACTCCTGCTCTCATGCGAAGCATCTTCATCTCAGCTGCCGTTAATTTACTCTCATACGTTTTGTACATCGTCCAACATTGTAAACCGTATGTGAGCGCTGGACACACAACTGCGGTGTAGAGCCTTCCCTTCAACTTAGGGGGTATTTTCCTGTCACAGAAGATAGCGGAATTTTCTCGCCACTTCATCCACCCTACGCTTACGCGATGATTGATGTCGGCATCACAAGTTGATTTGCTATTGATCATAGATCCCAGATATTTGAACTTTTCGCACTTGGGAAGCACTGTTTCATTCAAATAAATGTCTGGAATAAGTTTGAGTGGATCAGAGAACGGGCAGCACAAGTACTCTGTCTTTTTTGAACTAATGCGATACCCATTTCCCTCCTGAGCGTCCACCCACACATTAAGCGGTCGTTGCAGGGGTGTAGGATCCTCACTTATGATGGCTCCATCGTCAGCAAAGAATAACTGATGTACCTTGGGGTCCATCACTTCGCCTTCAAGCAGATAATCAAGGACCGTAATAAAGAGCAAAGGACTTAAGACGCTTCCCTGGTGCACCCCGACTTTGATTGGGAATTCTTCGGTTACTCCAGCGGGGCATCTTACTCTTGTCTTTGCTCCTTCGTACATGTGCATGATCATCTGTACATAGGTTTCTTGAACCCCTCGATGTCTTAGCGCCACCCATATCAGATCTCGTGGTTGTCTGTTGAATGCCTTTTCAAAGTCAACCAATACAATATGCAAATCCCTTAAGGAATCACGATGTTTTTCCATTATGATCCTTATACTTTGGATTGCACTGTGGTTGATTTACCCTTGACAAACCCGCACTGAGCATCAGATAGCCGTATTATTTTTCGCAGTCGGCCACCTAATACCCGCTCAACGATCTTCATGGTGTGTGACATCAGCTTGATCGAACGGTAGTTATCACAGTCTCGCGTATCACCCTTCCCTTTGTATGCAGGGAGAAGGTAACTTTCCCTCCATTGATTCGGCATTGGATCACCTCTCACAAATTTGGAGATGAGAATTCTGAGCCATCTGAACCCGATGTCTCCCATCTTTTTCCAGAACTCAGAGGGCATCTCGTCTGGCCCAACCGCTATTCGTTTTTTGGAGTATTTGACCGCCTCACTAACTTCCTCGACTGTAATGTCGGGTATTTCTTCACAGTTAGGGGTGGCTCTTGGAAAGTATAGCCGAAGTTCTTTACAATACTGCCGCCACCTCTCTATTATTAGAGGGGCACTTTGACCAAGCTTTGAAAGCCGCTTTCTTCTTATTTATCACCTTCTTATCTTCATCACTCCACCACCATGTTACTTTGACGTGTTGATGGTGGTCTTTTGAAGCTCCTAGCAGTGATTTAGCCTTTTTTAAGCAATTTCGCTTTAGGGAATCCCACATATTTTGTGCTCTGCACTGCTCTGCGTAGTAGAACATCTTGTAATCTTTTGCCCTAACGTCCAAGAAACGCGCCCGAGACACACGAGATATCCACCCGCTTTCTATTCATAATCTCTTCCAGCTCGTAACTTCGACCGGTCATGCTTCCAACGTTCCAACTCGCGACCCTCAAATTTTTTCCAAACTGTTTCATTATTTTGCTAGCCCCCGGAATCCGTATAGCTCTGACCCGAACATTTCTGCTAGGTCCAGGATCAGTGGCATGTGCCTGGTGGGGTAGTGTCTTTCCTTTTTGTAAGTATTACCATAATGATACAGTTTTGCAATATTACCATATTGCGATGGTGTTTGTTGTTTGACACGTATTGTTTATCTTTCTTCTATGACACCGGTCGTGTCAACCCACAGAATCGCATGCACACTTGTGGGAGGGTTTTTAAGGTAGTATATATGTCGCTAGGCTCACTTGGGTGTTATATTGCCTAGATCTGATTTGTCCTCTTAGTCGCCTTTTACGGCAAGCGCTAGTTGTTGGGGGGCGCTGCAGTGATATTCTTAGCCCGTCCCTGCACGGGGAGGTGTGCTAATGTGTTCCGTTCCATTGAAAAGCATTTGGTTAAAGAGTTTTTGCTGCGGCTGCCAAAATTGCTATTGCTGATGTTACTTTCGACTATGTAGTAGGCACACACTGTAGTGCTCACTCCTTTCGAAAGTTTCGGGGTGGAATAAGTGAACTGAAACAGTTGTGTATCAGACAGTACTCTCCCGTCTAAATATTCATATCATCCATGTTGCAGAAGCCTGTCAGGAAGCTAGGAATCGAGGAATGACAGACGGAATGAATGACGTTGCCATCTATGAAGATAGGAAAGGTTTCCGTTATTAAGATTTGGTTCTTGAAAAGAATTAATTGTCGATCCAATTAGAAAGTGTCCTGGGGTCAGCGCACTGATGTCCTCAGAATTTGAAGACACTGGAGTGATTGGTCTCGTTTAATACGCCTTCAATTTCAGCTAGTGCTGTCGCTAGCTCCTCGAAGGTGGTATTGGACCACAGAACTCCACCCCGTAAACAGACAAGGATCGGTTGGATGTTAGCCTATCCTTGGGCAAATTTTCCATGATTTTGCTGCAACAGTTGTGGCTTGTACTTTCTGCAATGGACACAGTTCCGAAAGATCTACTGAACCACTACTCTTCCACTTTTGATCTCTAATAAAGTTGAGTTATGCCTGCGGACCGACGTGAAAGTTACTACGATACAGGAACCTCACGTAACTGTTCACAAATTGATTGTTGTTTGGTAAGAGCATTGGAAATTGTTTATTGTGTGCTGATATAGCACGGCCTATCTGACCATCTACCCTGAGGATACTCCTTTTACCAGTCTCATCCAAGACTAAACCCAGTTTTAAATATTTCGGATTCGGTGTAGATCCTCCAGCCCTGATTTCTGCTATCTCCTTGGCGAAACATTGCAATTGGCTATACCACACAATTGTCAACAGTGCATTGTAAAATTCTTCTCCCGACGGTTTTACTCCGGCGAATCTATTTCCTCTAGCAGCCGCGATGAATTTTAGCATATACGCTACGATCCAAAGCGTTTTAACGTAGCAACTATGTCTATATAACATGTCTAAAAATACTTTCTCTACAACTTCGCATACAAAAACGCTTTTTCGTTCCAACAATGGCTCCCTTACACCGAGTTCAGCGATATCCTTGTTGTCTGGCCCATCATTGTATTCTCGTCTCAGGAAATCAGGCCCCGCAAACCAAGCTGAATGTTGTAAGTTCTTGACGTTGCATCCTCTTGAGATTAAAACTGCTGGATTATTCTCCGATCGAACGTGCCTCCAGTGGATACCCGAACGCAACGATTCATATCGCTCACTCAGTTTGCGACGAAAGTTTTCCAAGCCCTAGGAGATGAGCCTAGCCACCACAGCACAATCTAAGAATTCACCCAAAAATTAATGTTATCGAAGTCTCGAACGCTGCTTTAACTTTGTTCCAAAAATTGGGCAACATTTGAGCTCCGCACAATTCTAGCCTAGGCAGTGACAGAGTTTTTTCTGGTGCGACCTTGGATTTGCCAGCGATCAAATTGACTGAAATGTTGCCGCATTCGTCTTCACTTCTTGCATACAAACATTATCCGTAGGCCTTTGTCGACATATCTGAGAACCCATGAATTTGAACATTTCTAAAGTTTGGTTAAAAAATTAAATGCTAATACTATTCAAATTTCGCAAGAGTACTGTGTTCTCTTTCCAACAAGCATCATACATAGGTGTATGTCTCTCGCGAGCGTCTGACAAACATCCGAGAGTATTGTTGTCACGAAAAAGCTCGGCACTAAACTGTAGGTCCCTTCCATTCTTGTGAAAAATATAACGCACACAACATGAGTGGTTGCGAGAAGCTAGGCCCTGGCACTTAAAGAGCTGTTGCGCCAAATATTTATTTATTTATTTATTACTATACATAGGTACTAGGCAGAACACTATTCCAATCGAATTTTTCCACCCACAACGATTTTAAAAGCAATTTTGCCTTTACTGCAATTGGACAAAGCAAACCAAGAGGATCAAATATCTTGAATCTTTGTAAGAGCACTGAAATGCATCCTGTCGTGGATTCCAAGAAATCCCTAACGTCTTCGTTGTTTCCCAGTCGTCTACGACTAGCTTTACGTCCGTTGTTTTCATCGATGCACTTAACGGGGCATTGGATTGCCACTTGTGAAGTTCAAACTGAGCCGATTGAATGATGGAATTCACTTCCCATTGAATTTGACGCAACTCGTCGTCGAAATCAGATCCTGTGAGAAGATCATCAACATAAAAATCCCTCCGAACTGTCTTTGCTCCTAATGGGAACTCCTTACTATACCTTTTACCTAGTTCCTTCAGACACCGAGTTGCTAGAAATGGAGCCGACGAAGTTCCGTATGTAACAGTATTGAGCTGAAACGTTCTAAAATCCTCCTTTGGATTATTTCTCCACAGAATTAGCTGGTACTTCCTGTCCACAGCATTCATATCGATTTGGCGATACATCTTTTAGATGTCAGCTGTTAAGACATACCTATGCCATTTAAATCGAAGCACAATCACGAACAGTTCTTCCTGAATTGTTGGTCCTACCATCAAAATGTTGTTGAGAGACGTATTAGAGGTGGTTTGACACAACGCGTTAAAGACTAACCCAAGTTTTGTGGACAAACTGTCAGGTCGGAGAATGCACTGGTGTGGCATAAAATAATGAGGCTATGTAAAGTCAACTTTACCGATCAGTGACATGTGCCCCAAGTCCAAATAATCTTTAATGCATTTTGTATATTCGATCTTCAAATCTGGATTCCTACCAAGTCTTCCTTCAAGCATCGATTTCTGGCTATTTCGAAAGAACTACCCAATTGATGGAGATTATCCTTAAATGGAAGCTTGACACTAAATCTTCCACTTACAAGGACTTTCACATTTTCGATAAAATGCTGCTCACAAATAATGTTCAGGTGTGCGAGTAATTCTGTTAGAAAGTTATTCTATCTTCCAAAGCCTTTGAACAAGCTTCGCTAAATTACTAAGTGGATGGTTTGACGAATTTTCCAGGAGATTACACGACGGTTTACGTGTAATCTCAATGTTTTTCTCAAAGTTTTCAAACCTTGATTGCACTGTTGTCCTGGTTTTTGAATGAATATTCGCCGCAATATCTCCAACACCACTAATGTCAATGAGGCTGTTCACTGTTTTTATACACAGATTGCTTGCTAAGGCCTCTGTCATCAAATTAATCTGCGAACCTGAATCAAGTAGAGCTCTAGCTGGCACGAAGCACTCTAATTTTTACCTTTATTACCACCATCGACACTTATCCCATTATGCAAGGTTGTTCTTGCATTTCCAATGAGCTGAACGGAAGTCGAAGGTTCACCATGTTTCCTAGAAGTATTGTATCTATGGAGCAATAGATGATGAGGGTCTGAACAGATATTACATCTTTTTACACAGCAGTTGCATACTTCATGCCCTTTTTTCACACAGTTGATCCACAGTCCGATCATATACCTACATTCAAATTTCAAAACTTCTTGCAACCCACTTTTGTATGATTCGGTGACGTATAAAAACTACATAATGTATTGGTTACTGGTAAGGAAGTATGAACTGGTTTCCGGTTATATTGTCTCGACTATAAATCGAATCTGCCGGTTTCGGCGAATAAACTCTTTGATTCTCTGCTTTCCAAGAACTGGCAAGGTTTATTTAATACAGTGGTGCAATCGGCAAATTCGAATAATCGAGCGATTCATCCGATTTAATTTGAGTCTCGGAATCGACCTTGGGCATAACCAAATAAATGATAATCGTATTAGAAATGTCTTCGTGATTACCTAACGACGTAAGTGAATCAACGGGCCTGAGGCATTGTCCACCAGGACTCTCCGTTTTCATTTTTGGGATGCCACAGAGCATCGAAATATATTCCAAAAATATCAGGCACGTATTGTCATATCGCTCTTCCAGCGTTTTGAGGGCCTTTGGATAATTTTCTTCCGACATTTGGTAGGCTTTCACTGTCCCAAGTGCTTAATCAATGCACTAGACGATCGAATTTTTCAATTCCAGTAAGAGTTGCACCACTATCCAACCTATGTTTTAAAGGTGCTCATAAAGTTCTTGTATTCAGAATACTTGCCTGAAAATTTAGGCAAATGAAGCTGTGGTAATCGAGAACTTGTCTGAGGAATAACAAACGACCACTGGGTCTTCTAGTTGTTCCCATCAGCGATAATATTTTCGGTTTTGTGACGCAATATAGTTCTTCTAGCTCACCCTGACAAGTGTCAGATGGATACAAATCCTCTATTTTCGTCTGGTAGTTAAGAAGCTGCTAAAAATGGGACTCCACAATACCTAGACGACATTCTAACTCTGCATAATCGAATTTATTGTCCTTTGACTCTACTAAAGTCTTAATTCGAGAAGTACTTCCCTTTGTGGATGCCCTATTGGCTTTCAACGCTCGCAAGGATTTTGCATTAGGCGAAGAAATGTTTTTTTTTTTTTTTTTCGCTGCGAGGTGGTAATCTTCAAAAGACGAAACTGAGCCCGTACTCAGTAACAGTTTGCGATTTTTACCCACTAACCCCTTCTCCCTTCTTCCTGTCCTCAATGCGGTAACGCCATCTTGGCTTTTCATCGCAGGGCGGGGAGGAGCCAGCCTAATTGCGATCTAGTCGCTTGGACTAATAAGCATTTTTTTCCTGACATCTAAACTTTGAATGAGATCCACCATCTGGTGTGTCTTTTTTTTTCGGGTGTGCTATGTTAAGCATCTATATATACTTTTTCTTGTTTGTTTGTTTGCCTTTTTTTAAACGTCTAAATTAAGTTAAATCGAGAGGTTTTATTCTTTTGAGCCTTCGTAATTGATTTTCATTGTTCAAAAAATTTCGCGCACCTAAGTTTATATGCTCTTCTAGCTTTTCTTTGTGTTTTTTTGCATGTTTAAAAATTTCAGAACTTACACTTTCTATCTTTAAGCCTCGATGAAGGTCAGTGTTCCTTATGAACCAAGGTGCATTTACTACATTTCTAAGCACCTTATTTTGAAATCGTTGTATAATGTCTGCGTTTGTCTTTTTGGCACAACTCCATAGTTGTATTCCGTATGTCCATGTTGGTTCCAGTATTTGATTACATATAAGCACTTTATTCCCAATTGATACGGTTGAGTTCCTTCCTATCAGCCAGTGCAATTTTCTATATTTGATCTCTAACTCTTTTTTTTTATTTTTTATGTGCTCTTTCCATTGCAGCTTAGCATCTAGTGTCATACCTAAATATTTCGCTGTATTAGCGTATGTAACTATTTTTTCGTTTATAATGATTTCTATATGTTCAACCTTTTTATTAGTAAAATCAATATGGACTGACTTGGACTCATTCAATTTGAGTCTCCACTTTTTGATCCATTCACTGATTTTGTTTATGTTCATTTGGAGTTTTTCTGTGAATTCTTCATTAGTTCTCCCTTCTGCTAGTATTGCAGTATCATCTGCAAATGTTGCCATAGTATGGTTTTCTAGTTCCGGAATATCACTAGTATATAATAGGTATAATATAGGGCCCGGTACACTACCTGGCGGTACGACGGCTTTTATTTATTTTAGTTTTGAATAAGTATTCTGTTGTTTTATTCTAAAATGTCTTCCATCTAGATAAGATTTAAGAATGGAAGCATACTGATTTGGCAGCATACACCTCAGTTTATAGGTAAGTCCTTCGTGCCATACTTTATCAAAGGCCTGCGCCACATCCAAGAATACAGTCGAACAGACCTTTCCTTCTTCTAATGCTTCCTCGATCTTATCCGTAATTCTGTGTACCTGTTGTATCGTAGAGTGCTGCCTTCGAAAACCAAATTGATGGTTTGGAATCAGCTCTTTGTTGTCAATTATTTTATTTAAACGTTTAGCGAGCACTTTCTCAAATACTTTTGATATCATCGACAATAGCGCTATAGGTCTGTAAGATGGTACTACATTTGGCGGTTTACCTGGTTTGAAAATCATAAGAACATCAGCAACCTTCCACAAACTAGGGACACATTTTAACTTAAATGTGGCATTTATTAAATTTTTTATTTTAATTATTGCCTTCATGGGTAAGTTCTTTAATACGTCACCTGATATAAGGTCATATTACGTTGCGTATTTCGTTAGGATTTGTGGGTAGAATCTCTTCGCTTTCCTCTTCAGATGGTTCTAATAACATAGGTTGTCTACTTCCACTTTCATCTGGTGGTTTAAATATGTTTTCTAGGAAGTATGCGAAAAGAATGGCTTTATCCTCATCGCTTCTTGCCCAGTTTCCATCAGGTGCTTTGATTGGAGGTATTTGCACAATAGGTTGCAAATCCAAACAAACTCCAGCGGGGCATCTTACTCTTGTCTTTGCTCATTCGTACATGTCCATGATCATCTGCACATAGGTTTCTGGAACCCCTCGATGTCTTAGCGCCACCCATATCAAATCTCGTGGCTGTCTGTTGAATGCCTTTTCAAAGTCAACCAATACAATATGCAAATCCCTTAAGGAATCACGATGTTTTTCCATTATGATCCTTATACTTTGGATTGCACTGTGGTTGATTTACCCTTGACAAACCCGCACTGAGCATCAGATAGCCGTATTATTTTTCGCAGTCGGCCACCTAATACCCGCTGAACAATCTTCATGGTGTGTGACATCAGCTTGATCGAACGGTAGTTATCACAGTCTCGCGTATCACCCTTCCCTTTGTATACAGGGAGAAGGTAACTTTCCCTCCATTGCTTCGGCATTGGATCAGTTCTCACAAAATTGGAGATGAGAATTCTGAGCCGTCTGAACCCGATGTCTCCCATCCTTTTCCAGAACTCAGAGGGCATCTCGTCTGGCCCAACCGCTATTCGTTTTTTGGAGTATTTGACCGCCTCACTAACTTCCTCGACTGTAATGTCGGGTATTTCTTCACAGTTAGGGGTGGCTCTTGGAAAGTATAGCCGGGGAAACTGTTCATTTAAAAGTTCTTTACAATACTGCCGCCACCTCTCTATTATTAGAGGGGCACTTTGACCAAGCTTTGAAAGCCGCTTTCTTCTTATTTATCACCTTCTTAGCTTCATCACTCCACCACCATGTTACTTTGGCGTGTTGATGGTGGTCTTTTGAAGCTCCTAGCAGTGATTTAGCCTTTTTTAAGTAATTTCGCTTTAGGGAATCCCACATATTTTGTGCTCTGCACTGCTCTGCGTGGTAGAACATCTTGTAATCTTTTGCCCTAACGTCCAAGAAACGCGCCCGAGACACACGAGATATCCACCCGCTTTCTATTCATAATCTCTTCCAGCTCGTAACTTCGACCGGTCATGCTTTCAACGTTCCAACTCGCGACCCTCAAATTTTTTCCAAACTGTTTTATTATTTTGCTAGCCCCCGGAATCCGTATAGCTCTGACCCGAACATTTCTGCTAGGTCCAGGATCAGTGGCATGTGCCTGGTGGGGTAGTGTCTTTCCTTTTTGCAAGTATTACCATAATGATACAGTTTTGCAACCCCACAGCAATATGGCAATCCCTTTCCTCCCCATAAACCTTTAACCAACATATTTTCTTCTTTTTTACTTTGGGACATTACGCCAATATTCAATATTTCCCAAAATGCTTAACGACTCAGCGTTATATATGTACCTATATATTCTTTAATGCTATTATGTTAGTTATGTTGTACATATCTATTTACGTATTGAAGAATCTTATACATATATGTATTAATACGTGAACACAAGATTTATCGTGCGTTTTTTTTTAATATTTACTATAAAAGGAGGGGGATCTAACTTATATCATTCAAAAGATACTGTGCCATAGATGTGCAGAAAAAAGAAATCATGTGCGTATGTTACCGTTAAGTCAGGTAAAATAAAGTGAACATACACATATGATTTCCCCATACAAAACGCTTTAACCAAATCAATGAAAGCATTTTGATCACGCTCATAGCGTTGTTTTCATAGCTCCTGGTTTATTTCCCTTCGGTCGAATTTCGACCTTACTAAATAAACCACCACTTTAAGCGTTATTAATTATGTTTCTTTATTTAAGGGTCGTGCGAACGAATTAAAGGTTGTTTTTCGAAAAGGGACCAGGTTCAGTGGGTGGGATGTATTTTATATGAAAGTGAGGGTGTGGTGAATTCAATAAAGGGGAAGTGGGTACTGTTTTGGCATTTACATACAGTTGTATAATATTTATTATGGTACAGTCTAAAGTTGTTTGGCGTAAATATTCCGGCCATCTTGATGATGATGATACCTACGTGCGATCTTTGCTATACGACGCCGAAAGCTTCCGGAACTAGTCTTGAGCTCAACTACTCGTACTTTTCCGTCGTCTCCCTTGATGGTTTTTGTTACCCGAGCCAGTATCCATTTGTACGGGAGTAAGTTGCCTTCGTGGATTATCAACAGACTTTCTTCTTTGATATTGGGCTGAGCGGTAAACCACTTAGAGCGCACCTAGATATGTTTGATATACTCGCTCAACCATCGCCTCCAAAAGTGTTGTTTGATTGCCGATACACGTTGCCATCTATGAAGATAGGAAAGGTTTCCGTTACTAAGATTTGGTTCTTGAAAAGAATTAATTGTCGATCCAATTAGAAAGTGTCTTGGGGTCAGCGCACTGATGTCCTCAGAATTTGAAGACACTGGAGTGATTGGTCTCGTTTAATACGCCTTCAATTTCAGCTAGTGCTGTCGCTAGCTCCTCAAAGGTCAATAGTGCACTGCCCAAGGTCTTCTAGAGAAGTCCTTTTCCCGACTTCACAACTACTTCCCAGATCGCTCCGAAGTAAGCCGCTTGAGGTGGGATGAAGTTGAACTCCATCATCTTCCCTGAAGCGAAACTTAAAATATTTGTTTTATTAGATGATGCAAAGAATTTGTTACGAAATTCCACAAATTTAGTCCTAGCCCCTACAAATTTGGTCGCATTATTGCAATAGATTTTTGTTGGACAACCTCTTCGTCCTATCAACCGCTTAAGCGCTGCTATAAACACATCCGATGTCAAATCAGAAACCACCTCCAAATGTACAGCCTTTGTGGAGAAACAGACAAATACTGCTATGTAGGTTTTATACGGCTGTTTTCCGTGAATCTTCCATGACGTCAGTATTGGACCACAGAAGTCCACCCCGTAAACAGACAAGGATCGGTTGGATGTTAGCCTATCCTTGGGCAAATTTTCCATGATTTTGCTGCAACAGTTGTGGCTTGTACTTTCTGCAATGGACACAGTTCCGAAAGATCTACTGAACCACTACTCTTCCACTTTTGATCTCTAATAAAGCTGAGTAAAGCCTGCGGACCGACGTGAAAGTTACTACGATACAGGTACCTCACGTAACTGTTCACAAATTGATTGTTGTTTGGTAAGAGCATTGGAAATTGTTTATTGTGTGCTGATATAGCACTGCCTATCTGACCATCTACCCTGAGGATACTCCTTTTACCAGTCTCATCCAAGACTAAACCCAGTTTTAAATATTTCGGATTCGGTGTAGATCCTCCAGCCCTGATTTCTGCTATCTCCTTGGCGAAACATTGCAGTTGGCTATACCACACAATTGTCAACAGTGCATTGTAAAATTCTTCTCCCGACGGTTTTACTCCGGCGAATCTATTTCCTCTAGCAGCCGCGATGAATTTTAGCATATACGCTACGATCCGAAGCGTTTTAACGTAGCAACTATGTCTATATAACATGTCTAAAAATACTTTCTCTACAACTTCGCATACAAAAACGCTTTTTCGTTCCAACAATGGCTCCCTTACACCGAGTTCAGCGATATCCTTGTTGTCTGGCCAATCATTGTATTCTCGTCTCAGGAAATCAGGCCCCGCAAACCAAGCTGAATGTTGTAAGTTCTTGACGTTGCATCCTCTTGAGATTAAAACTGCTGGATTATTCTCCGATCGAACGTGCCTCCAGTGGATACCCGAACGCAACGATTCATATCGCTCACTCAGTTTGCGACGAAAGTTTTCCAAGCCCTAGGAGATGAGCCTAGCCACCACAGCACAATCTTAGAATTCACCCAAAAATTAATGTTATCGAAGTCTCGAACGCTGCTTTAACTTTGTTCCAAAAATTGGGCAACATTTGAGCTCCGCACAATTCTAGCCTAGGCAGTGACAGAGTTTTTTCTGGTGCGACCTTGGATTTGCCAGCGATCAAATTGACTGAAATGTTGCCGCATTCGTCTTCACTTCTTGCATACAAACATTATCCGTAGGCCTTTGTCGACGCATCTGAGAACCCATGAATTTGAACATTTCTAAAGTTTGGTTGAAAAATTAATCGAGGAATGCTAATACTATTCAAATTTCGCAAGAGTACTGTGTTCTCTTTCCAACAAGCATCATACATAGGTGTATGTCTCTCGCGAGCGTCTGACAAACATCCGAGAGTATTGTTGTCACGAAAAAGCTCGGCACTAAACTGTAGGTCCCTTCCATTCTTGTGAAAAATATAACGCACACAACATGAGTGGTTGCGAGAAGCTAGGCCCTGGCACTTAAAGAGCTGTTGCGCCAAATATTTATTTATTTATTTATTACTATACATAGGTACTAGGCAGAACACCATTCCAATCGAATTTTTCCACCCACAACGATTTTAAAAGCAATTTTGCCTTTACTGCAATTGGACAAAGCAAACCAAGAGGATCAAATATCTTGAATCTTTGTAAGAGCACTGAAATGCATCCTGTCGTGGATTCCAAGATATCCCTAACGTCTTCGTTGTTTCCCAGTCGTCTACGACTAGCTTTACGTCCGTTGTTTTCATCGATGCACTTAACGGGGCATTGGATTGCCACTTGTGAAGTTCAAACTGAGCCGATTGAATGATGGAATTCACTTCCCATTGAATTTGACGCAACTCGTCGTCGAAATCAGATCCTGTGAGAAGATCATCAACATAAAAATCCCTCCGAACGGTCTTTGCTCCTAATGGGAACTCCTTACTATACCTTTTACCTAGTTCCTTCAGACACCGAGTTGCTAGAAATGGAGCCGACGAAGTTCCGTATGTAACAGTATTGAGCTGAAACGTTCTAAAATCCTCCTTTGGATTATTTCTCCACAGAATTAGCTGGTACTTCCTGTCCCCAGCATTCATATCGATTTGGCGATACATCTTTTAGATGTCAGCTGTTAAGACATACCTATGCCATTTAAATCGAAGCACAATCACGAACAGTTCTTCCTGAATTGTTGGTCCTACCATCAAAATGTTGTTGAGAGACGTATTAGAGGTGGTTTGACACAACGCGTTAAAGACTAACCCAAGTTTTGTGGACAAACTGTCAGGTCGGAGAATGCACTGGTGTGGCATAAAATAATGAGGCTATGTAAAGTCAACTTTACCGATCAGTGACATGTGCCCCAAGTCCAAATAATCTTTAATGCATTTTGTATATTCGATCTTCAAATCTGGATTCCTACCAAGTCTTCCTTCAAGCATCGATTTCTGGCTATTTCGAAAGAACTACCCAATTGATGGAGATTATCCTTAAATGGAAGCTTGACACTAAATCTTCCACTTACAAGGACTTTCACATTTTCGATAAAATGCTGCTCACAAATAATGTTCAGGTGTGCGAGTAATTCTGTTAGAAAGTTATTCTATCTTCCAAAGCCTTTGAACAAGCTTCGCTAAATTACTAAGTGGATGGTTTGACGAATTTTCCAGGAGATTACACGACGGTTTACGTGTAATCTCAATGTTTTTCTCAAAGTTTTCAAACCTTGATTGCACTGTTGTCCTGGTTTTTGAATGAATATTCGCCGCAATATCTCCAACACCACTAATGTCAATGAGGCTGTTCACTGTTTTTATACACAGATTGCTTGCTAAGGCCTCTGTCATCAAATTAATCTGCGAACCTGAATCAAGTAGAGCTCTAGCTGGCACGAAGCACTCTAATTTTTACCTTTATTACCACCATCGACACTTATCCCATTATGCAAGGTTGTTCTTGCATTTCCAATGAGCTGAACGGAAGTCGAAGGTTCACCATGTTTCCTAGAAGTATTGTATCTATGGAGCAATAGATGATGAGGGTCTGAACAGATATTACATCTTTTTACACAGCAGTTGCATACTTCATGCCCTTTTTTCACACAGTTGATCCACAGTCCGATCATATACCTACATTCAAATTTCAAAACTTCTTGCAACCCACTTTTGTATGATTCGGTGACGTATAAAAACTACATAATGTATTGGTTACTGGTAAGGAAGTATGAACTGGTTTCCGGTTATATTGTCTCGACTATAAATCGAATCTGCCGGTTTCGGCGAATAAACTCTTTGATTCTCTGCTTTCCAAGAACTGGCAAGGTTTATTTAATACAGTGGTGCAATCGGCAAATTCGAATAATCGAGCGATTCATCCGATTTAATTTGAGTCTCGGAATCGACCTTGGGCATAACCAAATAAATGATAATCGTATTAGAAATGTCTTCGTGATTACCTAACGACGTAAGTGAATCAACGGGCCTGAGGCATTGTCCACCAGGACTCTCCGTTTTCATTTTTGGGATGCCACAGAGCATCGAAATATATTCCAAAAATATCAGGCACGTATTGTCATATCGCTCTTCCAGCGTTTTGAGGGCCTTTATATAATTTTCTTCCGACATTTGGTAGGCTTTCACTGTCCCAAGTGCTTAATCAATGCACTAGACCATCGAATTTTTCAATTCCAGTAAGAGTTGCACCACTATCCAACCAATGTTTTAAAGGTGCTCATAAAATTCTTGTATTCAGAATACTTGCCTGAAAATTTGGGCAAAAGAAGCTGTGGTAATCGAGAACTTGTCTGAGGAATAACAAACTACCACTGGGTCTTCTAGTTGTTCCCATCAGCGATAATATTTTCGGTTTTGTGACGCAATATAGTTCTTCTAGCTCACCCTGACAAGTGTCAGATGGATACAAATCCTCTATTTTCGCCTGGTAGTTAAGAAGCTGCTAAAAATAGGACTCCACAATACCTAGACGACATTCTAACTCTGCATAATCGAATTTATTGTCCTTTGACTCTACCAAAGTCTTAATTCGAGAAGTACTTCCCTTTGTGGATGCCCTATTGGCTTTCAACGCTCGCAAGGATTTTGCATTAGGCGAAGAAATGTTTTTTTTTTTTTTTTCGCTGCGAGGTGGTAATCTTCAAAAGACGAAACTGAGCCCGTACTCAGTAACAGTGTGCGATTTTTACCCATTAACCCCTTCTCCCTTCTTCCTGTCCTCAATGCGGTAACGCCAACTTGTCTTTTCATCGCAGGGCGGGGAGGAGCCAGCCTAATTGCGATCTAGTCGCTTGGACTAATAAGCATTTTTTTCCTGACATCTAAACGACAAAGAAAAGGCAGAACTTTTTGCTTTGCATTTAGAAGAAACATTTAAGCCGTTCGACGGCCCTTCGTTAACGCGCGACTCCCCAGTCACAACATCTGACAACTTTAAAGTAAAAAAAGTTGCAATGTCTGAACTGAGGGAAGTGGTTAAAAATGTAAATATGGAAAAAGCTCCGGGTTAAGACTTGATAACAGCGCAGGTAGTCAACGAATTGCCGGATAAAGCTCTTATCAAACTGCTTTATTTGATCAACGCTTCGTTCAGATTGTTCTACGTTCCGACATAATGGAAAGTTGCCGAGATTATAATGGTCCAGAAACCAGGCAAGGCTCTGAATGAGAAGAAATCATATCGCCCGGTTATCTCAAAAATATTTGAAAAACTACTTTGCAAACATCTACAACCCGTAATCGACGAAAGACATCTCATTCCTGACCATCAGTTTGGATTTAGAATCAAACATTCTACAATCGAACAAGTCCACAAAATAACTGACGTGATTGAGAAAGCTCTGGAAGAAAAAAATATCTGTTGTGGTGTATTTCTTGATAAGGTTTGGCACGAAGGCTTGGAGTATAAATTGCAACTACTGCTGGCAACTCTTTCTAATCTTACGATTGTACCTCAACGAGAGTCTCTTTCATGTTAAGCACGGAAATTATTACTCTGACTTCGAGGAGATTGCAGCCGGAGTCCCACAAGGAAGTGTCCTTGGACCAAGCCAGTGTGGACGTATGGTATAAAACTATAGGGTTGTACAAAGGAAAAGCAATAGAAGTATCATACAAACTTTTGAAAATAATGTTCTTAGAGCGATAGTTAATGCACCGTGGTATGTATGTAACGAAGACATTCATCGGGATCTGGGAATTTCCAGCGTCGTCGAAGAGATAACAAAATTGGCGTGTAAGCACAAAGATCGTGTTTACGGTCATTGCAACTGTACTGTCATTCAACACTTGACGCGAACAATTAAATTGGTCGTCTTCAAAGGACAAAACCTTTTGACCTCGCTTCATAGCGTATGCCAGTCGTGAAAAAGGCAGGAACTTTCATTGGAATTAAACGTGTCCAAAGTGCTACATTTATTTTTAATCACATACAAGTGCGAACATCTTTTTCTATAATCACGATTCTCGTAAGCGAAAATAAATTAGTTGTAGTATTAATTTTGAACAGAGGTGTTTTTTTAGTGAGTCAAAATCTCACACTACCATAAGCACGCGCGGTCGGGCCTTACGGTGTCTTTGGAAGATTTTTCACCTGCTCTCGGCAAAAAGAAAAAAAAAAGGTTTCAAAAATCATTCAACACCACACATTCGCAGAGGCTTCGGAAAAAGAATATGGGGCAGCAGCATATGTGAGAGCCGTGAGTATCAACAATGAGATTACAGTACGTCTACTTTGCGCCAAATCAAGAGTAGCTCCATCAAAGAAAACGACAATTCCAAGGTTGGAATTATGTGCAGCCAAGCTGGCATCTGAGCTGATGTTTCGTCTACAAACTTCTTCTTCTTCTTCTTTATTTTATCAGCGAGGTTATGATCCGAAAATAGGGGATCATAACCCTCCCACTTCACCGCATTTCTACTGATCCGCCTGTGGGGTCCGTCTACAAACTGATCTAGATATTCAGACTGACAATATATTTCTATGGACGGACTCAGCAATAGTCCTCAACTGGATAAACTTAACCTCGTCGGACACACTTCCAATCTTCGTTGCCATTCGGGTAGCTACTATACAACAATTAACTACAACACATCAATGGCGACATGTGTCCTCCAAGGAAAATCCCGCAGACATTTTGTCAAGAGGACTAGCACCCAAACAATTCGAGGGGAATCTCCTTTTGTTTTACGGCCCACGATTCTTGCATGGTGCTGAAGTTATATGGCCACCCAAATTCGAAAGATCACCAGATCATCCAACCGCCAAGGCAACAGCTGACATCTCTTTATCAGCGACTACTGAACATATTCAGTATACATTCAATGCCTTTTAATTTGATCATTTTCTTGCTTAATTAATTGGAGTACATGTCATGTCTTATTTCTCTCTTCTTCTATGGCCACTCTAAATATAATAAATGAGCCATTGTATGTATTAATTGAAATTTGTTTATTTAAATTTTTAATGGCGTCATTTTTTATTTTTATTTTGGTTTTTTGCCGAGAGCATGTGAAAAATCTTATAAGATACCATAAGGGCCGATCGCGCGTGCTTATGGTAGTGTGAGATTTTTATTCACTAAAAAAACACCTCTCTTCAAAATGAATACTACAACTAAGCCGACGCTTACCCAGCAATTTTATTTTAGCTTACGAGACTCGTGATTCTGGAAAAAGATGTTCGTATGTGAATAAAAAGAAATGTAGCGCTTTAGACAGGATAAATTGCAATGAAAGTTCCTATCTTTTTCACGACCGGCAAATACTATGCCTTCAGCCTTCAGAATGCAACATCCTGGAGACAATCCACCACAAAAACTCATTTCAAAGGACGATACGCATCGTCGCATACATGCTTCGATTCAAGAGACCCAAGAACGATCAATGCAAGTCCGACAAGGTCAATACACAGGATGCATTACTCAAAAGCAGTGAACTTGATCAAGTTCGAAGAACTGTGATTAGACTGATGCAGAAGGTAGAATTCCAAGACGACATAACTCATCTCAAAAAACACAATGAAGTATCCAAGAAGAGTCTCTTAACAACTCTAACTCCGTTTCTCGATCAAAAAGGAATCATTCGCATTGGTGGACGATTGGAATCATCTGCATTGCAATACGATGCCAAGCATCCAATATTGATGCCCTATTTCCGCCCATTTACAAAATTATTGATGATGGAAGTTCATCAGGAAAACAAGCATGCAGGACCTTAAACTATTTTGGCAATCACTCGGCAGAAGTACTGGCCAATAAGAGGCAAAACACTCGCTCGATCTATTGTTCACAGGTGTTTTTTCTGTTCAAGGTCAAGACCCAAACTGCTATCACAAATAATGGAAAACCTCCTGGCCGACAGAATCCAACCAGCACGACCACTCTTGAATACCGGTATTGATTTTTGTGGACCTTTCTACACTCATTACAAGCTAAGGGGAAAACATCCACAAAGGTCTTACATATCAGTGTTCTTCTGCTTTGGCACAAAGGCTTGTTATCTTGAGTTGGTGACTAATTTAACATCAGAAGGATTCATTGGCGCACTATGGAGATTCATGGCAAGACGAGGCCATTGCAACAACATCTATTGTGACAACGCTACCAATTTCGTGGGAGCCAAGAATCAGTTATCTGAGATAACCCAATTTATGGATTCTGGAAAAGATAGGGAGAAGATTGTGACCTCTTGTACAAGGAAGGGGTGCGACTTAAATTTCATACCTCCACGATCACCACACTTCGGGGAGTTGTGGGAAGCTGCTGTCCAATCAGCTAAACATCTACTGCAACATACCTTGGCTTCAGCATCGTTAACCTATGAAGAACTTGAGACCGTCATAAAAGAAATCGAGGCTATACTCAATTCTCGACCGAAAACTCCAATGTCATCATCTTCAAATGACTTCTCATTGGAAAGCCAATCGCCAGTACCATCGATCGTACAGCGAAATCCGAAAAAATCCCATGTTAAGAACGAATTCTGGCGACGTTGGTCGAGCGAGTATTTGAATCAACTACAGCATAGATATATGTAAATGGGAAGAAATATGTCAAAATGTTGAGCCAGGAATGATGGTCATACTGAAGGAAAATAACCAACCAAGCCTCAAATGGCCTCTAGGCCGAATTATTGGTGTCACCAAGGGACAAGATGGGCTAGAAGAGTAGCTGATGTACAAACAGCGAATGGCGTGTTCCGTCGGGCCATACACAAGCTAGCACCGCTTCCAATACAGCAACAATCACAACCCTCTGATAAGACTTCACCTGATAATCTGAAACGTCACAGTAAGGATGGGGACAAGTCAGCTGATCTATCGCTAAACAACATACCTACAGACAGACCTCATGAGAATGCCCCCACACCACGTAAACGGAAGGGAGGTTTATCTACTGGTACAGCATTAGTCACCTTGTTCATCGCTTGCGCAATGTCAACTACAATAAATGCAAAGCAAATTGAAATCAGTGCATTTGACTCCCGACCTGGTATTTACTTCGGCAATATAGGAACATCGAACATAGTAACCCATCCATGGGACCTAGTTATCTATTATGATCTAACGCCATACTGGAGCAAGTTGTAGGCAATTGGAAATAGCACCAAAATATTGCAGCATCTTTGGGAAAGGTTACGACAAAAACGTTGTGTACCCAAGCAACCAACCTCATTCACCACACTCATCAGGATCTATATGCAGACAGCATAACCTTTGAAAATCCAAACCTACGACGTCCGAAGAGAGGAGCATTCAACATAATTGGAAATATGGCGAATTCCTTGTTTGGAGTTCTTGACTCTCAGTATGCAGAAAAGATGTCCGAAATAATTGAAAGGGTACAAGCCAATGAATATTATTTGCTAGCCCTCTAAAAAAGCCACACATCGATAGTAGAGTCCACAATCAGCATAATCAAGCAAAATTAAGAGACCCTGTATGAACGACATGCGATATTGTAAGCTCAGCTGAATGAAATGATTAACCGAATCAACAACAACACGGACGAATCATATCAACTCAAGATTCAACAACTCTTTTCGTCATGGTCCTTATATACCACATTGCTTATATCAAACGTTCAACGCACACACTCAGCAATAACAAGTGCGTTATTAGACATCCATCAAGGAAAAATAAGTCATTTGCTTATTTCTCCACACCAAATGAAACAACAAGCTATTGTTATAAGAAACAGCCTATCACCTACATATCGCCTGCCAGTAACACCTGACAATATATTGAAGCTTTATAGAATCATGGTGACTGCTGGCCAGATAACGAACAACTAAGTTATCTTTCAAATAAAATTTCCATTAATAAACTCTGACGATCTTGAGTTATACAGACTAGTTCCGATCCCAGCGGTAGTAAATGAGACAATACTACTCATACAACCATCATCTACATTCTTAGCGGTTGAATTATCAACTTGCATCATTGTAGAAAAAACAAGATATCTCTGCACGCAAATACATCCGATTTATCATAGAGGAGCTGCAATAAACAAATGTGAAACGCACATACTCAATAAAATAAGGGACCTATCAAAATGTCAAATGAAACTAATTCATAATAACCCAGTATGGACCGAGTTCTTGCACGCCAATCAGTGGATATATGCTGTAACTTCAAGAACATCACTAAATATAGCATGCAAGGATACGGCGACATTAGCTACGATTGAGGGATCTGGCATCTTAAAATTGCAACCCAATTGCGTCGCAAAGGGAAACTTCATAACTCTACGGGCTCACGGCAACCATTCCCACACCGTTCATCCATCACGAGACTCAGTGAGGTGCCGAATGAGACGCTTTTCGAGCATATAAGTAATCAGTTGGAGCCGACACACCAATATTCAATTCGGTTTGACGAACAAGAAATAAGGTTAAAAAAGCTAGCAGCACAGATAGACTCTAGTCATCTGAAGTTACCAGCCATTATCCAGCGACATGCAATACCACACGCCATTATAAGCTCGACCGGCCTATTCACCATCATCGCCTTAGTAATTTTACGGGGTTGGAAATTCCGAGTATTTACCTGCAACAACAGACCGGCAGATCATCCAGTTGCTGCCCCAAGGCAACCGTCATCACAGCATTGAACTAAATTCAATGCAACAACAGCATTGAACTAACGGGGCAGGATGTTGAGTTAGGTCAGTTCATTCCAACTGCATCGAGTGTCGACAAGCCAACGGCCCAACACAAAGGAAACCAGAAACCATTCATTCACCTCATTCATTACGGCCCACAACGGAAACCAGAAACCATCTATTCACCTTGAACTTAGCATGAATAATTGAATCGCCACTTTGTATTTTTTGTTATATGGTATTCTTATGCTGATACTTTTTGCACCATCATCAATATTTTCGTTCCTTTTGTTATTCTTTGCACTTTGAAATATTTGTACCTTTTTAGTATTATTTGTAAATAGCATTATCATCAATATTTGTATATTTTTCTTACCTTTGTTGTTATTCTTTTTAATATTGTAATTAGTGCTAAGTTAGCAATTTTTATGTATAAATGCGGTCAAATAAATTTCCTTTGTGACTTGTTTCTGAACAGTCAATCAAGACTTTTATTTTACTTTTCCAAATGAGTCTGCTTGGAAGCTGTTCTGGTGTTTCAGTTTATGTACTACTCTTAGATACGGTACAAGAACCGTAATCTATTCAGCTCAATACAGTAAAAGAACTGTATTCAGGTATTTTAACAGCAATAGTTAAAGATTGATTTTTATATTTTAATGTTCCTACTTTAAGTAATTTTAACTAATAGAAATCGATTTCATACAATTTTATTTATTTTTCTTCTGCCATTAAAATACTCGGATGGATAACGTTGTTTTTGGCGGAGGCAATATTGTCTTGAATTTGGTCTACTTTGTTTTCTAAATACTGTAGTTTTAATATTTGATCTAAATACATTCAATGCCTTTTAATTTGATCATTTTCTTTCTTAATTAATTGGAGTACATGTCATGTCTTATTTCTCTCTTCTTCTATGGCCACTCTAAATATAATAAATTAGCCATTGTATGTATTAATTGAAATTTGTTTATTTAAATTTTTAACGGTGTCATTTTTTATTTTTATTTTGTTTTTTTGCCGAGAGCAGGTGAAAAATCTTATAAGATACCATAAGGGCCGATCGCGCGTGCTTATGGTAGTGTGAGATTTTTATTCACTAAAAAAACACATCTCTTCAAAATGAATACTACAACTAAGCCGACGCTTACCCAGCAATTTTATTTTCGCTTACGAGACTCGTGATTCTGGAAAAAGATGTTCGTATGTGAATAAAAAGAAATGTAGCGCTTTTGACAGGTTAAATTGCAATGAAAGTTCCTGCCTTTTTCACGACCGGCAAATACTATGACGCGAGGTCAAAAGGTTTTGTCCTTTGTAGACGACGAATTTAATTGTTCGCCTCAAGTAGTTGAATGACGGTACGGTTACAATGGCCGTGAACACGATCTTTGTGTTTACGCGCCAATTTTGTTATCTCTTCGACGACGCTGGGAATTCCCAGATCCCGATGAATGTCTTCGTTACATACATACCACGGTGCATTAACTATCGCTCTAAGAACTTTATTTTCAAAAGTTTGTATGATATTTCTATTGCTTTCCCTTTGTACAACCCTATAGCTTTATACCATACATCCACACTGGCTTGGTCCAAGGACACTTCCTTGTGGGACTCCGGCTGCAATCTCCTCGAAGTCAGAGTAATAATTTCCGTGCTTAACACGAAAGAGACTCTCGCTGAGGTACAATCGTAAGATTAGAAAGAGTTGCCAGCAGTAGTTGCAATTTATACTCCAAGCCTTCGTGCCAAACCTTATCAGGAAATACACCACAACAAATATTTTTTTCTTCCAGAGCTTTCTCAATCACGTCAGTTATTTTGTGGACTTGTTCGATTGTAGAATGTTTGATTCTAAATCCAAACTGATGGTCAGGAATGAGATGTCTTTCGTCGATTACGGGTTGTAGATGTTTGCAAAGTAGTTTTTCAAATATTTTTGAGATAACCGGGCGATATGATTTCTTCTCATTCAGAGCCTTGCCTGGTTTCTGGACCATTATAATCTCGGCAACTTTCCATTGTGTCGGAACGTAGAACAATCTGAACGAAGCGTTGATCAAATAAAGCAGTTTGATAAGAGCTTTATCCGGCAATTCGTTGACTACCTGCGCTGTTATCAAGTCTTAACCCGGAGCTTTTTCCATATTTACATTTTTAACCACTTCCCTCAGTTCAGACATTGCAACTTTTTTTACTTTAAAGTTGTCAGATGTTGTGACTGGGGAGTCGCGCGTTAACGAAGGGCCGTCGAACGGCTTAAACGTTTCTTCTAAGTGCAAAGCAAAAAGTTCTGCCTTTTCTTTGTCCCTCTTGGTCCAGTTTCCATCATTTTTCCGAATTGGTGGCGCTTACGCTTGAGGTTTTCGGATGCCTTTTAGCGCTTTCCAAAGCGAATACT
Source organism: Brachypalpus laphriformis (assembly GCA_945910035.1). NCBI lineage: Eukaryota > Metazoa > Arthropoda > Insecta > Diptera > Syrphidae > Brachypalpus > Brachypalpus laphriformis. The sequence continues at coordinate 102,101,877 of OX246754.1, forward strand.
TTGATTCTCTTTCAATATTCAAAATACAAAAAAAAAACATACAAATATTTGGCGCAACAGCTGTTTAAAGTGCCAGGGCCTAGCTTCTCGCAACCACTCATGTTGTGTGCGTTATATTTTCCACACGAATGGAAGGGACCTACAGTTTAATGCCGAATCCGAACGGCGATTTGAGAAGCTTTTTCGAGACAACAATACTCTCGGATGTTTCTCAGACGTTCGCGAGAGGTGGGACCGTGAAAAAACTTTTTGGTATTTTCTGGGATTCGAACTTGGAACCTCATGCGTAGTGATCCGACACACTAACCACTTACGCCACGGAGCCCATATTCAAAATAGGTCGCTATCTTATTGCTTTCAAATTCCCGAATGCTATCTCTTAGGCGATTGCATAGTCGGTTAAGGATCGTTTTATGCTGCGGTGCACGATCGATTTGCTATTTCTTTCGTGCTTGTCTTTTCTCCCTCACCAGTTCAATGATTTCTGTGGGATGATTTTCGTTGCGGTTGATCTTGTAGCTTCTAGAAGGAGTATCTCTCCATGATGCTCTTTGAATTGCTTCCACGAAACGATCAACTTCGTCCTCCAGTTCAGAAGGTGTTTTAAGTGATACATTTAAGGCGATATTTGTTTCGCAATCATTTCTATAGCCCTCCAGTAGTAGGTTTAGGGGGCTACAGGCGCTGGTGCTATTCGGTGCTATGTGTTAGAGTGAGAGCCCGTATGGTGCTATGGGTTAGAGTGAGATGTAAGATGTGGGGTGAGGCTTTTTCCCCTTCGGGGTGTCATATTTCATGTTTGTTTATTTTAGCTTTTGGATTCAGATCTGAATTTGTGGCCCGAGGTGTCATATTTCACATTTGTTTATTTATTTGTTTTTCCATTGGAATCTGAATTTGGGAGCGAGGTGTCATATTTTATAGTTGTTAGTGTTTAGCTGGGGGAATCATCATCGGAGCGAGGTGTCATATTTCAAGTTTGATTATTTTTTTTGTCTTTGGACTCTGATCATCTGAGGAAATGTGTGTGTGTGTGTGTGGGTGTGTGTGTGTGTGATTGGTTTGATTGGGGAAATTGGCAAATTCCATAGATGGGTTATGATTGCTTAGAGGTTATTTTTTAATTTCTATTGATCAGTGTGTGTCTTTTTTCATTTAGAAAGAATGAGAGGGAGAGGGGCTGATTCCAGAAATTGGGGTTTGGATTCCATAGGGGAATTATGAACACGTGTAAGAATTTGAGAAGAGTTCTGGGCTACGAGTCAGGCAGATTCATAGCTCTGTGTTTATTCTTGAATGCTGACCTTGAGTTAGTAAATGTTTATCCCATAGGAAATACTGTGCAGTATAAATGTTTATCTGTTGCTGTTCCGTAAAAAAATCATAATATGAGTAAAGAGGATTACATAAGGGAAAACAAAAATGTGGACTATGTGAGTCAAATTGATTTGTCTGCTATTCGGTAGAAAAAAAAAAATGGAATTTTATTTCTATTGATCTGTGTGTGCGTGACGTCATCGGGGGTTGGAGCTTAGATTGGTTGGATTGGCGAAATTGACTAATTCCAGGAAAATTGGCATCGGATTCCACAGGTGGGCTATGATTGCTTACAGGAAATTTTTTATTTTCTTATTTCAATTGATCTCTGTGTATATGTACGATCATATTTCAGAGATTAATTTAATTTAATTGGCAGTAAATAGCTAGGCCATTGATCATTTGCTAGAGTGAGAAGGGCTACATGGATGGCACTACAAATGCTGTTGTTGTTGCTGTTCCATAAAGAAATAAAGTATGATGTGAGTAAAGAGGATGACATAAGAAAAAAAAAATCTGGACTATGTGAGTCAAATGGATTTTTTTGCTGTTCGGTAGAGGAGAAAAAAAAAGAAATAAATGTATGATATGACTAAAGAGGATGATATAAAGAAGGAATAAAAAATCTGATTAATGCAAAGTCTCGTTTTTTGCAATTATCAAAGCATAGACTTAATCAAAAGAAGGGACGTCTTTCCTTATGATTATTTAAGCTCGTGGGATAAATTAAATGAATTATCTCTTTTTTAAATAAACTAACTAATGAGGAATGTTCTAAGAAAGATTATGCTCCTAAGGGATTCTTTAATGGCAACTAAAGTATCATCTTTAGTGATTTCCTTCAGTAAGAAGGTTAACGCAATACAGTCACAAATGTTCAAAGTCAAATAATGAATTAATTTCTTCATTTGATCGGTGATAAACCTACGCAATATACTGTATATTTAGATACTGTACGCTTGGGTAATGTCTCAATAACTTCCTTATAAAGCATTTGAGTGGACAAATCTGGAAAAAATAACAACTGTCTATATAAAAGTGCTAGATGATAATGGAGAAAATATGTATGTATTAGAAGTAGATTTAGATTATACAGAATCTCTTCATGACGCACTTACCTAAAAACAGATAGTCAAGGAAGCAGTACTTAATGCTAAAATTACAAATTTTATCGAATAATCACCATTGTGAAAATAAAACGTACGAGCCCAGAACAGAAAAACTGACCGATTTTAAATCTGAAAACAAATGGTATTCTATAAAACACAAATTCATATTTTAAAAGAATTTTTCATTTTATTTGTATCCACTTAAAAACTTTTCCAATAGATAAACATAAATTCTTAACGCTAATTTTGCTTTTGACAATGTGTTTGATAAGAACTGATGTTAATATATGATATCTGCTTCCCGTAGCTCTTCCACAATTGAGTTTACCTCAGTTTGATGATTATTATTGCCAGCATTTTGAGATCCAATTCAAAGTCTTAGTCTTTCAACGAGCTCATTGGGGTCATTCCAGTACACATATTTAACAGGATTATTAGAATAGCTCATATCTGATGAATTATTATTGTATGCTTTTCCAATTTTCTTTATAACTCTTTGCGTAAGGTGTTGTAATAAAGGCCGAATAACATGTTTATACTTATAACCTCCATTGCCTTTAACCTGTGAGTTGCTATCATAATTTTTTAAGTGTACCTTTGTTTTTTGTAGAATTTTAAGATATTCATCCAAGTCTTCATTGGTATATCGTTCTTTTCTAGGGTTTTTCCGAGAAATTAATTCATAGAGGCCCTCTGTTCCAGGGAAGATTTCATCATCAATAACGAGATTCTTTTGCTCGTTAATTACAAAACTTGATCTGCCCAACTTTGTTGAATTTGATTGTACATCGAAATGTGGACCATAGATATTATCCAGATTCGATTCTGATGGCGATGATCTATTGACAGGTGTACTTTGATCAAGATTATCAGCTTCTGATGGCGATGGTCTGTTGGCAGGTGTACTTTGATCAATATTATCTATATCGAAATTTTTGCGTGTTCTAAATGAAAAATCTTTATCATCCATCGTTGGTTGAATGTTTGACTCATAATATGAAGAGTCAAAACTCTCCTCCAGAACAAGTTTCTCTTTTGGTGGACTTTGGAATTGTAATTTTCGTCGAGGCTTCGTTTTAGTCATTATATCGTACTCAACAGTATCTCGACTTTTGACATTTTTCACAATTTCTTTTAAGGGATAAACTATTGGCTTAAAGGTATTTGTAAATTCCCTTTACTTCATGATTTGCCCAGTTTTGAGAAGCTTATATTTTCTCGGCAAAGCTTTTCTCGTTTTTATAAGGTCTTTAAGTAAATCTTCATTGAGTTCCATATTTGTGAAACAGGTCGATTTCAATTAAATAGGGCAATTGCGATCCGTTCGGTTCCAAAGATGATTAATGACTTAGCAGTTTTCTAAAGCTGGTCAAACGGTAGTGCATGCGATCATATGAAAACACAAGCGTTTTCACTCAGCTGAGGCCTAACAACTCCTACTCTCAACCTCCACGCGGTGACAGCCGGGTGCCTAGTACCTTAATCCAAGAGATGGGTAACCAACCCCGTTTGGCGGATTCTTGGTGGCAGCAGATGAGAGAGGGGGGAAGAGTGCTTTTCTCACTAGAGCACTTCTTCCTGTTCCAGGCGGCAGCGGACGAATTCCCTAGACGGGGTCAACGGTGGCGTCTATAGTTCCAGTTAGGTTGAACTTAGTGAATACCTTGCCCGAGCTGCTTCGACGTATTCGGATCACAGGTCGGTAAGGAATTTCTAATGTTGGTCAGGACATTGGAATAGAGATGGTGGCGGAGGAGCCCTTAATGGGCCAACGGCAGCGCTCATACTCCCGTAGTGGACTACTGGCACCTGTGCCCGGCCCCTCGTCCTAGGGGAATAATTAAGGAACTGGCCCTCCAGGTTGGGGGTTGTGCCGTCGGGGTAGCTTCCCCACCACGTAAAAAACGCATGTTTCCGAAACAACCAAAAGCCTCGGATAAGGATGACCCAGCTAATGACGACCCCAGCAAACGAAATAAGGACAGCGACAACGTGGAATGTTCTGTCCCTTTACAGACCACGTGCAGCCGAACAACTAGCAGAGGCCCTAGACTGCTATAAAGCAGATGTTACCGCCATCCAGGAAGAGAGTGCATACACCAACTCATTTCTAATATTTGGCCAGAGGAGTGTATGCCTCATGAATGGAATCTCAGCATCGTTTGCCCGATCCACAAGAAAGGAGACCCCCTCAACTGCGCCAATTATAGAGGCATCAGTCTCCTCAACATCGCGTACAAGATCTTTTCTGCGATATTGTGTGAACGCCTGAAACCTTTTATCAACAGCCTGATTGGACCCTATCAGTGCGGTTTCAGGCCAGGAAAGTCCACCATCGATCAAATCTTCACACTTCTGCAGATCCTGGAGAAAACCCAAGAATTCCAAATCGATACTCACCACCTCTTTATCGATTTCAAGGCCGCCTATGACAGCATCTATAGAGAAGAGCTTTATAGAGCCATGTCTAGTTTTGACATCCCTGCCAAACTTGTCCGCCTGTGCAGGCTGACGATGGAGAACGCTCGCTGCTCCATCAAGGTCGGTAATGACCTCACCGAGACCTTTGATGTCAAAAAAGGCTTTAGACAAGGTGACGCGCTGTCATGTGACTTCTTCAATATTGTACTTGAACGGATTGTGCGGAACTCACAAGCCAACACCGGAGGCACAATCTATTACATGTCTGTACAACTGCTTGCATACGCCGACGATACAGACATTATCGGAAGATCTCAGCGGGCTGTCACCGGTGCGTTTGCAAGCATTGAGGCGGAAGCCGCCAAAATGGGTTTGGCGATAAACGAGGGCAAAACCAAGTATATGCTGTCAACTGGAAGGGAAAACCAACACCGACGAATTGGACAAAGCGTCGCCGTGGGCAGCTATAACTTCGAGGTAGTAAGGGACTTTGTCTACCATGGCTCTGCTATAAATTCTTCTAACAAAATCAGTGCAGAAATCAATCGAAGAATAACTCTTGCCAATCGCTGTTTTTTGGGCTTATAAGGCAATTCAACAGTAAAGCCCTATCTCGAACAACTAAGGAGACTCCATATAAGACCTTGATCATCCCAGTCCTGCTTTACGGCGCTGAAACATGGACTTTATTAAAAGAGGATGAAGATATCCTTGGTCGCTTCGAGAGAAAAATTCTTCGTAAGATTTTCGGTCCCGTTTGCGTTGACGGGTTTTGGAGGAGAAGATTCAATCACGAACTATACGAACTGTACAGCGACAACGACCTAGTCAAAAAACTGCGTATTGGACGTCTGAGATGGCTAGAACGCTCCGGCCCGCAGAGTCTTTGAATCTAACCCCGAGGGACGACGCAGTAGAGGGAATCATCGCCGTAGGTGGCGCGCACAAGTTCAAGGGGACCTCGACCAACTTGGAGTGCGCAACTGGAGGCAATTAGCTAAAGACGGAGCTAAATGGAGAGTGAAGTAATGAGGTGTACGCTTCGACTTCCTAATTCACAATGAGGTTTTATTAGAAATGTCACTTATAACTAGGTATAATACAATGACAGTTGTACAGTCATAACAAAGCTTATTAGTACATTAACAATAGACATTCATTTGAAGGCTGAGGTTACAACATCTCCTCCACCACCAAGACAACAGTATGTACGAAATCCAACATCACTTTTGAAACCGCACCTTCTTCTGACTGAGACGTTCGGATCTCCTAAATCCAATAGCGGGTGCTGGTTCTACTTGGCTAGCGGTGGAAGCATCATGATTCTCAACAATCTCCGACTGTCCTTCTCGCTCCCTTAGCACTTGGTCCTGTTTACCCTTATCGGTATCAGCTTGAGTCTCCTCATCGATTTGGCTGAAAGTAGACGAAAATTCGTTATGCCCAAACATCGGACCTACCACTGGCTCGAAACTAGGCTCAGGTTCTGAGCTAGCTGTGAACTTGGAATCAGTTCCCTGTTGGTATTTTACCAACCGAAGCTGGTTCTGATGACGTCTTATGTACCCTTCCTCCGTCTGGATACCATACATGTTACTACCCAAAATTCGTACAATTACTCCTTTAGACCATTTCCTTGACTTCTTGTACTGGCGCGCTAATACCTCTTGCTTGAGTTGATATTTGGGTTTTTGTCTTGAAAAGACATTTGTTGTTCTGGCCTGAAGCATGACAGTAGATTCCTGTGTTGACTTCCATGCAAAAGCTCTGCAGGAGACTTTTGCGAGATCGCATTCGGAGTTGATCTATACGTCGATAAAAACAAGTTGACTGCCGCTTCCGAATCCCTTCTCTCCGCCATAATTTTCTTAAAAGCTTCCTTGAAAGTTCGCACGAACCTTTCTGCTTGACCGTTAGATGCAGGATGAAGTGGTGCTGTTCTCCAATGTTGGATTGAGTGATGGTTACAAAATTCCTCAAAAATCTGTGCGGTGAACTGCGTACCGTTGTCTGTCACAATCGTTTTCGGCAAGCCCTCGATGGCAAAAATTGTCTGCAACGCCTTGATCGTGGACTCTGCCGACACCGCACCCATAGACACCACAGAAGGAAACTTTGAAAAAGCATCCACGCAAATCAGCCACATTTTGTTGAAGAATGGACCAGCGAAATCCAAATGGATTCTTTCCCAAGCCTCTTCCGGTGGAGGCCAGTTGACGTATTCTCTTCTTGGATCCGTGGCTGCTGATTGGCAAATTTTACACCCAGCTGCTAACTTTTCGATCTCCTTGTCCATTCCGGGGAACCAAAGGTAACGCCGTGATAGCTGCTTCATTCTCGAACAGCCCCAATGCCCCTCGTGAACATATGTAAGTGCTCTGGACTGCAACGCTTCCGGTATGACGACCCGGTCATAATCTGAACACAAAAGGATGACATTATTATGAATCGATAAGGCTAACTTACGGTCATAAAATGGTTTCAGCTCTTTTTCACTGTTTGAGAGCTTAGCAGGCCATCCATTCTTTATGAATCCGGAAACTCTCCTCAGCAATTTGTCCTTAGCCGTGAATTTCCCAATAACTGCAGCATTAATTGGAATATTGTCCAAATCCTCCAAGCTTATGTTGTTAACTCTATGTAAGTGGTCATCTAGCTTGTCAAAAGCAACATCAGGGCCAACTGGAAGTCGTGACAATGCATCTGCGTTGGCATGTCTAGCTGTAGGACGATACTTGATCTGGTACGTATATGCCATTAAAGTCAAAGCCCAGTTTCGTAGTCGGCGCATGGTCATCTCGGGGATCTGCCTACTAGGATTAAAAATAGCGGTTAGCAGCTTGTGATCCGTCTGCAGTTCGAACATGCGTCCATATAGATAACAGTGAAACTTCTTCATGCCGTAAATAATCGACAAAGCCTCCTTTTCGATTTGGCTATAAAGTTTTTGATGAACATCAAGCGTTTTGGACGCAAACGCTATAGGCCTCTCTGACCCGTCTGGATAACGATGGGAAATAACCGCTCCGATGCCATAGCTGGAGGCATCCGTTGCCAGAATGATTGGTAACGAGTCGTCGAAATGTGCTAGGCGAGTCGCTTTGAGGATACTCCCCTTTAAACTTTCGAAAGCAGCCTGCTGCTGGCGAGACCAAACAAATTTAGCACCTTTTGCACGGAGTGCATTCAAGGGACCTGCGACCTGCGAGAAATTCGGGATAAACTGGTTATAGTAGTTTAATTTACCTATAACTGCTTCCAGCTCTTTTACATTGGAGGGTTGCGGTAAGTTTCGAAGAGCTTCCAAATGCTTCTCCGATGGACGAATGCCTTTAGCGGAAAGTGTGTGGCCCAGATATTCGAGCTCTCGAGCGGCAAACGTACATTTTCGCTTATTACATCGGAATCCATGTACTTCCAAATGCTTCAGTACCTCTTCCAAAATTCGCAGATGCTCGTCCTCAGTCGCCCCAGCGATGACTATATCGTCGATATAGATGCCTACAGGAAGATCCGCAAACAGTTGCTCCATAACACCTTGAAATTCTCCCGGTGCGCTGCTAATGCCGTACGGTAACCGATTGAACCGTAAAAGACCAAAGGGAGTATTTATTACTACATACTCCTTAGATGCCTCGTCCAACTCAATCTGCAGATAGGCCTCCGACAGATCGATTTTCGTGAATACCCTACCTGCACGAAGTTTGTGAAATAGGTCCGGGGTCGAGGAAGCGGATGACGGTTCGAAATCAGCTGTGGATTCACAGTAGTTTTGAAATCCCCGCAAATTCGGATTCCTCCATTTGCCTTCTGAACAATTACTACTGGAGCTGCCCACTGCGTCCGCTGTACCCAAGACAGGATTCCCTCTGACACTAGCCGGTCGATTTCTTTTTTGGTTTCCTTCAAAAGCGCATACGGAATTTGTCGATGACGAATGAATTTCGGCACGGCACCCTCCTTAAGTGCCAGATGGGCTTTGAAGTTTTTGCATTTGCCCAACCCAGCTGAAAAAAGCTCTGAGTATGTGTCACATAACTTCTCAATGCTGTGGAGGAGAGGAACATTTGAACTAACTTGTAAAATTGAGTGTTCAACCTTTAAGCTGAGAGCTTTGAACCAGTCCAGACCTAAAATATTAGCACCTGAACTATTGACTACGAGCAAATTTACTTGGTGTGTCTCATTTCTGTGGGTAACTTCCACTTCCAGTTCGCCTCTTAATTCCAGTGGCATTCCGCCATATGCTTGCAGACATTTAGTTGTTGGAAAACATTTCGGTTGCCCCAGTTGACGGAATCCTTCTAGACCAACTAAAGAACAAGACGCCCCAGTGTCGACTTGAAACCGCATTGGGCACCTATTCACAGCAACATCCAACATTATCCACTGCTTGGACTCCGCTTTTACCAGCGAACATACACGCGACTGAACCATCTCACTAAAATGAATTTGTTCTGCCAAATTAGCTGCACATTTACCTCGTGAGTTATTCCTCTCCATGCGATGAGTACTTTTGCTCTTGTGCCGGCGTCTGCTTCCTCGTGGTGAATTGTTGGAAGTCTCATCATCTGTACTCCTCATGCAAACAGCTGCTATATGACCTACCTTCTTGCACCTATTGCAAACTGTTTTGTAATGACGACAATCTCTTCTGCTGTGGTGTACAAAACAGCCTGGGCAAGATTTCCGTACCGATTGTGATTGCGAAGGAAAACCCCCGTGACCCCTGGTCATCGGCAGGTGATTTACCTCTAGCTCGTTATCATTCTCTTTGATTGTAGAGAAGGTCTTTTGCGTGGTCTCATATGCACTTGCAATGTCTAACACGTCTTGCAAAGAAGGGTCAGTCTTCTGGAGTGCTTGCGAACGAACGTTGTCATGCGGCGTATATAGGACAATGATGTCGCGAATCATGCTATCGACGTAAGACTTACCACACGACGCCTCGGGGCACGTAAAGAGACAATTGCGTGCCACACCTCTTAGGTCGGCAACCCATGCTGCATATGATTGACCTGGCTTCATCGTCGTTTTATGGAACTGGTATCTGGCTGCAAGAACGTGTATTTTAGAGATGAAGTGCTCGCTTAGCTTACCCGTTAGATCTTTAAAAGTCTTGGAAGCTACATCGTCTACACCATATAGCTTCTGAAGTGTTTCGAAATTTTCTGCACCGATCCAGGACAGAAAAAATGCGCGCTTTTGCTTTTCATCTGAGACGCCACATGCTTCAAAATGCTGCTCCATTTGCTTCAAGTAGGTCTTCCAATTGTCTTCTCTTTTGTATGCAGGAAATGGCTGGACGACTGACATGTTCGAGCTCGCTGAACTCCGCGTGTTTGCCTCCATCCACTTTTTCTGATCCGCCAAAACTCCTGCCATCCAATCACGCTGTGATTTGAGAATGCCCTCCAACGTGGCTTTGTCCATTGCTACCGCGTTCTAATGAGTTATTTCTGCGAGAAATAAATTTGCGCTTTGGGTTCGAACAAAATTAAAAAAAATCCTCGTCGCCAATTGAAGTAATGAGGTGTACGCTTCGACTTCCTAATTCACAATGAGGTTTTATTAGAAATGTCACTTATAACTAGGTATAATACAATGACAGTTGTACAGTCATAACAAAGCTTATTAGTACATTAACAATAGACATTCATTTGAAGGCTGAGGTTACAACAGAGAGTCTTGTTGGTTGAGGTCCAGGTTCACCCCGAACAGTAGCGCCACCTAAGTAAGTAAGTAAGTTATCTAAAGCAACAGTTTCTTTAATTGATTTAGGTTCGTTCCAAATAAACGGGTCGGTATATAAAAACCGGGGCGGTATATAATAACCGGGGCGGTATATAATAACTGGTGCGGTATATAAAAACCGATCGGTATATAAAACGCAGAGCGGTACATAATAACTGGGTCGGTATATAAAAAACAGGTCGGTATATATAAAACCGGTCGGTTTCACAAATATGGAACTCAATGAAGATTTACTTAAAGACCTTATAAAAACGAGAAAAGCTTGGCGAAGAAAATATAAGCTTCTCAAAACTGGGCAAATCATGAAGGAAAGGGAATTTGCAAATACCTTTAAGCCAATAGTTTATCCCTTAAAAGAAATCGTGGAAAATGTCAAAAGTCGAGATACTGTTGAGTACGATATAATGACTAAAACGAAGCCTCGACGAAAATTACAATTCCAAAGTTCACCAAAAGAAAAACTTGTTCTGGAGGAGAGTTTTGACTCTTCATATCATGAGTCAAACATTCAACCAACGATGGATGATAAAGATTTTTCATTTAGAACACGCAAAAATTTCGATATAGATAATATTGATCAAAGTACACCTGCCAACAGACCATCGCCATCAGAATCGAATCTGGATAAGATCTATGGTCCACATTTCGATGTACAATCAAATTCAACAAAGTTGGGCAGATCAAGTTTTGTAATTATCGAGCAAAAGAATGTCGTTATTGATGATGAAATCTTCCCTGGAACAGAGGGCCTCTATGAATTAATTTCTCGGAAAAACCCTAGAAAAGAACGATATACCGATGAAGACTTGGATGAATATCTTAAAATTCTATAAAAAACAAAGGTACACTTAAAAAATTATGATAGCAACTCACAGGTTAAAGGCAATGGAGGTTATAAGTATAAACATGTTATTCGGCCTTTATTACAACACCTTACGCAAAGAGTTATAAAGAAAATTGGAAAAGCATACAATAATAATTCATCAGATATGAGCTATTCTAATAATCCTGTTAAATATGTGTACTGGAATGACCCCAATGAGCTCGTTGAAAGACTAAGACTTTGAATTGGATCTCAAAATGCTGGCAATAATAATCATCAAACTGAGGTAAACTCAATTGTGGAAGAGCTACGGGAAGCAGATATCTTATATTAACATCAGTTCTTATCAAACACATTGTCAAAAGCAAAATTAGCGTTAAGAATTTATGTTTATCTATTGGAAAAGTTTTTAAGTGGATACAAATAAAATGAAAAAGTCTTTTAAAATATGAATTTGTGTTTTATAGCATACCATTTGTTTTCAGATTTAAAATCGGTCAGTTTTTCTGCTCTGGGCTTGTACGTTTTATTTTCACAATGGTGATTATTCGATAAAATTTGTAATTTCAGCATTAAGTACTGCTTCCTTGACTATCTGTTTTTAGGTAAGTGCGTCATGAAGAGATTCTGGATAATCTAAATCTACTTCTAATACATACATATTTTCTCCATTATCATCTAGCACTTTTATATAGACAGTTGTTATTTTTTCCAGATTTGTCCACTCAAATGCTTTATAAGGAAGTTATTGAGACATTACCCAGGCGTACAGTATCTAAATATACAGTATATTGCGTAGGTTTATCACCGATCAAATGAAGAAATTAATTCATTATTTGATTTTGAATATTTGTGACTGCATTGCGTTAACCTTCTTACTGAAGGAAATCACTAAAGGCGATGCTTTAGTTGCCATTAAAGAATCCCTTAGTAGCATTATCTTTCTTAGAACATTCCTCATTAGTTAGTTTATTTAAAAATTCTATACGTAAGAGATAATTCTCTTAATTTATCCCACGAGCTTAAATAATCATAAGGAAAGACGTCCCTTCTTTTGATTAAGTCTATGCTTTGATAATTGCAAAAAACGAGACTTTGCATTAATCATCTTTTACTCCTTAACAACCCCTAAGTTACCTTCCACTTCACCTTTTTGTTTCAATATTTTTAGCTCTGCTCTGATAAAACATTAACTATTGTACGTCACCTTTTTATTTATTTCTCTCCTTTAAAGAGCTAACCTACCTCAATATTCCTTATCTCACATTAAAATTACTAACTTAAGTCTGGCGTTTAAGAATAAACAATCAGTTTAATTCACAGGGACCATATTTTTTATTTCTTCCTCTTTAGTCATATCATACATTTATTTCCTTTATTTTTTTCTCTACCGAACAGCAAACAAATCAATTTGACTCACATAGTCCAGATTTTTTATTTTTTTTTTTTATGTCATCCCCTTTACTCATATCGTACTTTTTTTCTTTATGGAACAGCAACAACAACAGCATTTGTAGTGCACAGCATTTGCTATGGGATAAACATTTACTAACTCAGGGTCAGCATTCAAGAATAAACAGTCCAGATCTTTTCTTGAATTCTTATCACCCCCAGCCACTGTAACATCCATGAAGCCCTTCTCACTCTAGCAAATGATCAATGGCCTAGCTATTTACTGCCAATTAAATCAAATTAATCTCTGAAATATGATCGTACATATACACAGAGATCAATTGAAATAAAAAAATAAAAAATCTCCTCTAAACAATCATAACCCATCTGTGGAATCCCATACCAATTTCCTGGAATTAGTCAATTTCTTAGTACTGCTTTCTTGACTACTTACCTGCTTTTAGGTAAGTGCGTCATGAAGATATTCTGGATAATCTAAATCTACTTCTAACACATACCTATGTATTTTCTGCGTTATCATCTAGCAATTTTATTTAGACAGTTGTAAATATTTCTGGATTTGCCCACCCAAATGCTTTATGAAGAAGTTACTGAGGCATTGTCCAAGCGTACAGAGTATTTGTATTTAAATATACAGTATATTACGTAGGTATATCTCCGAACAAATGAAGAAATAAACTCATTATTTTATTTACTTTGAATATTTGTGACTGCATTGCATAAACCTCCTTACTGAAGGAAATCATTAAAGACGATGCTTAACTTGCCATTAAAGATTCTCATAGGAGCATAAGCTTTCTCAGAACATTCCTAATTAGTTGGTTTATTGAAAAATTCTATCCGTAAGATTTTAGTCTATCCCACGAACTTAAATATAGACTTTGTATTAATAACCTTTTACTCCTTAAAAACCCTTAAATCACTCTCCACTTCACCTGTTTGTTTCAGTATATTTAGCTCTGCTCTGATAAAACATTAACTATTGTACGTCACCTCTTTATTTATTTATCTCCTTTAAAGAGCTAACCTATCTCAATATTCTATATCTCACATTAAAATTACTAACTCAAGTCTGGTGTTTAAGAATAAACAATCATTTTGATTCACAGAGTCCAGCTTTTTTATTCCTTTCTTATATCATCCTCTTTAGTCATATCATACATTTATTTCTTTTATTTTTTCTCTACCGAACAGCAAACAAATCAATTTGACTCACATAGTCCAGATTTATTTTTATTTTCTTATGTCATCCTCTTTACTCATATCATGCTTTATTTCTTTATGGAACAGCAACAACAACAGCATTTGTAGTGCCATCCATGTAGCCCTTCTCACTCTACCAAATGATTATTTCCCTTATGTTATCCTCTTATGTGTTATGCTTTTTTCTACTACTCCTATATGAGTAAGAGCAACAGATAAACATTTATACTGCACAGTATTTCCTATGGGATAAACATTTACTAACTCAAGGCCACCATTCAGGAATAAATCTGCCTGACTCGTAGCCCAGAACTCTTCTCAAATTCTTATACGTGGTCATAGTTCCTCTACGGAATCCAAAACCCAATTCCTGGAATCAGCCCCTCTCCCCTCTCCCTCTCATTCTTTCTAAACGAAAAAAGACACACACTGATCAATAGAAATTAAAAAATAACCTCTAAGCAATCATAACGAATCTATGGAATTTGCCAATTTCCCCAATCAAACCAATCACACACACACACACCCCCACACACACACACAGATTTCCTCAGATGATCAGAGTCCAAAGACAAACAAAATAAACAAACTTGAAATATGGCACCTCGCTCCGATGATGATTCCCCCAGCTAAACACTAACAACTATAAAATATGACCCCTCGCTCCCAATTCAGATCTCAATCCAAAAGCTAATATAAACAAACTTGAAATATGACACCTCGCTCCGATGATGATTCCCCCAGCTAAACAGTAACAACTATGAAATATGACACCTCGCTCCCAAATTCAGATTCCAATGCAAAAACAAATAAATAAACAAATGTGAAATATGACACCTCGCGCCACAAATTCAGATCTGAATCCAAAAGCTAAAATAGACAAACATGAAATATGACACCCCGAAGGGGAAAAAGCCTCACCCCACATCTTACATCTCACTCTAACCCATAGCACCATACGGGCTCTCACTCTAACACATATTCCTCCCAGTTTGTTCTATTGCTAGTAAGTCTTGGAGGTCCTTTTTTACTTGATCAGCGCTTTTCCAAGTGATAAAATTACCGGAGAGTGGTCGAAAGAGGGATTGTAGGAGCCAACAAACATCGCTCGCCAAATATTTAAATTAAAAATACAAGTAAATAATACGCTGCATCACAGATCCACCGCAAGAGAGCGACACCAATCCATCTGCGACGAGTCTACCACTTTCCTTATTTATTCGTTCGAATTGTCATCCTAACTTCAACCGTGTTAAATATTGAAAGTCAACCGGATAGTTCAGCAGCTACTTTATTACTATGTTTGTCACAATTTTACAGGTCTTAAAATAGGTTTACATAAATGCGAAACAGACCACAGTTCTGTTAACTATGTATTAATAATATGTATATGCAAGAACTTTACTTCATAGTTTAACTTTGATTTAATATGTCTACATAACATCACCTCCTTTTTTATATAATAATCACTAAAATTCAATGTAGGTATTACAGTAAATAATCGTATATAAATATCTTCAAAACGAACTAATAGATTTGATTATAAAATTAGAAAAATATAGCTTTACTTTAGACTTCATTTTATAAATATGCATGTATTATTAATACATTCTTCAGATTATTTCGTTTTGTTTCCTAGGTTTTCTTGGTCGTAGTTTTGCATTATAATCTTTGTTATCTTTAATTTCTTTTTTATTTTTGTTTAACTTTTCCTCTTTTCTATTTATCTCTTCTTCCACTTTTCTTTCATTTATTAAACTCTCATTTTCCCCCTCACTAAAAATATTTTCAAATTCATTGTCATTGTTACTTTTAATATTTACATTCTGTTTAGGAATGTATGTATCAATTTCATACTTCTTTAATTGATTTCTTTGAACAACTTTTCGTCTGCCATTACATTCAATTATGTATAGCAAATTACTCTTCCGCGTTACAATTAAAGATGGTATCCATTTTGCATAACATTTTTCAGGATTTAGATACAAAACCTTTTGGGTAAGTACAAAATCGAAAGAATTATTTTTGTGTTTTAAAAATTGTTCATAGATCTCTAATTTATTTTCTTTATATTTGTTCTGAATTATCTTATCTATAGTATTTTCCTTACGAGGGTTTATATATGTAAGCAAGGTTCTTGGTTTAAAAGAAAAAACTATTTCACTTGGCGATATTCCAGTTACAGTGGTCGGAGTATTTCTATATTTAAATAGGAAATTAAGTATCTTAGCTTCAAGGGAAAACTTATCTCGCTTAGAGTCATTTAAAAAGGCTACTAATGCTTTCTTGCTAGTACCCACGGCTCTTTCTGCTAAACCATTGCTCTCAGGATGATATACCGGACTTGACATATATTCAATTCCATTGGTTTTTAAAAATAATTGAAATTCGCAACTAGAAAACTGCGGGCTATTGTCACTAACTAACGTTTTACAAAACCCAAATGTTGCAAATAGTTTTTTTAATTTATCAATCACGGACAACGCAGTAGTTTTTGTAAGAATGTAAATAGAAATCCATTTGCTAAAGTCATCCACTGTTAATAAAAAATCTTTTCCACCAAATTGGAATAAGTCTACATGCATGCGTTCGAAAGGAAACGTTGTTTTGCTCCATGTAAAATTTGGACATTCTTTTGTTCTACTTTGGCCTTTTTGGCATGAGCTACAATTTTTGACAAAACTGTCAATTTGTTTATCTATCGACGGCCACCAAACACTATCTCTAGCCAACAATTTCATCCGAATGACTCCAACATGCTGATCATGTAAAATATTTAGCACTTTCTGCTGAAGAATTTCGGGGACAATAACCCTGTCTCCATAAAATAAACATTTGCCTTTCATGCTTATGGATCTCCTGACTCTATAGAATGACTTTAGTGCTAAGTTATTCTCATTTTTATAATTAAAGTTTAACCACCCTTCATTTGTGTACTGCATGACTCGAACTAATACTTTATCCTTTTCCGTAGCAATTCCTATTTCTTTTACGTTTGTTGGAAAACCTTCACCCATTCCAAAATAATTTAACTGATATTCATCCACACCAGTTGGACTTTCTTGCTGTAATCGCGATAATCCGTCCGCGTTTTGTAATTTTTTCCCAGGTCTGTATTTAATTCGACAATTATAAGAAGATAAAAACAAAATCCATATGTGGAATCGAATCGACACAATAATACTCAGAGCTTTTTGATCGCCCAGTAAACTCTCAAGGGGCTTATGGTCAGTATACACCGTAAACTGATGACCGAAAACAAATTTGTGAAACCTCTTTATCGCAAAAATTACTGCGAGTGCTTCACGATCAAGCTGCGAATAATTTTTCTCGGCTGCACTTAGAGTTGCAGAGACCATGTAACACGGTTTCTCCAAGTCAAATTCCACAACACTGAGAATCGCTCCCACACCGTACTGTGAAGCATCGCACGTAATAATGATAGGAAGCTTTGCATTAAAATGAGCCAATAAACTGCTGTTTGACAACAAAAGCTTACTGTTCTCGAAAGCTTTGGTGCAATTTTCGTCCCAAATAAATGGAATGTTTTTGTGTAAAAGGCTATAAAGTGGACTTAAAAGATCAGCTGAGTTCGGCAAGAACTTGGAATAATAATTTATCAATCCTAGATAACTCTGCAGCTGCTCTTTGTTTTTGGGCTGGGGTGCAGACATTATAGCCTCACTTTTAGCTTTTGAAGGACTAATACCTCTCCCGGATATAATATGCCCTAGATATTCTAGACTTGTATGGAAAAATTTACATTTCTCCCAGTTTACGTGCACATTATACTCTTCCAACTGTTGAAGCACCTTCCACAATCTAGACTTACATTCTTGAAAAGACTTTCCTGCTACAAGGATATCGTCTATGTATACTTCAACACCTTCCAAATTTTTGAGAATAGTATCCATCGTCTTCTGGAATTCCATTGGCGCTACCGAAACACCATATGGCACCCTTAAAAATTTGTATAACCCCAGGTGCGTGTTAACGACTAAAAAATGTTGTGAGTTTACATCAACCCTTAACTGAAGGTATGCATGCTTTAAGTCTAACGAGCAAAAAAAAAATGGTTTCCACTCATTCCGGCTAAAATTTCATCAACAAGTGGAAATGGATAAACATTCAATTCTATTGCCGGATTGATGGTAACTTTGAAATTTCCACAAAGTCTAACCGTATTGTTTTTCTTTAAAACGCAAACTAATGGTGCTGCCCATTTACTATAGCGAACGGGCTCGATAATTCCCTCATCACACATTCTTCTTAACTCTGCTTCTATTTGTGGCCTTAAACTTAAAGGGGTAGTATAGGGTTTGAAAAATTTAACTTTTGCGTTCGGATCGATTACTATTTCGGCCTTAAAATCTTTAATTGGTTCTGAAGAATTTTCAAATAATTTTGGAAAACTAACCTTAATTTCATTTATCACCCTTGATACACAAATACTATCACTAATTACCGAGTTCATACTAGCATTTGAATCCGAGCATCCAAAATATTTCCTCCAATTGGGTAAAATTTCGTCCAGCCAGTTTCTCCCTAAAAGCGGTTTGAAATTACTTTTCGACTCAATTACAACTAATGGTAATTTATGATTGTCCTCAACTGTAACCGAAATAGTGCCAATTACATTAACACCTTCACCTGTAACGACGTGTAAAGGAGGATAATTATTACCAGTATATAAACATGCATTTGGGAAAAAACTTAAGTAATCAGATTTTGATATCACAGACACCACTGCCCCCGTATCGATCTCCATATTGATGATTTGTCCCTCGATGTTCACGTCTCTACTCAATGGCTGGTTACTGCTGTTTATCCAATATAGCGTCCCTAGCTTCAACTCGTTCACATGTGCTTTCAGGTTATATCTGCTGCTGTATTTTTTTTGTTTGTTTTGCTGTGCAGTTTGTTTGAAGAAACATGCCTTCGCTGAGTGCCCCTTTCGACCGCAACTAAAGCAAGTCCACTCCCGAGCGGGACAATTATCTTTTGCATGCTTTGTAGTACACTTGTTGCATTTAGAAAAACTGCTGCTTCCCGTACTATGCTTCGCATACAATTTGTTGATCTCGAAGGATGAATTCATGTTCCTCTGCTCTCTACTGACGAGTTCAAATGACTGCCCAATATCACATGCTGTGTCCCACACTAGATCCTTGGTTGACAGTAATTTGGTTTGAAGTTTTTCATTTCTTACACCACTAACTAATCGATCTCGAAGAGCTTCTTGCAAAAACGTATTAAATTTGCAATTTGCTGCCAACAACTTAAGGTTGAAAATGTACTCCTCAATAGTTTGCCCTTGTTTTTGTGAGCACGTGTAGAACTTGAACCTGTCGGCGATTAGATTTCTTGTGGGTGCGAAATGTGGTTTGATCGCTTTAATTAGATCTTTATATGCTTTCGAAGTTGGTTTTTCTGGCAAAAGTACAGACTTTATCCGCTTGTATGCATCTGGACCAACCAATGTTACAAATAATGCTACTTTGCGATCTTCCTTGATTTCATTTATTTGAAACAATTGATCCATCCTTTCCAAGCATTCGTCGAAATCATCACCGATACTGAATTGCTCAATTGATCCAATTAATGTCATTTTGGTAATAAACTTTATGATATTTTATACAAAATTATCACTAAACTTTAACATTTTGTACTGCACGTGTTTTGGTTTCTAAATTCCTCGTCGCCAATGTTATATATTGAAAGTCAACCGGATAGTTCAGCAGCTAGTTTATTACTATGTTTGTCACAATTTTACAGGTCTTAAAATAGGTTTACATAAATGAGAAACAGACCACAGTTCTGTTAACTATGTATTAATAATATGTATATGCAAGAACTTTACTTCATAGTTTAACTTTGATTTAATATGTCTACATAACAAACCGGTTACCACGCGGTCAATTAAACATTTACTCTTTGTTCGTTTATTACAATAAAATAAATTTGTCAATTGCATTAAGCTGTTCGCCTTTATTTACGACACGTTCTTAAATTGGTGACCCCGACGACGGCCCGAATAGCAAGATGACCGAAAACGTGGACCAAGCTGCATCAAAGAGTGAAACGCGTGCTACACCCACCAGACAGCATGACGATTCGGTGCAGGCGCAGATAGCGAGAGGTTTGGAGGTTGAAGCGAATTACGCTCAAGTGCGACCACCACCATTTTGGCGTGAAAACGCGAAGCTATGGTTTGCGCAACTTGAAGCTAAATTTACGCTTGTAAATTTGCGTTCTGACGCGCGAAAATTTAATGTCGTCATTGCGCATCTCGACCAAACAACCGCCACAGAAGTACAAGACGTCATCATCAATCCACCACAAGGTAACGCATACGTTCGTTTAAAAGAAGAACTCATTTCTCGTTTGGCCCCTTCTAGAGACCAACAGATTAGGCAAATGTTAGATAGAGAACAGCTAGGCGATAGAAAACCATCCCAGTTTCTTCGACGTTTGAGGGATTTAGCTGGAGGCACCATGACCGACGATGCTTTAAAGGCAATTTGGCTAGACCGACTACCAGTTCATACACAGTCAATACTTGCCGCACATCCTCCTGGTACAACCTTACTTACTTACTTAGGTGGCGCTACAGTTCGGGGTGAACCTGGGCCTCAACCAACAAGCCTCTCCATTTAGCTCGGTCTTTAGCTAATTGCCTCCAGTTGCGCACTCCAAGTTGGTCGAGGTCCCCTTGAACTTGTGCGCGCCTCTACTGCGTCGTCCCTCGGGGTTAGATTCGAAGACTCTGCGGGCCGGAGCGTTGGTGTCCATTCGCTCTACATGTCCTAGCCATCTCAGACGTCCAATACGCAGTTTTTTGACTAGGTCGATGTCGCTGTATAGCTCGTATAGTTCGTGATTGAATCTTCTCCTGCAAAACCCGTCAACGCAAACGGGAGCGAAAATCTTACGAAGAATTTTTCTCTCGAAGCGACCAAGGATATCTTCATCCTCTTTTAATATAGTCCATGTTTCAGCGCCGTAAAGCAGGACTGGGATGATCAAGGTCTTATATAGAGTCTCCTTAGTTGTTCGAGATAGGGCTTTACTGTTGAATTGCCTTATAAGCCCAAAAAAACAGCGATTGGCAAGAGTTATTCTTCGATTGATTTCTGCACTGATTTTGTTGGAAGAATTTATAGCAGAGCCAAGGTAGACAAAGTCCCTTACTACCTGGAAGTTATAGCTGCCCACGGTGACGTTTTGTCCAATTCGTCGGTGTTGGTTTTCCCTTCCAGTTGACAGCATATACATGGTTTTGCCCTCGTTTATCTCCAAACCCATTTTGGCCGCTTCCGCCTCAATGCTTGCAAAAGCACCGGTGACAGCCCGCTGAGATCTTCCGATAATGTCTATATCGTCGGCGTATGCAAGCAGTTGTACAGACTTGTAATAGATTGTGCCTCCGGTGTTGGCTTGTGAGTTCCGCACAATCCGTTCAACTGCAATATTGAAGAAGTCACATGACAGCGCGTCACCTTGTCTAAAGCCTTTTTTGACATCAAAGGTCTCGGTGAGGTCATTACCGACCTTGATGGAGCAGCGAGCGTTCTCCATCGTCAGCCTGCACAGACGGACAAGTTTGGCAGGGATGTCAAAACTATACATGGCTCTATAAAGCTCTTCTCTATAGATGCTGTCATAGGCGGCCTTGAAATCGATAAAGAGGTGGTGAGTATCGATTTGGAATTCTTGGGTTTTCTCCAGGATCTGCCGAAGTGTGAAGATTTGATCGATGGTGGACTTTCCTGGCCTGAAACCGCACTGATAGGGTCCAATCAGGCTGTTGATAAAAGGTTTCAGGCGTTCACACAATATCGCAGAAAAGATCTTGTATGCGATGTTGAGAAGACTGATGCCTCTATAATTGGCGCAGTTGAGGGGGTCTCCTTTCTTGTGGATCGGGCAAACGATGCTGAGATTTCATTCATCAGGCATACACTCGTCCGACCAAATATAAGAAATGAGTTGGTGTATGCACTCTACCAATTCATCCCCAGCTGCCTTGAAAAGTTCGGCCGGTAAGCCGTCAGGTCCAGCAGCCTTGTTCGATTTTAGCTTGGATATTGCTATCCTCACTTCGTTTTGGTCAGGTGGACGGAAATTTTGACTATCATCGTCTATGTTGAATGGTTCATTCTGCCTGACAGCGGGATATTGGTCTTCGTCGCCGTTATACAGTCTTCAGAAGTAGTTTTTCCATATTCTCAGCACCGACTGTGATTCTACTACGAGGTTTCCATTTTCATCTCTACATGTTTCTGTACGGGTATTGCTCCTCTGACACGTTCTTTTTACCTTTTGGTAAAACTTCCGTACATTGTTCCTGGAGTATAGACTCTCGATATTCTCAAACGCGCGCTTCTCGTGCTCTTTCTTCTTCTTTTGGAGAAGCCGATGTTCTTCCCGTCTCTTTTGCTCGTAGAGCTCACGAGCAGCTCTCGTCTTCCTTTGCAACGCCGCTTTGTACGCCTCTTGTTTTGCTGCATGCACTAGCCGGCATTCTTCGTCAAACCAGGGGTTTCACGATGGTGGGCGAGCGAGACCCAGCACATCAGTCCCGGCGTTTCTGATGGCATGTTGGCAGCGTTGCCACTGGTCTTCGGTACTTGATGCTGGCGGCAAAGGGGTGATTGAGAGATTTCGGGATACGCGTTCAGCGAAGAGTCTGGCGGTCTCTTGCGATTGTAGCTTTTCCACGTTAAATTTTCTCACAGTAATTCTTCTTTGTTGCTCAGATTGGGATATCCGCATTCGTACCTTGGCTACAACAAGGTAATGATCCGAGTCTATGTTGGCCGCTCGGAAGGTCCGGACATCCAGAATACTGGAGGCATGCCTTGCGTCGATCGCAATATGATCAATTTGGTTGATCGTGACATGATCATTGGACCGTCATGTCTGCTTATGAATGTCGAGATGAGGAAACCATGTGCTTGCTATGGTGACATTTCGCTCCACAGCGAAATCAATTAGCCTTAGTCCGTTATCAGACGTGGTGTCGTGTAGGCTATGCTTACCGACTGCCCTACCAAAGACGTCCTTCTTTCCTATTTTGGCGTTAAAATCGCCCAATACGATTTTAACGTCGTATTTAGGACATTGCTCATATGTTTTGTCGAGGAGCTCGTAGAAACACTCTTTGGTGGCAGGGTCCTTTTCTTCTGTGGGGGCATGAACACATATTAGGCTTATGTTAGCGAATTTAGCCTTGATCGGGATAGTCATAATACGCTCGCTCACGTGTCGGAAGCTTAAGACTTCTTGCCTAAATCTGCGCGTATGGCAAATCCGCATCCGAATAAGCGTTGCCTGTTGCCTCTGTAGCAATCACCGTAGTAGATGTCACAGTTTTTCATCCTCTTTTTGCCCGGCCCATCCCATCGCACTTCCTGGATGGCGGTAATATCTGCTTTATAGCAGTCTAGGGCCTCTGCTAGTTGTTCGGCTGCACGTGGTCTGTAAAGGGACAGAACATTCCACGTACAGATCCGAAGGTCGTTGTCCTTATTTCATTTGCTGGGGTCGTCATTAGTTGAGTCATCCTTATCCGAGGCTTTTGGTTGTTTCGGAACCATGCGCTTTTTACGTGGTAGGGAAGTTACCCCGACGGCACAACCCCCAACCTGGAGGGCCAGTTCCTTAATTATTCCCCTAGGACGAGGGGTTGGGTACACCGGTGCCAGTAGTCCACTACGGGAGTATGAGCGCTGCCGTTGGCCCATTAAGGGCTCCTCCGCCACCATCTCTATTCCAATGTCCTGACCAACATTAGAAATTCCTTACCGACCTGTGATCCGAATACGTCGAAGCAGCTCGCGCAAGGTATTCACTAAGTTCAACCTAACTGGAACTATAGACGCCACCGTTGACTCCGTCTAGGGAATTCGTCCGCTGCCGCCTGGAACAGGAAGAAGTGCTCTAGTGAAAAAAGCACTCTTCCCCCCCTCTCTCATCTGCTGCCACCAAGAATCCGCCAAACGGGGTTGGTTACCCATCTCTTGGATTAAGGTACTAGGCACCCGGCTGTCACCGCGTGGAGGTTGAGAGTAGAAGTTGGTAGGCCTCAGCTGAGTGAAAACGCTTGTGTTTTCATATGATCGCATGCACTACCGTTTGTCCTGGTACAACCGAAAATCGAACGAAACTTGACAACCTTGGTATTATCGCAGATCGAATCACTGACGTCATCCCACAACATCAAGTCGCAAGCACATCGTCGCACCCAGAATCTGCGTTGACGACCATGCTACAAAAAGTGGAACAGCTGACGAAGCAGGTCGAAGCGATGTCTATGAATCATCTGGGCAACCGACGTAGACGGAGTAGCTCACGATCGCGCTCACGTAGTAGGCAACGTCAACAGACCACACCAACTTGGGATGAGCAGACACACACCACTTCCAACAACCGTCGAAATAGTTTTTGCTATTTTCATCGTCAC
Organism: Brachypalpus laphriformis; assembly: GCA_945910035.1. Taxonomy (NCBI): domain Eukaryota; kingdom Metazoa; phylum Arthropoda; class Insecta; order Diptera; family Syrphidae; genus Brachypalpus; species Brachypalpus laphriformis. The sequence goes on from OX246754.1 coordinate 102,126,382, forward strand.
TGGGGATCCAACGCAACAAATTGTCGTCAGCCATGCAACTTCGATCAGCAGGGAAACAAGAACGGGTGTCATTAAAGGCGGTAAGTGACAGCCAGACCTCCAACTGCCTCTTCGTAACGGACAAAACGTCAAAAATGCAGTTTTTGGTAGACACGGGTTCTGACGTCTCAGTGTTTCCATACACTGGTCCACGTCACAAATCTAAACCATCCGACTACACTCTTTTCGCTGCCAATGGAACTCCGATACCAACCTTGGATTTCGTACCGTGCAGATGAACTTAGGACTCCGTCGAGACTTCACTTGGCGTTTTGTAGTAGCTGACGTTAGCAAGCCCATCATAGGAGCCGACTTTCTCGCATTTCACAAGCTCCTTGTGGATGTTGCGTACAGCAGATTGTTAGATGGACTTACTGGACCTTCCACACGAGGCTTCCACGCATACGAGAGCTCAGCACAGGTTAAAACCGTTTCCGGTAGTTCTAGGTACATCGAACTGCTCAAACAATTTCCCAGCTTGACTCGACCAGACGGAGCTTTCAAGGAAATTCGACATTCCACCGTTCATCACATCAATACAACCACAGGTCCTCCAGTCAGGTGCAAAGCACGACGTATGGCTCCAGACAAGTTAAAAATTGCAAAAGGTGAGTTCGAAACAATGTTCAAAATGGGAATAGCTCGCCGTTCCGAAAGTTGTTGGTCCTCGCCACTGCATCTCGTCGCTAAGAAAACAGGAGAATGGCGTCCATGCGGAGATTACCGCGCGCTGAACGACCGCACGATACCGGACAACTACCCTCCACGGAATCTGCTGGACTGTTCAGCTAATCTCGCAGGTAAAAAGATTTTCTTTAAGATCGACCTGGTGAGAGCGTTTAACCAGATTCCCATAGCACCAAACGACATCAAGAAGACAGCCATAATTACACCGTTTGGACTCTTTGAGTTTATGTTCATGACATTTGGACTCCGAAATTCCGCCCAGACCTTTCAAAGGTTCATCGACGAAGTCACGAACGGTCTCGATTTCTGTTTTCCGTACGTGGATGACATTTTAGTGGCGTCGGATGACGAAGAACAGCATTTTCACCATCTCCAAACCCTTTTCGAACGGCTTAACAAGTATGGCATCGTCGTGAACGTAGCCAAGTGCGAGTTTGGTAAGCCTAAAATCACGTTCTTAGGTTACTTAATCGCAACCGATGGCATGAAACCACCTGAAGATCGAGTCAAGGCTATCACTGATTGCAAACCACCAACCACTGTTAAGCAGCTTAGAAGATTCCTTGGTTCCATCAATTTTTATAGACGCTTCATTAAGAACGCAGCCAAGCTACAATCGCCACTGAACGAGTGCCTAAAAGGACCGAACAATAAAGGCAACAAAACTATCACCTGGACACCAACTCTTCAGCAAGCATTTAGCGCTTGCAAAGAAGGTCTCATGGAAGCCACCTTGCTTGCACATCCCGATCCAACGCTTGAATGGGGACTTTTTACTGATGCATCGGACTGTGATATGGGAGCAGTATTGCAGCAGAAAACACCAATTGGCTGGCAGCCACTATCGTACTTTGCCAAAAACTTTAACAAATCTCAACAAATGTACAGCACGTACGATAGAGAGCTGTTAGCAACCTATTCAGCTATAAAATACTTCAAGTTTTTGTTGGAAGCCAGAAATTTTACCATATACACGGACCACAAACCGTTAATGTTCGCATTTAAGCAAAATCCTGAAAAAGCGTCACCTCGACAGTTTAGATGTCTGGACTTCATTGGTCAATTTTCGACCGACGTGAAGCACTTTGCTGGAATGGAGAATTTAGTCGCAGATACATTGTCACGAGTTGAGGGCATCACAAACAGGTGACGTAGAACTCAACGACATTCTAACATCTGATTCTACATTACAGGTAGTCAAAGTTTCGCTTCCAAACACCCAACTCCAGATGTATTGTGACGTCTCTCAGGGTACTGCTAGACCCTTCGTAACACAACCCTACCGTCGCCAAGTATTCGATTGTTTACACAGCTTGAGCCACCCTGGTGCTAATGCTTCCGCAAAACTGGTTGCTTCAAGATTTGTCTGGCCTTCGATGCGAAAAGACTGCAGAGCATGGGCGAAGTCATGTATTCCGTGCCAACGATCCAAGATAACTCGTCACGTGTCATCGCCGATCGGAGCCTTTGAACCACCAGCCTCCAGATTCGAGCACATACACGTTGACTTCGTCGGACCTCTTCCATACTCACGAGGGTCCAGATTTTGTCTTACCATCTTACTTACTTAGGTGGCCCTACAGTTCGGGGTGAACCTGGGCCTCAACCAACAAGCCTCTCCATTTAGCTCGGTCTTTAGCTAATTGCCTCCAGTTGCGCACTCCAAGTTGGTCGAGGTCCCCTTGAACTTGTGCGCGCCACCTACGGCGATGATTCCCTCTACTGCGCCGTCCCTCCGGGTTAGATTGGAAGACTCTGCGGGCCGGAGCGTTGGTGTCCATTCGCTCTACATGTCCTAGCCATCTCAGACGTCCAATACGCAGTTTTTTGACTAGGTCGATGTCGCTGTACAGCTCGTATAGTTCGTGATTGAATCTTCTCCTCCAAAACCCGTCAACACAAACGGGACAGAAAATCTTACGAAGAATATTTCTCTCGAAGCGACCAAGGATATCTTCATCCTCTTTTAATAAAGTCCATGTTTCAGCGCCGTAAAGCAGGACTGGGATGATCAAGGCCTTATATGGAGTCTCCTTAGTTGTTCGAGATAGGGCTTTACTGTTAAATTGCCTTATAAGCCCAAAAAACAGCGATTGGCAAGAGTTATTCTTCGATTGATTTCTACGCTGAATTTGTTAGAAGAATTTATAGCAGAGCCAAGGTAGACAAAGTCCCTTACTACCTGAAAGTTATAGCTGCCCACTGTGACGTTTTGTCCAATTCGTCGATGTTGGTTTTCCCTTCTAGTTGACAGCATATACTTGGTTTTGCCCTCGTTTATCTCCAAACCCATTTTGGCCGCTTCCGCCTCAATGCTTGCAAACGCACCGGTGACAGCCCGCTGAGATCTTCCGATAACGTCTATATCGTCGGCGTATGCAAGCAGTTGTACAGACTTGTAATAGATTGTGCCTCCGGTGTTGGCTTGTGAGTTCCGCACAATCCGTTCAACTGCAATATTGAAGAAGTCACATGACAGCGCGTCACCTTGTCTAAAGCCTTTTTTGACATCAAAGGTCTCGGTGAGGTCATTACCGACCTTGATGGAGCAGCGAGCGTTCTCCATCGTCAGCCTGCACAGACGGACAAGTTTGGCAGGGATGTCAAAACTAGACATGGCTCTATAAAGCTCTTCTCTATAGATGCTGTCATAGGCGGCCTTGAAATCGATAAAGAGGTGGTGAGTATCGATTTGGAATTCTTGGGTTTTCTCCAGGATCTGCCGAAGTGTGAAGATTTGATCGATGGTGGACTTTCCTGGCCTGAAACCGCACTGATAGGGTCCAATCAGGCTGTTGATAAAGGGTTTCAGGCGTTCACACAATATCGCAGAAAAGATCTTGTATGCGATGTTGAGGAGACTGATGCCTCTATAATTGGCGCAGTTGAGGGGGTCTCCTTTCTTGTGGATCGGGCAAACAATGCTGAGATTCCATTCATCAGGCATACACTCGTCTGACCAAATATTAGAAATGAGTTGGTGTATGCACTCTACCAATTCATCCCCAGCTGCCTTGAAAAGTTCGGCCGGTAAGCCGTCAGGTCCAGCAGCCTTGTTGGATTTTAGCTTGGATATTGCTATCCTCACTTCGTTTTGGTCAGGTGGACGGAAATTTTGACTATCATCGTCTATGTTGAATGGTTCATTCTGCCTGACAGCGGGATGTTGGTCTTCGTCGCCGTTATACAGTCTGCAGAAGTAGTTTTTCCATATTCTCAGCACCGTTGATCGTTTTTCTCGCTGGCCCGAAGCGTACCCCTTAGAAGATTCTACATCGGAAACACTTGCGAGAACTCTCTTCGCAAATTGGATCGCTCGCTTTGGAGTACCACTCATGGTAACATCTGACCGTGGCAGACAATTTTTATCTGATCTTTTCCAGGCTCTAGCTCAACTGTTCGGCATCAACCATTTGACTACCACTGCATACCATCCAGCAGCTAATGTTATGGTCGAAAGGTTTCATCGTCAACTAAAAGCCGCTATCGAGTGCCATGAGTCACCAGCATGGGCTGAAGAACTGCCTGTTGTACTGCCGGGACTCAGAGCATCCTTTAAGGAAGACCTCAAGGCCACAGCAGCAGAAATGGTATACGGCGAACCCATCAGACTTCCCGGTAAATTTTTGTCTTTTAAAAGATATACCATACATCTTGAACTCCTGAAGGTGTGCTTCGCGTTGAAATCTACACCAATAGATAAATTTTAACCAAGGGTATTAAAGACACGAAAGTAATCGTCTTTTTCTAGCGAGCATCTCGGCGGACAGTAAACAGATGCTATATTGTAGCTCAGGTGTTTATTTTTAACCCTTACTACGCACAACTGAAGTTTTTCCAGCTCTATGCTTATATCGACCGAATGTTCGATGTTAGTTTTAATGAATAATGATGAACCGCCTCGCGCTCTTTCAGAAGGATGGATGGAAGGAGGCGTGATAACCAGCGTAGCCTCTTATCTTTATTTGTGGTTCCCTTGTTAGATGAGTTTCAGAGATCAAACATATGTCGACATTTTCTCTAATTAAGAACATTTCTAATTCGTTAGCTTATTTTTTCATTAACACCTAATTTCTCTAATATCCCTTGCCTATCATTGTCGTCCATTGTTCCGAACAACCACTTATGCAGAGTGCCTGCTAAGTTTATCAGTCCTCTTTTCTGTCTAATATCTTTTAGAATTATGGATAAAATCTTAGCCCTTATATTTGATATTATTCCGTTTAGTATTTCTTTATTGTACATATCTAAATACGCAATATTAGTTTCCATTTGGGTGAGTATATCTTGTATGTCCAACGGATTGATTATATCTAAAATGGTATTAGTCTTATTAACAATTGCTACCTCCTGCACTTTTACTATTGTATAAGCTATTTCTTCATGTATTGAACTTACTTGCAGAAGTCCCTAGGTCACTGTGATTGTAATCAGGAATATTATTGCCAGAAACAGTATCTGTAAATTTTAAAGGTCGTTTTATGTGTGCCATATGTACATTTCTCAAAGAAGCTAGACTGTAATATGGTTCGTCTTTATATCTGAGTGTTTTATAGTTTCGTATATGTCCAGTGGATCTATTTTCGTTGTATTGTGCTCTAGTCAGATTTCTTTTGTTTAGTATAATATAAGTATAACGGCGCTATTGATTCTTTCTTGTAATTCAGGACTGCTTATCTTTTCTTTCGCTTCCCTGTGAGTGCACTTGATTGTTGAGTGATAACAGTCGTTATAGTTTTATATAACCATCTGTATCTTCATCTCAGTTGAGAGCTCATTATCCTCAATCCCTGTTATTTTTTCTTACAAGTTGGAGTGTAATATCTCTACATCGGCATTGACGGTATGATTATTTGGTTTTGTCAAATGCACCTCGAAATCTTCATTCTGCCAAATAATTTTTTACTTATCCTGCTCTGAATTCGTTAATCATTATTATTGTCTTTGGTTTTCCGAATTTCGTAAAATGTTCTATCATATGTGCTTTTTTCTGTTACGCAATATTTTTTTTTTTTTTTTTTTTGCCGAGAGTAGGTGAAAAATCTTCTAAAGACACCATACGGCCCGACCGAGCGTGCTTATGGTAGTGTGAGATTTTTACTCACTACAAAAACACCTCTCTTCAAAAGTAATACTACAACTAAGCCGACGCTTATCCAGCAGTTTTATTTTCGCTTACGATACACTTGATTTTTGGAAAAAAAAAAAATTTTTCGTACGAAGTTAAAAGAAATGTAGAACTTAAGGCAGGTTAAATTCCAATGATAGTTCCTGCCTTTTTCGCGACCGGCATACACTATGACGCGAGCTCAAAAGGTTTTATCCTTTGCAGACGACGAATTGAATTATTCGCGTCAAGTAGTTGAATGACGGTACGGTTACAATGGCCGCGAACACGATCTTTCTGTTTACGCGCAAATTTTGTTATCTCTTCGACGACGCTGGGAATTCCTAGATCCCGATGAATATCTTCGTTACGTACATACCACGGTGCACTAACTATCGCTCTAAGAACTTTATTTTCAAAAGTTTGTATGATGTTTCTATTGCTTTTCTTGGTACAACCCCATAGTTGTATACCATACGTCCACACAGGCTTTAGCACTTGCTTATAGATAAGCAGTTTGTTATGTAGGCTCAACTTCGAATGCTTTCCGAGTAGCCAGTACATTTGTCGGTATTTGTTTTCTAGCTCGTCGCGTTTCTTTTCTACGTGCGATTTCCATTTCAGCTTAACATCTAGAGTCATTCCTAGATATTTCGCTTCGTTCGCGTTCGGTATTTGAGCCGAGTTTAGATATACAGCCAATCTATTCAGTTTTTTGCACGTAAAGTTGACGTGAGTAGATTTGCGTTCGTTAAGCACAGTACGCCAAAAATTCGTCCAAGCGTGGACTTTATTAATAGCATGTTGCAGCTTTCCAGTTGCTGCTTCAATAGTTTCGCCGTATCATCCGCAAACGTGGCGACGACGCAGTTTCTTTCCTGCGGGATATCACGCGTGTAGAGTACATATAGAAGCGGGCCAAGGACACTTCCTTGTGGAACTCCGACCGCAATCTCCTTGAAGTCAGAGTAATCATTTCCGTGCTTAACACGAAAGAGTCTCTCGGTGAGATACGATAGTAAGATTGGAAAGAGTTGCCGTGGCAGTAGTCGTTGCAATTTATACTCCAAGCCTTCGTGCCAAATCTTATCGAAAGCTTGTGAGACGTCAAGAAATATACCACAACAAATCTTTTTTTCTTCCAGAGCTTTCTCAATCACGTCAGTTATTTTGTGGACTTGGTCAATTGTAGAATGTTTAATTCTAAATCCAAACTGATGGTCAGGAATGAGACGTCTTTCGTCGATTACGGTCTGTAGACGTTTGGAAGGAAGTTTTTCAAATATTTTTGAGATAACCGGCAGTAGGGAAATAGGCCGATATGATTTCTTCTCATTTAGCGGTTTGCCTGATTTCTGGACCATTATAATCTCGGCGACTTTCCATTGTCTCGGAACATAAAGCAATCTGAACGAAGCGTTGATCAAATAGAGCAGTTTGATAATAGCTTTATTCGGCAATTTCTTGACTACCTGCGCCATTATGAAGTCGTAACCAGTGGCTTTTTTTGTCCTAAAATTTTAAATCACTTCCCTCAGTTCAATCAATGCAACTTTTTTTTACTTTAAAGTAGTCAGATGTCGTGAGTGGGGAGTCGGGCGTTAACGAAGGGCCATCGAACGGCTTAAACGTTTCTTCTAAGTGCAAAGCAAAAAGTTCTGCCTTTTCTTTGTCGCTCTTGGCCCAGTTTCCATCGATTTTCCGAATTGGTGGTGCTTGCATTTGAGGTTTCCGGATGCCTTTTAGCGCTTTCCAAAGCGAATAATTTGATTCTCTTTCACCGGAGAGATTTTCAAGATAGGTCGCTATCTTTTTGCTTTCAAATTCGCGAATACTATCTTTAAGCCGATTGCATAGTCGGTTAAGGACCGTTTTATGCTGCGGTGCACGAGTGATTTGCCACTTCATTCGTGCTTTTCGTTTCTCCCTCACCAGTTCAATGATTTCTGTGGGATACTTTTCGTTGCGGTTGATCTTAGAGCTTCTAGAAGGAGTGTTTCTCCATGCCGCTCTTTTTATTGCTTCCACGAAACGATCAATTTCGTCCTCTAGTTCAGAAGGTGTTTTGAGTGATACATTTAAGGCGATATTTGTTTCGCAATAATTTCTAAAGCCCTCCCGGTTTGTTCTATTGCTAGTGAGTCTTTGTGGTCCTTTTTTCTTGATCAGCGCTTCTCCAAGTAATAAAATTACCGGCGAGTGGTCAGAAGAGAGATCAAAACATTCCTTGACTGTAATAAACTTCTCGTAAATGACTTTTGTAACAAAAAAATCGATAAGATGGGGAATTTTTTGTAAGTCAGTTGGCCAATAGGTCGGTTTTCCTGTCGAATAAAAACAACAACCGAATTCATATGCCACTTCGTAGAGAATTTTTCCATTAGAAGATGTACATCTTGAACCCCAGAAAGTGTGCTTCGCGTTAAAATCTCCACCAATAAGGAAATTTGAACCAAGGTCATTGAAGACACGAAAGTAGTAATTTTTTTCTAGTAAGCATCGCGGCGGACAGTAAATAGATGTTTATTTTTAAGCCTTACTGCGCACAACTGCAGTTTCTCCAGCTCTATGCTTATATCGGCTGATTGTTCGATGTTAGTTTTAATGAATAAGGACGAACCGCCCCGCGCTCTATCAGAAGGATGGTAGGCGTGATAACCAGCGTAGCCTCTTATCTTTATTTGCGACTCCCTTGTTTGATGGGTTTCGGAGATCAAACATATGTCGATATTTGCTCTTATTAGAAACATTTCTAATTCGTTAGATTTTTGTAAGAGTCCATTTGCATTCCATGTTACTATTTTAAGCAAAGCGTCCATATTTACTTAGATTTAGATATAAGGTTAGCCATACAAAAGCTTTCGACGTTACTAAGACGTTCGAGAATCAGTTTGTTAACTTCACATTGTTCCTCGAACTTAGCGTAGATGCAGTTCAGAATTTCATTCAACGGATCAGAGGGTGGGCCGTCGTTTCGTTTGGTTGCTTTGACTGCAGCCTGAGAATACGTCAGACGTACGGGGTTCGCTAGCTTATCCGAGGTTATTTTTCGTTCAGCCTTTTTAGTGGACGACTTTGACGTACGTTTAATCGGTTCAGAAGGCTGATTGACTGTTTCATGAGTCAGCCCCGCTGGTTCAAGTGTCCTTTCAGTCGGCTTAGGAGTCTGAGCAACTGGCTTACGAGCCCGCTCAGTCTGCTTAGCAATACGTTCTACCGAATTAGGAGCCCGATCGACTGATTTCGTTCCCCGTACAATCGGCGTTGTAGATTTTTTCCGTCGCATCTGTAATTCCTTAGCGACCTCGCAACCGCGATAATTTGCTGGGTGCCTTCCTTTGCAGTTAACGGAAGTTGCTTTTTTATTTTGGCTCAAACTGCAATTTTCCGAAGAATATTTTCCAGCGCACTTAACGCAGCGCGCCTCTTTCCGACAGTACGCCTGTGTATGGTTAAACTCTTGGCAACGCTTTCATTGAGGGATTGTCTTCGTGTTGACACGTAGCGGCTCGATTTTAATGACCATACTCATGATTGTACGAATATTATATATCTTTTCCTGGCTTTCCGTTTTATGGAATGATAGCACAAAAAGCGGAAGTTTACGTTTCACTATAGCTTCTTCTCCACGCTCGGGAAGTTTTCTCTCTTTTTTTAAAGGGCTCACGGCATCGAGAATACTATAACCTCTATTGCGTAAATCACCTATAACGTCTTCTTTTGCGCACGATGGATGAAGTCCTCTAGCTACGACCGTCAAGGGTCTCTCAGACTTATCTTTGTAAGTATGCCATTGAATTTTTTCGTTGTTGAGCCTTTGAGATACAGCTCGAAAGCCCTCAGCGTCATTAACCTTGATTTTCCATGCATCGTTTCGCAAGGAAGTTATTTTAAATTCAGTAGCGATAGTTGTTTTTAAAATTTTCCTCAAAGAATTGTAGTCTGCAACGGCTGTAATATTTATTGGTGGAGGGGCGCATTTGCTTTCAATTTTCTTATCAGATTTTGACAGCGCTTTCTGATTAGGTTCGCGTTATGGAACAATCTCGGGCGATGAGCCGGCCTTGTGTTTTTTAGATGGTCTTCGTTTAAGTATCCAATCCGTTTCGCAAGCGAGTTTTTCTTCGTCCATACTGTAGTGATGTTTGCCCGGAGAAGGCTCACTATGAGTAACCATCTGCGTTTTTGAAGACTCGTTTTGAAGCAAAGATACTTTATTCTCTGATTCAAGTTTCTCAACTTGGCTTTTGAGCTCCCGACGCAACAGCTCCATTTCGTTGAGCCTCTTACGGAGCACGGCGTTTTCCTTTTCAGAGTACTCTCTTCCAAGGTTTGCGTTTCCCGAATTAACACATCCGGGATTGCGAGACTTTCATTTTCCGCTTTAGGAGAAGTCTTTTGATGCGGAGATCTTTGTAGCATTGAGCTTTTCCTAAATGGATTGATTAAATTTTGGTGCAATAAATAGCTCTCCCCGGAATCCGTAGAGCATGCCTCTTGCCAGGGTGGATTTTCCAGTTGAACGGGGCTGCCACCTGGGGTATTAATACCGTTTGTTGTGTTCATTGTATAAAATTTTAGTACCGTAATCTAAAGAAAGACGGTTGGCATTTTAGTCGCCTTTTACGACAGGCATGCCTACCGTGGGTATATTCTGACCCCTAACCCACAGGGGGTAAATACGCAATATGCTGCTGCGAATTTTGTTAACTTATCTATTGTTGTTTTTTTTAAAATGGAAAATGTCCAAGTGAATAATTTCGTTATTTTCTGTTGTGGTTTGAGTAATTTGAAGTTTGGGCTTTATTGCAATTGTTTATTATAAGCTGTATATGATTCGTGAGTTTTGGGAAATATATTTTTTCCGCTATGCATCGACTCCTTTGTATAGAACAAAACAAAGACAATTGCTTATGCAATTCCTCTTCCGTTCATATCTCACTTGCTCTTTTTGAACTCCGTATAAACTTTATTTTCAGATCTGAAGAAAACATAGATATTAAGATTAACTGAATCGTGTGAAAATCTTTGTCAGACACTTCACAATAGGTTCCTATTAGTGCTTTTTTATCCATCGCCTCAGTAGATCCTTTATTAAATTCTCATTTTCCAATGAGTTTATTTCTATGATTTGTCTTTTATGTAATGTCTGAACTCCTCTAGAATAACAAGTCAATATGATTCGTGTTTTGTATTTATTTACGATATCATCATTTACCCAGTTATTGTAACTAATAAATCCCTTCTCAAAAAGTACAAGGGTATCTCGATCTCCACCAACAAGATCGAATGTCTCTGGAAAAAGAAGTCCGCCGGAAGCGCAAGCGCGTGAACAACTAGACTCACTGAAATTTAAAAGCATTGAGGAGGAAAACGACGTACTCCGTACCAAGCTTACCGAAATGGAGCTACTCTATCGTGAGCTTAAGAAAGAAGTAGACTTACTCAGGAAAGAAAATAATGCCCTAAAAAACACGTATCTACAAAAAGAAAGTACAGTTAGCCCACATCGCTCACCTAGTCGCGAATACCAGACGGACGAAGAAGAGCTAACACGTGAAACGAATTGGATCGAAAAGAAACGACCTAGCAAAAAACGCAAAGCTGGTTCGTCACCGGAAGTCGAGCCACAAAAACATGAAAAGCGGAAGGAGTTGCAAGAAAAGCAACAACAACAAAAATTACGTCCTCAGCCACCGATAAACGTCGTTGGAATAACGGACTATAATAAGTTACATTGCCTCATTAAAGGAACCCTGCCATCGAAGTTTAAGGTGACATCTCTGCGAAACAATACGTGGAAAATCAATTTCGATGATGCAGACGGTTACCGATCATTATCACAAAAATCGAATGCCGAAAAGATTCAGTGGTATACTTACCAAAATAAGTTAGAAAGACCACTACGCGTTGTAGTGAGGGGACTCCACACCTCGTGCACTAAAGAAGATGTAATGCACGACCTTCAAGATAAAGGCTTTAAAATTCTTGATGCCGTCAATATTATCAAGAAGGAAAAGTAACAGTCGGAGCGAGATCATAAAAAATTGGTAAGGCGTGGACTTCCACTATTCATGCTTAGTTTCGATAAAGATGAAAATAAAGATGCTATATATGGTATTAGGACTATTCTAAACATCGTGGTCAAAATCGAACCCATGCGTAAGACCTCCAGATCGATCCCGCAGTGTAAGCGCTGTCAAGGCTTCAATCATACGCAGACTTACTGCCAGAAAGAGCCGCGATGCGTCAAATGCGGAGGTAAGCATCTCTCGGAAGAGTGTCACCTAAACAAGCAAACCCCAGCCACTTGTATAAACTGCAAAGGAAAACATCCTGCGAACTATCGAGGCTGCGAAGTGGCGAAAGAGCTCCAAAAAAGGCGCGATACGCTATTGCCCTATTCCGAAACCAATCAAGAACAGACCCAAAATAGCTACGAAAAAAGCAGCGAAAGATAGGAAATCCGTCAATATTGACTTAAGATCGGGTAACGAAGAAAACCCCAAACGCAGTAGAGAAAATGTGACAGAAGCAAAGTCTTCGAATACTGACGTACAGTCTTATGCTCAAGCGGCGATGGCAGCTAATGGCAAGTATATGACCGTAAACCCACAGGAGATCAAGGAAAAAAACCGTCCAAACTCTACCGTAAAGACTCCTGCTCAAGTTGCGACATTGGAAAACGGTGATAGAGGTAGCTCACAAAATCCAGTATCCAATGTTTTCTCCTTAATACTTGCGAAACTTGAAGAGCAATCCAAAACAAACAAACTTATTTTCGAGAGACTAGTTGCACTAGAAAGCAACATTCATAACAGGCGCACTTCAACCCGAATATGAAAGAAATGCTAAAAATTCTTACATGGAACGCTAACGGCCTCATACGAAGACTCGACGAGTAAGAAATATTTATACGAGAAAAAGATATTGATATATGCTTGGTCTGTGAAACTCATCTGACAAAACAAACGAATGTTAAGATAAGAGGATATAGCGTGTATCACGCCTTCCACCCATCGGAAAGAGCAAGAGGCGGATCATCTTTGTCTTTAAAAAAATGTATCGAACACTCAGCGGAAGTAAAGATTGAATTAGAAGCAATGCAAGTAAGCACGGTACGTGTTAGAAATATACATTTTGCCTTCAACATTTCGTCTATATATTGCCCACTGCGATGTAAACTTGAAGAAAGTGATTTCATAAACATCTTCAACTTCCTTAAACCAAATTTTATTATTGGTGGCGACTTCAACGCGAAACGCCCCTTCTGGGGTTCAAGGTACGCCTCTCAGAAAGGTAGAAAGCTTTATAATGCGGGTATGCAATACAGTTGTGATTTTCTCTCGACGGGTAAACCAACATATTGGCCGACTGATAGAAATAAGATACCAGATCTGATCGATTTCTTTGTTGTTAAAGGAATATCTGTCAACTGTATAAAAGTTGAAGAATGCTTTGATCTCTCCTCTGATCATTCTTCAATCATTATGACGATAAGCGATGCTCTGATTAAAAAAGTAGGACCGGTCAGATTAACCAGCGCGGAAACTAATTGGGATGGCTTTAAAAAAGATATTGAAGCAAATACTGAGCTGAGCGTATCACTTAAAACGCCATATGAACTTGAAGTTGAAGTAGATCGCTCCGTCGAAATCCTACAGAATGCTGCGTGGAAGAATACTCCCAAACCCAAGAAAACGCCGGCAAGCTACATTCAAACTTATCCGCAGGAAATAAAAAAAATGCTTAAGGAGAAGAGAAAAGGACGCAAAAAATGGCATCAAACTCGGGCTCCGCAACATAAAGCACATCTTAACCGTTTGTGCAACTCACTAAAAAGTTCTATTAAAAACCTTAAGAATAATGAAATGCAAACTTACCTAGAAAGCTTAACGGCAGAAAAAGATTCTAATTACTCGCTTTGGAAGGCTATAAAAGGTACTAAAAAACCTCAAATTCAAGCCGCCCTAATTAGGAAAAATCAAGACGAATGGGCCAGGCATGATAAAGAGAAAGCGCAAGTTTTTGCCGCCCACCTGGAAGAAACTTTCAAACCGTTGGGTGGACAAGCTCTTATTTAAAATATAAATACGTTTTATATAGCCAATAGCGTAATAAGAAATGCAACACTTACCGAAACTAAGGACGAAATAAAGAAACTTAAACCTAAGAAGGCTCCTGGATACGACCCAATTACGGGAGAGGTTCTTAAAGCACTACCAAGAAAACCTCTAATTAAGCTTCTATTCATTATAAACGCCTCACTTAGACTAGAATATGTTCCCAGTCAATGGAAAGTCGCCGAAGTCATAATGGTCCTTAAGCCCGCCGAATGAAAAAACGTCTTATAGACCGATTTCGCTTCTTCCAATTATATCCAAAGTGTTCGAGAGAATATTGATTAAGCGAATACAGCCGGTAATAGAAGAAGGGCATCTCATTCCGGATCATCAATTCGGATTGAGAAGTAAGCATTCAACAGTTGAACAAGTACATCGATTAACACATGTAATCGAAAAGTCATCTGAAGAAAAAAAGATTTGTTCAAGCGTATTCCTTGAGGTCGCTAAAGCCTTTGCCAAGGTCTGGCACGAAGGCTTAAAGTTTAAATTACGACAAGTTCTGCCAGAGCACCAATACAATGCTTTGAAGAACTACCTTACGAATAGACTATTCCGCGTCAAATGTGGAAACGAATATTCAGATTTCAAGGAAATAATGGCTGGGGTGCCGCAAGGAAGCGTTCTTGGTCCGGTTTAATATCTTTTATACACTCGTGATATACCGCAAGTAGAAGGCACTGAGCTAGCTACATTTGCCGACGACACTGCTATCTTGGCCGTAGGTAAAACGGTCGAAGATACTACAGAAAAACTGCAAGAAGCTTTGGATAGAGTAAATGAATGGACAAAGGTTTGGCGAATCGCACTCAACGAGACCAAATCTGTTCATGTAAATTTTACTTATAAGAGAGTAAATAATTTGCCGATCTTTTCAAACTCGGTTCAAATTCCGTTTGCAAACGAGGCTAAGTATCTTGGAATGACACTTGATACAAAGCTGAAATGGAAAACGAACGTAAAGAAAAAACGCAAAGAACTAGATAATAAATATAGATAAATGTATTGGTTACTTGGAAAATATTCCAAGCTTAATATAGGGAATAAACTGCTTTTATATAAGCAAGTGCTAAAGCCAGTATGGACACATGGTATACAACTCTGGGGTTGTACCAAAATAAGTAATATTCAAATTTTACAAAATTTGAAAACAAAGTGCTAAGAGGTATATTAGAAATGGCGATATCCACAGAGATCTCGGCATTAAAACTATAGAAGACGAAATCAAAAAATACGCGAGAAAGCATAAAAATCGACTATAAAGTCACGTAAAAATTACAGTCCTCCAAGTTTTGGATGAAAGAAATTTACTACGCCGTCTACAAAGAACCAAACCTTTAGACTTAGCGCGATAAGTAACCGCGTCTAAACTGCGGAGCTAGCAGGAACTTCTAATGGGAAGGTACCTGCAAAACGTCTGCAAACTACTTATAAGTCTAATACTTAGTTGTAGTAAAAATAAAAGCAAGTCTGTTTTGGAGGGAGGTTTTTTTAGTGGGTAAGAATCCCACACTACTATGAGCACGCGCTGTCGATCCTCATACTGTCTTGTTGAAGATTTTCACCTAATCTCGAAAAAAAAGAATTCCTTATACAAACCATTGAAAAGGCCCCTCACGCACAATGCGCTTTGACGCGCTCTGGCAGGGTGTTTGCTCTGGCATTTCAGTTTTAGATTCACCAGTATACCACCTTGATCAAAAAGTTCCCGGAATAAAAACCATCCAACAGCCACTGAATTCACCTGATTTGGCTCCCTGTGACTTCTATCTGTTCAGTCGAGTTAAAAAACCATAACGGGGAACGCGTTTCAGCAGCCGAGAGGAAGTAATAGAAAAATCGCAGGAAGCACTGATGGACATACCGAAAACCGAATATAAAAATTATTTCGAAGATTGGATCAAGCGCTGGCATAAGTGTGTTGCAGTCGATGGGGATTACTTTGAAGGGGACAATATAGATTTAGATGAATAAACTTGTATTTTTAATTTTCTGAATAAATTCCGGGAACTTTTTGATCAAGGCGGTATACTAGATGATATACCAAAATTTGAGTGTGGACGAAATAACTTAAAAATTGGAGTTTCTGTTACATGTTTCGGCACTCTGGCAGGGGTTTGCGACCGCCCAATCGCTCTGGCAATTTCACTACACGATATGATTTTTAATTGCGATTGTTGTGCCCAAAACACAGATTCCATCGTAACACAGGGGCGCACGAACCTTCTTGACAAAGCGGCACCGAAATCAAAGACCACACATGCATTTCTGCATGACATAGTGGCACAGTGACATTGGTCACTCAACATATCACATTCAATATCAACATGGGTTCGCTTTACCCTCTGAAAGCGAAACATGTGTGTCGCAGAAGTGACTCGATACCGATACACAATCGAGGTCACTTCAATACTCAGATTACCTTCCGTGTGTGTCACAGAATTATGCCACCCAAGTGTTGCGTAAGGAACAACGAAGAAAGGCAAAACATGTGTCTCCCATATCGCATTACGGACTTGACCCGATCCGAGTATAGGAAGCAGGCAATGCAAAAGAGCATAAAAGATATGAACTGTGACGCGAACGGGTTGTTGATTGCTGGCTGCAGAAGCGTACGTTACGCTAAAAGAATACACTCTGTCTTTCAATTCCCATACATCGGTATCGGTATTCGGTATTGTTCCCAAGTTCGGTGTTGTTGTATCGGCAAATACAGCATTGGTGGCAGCGGTGGGATCTCTAGGACAAAGCATCTGCCTAGTGCCCCGTATAATTTACTTCAAGTTCTAAATCGTACCGTGGGTTCAAAAAAACAAAACATTTCAGCGCAAAATAAATCGCTAAAATCAGTGTAGAGTCAAAAAAAAAAAACACAATATTTGAAGAAGTGAAGAGAAAAAAAAAATAAAAATCAATCATCAATCAGTGAAAATCAGTGAAATACATAGCACATCACGAAGGAAATCCGATACCAGAAGGAAGAAAGTAGTCGCAAAGCCGGAGTGATCAAAATTCAACAAATCCAGCAGTGCAAGCAGAATCAAGAGCATCATCTACACCCAGCACCAATATGAAGATAATGTAAGCGTTTTTTTTCTCTCGTTCCCTATCTTTTTTTTTTGTTTTAAAATTTTATTTTTTTTGCTACAAAATTATTATATTATACATACAATTAAGTCAGAAAATTTTAAGAAAAAAATAGAGACTTTTGTGAAAACATATACATATAAAAAAAAAAACACACCCATACACAATACGCTCCAATTTTAATTATTAAAATAATTAATTTTAAAAATAAATAAAGTTGTGTTCTAAGTTCATTTCACGTGTACTCTTCCTTCCTCTTTATTTTTTTAAAATCATTCACATCTATTCCCAAAAAAAAGCCGTCCACTTATTCTGTGATCGTGTATTGTACTCTTGGCTTCATATGATGACATATGTCGGGTATTAATCTAAACATATCCCTCCGATCTGGTAAAAAGGTGAGAAGAACACTAACAGAACCCCTAACCTTAGAAACAATGGTAGGGCAGTCAAAGACTGAAAACAAAAATACCTGTACTCTTCCGCCTATCCCCGAAAACGATTTTGTAGAAACAGACCAGCAAACCCCCTCGGGTAGTAATAAAACGCGCACCCTAATACCACGACAAATTCCACTAATCAATCCGAAATGAAGTTTAATCCTTCACAAGCCATCAAACTAATTCCTGAGTATGATGGTTCCGCGAGGTCTCTGGACTGTTTTGTTCAGTTGGTAGATCTGCAAGAAAAGAAAACTGAGCTAGAAGAAGAAAGATTAGAACTCGTTGACATAGTGAAGTCAAAGTTAATGGGCAGAGCATACAACACTTTCGTAAGATATAGTGATTACAATGCATGTCCGGAACTGAAAGACACACTAGTCAAGAGTTTCAGGAAAACCAGGTGTATACCAGTAATACAGACTGAAATTTTCCACTTCCAGCAAAAGTTCAATAAATCAGTCACGTCCTATACGGAAAGAGCGCACGCATTGCTCGATGAACTGAACAATGCAAAGGCTCCCACACAGGACGCCTCTGCGAACAAAGCCATCCGTCTTCTAAACGAAAAAATGATTCTAAGCAGTTTTTGCAATGGCCTCGTACCCTAGCCAAAGCTTCTGTTAAAAGCCCGAGATGTGAAGACCTCGACACAGCGATTGATATCGCTATGGAGGAGGAAAAACTCGCGGTACCCAGACAAGGCTTTAACCAGGGACATACGGACAACTATTGCCATAATTGTAAAACGATGACACACAACATGAACGATTGTCGAAGACGAACAAATATGGACCACCGTAGTAACGATGTGAGACCTACATACTTCTCGACTCAAAGACCAACACATACCAGTAATTCCTCGTACCACCGAACCAACTAACCGATCTTAAATAGAACTAACGTTAGCACGGTACAAAATACCATTCTCTGTAGGTATTGGAAAAACGTAGGACATAGTATAGACCAGTGTAGAAAGAGGCAGTTTAACAACAGCCGCAACAATGATAGGAATCCGGGACAACCTGCCTTAAGTTCGGGAAACTATCCAAATCCTGGCCCGTCAAACACCCGGAGTCAGGTAAGGAACCTGAAGTAAGGTGTGTAAAGAATCGAAATCAAGAATAAGTTCAAACTCACTCACTGAATCGAAGTCAAGAAGAAGTCCAAACCCACTCACTGAATCAAAATCAAGAACATGAACAAACTCATTTACATTATCAAATTCCAAATCAAGAGGCGAATTCTCGATACCAAAAACAAAATCATTCACTGAATCGTATACCAAATCAAAAACATAATTATCAAGTTCAATACCAAATTTCCTCTCGGAATCAAAATACTAAATCCGACTCACGAAATCGGACGAAAAAAACCGAAAACCACATATCAAGTCCACAGTTTCAAAATCCTAATCTATTCAGTTCTAAGCAAATTGAGAGAAATGTGGCGAAAACAAATTCAAATCTAAATCAAACCCACACTAACGGACGAGATTCGGAACAAATCTCAAATCTAAACCGATTCCTAACTCAAACCCCTCTTCTAAGTAGCGAAACAAATATCGAAACTAAGTTCTCCAAATCGGTCCCCAAATCTAATGTCCATATCAGTTCATTTAACAGAACATCAAGCTTTAGAAGTTTAGAGGCGAACCCCACATGCGGATCAGTAGAAATGCGGTGAAGTGGGAGGGTTGTGATCCCTTGTTTTCGGATCATGGCCTCGCTGATAAAAGGAAGAAGAAGATCAAGCTTTAGAAGTCAGATTAAGATATCGTCAAAAGAATTCAACATGCAGAATGCCATAATGCTCCTAGACACGGGCGCCGCACTAAGTCTAATAAAATTGAAAGCACTAAAAGATGATGCTTGGGTAAATACGGATACTATTACCCAATTAACCGGCATCAGTGACACACCGAAATCTACCATAGCAACCATTAACCTAGTTATAGAAATTGTTGCAGGTCAAAAGATTACGCACTTATTTCACGTAGTACCAAACAATTTCCCAATCTCACAGGATGGTATTATAGGCGAAGATTTTTTTCGAAAATTCAACGGGGTAGTACATTACAAAGACAACACCTTTAAATACCACCATAAAGACAAACAATATGTAATAGACTTTTGCAACGATCACAGAATTCTCACGATCCCTGCAAGATCCGAAAAATGGATAAAGTATGGACCATTAAAAGGAAAAATGGAACAAATATAGTTTTCTCAGGAAATAGCCCCACAAGTATATACGGCATCAATAATAACGACACCTAAAGATGGCTATGTATACATATCATTACTGAACGCCAACAACGAAGATGTCAATATAGAAAACTTCAACCTCAAGCCTGAAAACATGGATCACTACGCAGTATAGAGCCTAAACTCTAGATATACCAATCAAATTATTGAAGAAAGATTAGAAAAACTAGAAACAGAGTTGAAACTTGACCATCCGGAAGAAAAGTAGTCGATAAAAGATATCTGCAGAAATTTCAATCACTTGTTCTTTATTGAAGGTGATAAACTATCTTCTACGTCAGGAATAACACACTCCATCAAAATAACTGTAAACACAGTCCCTGCAAATATACGCCCATACCCCCTAGCAGAAATCCACAAGCAAGAAATAAAAAAACAAGTCGATCAAATGCTGCAAGACGAAGTGATTAGACCAAGCGCCAGCCCACCACTCCTCGTAGTTCCCAAGAAGGGAGATGAAAAATGGAGAGTCGTAATAGACTATAGAAAATTAAATGAAGCTACTATTCCAGATGCATACCCGATTCCCAATATCGACGACATATTTGGACAACTAGGAGACTCTAAGTACTTCACCACGCTGGATCTAGCAAATGGTTTCCACCAAATTGAGATTACTGAAGAGGATAAAGAAAAAACGGCATTTAGTACTGCCAACGGTCATTTCGAATTCAACAGAATGCCGTTCGGTTTACGAAATGCTCCAGCTACATTCCAGAGACTAATGAATGTGGTTCTATCTGGTTTACAGGGGATAATGTGTTTAGTTTACCTCGACGACATAGTGATCTACGGGAAAAATTTGCAATATCATAACAGGAAACTAATTGAAGTTCTCAAGGCTTTAGACAAATACAATCTAAAAATCAAATTATCCAAATGCAAATTACTTCAAATAGAAGGCATGTATCTAGGACACCTCATTACATCAGATGGTGTAAAACCAGATCCCGATAAGATCGCAGCGATCAGCAATATCGAAATCCAAAAAACCCAAAAGCAAATCAAATCTTTTTAAGGCTTATCTGGTTATCATCGAAAATTTGTAAAAAATTATTCCCAAATAGCTAACCCACTTAATAAGCTGTTGCGCAAAGACGTCCCCTCCAAATGGGATGCATTTTGCGACGAATCTTTTAGGAAACTAAAGAAATCCATAATCAAACCTCCCATACTTATTTATCCAAATTTTTGAAACACCTTCTACATTACCTCGGACGCAAGCAATGAAGCCATAGGCGCGGTGTTGTCCCAAAGAGACTCAAAGGGAAATGATCTGCCAAAAGCGTTTGCCAGTAGAATATTAAACAAGGCCGAAAAAAAACCATTCCACTATCGAGAAAGAAGCGCTTGCGGTAGTCTGGGCAGTCACACACTTTCGTCCATACGTGTTCGGTCGCCACTTTAAAGTTATTACCGACCATAAACTACTAGTGTGGATGTTCAACTTGAAGGATCCTACTTCGAGAATAAAGCGCTGGCGCATAAAACTTGAAGAGTACGATTTCACGGTTTTACACAAATCAGAGCATCTAAATACTAACGCAGATTCACTGTCACGGTTAAATATAGCTAAAATCAATGTTGTAACCCGTAGTCGTAGTAAAATAACGTCAGGAGATCGAGAACAAGACGACCAAGTAATGGAAATAACAGACCCAGAAAAGATACAGCAAATTATGTGCGAATTCCACTACACACCTTTGGGAGGTCACTAAGGAATCAAACGCACACTAAAGCGTATGAGAAAGTCGTACAGGTGGAAGAACATGCATATGGATATAAAAAAGTATATCATGGCTTGCGAGGCTTGTCAAAAGAACAAAAAGTACGCAAGTAGTAAAATCCCTATGGTCATTACCACAACGGCAAAAGCTCCATTCGAAAGAATAGCTCTTGATATAGTAGGACCACTCCCTATTACCGAAAATAATAAAATATATATTTACAAATATATACTTACGTTCCAAGATGACTTAACAAAATTCATCGAAGCAATAGCCATTCCCAACCAGGAGGGCAGAACAGTGGCTGAAGCGCTGATAAAGAAAATAGTTTGTGCGTTTGGAATACCACAAACGATACTTACAAATCAAGGAACAAATTTTACAAGTGACCTGTTCAAAAGCATATGTAGAACTTTAAACATTCTGAAGTTACAAACCAGCCCGTATCATCCGCAATCAAATGGTGCATTAGAAAGATCACACAAAAACAGGAGATTATTTAAGAAATTATGCGAGCAATGATCAAACTAATTGGGATAATTATATGGATTATGCAGTATTTTGCTATAATACCACCCCTCATTACAGCACGAATTACAGCCCATTCGAAGCCCTTTTCGGTTTCAAAGCACCAATTCCCTCGTCTCTTAACAGAAGTGTACAGCCTACTTTCAATTACGATGTCTATATTGCCGAGATAAAGGTAAAAATGCAAACCGGATACGAAATAATTCGTAACAACCAAGTAAAAGCAAAAGAAAAATCCAAAGCCTACTACGATAAAAATTGCAAGGAAACTAGCTACAATGTAGGAGACAAAGTCTTACTAGAAATAAAAAATAGAGTAAACAATAAACTTACCCCAATATTTGAAGGACCCTACGAAATAACAGAAATTCTCTCCCCCGAAAACTCCAGAATAAAGATCGGTAGAAAGGAAAAGGTTAGACACAATAACCTAATTAAACCTTACATACAGGCACACACAAACCCATAAACACTATACACAATTACACTATCAGACAGCGGAATCCTAAAAATAAGGCCATACTGCAAAGCAGTAACAGATGACGTTTACCTACAGGCGTCTAACGACGTTTACAACAAAGTGCCCATCCTTTATTACTTCCAAGATATACCAGTAAACGAGATAGACGATATCCCTACTAACCTATCCCAAACCTTTCCCAATATGGTACGCGTTGAAAAATTAGATCTAGACAAATATAGCGTCAAAATTAAAGAGCTAACAAATAAAAATAGAACACTGTTATATGTAAGTAATGAACATATGTATTGTAACGAAGCGTTACACTTCGCCCCTCATCTGCACCGTTCCCGCGATCATCATTCCGGCGTTGGATGCGCGAACACTGCACATCCACACAATTACCCGAATTCTGCACCAGAAACTCACTGACCGTCGTTCTACCTACCGACGCCACTGTGAATATCCCGAACAACCATCAACACTCCAGGCCAAACTCAGCCGACCGACCCGCAACCCATCAATTGCCGTAGCCGAAATCCCACACCATAAGGCAGCCCACTGCCGACGAAGAAGTCGGAGTTCCTCACGCCGTTGTTGTTAGTACCAATCCAGTGTACTGTGAGGCAACTCTCTAGAGTGGACACATCCACCGAATATTTTGGCTGCTCTTCCGTCTTTTTCAAGACTTGGGCATTAATCAAATTGGACCTGCTGCTGACCACAGCCGCTCCGACCGTAAAGTTTGGGCTCTTCGTCCTCTAGGATAAGCCATTGCCGGTCCTGACCGTAATCCTCAGATTTGAGGATTTATTCCGCACTCCTGGGAGTAATATTTTTGTGACATTTGCTGTCAAAGTACCAGCCTTAAGCCAGTGCTGCTGGCCATAGCTGACGCCCTAAAAAGCTGTCGCTGCCAGAGCTGACGCCCTAAAAAGCTGTCGCTGCCAGAGCTGACGCCCTAAAAAGCTGTCGCTGCCAGAGCTGACGCCTAACAAGCTGTCGCTGCCATAGCTGACGCCATAAAAAGCTGTCGCTGCCATAGCTGACGCCCTAAAAAGCTGTCGCTGCCAGAGCTGACGCCTAACAAGCTGTCGCTGCCATAGCTGACGCCCTAAAAAGCGATCGCTGCCAGAGCTGACGCCGTAACAAGCTGTCGCTGCCATAGCTGATGCCCTAAAAAGCTGTCGCTGCCAGAGCTGACGTCTAACAAGCTGTCGCTGCCATAGCTGACGCCCTAAAAAGCTGTCGCTGCCAGAGCTGACGCCCTAAAAAGCTGTCGCTGCCAGAGCTGACGCCCTAACAGGCTGTCGCTATATAGCAGACGCCCTAAAAGCCGTCGCTATCCTCTAGTTAAGTCCTGGCGTTAAGAAACTAAGGCCTTTGTAGGTAACTCGTTATCGTTAAGTATCCTAATATTGTTAAGAACAGTAAACCGAGGCCACCTTAAGTGGTTCATCATTGTTAAGTATTTCTGACTTTGTTAAGGCTAGTTTAAGCATAACCATAATAAATAAATAATACCTCTTTCCCAAACTTTCGGGTGTTCTTTCGTTGACCCTGGATCCGACGAGCTAAACCTCAGCCCTTGAGAAAACACCCTCACAGTATATTTCCTTTTTCGTTATCTTTTCAATCTGTGTAATTGGAATATTGTTACTATTAATACATAAATATTTCAAAATAACCCTATCCATAAACAGGGTATCAACAAATAATGTTATAACACAGGATAGCTCCAATCAAGAGAACCAATAGATTTTTTTTTTACTTATACAAGCTATAATTTAAATAAGAAAAAGAGAGCAAAAAAAAAAGCTTTTAGTACAGCCTAAACAAATATTTAAAGCAAATCTAAATGTAATCATAAAACTCATAAAACAAAAAAAAAACAAATATTTGGCGCAACAGCTCTTTAAAGTGCCAGGGCCTAACTTCTCGCAACCACTCATGTTGTGTCCGTTATATTTTTCACACGAATGGAAGGGACCTACAGTTTAATGCCGACTCCGAACGGCGATTTGAGAAACTTTTTCATCACAACAATACTCTCGGATGTTTGTCAGACGCTCGCGAGAGGTGGGACCGTGAAAAAACTTTTTGGTGTTTTCTGGGATTCGAACTTGGAACCTCATGCGTAGTGATCCGACACACTAACCACTTACGCCACGGCGCCCACTATCACATATCAAATCATCATAATCATAAAACTCATAAGACTAATTAATAGAATATGTAAATGTATCTGTACAATTTGTAATCTAACTAAGTAAACAAACAGTCAAAGTTAATCAATCTGTAATCTAATTAAGTGAACAAATTAAAGTTAATAAAACAATGTAAAAACAAAAATTAATTAATATAAATAAATATGTAATAATAGCCTCTGCAAAGCAAAACACAACCCGGGATTCGAATCATCGTAACACAGGGGCGCACGAACCTTCTTGACAAAGCGGCACCGAAATCAAAGACCACACATGCATTTCTGCATGACATAGCGGCACAGTGACATTGGTCACTCAACATATCACATTCAATATCAACATGGGTTCGCTTTACCCTCTGAAAGCGAAACATGTGTGTCGCAGAAGCGACTTGATACCCGATACACAATCGAGGTCACTTCAATACTCAGATTACCTTCCGTGTGTGTCACAGAATTATGTCACCCAAGTGTTGCGTAAGGAACAACGAAGAAAGGCAAAACATGTGTTTCCCATATCGCATTACGGACTTGACCCGATGCGAGTATAGGAAGCAGGCAATGCAAAAGAGCATAAAAGATATGAACTGTGACGCGAACGGGTTGTTGATTGCTGGCTGCAGAAGCGTACGTTACGCTAAAAGAATACACTCTGTCTTTCAATTCCCATACATCGGTATCGGTATTCGGTATTGTTCTCAAGTTCGGTGTTGTTGTATCGGCAAATACAACACGATGCATCAAACAAGGACTCAAAGTTGACTTTATGATTTTTTTTTCAAGATTTTTTACAACTTTGCGGCCCTGTAGCCCCTAAAACGCCCGGCCCATGTCCGCCAGAATTTCACATCCGTGATGTATCCGAACACGACAACCAAAAAATAAGCAAAATTTTGTTGACCAAATAATCATGAAAAAATTTCACCAGCTCTTATTCTAAAAGCACATTTTAACCGTTTGTGCAACTCACTAAGAAGATCTACAAAAGGTCTAAGAAAAATTAAATACAAACTTATCTAGAAAGTTTAACGGCAGAAAAAGATTGTAATTACTCGCTTTGCTAGAGGCTATAAAAGGTACTAAAAGACCCCAAATTCAACCCGCACCAATTAGGAAGAATCAAGACGAGTGGGCCAGGCATGATAAAGGGAAAGCACAAGTTTTTGCCGCCCACCTGGAAGAAACTTTCAAACCGTTGGGTGGACAAGCTCTTATGCAAAATATAAATACGTTTTATACAGCCAATAGCGTAATAAGAAATGCAATACTTACCGAAACTAAGGACGAAATAAAGAAACTTAAACCTAAGTAGGCTCCTGGATACGACCTAATTGCGGGAGAGGTTCTTAAAGCACTACCAAGAAAAGCTCTAATTAAGCTTCTGTTCATTATAAACGCCGCGCTTAGACTAGAATATGTTCCCAGTCAATGGAAAGTCGCCGAAGTCATAATGGTCCTTAAGCCCGGAAAACCGCCGAACGAAAAAACGTCTTCATCTCATTCCGGATCATCAATTCGGATTCAGAACTAAGCATTCTAGAGTTGAACAAGTGCATAGAATAATACAGCTTACCGAAAAATCTCTTGAAGAAAAAATGATTTGTTCAAGCGTATTCCTTGACGTCTCTCAAGCATTTGACAAGGTCTGACATGAAGGCTTAAAGTTTAAATTACGACAAGTTCTGCCAGAGCACCTTTGCAATATTTTGAAGAACTGCGTTACTGGCTGGGGTGCCACAAGGAAGCGTTCCTGGTCCAGTTTAATATCTATTATATACTCGTGATATACCGCAAGTAGAAGGTACTGAGCTAGCTACATTTGCCGACGACACTGCTATCTTGGCAGTAAGTAAAACGGTCAAAGATACTACAGAAAAACTGCAAGAAGCTTTGGATAGAGTAAATGAATGGACAAAGGTTTGGCGAATCGCACTCAACGAGACCAAATCTGTTCATGTATGTAAGTCTTTAAATACTATAAAAGCAAAGTCGATTTTCCTTGTGAACACCGTTTCTCGAAAACTGCTAGATGTACTTTAAATCTTGCACAGCTATTCCTTATTTAACCTAGATTCGAGATAAGAAGCGTGTGGGAATTGGTATCAATCCTCACTATAAAGAAGAGTGTTTAAATGAGAAACACAATATTCAATTTATTATATTTAAATTTATTCGTAGATGTTGCCTGCTCGAACGATTGACAGCGAATCATCACAACAGTCAAAAGACAACTGTGGTATGTTATGTTCTATGTACATTGGTAATCGTAAGTATGTAAGAGAAACATCGTGCCATGGTAAACTAGCGACTCAAATTATGTGATAAAAGTTACGTTGTACAGTGGGGTGCAAAAGTTACGCTGCAAAGCGATTTTCCGAAATTCAAGGTGTAAGTGGCATAAAGCGGGTTGAGATAGAATTTTCCATCTGTAAATATTGATCCTACGGCCGTAGCTCAGTACTGGCTCACCGGATTAAAAAAATAATAATCAGGTGAATTTAGTAAATTCGCTGCTGATTCACTTAAGGTATAAAACATCCTTTTGCGTTGCCCTGAAGCTGATCAATGCTAAACAAAATTAATCAAATCATCGCACACAATTTTTCTTCAGTGGAGACCACGGCCAGCAGTCATGCAGCAGTGGCTATCGTTGCAGTAGTATGTGTGTGTGAGTATATGGGCTCGCTATCCCATGATTATGTTTTGATCTTCAGTGTGCGATCTTTTCTAGAGTAAAAATTTAAACATATGATTATCAGTGCCAAATCTAAGACACTTTATATTTTATTAATTAGGATATGTCTGTGCTATCGAAACTTAGTGCAATTATGAGATTTGGCAATATACGCTTATATATCTACTTACATATGCATGTACAGACATAGAACGATTGTAATATTCTTCAATTTTATTAGATGAGATGTTGTCGATCGTTGGATTTGTCCACATTTTAGAATCTTTTAATGGATTTAAAATAGATTGTTTGTTCTGAGCGGGTTTCAGTATGCTCTGGTGGGATTCCCACGGGGGAAGTTAAGATTGACTTTACACATTTTTGGTATTGTATTCAGTTGGCAATTATGTTTCTGTTAAAACTTCATAAATTATATTTTCTTTGAAATTAAAATTAGTAAAAATATTAACGTAACATTAACGTAATCTCAGCTTAAAACTATCAATGTGTACAGCTCACGTTCAAGAAAACTTTATTGCGAATTTTAATATAAATGTCAATTTTGTTATGTACCTTTTTGCACTAAATATAATTAAAATCGAAATATACACAGAAGTGGAAACAAGTCTTTTTCCTTGCGTTTAAAACTTTTATTTAAGATAAATTATAGTTACAGAGTGTGTATGGACAAAACATTGGTCCTACAGAGCCGGATTAATTACGTTTTTAAATATATAACATAAAACATAAAATTTTTTGACAAAAAAAAAAAACAGTGGAAAACAGAAAACAGTATTTAACAAAAAACAGTGGAAAACAGAAAACAGTATTTAACAAAAAACAGTGGAAACTGAAGAACAGTGAACAATAAAACAGAAAAAACAGTGAGAAATAAAAAGGACAGTTTTTGCGAGTTTTTGTGCCAAACGGGTTCCCGCGACGCGAAATACATAAAGATCAACATATATACACAGGTGAGTGAGTAGGTAGCTGGCCTTTTGAAATATATATTGCCATTGTACATATTGCTTGTTTTACACATACGACATAACAAAATGAGTGCTAAGGTACTAAAAAATCTGTTCGCGCAAATCACGAAAGACGACACGAACTTCAAAAAGGCGAACAGGGAAACCAAGGCGTCAAAGCACTATCTTCAAGGCCGCCTTGCCATTCTAGAAGGTAGAAGCAAGATGGTTGCGAATAGGGATGCTGTCACCGAGGCTGCTGATGGTGCTGAAAGTGGGAAGATTGATGATACGTTCGATGCAATAAAGGAATTATACGTTACTTACCGTGCGTCTCTATTGGATCACCTGGAGAAAATACCCGTCATTCCTATAGATCAAAACAACTCCACGTCTACGACTGTATCGAACAAAAGGCATGATCTTCGACTGCCCAAAATCAATCTGTCCACATTCTCCGGCAGTTATGAAAACTGGAGGTCATTTCATGACATTTTTCACTCATTGGTACATAGCGACTCCACGTTGAATGAGATTGACAAGCTCCACTACCTGAAATCCAGCATCACGGGGAAAGCTGAGAGGCTGCTACAACATCTCAGCTTGGACAACGGCAACTACCAGAAGGTTTGGACGATCCTCACAAACCGGTATGAGCACAAACGCGTGTTAGTGAACACACAGCTGAAGCTTTTCTTCGGGCAACCCGCCCTCAGTGTCGAAGGGTCCACCAACTTGGAACGCCTACTGGACGTATCCACTGAGTGTCTGCATGCGCTGAAAAACTTGGGGATGAAGATTCACAACTGGGATGTAATTGTTGTTTATATCTTGCTGCGGAAACTTCCAGCCTTAACTCAGCAGTTATGGGAAGAGAAGCTAGGGTCGAAAAAAGAGCTTCCTACTTTTGCTGAGTTCACCGAATTTCTGGAAGCTAGGTTTCGAACCTTGGAAGCAGTTGATCAGCAAAATCAAAAACCGAACTTCAAACCAGAGGTGCAGAGCAGGCAGACAACGAAGAATGCGTTTACCACACGGCCGAAGCAGAAGCAACAATACAGTTGCAGTGTTTGCAACAAGGGGCAGCATTCCCTTCAAAGTTGCAACCGGTTTTTGACGATGGAGGTGAGTGAGCGTCTCAATGCAGTAAGAAGGAACGGCATATGTGAAAACTGTTTGGCGTACAGTCATCATACTCGACAATGCCCAAGCCGCGTATATTGCTACTTCTGCAGTCAGAGGCACCACTCACTACTGCACAACAACTACAACCCATCTCAAAACTCGCAGCCTACACACATGTTTTCACACACAACACCTCACAACACAATACAGTCCAATCATACACCACACACCAGCACTTCACATCTATACACACACTCTAACCCACCCCACACATACACACAACCACATCAAGTTTCCACACAACCCAACACACACACATAGGGCTACCAGAACCCAGTGGTGAACCTTAACGCGCCAGCATTTCACCCTACCAGTGAACCTCAACCGTCTTCCACAAACTCAATACTTAACAACTTCCACACACAACACAACACTAACACACAGGTTCTCTTGGCGACAGCGGTCGTAAAGGTAAGAGCAGCTTCGGGGGAGTATTTTAATTTGCGAGCATTGATCGACCCGGGTTCCGAAGCCACTTTCATCACAGGAGCCGCAGTTCAATTGTTAAGTCTTCGCAACAGACGTACATTTATTGAAGTTTCTGGGTTGGGGAAGGTCAGCAGCGGAGCATGCCACAAATACGTGGATCTATCTTTCGGCTCTCTGCATTCAGCATACGAAGGGCACACCCGAGCATTTGTCTTTAAATCCCTGACTGGGCTTCTTCCGGCCCAAAAGATAGACTTCAATAAATGGACGCACATAAATGGACTGACGTTGGCCGATCACAGTTACCACACTCCTGCCACCATAGATATGCTGTTGGGAAGCGATGTCTATGCTGAAATTCTTCTGCCGGACGTCATAAAAGAAGAAAGGTTTACGGCACCGGTCGCCCAAAAAACGCAACTTGGGTGGAATTTGTTGGGAAAGGCTCCGATCGAACCACAGTCGATACGAAGTTTCGTTCAATTATTCGATCTCGACACTCAGCTTCGAAAATTCTGGGAAATCGAAGAACAGCCTTTCGAAAGGTACGAATCGGAGAAAGATGCGGCATGTGAAAGACATTTCACCACACACACCAAGCGTTTACCCGACGGCCGGTATCAGGTCCGCCTTCCCTTCAAAGGGAATACACATCCTGTATTAGGATCGACGTACCAAGGGGCACTCAGACGGTTCTACCAGCTGGAAAGGAGGTTCACCAACAACCCTACACTACACGAAGGATATAAAAAATGTATGGAAGAGTACATAAGCCTCGGCCACATGACCGAACTAAAAGGCTCTAATGAAGTAGTATCAACACCTTACCACTACTTCATTCCCCATCATGCTGTCATAAGGGAATCCAGTACCACTACAAAGTTGAGGGTCGTGTATGATGCGGCCTTCAAAACTTCTTTTGGCTCTTCTCTGAATGATCACTTGATGGTAGGGCCTAAAATACAAAACAACGTTATAGACGTTATACTGCGCTGGAGAAAACATCAGTTCACCTTTACCGCGGATATGGAGAAGATGTATCGCCAAATTCGGATGGACCCAAGGGATACCAATTATCAGCTCATCTTCTGGAGAGACGATCCACAGCAGCAAGTTAGAACGTATCGCTTGGAGACTGTGACGTTTGGTACAGCCTCAGCTCCGTACCTCGCGATCCGAGTCATTCTCAAGCTTGCTGAAGATGAAAAGACGAGTTTCCCTTTGGCGGCATCTATCCTACGCGACGACACTTACGTGGACGATGTTATAACTGGAGCAGATACGATTGAACACGCCCTGAAAAAGAGTGATGAAGTGAGAAAGGTTCTTTCATCGGCAGGGTTCAACTTACGCAAGTGGACCAGCAACACCGATAAGCTTCTGCACGGAGTGCTAGCCGAGGATTGTGAAGTAGATTTCTCACTACCATTCGACGAAGCCAGCCATGTGAAAACTCTGGGCATGAAATGGTTGCCAGTGTGTGATTCATTCGCATATCAAGTGGCTCATCAGGGGGATGCAGAGATCACAAAACGTACTGTGTTGTCGTCAATTGCCAAATTGTTCGATCCTCTAGGTTGGCTTTTCCCATGCATTGTGAAAGCCAAGATGTTGATGCAGGATCTTTGGACCCGAGGGCTCGAATGGGACACACCCATCCCGCAGGATGTTGAGAAAGAATGGATCCAATTTCGTCAAGAACTTCCTGAAATCGAAAAACTCCGCATTCCGAGATGGATCCAGACAGGAATGGATAACAACAACCTGGAAATACACGGTTTTAGTGATGCTTCGGAAAAGGCCTATGCAGCGACTTACCTGCGGGTGCTTGATCAGCACAACAAGATCCACATGCACCTCTTGATGTCCAAAACCAAGGTGGCCCCACTGGAAGCAGTTACTCTTCCCCGACTAGATTTGTGTGGCGCTGTTTTATTGGCGAAGTTGCTGCACGAAACAGTCAGAGCTCTTAAGTTGGAGAACTGCAAGGCATACGCATGGACAGACTCGGAGATAACGTTGTGTTGGATCAAGGCACCTCGATCCAGATGGGAAACTTTCGTGCGTAATCGAGTCGCTGAAGTGCAGAAGCTCGCAAATAACGACAGCTGGATGCATATTCCGTCCGAGCAAAACCCAGCTGACCTGGCTTCCCGGGGAGTTTTACCGTCGCGACTGCTGCATAGCGATCTTTGGTGGAATGGACCACCATTTCTACAGGACACCTGGCACAGTACGTTTCCGAACCAACCCAGCACGTTCGAAACTGAAGAAGGAAGGCGTACAGTGAAGGTACACTGCGTGATGAGCGACGAGAATTCCATCAGCGAAGCGATTCAGAGGTACTCAACGTTAACGAAGCTCACAAGGGTAATCGCGTACTGCAAAAGGTTTGCTTCCAACATGCGAAAGGAATCTGCAAAGAGAGAGAAGGGCCCACTGTCACCGATGGAACTACGTTCGGCAACATTAGCGATAGTCCGAACCGCACAGCTAGTGATGTTTCCTGCTGAGGTGAGGACCAAAATCGAAAATGTAAAAGGGTGGAAAACTCTAAATCCAACCATCGACGAGCAAGGAGTAGTTCGAGTCGGAGGCAGACTACAGAACGCAGATCTACACTACGACCAGCAGCACCCTATTCTTCTGAAAGCAACACACCACTACACGAAGATGGTCATCGCAGACGCCCACGAGAAAACACTACACGGAGGAGTTCAGAAGATGGTTCCTTACCTGCGTCAAAGGTTTTGGATCTGTGGCATCAAAAATGCCGTCAAGAAGCACGTCCACGGGTGCAACATATGCTTCAGGTACAAACCAAAATCGATGGGGCAGTTGATGGGGAACCTACCTGCTCCTCGGGTAAGGATGTCGAGACCCTTTACCCACACTGGAGTGGACTACGCCGGACCTATCGACATCAAAGCGTGGAGAGGAAGAAACGCGAAAACACTTAAGGGCTACTTTGCGATTTTCGTGTGCATGGCCACCAAAGCTGTTCACATCGAAGCGGTAAGTGACCTCACTAAACAAGCTTTCCTTGCCGCTTTAAGAAGATTCACCGCCAGAAGAGGTCTATGTGCGACCATATACAGCGACTGTGGCACCAATTTTGTAGGCGCAAACACAGAGCTCCAGAAGCTCCTGAAGGAAGCTAAATTCGACTGGCAAGCGTGTGCAGAGACTCTTGGCAACGAAGGAACGAAGTGGAACTTTAATCCACCCGCTTCCCCTCATTTTGGGGGATTATGGGAAGCTGGCGTAAAGTCAATTAAATTCCACTTAAAAAGAGTCGCTGGGACCCAGGTACTTACTTACGAGGAACTCAGCACGCTTCTGACTCAAATAGAAGCATGTCTTAACTCGAGGCCTCTTTGTCCGGTATCAGAGGACATCAACGACCTGCAAGCGCTAACACCAAGTCACTTCCTAATCGGAGCACCACTCGTAACACCGCCACAACCCGAGTACGACCTCGACAAAATTTCATATCTCGACAGGTGGAAGAGAGTTCAGGCACTGTTGCAGACATTTTGGAAGAGATGGAGTACCGAATACCTCACGCGTCTTCAACAGCGACCGAAGTGGACTAAGACTGAAATGCAAACACCAAAGGAAGGAGATTTGGTGTTGTTGTGCGACGAAAGACTTCCACCCGCCAAATGGAGTTTAGCACGCATCACAGCACTACACCACGGAACCGACAACCTCGTACGAGTGGTCACGGTGAAAACTTCGAACTCGTCCAAAATCCGAGAGTTTAAAACGCCGATCAGAAAAATCTGTTGCCTACCCAGCAACGAAACACTTCCTCAAAAATCCTTGTAAACACACATTCAACACTAACACATGCCATGCCCTCCTGGAAACATTTGCAGCTCTCAACGTAGGCATCACAAACGTAGGTAGGGCTAACACCTTCCGCAGAGCAGGCATGGGCTCAATAATTGATATCACGTTAGCAAGTAACTCCATCCTGCGGGGAATTAAATGGAGAGTCAGTGAAGATTATACCCACAGTGACCACCAAGCTATTATAATTGACATCGGTAACGCCAGAAGCACTCACCGCCCGCGATCGACTGGTCCGAAATGGCAGGATAAGCTCTTCGACAAAGATACATTTGCGGAAGTGGTTGACACCTTCACGCTAGTCCGAGGATCGGCAGAAAATTCAGCTCGCCACCTCACCCAGTCCATCAACATGGCGTGCGATGCATCAATGCCCAGGAGGGCCTCAAGTAGAAGACGCCTGCCTTGCTACTGGTGGAACGATGAGATCAGGGTACTTAGAGCAGAGTGTCTACGGGCAAGGCGCAAAGTACAAAGATCGCGAAACACACCCAACTTTCAGGAGTACCTATCGTCCTTTAAGCTGGCGCGAAAACAGTTAAGCAGAGTTATCAAGGAGAGCAAAGCAAGATGTTTCAGACAGCTCTGCGATGAAGCTAACGTAGACCCTTGGGGCACGGCGTATAGGATGGTGATGAGAAAGCTTAAGGGCGGCAACTCCCCGCAGATAACATGCCCGTTAATGCTGAAGTCAATAGTAGAACATCTTTTTCCAAGGAGAGCATCTACTATGTACGCAATCACCAGAGAAAACTTTACAGAGGTAATTCCAGTGATTACAACAGAGGAATTGACAATCGCATCCAGAAAGATAGGTGACAACAAGACGCCTGGACCTGACGGCATCCCTAACAAAGCAGTGAAAGCCGCTGTTCAAAAAAGGCCAGACATCTTTATTGCAACAATGCAAAAGTGCCTAGAAGAAGGAATTTTCCCTAAGCAATGGAAACTGCAACACCTCGTTTTATTGCCAAAAGGAAACAAACCCCCAGGAGACCCATCGTCGTATCGCCCGATATGCCTACTGGACACAATGGGAAAGATCCTGGAGCGAATCATTTACAACAGATTGCTCACAATAGCGGAGGAGAAAGGGGCTTTGTCCAACCAGCAATTCGGATTCCGAAAGTCTCGCTCAACAATTGACGCCATTAAAGCTGTAGTTAATATAGCAGCGGAAGCAATTGAAGGTGAAAGATGGCGATACGGCACCAAGGAATACTGTGCAGTAGTGACGCTAGATGTCAAAAACGCATTTAATTCGGCAGACTGGCCCACTATAAGAAGATCTCTTGCTAGGATGGATACACCATCTTACTTGCTGCAGATAATGGCGAGCTACTTTACCAACAGGAAACTGAGGTATGATACCGACGAAGGAGTGAAGTACTACGATGTTACAGCTGGGGTCCCGCAAGGATCGGTGCTGGGCCCATTACTATGGAACATAATGTACGACGGAGTTTTACGACTACCACTGCCACCTAAAGTGAATATAATTGGATTTGCTGACGACATCGCTGTTGTTACAGTAGCAAAACAAATCAGTGAAGTAGAATCAGCTACAAATGTGGCAATCAGTCAAATCAAAAGCTGGCTAGGATCCGCCGGTTTAGAATTAGCTGACCACAAAACTGAAGCTGTTCTAATAACCAGTCGGAAATCTGTGGAATATATGAATGTACAGGTTGGGACCCAAATCATCAGATCCAAAGAAGCAATCAAATACCTAGGAGTAATGCTCGACAATAGACTGCGGTTTAAACAGCATGTTGATTATTCGAGCAAAAAAGCGTCACGACTTCAGGCAGCACTCTCAAGGATAATGCCCAACATTGGAGGACCTGGATACGCTAGGAGGATCCTACTATCCAGAGTTGTCAGCTCAGTCCTTCTTTATGCGGCTCCGGTTTGGGCGGGGGCTCTCGCGACCAAAGAAACAAGGAGGAAACTTACATCAGCCTACAGACTCTGCGCTATAAGGACCATCAGTGGTTTTAGAACTATCTCTGACGAAGCAGCCTTTGTCATAGCAGGAATGGTTCCTATCGACATTCTCGCGAACGAGATGCAGAGAATCTACAATCGGAGACGCTCGAGCCACCAAGAGGCTAGCGAAAGAAGAAGGGTTATAGAAGAAGAAAAAGCAGCTTCAAGAGCTGTGTGGCAAGATCGATGGGATAATGCGGTTAAAGGCAGATGGACCTATAAATTAATCCCCACCATCGACATTTGGATAAACCGAGCACATGGGAACTGCACCTACCACCTCACGCAGTTCCTGTCTGGCCATGGAGGTTATCGCAAATATCTTTACCGGTTTGGACACGATAGCTCTCCGTTGTGTCCAGAATGTCCAGACCAGGAGGAAGATACGGAGCATGCAGTCTTCTACTGTAGGCGATTTGAAAACTGGAGAAACGAACTTCCCAGTCCCCCATTCCTCATAGATCATATGGTACAATCTGAGGAAAAATGGATGGAAATTTGCGCGTTTATTACGCATGTGCAAATGCAGCTTCGAATTCAAGAACGAATACGTCGAGAAGCAGAAAGTACAGCATAAATTGCTAACCAGCCCCGCGAAGTAATACCTAACGGCAGTCCCGCGGGGAGAGTGGTAGAAGTGTGAAGGGTGTGTGTTTAGTACGTAGGCGTATTCCTGAAATCGATTACTCAGGTTTGCGAATCGTGCATGCTAGTAGCACTCGGGCTATTAGTATCTATGAAGATTACACATCCCTGGCGCAACCTAAAAAAAAAAAAAAAAACAAAAAAAAAAAAAAAAACTACACACCACCAAAACAACAATAGAATGATTAGATTGCAATTGCAACCGAAAAGATTAAACAAAACTCACCTTTCTCAATCCTAAAAAATATATTTCCTGAATAAATACGAAATTTTAACACTGTCGCGATAATAAATTTATGTGATCGATGCACCGATCAACGATTGGATTTTCCCGGCACTGAACAAACTAAAGCAATTGCACTAAAATGTAAACAAACATAATGGCCGCTACTACTCACTGTGTTCTCAATCGTGTTGTCTTCCTATGTGTTGTCCTTGTCTGTCTAATAATGAAATTCTTCCAAACAGCCAAATAAAATAGAAGATGACGAGAATGGCAGAGACGAGAAAACAGTGTGGTAAAAGATGACCCGAGAATCTCGTAGGACAGTGAGGCAAAAAACTATCTTGAGAACTTCGTTCACGGCCAGGGAGAATGTTAAAGCTTCATAAATTATATTTTCTTTGAAATTAAAATTAGTAAAAATATTAACGTAACATTAACGTAATATCAGCTTAAAACTATCAATGTGTACAGCTCACGTTCAAGAAAACTTTATTGCGAAATTTAATATAAATGTCAATTTTGTTATATACCTTTTTGCACTAAATATAATTAAAATCGAAATATACACAGAAGTGGAAACAAGTCTTTTTCCTTGCGTTTAAAACTTTTATTTAAGATAAGTTATAGTTACAGAGTGTGTATGGACAAAACAGTTTCAATAATTAAATAGCCGTCAACTAAAATGTGGGCGAAGCAAGGCGAGCACTGGTCCGCTAGTTTTACTTATAAGAGTATAAATAATTTGCCGATCTTTTCAAACTCGGTTCAAATTCCGTTTGCAGGTTAATTATCTTGGAATGACACTTGATGCAAGCTGAAATGGAAAGCGCATGTAAAGAAAAACGCAAAGAACTAGATAATAAAAATGTATTGGCTACTTGGAAAATATTCCAAGCCTAAGATAGAGAATAAACTGCTTTTATATAAGCAAGTGCTAAAGCCCGTATTAACTTATAGTATACAACTCTGGGGTTGTACCAAGACAAGTAATATTAAAATTTTGCAAACTTTTGAAAACAAAGTGAGTAGCTGAGGCATAAACAACTGAGCTTTAAGAACGACTGCACCAAAAATCTTTCTCTCTCTCTCTATCCATCCTTTCCCACGCCCGCACTGTGTGTAAACATGTTAAAAGGTATTCATGATCCTTTGAGTGCGCGCAAATTATAAAAAAAAAAATTAAACTATTAATGCGCCATGGTACGAGTATATCAGAAATGGCGATATCTACAGAGATCTTGGCATTAAAACAATCGAAGACGAAATCAAGAACTACGCGAGAAAGCATTAAAGTCGACTAGAAAGCACCCCAAGTTTTGGAAAGAAATTTACTACGCCGTCTACAAAGAACCAAACTTTTAGACTTGGCGCGATAAGTAACCGCGTCTTAACTGCGGAGCTAGCAGGAACTTCTAATGGGAAGGTACCTGCAAAGCGTCCTTATTTCGTGAAATGAAAACTACTTGATAAGTCGAATACTTAGTAGTTGTAGTAAAAATGAAAAGCAATTTTGTTTTGAAAGGAGTTTTTTAGTGGGTAAGAATCCCACACTACTATGAGCATGCGCTGGCGATCCTCATAGTGTCTTGTTGAAGATTTTCACCTACCCTTGGAAAAATAAAATAAAATATCTTTTACCCCTATATGATCTAGAATTTTCTCATCCACTGAATGGAATGGTCAGAAATTTCCAATCTACTTAAATAATTGCGTACCTACCTTATTTTTTTAGATACCCTGTAAATATTCTATTTCATAATTGTATTCCTAAAGTTTTAACAGCCACCTTTGGTGGCATTGTGAGAACTCCTTGCTGTTAAAGCATTTGATTGATACATGGTCCGTTATAATTTTAAATTTATTTCCATTTAAATATGGTCTAAAATAATTTACTGCATACATAATTGATAAAAAGTCTTTGTCTGTAGTGCTGTAGTTCTTTTCGTGATTATTAAGTGTTCTGGACACAAAACAAACAGGATGACTTTGATTCGACAACACTGCGCCTATGACATGGTCACTAGCACCTATCCTTATAACGAACTGCTTATTGTATTCTGGACATTTCAAGATGGGGTGAGAAGTAATGAGACCTCTCTAACTCTAGTTTTTCAAATGCTGTTTTTTCAAATGACTGATTGGACAGTCGGTCCCTTTTTCTAAAAACAATCATTTCAGACTTACGCGGATTGACTTCCAAATTCAACATAATGCAGTATTCCTCTAGCCGATTTGTTGGCAGCATTATTTTTATGTCACCAGCTAATATCGGGATATCATCAGCGTACATTAATAACAGCAAATTCAAATTGTCTACGTTGATTCCTTCACCCATAAAATCGTGCAAATCATTTAAGTACAACGCAAATAAAAGTAGTGATAACAAACACCCTTGCTTTACTCCGGACTGCGTTTCAAAATGATCGGAAATTTCTGTACCTGTCCAAATCGCTGATTACGTGTTACTATAAATACTTTCTACTAATTTAACAAATTCTGTGGAAACTCCAATCGAGTGTAGTTTGTAAACAAGCAATTTTCTGGATACCTTATCAAATGCTGATTTAAAATCTACAAAGTATTTATAATTCTTCTTTTCTGCACACAGTTCGGGGTGAACCTGGGCCTCAACCAACAAGACTCTCCATTTAGCTCCGTCTTTAGCTAATTGCCTCCAGTTGCACACTCCAAGTTGGTCGAGGTCCCCTTGAACTTATGCGCGCCACCTACGGCGATGATTCCCTCTACTGCGTCGTCCCTCGGGACTAGATTCGAATACTCTGCGGGCCGGAGCGTTGGTGTCCATTCGCTCTACATGTCCTAGCCATCTCAGATGTCCAATACGCAGTTTTTTGACTAGGTCGATGTCTCTGTACAGCTCGTATAGTTCGTGATTGAATCTTCTCCTCCAAAACCCGTCAACGCAAACGGGACCGAAAATCTTACGAAGAATTTTTCTCTCGAAGCGACCAAGGATATCTTCATCCGCTTTTAATAAAGTCCATGTTTCAGCGCCGTAAAGCAGGACTGGGATGATCAGGGTCTTATACAGAGTCTCCTTAGTTGTTCGAGATAGGGCTTTACTGTTAAATTGCCTTATAAGCCCAAAAGACAGCGATTGGCAAGAGTTATTCTTTGCTTGATTTCTGCGCTGACCTTGTTCTCAGAGCCAAGGTAGATAAAGTCTCTTACTACCTCGAAGTTACAGCTACCCACTGTGACGTTCTGTACAATTCGTCGGTGTTGGCTCTCCCTTCTTGTTGACAGCATATACTTGGTTTTGCCCTCGTTTATCGCTAAACCCATTTTGGCCGCTTCCGCCTCAATGCTTGCAAACGCACGCAACGGTGACAGCCCGCTGAGTTCTTCCAATAATGTCTATATCGTCGGCGTATGCAAGCAGTTGTACAGACTTGTAATAGATTGTGCCTCCGGTATTGGCTTGTGAGTTCCGCACAATCCGCTCAAGTACAATAGTAAAGAAGTCACATGACAGCGCGTCACCTTGTCTAAAACCGTTTTTGGCATCAAAAGTCTCGGTGAGGTCATTACCGACTGTTTTCGTATGAAAACGATAGTGTCGAACAAATAAAGTCTATTGTAATTATCCGTTGGAAAATTTAAATCTCGGAAAATACCACTTGGAGAATGTACCACTCGAAAGAATACCGCTTGGAAACTATACCACTTGGAGAATATACCACTTGGAGCCGGTTAAATAAAACACCCGTATCTACCCACGTTATAAAACCAGTAAGTTCGTTTATTCAATTCGGCTCATATTTATAATGCATGAGCTTTCAGTTATTGAGCATTAACATTACTTCTTTGTCTTTAGTATATAACAAAATTCAATTTAATTACTAATACAGGCACATATTTGTTTAGAAATATTATTATTAATTTTGACATTTATTGTGGGCATTGTTTAGGTTAGTTTGTTTAAATATTCTTAGTTATTCTATGTTAGTTATTGTGTGGTATTTTTGGTGAAATATATTTAGTCGCCAACATCTTCCCCAGCCGTGAATAGAGTTCGCAAACAAATTCTTGGTATTGCTTCTGATTTGTTTTATGGCAGGAACACCCTGTGGATCATCATCCTCACTGATCTACTACTTCCGTATTTATGACATGTAAAGAAAAACGAGATTAATATATCGTATATACTAAAAAGGGACAACACGAAGGGACTTCAAAGGGACATGTAACGAGTAAGAGTGCATCGCACTGATAAGAGACCATTCCTGTTTTTTTTTGCATGGTCTCGATGAAGGTGTGATGTTGTTCGTCCTTTTCATCCTCATGTTGATGGTTCCATTTCAGCTGTTCCTCGTTCGTGTTCTCGTTCACTCATATGCGTAATGCGTCTTGACAGTTTGATTTATGAATGTGTGCATTATTAGTGTGATTAGTGACGTGTGTTGTTTTAATGCGGGAGTGTTGTTTTTGTTTTGTTTTGTTTTATTTTATTTGATTTTTTATTATTTTTTTTTTAATTATATTATAGTAGATTGTGTCTTATCCCATGTGCCGATGCAACAGGAGTTGCGCTAAAAGTGATTCCGGTGAGTGGGTTAGGTATAATTTAGATTATTCGATTATTTGTTTGTAATTCCGGTTTATGGCATTTGATCGGTTGTTGGTTGCGAAAGTTTACCCGTGTGCGTGTGTGTGCAGTGTGAACGGTTTTACGCTCGGTGGGTATGAATGAATTTGATACGGTTTGACATCAAATTCTATGCAAAAAAATATGTGTGTGTTTTGAGTGTTTTGGATAGCGCGTAACCGGTAGTTTGTTTTGATATTTTTTTTTTTGGTTTTTTATCAGTGGCGATCGATCGAGCGGATTTTTTTTGTGGATTATGGATTATGGATTCTGCTTTGTGGACTGTAAGTATTTGTAAATTTATATTACAATATATGGGTATATTATATGGGTAGATTATAGGTATATTTGTGTATTGTAAATTATGATTTTTAATAAAGTGTTGATTTATTTTTTTTTTTTTTATGTGTATTTGTGTTGTGTTGTAGAGGCATGGGCTTTGAAAAAACCGGATGAGGATGCCCTTGGTTATTTCGAGAGAAAAGTTCTTCGAGCGATATTTGGTCCCGTCTGTATAGACGGTGAGTGGAGGAGAAGGTACAATGCCGAACTATACGGCCTGTACAAGGACATGGACTTAGCCAGAAGAGTTCACATACAGCGACTAAGATGGCTGGGTCATTTAGAGCGGATGGAGCCCAACTTCCCGCTAAGAAAGTCTTCGAATCCACCCCGGACGAACGGCGCAGTAGAGGACGACCTCGCGGTAGGTTGCGCAAACAAGTGGAGGGGGACCTCAACCAACTTGGCGTGCGCAACTGGAGGCAGCTGGCTCGTAACCGTGCTGGCTGGAGAGGTTTGTTGGTTGAGGCCCAGGTCCACCCCGGACTGTAGCGCCATCTAAGTAAGTAAGTAAGTGTGTTGTGTTGTGATGATCGTTATCAGCAATCGGTGTTGATCGAGTGGATTATTATAGCGGTGGTCAGTCGGTTGACAAAAGAAAGTTTGACTCAACAGCTGACTACTGCTGGGTGTGTGTATGTGTATCTGTGTGGTATGGGATTTGCCGACGGCATGTTGCAATTTTGATGCATTGCTGACGGCATTTTGCAATTTGGATGAATTGCCGACAACATTTTGCAATTTTGATGAAGTGCCGGCGGCAATATTGCTGATGATATTTGAGTGTTGTGTTGAGTGAATTGAATGTTTATTTAGTGTTAAATAGTATTATTTATGTGTAGTTATATGATGGTGTTGTTCTCTTTTGCGTCATTTGAGGGTAGATGGCATATTTTTGTGATGGGTCGTTTGGTTACTCCGTTCCTGGTCTTAAGCGTGACTACTCGCGTTAAATTATCCTTGCCTGGATGGATCTCCGTAATTCTTGCGAGCATCCATTGTGACGGAGGTAGCCGAACGTTCTTGATTAGCACCAATTCACCTACGTTGGGTGCAGCCGCTGCCTTTGTCCACTTAGGACGTTGTTGGAGGCGCGACAGGTACTCCTGACTCCATTTATGCCAAAATAGGTCGACCAAACGTTGTGTTCTATTCCACCTCTGTAGATAGCCCACAGTTTCATCCGATACATCGCCTTGAGGGATAATTTTCAGTGACTCACCTATGAGAAAATGTGCTGGCGTGAGGACGTTTAGTTCATCTGGGTTATCGGAAAGAGGACGTAACGGCCTGGAATTCAGGCATGCTTCTATCTGTATAAGAAGTGTGCAGAATTCTTCGAAGGTCAGTTTCTCGTTTCCTATGGTTCTGGTCAGATGGCGTTTTACTGACTTAACTCCTGCTTCCCAAAGTCCCCCGAAGTGAGGAGAAGCAGGAGGAATAAAACTCCACCGAGTGGCTTGACTGGCTAAAACGTCCGCAACCTCATCCCAATCATGCTGAGCTTGCTTCAGCA
This sequence comes from Brachypalpus laphriformis, assembly GCA_945910035.1. Classification (NCBI taxonomy): domain Eukaryota; kingdom Metazoa; phylum Arthropoda; class Insecta; order Diptera; family Syrphidae; genus Brachypalpus; species Brachypalpus laphriformis. The sequence continues at coordinate 102,169,491 of OX246754.1, forward strand.
TTCCCTTTAATTCGGCGTTTGCTCCGACAAAGTTTGTTCCGTTGTCGCTAAATATATGGGAACATAAACCTCGACGTGCTGTAAAACGCCGGAATGCTGCTATGAACGCCTGGGTGGTTAGATCCGACACTAATTCCAAATGGATGGCTTTTGTGGCTAAACAAATAAAAATTGAGAAATAGCCTTTGAAAGTTTTGGCTCCCCTGCCCTTCCATGCCTTTATGTCTACCGGTCCTGCATAGTCGACACCGGTGTTTGAAAAAGATCTTGCCATCCTTACTCGGGGGGCAGGTAGACTTCCCATCAATTGCTGCATTGCTTGACCTTTGTGCCGAAAGCACACATTGCAATTGTGGATGTGTTTTTTGACACTGCGTTTAATATCCCGTTTATATGCAGAGTCGAGTAGTCGAGTCAGGTTCGAGTCCAGATTTCGATCTGAGTATTTCTACACACCGAGTCGAATGGTCCAAAAGTCCAAATGTGGTCGATCTGACAGATGAGTATAGCAGACACACTGGTTTTAATTGAATTAGTGTTCTGTTTAGTTCTATTTTTTGGATTTAATAAATATGAAATAACTGAACAGATAACCTTACCCGCAGCTAACTATGAACTCAATCAAAACAAAGCGATTTCCCACCCCGAACAAAAAAACAAGAAAGAAATCTCACGCACATAGAGACGTCCAGTCCAGTCGAACCCATTTGGACTCGAAAGGCGTTTATATGCATTTGGAACCAGTTTGGAACCAGTTCCGACTCTGCATATAAACGGGGTATAAGTTGCAGCACCCAATTAGCTGTGCGAATGTACGCGAGCATCTGTTGAATGCTGCCGTGGTGTGTCTGCTTGTGTGCGTCTGCTATTAATAGTTCGGTAAAATGGTGATTTGCCTTCAGGATAATTGGGTGTTGTTGTGTGTAGGGTAAGTTAGTATGCTGCAGTCTGCCTCCGATTCGTAGAATACCTCGTTCATCGATTAAGGCATTGAGCGATCGCAGAGTTTTAGGCATTGCGGATTTGTTTTCTAACTGCTCTAGTTCGGTAGGAAACATATCCCTTTGCACGGCCTTGATAGCCGTTTGTGTCGCTGATTGGAGTTCATCAGGATCTAGAATACCTAATTTCCTAGCACTCGCGCTAACTTTGCAGTTCCTTACAAATCGTTGACAAAAGGCTAAAACACGAATTACCTTTGAGAGTTTCAAAAACTTATTAATAATGCTGCTAACCGACTCATCTTGGTGGCTAGTTGTGCAGAAAGTTTTGATCGCACGTCGTTCCTCTTCTGGTTCATGTAGTGTTGGCTGTTCTGGTACAACGAAGTTCCATTCCGTCCTCAGAAATGAGGGACCTTCCCACCACAAGGTTTGGGTGGCTATCGTTGCCGGCGAAACCCCGCGGGAAGCCAGATCAGCTGGATTGTGTTGGATACGTACGTGTTTCCACATGTTAGGGTTCGTGCGGCGTTGGATTTCTGCGACCCGGTTGCTCACAAATGTTGTCCATCTGTGGGGTGACGCACGGATCCATGCTAGAGTGATGGTGGAGTCGGACCAGGCAAATCGCTTTGCCTCTGGTATTTGCAGTATGTTTGCCGTATAGTCGATGAGTGTTGCTAATATAACAGCACCGCACAGCTCAGGACGTGGTAGATTTACTTGTTTGAGTGGGGCCACATTGGTCTTGGATATTAGAAGACACATGTGGGTTTTGTCGTTACTGTCTAAAACTCTTATATAGACGCTGGCTCCATATGCTTTAGTGGAAGTATCAGAGAACCCGTGTATTTCCACCGCCTTGTGACCCTCATGCGTATGTATCCACCTTGGAATTTTCACATTCTGGATAGACGGTAGATCATGGCAGAATCGTTCCCATTCATCCTTCAATTCCGGTGGGATTGGTTGATCCCATTCCATACCTTTGCACCACAGCTTCTGCATCATCACTTTTGCCAAGATGATGCACGGTGATATCCAGCCTAGTGGATCGTACATCTTGCCTATGGCTGAAAGCATGGTCCTCTTGGTAACTTCGCTGTTGCTGTTGTGCTGCACGCTCTGAAACGAGAACAAATCGTTAATTGGGTCTCATTGCATCCCTAAGGTCTTGATTTGTGCTTCTTTAAAAGGAATGTCAAACTTTATTTCACAGTCTTCTTCGGGAACGTTGTGTAGAAGTGCCCTTTCGTTTGACGTCCATTTTCGGAGGTTAAACCCGGTCGCCAGTAGTAACTTGCGCACCTCATCCTGCTTCTGCAGTGCTTCGCGAAGCGTATCAGCCCCACTTATGAGGTCATCAACATACATGTCATTTTCGACCACGCTTGCCCCTATTGGATACTTTAGGGCCTCATCCTTGGCCGCCCTTTTTAAGGTTTTAATAGCCAGATATGGTGCACACGCAGTACCAAATGTGACTGTATTGAGTCGATACACCTTTAATGGTTGTTGTTGGTGTTGTCTCCAGAAAATTAACTGATAGGACCGGTCGACAGGCCTTACCAGCACTTGACGATACATCTTTTCAATGTCGGCGGTGAACGTGTAACGATGGCGCCCCCATTTCATAATGATGTCAATGATGTCTGTCTGGGACTTAGGTCCTACCATTAGTTGCTCATTTAATGATGAGCCATCTGCATTTTTAGCCGCAGCATCCAAGACGACTCTCAGCTTCGTCATGGAGCTAGCCTCTTTAATGACGGCATGGTGTGGCAAGAAACAGTGATATTGTGTTTGTAAAATCGCGTCTCTAATGTTTAGTTCTTCCATGTGTTGTAGAGTCAGGTACTCGTTGACACATCGACTATATTCCGCTTGAAGCTTTGGGTTGCTTGCGAAACGATGTTCCAACTGAGCAAACCGTCTGCGTGCGATCTCGATGCTGGATCCCATGGCAGGTTGTTCCCCCCTTTTGAATGGGAGCGCGACTTCATAGCGTCCATTCGGCAGTCGCTTCGTGTTGTTCTCAAAGTGCTCCTCACATGCAGCGTCTTCTTTCGATAGTGGAACTCTGAAAGGCGACTCTTCTATTTCCCAAAATCTTCGCAACTCATCATCGAGATCTACGCGTTGAATGTGGCTTCGGAAAGTGCGTTTACCTGGTTAGCTGGTTCTTTGAGCGATGAGTGAGTTGGTTTTTGGGAATCTGACCACATCTGGAAGGATTATATCGGAATAGATGCTACATCCGAAGAGCAAATCGATAGTTGCGGGAACATGGAAAGCTGGGTCTGCTAATTCCAAATCCAGTGTTTGGTTGTCTTGGCAGAGTATCACTGGTTGGGCCGGAAGAAGCCCACTCAGCGACTTGAAAATATGTGCTTCAGTGACACTTTCAAGCGTCGAATGTCGTGATGCAAACTTAAGGTCGATGTAATGTTTGCTTGTGCCGCTGGTGACCAACCCTAGCCCAGATACTCTGACCAGACCACGCTGTCTTCTCAGCTTCAACAGCTGTACCGCTGACTCGGTAATAAAAGTTGCCTCTGATCCCGGGTCGATCAAGGCTCTCAGCTCGTAGTACCTTCCATCAGTTGCTTTCACCTTTACTAGTGCTGTTGCCAACAGCACTTGGGTACCGTGCTGAGCTGCAAAAAATGCATTCCGGGTTTGTGAGCCTGAAGGTTCCGGTCCGGGATGAAATGCTGGAGTGTCGTTATTCATTTGCCCTTGAATCACTGGAAGGTTTGTGTTGTGTTGTGTAAACTGTGTTGTGCTGACTGGTTGTGAATGAGCTTGAGGGTGTGTGCTGTGAGGGTTTGGCGGTGGGTGCAGTAGGGTATTATGCCGTTGCTGGCAAAAATAGCAGTTTTTTGTACTGGGGCAGTCTCGCTTCATGTGGCTATATGCCAGACAATTTTCACATGCTTTGATTTGGCGCTCTAAATTTAATTTTTGCGCCAGGTTGGAATTTAGGAAGCGCTTACACTTGCGCAAAGAGTGCTGCCCCTGATGACACACCTGACATCCAAAAAGCCCTTTTTAGCCGTAATATTCGGTTTCGATCCAAACCTCATATTTGAACGTGCTGATGGCTGCATCTCTACTGCTTCAAGCGTTCGAAAACGCGTCTCCAAAAACTCCTCAAACTTCTTCATCGTTGGCAAATTTGTACACTTCCCTAACGTCTCTTCCCACAGTTGTTGCGTAGTAGTTGGGATTTTCTGAACCAGAATATAAATTAAAATTACATCCCAATGTTTTACAGGAACCCCCAAGTTCTCCAAACTGTGGATGCATTCCTGCGAAATGTCCAATATGGATTTGATGCCACTGACGGACTCCTGAGTCAACGTCGCTTGGCCAAAAAATAATTTTAGTTGCGCATTGACTAATGTGCGCTTATGGTCGTAACGCCCCTTTAGTAAATCCCACGCCTTTTCATAGTTGTCTTCCTCGAGACCAAAATGTTGGATGAGCCGTTCCGCCTCACCGCTAATGCTCGATTTTAAGTGATGTAGTTTTTCGACATTACTGAGAGACTGATTAGCATCTACGAGGGATACGAAGACATCGTGAAAGGCTCGCCACTTTGTGTAGGAACCAGAAAAGCAAGGAATATTTGCCGTTGGAAGACGCAATTCCTTTCCACTAACGGACTCTTGTGGCTTTGGTGCGTGGGACTCAGGTGCCTTTGACGATTTTACAGTACATTTTTGCAAGGCATCTAGCAATTCACACCTGTAGTCCACGTAAACCTCCACAATTTGTTCATATGTGGCAGCTACTCTATCCTTTGCTTCCTTTTCTAGTTTACTTGCACACATGTTTTCTTCGTGATAACGTTTAGAATTCACTAAATTTTCCTCGAGCAGGGAAAGTCGTGTCGACAGATAATTTGTCGTGCGGCGCGATTCACCTGTCTTCTTAAAATTACTAAAATCCTGCTGTAACTGAGACAACATTCCATTCTGCAAATCTACATACGACATACCTGTATGTTGTATTCTGCCTCGTATCTCTGAAGGATGACGACTTTTGTAGAGCTGATGGGATCTGATGTGAGCTTCGATGATCTGCTGAAATCTATGATCTTCGATGATTCGATGAACAGCTGCAACAAATTTTCGCGACGCGGGAACCCGGTTTGCACTTGATCTTCGAAGAAGTCTTAACTTTCACACGCACAAATGTTTTAAAAGTAATTTTTATTTTTGTTTATTGTCCCGATTCACACACTACTGCACTGTCTTTTTATATTTTAGTTAAAAAATTATCCGGTTTGAAAGGACCAAATGTTTTCGTATGAAAACGATAGTGTCGAACAAATAAAGTCTATTGTAATTATCCGTTGGAAAATTTAAATCTCGGAAAATACCACTTGGAGAATGTACCACTCGAAAGAATACCGCTTGGAAACTATACCACTTGGAGAATATACCACTTGGAGCCGGTTAAATAAAACACCCGTATCTATCCACGTTATAAAACCAGTAAGTTCGTTTATTCAATTCGACTCATATTTATAATGTATGAGCTTTCAGTTATTGAGAATTAACATTACTTCTTTGTGTTTAATTACTAATACAGGCACGTATTTGTTTAGAAATATTATTATTAATTTTGACATTTATTGTGGGCATTGTTTAGGTTAGTTTGTTTAAATATTCTTAGTTATTCTATGTTAGTTATTGTGTGGTATTTTTGGTGAAATATATTTAGTCGCCAACACCGACCTTGATGGAGTAGCGAGCGTTCTCCATCGTCAGCCTGCACAGACGAACAAGTTTGGCAGGGATGTCAAAACTAGACATGGCTCTATAAAGCTCTTCTCTATAGATGCTGTCATAGGCGGCCTTGAAATCGATAAAGAGGTGGTGAGTATCGATTTGGAATTCTTGGGTTTTCTCCAGGATCTGCCGAAGTGTGAAGATTTGATCGATGGTGGACTTTCCTGGCCTGAAACCGCACTGATAGGGTCCAATCAGGCTGTTGATAAAAGGTTTCAGTCGTTCACACAATATGTTGCGATGTTGAGGAGACTGATGCCTCTATAATTGGCGCAGTCGTGGGGGTCTCCTTTCTTGTGGATCGGGCAAACGATGCTGAAGTTCCATTCATCAAGCATACACTTGTCTGACCAAATCTTAGAGATGAGTTGATGTATGCACTCTACCAATTCATCCCCAGCTGCCTTGAAAAGTTCGGCCGGTAAGCCGTCAGGTCAAGCAGCTTTGTTGGATTTTAGCTTGGATATTGCTATCCTCACTTCTTTTCGGTCAGGCGGATGGAAATTTTGACTATCATCGTCTATGTTGAGTGGTTCATTCTGCCTGACAGCGGGATGCTGGTCTTCGTCACCGTTATACAATCTGCAGAAGTAGTTTTTCCATATTCTCAGCACTGACTGTGATTCTACTATGAGGTTCCCATTTTCATCTCTACAGGTTTCTGTACGTGTATTGCTTCTCTGACACGTTCTTTTTACCTTTTGGTAAAACTTCCGTACATTATTCCTGGAGTATAAACTCTCGATTTCTCAAACGCGCGCTTCTCATGCTCTTTCTTCTTCTTTTGGAGAAGCCGATGTTCTTCCCGCCTCTTTTGCTCGTAGAGCTCGCGAGCAGCTCTCGTTTTTTGCAAAACTGATGCTAAGCTATAAATGTTGTCGATTGTTGAACATTGTCTTCTAAAACGAGCCTGGTATTCCGTCATGACTTTATATTTATCTACCCATCAATACAGCCTTTCATTGAGAATCCACATCATGCCCTTTGCGATGCAGTTCATAAAGAAAATTCTGCGGTAGTCCCCAGGATAACTTACATCTCTTTCTTTTTAAATTAGAAAGACTACGCTTGTTGTTAAAGTATCATCCGCTAAACCTTTCTTAAATAGTGTATCATAGGCGTTCAATAACTTAAAAAAAAAAAACTCAGAAGCGTTTGCTAGAAACTCATAAGGAATCCTACCTTCGCCTGGAGCTTTATTTTACTTCACTTTTCCCAGTATATGTTTTACCTCTATCACCGTAATTGCTTTATCCAGCTCTTCAAGTTCATGCAGACATGGTGCGTAATGTATTTCTGGTGGTGTTTGCGGTGGATTCAAGAGCCGTTCAAAGTAATTTTTCAACTTAATTGGTACGATTCCTGACCCAATTTGAAAGCTCTGATTTCTTCTTTCTTTCACCAGTCTCCACCATTCTTTGCTGTCTTTTAAAGAATTAATTTTTATGCTTATTCGTTGAAAAAACACTCTTTCCTTTCCTTGATTTTCTGCAAACCGTAGTTAGCTTCTATGTGCTTTCCTTTGTTTTCTTGCTTTTTTCGTTTTCCGGTATAAGTTTAGCCATTTGAAAGATTATTTCCTCGCAGCCTCACAGGACCAGTCATACCATTTACTTTTTGGTTCCAGCCAAAGCAGATGAGTATATCATCAAGATATATGACACGTATTTCATTAATACATTACCCAAGAATTTCATTCATTAAACGTTGAAATGTCGCCGAGGCATATTGAAGCGGGAACGGCACGCGGACATATTCATATAACCCTACCGGAGAAACAAAGACCGTTTTTTCAATATCTTTCTCGGATACCAGTATTTGATAATAACCTTTGGTTAAATCCACAGTACTGAAATATTGTGCCTTTCCGAGTTTTCCAAGGATACTGACAATATTAAGCAAGGAGTATTTATCATCGACGGCCACCTGATTTAACCGTCTGTAATCTTCTACAATTCTAAACTTCTCCATTCACGAAAAATTTTTTTTCTTCGGCACTACTATTACTGGTTAACTGTATCTCCTTTTACTCTTTCTAAGTACGCCTTGTCGTTCCATTTCTTTCATTTGCTTGCGTACCTCAACTTCGTGCTGCTATTTGTTGTTCTGTTGTTGCCCTTATTTCATGAACAACCGTATTTGAATTAGTTAAATATGTACAGTCGAGAACGGATAAGTGCACAACGTCCGGGCATTGATTTGTTGTGCACTTATCAGGTTTATGCACTTATCCGTAAGTGCACATTTTTTCACTTATATGTACTTACTATCGAGAGTTTATACTCCAGGAACAATGTACGGAAGTTTTACCAAAAGGTAAAAAGAACGTGTCAGAGAAGCAGTACCCGTACTGAAACCTGTAGAGATGAAAATGGAAACCTCGTAGTAGTATCACAGTCGGTGTTGAGAATATGGAAAAACTACTTCTGCAGACTGTATAACGGCGATGAAGACCAACATCCCGCTGTCAGGCAGAATGAACCATTCAACATGGACGATGATAGTCAAAATTTCCATCCGCCTGACCAAAAAGAAGTGAGGATAGCAATATCCAAGCTAAAATCCAACAAGGCTGCTTGACCTGACGGCTTACCGGCCGAACTTTTCAAGGCAGTTGGGGATGAAATGGTAGAGTGCATACATCAACTCATCTCTAAGATTTGGTCATACGAGTGTATTCTTGATGAATAGAACCTCAGCATCGTTTACCCGATCCACAAAAAAGGAGACTCCCTCAATTGCGCCAATTGTAGAGGCATCAGTCTCCTCAACATCGCATACAAGATCTTTTCTGCGATATATGTACGCCTGAAACCTTTTATCAACAGCCTGATTGGACCCTATCAGTGCGGTTTCAGGCCAGGAAAGTCCACCATCGATCAAATCTTCACACTTCGGCAGATTCTGGAGAAAACCCAAGAATTCCAAATCGATACTCACCACCTCTTTATCGATTTCAAGGCCGCCTATGACAGCATCTATAGAGAAGAGCTTTATAGAGCCATGTCTAGTTTTGACATCCCTGCCAAACTTGTCCGTCTGTGCAGGCTGACGATGGAGAACGCTCGCTGCTCCATCAACGTCGGTAATGACCTCACCGAGACCTTTGATGTCAAAAAAGGTTTTAGACAAGGTGACGCGCTGTCATGTGACTTCTTTAATATTGTACTTGAACGGATTGTCCGGAACTCACAAGCCAACACCAGAGGCACAATCTATTACAAGTCTGTACAACTGCTTGCATATGCCGACGATGTAGACATTATTGGAAGATCTCAGCGGGCTGTCACCATTGCGTGCGTTTGCAAGCATTGAGGCGGAAGCGGCCAAAATGGGTTTAGCGATAAACGAGGGCAAAACCAAGTATATGTTGTGAACAAGAAGGGAAAGCCAACACCGACGAATTGGACAAAACGTCACAGTGGGCAGCTATGACTTCGGGGTAGTAAGGGACTTTGTCTACCTTGGCTCTGCTATAAATTCTACAAACAACATCAGCGCAGAAATCAAGCAAAGAATAACTCTTGCCAATCGCTGTTTTTTTGGCCCCATAAGGCAATTCAACAGTAAGGCCCTATCTCGAGCAACTAAGGAGACTCTGTATAAGACCCTGATCATCCCAGTCCTGCTTTACGGCGCTGAAACATGGACTTTATTAAAAGCGGATGAAGATATCCTTGGTCGCTTCGAGAGAAAAATTCTTCGTAAGATTTTCGGTCCCGTTTGCGTTGACGGGTTTTGGAGGAGAAGATTCAATCACGAACTATACGAGCTGTACAGAGACATCGACCTAGTCAAAAAACTGCGTATTGGACATCTGAGATGGCTAGGACATGTAGAGCGAAAAGACACCAACGCTCCGGCCCGCAGAGTCTTCGAATCTAGTCGCGAGGGACGGCGCAGTAGAGGGAATCATCGCCGTAGGTGGCGCGCACAAGTTCAAGGGGACCTCGACCAACTTGGAGTGCGCAACTGGAGGCAATTAGCTAAAGACCGAGCTAAATGGAGAGGCTTGTTGGTTGAGACCCAGGTTCACCCCGAACTGTAGCGCCACCTAAGTAAGTAAGTAAGTAAGTACTTACTTAGTAAGGTGCACCGTATTTACACCGCATTTACTAGGGGTGGGTATAAATAAAACGAACTAGTTAAAAAAACAGTTTTTCAAATCGTACTGACGTAACCGATTTTTTTTCCAAAAAGCGGTTCGAATAGTAACTGCATTTATCTCCTACATATGCGTATTGAAAATTCAATAAAAAAAAAAGAACGAAAAGTAAACGAACCCAGTAAACTGAAAAAATAACCAAACAAAGAATACACAAAATTCAACACAGGCATGCGAACGGATCTTTCTGTTGCGCACAAAAAAAAAAAACGAAAACATGATTCCACCCCTGATACATACACTAACTACGAGTAGTTGTAAAAAATAACTACTTCACCATCTCGTTATTGTTTTTTACGTTTTTCGTTTAACTACTTCTTTTTCTTCTTTTTAAACTAGTTATATTTTTTTTAATAACTGTTTCGTTTCGTTATCACAAAAAACGAAAACGACCCACCTCTAGTATTTACACACTCAAAAAAGGAAACTGCATATATGTATTTATATTATATGGAATACTTTTATTAAAAAAAAGTGAAGATTAAAAAAATGAACAAAAACAACTCAACGACAAAAGAATCAGATTCTATTTCCAGTTAAGTAATATAATTGCACATATGTATGTACATTTGTACATACGTCCATGTAGATATTATATCTAAAATAACATTGTTAATACATACTACTACTAGTGGGATGCCGCCGTGGCGTAATTGTTTAGTGTATCGGATCACTGCGCGTGAGGTTCCAAGTTCGAATCCCAGAAAACACCAACAAGTTTTTTCGCGGTCCCACCTCTTGCAACGTCTGACAGACATCCGAGACTATTGTCTCGAGAAAGTTTCTCAAAACAAATTGCCCTTCGGATACGGCACTAAACTGTGAGTCCCTTCCATTCGTGGAAAAATATAACGCATACAACATGAGTAGTGATGGGATAGTTAGCATTAGCAAAATTAATTCACGATGAAAGATTTTTTCGTATTAGCAATATGAAAAGCAGTTGATAAATTTGATGAAATGTGAAATTATTTTTTTCGCAGTGTGCGTTGCGTTCACAGAACAGAGAAAGAGAAGTAGAAGAGAAGGAAGTAGACTCATGCAAAACGAAGACATACATTAGCGTACACACTCATGCCTTATGTTAATTTCCATTTTAAATTGCTTCTTTACTCTAGCTTCATTTTCATTTCAATGTATTGAATGAATAACGGCAAACTAAGCTTTTCTTCATTCTTCTTCTCATTTGCATTAGCACATACACATTATGTTATGCATGGAAATGTGCGAAATATTGTTGGGAAGCAAATGAACATTTTTCAACAGTGTGAGTGAATTTGAAATGAAATAGCATTACGTTTAGGAAAATAATGCGATTTACTTATAAGGCATCTCTTAGACTTTCAATGATATTTCATATTAATTTAGCATTAGCATTTCACATGCTAAGTATGAAATAATAGCATGCTAATTAAATTAATAGAAAATAGCATTAATTTCCATCACTAAACATGAGTGGTTGCGAGAAGCTATTCCCTGGCACTTAAAGAGCTGTTGCGCCAAATAGGTAGGTAACTCCGCGGTAGGCGTAGAAATAGATGGTTGGACCAAGTCCGACATCTCTCCTGGAGCCGTCTAGAGATTCCTCCTGATGAGTTGGAGTCAGTGGCGGAGGATCAAGAAGGATGTAGGCTCCACTTGAGCATCCTATTCCCGAGATCCTCATGAAGGATTAACGGTCCATTGAAAATGTATATAATGTATGTCCTATGTATGTAGTTTTAAGTGTTGGTACTTAATTTGTTGTTAATGTAAAAAAATTTGCATTTGCACTTATCCATTTTCAAAACAGTGGAAACCTTTATTCGGGGTTTTGAAAAGTTGTTCACTTATGAGGAATTTGCACTTAAACGTTTTGCACCTATACGAACAAATTTGTATAGAAATCGGGTGAAATGGCTAGGGGCATCTAAAGTTCTTGCTCTTGTGCGGTTTTTACACTTATCCGTTCTCGACTGTATATACATATTTTTTTTTCCGAGGGTAGGTGAAAATGGCATGAGTACGATAACTTTAGCGCCAATAAATTAAATTATTTATGTCAATAGTTTTTGAAAAATTCGCATACAAACTCAAAATTTTGATAAAAAAAAAAAAATGTTTAGATAAATTTTTTTCAAAATTGTGAAATGAAGTGCTAAATTGGCTTTTTGTGGTCAATGCTTATATCAATTCTGAATTGAACACAAAAAACCAAATGGTTTTATGTCTTCTAGTTTTTGAGAAAATTGAAAATTACTAATTTTGTTTTGTTTTTTGGCATTTACATGGTCTTCTTTTGAGGTAAGAGAATGAATAACAGATTAAACGTCTGGCAGGCGCCTATATCAACAGTTTTCTTAATTAACAGTACCCGGGTGGCACACTTCGCGGGATTAAGGGATTTAAACTCTCTTTCCGCATGCGGCAGGTCCCGCTCACGCAACTTCGTTGCTCCGCTCGGGGTAGGTGCTTTCGTCAGGCAGGCGCCTATATCAACAGTTTTCTTAATTAACAGTACCCGGGTGGTCCGCCTGTTTTTAAATTTTTTTTTTATCAAAACTTTGAGTTTGCATGCGAATTTTCAAAAACTATTGACATAAATAATTTAATATTAATTTAGGATTAAGGAACAGGTTTCTGGCTTTCAAAACCGGTATAGTACTTCATTGTAGGTGTTGCCGTTGTTGTTTAATTTTTTTTTTTTTTATTTTAAGTCTTTTTTTTTCTAAAATTGCCCCTACCTCCTAAACAGGGCGAGATAGACCCCCCTCCCATACTAACAAAATTTGTAAAATTTGAATATAACTTATTTTGGTACAACCCCAGAGTTGTATACCATATGTCCATACTGGCTTTAGCACTTGCTTATATAAAAGCAATTTGTTCTCTATATTAAGCTTGGAATATTTTCCAAGTAACCAATTCATTTCTCAATATTTATTATCTAGTTCTTTGCGTTTTTTCTTTACGTGCGTTTTCCATTTCAGCTTTGTATCAAGTGTCATTCCAATAAACTTTGCAAACGGGATTTGAACCGAGTTTGGAAAGATCGGCAAATTATTTTTTTTCTTATGAGTAAAGTTCACATGAACAGATTTGGTCTCGTTGAGTGCGATTCGCCAAACCTTTGTCCATTTATTTACTCTATCCAAAGCTTCTTGCAGTTTTTCTGTAGTATCTTCGACCGTTTTACCTACTGCCAAGATAGCAGTGTCGTCGGCAAATGTAGCTAGCTCAGTACCTTCTACTTGCGGTATATCAACGAGTGTATAATAGATATAGAAGACCAAGTACGCTTCCTTGCGGCACCCCAGCCATTATTTCCTTTGAATCTGAATATTCGCTTCCACATTTGACGCGGAATAGTCTATTCGTAAGGTAGTTCTTCAAATCCTCAACCTGTCGCAATTTAAACTTTAAGCCTTCATGCCAGACCTTATCAAAGGCTTGAGAGACGTCAAGGAATACGCTTGAACTAATCGTTTTTTTTTCAAGAGATTTTTCGATTACATGTGTTATTCTATGCACTTTTTCAACTGTAGAATGCTTACTTCTGAATCCGAATTGATGATCCGGAATGAGATGCCTTTCTTCTATAACCGGCTGTATTCGCTTAATCAATATTCTCTCGAACATTTTGGATATGATTGGAAAAAGCGAAATCAGTCTATAAGACGTTTTTTCATTCGGCGGTTTTCCGGGCTTAAGGACCATTATGACTTCGGCGACTTTCCATTGACTGGGAACATATTCTAGTCTAAGCGCGGCGTTTATAATGAACAGAAGCTTAATTAGAGCTTTTCTCTGCAGTGCTTTAAGGACCTCTCCCGTGATAAGGGGAGAGGTTAGTGTTGCATTTCTTATTACACAATTGTCAATATACGACGTATTTATATTTTGCATAAGAGCTTGTCTATCAAGCGGTTTAAAAGTTTCTTCCAGGTGGGCGGCAAAAACTTGACATATTTCTTCCAATGAATTATTGACAGTGGAGGCTAGGGGTTAATGATCCAATCCATTCTTATTAGTAGATCATAATGTTTTTCATCCACTTCATTCTTGCATTTGCAGGCTATCTAAATTCTGTGGGGCAAGATGTTGCTACAGTTTTATTGAGTGTCTTTACTTCTCCCTCTATCGTATTGATTATTTTCGAGGTGTGATTCATTATTTCGTTATTAATATTAAATAATTTATTTTGATTTAAGATACTAATCATTGTTCCCGTATTTAGTAGAACTAAACACTTTTCTCCTTTTGTTAATGTTACTATTATAAAAATCTTATTATTTTCCGAGGCTAATTTATAAAAAAATGTGAATATCCATGTGCTTGCTATGGTGACATTTATCCACCCGCCTTCTATTCATCATCTCTTCCAGCTCGTAACTTCGACCGGTTATGCTTCCAACGTTCCAACTCGCGACCCTCAAATTTCTTCCAAACTGTTTCATTATTTTGCTACCCCCGGAATCCGTATAGCTCTGACCCGAACAGAGAGGGGGGGAAGAGTGCTTTCCCACTAGAGCACTTCTTCCTGTTCCAGGCGCCACCGGACGAATTCCCCAGACGGAGTCAACGGTTGCGTCTATAGTGCCAGCTAGGTTGAACTTAGTGAATACCTTGCTTGAGCTGCTTCGACGTATTCGGATCACAAGTCGGTAAGGAATTTCCAATGTTGGTCAGGACACTGGAATAGAGATGGTGGCGGAGGAGCCCTTAATGGGCCAACGGCAGCGCTCATACTCCCGTAGTGGACTACTGGCACCGGTGTACCCGGCCCCTCGTCCTAGGGGAATAATTAAGGAACTGGCCCTCCAGGTTGCGGGTTGTGCCGTCGGGGTAACTTCCCTACCACGTAAAAAATCGATGGTTCCGAAACAACCAAAAGGATGACTCAACTAATGACGAACCCAGCAAACGAAATAAGGGCAACGACCTTCGGATCTGTACGGGGAATGTTCTGTCCCTTTACAGACCACGTGCAGCTGAACAACTGGCAGAGGCCCTAGACTGCTATAAAGCCGATATTACCGCCATCCAGGAAGTGCGATGGGATGGGCCGGACAAAAGAAGGATGAAAAACTGTGACATCTACTACGGTGATTGCTACAGAGGCAACAGGCAACGCTTATTCGGATGCGGATTTGTCATACGCGGCAGACTTAGGCAAGAAGTCTTAAGCTTCCGACACGTGAGCGAGCGTATTATGACTATCCCGATCAAGGCTAAATTCGCTAACATAAGCCTAATATGTGTTCAGGCCCCCACAGAAGAAAAGGGCCCTCCCACCAAAGAGTGGTTCTACGAGCTTCTCGACAAAGCATACGAGCAATGTCCTAAATACGACGTTAAAATCCTATTGGGCGATTTTAACGCCAAAAATAGGAAAGGAGGACGTCTTTGGTAGAGCAGTGGGTAAGCATAGCCTACACGACACCACGTCTGATAACGGACTATGGCTAATTGATTTCGCTGTGGAGCGAAATTTCACCATAGCAAGCACATGGTTTCCTCATCTCGATATTCATAAGCAGACATGGCTGTCTAATGATCATATAACGATCAACCAAATTGATCATATTGCGATCGACGGAGGCCATGCCTCAAGTATTCTGGATGTCCGGACCTTTCAAGCGGCCAACACATAGACTCGGATCATTACATTGTTGTAGCCAAGGTACGAATGCCGATATCCCAATCTGAGCAACAAAGAAGAATCACTGTGAGAAAATTTAACGTCGAAAAGCTACAATCGCAAGAGATCGCCAAACTCTTCGCTGAGCGGGTATCCCGAAATCTCACAATCACCCCTATGCCGCCAGCATCAAGTGCCGAAGACCAGTGGCAACGCTGCCAACATGCCATCAGAAACGCGGCGACTGATGTGCTGGGTCTCGCTCGCCCACCATCGTGAAACCCCTGGTTTGACAAAGAATGCCGGCGAGTGCATGCAGCAAAACAAGAGGCAAACAAAGGGGCGTTGCAAAGGAAGACGAGAGCTGCTCGCAAGCTCTACGAGCAAAAGAGGGGGGAAGAACATCGGCTTCTCCAAAAGAAGAAGAAAGAGCATGAGAAGCGCGCGTTTGAGAAATCGAGAGTTTATACTCCAGGAATAATGTACGGAAGTTTTACCAAAAGGTAAAAAGAACGTGTCTGACAAGCAATACCCGTACAGAAACCTGTAGAGATGAAAATGGAAACCTGGTAGTGGAACCACAGTCGGTGCTGAGAATATGGAAAAACTACTTCTGCAGACTGTATAACGGCGATGAAGACCAACATCCCGCTGTCAGGCAGAATGAACAATTCAACATAGACGATGATAGTCAAAATTTCCGTCCACCTGACCAAAACGAAGAGAGGATAGCAATATCCAAGCTAAAACCCAACAAGGCTGCTGGACCTGACGGCTTACCGGCCGAAATTTTCAAGGCAGCTGGGGATGAAATGGTAGAGTGCATACATCAACTCATCTCTAAGATTTGGTCAGACGAGTGTATGCTTGATGAATAGAACCTCAGCATCGTTTGCCCGATCCACAAGAAAGGAGACTCCCTCAATTGCGCCAATTATAGAGGCATCAGTCTCCTCAACATCGTATACAAGATCTTTTCTGCGATATACGCCTGAAACCTTTTATCAACAGCCTGAATGGACCCTATCAGTGCGGTTTCAGGCCAGGAAAGTCCACCATCGATCAAATCTTCACACTTCGGCAGATTCTGGAGAAAACCCAAGAATTCCAAATCGATACTCACCACCTCTTTATCGATTTCAAGGCCGCCTATGACAGCATCTATAGAGAAAAGCTTTATAGAGCCATGTCTAGTTTTGACATCCCTGCCAAACTTGTCCGTCTGTGCAGGCTGACGATGGAGAACGCTCGCTACTCCATCAAGGTCGGTAATGACCTCAGCGAGACCTTTGATGTCAAAAAACGTTTTAGACAAGGTGACGCGCTGTCATGTGACTTCTTTAATATTGAACTTGAACGGGTTGTGCGGAACTCACAAGCCAACATCGGAGGCACAATCTATTACAAGTATGTACAACTGCTTGCATGTATATGCTCTCAACAAGAAGGGACAGCCAACACCGACGAATTGGACAGAAAGTCACAGTGGGCAGCTATAACTTCGAGGTAGTAAGACTTTGTCTACCTTGGCTCTGACAACAAGGTCAGCGCAGAAATCAAGCGAAGAATAACTCTTGCCAATCGCTGTTTTTTTGGGCTTATAAGGTAATCCCACAGTAGAGCCCTATCTCGAACAACTAAGGAGACTCAATATAAGACCCTGATCATCCCAGTCCTGCTTTACGGCGCTGAAACATGGACTTTATTAAAAGCGGATGGAGATATTCTTGGTCGCTTCGAGAGAAAAATTTTTCGTAAGATTTTCGGTCCCGTTTGCGTTGACGGGTTTTGGAGGAGAAGATTCAATCACGAACTATACGAGCTGTACAGCGACATTGACCTAGTCAAAAAACTGCGTATTGGACATCTGAGATGGCTAGGGCATGTAGAGCGAAAAGACACCAACGCTCCGGCCCGCAGAGTCTTCGAATCTAACCCCGAGGGACGACGCAGTAGAGGGAATCATCGCCGTAGGTGGCGCGCACAAGTTCAAGGAGACCTCGACCAACTTGGACTGCGCAACTGGAGTCAATTAGCTAAAGACCGAGCTAAGTGGAGAGGCTTGTTGGTTGAGACCCAGGTTCACCCCAAACAGTAGCGCCACCTAAGTGAATAAGTAATGAAAAAAGTAATAACCGATATGGGCTCCGAGTTTAAAAATCAGACCCTGCAAGAATTATATAAACTCTTAAATATAAATAACACCACCTCAACATCGTATCACCATCAGACGTTACAGTTCACGGGTATTGCCCTTACGAGGTAGTATTTGGAAAGACTCCAATAGCATTCGATTTTTTAACTACCAACGAAGTAGATCTAATTTACAACGTTGACTCTTACCAGAAAGAGGTCAAATACCGGTTGCAAGTGGCGCAACGAAAAGCCATGCAATTGATACAAAAAGCAAAAACGGTACAAAAAAAACGGTATGACAGAAACTGTAAACCAATAGACTTAGCCGTAAACGACTTAGTCCTAGTAGAAAATAATGCGGGCCATAATTTAGAAAATGTGTACGAAGGCCCGTATTTCTTGGATTAAGGTACTAGGCACCCGGCTGTCACCGCGTGGAGGTTGAGAGTAGGAGTTGGTAGGCCTCAACTGAGTGAAAACGCCTGTTTCGGGTCAGAGCTATACGGATTCCGAGGGTAGCAAAATAATGAAACAGTTTGGAAGAAATTTGAGGGTCGCGAGTTGGAACGTTGGAAGTATGACCGGTCGAAGTTACGAGCTGGAAGAGATGATGAATAGAAGGCGGGTGATATCTTGTGTGTCCAAGACCCGAAATGGAAAAACACCGGAAATCGGGCGCGTTTCTTGGACGTTAGGACAAAAGATTACAAGATGTTCTACTACGGAACGGAAAAGGCTAGGAACGGAATCGGTATCATCCTAGTGGCAGAGCTACTTGGTAAATTCTTGAGCATTTCGAAGTCCAGCGACCGTTTGATGTTTCTCAAACTAGTAATACAAGGAGAGGTGTGGAATATTGTCAGTGCATATGCTCCCCAAAATGGGTGCAATCAGAGAGATAAAGATGCATTTTGGGTAGATTTCCACAATCTCCTTAAGAACATCCCAAAGGAAGAGTTTCTGTTTGTTGGAGGAGATTTGAATGGACATGTCAGGAAGTCAAACGAAGACTATGAAGACTGCCATAGAGGACTAGGATATGGCACCAGGAACCTTCCTGGTAAAGACATCCTAAGCATGTGCAATTCACATGGTCTTATCATGTTAAATACCATCTTCATCAAACAAAGCTGACACCTGATCACTTACAGCAGTGGTGGAGATGAAACCCAGACTGACTACCATTTGGTAGGCAGTTTCAGAAAGCTGGTTCTTCACCCGAAATGGTAACGAGGCAAGAAAACACGCAAAATGAGCGAAAAGATAACGAACAGCGTGACAAAATAAACACATGTGTCGAAAAAAATCCAAGAACTAAGGTACGATCACCGCCGCCAATAACTACTTACTTTTACTTAGATCCTTTAACCCCTCGGGGGGCATAGGGCGTCAACCCCGCCTGCCCGCCATCGTGTTCGAAGTTCTGCAACGCGTTTGAGCTGCCTCCAACTCATTCCTAAAGAGCTCGATTCCTCCTCAACTGTTCTGCGCCACGTTTGCCTAGGGCGTCCCGCTATTCTGCCTGCCTGGGTGAGCGGATTCCACTGCATGGTGTATTTCGCAATGGAGTTGTCTTCGCGCCGTAAGGTGTGTCCAATCCATTGCCACTTTCTTCTTCGTATAGTAATCCTTATAGGTTCTTGGTCCGTTCTCAGATAAAGTTCTTCGTTAGAGATGCGGTTCGGCCAAAAATTCCTCAAGATGATTCTTAAGCATTTGTTTACAAAGCCTTGCAGCTTGCGTGTGTTAATGGTGTCCACCTTCCAAGTACTGCACCCATAAAGCAGCACTGATTCTACGTTGGAGCGGAACAGTCGCAGCTTGGTTCTTATGCTGATAACATTGCTTCTCCGGATTTTAGATAGCATTCCGAACGCAGCTTTAGCCTTCCCGATTCTGCTGCACACATCCAGATCGGTGCCACCGCGATTAGCCGAGACCACACTTCCTAAATAAAGAAAGTTATCAACTTTCTCGACTTCCAGTCCGGAAATATTAAGTTGAGCGCGGTTGTTAGAAGAAGTGCTCAGGGCTTTTGTTTTGGCTGTGTTTATTTTTAGCCCCACTTTGTTTGCCTCAGCTTCTAGATTTTGGGCCATCAAATGAAGATCCATTATCCGATGTGAAAGTAAACAAACATCGTCAGCGTAATCTAGGTGTTTAAGGTAAGATGTCATAGTCCAACGAATTCCATAGTTGCCTTCCGTCAATGCTGCACGGAGTACATCGCTGATAACCACCAAAAACAATAGTGGTGACAGTATGCACCCTTGACCTACTCCACTTTGGACTTCAAAGTCCTCCGACACCTTACCATTGTGCACGACGTGACACTTACCGCCCTCGTATGTAGCCTTGATAATAGCTATAAGTTTTTCTGGAATGCCTCTCCTGCGCAAGGCCAACCAGATAGCATCTCGATTCAAGCTGTCGAAAGCCTTCTCGAAGTCGATAAACATTAAATGTAGCGGAGACCTATACTCAACGCATTGCTCGATAATGATCCGTAAGGTGTCAATGCAGGAGGATCCAGCGCGAAAGCCTGCCTGTTCGACATCGAGAGTTGAATCTAAATGTTCTTTAATTCGTTCTAGAATTTTTTTAGCTATTATTTTAGCCACGGCTGAAAGAACACATATACCTCTACAGTTACCGCAATCCATCAAGTTTCCCTTCTTTGGAAGTTTAATTATCATCCCCCTTTTCCACTCCTGTGGAAATTGTTCGCTATCCCAAGCTCTCCGTATTAGCGGATGCAGCAAATCTGCCGATGTATTTGGCGCCGCTTGAAATAGCTTGGCAGGGATGCCATCAATACCCACCGCCTTGTTCTTCTTGAGGGACTTGATTGCTGTTATTATCTCGGTTTTACTGGGAGGTGCGGTGCGAATTCGGGAATTTGTTGCTTCGAACTGCTCATTCGAATTCGAGATCATACCGCCATCGTCTATGTGATTTAGCACTGTAGCAAAATGTTCTCTCCATCTAGTGAGCTGATCCTCATCCGAAATCAGAAGGTTACCGTCTAGACTCTTCACTGGATGTTGTTTGGAGATTCGACCACCGATGAGCTCCTTAGTGATGCTATAAACAGTCCTACTGTCGCACCTACTCGCTGCTTCTACAGCCCTTGAGGCCAGTGAGTTGACATATTGACGTTTGTCACGTCTCACACTACGCTGCACTCCTTTCTTCTTCGCATGGTATTGGGCTTCAAGCTCGGTTCTCTCTACTGCTGAGGCCGCTGCAATCCGAGCCTTGATTGCTGTACGCTCATCGATCCGTCTCCAGGTGTCTGTAGAAAGCCATGTGCGGTGGTGTTTCTGCTTTTTATCGACATACGTGCGTGCCCCAGTCGCAAAAGCATTTTTCACAGCAATCCAGTGGTCATCCATGTTCTCTGTGCTGCTGATTGCTTCTGCTTCTAAGGCAAGATGGTCCCTGAACTGTTGGCGCACTTGGGGAGCCTTGAGCCTGTCGATATTAAACCTGGTGATGTTAAGTAAGTTTGAGCGGTTGCTGTTGACGGTTGCAGTACGAAGGCGTAAATGAGCTACCATAAGATGGTGATCTCGTTCTAGCCCGACGTCAGCTCCACGTCTGTTTCGGACGTCCAGGAGACAATATCTAAAGCGGCGACTGATCGCAATGTGGTCGATCTGGTTGGATGTTCGCTGCCTATCATTAGAGACCCAACTGATTTTGTGGCAGCTGTTTAAGCATAGCGTACCTCCGATGACTAGCCGGTTGGTATTGCAGAGGTCCACAAACCGCTCACCGTTATCATTACGGTCTCCCACGCCGTGAACTCCCATCACGTGCTTAAGCATGGTGTTGTCGCTACCCACCTTGGCATTGAAATCTCCCATCACCATTACGATGTCCCCATTAGGCGTTTGGTTGTAGGCGGCGAATAAGTGGCTATAAAAATTATCCTTTCGTCCTCAGTCGCGTCTAGAGTCGGAGCATAACACTGTATGATGGTAATTTTTCTAACTCTACTCTGGAACCTAGCCGTCAATATCCGGTCACTATGGGGTTTCCAGGATATGAGGCTACTACGTGCTGCTGCAGTTAGCATGAGTCCTACTCCGGAACTCCGTGCACTTCCAGCTGGTCTACCAGAGTAGAGTATGACAGTGCTTTTGGTTGGGGAGATGAATTCCCCAGCATCGAACCATCTTATCTCGCTCAGCCCTAAGATGTCTATTTTATACCTTGCGAATTCGCGTTCTAATTGGAGGAATCTGGCGTTATAAGGCCCTTCCTTGAGTGAGTCCAGAAGGGTCTTAACGTTCCAGAATCCGATCGTTGTCCGTGTCCGATAGCCAAAGGCCGTCAACAAATTATCCGTCCTTATCCGAGGCGATTGTTTCCGTTTCGAAGCAAGATTTGTTTTACGGTTGCGGCTCGCTGGGCCATAGACCAACCGACACTTATCCTGTTTTTTGGCGCAGGAAGCTCGCCATTCGTCCTCTCCCATTAGCAATTTCCGAAGAGATTCCCAGATGATACCACGAGGAGGTGGGAGTAGGGCTTACTAACAGAGCTGCTAGGTTTTCGGCTGCAGTGGCTCCTTCTCGTTACTTAGCGGACCAACACCTATCGGGAGATGCTGCCCCTACGAGGCCTTTGTTAATCGTTTGCCATCCAAATAAACGTAATCGGAATTGCAGACTATAATAAACTGCATTCTATTCTTAAACCTCTGTTGCTATCCGATTTTGAAGTAACATCGCTCAACAACAACAAATGGAGAGTAAACGTAAAGGACTCAGACAGTTACCGCTTAGTATCTAATAAACTGAATACTGAAAAAATTCAGTGGTATACTTACGAAAATAAATCTGAAAGACCGATACGAGTCGTAGCTAGAGGACTTCATGCCTCATACTTAAAGGAAGATATTGTTCACGATTTGAAAAACAAAAACTTTAAAATCGTCGATGCAGTAAATTTAATTAAACGGGAAAAACAAAAATTGGAAGGCGAGGAAACGACGGTAAAGCGCGGGCTTCCTCTATTTTTGCTAACTTTTGATAAAGCTGAGAGTTTGGATAAGATTTACGAAATGAGAACAATTCTGAATGTCGTAGTCAAAATCGAACCCATGCGCAAAAATACAAGATTGATACCTCAGTGCAAACGATGCCAAGGATTCAACCATACGCAAACGTATTGTCGAAAGGAACCACCAGGATAATTTGTTGACGACCTTTGGCTATCGGACACGGACAACGATCGGATTCTGGAACGTTAAGACCCTCCTGGACTCACTCAAGGAAGGGCCTTATAACGCCAGATTCCTCAAATTGGAGCGCGAATTCGCACGGTATAAAATCGACATCTTAGGGCTGAGCGAGATAAGATGGTTCGATGCTGGGGAATACATCTCCCCAACAAAAAGCACTGTGATGTTCTACTCTGGTAAACCAGCTGGAAGTGCACGGAGTTCTGGCGTAGGACTCATGCTAACTCCAGCAGCACGTAGTAGCCTCATATCCTGAAAACCCCATAGTGACCGGATATTGACGGCTAGGTTCCAGAGTAGAGTTAGAAAAATTACCATCATACAGTGTTATGCTCCGACTCTAGACGCGACTGAGGATTAAAAGGATAATTTTTATAGCCACTTATTCGCCGCCTACAACCAAACGCCTAATGGGGACATCGTAATGGTGATGGGAGATTTCAATGCCAAGGTGGGTAGCGACAACACCATGCTTAAGCACGTGATGGGAGTTCACGGCGTGGGAGACCGTAATGACAATGGTGAGCGGTTTGTGGACTTCTGCAATACCAACCGGCTAGTCATCGGAGGTACGCTGTTTAAGCATAACACCTGCCATAAGATCAGTTGGGTCTCTACTGATAGGCAACGAACATCCAACCAGATCGACCACATTGCGATCAGTCGTCGCTTTAGAAATTGTCTCCTGGACGTCCGAAACAGACGTGGAGCTGACGTCGGACAAGAACGAGATCACCATCTTATGGTAGCTCATTTACGCCTTCGTACTGCATCCGTCAACAGCAACCGCTCAAACCTGCTTAACATCACCAGGTTTAATATCGACAGGCTCAAGGTTCCCCAAGTGCGCCAACAGTTCAGGGACCATCTTGCCTTAGAAGCAGAAGCAATCAGCAGCATAGAGAACATGGATGACCACTGGAGTGCTGTGAAAAATGCTTTTGCGACTGGGGCACGCACGTATGTCGGTAAAAAGCAGAAACACCACCGCACATGGCTTTCTACAGACACCTGGAGACGGATCGATGAGCGTACAGCAATAAAGGCGGATTGCAGCGCCTCAGCAGTAGAGAGAACCGAGCTTGAAGCCCAATACCATGCGAAGAAGAAAGAAGTGCAGCGTAGTGTGAGACGTGACAAACGTCAATATGTCAACTCACTGGCCTCAAGGGCTGAAGAAGCAGCGAGTAGGTGCGACAGTAGGGCTGTTTACAACATACCAAGGAGCTCATTGGTGGTCGAAACTCCAAACAACATCCAGTGAAGAGTCTAGACGGTAACCTTCTGATTTCGGATGAGGATCAGCTCACTAGATGGAGAGAACATTTTGCTACAGTGCTAAATCACTTAGACGACGGTGGTATGATCTTGAATTCGAATGAGCAGTTCGAAGCAACAAATTCCCGAATTCGCACCGTACCTCGCAGTAAAACTGAAATAATAACAGCAATCAAGTCCCTCAAGAAAAACAAGGCGGTGGGTATTGATGGCATCCCTGCCAAGCTATTTCAAGCGGCGCCAAATACATCGGCAGATTTGCTGCATCCGCTAATACGGAGAGCTTGGGATAGTGAACAATTTCCACAGGAGTGGAAAAGGGGGATGATCATTAAGCTTCCAAAGAAGGGTAACTTGATGGATTGCGGTAACTGTAGAGGTATATGTGTTCTTCCAGCTGTAGCCAAAATAATAGGTAGAATAATTCTAGAACGAATTAAAGAACATTTAGATTCAACTCTCGATGTCGAACAGGCAGGCTTTCGCGCTGGATCCTCCTGCATCGACCACATAAACACCTTACGGATCATAATCGAATAATGCGTTGAGTATAGGTCTCCGCTACATTTACTGTTTATAGACTTCGAGAAGGCTTTCGACAGCTTGAATCGAGATGCTATCTGGTTGGCCTTACGCAGGAGAGGCATTCCAGAAAAGCTTATAGCTATTATCAAGGCTACATATGAGGGCGGCAAGTGTCACGTCGTGCACAATGGTAAGGTGTCGGAGGACTTTGAAGTCCAAAGTGGAGTACGTCAAGGGTGCATACTGTCCCCACTATTGTTCTCGGTGGTTATCAGCGATGTACTCCGTGCAGCATTGACAGAAGCTAAATCTGGAATTCGTTGGACTATGACATCTTACCTTAAACACCTAGATTACGCTGACGATGTTTGTTTACTTTCACATCGGATAATGGATCTTCATTTGATGGCCCAAAATCTAGAAGCTGAGGCAAACAAAGTGGGGCTAAAAATAAACACAGCCAAAACAAAAGCCCTGAGTACTTCCAATACCCGCGCTCAACTTAACATTGCCGGAAAGCAAGTCGAGAAAGTTGATAACTTTCTATATTTAGGAAGTGTCGTCTCGGCTAATCGCGGTGGCACCGAACTGGATGTGTGCTTCAGAATCGGGAAGGCTAAAGCTGCGTTCGGAATGCTGTCCAAAATCTGGAGAAGCAATGTTATTAGCTTAAGAACCAAGCTTCGACTGTTCCGCTCCAACGTAGAATCAGTGCTGCTTTATGGGTGCAGTACCTGGAAGGTGGACACCATTAACACACGCAAGCTGGAAGTCTTCGTAAACAAATGCTTAAGAATCATCTTGAGGATTTTTTGGCCGAACCGCATCTCCAACGAACAACTTTATCTGAGAACGGGCCAAGAACCTATAAGCATTACTATACGAAGAAGAAAGTGGCAATGGATTGGACACACCCTACGGCGCGAAGACAACTCCATTGCGAAATACGCTATGCAGTGGAATCCGTTTACCTAGGCAGGCAGAATAGCGGGACGCCCTAGGCAAACGTGGCGCAGAACAGTTGAGGAGGAATCGAGCTCTTTAGGAATGAGTTGGAGGCAGCTCAAACGCGTCGCGAACACGATGGCGCGCAGGCGCGGTTGGCGCTCTATGCCCCCCGAGGGGTTAAAGGATATAAGTAGTAGTAGTATCATATCTGGGGAATAGGCTCTTCCGTGTTAGACATGGAAACGAATACTCGCAGCTCAAAGAAATTTCGGCCGGCGTACCACAAGGAAGCGTTCTTGGGCCGCTTCTCTATCCGTTATATACTCGAGATATACCGAAAGAAGATGGCACTATCCTTGCTACGTTTGCCGATGACACTGCTATCCTAGCAGTAGGTAAAACAATCGAGGAAACGACTGAAAAACTGCAAAACGCGCTAAATAAAATAAATGAATGGACGAGGGACTGGCGGATTGCCCTCAACGAATCTAAATCTATTCACCTGAATTTCACTTACAAGAAAACTAATAACTTGCCAATTTTCCTAAACTCGGCCCGAATACCTTTTGCAAACGAGGCCAAATACCTGGGAATGACACTCGACGCAAGACTGAAATGGAATTGGCACGTGAAAATGAAACGTAAAGAACTCGAAATCAAATATAGCGAAATGTACTGGTTACTCGGAAAACATTCCCTGCTCAGTACTGAGAACAAACTGCTTTTATACAAGCAAGTGCTAAAGCCGGTGTGGACCTACGGTATACAACTTTGGGGTTGTACCAAGAAAACAAATGCCAATATTTTACAAACTTTACAAAATAAAGTGCTAAGAGAGATTGTCCAAGCACCGTGGTATATTAGAAACGACGATATCCACAGGGATCTCGGAATTCCGACAATCGAAGCTGAAACTAGGATCTTCGCGAGAAAGCATAGAAACCGACTAATCGGACATGTCAACAATACAGTCCTACAAATATTGGATGAGAGCAATTTATTGCGCCGACTACAAAGGACGAAACCCTCCGACTTGGTGAGATAATGATAAACCGCGTCTAGATTGCGGAACATGCAGGATCTTTCAGTGGAAAGTAACCTGCCAAACGTTTTTATTTCGTGATAGAAAAATTGCTTGATAAGTTATTACTTAGTTGCGATATCTAACAAATTTATATCGAAGGGTGGTGTTTTTTTAGTCAGTAAGAATCTGACACTACTATGAGCACGCGCTTGCTATTCTCATAGTGTATATGGAAGATTTTTCACCAACCTCCTGCCCTGTGGGATAGGGGACAAAATATACCCACGGTAGGCATGCCTGTCGTAAAAGGCGACTAAAATGCCAACCTGCCGTCCTTCTTACGGTAATATCAATCATGCAATGAACAAAACTAATGGTATTTATACCCCAGGTTCGAAGAGAGTACTCTGAAAAAGGAGAACGCCGTACTCGGAAAGAGGCTCGACGGAATGGAGATGTTGTGTCGAGATCTCAAAAGCAAACTTGATAAACTTGAATCTCAAAACGAGTCTTCAAAAACGCAGACGGTTATCCACTGTGAGCCTTCTCCGGGTAGCCATCACTACAGCACGGATGAAGAAGAACTCACGCGCGAAACGGATTGGACACTCAAACGAAGACCATCTAAAAAACGTAATTCCGGTTCATCGCCTGAAGTTGTTCCACAACAGCAACCTAATCGCAAAGCGCAGCCGAAACTGGAAAAGCAAATTGAAAGTAAACGCGCCCCTCCACCAATAAATATCACGGGCGTTGCCGACTATAATTCTCTGAGGAAAATTCTAAAAACAACGATCGCTAGTGAATTCAAAGTAACTTCCTTGCGAAACGATGCATGGAAAATCAAGGTTAATGACGCTGAGGGCTATCGGGCTGTATCTCAAAGGCTAAATAAGGAAAAAATTCAATGGCATACTTACGAAGACAAGTCTGAGAGACCCTTGAGGGTCGTAGCTAGAGGGCTTCATCCATCATGCGCTAAAGAAGATGTTATAGATGATTTACGCATTAGAGGTTATAACATTCTGGACGCCGTGAACCTTTTAAAAAAAGAGAGAAAACGACCAGACCGTGGTGAAGAAACTACATTGAAACGTAAGCTTCCGCTTTTTGTGCTATCATTCCATAAAACGGAAGGCCAGCAAAAGATATTCAATATTCATACAATCATGAGTATGGTCGTTAAAATTGAGCCGCTACGTGTCAACACGCAGACAATCCCTCAATGCAAGCGATGCCAAGAGTTTAATCATACACAAGCGTGCTGTCGGAAAGAGGCGCGCTGCGTTAAGTGCGCTGGGAAACACTCTTCCGAAAATTGCAATTTGAGCACAAATGAAAAAGCTACTTGCGTTAACTGCAAGGCACCCAGCAAATTATCGCGGTTGCGAGGTCGCTAAGGAATTACAGATGCGACGGAAAAAATCGACAACGCCGATTGTACGGGGAAGAACGTATTGCTAAGCAGACTGAGCGGTCTCGTTAGCCAGTTGTACAGATTCCTAAGCCGACTGAAAGGACGCTCGAATCAGCAGTGCAGACTCTTGAAACAGTCAATCAGCCTTCTAAGCCGGGTAAACGTACGTCAAAGTCGTCCACTAAAAAGGCTGAACGAAAAATAACCTCTGACAAGCCAGCGAACCCCGTACGTCTGACGTATTCTCAGGCTGCAGTCAAAGCAACCAAACGAAACGTCGGATCACCCTCTGATCCGTTGAATGAAATTCTAAACTGCATCTACGCTAAGTTCGAGGAACAATGTGAAATTAACAAACGGATTCTCGAACGACTCAGTAACGTCGAAAGCTTTTGTATGGCTAACCATAAATCTAAATCTAAGTAAATATGAACTCTTTGCTTAAAATAGCAACATGGAATGCAAACGGACTCTTACAAAAATCTAACGAATTAGAAATGTTTCTAATAAGAGAAATTATCGACATATGTTTGACCTCCGAAACAAGGGAATCGCAGATCGCCTTTTTGGGCGATTTAACATTTTTAATTTTGGGCTATTTAGCATTATGTCAAATCACCCAAAAATATCACAGATTTTGGGCGGATTGACATTTTCGTTAAATTGGGTTTAAGACTGCATTCAAAACGAATTGTAACAATTACATTAGCGGTCACAGCGCTTTCACGTCGGGTCCGCCCGCGAAGGACGGCCGGATGCGGCGCTGTTACCGTTTCGCGTCGCGTTGCGTCACGCAACCACGCGCGGACCTTCCTCCCCCCCACCGAGCGATTTTAATTCCCCGTAACTGTAAGTGTGAGCCTGACAAAGCAATGACGTCGTAAGTAAGGCTCAATGCAGCTTAGGTTTTTTTTGGCAATGCATCCATTTCTTCAATCCTTCATTTCCGATTATTAATGAATATAATATGAGCGCAGGGACATACATATGTATGTCAACATTTTTTTTTTCGAAGAGGCGTATACAAAGTCCACAATGCATAAACAGTGCAATGTGTAAGGGGGGGCATGCTGCCCCCCTGCAACCCCCCTGCTTGGGGTCACTGTTGGATTTGAGGTGGGTGCGAGAATGCGTGTATGTAAAGTTTCTTTATATCCATTTTTCGCACCCAACCTCGCACCCGCCTCAAATCCAACAGCGACCCCAAGCAGGGGGGTTGCAGGGGGGCAGCATGCCCCCCCTTACACATTGCACTGTTTATACATTGTGGACTTATGTATGCCCCATCTTATTTGGCCGTTGTTTTCCTTGAGATGTTTGTAGGTGGGACATAAGACCCAACATTTTATGTCCCAATGCGATGGGACTTATGCACCGGGGACTAATGTCCTGCGCCCAAAATTGCGAAAAATAAATGTTTTCAACCTTTTTGAATTTGGTCGTCTTTTTTGATATTCCTACATATGTGTTGGTATTTTCAAATTGCGATGAAATGCCCATTTCTGCTTTGGGTGATTTGACATTTTATTTCTTGGTCGATCTGTCATAGTGTTAAATCGCCCAAAAATGTTGGGCGATGTGACATTTTCCAGATTTGGGCGATTTGGTGTTGGGGATATGACACAGATCCGTCTTAAGATAGCCCAAACACAAAATCGCCCAAAATCACTTTTTTGGGTGTTTTGACATCATGTCAAATCACCCAAAAAATAAAAATGTTAAATCGCCCAACCCGTTTTTTGGGTGATTTGACATTTTTTTAGTTTTTTGCATTTTGGGCGATTTGACACCCAACCAAAAAAAGTTGCATTGATTGAACTGAGGGAAGTGATTAAAAATTTAAAGACAAAAAAAGCTCCGGGTTACGACTTGATAACGGCGCAGGTAGTCAAGGAATTGCCGACTATAGCTATTATCAAACTGCTCTATTTGATCAATGCTTCATTCAGATTGCTCTATGTTCCGAGACAATGAAAAGTCACCGAGATTATAATGGTCCCGAAACCAGGCAAACCGCTAAATGAGAAGAAATCATATCGGCCTATTTCCCTATTGCCGGTTATCTCAAAAATATTTGAAAAACTTCTTTCCAAACGTCTACAGCCCGTAATCGACGAAAGACGTCTCATTCCTGACCATCAGTTTGGATTTAGAATTAAACATTCTACAATTGACCAAGTCCACAAAATAACTGACGTGATTGAGAAAGCTCTGGAAGAAAAAAAGATTTGTTGTGGTGTATTTCTTGACGTCTCACAAGCTTTCGATAAGGTTTGGCACGAAGGCTTGGAATATAAATTGCAACGACTACTGCCACGGCAACTCTTTTTAATCTTACGATCGTACCTCACCGAGAGACTCTTTCGTGTTAAGCACGGAAACGATTACTCTAACTTCAAGGAGATTGCAGCCGGAGTCCCGCAAGGAAGTGTCCTTGGACCACTTCTATATGTACTCTACACGCGTGACATCCCGCAAGAAAGAAACTGTGTCGTCGCCACATTTGCGGACGATACGGCGATATTGACAACGGGAGATACCATTGAAGCAGCAACCGGAAAGCTTCAACATGCTATTAATAAAGTCCACGCTTGGACGAATTCTTGGCGTATTGTGCTGAACGAAAGCAAATCTACTCACGTCAACTTTACGTACAAAAAAGTGGATAGATTGCCTGTATATCTAAACTCGGCTCAAATACCGTACACAAACGAAGCAAAATATCTAAGAATGACTCTAGATGTCAAGCTCAAATGGAAATCGCACGTGAAAAAGAAACGCGACGAACTTCAAAACAAATACCGACAAATGTACTGGCTACTCGGAAAACATTCGAAGTTGAGCCTACATAACAAACTGCTTATCTATAAGCAAGTGCTAAAGCCAGTGTGGACGTATGGTATACAACTATGGGGTTGTACCAAGAAAAGCAATAGAAACATCATACAAACTTTCGAAAATAAAGTTCTTAGAACGATCGTTAACGCACCGTGGTATGTACGTAACGAAGATATTCATCGGGATCTGGGAATTCCCAGCGTCGTCGAAGAGATAACAAAATTTGCGCGTAAACACAAAGATCGTGTTCACGGCCATTGTAACCGTACTATCACTCAACTACTTGACGCGAACAATTCAATTCGTCGTCTTCAAAGGATAAAACCTTTTGACCTCGCGTCATAGCATATGAAGGTCGTGAAAAAGGCAGGAACTTTCATTGGAATTTAACCTGTCTAAAGTGCTACATTTATTTTTAATCACATACGATCATCTTTTTCTAGAATAACGATTCTCGTAAGCGAAAATAAAACTACTGGATAAGCACTGGCTTAGTTGTAGTACTAATTTTGAGGAGAGGTGTTTTTTTAGCGAGTAAAAATCTCACACTACCATAAGCACGCGCGGTCGGGCCTTATGGTGTCTGCGGAAGATTTTTCACCTGCCCTCGACAAAAAAAAAACCAACCCTCGGAAAAAAAAGTGCTTCCCAAGTACGAAAAGTTTAAATATCTGGGATCTATGATCAATAGCAAAGCAACTTGTGCTGACGACATCAATCATCGCGTAAGCGTAGGGTGGATGAAGTGGCGAGAAAATTCCGTTATCTTCTGTGACAGAAAAATGCCACCTAAGTTGAAAGGAAGGCTCTACACAGCAGTTCTGCGTCCAGCGCTCACATACGGTTCACAATGTTGGACGATGTACAAAACGAATGAGAGTAAATTAACGGCAGCTGAGGTCAAGATGCTTCGCATAACAGCAGGAGTGACAAAGCTTGATCGAATAAGAAGTTCGAAGATCCGTGGAAGCTTTCACATCAAGGAAACCATCGTACAAAAAATAGAACCCGACCGGCTCAGCCGGTATTGCCACGTTCAAAGAGGAGATCATTTGAACCCTGTTAAAAAGGCAATATCAATGCACGTTCCAAAGATATCGCGATGTAGGAAAGGCAGGCATATAAACGCCTGGATCACACAAATGCGACGACATCGGCATTTCATTGGCCTCAGTAACCGAGTGGTCCAAAATCGGCGGGCCTGCCGATATTTTCTGAGGTCAAATAAGCGAACCCCATAGGCGGATCAGTAGAAATGCGGTAAAGTGGGAGGATTGTGATCCCTTATTTTCGGATCATAACCTCGCTGATAAAAGGAGGAAGAAGAAGTTCCCTAGTCTTAGGTATGGACTTATTTCTTTGACAATGTATGCATAGTTTTTTACGTATTTCGTCATATTTCTCCAAAAATAACTTTTCTTAGCTTTTTTAGTAGTCTAGTTTTTCCGGATGTCCACCAAATATGGATTCATTATAAAATTTCTCAATTAAAGCCTTTTTCTCTTCGTCAGTAGTTAAATATATTACCTTCGGTGTTAATGCAATTTTTAGCTTTCAGTGATTCGAATCATATTAAATATATCATCATTTAATGAAAGTTGCAACTTTTTAATGCCTTTATTATTGGTCTCTTTTTCTAACCTTGGAAAGAATTGCTCTAAATCAATTTTTCCATGAATAATAAATTCATTTAACATAAGATTTACTAAAATTCTTTTCCCATGTTTTAAGTAACACCTCGGTGTTTCTTTTGTTTAATGGAACTTCAAGCGAACTTCTTTTTCCTACTTCATTGAAGTCTAGTGTTTCATAAGCTTTATGGTTTTCTACTTGACGAGTTTCAGTATTTTTTCTCTCCTCGTTTATTTTGCTTTAATTTTTCATGGTCTCTGATCGTGTTGTTATCTTAAGAACGTCATTATTATTTTTTGGAATTTCTTTTATTACATCAAAATCTATTCTTGATAATGCGTCTGCACCGCAATTATCTTTTCCTTTAATGTATTCTATAACGAAACTATGTTCTTCAAGATCCATTCTTATTAATTTGGAGGAGGGATTTTTCATGGAAAACAAATAGGTTAGGGGTCTATGATCACTTCGGAGTAAAAATTGTTGTCCGTGTATGTACGGTTTATAATAATTTATTGCCCAGTGTATTGCTGTTAGCACTTGTTCAATGACGGCTTTATTACTTTCGCCCTTGGTAAATGATCTTGATGCGTACGCTACCAGTAATTGTATACCATTATATTCTTGACTTAACACAGCACCGTAGTGATGCAGAAGCGCCTATCAAAATTTGGATATTGTAGGATAGCAGGGCTTAAAAGCGACTTTTTTAAAAAATGGAATGCTTCTTCGTATGCATTTGTCCAAATAAACGGTGCGTTTTTCCGTGTCAAGTGTGTTAAATGAAGAGAATGATAAGCAAAATTAGGAATGAAGCGTCTGTAGTAATTGCAGAATGCAACAAACCTTCTTACTGAATCCGCATCTTTTGGTTGTGGGTAATTTTGAATAATATCATATTTGCTTTCATCCGGCAAGATTCCCTTGTGAGTACATTTATGCCCCAGGTAACTCACTTCATGGCTGAAAAACGTACATTTATCAGGGTGAAATTTTTAATTATATTTTCTACAAATTCCAAATACATCTCGGAGGTTTTTCACCATATGATTTTCTGAACAGCCAATTACTAGTAAGTCATCCATATAAAGGAAAGCTTGTGCTAGAGTTAAACCAGCGAAGGCTAATGACATCATTTTTTGAAAAGAATTCGGCGCAATTTTGATGCCATAAGAAAGTCTTGTGAAACGAAATGAACCCTCACTTGTTGAAAAAGACGTAATGTCTCTTGATTCTTCTGTCAGTTCGATTTGCTGAAATCCTGACATCAAATCTAGATATGAAAAATATTTTGTGCGACCTAATTGATCTAAAATGTCATCTATTCTAGGAAGTTGGTATTTATCAGCTACATACTAACTTTTTATTTATTTGTCGATAACCAATAACAAGGCACCAACGTTTTTCTGTATTTCCTAGTAGTGGTTTCTTTGGTACTAAGAGTACGGGCCTGTTATATTCAGAGACTGAGGGCTCTATGATGTCATCATCTCGCAATTTTTTGACTTGCCTATTTATTTCGTCCTTTTGAGCATAAGGTATCCTATAGTTTTTGATATAAACGGGAGTATCATCTTTAATTCTTAATGTTTGTTTGTAGAAGTTATTAGTAGTTATTTTATCTGTTTCTAAAGCGAATACATCTGCGAATTCACGGCATAGTAGCTTTAGTTTTTTGGACGCGAAGGATGGGACATTTTTCGACAATTTTTCTCTATTTTCATGATTATTATTTGTTGACTCTAGTTTGTATATATTATGCTTATGTAGAAAGGCTTTCCAGTTTAATTTCTACATTCTGGAGTAACAAATGGTTACATGTAGTGTTTAGTACCCTCACATAAGGGCTCGATTTTGAAATAACAGTTTTGCTTGTATAAATTCCTTCATGAATTTTTTGAGTTGGTACGAACATTTCATCTTCACTTTTAATATTTATTTTTCTTATCACTTCACACCTCGCTGGTAGAGATAGGGAATTTGGTGTTGGCGTATGCCAAATGGGAATAGCAATATTATCTGGAAAAGCATCTGGTCTTAGTATCAGCCAATCCTTCTACTTTAGATAATCTGAAACGCAATTAATTCCATCGCTTGGAATAGGGAAATTTTCTTTTTTCTTTTTTATTGGAATGTACGCTTAGTTCTTCTACCTATAGAGTGAATAAGGTCGTTTTCTATTTCACTTATCGTAGATGTGTAGTGTTCATCTATGAACTTGTTTATGCTTAGTTTATTTTTTTTAAAGACTGAAATGTCCGCACCGATATCGATCAGAAACGTACTCTCGCTAGTGCTTAAGGTACTTTTAGTTATATACATACCCAGCTGTTTAAATTTAAGTTTAAATTAACATTTTTTGAATTATGTCTTTTACTGTTATATGTTTCTTTAAATTGTCCCCCAGCTGTGCGTTCTGGGGGGTGTGATGGTTTCCCGAAATTTCAGTTGCACATCTTACATTCCTGTTGTTATTTCTATACATCCGACTATTTTGTTGCTGTTGGTAGTTGGCGTTCCTATTATTACTGAAATGATTATTATTTCTACCTGTGAAACGAATAGTATTCGAATTAGGACGCCTTCGATTATAGCCACGTCCCCGATTCCAGTTAGTTTGGTTCCGATTAGAATTGTTATTTCAGTTTAAATATAAAATTGCATTTGACTGTTCAAAGGTTTCAGTGCAACTATTGACAAATTTGGCAACTGCCCCATTCATATTATTAAAGTGGCCTAATTCCACTACAATTTTGACTTTTTCATTCGTGGCGTTCTTTGTTATCGCACGTTCCGCAGTTTGAGTGGAGTACTTCTCTGCCAGCTCGATGGTTAATCCATCAGAAATATAAGCGTTAGCCAGAGACTTTGTCAAGTCTTCTATTTCTTTTGCATAAGTATTAGCTGGCTTTTTTTTTTTTCACATTCATCAGTTCAGCAGCTAATACTTCTACTGACTCTCCTTTAACCCATGATTTTAACCTTGCTATAATTTCTTTCAATGACGACACACTCTAAATTAAATTTCGTGCCGTACCTTTGAGTTTAGTTTTCACTAAGTCAACTACTATTTGCTCATGAGTTCCTTGAATTGACTCAACCAACGTTAATAAATCTAAAAAACTTTCAGGTTTACCGTCAAAATCCGGAATTAATTTTGAAGCGGTATTGAGAAACTCAGCCTTAGTCTGTGCCATGTCGTCAATGTGTTTTGTATCTTTTGGTCTAATTTAATATCGCTTATTTCTTCTTCTTAATTTTCACTGTCACTGCTATTGGCAGTGATATCCTCTGAGCTCAACTCTGTTTCCAGAGTAACTGGGACTTTGAAATTAATTTTCCGTTTAGCGAAAGTTTTAAGCGACTTGTCTCTAACATTCCAGAAGATACTTTGGGCTTCAGTTTTATGTTCACTTGTCAATCGTCTATTTTGTACTTGTAGTACTGTTCTTATTTTGTTGAAGTTTTCAATTAACATAGCGATATGTTTTTCTACTGTTTCGGTTTTTATTTCTTTCTTCTTATTTAGGCACTTATAAGATTTGTTAAATTATTTTTTATATTCATCTATTTTATTTAGAATTTCAGACCATTTGTCCATTTATTGAAAGAGTTAATTTCTTAAGCAGAGACTATACTTAAGTGTATAGCTTGCTAAACTAGTACTTCTATTAATAATAATATTATCTCTAACCTTGAATCCTAATATCTTTCGGATCTGGTTGCTCCGCATAGTAACAGTAAGCTGGTCAAGTCACGATCATTTCATCTGCTGCAATTCTGGTGTCCTCCTGGTTTTCTTCCAATTTATCTCTATGGAATCTTATGGTTAGTTGGGAAGTATTTTGTTTATATATGTATGTACTGTGAGCGTCAAAAAAAAGTTTACACCTCTGTGTTTCATGTTTCAAATTCAATTACAGTTTTTATTAAAGGTTTATCTTACATTTAGTTTAACATGTTCATTTATATTTTAATTCTTAATCGAACGACATATAGAAGTTAACAAAAAAAATCCATAGCAACAATTTCATAAACAAATAACGAAAAATACTTCACATTTTAGGCGTCAAAAGAAAGTTTACAGTACAAACAAAAATAAGAAAATATGGCGATAAGCCCTGAATTTAATATTTTGTTCGTTTTCCTTTTACCTTAATATCGGCCTTCAACCCCCTAGGCATGGATTCTACCAATTTTTTCTTGAATTGAGATGGAATTTTTTCCCACTCTTCCAACAATACGGACTTTAGTGAGTTTCTACTAGTTATGACCCTTTTTCGAACTTGCTTGTCGAGATACTCCCATAAATGTTAGTTTTGGTTAAGATCTGGGGATTGCGGAGGATGATCCAACAGCTTCGGCATCCGATACAATAACCGTTCTTTCACAATTTTGGCCGTGTGCTTAGGGTCATTGTCCTGCTGGAATACCCATGTTTGATCCAAACTCAATTCTGCGACGCTAGGCTGTAAGTTTTCCCTCAAAATATTTAATTAATCCATTTTGTTCATTGTGTACTCAATAAACACCAGGTTTCCCACACCTCTTGCCGCCATGCATCCCCAGACCATAACCGACCCTCTCCCATGCCTAACCGTGGGGGTAATGTTTTTGTCATCGAACGCCTTATTTTTGGCTCTCCAAATTTTTGATGGTGGTGTTGATTTTAAAACTTCAAATTTACTTTCGTCACTGAATAACACATTTTTCCAAAACGAAATATCCTTTTCTTCGTACTTTTTTGAAAACCGAAGTCGCCGTTTTCGGTTGGCTGCTGATATGAGTGGTTTTTTCGCGGTACTCTGCCATGTAGTCCATTATTATGTAGTACTATTCGAATAGCACTTGCACTAACGGGAACACCTGACTCTTTTTCAATGTTTTCTGATATTTTGACAGCACTAGCAGATGGATTTTTCTTCACTTCTCCCACAATGGATCTTACTACAGATTTGGAAAGTCACTTGGGTCTTCCAGTGCGTGGACGATCTTCAACAATATAATATTTTTATATTTATCAATAATTTTTTTAACACCTTGATGGGTTCTGCCAATTATTTTTGCTATTGCTCTTAAAGATTTTCCTTGTTCTTTAAATTTCAAGACGAGTTTTCTGGTTTCAATAGGCGTTTGCTTGCCCTTGTTAATAAAACTTTAATTGTAAAATGTTGACGCTACTTCTTTTACAAACAAAGAAACAAAGAATGACATCGAAAGACAGCCTTTGTCATAAGGATCAACAAAAGAAACAAAGCAAAGCGGGGAAATACACGTAACGGCAATTTTCGAGCTCCGCAAATCACAATTCACGGGGTGTAAATTTTCTTTTGACGCCTAAAATGTGAAGTATTGGTCGCTATTTGTTTATAAAATTGTTGTTATGGATTTTGTATGTTGACTTCTATATGTCGTTCGATTAAGAATTAAGATATAAATGAACATGATAAATTAGATGTAAGATAAACATTTAATTAAAACTGTAATTGAATTTGAAACATGAAACATAGAGGTGTAAACTTTTTTTTGACCCTCACAGTATGTTGCGTTGACGCGGCTCGCGTTAGGTATGTTTTTTTATATTTTTTTTTCCACATTTTGTGGACTTTTATTATTAAGTTTATAACGACTGCACACGCGGTCACATACATCGAGAATAAAATGTCTGTATTTTCTATGCTGGCAGGTTGAATAAAAATATCATTTCTTACCTGGCCAGCATTACCTATGTATCTATTTTTGTTTGTTTCGATTGGGTTTTCCCCATTTTAAATTTTTTGATTTCTACACACTTGAACTCAAATTAAGATTTCCAGTTCCATTTGTTTTTTTTAACTTTATTTTTTTTTATGGAACAAACATGTTCGAATCGCATTTACACTTTTCAAGCACATCAGGTGACAATTTACTTTTCAACTTTTTTTTCATGAAGCAAAAATGTTCGAATCGCTTTTACACTTTCCAAGCACATCACACAATTTACTTTTTAACTTTTTTCATGAAGCAGACATGTCCGAATCGCTTTTACACTTTCCAAGTACATCGCATAATTTACTTTTTAACTTTTTTCATGAAGCAACATGTCACGGTCGCCATGTTATGTTCTATTAACCTTTATTAATTGAAATATGCGTGTCATTCTTTTTGTGCTTCTCCAGACACTGCCGGAGCATTTCCCTTGCATGTTGTTGGGAAGCTATGCAAGCTAAGCAATCTACACCAAGCGCGTGTAGACTGAAACATGACATATTTGGGAATCGTGAATGCAATGATTCCCAAGGTACAATGCGACAGCGTATTATTACAAGCAATGCGTCTGGGAGGGAAGCGTATCGGAACCCCGCTTTTTAAAATCTCGTTTTTTTAAAAACTGCCTCTTGAAATCCCGACTATTCAAAATCCCGATCTATTATAGAAAAAGTTTTAAAACGCCGTCTCCTAAAATCCCGGTTTTTAAAAAAAACTGCCTCTTGGAATCCCGATTTATTACAAGCCCGCTTTTTAAAATTCTGTTTAATCCCGCTTTGTCCGTTTCTCAGAATCCTACTTTTGTACTTCAACAACATCATCGAAGCTTGGCATCGCAGACTTAAAGTTTTGGTTGGATGAAAAAATTGTGGCTTGTACAAATTAATTGCGAATCTAGCAAAAGAAACAATTATAGTTCGAACAGAAATAGAAAAACTTATAAATGGACAAATGAAATTATTTAAAAAACAGAATGTTGTACGACCACGTACTATAAAAAAAATTATGAAAAATAGGAAAAATATTTCCAAATCATTTTTTTTCTGCCGTATTGCCCACAATATACAATTGCACTAATAGCATGAAAAAAAAACTTTTTGTTCCATTATTATTTCAATTAGCTATTTGTTTTTTCTGTACCTACACTAAATGAACATTATTAGTTTATTTACTTTTATTTGTTGAATTGTTATATTTGTTTGCTAAAAATAATATGAGTTATTAATAAAAGATTAGTGCATAACAATACTTACCTACTTAGATGGCGCTACAGTCCGGGGTGGACCTGGGCCTCAACCAACAACCTCTCCAGCCAGCGCCGTTACGAGCCAGCTGCCTCCAGTTGCGCACGCCAAGATGGTTGAGGTCCCCCCGATCGCGAGGTCGTCCCCTACTGCGTCGTCCATCCGGGGTGGATTCGAAGACTTTCTTAGCGGGAACGTTGGGCTCCATCCGCTCTAAATGACCCAGCCATCTTAGTCGCTGTATGTGAACTCTTCTGGCTAAGTCGATGTCCTTGTACAGGCCGTACAGTTCGGCATGGTACCTTCTCCTCCACTCACCGTCTATGCAGACGGGACCAAAGATCACTCGAAGAACTTTTCTCTCGAAATAACCAAGGGCATGCTCATCCGGTTTTGTCGAAGCCCATGCCACTGCGCCATACAGCAGGACTGGGATGATTAGTGTCTTATAGAGAGTTATCTTAGTAGTTCGAGATTGGGCTTTGCTACTCAATGTCATCGGCATAAGCGAGTAGTTGTATAGACTTGTAAAAGATTGTACCTCCGGTGTTAGCTTGTGAGTTTCGTACAATTCTTTCAAGTACTATGTTAAAGAAATCGCATGATAGCGCGTCACCTTGTCTAAGACCTTTCCTGACATCGAAAGGTTTGGTGATGTTCTTACCGACTATGATGGAGCAGCGAGAGTTCTCCATCGTCATTCTGCACAAACGGACGACCTTGGCAGGGATGCCAAGACCAGACATGGCTGTGTATAACTCGTCTCTATACACGCTATCATAGGC
Organism: Brachypalpus laphriformis; assembly: GCA_945910035.1. Taxonomy (NCBI): domain Eukaryota; kingdom Metazoa; phylum Arthropoda; class Insecta; order Diptera; family Syrphidae; genus Brachypalpus; species Brachypalpus laphriformis. The sequence continues at coordinate 102,209,842 of OX246754.1, forward strand.
AACTTTGAAGTCGATGAAAAGGTGGTGCGTATCGATTTTATATTCATGGGTTTCTTCCAAGATCTGTCGTAGTGTGTATTTGATCAATGGTGGACTTTCCCGGCCTGAAACCGCACTGACGGTCGGTTTTAAGCGTTCACATAATACGGCAGAGAGGATCTTATATGCGATATTGACGAGACTTATACCTCTGTAATTGGCGCAGTTTAGAGGGTCTCCTTTCTTCAGGATGGGGCAAACGATGCTGAGGTTCTATTCATCGGGCATACTTTCGTCCGACCAGATTTTACAGATGAGCTGGTGCATGCTAATTACCAGCTGATCTCCTCCTGCCTTGAAAAGTTCAGCGGCAAGGCCGTCGGGTCCAACAGCTTTGTTGGATTTATTTCAAACATCGCTATCCTCACTTCATTCTGATCGGGTTGACGGGAATCTTGACTTCCATCATCACTGTTGAATGGCTCTTCTGCCTGACAGCTGAATATTGGTCATCATCGCCGTTTAACAGTCTGCAGAAGTGTTCCTTCCATATTCTCAGCACCGACTGCGATTCTACCACAATGTTGCCATTTTTGTCCCTGCAGGCTTCTGTTCTGGCTTTGAAACCCTGGCATGTTCTCTTTACGTTTTGGTAACATTTTCGAACATCATTCCTGCAATAAAGTCTCTCAATTTCCTCGATCGAGCGCTTCTCATGCTCTTTTTTCTTCTTCCTGAGAAGTCGATGTTCCTCTTTTCTCCTGCGCTCGTAGCGCTCGTAAGCAGCTCTAGTCCTTCTATGCAGCGCCGCTTTGTACGCCTCTTATTTAGCTGCATGTGCTTGCCGGCATTCCTCATCAAACCAGGGGTTTTGTTGTGGTGCCCGAGAGAAACCCAGTACATCAGAGGCGGCATCTCTGATGGCTTGTTGGCAACGCTGCCACTGGTCTTCCGCATTTGCTGCTGGTGGCATAGGACTTAGATCAAGATTAAGAGAAACTCGATCGACAAAGCCTCTGGCGCTCTCTTGCGATGGTAGCCGCCCGGCGTCAAATTTCTTAACAGTATTCAGTCCACTTTGGCTCCTCGGAAAGTCCGGACACCCAGAATACTGGAAGAGTGCCTTGCGTCGATCGCAATGTGATCGATTTAGTTGACAGTTTTCGGATCAAAGAAGAGCCATGTTCCTTTGTGAATGTCGAGACGTGGGAACCGCGTACTAGCTACAACAAAGTTTCGCTCCGCCGCAAAGTCGATTAGTGTGAATCAATCGGGAATCAAATAGTGTGAATCAAACTTCGGAAAGCCATAAAAGGCACCAAAAGGCCCAAAGTCCCTGCGCCGCCAATTAAATTGAATCAAAATGAATGGGCAAGGGAAGATAAAGAAAAAGCGGGCCTCTTTGCGGCCCACCTGGAAGAAACCTTTAAACTGTACGATAGTCAAGTGGTTTACGATAACATCAATAGGCCGGATTTACCATCTGGCAATTTAACACTCAAGTGCAACGCTTAGGGAACTCAAAAATGAGATCGAGATTCTAAAACCTAAGAAAACTCCTGGTTATGACTTAATCACCGGAGAAATTCTCAAAGTTTTGCCTAGAAAAGCTTTGATTAAGCTTCTCTATATTGTAAATGCTGCGCTCAGATTAAAACACGTTCCGAGCCAATGGAGGGTTGCGGAGGTGACAATGGTCTTGAAGCCGGGAAAACCGCCAAATGAGGTAAAATCGTATAGACCAATTTCGCTTCTTCCAGTCATATCCAAAATTTTCGAGAGGATATTACTAAGGCGTTTCCAACCGGTTATAGGCGAAGATAATCTTATCCCTGACCACCAGTTTGGGTTCAGAAGTTAGCATTCGACGATTGACCAGGTGCATAGAATTACTGACGTAATCGAGAAAGCACTTGAAGAAAAAAGATTTGCTCGGGCGTATTTCTTGACGTCTCGCAGGCCTTTGATAAGGTGTGGCATGATGGCTTCAAATCCAAATTACGATAAGTTCTCCCTGTGTGCTTATACGATATTCTAGTGTCATATCTGGGGAATAGACTCTTCCGTGTTAGACATGGAAACGAATACTCGCAGCTCAAAGAAATTTCGGCCGGCGTACCACAAGGAAGCGTTCTTGGGCCGCTTCTCTATCTGTTATATACTCGAGATATACCGAAAGAAGATGGCACTATCCTTGCTACGTTTGCCGATGACACTGCTATCCTAGCAGTAGGTAAAACAATCGAAGAAACGACTGAAAAACTGCAAAACGCGCTAAATAAAGTAAATGAATGGACGAGGGACTGGCGGATTGCCCTCAACGAATCTAAATCTATTCACCTGAATTTCACTTACAAGAAAACTAATAACTTGCCAATTTTCCTAAACTCGGCCCGAATACCTTTTGCAAACGAGGCCAAATACCTGGGAATGACACTCGACGCAAGACTGAAATGGAATTCGCACGTGAAAATGAAACGTAAAGAACTCGAAATCAAATATAGCGAAATGTACTGGTTACTCGGAAAACATTCCCTGCTCAGTACTGAGAACAAACTGCTTTTATACAAGCAAGTGCTAAAGCCGGTGTGGACCTACGGTATACAACTTTGGGGTTGTACCAAGAAAACAAATGCCAATATTTTACAAACTTTTCAAAATAAAGTGCTAAGAGAGATTGTCCAAGCACCGTGGTATATTAGAAACGACGATATCCACAGGGATCTCGGAATTCCGATAATCGAAGCTGAAACTAGAAGCTTCGCGAGAAAGCATAAAAACCGACTAATCGGACATGTCAACAAAACAGTCCTGCAAATATTGGATGAGAGCAATTTATTGCGCCGACTACAAAGGACGAAACCCTTCGACTTGGCGAAATAATGATAAACCGCGTCTAGATTGCGGAACATGCAGGATCTTTCAGTGGAAAGTAACCTGCCAAACGTTTTTATTTCGTGATAGGAAAACTGCTTTATAAGTTATTACTTAGTTGCGATATCTAACAAATTTATATCGAAGGGTGGTGTTTTTTTAGTCAGTAAGAATCTGACACTACTATGAGCACGCGCTTGCTATTCTCATAGTGTCTATTGAAGATTTTTCACCAACCCTCGGAAAAAAAAAATCGGGATTCCGATCCAAACATTCATGTGAAACGTGTGTTAATTATGTCATCAGTGATTGGAGGAAAGAAATTCACAGCAAAAAGAGTGTCCTAGCGGTTTTTATGGACCTTAAACGTGCATTTGGAACAATGGATCACAGAATATTACTGATGAAACTAAATAAATACGGTGTTCGAAATACAGAATCGAATTGGTTTAAATTATTTATTACCGGGAGAACACAAAGAACAGTAGTAAATAACAAATTTTCTAGTGCAGTAAGAGTTGAGAAAGGTGTCCCCAAGGTACAATTTTAGGCGTTCTGCTATTTAATGTATTTTTTTTTTTTTTTAAACAGGTGTGTGGCCACGCCCAAATGGCGTGTAGGCACTGCGACCAAGGAGATCTATTGTGCCATAGGCCACTTTTAGGGCAGCAGTACTTCTACTCTCCTTATGAAAGCTATAATTACGGCTGCGGAGGTGTTCCTAAGATCTTTTGGAGATATGATCTCTTTGAGGAAAAAGCTTCTCCTAGTTCTACACAGAGCTACACACTCACATAGTATGTGTTCTGCGGTTTCGTCCTCTTCTAGGCAGAGGCGGCAGGTGATATTCTCCGAAATTCTCATTTTGTTGAGGTGGTAGAGAAGTTGGCAGTGACCGGTAAGGAAGCTCACAAGCCTTCTTATGTCATTTCTGCCGTATTTTAGGATATCAATTGCCTGTCTTTGGAAGGGTTGGACAGCTCTTTTAGCCTGCCTGAGACCTTGGGAGTTATTCCAGTGGGAGATGCACATGTTGCGTTCCCAGGTGTTTAGGGAAAGTTTGAAGGCGGAATCGGGTATTCCGCAGAAGGGTTCAGGTCCAGTGAACAACTCAGAGGAGCCCTTCCTAGCTAGTAGGTCTGCATTGCCGTCAACGCCTACATGACCCGGTACCCACCACAATTTTACTTTATTGTGTCGGCACAGATTTTGTAAGCTGTCGAAGCAGCTTAGAACTGATTTTGAGCTGATCACATGGGAGATCAGTGCTTTGAGCGCCGCTTGGCTATCGGTGGGTATATGGATAGAGGCACCTTTGATGCCTGAGTGCAGGTTAATGTTAGCACAAGTTTCAATGGCGTAAAGCTCGGCCTGGAAAACACTAGGACTCTTCCCGAGTGATTTCGAAATTTTATGGTTGGGTCCATACACACCGGCGCCAACTCCTGAATCCATTTTTGATCCATCGGTGTACCACACTATACCTTTTGGATCAAGCGACGGTCCGCCATTATTCCATATATCACGGCTTGGGATCACAATCTCAAACCTTCTACCAAAGTAGAGTGATTTAGGCGTAAAGTCGGAGACCGTGCTGAGCATGTCTAGCTCGGGGAAGTCGGACAATAGCTCCATGAGATCCACGTGATCCCGTGTACTATTAGCATCTGATTTTCTGAGACTAACTGCACTGCGGATTGCCACTTTTTTTATGAATATATGTAACGGAGTAAGTCCGATTATGGCTTCAATGGCTGTTGTGGGACAAGTGTGCATAGTACCTGTGATGCCGAGGCAAGCTAGTCTTTGGAGTTTTGTGAGTTTATTTATGGTTGTGACCTCTTTGGTTTTCGTCCACCAGACTACGGACGCGTATGTCAGAATGGGTCTTACAACCGTGGTATATAACCAGAAAATGACCTTTGGAGACAGGCCCCAGGTCTTGCCGTACATACGGCGACAGGCCCACAAGGCAGTAGTCGCCTTGGCAATTTTATTCTTAATATGGGAATTCCAGTTAAGCTTCTTATCCAGGACGATTCCTAGATATTTGACCTCATCGGAGAAATTGATTGTTGTGCCGTTTAGAGTCACTGAGCCAATATTCAGCGTTCTTCTTCTTGTAAACGGTACAACGACTGCCTTGCTGGGGTTAATCGATAGGCCCTCCCCAGCACACCAGTCCGAGACTACAAGGAGTGCATTATGCATGAGTTGACACACATTGTCTTCATGTTTGCCTTTAATGATGATCACTAGATCATCTGCATAGCCTATGGTTGTGAAACCTGAACTATTAAGTGTGTTCAATAAGTCATCCACCACGAGTGACCATAAGAGAGGCGAGAGGACGCCGCCTTGAGGGCAGCCTTTGGCCGCGGAGACCGTCACAGAGACCTCTCCAGACGAAGATGTTATTATGCGGCTATCGAGCATGTTCCTAACCCATCTGGTAGTAGGTTCGTCTATTCCCCTGCGTCTCATAGCACTAGTGATGGATTCATAACCAGTGTTATCAAAAGCACCTTCTATGTCAAGGAATGCACAAAGGGCGATTTCTTTGGAGCGGTAGGCAGCTTTAATCTCTGTGACGAGATAGTGAAGGGCGCCTTCCGTAGATCGACCTTTCCTGTATGCAAATTGACTAGAGTGCAGAGGTATAGTCTTTTCAAGAATGCCTCTAATGTGTAAGTCTAGCAGTCTTTCCATGGTTTTCAAGAAAAACGATGTCAAGCTGATTGGACGGTAGGATTTGGGTAGCTCGCTGGGTTTGTTACCTAGCTTAGGGATAAACACCACATTTACCTCCGGCCAAGTTAGTGGAATGTATCCCAGGTTGAAGCTTGTTCTAAAAAGAGCTACCAAGGCAGGCAAGATGTAATCCAGACCTTTCTGTATGAGAGCTGGAAAAATACCATCACTGCCAGGTGCCTTAAAGGGTTTAAATGAACCGATTGCCCATTTCATTTTTTCTTGACTGAACAGATTTCCAGACAAGCTGTTAACTCTTCTGGAGGTGCCACATGTGGAGCCTTCAGGAGCAACAGGTACGTGGTCGCTTAGAATTGTTGAGCCAGGGAAGTGAACCTCGAGCAGAGTTTCCAGGGTTTCCCTTCGACTGGCGGTGTAGGTGCCATCAGGTTTGATGAGCAATCCCACCCCATTGGAATGATCCTTTGAGAGAGCCTTTTGGAGACGGGCTGCTACTGGAAGGGACTCGATATTTACGCAGTTCTTTCTCCATGCTGTTCTCTTGGATTTCCTCAACTCTATGTTGAATTTAGTCAAAGCGGACCTATATTCGTCCCAATTTTTATTGCGTTTTGCGGTGTTGAAAAGTTTTCTCACCCTTTTGCGGAGTATCTCTAGCTGGTCATTCCACCACGGTACGCTCCGTTTACCTGTATTGTCATTTTTCGGGACACAGCTACTCCTGAAGGAAGAGATTAGGAAGTCATTTAGTTGGCAGGCTGCCACATCAACATCACATTTAGATCTTAAAGATGTTAGCAGCATGTCATCCTTGACGGCGAGATTTTCGCGAAAAAATGCCCAATTAGTTCGTTTCGGTACGTAATGCGTTTGATTATTTTGTGTAACCCCACCCGAGATGTTAAATCTGATATGCTGATGATCAGATAGTGAGGGTTCATTTGACACATGCCAATTTACAACAGAATTGGAAATAAAAGGGCTCGAGATAGTGAGATCAAGTACCTCTTCTCGAATAGAATTTATAAAAGTTGGCTTGTTACCTTCATTACATACAGCTAAGTTTCTACTAGTGATATAATCAAGAAGTAACTCACCCCTTTTGTTAATGTCGCTGCTACCCCATGCCACATGATGGGAGTTGGCATCGCATCCAATGATCAGGTGCCAGTTGCGACGGTGACATAGGTTCACCAAATCCTGCACAGCCAAGGGCGGAACAGGCTCCGAATCTCCAGGGAAGTAGGCGGAGGCGCACACGATCTCACGAACTCCTCCTAAAATCGGAATTTCGACCATGCAGGCCACCAAATCTCTGCTGATGAACTCTGGGATGGGAAGAAAATTAATTTTAGAACTGATTAAGCAAGCAGCCCTAGGCATTAACTCCCCATGGGCATATAACAACTTACATGTCCTACTATGAAGGCCCTTAATTTTGCCTCCAACCACCCACGGTTCCTGAATGAAACCAAGGGTGATTTTATCCCGGATGAACCGTTGGCTAAAGATGTCCGAGGCACCTTTAGCATGATGCAGGTTGCCCTGCAGCACTTTGATGTCATCATTCATCATTAGTGCATTATTGTTTTTCGTGGGATGGTTCCTTATTACTGGCAGACGCATTAGTGCCTGTTTTCTTAATTTCACCATCCCAACGAGAGTGGCCAGCAAGCCTATCCCTCACAGCAGAGGCTGTCTTTTCTAAAAGAGTTGGCACAGGTGCCGCACCCGCCATCTGAGCAGCAGACGGTGTCACCGTCGAGACGCTAGCATCGCAAGTCACCGAACCCTGCAATGTGGCCGCACTAGACTCAAGTGTACTACGTGCAACCTCATTGGAGATTTTCGAGGTGGAAGGTGTAGACACAGGTGTACTACGCTCCACAGGGTCCAGCGATGCTGCGCCCCTAGGACGGGTGGCATCATCCGTAACTGCTCCTACGGCAGTTTGTGCGGGTTTCTGCTCACCTGGTACCTTGTCTGAGCTCTTCAGGATGAGCCTAACTCTGCCAAAACAATATGCCACATTGCCTTTTAGCAGCTTCAGGCGATCCATCGAGCAGTCCGTGACACCAAGTACCAGATGAACAAGATCACGCTCTACGGTCCTTTGAACCACCCTCCAGATCCTAGCGAACAGATCAGTATTCTGAGCATCCAAAAGCGTCAGAATCTTACTAGTGGCAAAGCCGGTACTTTGTGGAAAGAACCCACGGATGATATGTGGTTTAGGAAATGAATCCTCATCCACAAGCATCATGTTCAAACCACATTTCCCTCTGATTTTATCAAAGTTGACCCTCATCCACTCTGCAGTGGAGGGGTCTGAGCAAATAATGAGGAGCCAGCCTGATTTGTGAAACAAACCATGAAATTGTGGCTTAGCGACCTCGTCTACCAGCTCAATAATGGTGTCCATGATGCTATTTTGGACGCCGGCCATTTGCTCGGCACTAAAGGGACTGCGCGCCAGATCAGCGGGAACCACACCCAATTTGACAGTACCTACTTTGTCCCTGTACGAGGTCTTGTCGAGTGTGGCAGTCTCGGTCCTGGCTTTTTTCTTCTGCGGAGCAGAAGGAGTAGACTCCTCGGATCGCATTCGCTTCACCTCGGTACCCTTTTCAGGCTGAGAGGATTTGGCTATCTCCAGAGCACGTTCTCTGGAAGCGCCGTCTTTTAAGGCGCGATTGAAACGCCTCCTTTCAGCCGAAGTTAGTCGAACGAATCCGCTGGTGATTAAGGACAATTTCTCAACACCAGCTTCAACGGCAGTGCATCCGGAACGAACCGAGTGTTCGTCCGAGAGCATGCTGGAGGACTCTCCGCAGAGAGTGTCAGAGTCCGAGTCAGGAAGGGAGGACAGGTCCGCCTCATCCCGTCTCTTATCAGCGACAATGATGAGGGGGTCGGCTCTAGTAGCAGCGACCTCCTCAGGATTTAGGGAAAGCACGGTTGCTGACCCAGAAGTTGAGGCAGTAGAGGGTGCATCACCCTGTGAATTTTTTATAAGATCTGAGATTTTGGACCCACGAGTAATCGGGAAAGGAAACATCGCCCACAGCAGAGCCCGGTATACCATGGGAGGGCATAAAATAAAACAGGAGGTCGCCTGGGTATCCTGAGTTCGCATACTAACGACTAAGCACCCTTTTAGCCACGCATCCCTCGGCGTATGCTGTTCCACCTTGGATTAGAGATTTTTTCCATAGGTTGTCTCCTCACGTTGCACACTTTGGCCGAATACCACAGTTATGAATTCGAGCCGAATGGTCCAAAGAGGCCCAAGAGAACACATAGTCCGGTTGAGCGTCCTGGGACCAGTATGTATACATAAATGATATGGAAAAAGTGTTAAAAAACTCTAAGCTAATGCTTTTCGCAGATGATGGACTACTCTACATCACCGGAAAAAACTTAGTAGAGTGTGAAAACAAAATAAATAGTGATTTAAAAGAAATAGCCTCCTGGCTAAAAATTAACAAACTTATAAAAAATACTGACAAAACTAAATACATGCTTTTAAACAGCCCTATAATACAAAGACCTATCACTACAAAGATAAGTGATAAACCTATTGAACCAGTGTCGTACATAAAATACCTAGGTGTCGCGCTTGATAACAAACTAACTTTTGAATCCCACATAGACCATGTTTGTAAGAAAGTGTCGAAATGACATGTCTTAAGAAAAATGAAAAAAAATATATCCAAAACAAGTGCAATAAAAGTGTATAATGTAATTCTGAAGTCTCATTTTGAATATTGTGCCAGTCTGTTGTGTCACTCTGTGTCACTCAAAAAATAGACTTCAAAAACTCCAAAACAGAGCTATGCGAACTATACTAAAATATGATAGATACACCCCAATATCTTCCTTAATAAATTCTTTAAACTGCCTTAACATAAACCAAAGACTTTACGCTATGACTATGAACCTAGTCTTCAAAATCAAAAACAATTTGTGTCCACAATATCTGACCTTTAACGCACCCCAAAGTAGAACAATAAACTACGATCTACGAAGCTCAACGGAATTCAACATACAGAGGACAAGGACAGTACGAGCACAGAGAAGTATTTTGTATAATGGACTACAAACTCTCAACATGCTTCCTGAAATTATAAGAAACATAAGCAATCTGAATACTAGAAGTGAATACTAGAACTAAGAACTATTTATGAATATTCTAAAAATAATGTAAATTAACCGTTTAAATTATCTTATTAACCGAACTTTAAATGTAAATATCCAAATGTAAAAAGTTGCTAAAATGTATGTATTTTTTAAGAAATGGCTACTTAGCCAAATAAATTGAATAAACTAAACTAAACTAAACTAAACTAAACTTGGCCTGAGTCCGTTGCCGGATGTGATGTCGTGCAGGCTGTGCTTTCCGACAACGCTACTAAAGACGTCTTCTGTTCCTAGCTTTGCTTTAAAATCACCTAGGATAATTTTAACGTCGTGGCAAGGGCATTGCTCATACGTCTTGTCCAAGGGCTGGTAGAAGTCATCCTTGGTCGCGTCGTCCTTCTCGTCGTGAGGGGCGTGAACGCATATTAGGCTTATGTTGGCAAATTTAGCCTTGATACGGATAGTCATAACGCCGGAAACTCAAGACTTCCGGATAGACGCTGTCCTTGTTGTCTGTAGCAATCGCCGTAGTAGATGTCGCAGTTTTTCATACTCCTTTTTCCCGGCCCATCCCATCGCACTTCTTGGATGGCGGTAATGTCTGGTTTGAGACACTCTAGGGCCTCGGCAAGTAGCTATCCAGCTATCATATAGCCACGCCGATACAATACAGTGCATAACAATACCACTGTTTTTATTTCACTTATTTCTATTTTTTTATAACCTCGCTTTTTTAATCAAAACTATTTGTTCTTCGTCGCGCGATTATAAGAAACGGGATCATAAGAGGCGGGATCAAAAAAAATTATGAAAAACAGGATAATAAAAAGCGGGATTTAAAAAAACGGGATAATAAAAAGCGGGAAATCGTACCCAAACCGTGTCTGGTCGATTTTATGTTGACCGATTCCCATGATGCAATATGATGCAATATATTTGCACTACACATCCAAGCAGATCGACCACATTGCGATCAGCCGTCGCTTTAAAAATTGTCTCCTGGACGCCCGAAACAGACGTGGAGCTAACATTGAACTAGAACGAGATCTCCATCTCATGTTACCTCATATACGCCTTCCAACTGCATCCGTCAATAGCAACCGTTCAAAATTACTTAACATCATCAGGTTTAATATCGACACGCTTAAGGGTCCCCAAGTACGCCAACAGTTCTGGGACCACTTTGCCTTAATCAATCAGCAGCACAATGCAGAAGAGCATGGATGACCACTGGAATGCTATAAAAAATGCCTTTACGGCTGAGGCACGTACCTATGTCGGTAAAAGGCAGAAAAACCACCGCACATGGCTATCTGCAGACACCTGAAGACGGATCGATGAGCGTATAGCAATCAAGACTCGGACTGCAGCAGCCTCAGCAGTAGAGAGAACCGAGCTAGAGGCCCAATACCATGCGAAGAAGGAAGAAGTGCAGCGTAGTGTGAGACGTGACAAACGTCACCATATCAATTCACTAGCTTCAAGGGCTGAAGAAGCAGCGAGCAGCTGCGGTAGAAGGACTGTTTATAGCATCAATAATGAGCAAACTGGTGGTCAGAACTCCAAACAACACCTAGTGAAGATCCTAGGCGGTAACCTTCTGATTTCGGATAAGGATCAGTTCACTAGATGGAGAGAACATTTTGCTACAATGCTAATTCACTTAGACGATGGCGGTATGATCTCGAATTCGAATGAGCAGTTCGAACCAACAAATTCCCGAATTCGCACCGTACTTCCCAGGAAAAACGAAATAATAGGAGCAATCAAGTCCCTCAAGAAAAACAAGGCGGTGGGTATTGATGGCATCCCTGTCGAAATATTTCGAGCGGCGCCAAATACATGGGTAGATTTGTTGCATCCTCTAATACGGAGAGCTTGGGGTAGTGAACAATTTTCGCAGGAGTGGAAAAGGGGGATGATCATTAAGCTTCCGAAAAAAGGAAACTTGACGGAATGCGGAAACTGCAGAAGTATTTGCGTTCTTACAGCAGCCGTAGCCAAAATAACAGCTTGAATAGTTCTGGATCGAATCAAAGAGCATTTAGAATCAACTCTCGACGTCGAACAGGCAGGCTTTCACACTAGATCTTCCTGCATCGACCACATAAACACCTAACAATGCGTTGAGTACCGGTCTCCGTTATATTTGTTGTAGATGCTGTCTGATTGGCCTTGCGCAGGAGAGGCATCTCAGAAAAACTTACAGCTATTATCAAGGCTACATACGAGGGCTGTAAGTTATTTTTAGGAGTTTTGTTATTGTTATTGGTGGTTATCAGCAATGTACTCCGTGCAGTATTGACGGAAGGCATCTATGGAATTCGGTGGACTATGACATCTTACCTTAACACCAGAAAGACCAGAGTTTTTGTCCAACTATAAAGACCAGAACCGTCAATTTTACGATTATATTGAAAACGCATTATTATAAGTGTGTAGTGACCTATCATCTTCGAAGTGACCGCCAAAAATTCAAATCAATAATTGCCAATAAATATTTCATCGCTACGCGGATCAGCCGACAGAGCGCGTCACTTGTTGCCAGGAAAATTAGACAGCTAGCACAAGAGGAATAGCTGATCACACCAAGCAGTCTTTCTCCTGGATTCCATCAGTAATCAACATTTCTCCTAAATTATCAATTTAATTACCTATTATATCAAAAGAGGTGTAAAAAAGTCTTGGGAATATTATTTTATATTGTAATTCAGAAAACGATTTTATCACATGTCAAGCCGATACAAAGACATAGACGTGTGAAAATTACAGTGGTGACAAAAAACATTGGTCCTTCTGCGCCTTAAGTAGAATCAGTGCATGTACTGGATACTTGTGTGGATTTTCTAACTTTTTTCTTTGTTTTGAAAGTGCCAAACGGGTTCCCGCGTCGGATGTAAATCTCAATTCAGTGTTTTTAGACATTTTTAAATTTATTTAAAAAAAATCTACTTACGAAGTAGTGCATTTTGTTTTGTAAAACTCCGCGGAATGGTTAGCCGCTAGACCAGGAGTTCAGACACCGCTGCCAACGGTATCGCGTACTGCTGCAACAGCTTTTAGTGGACCGCTGTGTGCGACCGTTGGTTACGAACGGGAAGTCCAGTTGCTGGATAAGAATACAGTACCGCTGTGTGGGACCGCTGCTGGTGAACGGATAGTCATCTGGAAATAGAACAACAAGTAAGTACAATTGATTATGCTTCAACAGTTTTCTCAATTTCTTACCCGGATTTTTTTTTTTTTTGTGTGTGTACGGCGAAATGAGCGCTATGGAGAAACTCCGCAGAACATTTTGGCCCAAATCCACAGGGACGCGTTGAATTTTAAGAAAACATCCGAGGCAGATCGAACGAGGAACTATATCACCGCACGGATTTCCATCCTGGACAACAATTTTAAATCCAGCTCAGATTACCACGCCGAGGCTGTATCATCGAAGGAAGAGGTCAATCGGGAGGAGTTAGCCTCCGTTTTTCACAAAATAAAGGACGTTTACGTGGATTACCGGACTGCACTGATGGATAGCTTAGACAAGCTGGAAGCATCTTCTAAAGCGGCAGCGGGCAAAATAAGCAGTAGAAGCAGCAAAGGCATCTAAAGCACCATCAGAAAACCCTACCCTACCTTTGGTGGCAGATACGATGATTGGACGCCTTGATATTTTTGTGTCTCTTATACACAACAATGAATCTCTATCTGAAATTGGAAAACTCCATTTTTTGAAATCGAGTGTTGCTGATAGGCTAATTCAGCATTTAGGGATTAGCATAGAAAACTACGCAAAGGCATGGTCGATACTTACTTCTCGGTACGACCACAAACGCATCCTGATGAATGCACAATTGAAGCTTTTCTTCAGTCAGGCAGCTACACACCAAGAAAACTCCTCAGTTTTGAAGAAGATTCTGGGCACCTCTACAGAATGCCGGCATTCACTCCAAAATCTCAGGCTTCCGGTCGAGCATTGGGACGCAATCCCTATTTTTTGCATGCTGGAGAAATTACCTGCAACGACTCAACAGTTGTGGGAAGAAAAATTAGGAGCAAAAAAGGATTTACCCACTTTTCAGGAGTTCAGAGTTCAGAGTTCCTGGAAGCCAGATTTAGGACATTAGAGGTAGCCATAGAATAGCAAGGACAGAAGAATAGTAGCTAAAGCAAGCTCATTCCACACCAGGCATCGACAAAAGGAGCAGTTCAGCTGCAAGCTCTGCAATAAAAGTCAGCATTCTTTTCGTAATTGTAAGCGTTTTTTTTTTAATTGGTAGATTCCTGAAAAGCCCATGTTACCAGAATAAGGGTATGCGAGAATTGTCTGGCCTACAGTCACAACTCTCATCATTGCCCAAGTCGTATGCACCGCTATTTTTGTCAGCAGCCCCACCACTCTCTTCTTCATACCCTCTCAGCCATCACACCAAGCAATAGTTCTCAAAAGATACATTCACGCAATCAATACAATCCACACATTTCAACAACACACAGTACACACAACCCCATACACTCTCGCGCACCACATAGCATACCAGCTTACACTCACACTCCACACTCATCTAATCCTATATCTACACATTCATACCAACCAAATTCCATCCATGCTCATGCCCCTTTTCATGTTTCTCATCCCAGGAACGCTCAAGCCCTATTAGCCTCTGCCGTGGTGAAGGTCAAGTCCTCGTCGGGAGTATACCTTAACTTAAGGGCCCTAGTAGACCCAGGTTCCAAAGCAACCTTTATCACGGAGTCCGCGGTACAGCTGCTAAGGCTGACAAATCAGCGAACATTTGTTGAGGTGTCAAGACTAGGAAAAGTGAGCAGCGGAGCGTGTAACAATTACGTCGACATCACGTTCTGCTCATTACATATCACTTTTGAGACACACACCCGTGCTTATGTTTTCAAGTCCCTGACCGATCTTCTCCCTGCAAATGAATTGTCCTTCAAATCATGGAGCCACCTACACACTAAACTAGCAGACCTGGCCTTCCATAAACCTGCTAGAGTGGACATCCTTTTAGGCAGTGATGTTTTCCCAGAATTCGTGCTGCCAGAGATAATCCGTGGAGATGAGCAAGCGCCACCAATTGCCCAAAAGACGCAACTCGGTTGGATCCTGCTCGTCAAAGTCTTTATTGATCCACCGAGGACGGTTAGAACGTTCCTCCTATGCTGCGATCCCGAAACGCAGATGTGAAAATACTGGGATATTGACAAAACACCCTACGAACTTCAAGTGTCGGGAGAAAACCAGGCTTGTGAGGAGCACTATCTGCAACATACAAAGCGGATGTCCGATGGTCGATACGAAGCATCGCTACCATTTAAAGAAGGAAGACAACCTGGGCTTGGATCCTTGAAGGAAGGCGCCTTGCGTAGGTTTCTTCAGTTCGAGAGATGATTTACACTCAACCCTATACTACAAAAGGACTGCTCAAAGTGTGTTAACGAGTACTTACAGCTCGGCCAAATGAAGGAAGTTGATGTCATCAGGGATGAAGTACTTAAAACACCTTTCCATTATTTTGTCTCCCTCACCATGCCGTGTTTAAGGACTCTAGTTCAACCACTAACCTCCGAGTTGTCTTCGGCGCTGCTGCAAAAACCTCAGATAGAACTTTGTTGAATGAAAACCTGCACGTAGGGCCAAGAATTCAAACAAACATTTGAGATCTAATATTGAGATGGAGACAACACAAATATACCTTCAGCTGCGATATTGAAAAAATGTAAAGGCAGATACGTGTAGCGCACAGCGACTCCTACTACCAACTTATTTATTGACAGGAAAGAAGATCCAATAAAGGTTTATCGTTTGAAGACTGTAACCTTCGGCACCTCCTCAGCACCGTATCTCGCTATACGGACCATGAACAAGCTCGCTTGTTCTTCTTCTTCCTTTTTTCAGCGAGGTTATGATCCGAAAATAAGGGATCATAACTCTCCCACTTCACCGCATTTCTACTCATCCGCCTGTGTTTTTCGCCAACAAATTCGCTGTTGATGAAAAACTCAGGTACCCTCTCGGCGCAAAAATGGTACAAAAAGACATGTATGTTGATGACCTCATTAACGGAGCGGGCTCAACAGAAGAAGCCCTTGTTAAACGGGAACAGATCCGGAATCTACTTTCTTCTGCAGGATTCATCTTGAGAAAGTGGACGAGCAACTCTGAAGATGTTCTGCGCGGTATACTGATTGATCGGCGGGAAGGCAACTTCTCTTTACCCTTTAGCTCTCCAGAACAGGTTAGGGCCTTAGGTATAAAATGGTTCCCGTCGGAAGATTATTTCTCTTTTCAGAATGTTTTAAGCGACACCTGTAAATTAACGAAAAGAACCATTCTTTCAACGACGGCGAAGCTGTATGACCCGCTGGGGTGGATTGCACCCTGCATCATAAAGGCAAAAATTATAATACAACAACTATGGCTTCGACAGTTAGACTGACTGGGACAGTCCAATTCCTTTATCACTGGAGAAGGAAGGGTTAAATTTCCATCGATAGCTTTCATTACTGGAGAAAGTTCGTATCCCACGCTGGGTACGCACGCATGACACACAAGACGACCTGGAAATACACGGTTTTTGCGATGCATCTCAGCGGTCATACGGCGCTGCAATATGCTTACGAGTTCTGGACTCCCAAGGAAACATCCACGTTCACTTGCTCCTGTCTAAAACCAAGGTAGCTCCACTAAAAACGGTAAGTCTTCCAAGACTCGAGCTATATGCAGCAGTCGTTTTGGCCACGTTGTTAGACTACACAACCACGGTTCTTGGTTTGGAAGGTGCACGAAGATCTGCGTGGACGAATTCCATCATTGTTTTAGCATGGATTGTGGCTCTTCCCACCAGATGAACGACATTCATCAAGAAACGGATATCAGAGATACAACGGCTGACCAAAGGTGAAATCTGGAAACATATTCCAACAGAATTAAATCCTGCCGACCTCGCATCTCGAGGAGTCTTACCCTCAGCTCTGGAAGGAAATAAACTCTGGTGGAATGGTCCCGAATTTCTGCACACTGCTTGGAATTTCGAGTGTCCGCATCAGCCGTCCGACATAAAAACCGATAAGAAGCAGCGGACAATTCGATCACACTGTGTCACAAAGGAGGAGAATTTTGTAAGTAAACCCTTTCATAACCACTCTAAATTTGGTAAACTTTTACGAGTCATTGCCTTTTGTAAGAGATTCGTATCCTAACACTAAGCAGGTACCTGGGATGAGGAATTTCGACACACTCTCGCCTTCTGAAATCTTTGCAGCCACAACATTGGCAATAAGGATAGCACAGGAGGAAATGTTTTCGGAGGATCTGACAAGGATTAAGGCTGGGTCAGAGCCCAAAGCGTTGAAGTAACTCAACCCATTTATCGACTCTGAAGGCATCTTAAGGGTTGGAGGCAGGCTGCATAACGCAAATTTACCCTATGATCAGCAATATCCCATCATCATCACCTCGAATCATCGCTTCACACAACTCCTGCTCGACGATTCTCATGAAAGGACGTTACACGGAGGAATCCAGAAAATGCTCGCATACCTACGTACCCAATACTGGATACTACGGATAAAGAGTTGCATAAAGAAGCATATCCACGGCTGTAACATTTGTTTTCGTTTTAGAGCACGAACCACGCAGCAGATAATGGACAACCTAACGATATCAAGGGTCCGTATTTCGCAACCATTTTCAAATACCGGTGTTGATTACGCTGGGCCCATCGATGTTAAAAGCTGGAAAGGAAGAGGAGCTAAGATAATCAAGGCTTACTTTGCTATTTTTATTTGCTTAGCCACTAAAGCAATACATATAGAGCTAGTGAGCGACCTGACTACCCAAGCCTTCAAAGCAGCCTTTAGAAGGTTCACAGCACGGAGAGGTATTTGTACATCGCTATTTAGCGACTGCGAAACGAACTTCGTAGGAGCCAACACAGAGCTGCAGAAGTTACTACAGACAGCAAAACTCAACTGGAAGGAAGTCGCTGAAAAAGTGGCGAACGATGGTACCAAGTGGAATCTTATTCCTCCCGGTTCTCTGCATTTCGGCGGATTATATGAAGCAGGGGTGAAATCCGTCAAATTCCACTTGAGAAGTATTGTTGGCAACGAACTATTTACGTTCGAAGAGCTCGCCCAAATCTATATAAACATAAAACGCAACACGTCTTACTTACACACAAAACATTCACAGCCCGCGAATAGATTTCATTTTCATACTCTAAAACTACTATAAAAATATACTACAGTCCACATTTATCGAAATATAATAATCACATCATTCACCCTCTACACTAATGAATTATTCGCATTTCTATAATATAAATAACCCTACACAATATAATGCCAAAATGAGCTGGCAACGCTGTCAAGTTACACAACCGTACTTATATCAGTGCTAGTTTTAAAACAGAAAAACACATTATTCTGCGCGTAATAAACGCTGAATAAGTTCCTACCACTTGCACTTCATGCAAGCCACCACTGTCAACCGAAGTTATCACCAGAACACCGCATCGAGAGATAAGAAGATAAAATTGTATTTTCCATATTCTCTTTTGTCTGGTAATCAACCAGCTGACAGCAATTCAGTGGATCCTGGAATAACATTGGAGCCCACTCTAAAAGCTTTATAACACCCAAGGTTTTTAAGCAACGTGCTCATCGTAGACAACATCCATCCGATATGCCTTAAAGTTGCTACTGTAAGCTTTATATCACCAAAGCTTTCCAAACAAGATATCCATCTTAGACAACAACCGCCCGATTAGACATCCATTTTGCCCAAAAGTATGCTTGTCTAACCTCCGTGTAGGATGAGTATACAAAGATCCATGGGGTAGCTCAAGCCAACTAAATAACTTCAGATACAACTCATTTACCACTACTTACACTACCACCCCACCAGTTACAACCACAGCAACTTCAACAACGATCATAACAACAACTGCATCAACCTTAAACACAACGACTACTGTAACAGCAAGTAACACCAAAATGGTAACCATACCAATAACTACATCTAAAACTAACGTAATAAATGAAACTACTAATACAAATACATTGCAAATAAAAAGAACTAGGACATCACCCGAGAAAAGTAATCAAAGTATTGCTAAAAAACTATGAAATCAAAGCACTTTAAAAAAATATTGGTTGAACCAACCACCTAGAAAATCTGAAAACCGATTCGAAATATTATCAACCGATGATGAAACCGATGAATGTACAGACACACTCCCAGAGAAAGATGATAAAAAAATAAGGACAACTATACCCAAACCCCCGCCAATATATATTCAAAGCGTTAAATTCATACACGTCTTAATAGATGCTCTCAACACGACAACAACGAAGGATACATATATACTAAAATTCCTACCAAACGACGAAATCAAAATACAACCAACAGACTCAGTTACCTACACAAAAATTATAAAAGTACTCAAACTTAAGAATACTCAATACTACACATTCAAGCCAAAAGAACAACGAGGCTTCCGCGTCATGCTTCGGAACATGCACCATTCTACGCACCCAAATGAAATTAAAAAGGAACTAGCTGACCTTAATCATAACGTAATCAACATCCACAACATAACACAAAGAGAAACAAAAGGACCATTACCGCTCTTCGCCATCGAGCTCGTAAACAATAATAACAATAAGGAAATTTACAACGTAACACACTTACTACACTGTAAAGTATCATTCGAACCACCTCATCGAAAAAGAAGTAGAAGTAGAAGTAGTAGGACACACCAAGAATTTTTGTACATTAGAACCAACTTGTGTAAAGTGTGCAGGAAAACACAGAACAATCGAATGCACCTTAAAAACTGAAAGCAGCAACATAAAATGCGCTCTTTGCGGCGAACCACACACGGTCAACTGTAAAGGCTGCGAAATATACAAAGCTCTAAAACTGCAAAGATTCCCTGCCCTACGAAAAAAAACTACAGAATAACAGACAACATCTACAGACCTGCTTAACCAAAATCCTCTCAAAAGCAAAATAATCCCCAGATATCATTCGCAGAAGCCGTACGTAAGGAAAAAGTAGATCTACCAGGAATATCAACTGAAGCACTTACTCAGAATCCTGTCCCAAACAGAAATAATCCCATACCACAATTCACAGATAACTTGAGAAACAACACTAACCATAACGCACAAAGACCGCTAGATGAAACCAAATCTATAGACGATTTATCAGAACTAAAAAGCATGATGAAGCAGCTTATAACACAAATATCTAATATGATGAACATTTTAACTTTACTAATCACTAAAATAAATGGGCAATAACAGTAAATTGAAAATAGTCGTATGGAATGCAAATGGATTTAACCAACATGCCTCGGAACTAAAACAATTTATAATTGAACAATCTATTGACATTCTTTTAATTTCAGAAAGTCATTTCTCAAATAAAAGCTTCATAGAAATCCCTAAATACTTTATACATCACACTAACCATCCTAGCGGACGAGCCCGTGGTGGCTCAGCAATAATTCATTCATTCATTTTCAATGGCCCGCTAATCCTTCATGAGGGTCGCGGGGGTAGGATGCTCAGGTGGACCCTCCATCCTTCTCGATCCTCCGCCATTGACTCCAATTCATCAGGAGGAATCCCTAAGCGGCTCCAGGAGAGATTTCGGACTTGATCCAGCTCAGCAATAATAATAAGACAAAATCTTAAATACAACGTACTTCAAGAATATGCAAAGGACTACATACAAGCTACGACAATTCAAATCGAGGACACATACGGACCACTCATACTATCTGCATTGTATTGCCCACCAAAATTTACGATTAGCCCAACACAGTATTCAGAGTACATCGAAACATTGGGTTCGCGCTTTATTGCGGGCGACTACAACTCAAAAAATACAGACTGGGGTTCAAGATTAACCAATAAAAAAGGGAAAAATCTTATGGAGGCGATAGCAAAAAATAACTGCAAATTCATAAGCACAGGAGAGCCTACCTATTGGCCAAGTGACATTAAGAAAAAACCAGACCTCGTTGATTTCTGTATCATGAAGAACATTAATCATACCCAATTAAGCATAACTTCTTGCCTTGACCTCTCATCTGACCACTCTCCTATTGTAATTGAATACTCGAATATTGTTAAAGCACGGTGCTCCATCCCATCCCTAACTAACTATAAAACCGATTGGGACGCTTTTCGCAGAGTAATTGACGAGAAAATTGAACCAAGGATTCCTCTTAAAACACACCAAAACATTGAAAGTGCTATAATACACTTTAATGATTCAATACACCTAGCAGTAACGAAGTCAACGCCTGAGATTAAAACTATAAGCTTACCTACTTTAACACCAAAATTTATACGACAAAAAATCAAAGAAAAACGAAAATTACGAGAAATTTGGCAATGTACCAGATCACCATTGGACAAAGCAAATTATAATAAATCAACCAAGGAACTTAAAGACCTTCTTAAAACTCATAACAACCAACACATTAACACATTCTTGGCAAATCTCACAGCAACTCACACAGCAAACTATTTGCTGTGGAAGCTGAACAAAAAGCTGAAAAAAGGAATTAACTACCAACCACCCCTGATGAAAACTGACGCTACTTGGTCCAGAACAGACACCGAAAAAGCAAAAACATCAGCAGACTATTGTAAAACAACATTCACGAATGACTTTAATGGGCGTAATATCTCACTCCCAGATAGCAACTCAACCACACCTACGAATACGACAATAAAGAAAATACGAACCAATGAATGAAAACACTACCTAAAAAACAAACTCAAATGCAAAAAATCACCCGGATATGACCTAATAACAGGACAAATACTGAAAAAACTACCAGACAGAGCCGTAATTTATCTTAGAAATATCTTTAATGCTGTCTTAAGGCTTAATTATTACCCAAAAGTATGGAAAGTCTCCAAAATAATAGCAATCCCGAAACCAGGCAAGGACGCTACAAAACCCTCATCATACCGATTGTTTCGAAAATATTCGAAAAACTCCTGCTTGACCGTGTCGACATAACTCTAAAACTGAAACGCCTTATTCCGGACCATGAATTTGGATTTCGACCAAATCACTCTACCATTCAGCAAGTACATCGTGTGTCAAATATGGTCCTAAACGACTTGAATGAGCAAAAATACTGCGTAGCAGGTTACCTAGACGTTGCTAAAGCCTTCGATAATGTATGGCACAAAGGACTATTATTCAAACTTAATGCTACCGGACTTCCACGAACTCATCAAAAGTTACCTGGACAATCGGCACTTCTATGTGCAGTACAATGATGAACATTCACATTTACGTGAAATGTAAAGTAACACAGGACTCCATGCTAGCAACATTCGCAGACGACACAGTGATTCTTTCTTCACACTCTTGTTTACAAGCTGCTACAAATCAAACAAAAGTAACCCTAAGCAAAACAATGGATTGGTTCCATAAATGGGGAATAGAAATTAATGAAGAAAAAACAGTCCAAGTAATATACACTTCAAAGAGGAAATTCAAACCTCAAAACATCACAATAAACAACAAAAAAGTTATTCTCGACAACTCAGCGAAATATCTAAATCAAAAACGCAACCAAATCAAAAACAAATTCAGACAACTGTACTGGCTCTTAGGAAAAAATTCTAAACTCTCTATAGAAAACAAACTTCTAATCTACAAAAGCATAATAAAACCGGTATGGACTTATGGCATCCAAATATGGGGAACTGCTGCCAAATCAAACATCAATATTATACAACGACTACAATCTAAAATACTTCGGACGATTGCCAATGCACCCTGGTACATTTCCAATGAAGACATGCATCGGGGGGACCTGCATTGCGATTGATCGGGAAACTACTGACTGCCCAAAACTTGGCTTGGGCCAGTAGCGCAACAATCAAGTTCGTGGTGAAGTGCTTACTTTACCTCCTAGTGGTGGTCCCGGGCAACTATACGTATAAACCCTTATACGTATAGGCCAAAATTGTAAGTGCGGGTTGTCTAGGGCCTTGATTCTAGGCTAGGTAACGTGGGCCAGCAACATGCGTTACTGAAACCTGCTCGCTACTGAAACCGACACTATGCCTCGGATAAGGACTGATCACATGTTGACCCGGACAAAGATAGGTTTCTGGAATGTAAGGACGCTCCTCGACTCGGGAAGAGAAGGTCCTTACAATGCCAGATTCCTCCAACTGGAAAAGGAATTCATGCGATATAAACTGGACATTTTGGGGGTAAGTGAAGTAAGATGGTTAGAAGCGGGCGAGTACCAGTCTCCAACGCGTAACACTGTACTACTCTATTCTGGAAGACCATCCGGAAGTCCGCGGGAATATGGAGTCGGACTACTGCTAACAACAACAGCACGCAAGGGCCTGATTTCCTGGCAGCCTCATGGTGATAGGATTTTGACGGCCAGATTCCGGACTAGAGTACGACGTGTCACCATCATACAGTGTTACGCCCCAACGAATAGTTCGTCTGAGGACGAAAAGGAGAGCTTCTACAATCTCTTAAGCGCCGTCTTCAACACAACACCAAATGGAGACATTGTCATAGTGATGGGGGATTTGAATGCCAAGGTAGGCAGCGACAACGAAGGGCTCAAGCATGTAATCGGGAAACATGGTCTAGGCAACCGCAATGACAAGCGAAAGGTTTGTGGATTTCTGCAAGGCCAACCGCCTTGTGATAGGTGGCACCATGTTTGAGCACAAGACATGCCACAAAGTCAGCTGGGTTTCCAACGACAGGCAAGCAAATTGACCATTTTGCTATCAGCCGCCGCTTTAGAAGCAGTCTCCTGGACGTCCGAAACAGACGAGGGGCAGATGTGGGGATAGTACGTGATCACCATCTTATGATAGCTACTCTCCAACTACGCACTGCTGCAGTTCGAAGATCCCACGACAACACAAGAATGCCCAGGTTCAACATCGATAGACTTAGTGATCCCTCAGTGCGCCAACAATTAAGGGAGCACTTTTCGCAAGGTGTGGAAGCAATCAGCAGCTCAATGCCCGCAACCATCCAAGACCATTGGTGTGCTGTGAAAAATGTTTTTACATCTGGTGCTGAAAGAATTGTCGGTCGATCGCAGGGAAGACATAGGGCGAGGCTTTCCGATGATACCTGGAGAAGGATTGACGAACGAAAACAGCTAAAAGCTCGCGTTGCAGCTACCCTAGCAGCAGGGAGAAGCGAGCTAGAGTCCCTATATCGCATGAAGATGAGAGAAGTTCAGCGTAGCGTACGACGTGACAAGCGCAACTACATCAACGCGCTGGCTACAGAAGCAGAAGAAGCTGCACGGAGGTGCGACAGCAGGACTGTCTACAGAATCACGAAAGAGCTGACAGGTGGTCGCAGCTCCAGCCAACAGCCAGTGAAAAGCCTAGACGGCACCTTGCTCATTTCGGATGAGGACCAGCTCAAGAGATGGAAAGAGCATTTTGCTACGGTTTTGAACCGTGTATTCGCTAGCGATATGCTCCCAAATCCCACTGAGATGCCCGAGGTGAGAAGTTCCCGAATACGCACCACGACTCCCAGTAAAGATGAGATCATTACCGCGATCAAGGCACTCAAAACCAACAAGGCGGTAGGACTTGACGGTATTCCAGCAGAGCTCTTACGAGCAGCGCCAACAACATCGGCTGAGCTTCTGCTTCCACTTATAGAGAGAGCTTGGGAAGCTGAGAGCTTTCCTAACGAGTGGAAAAAGGGAATGATCGTCAAGCTTCCTAAGAAAGGAAATTTATTGGAGTGCGGAAACTGGAGGGGTATCTGCGTGCTGCCTGCTGTAGCTAAGATAATAGCTAAAATCATCCTTGAGCGAATCAAACAACATCTCGAAGACACACTCGATGCCGAACAAGCAGGTTTCCGCTCTGGATCCTCCTGTGCCGACCACATCAACATCCTGCGGATTATCATCGAACAGTGTGTTGAATATCGATCGCCACTGCACCTGCTGTTCATCGATTTTGAGAAGGCGTTCGATAGTGTCAACAGGGAGTTTATTTGGCGTGCCTTACGCAGGAGAGGCATTCCCGATAAACTAATTGCTATTATCAAAGCTACATATGAAGGCTCCAAATGTCACGTTCTGCACAGGGGGAGGTTGTCTGAGGAATTCGAGATCCAAAGTGGGGTAAGACAAGGCTGTATCCTTTCACCAATATTATTCCTATTGGTGATTAGCGATGTGCTTCATGCAGCTTTGTCGACGGGAAACGGAGGAATTCGATGGACTCTTACATCTCAACTGAAACATCTTGACTACGCAGACGATGTATGCTTACTCTCCCACAGAATTATGGACCTCCACCAAATGACAGCAGATGTGGAGAGGGAGGCAGGTGTCGTCGGGCTGGAAATCAATACGACAAAAACTAAAATCATCAGCCTTGGAACTAACTCATCGGCTCAAATATGCAGTGTTGGACAACCGGTAGAGAGAGTAAAGGATTTCCAGTATCTTGGGAGTATTGTCTCGACCGATGGTGGAACCGAACTGGATATAACCAACAGGATCGCCAAAGCAAAGTCCGCGTTCGGGATGTTGTCCAAAATATGGCGAAGCAATGCAATCAGTTTGAGCACCAAAATAAGACTGTTCCGCTCCAACGTTGAATCCGTGCTGCTATATGGTTGCAGCACGTGGAGAGTGACCACTACTATCACCAGAAAGCTGCAAACGTTCGTTAATAGGTGTCTGCGCAATATCTTACGGATTTTCTGGCCCAATCGTATCTCTAACGAACACCTTTACGAGAGAACGGGTCAGGAACCAATAGGCACAACTATCCAACGGCGGAAGTGGCAGTGGATTGGTCACACGTTCCGAAAGGGTGACAGCTCCATAGCGAACCATGCTATGCAATGGAACCCTCTAACTCAGGATGGCAGAAGACCTGGCGGTCCGCGGAAAACATGGCGCAGAACAGTCGAGAAGGAGGCACGGCAGTTAGGGAAAAGTTGGGGAGAACTCAGACACATTGCCAGAAACCGTACACGATGGCGCGTAGGCGTAGTAGAGGCCCTAGGACCCACAAGGGGATACAGGACATAAGTAAGTAAGTAAGACATGCATCGGGACCTCAAGATACCCAGCATTAAAGACGAAATCGTAAAACACAGTAGAAATTATCAAATCACAATATCAAATCACCTAAACAACGAGATACGAAATCTACCTCACCCGGAAGCTATCACGAAAAGACGACTAAAGAGGCGGAGACCGGTAGATCTGCAATCTATATGAATGTTATATGTATATATACATATGTATGCCATAAATAGAGTACATTATGTTAAAATGATTAAGTATGTAATCCTCGACCCGTATAAATATAAAAGTAAAGTAACGTAAGAACACAGTTTTGTAAGATAATGGTCTTAAAACTTAATATATATCCAATTTATCCTTTAAAACAATTAACTAGTGTCCTAGGACAGATGTAACTTGGAAATAAAAAAAAAAACAAATATAATGCAATTTAAATATGTACTAACTGTTTTATCTTTCATTAAAAGACGTTTATTGATATATGTAAATACTATAATATGTACTTTATTATTTGATTAATATTTATTAATAAGCTATTACTTCTAACAAGATTAGTACTTAACTAGTTGGAGGCCGGAACAAGAAGAAGGAAAGCTTACTGCACAAAAAGGCAATGAATCTGCCAAAACTCACAACATCAAAGAGAATAAAGTAAAAGAGCCAGTGTGGCCAGAGTGTGCAGAATATGTAACAACTTTCACCCTTTTTGTTTAAGCCTGTAGATAAGTCTTATTCAACCTCAGTAAAAGCAAAACGTTTTGGTTTCTTTCTTTCCCTTTGAGATCTTCTCAAAGATGGATCAGTTTCTTGACTTGTATTTTCATTTTCGATGTTATATGGCTTATCTTTAAATGTATTTGATCTTCCTATTGTTTCTTCACCTGCGGTTGACAGATCTATCTCTTTACTATTAAAATACATTTTATCTCCTAAATCCTTCTTTCGCAACTGATTTTGGTGCACTAATCTAATTCTCTCATTAATGCTTGCCAAATAGGTAAATTTACTTATTCTTTTAATTATATTACATTGAATCCAGCGAATAAAATGTTTGAAATGATTTCGGTACATAGCATCTTCTTTCTCCCTAAACAAAGTTGAAAACCCTGCATACCTTCCTTTTTTAAATTCCCCACTTTTAGTAGTTTAAATATTTATACTAACATTTTCAACTTTTATTCTGTGAAAAATAGTTTTAGGTTTATAGGAAAAAAAAGTTCCGATGGCGTTTGTAAGGTTGAACAACATTTAGTGTTATGTATGTGGTGTAAAAATTGAAAAAGCTGCTCCTGGATGAATGGTTTATTTCCGTTTTCTAAGCAAAAACGTTTTAACACTTTTTTTACACTTTGTACCATGCGCTCTGCCAACCCATTAGAGGCTGGGTGATACGGAGGGGAATATACTAACTCTATTCCATGACATTGAGAACATTTTTTGAAGACATATGAATTAAATGGCGGTCCATTATCCGAAACTATTTTATCCGGCCGTTAATAATGCCGATACGTTATAAAAATTTATAGTTTTGATATCACAAAATTGAATGTAAGAATCTATCCAAATAAAAAAGAACTTACTTTTGAAGTAAAAATAATCAACCTGCACTCTCTGGAAAGTATAAGTGGTCTTTGGCCAATTAGATGTAACAATTTCTTTTCTTACATGCAGTGTCTGGTCACAGACCTTACAACTTTTTATTTTATTCTCTAGATCCGTACAACATAAAGGCCACCAAACGTAAGACCTAGCTAGTCTTTTCATATTTACTATGCCTGAGTAATTTTCGTGCAAGAGACCTAGCATGCGTTCTCGAAGGCAAAACGGTATGACGACTCAGTCGCCATAGTAGACGCAGCCCTTATCCGTCGACAAACTTTTTCTTTTTTGGTAATACGGTTTCAGTTCTGGTGTAATAACATTTGGCCAGGACTTTAACAAAGACTCATGTATTGTACTACCTGCAAAATTTCGTCATGCGTCACGTGTTAGCAAATAATGTTAAAATCTATTAATTGGTTTTCTGTTTGAAAATAATGTATAGGTGACTTCCTTAGTAGGAAGGGGAAGACGAGAAAGAGCATCAGCATGCGACATTTGAGAGCTACGACGATATGTTATCTTGTATTTATACATGGAGAGTAAAATGGACCACCGATAGAGACGGGCGGCTGCCACTGAAGCGGTGCCTTTTTTGCGGTTAAAAATTTCCTTTAAAGCCTGATGATCAGTTTGTAATACAAATTCTTGGCCATATATATAGTTGTGAAACTTTTTAATGGCAAAGACGACAGCGAGCGCCTCTCGATGTAGTTGAGAGTAATTACGCTCGGCGGCGCTCAATGTACTAGACGCGAAAAGCACAGGTCTTTCTACCCCATCCCCAATGTGGGATAAATTGCACCAATTCCATAGGGACTGGCATCAGTGGCAACAATGGATCATACAACTCCAAAATGTTGTTTTTGAGTAACAGCTCCTTACTTTTCTTAAAAGCATCTTCGCATGACACCGATTAAATGAATACTGATTGCTTTTTAAGTAACTTGTATAAAGGATATCAAATGGATGCTAGATTTGGTAAAAATCGACTATAATAGGTGAGAAGTCCAAGGTATGATTGCAATTCAAGTAATTTAGTAGGCGCAGGAGCTCGACAATTGCTTTTACCTTCTCCTCGTTTGGACAAATGCCCTTTTCTGTCACCATATGCCCTAAGTATCTTACGTGTAAGAACTTCTACTTTTCTAGATTAACTTTTACGTTGTGCTTATTGAGACGATCTAAGACTAAAAACAAATTTGTACGGCAGTCTTGTTCATTAACTCCACCTATAATAATATCGTCTAGATAGCCAAACACTTTATCTTACCCGAAAACGATTCTATCCATTACGGATTGGAAAATAGAAGGATCACTACTTACACGAAATATTAACCTAGTGTAAGCAAAAAGGCCCTTAAAAGTATTTATCACTAGCAACTCTTGAGAACTCTTGGTGACTGACAATTTTTGCTAAGCCCCAGTAAGATCAATTACACAATACCGGGTGCAACCTGCGCAAGCTGAGCGAAAATATGTCCTATTTAAGGTAGAGGTTAGTATTCTGATTCAATAAACTTATTTATTGTGACTTTACAGTCCACGCAAATTCGTATACCACCATTTGCCTTGGGAACAATAACAATGGGGCTGGCCCAACGACTATTTTTTATTGGCACTATGACCCGTGTTGGGACAGAATAGCTTCCTAAGTTACTTATTTTATAGCAATTCAAATCTGGCGCCTAGTTTCGACCAATCGCCATCATTTTTTATATAAGAGATTAGTTAATAGAATCATTTGCGGTAGTCTAGATTTTTATGTTCCACTCTCTTGGAATAAAACCGACAATTTGAAATGTATAAAAGAAAATATGAAATAAAGCTTTCGCCTCTTTTTTGTACAAAGCCATCAGTGGTCGAAACCTTGCCTTTTAATTTTCGCTTGTCGTCGTATTCGCTGAGTTTAAACTCGTCGTCGCTCACTTTCGTCCACAGGAAGAAAATTCAACATCAATCTTCCTACCATAAAGTAGAGGTTGATAGTTGACGGTCAGTAAAAACCTATGACCGTACATTTTGGCGCCCATACGTGTAAGGGAAAAAGTATCCCATAGTTTAACATAGTATTACATTTTCGGGAAGAACAATAAAGTACATGTGAAAAAACGAATACATCATATAGACAATAGACATATAAGTGAAATACACGAAAAACTATTAAAAATATCGTGTCGGTTCGGGTTTTTTCGCGTGTGATAAGTGCAGAAACCAAAACCATCAAGCATCCAACAGGACAAAACGAATAAGTGGTCACCTAGACAAAGGAGATTGACTACAGAGGTGTAAAAGGAACCAGGGAAGATAAGTAATACATCTCCCAACCAGGTACGTCAAAAATCGCCTTTCAATCGAAGCTGCGCACACTATTCGCCACAATAAATTCAAGTACCAGAATGAAAATTTAATAATACATAGAAAATTTATTGAAACAACAGCGCATCTTCGACGGAATTGTGATATGCATGCAAATAATTATTATATTCAATATTAAAAGACAAAATCTACATAATGTATCACAATATCCAAAAAATAAAATAAAATTACATAATTGCTGCATTCAATTGGGAATTGTTTATTGGCGTAAAAAGTTATCCGTAGAAACTATCATTGGAAATTCAAATTTAGAATCCACAAAAGCTTCTTATACAAGTTGATCGCATTTTACAATACACAAAGCTTTTCTTTTGCCGCTACACTGCGTAAACCATTTTGCCATATTTCACTTTCGCCGTAGGCTTAAAGCACACACACGCATTATTTCTATTGTACTTTATCGTCATTCGTACTCTCGCTTTCAAATTACAGACACTGAAGTCAACCCTTATCGTGGAATCAAGTCTTGGTTGCTGTCGCTGCTGTTATTGGAATTCGCCGCCAGTAAAGCTTCATCACACTTGTCAGGTCTGTTCCTTTACTTGCAAATTCGTACAAATTTCTACGAATTTGTACGAATTCTTACTCAACAGCGTTCCTTTACTCAAAAAAGTAGTAAAAGAGAGTAGAAAGAGGCAACGAGAGAGTAAAAATTTCCCTTCAGTGAAAAATCTTACGAATTCTTACTCAACAAATTTCTGCCGGTAGGAAGTGTACTTTCTGTCAAAGTCAGCTGTTACTTTGTTTGGATGTTTTTATTTTTCTTTTGTTTTGGGTTATTTTCATTTTAATTCAATTTGCAGCAAAAGGGCAAATAAAAAATGAAAAAAAAGAGGACTCAAATAAAAGTTGAATATTTTCCTAGGACACTCCTGCGCATTTAAATATGTAAATTTGTATTTAAAAGCAATAAAAACGAACTTGAAAGTTCAATGAAAATGGTTTACATAGATGTGGAGTACGGAAGAAACAGCTGAAAACGTTGACGTTTAATTATGGGCAAGTTTTTTTGTCTAACGCCTTCCTTTACTTTTTTGTAGCTTCTCCCTTTGAGGCAGAATTTTACTCTTAAGGTTGATAATTTCTCTTTTACTATTTTTTGCCCAAAAAGTAAAGGAACAGACCTGTCATTGCATAGACCTACCTTTCGCTCGAACGTACAAAGCTATTGAGCTTTTTTTTCTCGTCGTCGTCGCCGGAGTGGGTGCTGCATTGATCATATGCAATGAAAGGAAGCTTTCGCTTGGAAAGTAATTTCTTCGTTGACAGTTCTTGAATCCATAATAGTTTGAATTCTTTTAACATTCACTACAAATCAAATTGAGTACCACTGTTCACAATCACCTTTGAATGTAATTTACTTTTAATTAAACATTTATATCGTCAATTTTGAATTTTTAACTCATCTTACATCACTTTCGTTGTTGGATTGTTTCGTCGTTTCCTCGCCGGAGTAACCTCGTCGTTGGATTAATTTTTCCCCGCAAGATTGAGCACTGCCAATACGTTGTGCAATAGGGTTGCCAACTACCAACACTTTTCTAGTTTTATTTTTCGTTTTGCTACGTTCATTGGGGAAAAATAAAGTCTTGTTTTTAAAAATAATAATCAGAAAATATGACAACTGAGTTATCCATTGAGGAACTGAGCGGTTGCGCTCTTCAACCAAGGGCAACATTACTAGAATCAAAAATATTGTTGAGGCTAAATCGGATACTCTTTCGGCTACGGAATTGGAATGCCGTCTAGGAATTTTAGAATCCTATTTTAAGCAAGTTTTAGCGTGCCAAACTCGAATTGAGCGTTCAGAACCGGCTGATGGTGGTCGAGGTGAATTGGAAGACCTTTATATTTCAACGAAAACAAAAATTCAATCGCTTTTAGGGTCTAACAGACGCAATAGCTCTGCAGAATTGACCTTTACAGTTCCTCATTACACAAAAAATCATTTGCCTAAACTCAAATTACCCCGATTTAATGGAAAATATTCAGAGTATACAAATTTCATACATTCTTTTAAAACTCTTGTCGATAATGAGCCGAATTTGACAGCAATTGAGAAATTCAATCATCTTTTGGCCTGCTTGAGTGATCAAGCTTTAAGTACTGTTAAAGCTTTTCAAGTCACGGAGGAGAATTACCCTAAGGCATTAGCACGGCTGAAGGATCGTTACGATAACGATTGCCTTATATTTTTACAATATATTTCCGAACTGTTTGAGCAACCAAAGGTTTCCAAGCCTTCTGCATCGGAACTTAGAGGTTTAGTAGACAGGACAACTGCTGTTTTCAATTCGCTTCAGTCGATAGGCTCGGTCGAAGATATCTGCAATGCCATTGTAATACACATCGCCATGTCTAAGGTAGATCGGGAAACTCAGTCGAAGTGGGACGAATATCTGGATTATAAGAAGCTGCCTAAGTGGAGTGAATGTTCAGCAGCCCTTAGCAAGAGAAGTCAATACCTTGAGGCTCGTGATAGCAAGCAGTTGAGATCGCATTCCGATCAACGAATTTCTAGCAAGCAAAGACCATCGCATTCAGGCTATCGCCCTCAATTGTCGTTAGCAGTTTCACAAAAGGCCTGTTTGTTCTGCCGAGATAGTGGTCACTCTATTCCAGGTTGCTCAGCCTTTAATAAGTTGGCTGTAATGGAAAGGTTCACAAATGTTAAAAGGCTAGGACTTTGTTTAAATTACTTGGGAAAGGGCCACAGCGTTTCAAAATGTCCTTCGTCGTACAGGTGTAAAGTTTGCAAACAAACACACCACAGTCTTTTGCATCGACCCCAACAATTTGAAACCAGTACTAGGAGTGAGGAACAGGGTAAACAATCATCACCAGTAGCAACAAGTCACACTGCTTCGGAAAAGGAGAAACCTTCTATAGCTCAGGTAATCCTAGCGACGGCATTGGTTCTTGTTCAGGATTCAAGTGGAAGTTTTCAATTGGGTCGAATGTTGCTCGATTCTGGTTCCCAAGTCAACTTTATAAATGAAAGGTTTGCTAACTCCCTGCGTCTCAAAAGGCAAAGAAAAAATGTAGACATAGTCGGAATAGGTGTAGCTGAAACAAAAATTAACTTTCAGACACAAACGACGATTCGATCGCGTTTCAACAATTTTGAAACATCTTTGGAGTTTTTGGTAGCACCTTCTATTACTGGGTATCAGCCGGAGGCAGCTCTCAACATCGCAAATTGGAATCTGCCTCAAAATTTAGAATTCGCAGATGAGCATTTTAATAAACCATCACAAATTGACTTGCTGCTAGGGGCTGAGTCGTTCTTTGATCTTCTTCAAGTAGGGCAAATAAAGCTTGGGGAAGGACTACCATCTCTACAAAAAACATCTTTAGGATGGATCGTGTCAGGAAGATATACAAAACCTGCTAACCCGACGAAACAGTTCTGCTTTCTGAACTCTAATGACGATTCGCTCGAGCAATATGTGGAGAAGTTCTGGGAACTAGAACAGATTCAAGACCAAAGACCCCAGTGGACTGAGGAACAGCAGGAGTGCGAGGCTCATTTTAGGACAAACCTTGATGTTCTACATAATGGCCGACTTATGGTTCGTCTACCCTTTAAACGCGAACCCAACTGTCTCGGAGCTTCGTATGATATAGCCTTTAGACGATTCTTAGCGTTGGAACGAAGACTTGGCAAAAATGAATCCTTGAAAGCCCAATATGTAGCGTTTTTAGATGAATACGAGGCCTTGGGACATATGACACTGGTGAAGGATCCCAAGCTAGATGAACCCCACTACTACCTACCTCATCACTGCGTTGTTAGGCCAGAAAGCAAGTCCACAAAGCTTAGGGCGGTTTTCAATGCTTCCTGCTGCACTTCATCTCATCTGTCATTGAACGATACGCTCATGGTTGGTCCAACTATTCAGGCCGAGCTGTTCATAATTCTTCTTCGCTTTCGTTTGCTTAGATTTGTCCTCACCGCAGATGTCGTAAAAATGTTTCGTCAATTTTTAGTTCACCCATCTCATCGTAGATTTCAATACATCCTTTGGAGAAAAAACGAAACTACTCCGGTACAAACATACCAATTAAATACCATCACATATGGTACATCGTCAGCTCCGTTTGCTGCTGTTCGTTGCCTTAAGTACTTGGCAGAAACAAACAAAAATAAATTTGAAGTAGGTCCTCAGGTAATAGAAGAAGAATTTTATGTTGACGATCTTATTACTGGAGATGATGATCTGGACTTATTGCTACGGAAACAAAAGGAAGTTGTTGCCATCTTACATTCAGCAGGGCTAGAGCTATCCAAATGGATGAGCAATCACCCCACTATAATGGAGGCTGCTACCTCGTTTCAGAAGGAGATTAAATTTACCGAACCTGGTCTCACTAGTACATTAGGCATAACCTGGAATCCGTTAGCAGATGAATTTAGCTTTTCGTACAACCCAACTAGAAACTACTTCAAATACACAAAAAGGTCGATTCTTTCCCTTTCATCTTCACTCTTCGATCCGATGGGACTGTTAAGTCCAATAATTATCAGAGCAAAGGTAATTCTTCAAAATCTGTGGATTGAGAAAATAGACTGGGATGCATCTATTCCCCAAAGTGCCGATACTCAATGGAGAGAGTTTATGACTGATCTCCATTCCTTGCAAAATCTATCTGTCCCTAGATTTGCCTTGATAGGAAATCGCCAAAGCTATCAGATACATGGCTTCGCAGATGCCTCTATGCATGCATATGGGTGCTGCATATATCTTCGAGCTACAGATACATCCGGAACGGTACAAGTGAGGCTTCTAGTCGCCAAGTCTAGAGTAGCACCGGCAAGTAGGAAACAACTTCCGCGGTTAGAACTTTGTGCAGCTCACTTACTAGCGAAGTTGTGGGAAAAGATAAAACCTATCTTCATGGGAACTCAATCAGAGGTCTACTTTTGGACGGATGCTGCTTTAGTTTTACACTGGATCGCCACACATTCGTCAAAACCAACAACCTTTGTGGGAAATCGAGTAGCCGAGATTCAGGAGAAGACAAAGAGTGTCGTGTGGAAGCACGTGCCCACTGGCGAGAATCCAGCGGATATCGTTTCGAGAGGTTGTACGGTTGAGGAACTCTTGACGTCAATATGGTTCAGAGGCCCACAATTTTTGCTACGCCCAATAGAAAACTGGCCAAGTAATTTTGAAGTTTCGCTTTCACAAGAAGATCTTTTGCTGGAAAAACGACGAACCGTGCTGCTCTGTAAGAAACCAGAACCTAATTTTTTACTTGAGGTAGTCGAGCGGTTCAGTTCCTACCTAAAAATTCTTCGCGTATTCGCTTATGTTATACGATTTTGTCGAAGAAAGGGAGATCGTAAGTTACCAACCACCTTGGCAGCTTCGGAGCTGAATGAAGCTCTTCTGAGAATCGTAAACCTCATTCAAGTTAATTCGTTTTCGGAGGAAATTAACGCCATCAAAGCACAACAACCTCTAAAAGGGGCAATAAAATGTTTAAACCCGTTCCTGCAGGATACAGACGGCATCGAACTACTTCGTGTTGGAGGACGGCTGAAGCATGCTTGTATTCCGGAGGAGAGTAAATACCCCTTGTTGCTTCTCAAAAATTGCAGTTTCACAAAGGCACTAGTTCGACATCTGCACTTAACCAACTACCACGCTGGTCCAAAGGCTCTAGTTTTATTGGCTAGGCATAAGTTTTGGATTGTCAACGCTCGGGAAATCGCTCGGCAATGTGTTAGGCAATGTATTCACTGTGTCAGGTACCGCTCAAAACTATTAGAGCAGGTCATGGGAAACTTACCTCAGGAGAGACTAACTTCTTCGCGTCCATTTTTGTACTGTGGGGTAGACTTTTGCGGACCAATCCTCACTTATTATAAAATCAGAGGAAGAGTACCCTACAAAACTTATATCGCCGTTTTCGTGTGTTTCTCGTCCAAGGCGGTTCATTTAGAAGCCGTATCCGATCTCTCTACGGACGCCTTTCTTGCTGCCCTAAAACGAATGATAGGTCGAAGAGGTCTCCCTAGAGACATATATTGCGACAACGCAACGAATTTCGTTGGACGTTGGAGCCAAATCCAAACTAATTGAATTGCACAATTTATTATTCAAAAATTCATCGCAAGAAATCATTAAAAACTTCTGTTCTAATGTCAGTATCAATTTTAACTTTATACCCCCCAGGGCACCACACTTTGGAGGAATTTGGGAGGCGGCCGTCAAGGTCGCGAAGGGTCATCTGCACCGTAGCCTTGGAGGTGCTAAACTCAACTTTGAAGAGCTGTCAACAGCGCTGGTGGAAATAGAGGCGGTGATGAATT
Organism: Brachypalpus laphriformis; assembly: GCA_945910035.1. Classification (NCBI taxonomy): domain Eukaryota; kingdom Metazoa; phylum Arthropoda; class Insecta; order Diptera; family Syrphidae; genus Brachypalpus; species Brachypalpus laphriformis. Next base: position 102,245,953 of record OX246754.1, read on the forward strand.
CTAGACCAATCACCCCGATGTCATCCGACCCCAACGACCTCGAAGCGCTGACCCCGGCCCATTTTCTCATCGGTTCTTCCCTTAAGGCAATTCCAGAGCCTGCAGACGAGGTGGCTGAAATCAGCTTCATTCAGAGGTGGCGACGAATTAATGCAGTCAAAACGCACGTTTGGCAAAGGTGGTCCACCGAATATATACAGGAGCTGCAAGGTAGAGGAAAATGGGCGTCACCAAGCCCAAACATCAACATCGGCGACTTAGTCATCATCCACGAGGACCATGTTCCACCCCAAAAATGGCTAATGGGGCGAATCATAAACACGATCCCGGGTTCGGACGGACGGGTCAGAGTAGCTGATGTGAGGACCTCAAAGGGAACGACAAGACATCCGATTCGCAAGCTAGCAACAATACCCTCTTGAAAGATTGTACTTTCAAAGGCGGCGGTATGTTGGGACAGAATAGCTTCCTAAGTTACTTATTTTATAGCAATTCAAATCTGGCGCCTAGTTTCGACCAATCGCCATCATTTTTTATATAAGAGATTAGATAATAGAATCATTTGCGGTAGTCTAGATTTTTATGTTCCACTCTCTTGGAATAAAACCGACAATTTGAAATGTATAAAAGAAAATATGAAATAAAGCTTTCGCCTCTTTTTTGTACAAAGCCATCACTGGTCGAAACCTTGCCTTTTAATTTTCGCTCGTCGTCGTATTCGCTGAGTTTAAACTCGTCGTCGCTCACTTTCGTCCACAGAAAGAAAATTCAACATCAATCTTCCTACCATAAAGTAGAGGTTGATAGTTGACGGTCAGTAAAAACCTACGACCGTACAGCCCCTTCTTGACATAACCTATCAAGTTCCTTTTCTACACTTTCCCTTAACTTATATGGCACACTGTACGTAGCATGGAAAATTGGAGTCTGATCCTCTCGCAATACGATGTCTGCTTCATACCCAATAATTGGCGAGGATAATTCTACTTCCATAACCCCTGGAAAATGTTGTTGAATCTCTTTTGTGATATAAAAACTACCTGAGTGACTTACTTGGTTAACACGATCAATATCAAAAGTATTTCACCAATTCGGATACAACCGATCGATCCAGGAACGTCCCATAATACATCTTGTGGGCTTATCACCTTTTATAATTATTAACCGCAATACATGTTCCTCACCACCGTACACCACCTTCACCTTGACAGATCCGATTTCATTTATACGACTACCTGTAACTGTAGACAATTTATTTTTAGGATTGTGTAAGTTTAAATGTAAAAATTTATCTCGATACTCTCCCTCGCTCATGACTGATTTAGTAGCTCCCGTATCCACCTCCATCTCGACTTGGACGTCTTCAATTTCTATTGTTTTAAAAAGTGACTGCTGGTCATTTAATATGCTGTGGACGACTTTGACAACTTTTTGACTTCTGCACACCACTAACGGGTGTCCCGTTTTACCACACGTAAAGCACGCCCACTGCTTAGCTGGACAGTTTGCTTCCTGATGATTACGACCACATCGATGGCAATGTTTATTTGCTCTGACCGACCTTTGCCTCCTGGTGAAGGACGACTTCTTCTATTTCGATGGTGACTCATTGTGGTGCACTTGTTGTTTGGTATTATTTGATTGGTTTTGATTACTGCTCTGTTTCTCCATCGACCGGCGTTGAAAATTTGATGTAATTGCATGGTATGTGTGAGGCTGCATGTTTTTTTGATGCCTTTCCGATGCTTCCATACTCAAAGCCTTTTGCCAAAATTTTTCGAGGTCAAGACTATCATCATTTAGTAAACTTTGCTGATTTTTTTCGTTTCATAACCCAATTGTGAATCTGTCTGATCTGATCTAATCTGATTAAGATATCATCTAAAATACTTACTTTGTACTTGCTGATCTCGCTTATTACTATACTACTTCCACTCCTTTTTTTTCGTTCCATTTGTCCATGAAATCGCCAAATTGGCAAGTTTGAGCTTGTGATTTTAACCGGACTATGTACTCGCTGATCGAGTGACCTTCTTCTTAGCATCATTTGAAGAATTTGTATCGGTCGGCTCTCTTATTCTCTGTAGGTGCAAAGTGTGCTCGTAGCAATGAAATAAGAGTTTCAAAACTTTTGGTGCTGGGCAAGTCTGGAACTGTAAGCGACATTAGGATTTCGTAGGCTTCTGCACCAAGTACAGTGATTAATAAAGGTGTTTGACCCTCCTCTTGTATATCATTAATTTAAAAAAAATTGGCGGAGTCTATCCTTGTAAGCCTTGAAATTGCCTCCCGGCATAAAGGGTTCAATGCTCCGACTAGCATCACTATTTCGACAGATAGTATGAAAATTTAACACGTAGTTACGGCTACACTTTTCACTTTTTGTGACTATTGACTTTTTTTTTGTGATTGTTTATCCTCGTCGCCAAATTGTTTTATATTTTATTAAAAGGCGTTTATTGATATACTAAATACTATAATATGTACTTTATTATTTAATTAATATTTATTAATAAGTTATTACTTCTAACAAGATCAGTACTTAACTAGTTGGAGGCCGGAACAAGAAGAAGGAAAGCTTACTTCACAAGAAGGCAGTGAAGCTGCCAAAACTCACAACATCAAAGAGAATAAAGTAAAAGAGCCAATGTGGCCAGAGTGCGGCAAAATATGTAACACTAACTACTCACCCCACACTTTACATTCACCAAATATACGCATACGTATGCCACGGCAGCCTTAAAGTTGAAACAATTTGAAATACACTGACCTGCCGCAACACACTACACACGCGTAATCTTCGACGCCATCAAAATCTCCCATGTACAATACATACACCATATTATGCACATAAAATCTTTAAAAAAAATTTAAATTCACTTACCTGCATTTACGTCGATAACCCCTCGACTTCGTCCCGCATTCCAGTCCATCGACCACTCGCACCGAACACATCTTCGCACTTCGCCCCGCATTCCAGTCCGTCCACCACTTCGGTGGGTACGAATGGTGGATAAATCACAAAAATACAAAAAACTTCCTGAAGAATATACAAATCAAAATAATAACTCACCAGGAATATTCCTTGCTTCGATCACCTTCAACAGCGGTCAAACACAAACACAAACAATAAATTAACACATTTAATACTACAAAACAATTAATAAAACTTCTATAAAGAAAAATATAAAATCGAATCCAATTATATTAAGCAAGTTTATTTTGAGTAGTTTATAAAGGACACGTCTGCACTTCACGGCTGTTGGTAAACGAATCCCGTATACCGTCAAATAGTTCAACTTCCTCAGTTGTACGTGTTGCCATCTCCTTCTACTTCGGCAAGTGTTGCCAACGCCTTCTTTTGCGCTTCAAATTCGTCCATCCTGACACAGCTTCGTCGTCCTCGCCGAAGTCGATGTCTAACTCGATCCAGCGTTTCATACGATCAGCTGACCATATAGCTGAATATGGCTTCTGATTCCTGGGGGCAAACGGCATGTCTGCCACCTGATACCTGTCATGGGGAAGAACAGCGGTTACGCAGTAAGGTCCACGATATCTCGGCTCTAACTTCCGAGAAGTACCAGTAGCAGTTGAACAATCATTTAATGACAGTACTAAATCACCTACTTTATACTGCACAGCCTTCCGATTTGTCTTGTAATGTAGCAGCTTTTGCTTACTTTGCGTTTTTGCTATAACGTTAGCTCCTTTTTTCCGAATTTGTTGTACATCCTGGATGGTTTGATTAAGTTCCACTCCTTGTGCGAGAGCGTCTTGTAGAGGATCCCGAGCAGTATAACCCATCATCAATTGGTGTGCTGTTTTGCCGGTTGCCTCATTGTGAGTGTTGTTGATTCCCCATTGGACGATTTTTATTTTCTGATCCCATCTATTTTCTTCTTCAACAGTTGCTAGAAGGGCGTGGAGGATGGTCCGGTTATAACGCTCGACCTGGCCGTTAGCACGAGGTGTTTTTGTCGCATTTAATACATGTTTAATCGAGTGATTCTTGACATACTCTTCAAATGCATTGGATGTAAACGCAGATCCCATATCAGATATGATACGTCATGGTGTGCCAAATATATAAAAAACATCTGTTAAAAAGTTGAGTACTGGTTTCGTCTGAGCGTTTGGAAGTGCCTTGAGCATGGTGTATTTTGTAAAGGCATCGACTAAGACCACGACATAGGTGTTACCTTTAGTGGAGGTACTCCCCCCTTCGGGTAGGGGGCAGAATATACCCGAGGTAGGCATGCCTGTCGTAAGAGGCGACTAAAATCCACCCTTCGTATACCGGGGATAAAATGTATACATAATATGCAATGAGTAAAACAAATAGATATAGTACCCCAGGTGGCAGTCCAGGTTCTCTGGAAAATCCACCCTCTTCGGAGGTAGGCTCTACGGATTCTGGGGAGAGCCAATTGTTGCATTTAATAAACCCCTTTTTGAGAAATTCAAGGGTAACTCGGTCTCCACCATCAAGACCGAATGTCTCCGGAAAAAGAAGTCCGCCGGAAGCGCAAGCGCAAGAGAAACGGGACTCAGTGAAATGTAATAGCTTTGAGGAAGAAAACAATGAACTCCGTATTAAGCTAAATAAAATGGATCTACTCTACCAAGAGCTTAAGAGAGAGGTAGAATCACTAAAAGTTTTCCTCGTTAAAGAATTCACTTTTGCAAAGAGAACGGGAAATTACCCCACCCCGTGCAGCTAGTCCCAAATATCACACGGATGAAGAAGAGCTAGCACGCGAAACAAATGGGGTCTCAAAGAAAAGACCCAGCAAAAAACGAAGAGCCGGTTCTTCACCTGAAGTCGAGCCACGAAAACAAGACAAGGAAAAAGACTTGAAACAGAAACAAACTCACGACAAATTACGTCCCCCGCCTGCAATAAACGTCGTCGGCTTTACGGACTACAATAAATTGCATTGCCTTCTTAAGGGAACTGTGACATCGGAATTTAAAGTAACGTCATTCCGAAACAATGATTGGAAAATTAATGTAGTTGACTCTGACGGCTACCGAGCAATATCGAAAAAACTAAACGCGGAAAAGATCCAGTGGTTCACCTACGAAAATAAATCAGAAAGACCACTCCGCGTTATAGCAAGGGGTCTCCACCCCTCATGCACTAAAGATGACATTATAAATGACCTTAAAGGAAAAGGCTTGAAAATTATCGACGCAATTAATATCTTAAAGAAGATAAAGCAGAAAACGGAACAAGGCAATGAAATCTTTGTCAAGCATGGACTTCCGCTCTTTATGCTAACCTTCGATAGAAGCGAAAATATAGACGATATTTATAACGTAAAAAGTATTTTGAATATCGTAGTTAAAATCGAGCCTATGCGTACGAATACACGATCGATACCTCAGTGCAAACGCTGTCAAGGTTTCAATCACACCCAGTCGTATTGCCAAAAAGAACCGAAATGTGTAAAATGTGCCGGGAACCACTTATCAGAAAGGTGTGACTTAAATAAGCAGGCTCCGGCGACCTGCATAAACTGTAAAGGCAAGCACCCAGCAAACTATCGAGGTTGTGAAGTAGCAAAGGAGCTTCAAAAAAGGTGCGATACTCTCAAGAAACCGATACACCCGAACCCAAGCTTAAGAGATCGTAAAACCGATAAGCCCAAGACCGCTAAGCCAGTCAAAACGAAGCGACCGATAAAGGGAAATAAAAAAATTGCGCAAGAGAACGTCGCTGGTCCAAGTGCAGCGGAAAAACCGCCACAGGTTGACGCGAGATCGTACGCGCAAGTCGCGTCAAACGAAAACAAATATTTACCATTATATTGGAAAAATTTGAGGAGCAAACCAAAGTTAATAAAATTATACTTGACAAATTGAGCAAGCTCGAGTTCAAACCTCGCAAGACAATCAAAAAAACATGAATATGAAACAGCTACTTAAGATACTAACGTGGAACGCAAACGGCCTTCTGAAAAAAATCGACGAGTTAGAAGTGTTTCTACGGAAAAATAACATTGACATATGTTTGGTATCGGAAACGCACTTAAAAAAGGGACTTAGACCCAAAATAAAAGGCTACAGCGATTACCATGCGAATCATCCTTCGGAAAATGCGAGAGACGGGTCCTCTCTTTACATCAAAGACTGTATTAAGCACTCCGAAAACATAGAAATAGAATTTGATTCTATGCAAATAAGCTCAGTCTCCGTAAAAATAAACCACTTAGACTACAACATCGGATCTAGTTACTTCCCTCCGGGATATAAGCTAGTAGAAGACGACCTCGTTCGTCTCTTTGACTCACTCGGACCTAATTTTGTCTTAGGTGGTGACTTTAACGCGAAACACACTTTCTGGGGATCCAGATGCAATTCGACAAAAGGCAGATTATTGTACAAAGCCAGCATGAAACGTGGGGTGAACTTTTTTTCGACAGGAAAGCCAACTTATTGGCCAACTGACAAAAATAAAATCCCTGACCTCGTCGACTTCTTTATCGTAAAAGGGTTAACTAAAAATTTGACGGAAATCGAAGAATGCTATGATCTATGCTCAGATCACTCGGCAGTCACTCTGAAAATAGGTGGAAGTCTAGTAAAAAAAGAAGGACCGCCTAGGTTAACTAGTAACAAAACTAACTGGGACGCTTTCAGAAGAGACTGCAAGGAAAATGTTGCTTTAAATGTACCGCTAAAGACACCGTTCGAAATAGAAGAAGAAATCGACAAACTCGTCGAAGCCATTCAGAGCTCAGCGTGGAAAAACACTCCTTTGCGAAAGACAGAAGCGCGGAACAATAAAGTCAAATACCAGCCTGAAATCGAAGACCTCATACGAGAAAAGAGGAGAGCGCGCAAGAGATGGCAACAATCCCGCGCGCCACCGGATAAAACTTATCTGAACCATCTTTGTAACAAGCTTAAAAAAGTGCTGCAGGACCTAAAAAATCACGAGACTTCTACTTACCTCGAGGGTTTGACCGCTGATAAGTATTCAAACTACTCTCTATGGAAAGCCTTGAAGTCCATAAGGAAACCTGTAATGCACTCGCCGCCAATTAGGAAAGCTAACGGGGAATGGGCAAAAGAAGATAAAGAGAAAGCAGAATTATTTGCCGATCACTTAGAGGAAACGTTCAAGCCGTTCGATGGACAACCGTTGATCGAAGATCCGAATGATAATATGGCACCCGACAACTTTAGAGTAAAAACCGTATCCCTGTCCGAACTTCGAATGACAATACAAAAATTGAAAAATAACAAGGCTCCGGGATATGATTTAATCACTGGCGAAATTTTGAAAGAGCTACCGAAAAAAGTGCTGGTTAAGTTGCTCTACATTATAAATGCTTCCTTAAGACTATTATATGTCCCAAGGCAATGGAAAGTCGCCGAAGTTATTATGGTTCCGAAACCGGGGAAATGTGCAAATGACAAGAAATCATATAGACCCATTTCACTTCTGCCAATAATATCTAAGGTCTTCGAGAAACTTCTGCTGAAACGATTGCAACCAGTAATTGAAGAAAGACACTTGATCCCGGATCATCAATTCGGGTTTCGGGTCAAACATTCCACAATCGATCAGGTGTATCGAATACCTAACGAGATTGAAAAAGCTCTAGAAGGGAAAAAAATATGCTCTAGCGCTTTTCTCGACGTATCGCAAGCCTTCGACAAGGTATGGCACGAAGGCCTAAGGTATAAGCTAAGGGTAATCTTACCGGAAAAGTTGTACAGAATATTGGAATCTTATCTTGAAAACAGACTTTTCCGTGTTAGACACGGGAGTGAATATTCGGATTTCAAAGATATCTACGCCGGTGTTCCACAAGGAAGTGTTCTCGGTCCAATCCTGTTCTTGCTCTACACAAGAGATATACCACAAGATGAAGGAACCGTTGTAGCAACGTTCGCAGACGACACGGCTATCCTCGTAACGGATGAGTCAGTCGAATCATCAACGGGAAAACTCCAACGAGCTTTGAACAATGTATGCGAATGGACAAAAACCTGGCGAATAGTCCTCAATGAGACAAAATCAACGCATGTCAATTTTACGTTGAGAAAGATAAACAACTTACCTATATCTATTAACTCGGTACAAATACCTTACGCAAACGAAGCAAAATATTTAGGAATGACCCTAGACGCAAAACTTAAGTGGAAACCACACGTTAAAAAGAAGCGCGAAGAGCTCGAAATCAGATTTAGAGAAATGTATTGGCTACTCGGAAGATACTCGAAGTTAAGCGTATACAACAAACTGCTTCTGTATAAGCAAGTCCTAAAACCGTCTTGGACATATGGTATACAACTTTGGGGTTGTACCAAACCAAGCAATATGGATCTACTGCAAGCATTTCAAAATAAAATGCTAAGAGCAATCGTGAATGCTCCTTGGTATATAAGGAATAGTGATATTCACAGAGATCTAGGAATTGCTACCGTGAGGGACGAAGTAACAAACTTTGCTCGCAAACTTCGTACCCGTCTTCGTGTTCATTGCAATAATGAAATAATCCGTACTATGGACGTGACAAGCCTTGAGCGCCGACTACAAAGAACAAGACTTTTCGACCTAGCGCCGTAAGGAAAAACCGCATGTAATGACGGTATTAGTAGGTGCCTTCACTGGAAAGCTACCTACCTAACGCGATTAACACTACAGAAGCGTAAACTACTCGTTAAGGCAACTTAGTCGCAGTCATCACAAAAAATGAAAAAATGAGAGGAACGAATTTCCTACTACTATGAGTACGCGCAGCCGGTTCTCATAGTGCCTCTCTGAGGGGGTGAGGTTTAGCCCGTAGGCATATACTGACTAGCACTGATGGCATTGTCAGATATATGAATCGGGCATAACCAATGGTACGGACCATTGGTATCTTTTGAAGATTCCTGCACCTCCAGGCGCAACCAAAAAAAAAAAAAAAACCTTTAGTGGATTTGACAAAAGGACCTAAATGGTCGATATGGAGCGTATCGAAGGGTATACTTTTCTTCTCAATCATAAAGAGCTCTCCTCGAGGTTGTACTTCCCTTTTGTTATAAGCGCATTCGACACAAGCCTTAAGATACCTCTTAACAAATTGAGTCATTCTTGGGAACCAATACCTTGCGCCTAAATGTTTTGTTGTCTTCTTTTCATAGAAATGTCCAATTAGATCATGACTGTTCCGCAAAACCCTGTTTCTTACTCCCTTGGGTACAAACCGCCTAAATTCGCCGGCGACGGCGAGCGTCTCGAGTTCAAAACTATGGTATACGCATTCCTCCTTACTAGTTTTCCTGCTGAAGTAAGCCACTGGACGAAACAGTTCTTTTTCTCTCTGCATAAGGACCCCTGCAATACCATGAGAGCTAGCGTCTGTATGTAGTTCGTGATCGGCCGCGCATTATATAAAGTAAGCACGGGTCTATCCGAGAGAAGCTTCTTTAGTTCTTCGAAAGCTGCTTGCTCTTTTTTACCAATGCAAACTCACAGTCTATCCTAGTTAAGTTGGTCAGTGGTATTGCCCTACATATATCCAACGAGGTTGCCAGTTGGCTTGCCCACTAGTTGATGGTCGAGTGGTGTAATTAGCGTTTAGTGGCTTAAGGATCCCAGTTGACGACCTTTGACGTGAGCTCGATCGGATGCTGTCATACCATTTTATTTTCCCCATGAGATCGGCTATGTCTATAAAATCTCCCGCTGCCAAACTTGAAGTCATATGTGGATCATTTAGTCCGGTAAGAATGTATTGGACGATGGCCTTGTCACTCAGTTGCATCCTCTTACCCAGCATGTTCATTTCGAAACAGTAATTCTCGATGGTCTCCTGCGGCTTCCTGTGCCTTTTGATGAGTTGCTGGTGAACCTCCACCTCACTATGCTGATGCGGAAAGTTCGCCTTAAGTCCCACAGCGAGTTGGGACCAAGTAGTTGATGCTTCTTGGGTTGAATCCCACCAGTATCGCGCCGGACCTTGCATCTTCGAAGCTGATGCCATTAACAGCGCCCTTTCATCCCAATCATAAATTTTTGACAAGCATTCTACTCGATCCACCCAGCACTGCGCAGTCATCGAAGAAGTTTCGCCTGGGTGAAACACTGGTAGCACCTCAGCAATATCATTCATGCCACAGTATATCCTGGACATCCGTTGACCATTACCATCCTGCCTTGCTTCAAGAAGTTCTAGCTTTTCAGCTAGTTCCCGTTCCTGCCGGATCAGTTCCCGTTCTTTTTCAATTAATTTTTTCTCGCGCTGAATTATGTCCCATTCTCTTGATCTCAGCGCTTCATCGTCCACTGTAGTCATATCAAAGCTTGCGGTAACGCTTTGTGTTCCTGGCTGACTACTACCATGAGACTGGAACTGAGGAGTTACATCTGTTGTGGTTTCACCTGAGTGTGAAGCAAACTGCGGAACTCCTAGTTCACCTTGCGTTTTATCGAAGAGTAATACCCTATTAAGTAAAACTCTCTTCGAGCCGCTGGTTGGCAAGTTTCTACTCTGCCTGTAGCTGCTTGACTGTCATTTCTTCCATAATTATCTACAAACAAAAATGAAAAAGGCATTTTATTAGGACTAATTTCCAAGATTGATAATCATAGTTACAGTCCCCCCGACCGCAAATACACATCTTTATTCTCAATCAATGTTTGCTTAAATTCTGAATTACATCACTGCACCAAAAATCGAAAGGACTGTTTTAACGACATGTTCCATCTTTAATTAGGCAATATGGTTAATTTATCTCATTAATTTACACTCAAAGTATAACTCAAAACTGTATAAAACAACAATCCAATACACCCTGACACGCCTAAGCACGTATTTACTCTACTATGTAATGAACGGAACCCATTTACTCAATTTCATTTACCGAAACCTCAATGGTACGCATCTCTTCTTCTTCTTCTTCTTCCTTTTATCAGCGAGGCTATGATCCGAAAACAAGGGATCATAACCCTCCCACTTCACCGCATTTCTACTGATCCGCATGTGGGGTTCGCCTATTTGACCTCAGAAAATATCGGCAGGCCTGCCGATTTTGGATCACTCGGTTACTGAGGCCAATGAAATGCCGATGTCGTCGCATTTGTCTGATCCAGGCGTTTATAGGCCTGCCTTTCCTACATCGCGATGTCTTTGGAACGTGCATTGATATTGCCTTTTTTTTAACAGGGTTCAAATGATCTCTTCTTTGAACGCGGCAATACCAACTGAGCCGGTCACTCTCTATTTTTTGTACGATGGTTTCCTTGATGTGAAAGCTTCCACGGATCTTCGAACTTCTTATTCGATCAAGCTTTGTCACTCCTGCTGTCATGCGAAGCATCTTCATCTCAGCTGCCGTTAATTTACTCTCATACTTTTTGTACATCGTCCAACATTGTGAACCGTATGTGAGCGCTGGACGTACAACTGCGGTGTAGAGCCTTCCTTTCAACTTAGGGGGCATTTTTCTGTCACAGAAGATAGCGGAATTTTCTCGCCACTTCATCCACCCTACGCTTACACGATGATTGATGTCGTCATCACAAGTTGCTTTGCTATTGATCATAGATCCCAGATATTTGAACTTTTCGCACTTGGGAAGCACTGTTCCATTCAAATAAATGTCTGGAATAGGCCTGAGTGGATCAGAGAACGGGCAGCACAAGTACTCTGTCTTTTTTGAACTAATGCGATACCCATTTCCCTCCAAAACGTCCACCCACACATCAAGTGCTCGTTGCAGGGATGTAGGATCCTCACTTATGATGGCTCCATCGTCAGCAAAGAATAACTGATGTACCTTGGGGTCCATCACTTTACCTTCAAGCAGATAATCAAGGACTGTAATAAAGAGCAAAGGACTTAAAACGCTTCCCTGGTGTACCCCGACTTTGATTGGGAACTCTTCGGTTACTCCAGCGGGGCATCTTACTTTTGTCTTTGCTCCTTCGTACATGTCCATAATCATCTGTACATAGGTTTCTGGAACCCCTCGATGTCTTAGCGCCACCCATATCAGATCTCGTGGTTGTCTGTCGAATGCCTTTTCAAAGTCAACCAATACAATATGCAAATCCCTTAAGGAATCACGATGTTTTTCCATTATGATCCTTATACTTTGGATTGCATCTGTGGTTGATTTACCCGAGACAAACCCGCACTGATCATCAGATAGCCGTATTATTTTTCGCAGTCGGCCACCTAATACCCGCTCAACGATCTTCATGGTGTGTGACATCAGCTTGATTGAACGGTAGTTATCACAGTTTCGCGTATCACCCTTCCCTTTGTATACAGGGAGAAGGTAACTTTCCCTCCATTCATTCGGCATTGGATCACCTTTCACGAATTTGGAGATGAGAATTCTGAGCCATCTGAACCCGCTATCTTCCATCTTTTTCCAGAACTCAGAGGGTATTTCGTCTGGCCCAATCGCTTTTCGTTTTTTGGAGTATTTGACCGCCTCACTAACTTCTTCGACTGTAATGTCGGGTATTTCTTCACAGTTAGGGGTGGCTCTTGGAAAGTATAGCCGGGGAAACTGTTCATTCAAAAGCTCTTCACAATACTGCCGCCACCTCTGCAGAATTTTGTCGTCATCCACAAGAAGCTGGCCATGAGCATTGCTAATGAACTTTGGCGAACGAATCTCCTGAGCATTCTTCCTTCTTTGGGCGGCTATTTTGAAGATAGTGGCACTCTTGTTCATATTGTGTCTTCGCAGCTCCTGGATAGCCTGGTTTGCATCAGCAACCGGGGAAAATATTTTCTCCAGCTCCCGATACAGGCCCTCCGTACTCTCTGCTTGAAGCTGAGCGCACTTCTTCTTCGCTTTTTTCTTGCAGCATCTGTATTCCATTTCGAGGCGAGCTTTTTCGTCACTATTATTAGAGGGGCACTTTGACCAAGCTTTGAAAGCCGCTTTCTTCTCATTTATCACTTTCTTAGCTTCATCACTCCACCACCATGTTTCTTTGGCGTGTTGATGGTGGCCTTTTGAAGCTCCTAGCAGTGATTTGGCTTTCTTTAAGCAAGTTCGCTGTAGGGAATCCCACATATTTTGTGCTCTGCACTCTTCATCCTCAGCTCCGTTGATGGTGTGAGAGAGGTAATTCTTCATTACGAAAACAAAAGCCTCGCCTTTTTCTTTGTCCAGATTGTACCACTTGATTTTCTCAGAGACCCTTGTTTGTTTGCTTTTCTTTGGTGTTTTCATAAAAATTTCTGTTAGCAGGAGACGGTGTTGTCGAGCGATTGCCTCTCCCAGGATCACTTTGCAATCTTTTACCCGAGGCTTCATGAAACTGCCTACCAAATGGTAGTCAATCTGAGTTTCATCTCCACCACTGCTGTAAATGATCAGGTGTCGGCTTTGTTTGATGAACATGGTATTTAACACGATAAGACCGTGTGATTTGCACATGCTTAGGATGTCTTCACCAGGAAGGTTCCTGGTGCCATATCCTAGTCCTCCATGGCAGTCTTCATAGTCTTCGTTTGATTTCCCGACATGTCCATTCAAATCTCCTCCAACAAACAGAAATTCTTCCTTTGGGATGTCCTTAAGGAGATTGTGGAAATCTAGCCAAAATGCATCTTTATCTCTCTGATTGTACCCATCGTGGGGAGCATATGCACTGACAATATTCCACACCTCTCCTTGTATTACTAGTTTGAGAGACATCAAACGGTCGCTGGACTTCGAAATGCTCAAGACGTTTCCAAGTAGCTCTGCCGCAAGGATGATACCGATTCCGTTCCTAGCCTTTTCCGTTCCGTAGTAGAACATCTTGTAATCTTTTGTCCTAACGTCCAAGAAACGCGCCCGATTCCCGGTGTTTTTCCATTTCGTCTCTTGGACACACAAGATGTCCACCCGCCTTCTATTCATCATCTCTTCCAGCTCGTAACTTCGACCGGTCATGCTTCCAATGTTCCAACTCGCGACCCTTAAATTGCGTCCAAACTGTTTCATTATGTTGCTAGCCCCCGGAATCCGTATAGCTCTGACCCGAACATTTCTGCTCGGTCCAGGATCAGTACCATGCACAGCAGTGGTAGTGCCTGGCGGGGTAGTGGCTTTCCTTTTTGCAAGTATTATCATAATGATACAAATTTGCAATACAATTTTTGCACCATATTGCGATGGTTTTTGTTGTTTGACACGTGCATGCTCCTGTTTTAGTATTGTTTGATCTTTCTTTTATGACACCGGTGATCTCCAGTCGTGTCAACCCACGGACTCGCATGCACACTTGTGGGAGGGTTTTTATGGTAGTATATGTGTCGCTAGGCTCACTTGGGTGTTATATTGCCTAGATCTGATTTGTCCCCTTAGTCGCCTTTTACGACAAGCGCTAGTTGTTGGGGGGCGCTGCAGTGATATTCTTAACCCGTCCCTGCACGGGCACTCAATGGTACGCATCTCGTTGTGCACAACAACAACCTCTTATCTGTACCTACCATATGTAGCAAATCAAACAAATTTCATAAACCCAACTGCGATTTCGTTTACCGAAAACTCAGTGCTAGCCATCTGCGATTCCGATTTACTGAAAATTTAGTGGCATCGATTCTCCAGCGCGCAAATAATTTCTTATTTCTGCTACCCGTAATACACCAAACAAAATTCGTATACCTAAGTAACCGTGATTCCGTTAACCGAAAACTCAGTGGTGTCGATTCTCTAGTGCTCAAAACAATTTCTTATTTCTGCTACCCGTAATACACCAAACAAAATTCGTATACCTAACTGCGATTCCGTTTACCGAAAACTCAGTGGTATCGGTTCTCTGGCGCGCAAACAATTTCTTATTTCTGCTACCCGTAATACACCAAACAAAATTCGTATACCTATGTAACTGTGATTCCGTTAACCGAAAACTCAGTGGTATCGATTCTCTAGTGCTCAAAACAATTTCTTATTTCTGCTACCCGTAATACACCAAACAAAATTCGTATACCTAACTGCGATTCCGTTGACCGAAAACTCAGTGGTATCGCCGATTTCAACAACCCATTTTTCCCTCAACAAGAACTAAGTACGCTTATGGTAGAGGCAATCATGAAATACTTCGATTAACAATTAATATTTTGTGGACCAAAATCGTACGTTGTCTCTATCGAAGCATTCACATAATTCCTCCACTTATGTATGTATATATTCATCCTATTCTAAATACACCACGGAATTTCAAACAGGGGAACGCTATGCTTTGAGTATCATTTAAATTTATTTTACAAATACAAACCCCATTTAGGCACACTTAACTTTTATATGGAAATACACTTAACTTTTATATGCAGGTACACTATCCCACTTCTGATTTATAAAGAAAAATATAAAATCGAATCCAATTATATTAAGCAAGTTTATTTTGAGTAGTTTATAAAGGACACGTCTGCACTTCACGGCTGTTGGTAAACGAATCCCGTATACCGTCAAATAGTTCAACTTCCTCAGTTGTACGTGTTGCCATCTCCTTCTACTTCGGTAAGTGTTGCCAACGTCTTCTTTTGCGCTTCAAACTTCACAAAATAATTCACCCGAGAATACACATCGACTTCCATTTGAAGTTAACAACACGGATTACTGCAGTTGGAGTAAAATCGACTTGTGTAAGAAAGCGATCGATAGAATATGATCTGTAGGATATGCCTGCAGTTTGACATGGATGGAGACTGTCTTATCTTGTTTTGTCCATTATAGTTTTGTTGATCGTGTCGTCATACAATTATTTATGTATTCTGTTCTCTTTTGTTTTTAATGCTTCAACTTTTTTAATTGCATGAGAGAAGGAGCAAAGCAAAAAGAAGAAAGAGACGGCAAGGTAGTGTCAAAACCAACTACTACTACAGCGTTCGAGAATGCAACACCCCGAGATGATTTCTGGAGACAACCTGGTGGCTTAATTGCGAACATACTCGTAGTTCACGGGCGGGGAGAATGTTTGAGTTCAATTAATTTAATCAATTTGCATTAATTTATTGCTGATGTTAAACTTCTGTTAAACATTATAGTACTTCAAGTACTCCAAGTAATGAAATGTTTGCGAATTGTCAATTGCATAATGTAGAAATAACTTCAGAATAAAACATTCTAATTTATAACATTGCATTTTTGATAAGAGTAATTTATTTTACCGAATATAAGTGTGAGTTTTGGACAATTATAGTGGTGACAAAAACACCCGCACTTAACCTTACATTGCCGGACAGGAAGTCGAGAAAGTTGATAACTTTCTTTACTAGGAAGTGTTTTTGTTTTTTTTGTTTTTATGCGCGGGTAAAACTTCCTTATAGAAGTATCTATCCGGTGCTACGAGTTATGTCCGACTCCATGCTCCTGCATAGTTACGTGCGAGTGCCAGAGCTGGCAGGATCTTCATTTCTTATGTTTCTCGTTGCTCGTTCCTCCATACACAGTTGCTGCATCATACTTGTGATTACTTCATTTGCAGTCTCCCAGCCTTCGCTCCTCGCCAACATAAATGAGGTCAGGCTTCTTCTTTCCTTGCCTGCCAACTGCTATTTCTAGGATGTTCCTAGCCGTGATGTAAGTTTGGCATTCCATCAGTACATGCTCTGCGATCTGCACTTTTCCTTCACAGTGCTGGCAGGATGGGTCATCCGCGAGCTTGTGCTTGTAGAGATACTCCCGGAAGCATCAGTGCTCCGATAAAAATGGTGTTACTATAGGTAGTAGTTTACCTCTCAGTGCTTTCTGTTTATTTATTCATCGACTTCGGGGATCAATTTGTATGTCCATCGCCCTTTGGTTGTGATGTTCCACCTATGTTCTCATTCTGCTTTTATAGCTTCTATAGCTGTTGTTCCGTCACCGTACTCGTATTCATGTAGGGCCGCAGTCTTCTTTGCGTCTAGATCGATAGGCATTCTGGTTGATATTACGCTTATCGCATCCGCTGATACAGTTTTAGAGGCGCAGCATAGCCTTAAAGTTGCGATTATATGCGCCTAGCTCATCGTTCTAATGTATGACTTAAGCTGCGTCGCTGATGCGCATATTGGGGCCGCATACAGGAGTATTGACCTACTCACGGTTGTTAGGAGATTTCTGATTGGCTGCCTTGGTCCCCCAATATTTGACATTAGTCTACATAGTGCCGCTACTACCCGGGAGCCCTTCTCGCCTGCGTACATTAGGTGGTCCCTTAAACTGAGTCTGCGGCCCAGCAGCATTCCAGGTACTTGATCTACGGCTTCGATTTGATAGTTTGCTCACCGACCTGCATAGTGAGGTACTCCACTTTTTTACGGCTGCTTATGAGAACGGCTCTGGTTTTGTAGTCCGGTAGCTTTAAACCTGATGTCTGTCGCCAGAGCTTCACGTTTGTGATTGTTTGATTGCAGTTTTGCACAACTTCCTCTTATTTGTTGGCCACTACTACAATTGCGATATCGTCGGCGTAACCGATGATGTCTACTCCGTTTAGCCTTTGTGTTCCTAGAATGCCATCGTACATCGCACACAGCTTGTATTGCATGGTTGGTGCTTCGTTTCTTTTGAAATTTAAACTGTCGGTTACAAAGCTCAGAGTCCCTTCCGTGTATTGCTCTAGTCTTGTCCGTATAATTTTCTCGAGCATTTTCACCAGTGTGTCTAGCATGAACGACGGCCTGTACGACGATGATTGCTCAGGTGGTTTGTCGCCCTTTGGTACAAGGACTAGTCGTTGCGTTTCCACTGAGACGGGAATTTTCCTTCTGTTAAGCATGCTAGGTAGAGGTGTGTAGAGACATCTGGTCTGCTTTTGATCGCCTCCTTCAGAACAAAGTTCAGGATCGCGTCCAACCCTGGCGTCTTGTTGCTTTTGATAGCTGCTGCGGCTTCTATAACTTCCTCAGTTGTAACTGGTGGTATCGTCTCCGTTTCATCTGCTGTGCCTCGTGGCAGTGTGAATCTATCTTTCCTCGGGAATAGGCTGCTGACAATTCAGTTCATGGTGTGTGGGCATATCAGTGCAGCTGCCGTGGTGCTTTTCAGTTTTTTCAGATTATTTTATATCCGCTTTCCCATGGTTTGTGTTGTAGTTCCTCTCTGAGTACCTGGAATGATTCACTTTTACTCTTCTTAATCATCTTACGGAGTTGCATTCTGTTCTGGAATCCTCCTCGGAGTTTTCATTTTTCTGAGTCGCTGCCTCTTGCCTTTTGCTGGCGCCTTCGCATTCTATGGCAGCCGGTTCGGAGCTTGGCGATGTCGTCGTTCCACCAGTACACCGGCGTTCTCCCATTTCCTTTTCCCCTGCGCGGTACGGCTGTATCATACCCGCTGGTTAGAGATGATGTCACTTATTTTGCTTGCTTATCTGCTGTGCCACTCGTTATTTCCATGCTGTTTAGCATATACCCGAGCTTGTTGGAGTCCAAGTCGCTTGTTTTCCAGCCATGCTTTTGTACTTTACGAGGCCGTTTCCGTATTGGAACCGTATTTGCTCTTCTATATCGAATATTATGGCCTGGTGATCACTGTTCGTGTACAGATCTAAGACGTGCCATTTTATTCTTCTTGCTAATGGTTTGCTCGCGAATGTCAAGTCAACTATGGAGCCGCATCTGCCGTTGTGGAAGGTGTACTCATTTCCTCTGTTTAGCAGCACTAGATCGAGATTGGCAAAGGCTTCCGTTAGCGGCTCGCCCCGTCGGTTTGTCCTGACACTACTCCATTCAACTGACTAGGAAATGTGGTTTCGGCTAATCGCGGCGACACCCAACTGGATGCGTGCAGCAGAATTGGAATGCATAAAGCTGCGTTGGGAATGCTATCCAAAATCTAGAGAAGCAATATTATCAGCCTAAGAACCAAGCTGGAACTGTTCCGCTCCAACGGAGCATTGGTGCTGCTTTATGGATTCAGTGCTTGAAAGGCGGACACCATTAACATACGCAAGCTGCAAGTCTTCGTAAACAAAGGTTTAAGGTTCTTTGACTGAACCGTATCTCCAACGAACAACTTTATATGAGAACCGGTCAAGAACCTATAAGCATTACTATACGAAGGAGAAAGTGGCAGTGGATTGGACACACCCTACGGCGCGAAAACGACTCCATTGCTAAATACGCCATGCAGTGAAATCCGCTCACCCAGGCAGGCTATTTATTGCATCAGAATTTAATCAACCCATTTAGGAAATGCTCAAGGCTACAAAGATATCCGCCTCAAATGACTTCTCCTAAAGCGGAAAATGAAAGTCTCGCAAACCCAGATGTGTTAATTCGGGAAACGCAAACCTTGGAAGAGAGTACTCTGAAAAAGGAAAACGCCGTGCTCCGTAAGAGGCTCAACGAAATGGAGCTGTTGCGTCGGGAGCTCAAAAGCAAAGTTGGGAAGCTTGAATCCGAGAATAAAGTATCTTTGCTTCAAAACGAGTCTTCAAAAATGCAGATGGTTACTCATAGTGAGCCTTCTCCGGGCAAACATCACTACAGTACGGACGAAGAAGAACTCGCTCGCGAAACGGATTGGATACTTAAACGAAGACCATCTAAAAAACACAAGGCCGGCTCATCGCCCGAGATTGTTCCACAACACGAACCTAATCAGAAAGCGCAGCCAAAATCTGATAAGAAATTTGAAAGCAAATGCGACCCTCCACCAATAAATATTACAGGCGTTGCAGACTACAATTCTTTGAGGAAAATTTTAAAAACAACTATCGCTATTGAATTTAAAATAACTTCCTTGCGAAACGATGCATGGAAAATCAAGGTTAATGACGCTGAGGGCTATCGAGCTGTATCTCAAAAGCTCAACAACGAAAAAATTCAATTTCATACTTACAAAGATAAGTCTGAGAGACCCTTGACGGTCGTCGCTAGAGGACTTCATCCATCGTGCACAAAAGAAGACGTTATAGGTGATTTACGCAATAGAGGTTATAGTATTCTCGACGCCGTGAGCCCTTTAAAAAAAGAGAGAAAACTTCCCGAGCGTGGAGAAGAAGCTATAGTGAAACGTAAACTTCCGCTTTTTGTGCTATCATTCCATAAAACGGAAAGCCAGGAAAAGATATATAATATTCGTACAATCATGAGTATGGTCATTAAAATCGAGCCGCTACGTGTCAACACGAAGACAATCCCTCAATGAAAGCGTTGCCAAGAGTTTAACCATACACAGGCGTACTACTGTCGGAAAGAGGCGCGCTGCGTTAAGTGCGCTGGAAAATATTCTTCGGAAAATTGCAGTTTGAGGCAAAATGAAAAAGCAACTTCCGCTAACTGCAAAGGAAGGCACCCAGCAAATTATCGCTAAGGAATGACAGATGCGACGGAAAAATCTACACCGGCGATTGTACGGGGAACGAAATCAGTCGATCGGGCTCCTAATTCGGTAGAACGAATTGCTAAGCAGACTGAGCGGGCTCGTAAGCCAGTTGCTCAGACTCCTAAGCCGACTGAAAGGACGCTTGAATCAGCAGGGATGACTCTTGAAACAGTCAATCAGCCTTCTGAGCCGATTAGGCTTACGTCAAAGTCGTCCACTAAAAAGGCTGAACGAAAAATAACCTCGGATAAGCCAGCGAACCCCGTACGTCTGACGTATTCTCAGGCTGCAGTCAAAGCAACCAAACAAAACGACGGACCACCCTCTGATCCGCTGAATGAAATTCTGAACTGATTCGACCGGATTCTCGAACGTCGAAAGCTTTTGTATGGCTAACCTTAGATCTAAATCAAAGTAGATATGGACTCTTTACTAAAAATACCAAAGTAACATGGAATGCAAATAGGCTCTTACAAAAATCTAACGAATTAGAAATGTTTCTAATAAGAGAAAATGTGGACATATGTTTGATCACCGAAACCCATCTAACAAGGGAACCGCAAATAAAGATAAGAGGATACGCTGGTTATCACGCCTATCATCCTTCTGATAGAGCGCGGTGCGGTTCGTCCTTATTCATTAAAACAAACTCGGTGGGTGTAGGCATAGAGCTGGAAAAACTTCAGTTGTGCGCAGTAAGGGTTATAAATAAACACCTGAGCTACAATACAGCATCTGTTTACTGTCCGCCACGATGCTCACTAGAAAAAGATGACTACTTTCGTGTCTTCAATGCCCTTGGTTCAAATTTCCTTATTGGTGTAGATTTTAACGCGAAGCACATCTTCTGGGGTTCGAGACGTACATCTTCTTAAGGAAAAATTCTCTACGAAGTGGCAAACGAATTCGGTTCTTGTTTTTATTCGACAGGAAAACCGACCTATTGGCCAACCGATTCAGGAAAAATTCCCGATCTTATCGATTGTTTTGTTACAAAAGGCATTTACGAGAAGTTTATTACAGTCAAAGAATGTTTTGATCTCTCTTCTGAGCACTCGCCGGTAATTTTATTACTTGGAGAAGCGCTGATCAAGAAAAAAGGGCCTCCAAGACTTACTAGCAATAGAACAAACTGGGAGGGCTTTGGAAATGATTGGGAAACCAATATCGCCTTAAATGTATCACTTACAACCTTGTGCACTAGAGGACGAAGTCGATCGTTTCGTGGAAGCAATCCTTCTAGAAGCTATAAGATCAACCGCAATGAAAAGTATCCCAGAGAAATCATTGAACTGGTGAGGGAGAAAAGACAAGCACGAAAGAAATGGCAAATGAATCGTGCACCACAGCATAAAACGGTCCTTAACCGACTATGCAATCGGCTTAGAGATAGTATTCGGGAATTTGAAAGCCAAAGGATAGCGACCTATCTTGAAAATCTCTCCGATGAGAGAGGATCAAATTACCATATGGAAAGCGCTAAAAGGCATCCGGAAACCTCAAATGCAAGCACCACCAATTCGGAAAATCGATGTAAACTGGGCCAAGAGCGACAAAGAAAAAGGCAGAACTTTTTGCTTTGCACTTAGAAGAAACGTTTAAGCCGTTCGACGGCCCTTCTTTAACGGCCGACGCCCCACTCACGACATCTGACAACTTTAAAGTAAAAAAAAGTTGCATTGATTGAACTGAGGGAAGTGATTAAAAACCTAAAGATGAAAACAGCTCCGGGTTACGAGTTGATAACGGCGCAGGTGGTCAAGAAATTTCCGAATAAAGCTATTATCAAACTGCTCTATTTGATCAACGCTTCATTCAGATTGCTCTATGTTCCGAGACAATGAAAAGTCACCGAGATTATAATGGTCCCGAAATCAGGCAAACCGCTAAATGCGAAGAAATCATATAGGGCTATTTCCCTATTGCCGGTTATGTCAAAAATATTTGAAAAACTTCTTTCCAAACGTCTACAGCCCGTAATCGACGAAAGACGTCTCATTCCTGACCATCAGTTTGGATTTAGAATCAAACATTCTACAATCGACCAAGTCCACAAAATAACTGACGTGATTGAGAAAGCTCTGGAAGAAAAAAAATATTTGCTGTGGTGTATTTCTTGACGTCTCACAAGCATTCGATAAGGTTTGGCACGAAGGCTTGGAGTATAAATTGCAACGGCTACTGCCGGCAACTCTTTCTTATCCTACGATCCGACCTCATCGAGAGACTCTTTCGTGTTAAGCAAGGAAATGATTACTCTGACTTCAAGGAGATTGCGGCCGGAGTTCCACAAGGAAGTGTCTTTGGCCCGCTTCTATATGTACTCTACACGCGTGATATCCCCCAGGAAAGAAACTGCGTCGTCGCCACGTTTGCGGACGACATGGTGAAACTATTATTGCAGCAACTGGAAAGCTGCAACATGCTATTAATAAAGTCCACGCTTGGACGAATTCTTAGCGTATTGTGCTGAACGAAAGCAAATCTACTCACGTCGACTTTACCTATAAAAAAGTGGATAGATTAACTGTATATCTTAAATCGACTCAAATACCGTACGCGAACGAAGCCAAATATCTAGGAATGACTCTAGATGTCAAGCTTAAATGGAAATCGCACGTAAAAAAGAAACGCGGAGAGCTCGAAAACAAATACCACACACCACACAACATCTCCCACGGATTGGTTACCCCTTTCCTCTCCGTCATCAAACCCGCCGGCTTGTCGTTAACTGGTTTCACTTTTTGGCAAATTTTACAATTTCTGACATACTTGGTTATGTCTGACCTCATTTTGGGCCAGTAATATTTTTCCCCTATCCTAGCAAAAGTTTTCTTCACCCCCATATGACCTGCTAAAGGGTGATCATGGCATTCCTCTAAAATCTTCGCCCTATCCTTCTTCGACACTACTCTCTTCCATTCACTGTTGTTGTCGTGAACTATCACGTGGTTTGCCTTAACAAATTTGAACAAAGTTCCCTGCTCTACACGCCACGCTGGAAATGACAGTGGCCTCGCCTCGACCTTTTCTATCATCCTTGTTACCCACGGATCGGAACTGTGCTGTGAAATCCCAGAAACCACTGGTAAACTCCGTGAGAGCATATCAGGCACAACATGTTCCTTGCCTTTCCGATGGATGATATCAAAATCAAATTGCTGCAACCATACAGCCCAACGTGCCAGCCTACCTACCGGATCCTTCAACTTACTCAACCATATCAAAGAGTAATGGTCTGTTATGACCGTGAATCGCACCCCCTCTAGATATGGCCTAAGTTTCTCGATAGCCCAGAGAACTGCTAAACATTCCTTCTCGGTGGTAGAATAATTCTTTTCGCATCTATTCAAAGATCTACTCAGGTAACTAATAACCTTCTCGCCCTCCTCGAACGTCTGACTAAGGACAGCCCCAATCCCGAAATCCGAGGCATCCGTCTGAACCACGAACGGCCTCGTAAAATCCGGACACGTCAGGATGGGAGCTGCTACTAAACATTCCTTAGCCTTCCTAAAACTTTCTTCACACTCGTTACTCCAGAAGAATTTCCTACTCTTTTTAAGCAAATCGGATAACGGTTTTACCAAACTAGCAAAGTTTGGCACAAATCTCCTATACCAGGAAACCGTTCCGATAAAACTTCTAACTTCCTTAACGTTCTTGGGCGCTGGAATGTCTACCATACTCTGTATCTTCTCAGGATCCACATGCAAGCCATGTCTGTCCACTATATACCCTAGAAATTTCAACGACGCCCTACACAAGTTACACTTTTGCTCACTAACTTTCAGCCCAGCCTCGCATAAACGTTTAAAAACCTCTTCCAATATCTTCAGGTGTTGTTCGAAGGAGTTGGTTACGATGATTATGTCGTCCAGGTAGACGAAACATTTGGTTCCAAGTCGGCCCCAATCACCATATCAATAAATCGTTGCCATGTCGCTGGTGCATTATGCAGACCAAATGGCATTCTCTTAAATTGGAAAAGGCCCCTACCAGGGACTGTGAAGGCTGTAAAGGGTCGTGACTTCTCCTCTACTGGAATCTGCCAGTATGCTGATTTAATGTCCAAGGAGGACAGAAATTTCGCGTCCCTCAGCTTGTCTAACGTCGCTGAAATATAAGGGAGTGGATAAGCATCCCTCTCTGTTACTTCATTTAACTTTCTGTAGTCTACGCAAAACCTATACGTGTTGTCCTTCTTCCTAATCATAACAATTGGAGAGGCCCACGGACTACTAGACTTTTCTATTATGCCATCCTTTAGCATTTCATCTAATTCCCTATCAATATGTTTTTGGATGGCCGGAGATACTGGATAGTATCGTTGCTTTATTGGCTCTGCACTTGTCTTAATTTTGTGCTCCACTAAGTGTGTGCACCCTAAGCCTTCAGGCATGCTCCTAAAAACTCTTTCAACAAGTGCCCCTAACTGCTGCTTTAGTGTCTCGTCTATCTCCGATAAATCCCGAGAATCGGATAACGAAGCCAACATGCTTTGACTCG